>OX276383.1:51005350-52476755 GCA_946251855.1 Alsophila aescularia | reverse complement strand
TTGCGAGCACGCCGCGCACGCGGTCTGCATCTGAAAAACGAAAATTTTTATTAAATTAACGTAATTTTCAATACAAATAACACATTTACATCAATATTTTGGCCATTTCATTTTTTAGAATTTTTCTAGTATTTTTCTAGGAATCAGCAAGTGAGCGCGCACCGCGCCCCGTACTCGAAAACGCTAATTTCGACAAAATTTTATTTCGTCAGTACTAAAAAGTTGATATACCCAAGTACCGAGCCCAGTACAAACTGATTTTTTGCAAACTCAAATATAACTGGATATACAAGTGTGGCATATCATAATACGCGTAATCACGAGCGTTTCACACAGCGTCACTAAAAAGGATATCGTTTCCTGAAAAAATATTCAAAATTTACAGATTTTCATAATTTTAAAGCTATTTAGTAGCATTTTATTGTTAAATTGCCTATTTTATCACATACATCTCTGGAATATAATTTCAAATCACCGCATACACGTTTTCAGCTTTGCGAGCACGCCGCGCACGCGGTCTGCATCTGAAAAACGAAAATTTTTATTAAATTAACGTAATTTTCAATACAAATAACACATTTACATCAATATTTTGGCCATTTCATTTTTTAGAATTTTTCTAGTATTTTTCTAGGAATCAGCAAGTGAGCGCGCACCGCGCCCCGTACTCGAAAACGCTAATTTCGACAAAATTTTATTTCGTCAGTACTAAAAAGTTGATATACCCAAGTACCGAGCCCAGTACAAACTGATTTTTTGCAAACTCAAATATAACTGGATATACAAGTGTGGCATATCATAATACGCGTAATCACGAGCGTTTCACACAGCGTCACTAAAAAGGATATCGTTTCCTGAAAATATATTCAAAATTTACAGATTTTCATAATTTTAAAGCTATTTAGTAGCATTTTATTGTTAAATTGCCTATTTTATCACATACATCTCTGGAATATAATTTCAAATCACCGCATACACGTTTTCAGCTTTGCGAGCACGCCGCGCACGCGGTCTGCATCTGAAAAACGAAAATTTTTATTAAATTAACGTAATTTTCAATACAAATAACACATTTACATCAATATTTTGGCCATTTCATTTTTTAGAATTTTTCTAGTATTTTTCTAGGAATCAGCAAGTGAGCGCGCACCGCGCCCCGTACTCGAAAACGCTAATTTCGACAAAATTTTATTTCGTCAGTACTAAAAAGTTGATATACCCAAGTACCGAGCCCAGTACAAACTGATTTTTTGCAAACTCAAATATAACTGGATATACAAGTGTGGCATATCATAATACGCGTAATCACGAGCGTTTCACACAGCGTCACTAAAAAGGATATCGTTTCCTGAAAAAATATTCAAAATTTACAGATTTTCATAATTTTAAAGCTATTTAGTAGCATTTTATTGTTAAATTGCCTATTTTATCACATACATCTCTGGAATATAATTTCAAATCACCGCATACACGTTTTCAGCTTTGCGAGCACGCCGCGCACGCGGTCTGCATCTGAAAAACGAAAATTTTTATTAAATTAACGTAATTTTCAATACAAATAACACATTTACATCAATATTTTGGCCATTTCATTTTTTAGAATTTTTCTAGTATTTTTCTAGGAATCAGCAAGTGAGCGCGCACCGCGCCCCGTACTCGAAAACGCTAATTTCGACAAAATTTTATTTCGTCAGTACTAAAAAGTTGATATACCCAAGTACCGAGCCCAGTACAAACTGATTTTTTGCAAACTCAAATATAACTGGATATACAAGTGTGGCATATCATAATACGCGTAATCACGAGCGTTTCACACAGCGTCACTAAAAAGGATATCGTTTCCTGAAAAAATATTCAAAATTTACAGATTTTCATAATTTTAAAGCTATTTAGTAGCATTTTATTGTTAAATTGCCTATTTTATCACATACATCTCTGGAATATAATTTCAAATCACCGCATACACGTTTTCAGCTTTGCGAGCACGCCGCGCACGCGGTCTGCATCTGAAAAACGAAAATTTTTATTAAATTAACGTAATTTTCAATACAAATAACACATTTACATCAATATTTTGGCCATTTCATTTTTTAGAATTTTTCTAGTATTTTTCTAGGAATCAGCAAGTGAGCGCGCACCGCGCCCCGTACTCGAAAACGCTAATTTCGACAAAATTTTATTTCGTCAGTACTAAAAAGTTGATATACCCAAGTACCGAGCCCAGTACAAACTGATTTTTTGCAAACTCAAATATAACTGGATATACAAGTGTGGCATATCATAATACGCGTAATCACGAGCGTTTCACACAGCGTCACTAAAAAGGATATCGTTTCCTGAAAAAATATTCAAAATTTACAGATTTTCATAATTTTAAAGCTATTTAGTAGCATTTTATTGTTAAATTGCCTATTTTATCACATACATCTCTGGAATATAATTTCAAATCACCGCATACACGTTTTCAGCTTTGCGAGCACGCCGCGCACGCGGTCTGCATCTGAAAAACGAAAATTTTTATTAAATTAACGTAATTTTCAATACAAATAACACATTTACATCAATATTTTGGCCATTTCATTTTTTAGAATTTTTCTAGTATTTTTCTAGGAATCAGCAAGTGAGCGCGCACCGCGCCCCGTACTCGAAAACGCTAATTTCGACAAAATTTTATTTCGTCAGTACTAAAAAGTTGATATACCCAAGTACCGAGCCCAGTACAAACTGATTTTTTGCAAACTCAAATATAACTGGATATACAAGTGTGGCATATCATAATACGCGTAATCACGAGCGTTTCACACAGCGTCACTAAAAAGGATATCGTTTCCTGAAAAAATATTCAAAATTTACAGATTTTCTAATTTTAAAGCTATTTAGTAGCATTTTATTGTTAAATTGCCTATTTTATCACATACATCTCTGGAATATAATTTCAAATCACCGCATACACGTTTTCAGCTTTGCGAGCACGCCGCGCACGCGGTCTGCATCTGAAAAACGAAAATTTTTATTAAATTAACGTAATTTTCAATACAAATAACACATTTACATCAATATTTTGGCCATTTCATTTTTTAGAATTTTTCTAGTATTTTTCTAGGAATCAGCAAGTGAGCGCGCACCGCGCCCCGTACTCGAAAACGCTAATTTCGACAAAATTTTATTTCGTCAGTACTAAAAAGTTGATATACCCAAGTACCGAGCCAGTACAAACTGATTTTTTGCAAACTCAAATATAACTGGATATACAAGTGTGGCATATCATAATACGCGTAATCACGAGCGTTTCACACAGCGTCACTAAAAAGGATATCGTTTCCTGAAAAAATATTCAAAATTTACAGATTTCATAATTTTAAAGCTATTTAGTAGCATTTTATTGTTAAATTGCCTATTTTATCACATACATCTCTGGAATATAATTTCAAATCACCGCATACACGTTTTCAGCTTTGCGAGCACGCCGCGCACGCGGTCTGCATCTGAAAAACGAAAATTTTTATTAAATTAACGTAATTTTCAATACAAATAACACATTTACATCAATATTTTGGCCATTTCATTTTTTAGAATTTTTCTAGTATTTTTCTAGGAATCAGCAAGTGAGCGCGCACCGCGCCCCGTACTCGAAAACGCTAATTTCGACAAAATTTTATTTCGTCAGTACTAAAAAGTTGATATACCCAAGTACCGAGCCCAGTACAAACTGATTTTTTGCAAACTCAAATATAACTGGATATACAAGTGTGGCATATCATAATACGCGTAATCACGAGCGTTTCACACAGCGTCACTAAAAAGGATATCG
The DNA here is from genome assembly GCA_946251855.1 of Alsophila aescularia. Classification (NCBI taxonomy): domain Eukaryota; kingdom Metazoa; phylum Arthropoda; class Insecta; order Lepidoptera; family Geometridae; genus Alsophila; species Alsophila aescularia. The sequence goes on along the minus strand of OX276383.1, from coordinate 52,472,944 downwards.
TTTCCTGAAAATATATTCAAAATTTACAGATTTTCATAATTTTAAAGCTATTTAGTAGCATTTTATTGTTAAATTGCCTATTTTATCACATACATCTCTGGAATATAATTTCAAATCACCGCATACACGTTTTCAGCTTTGCGAGCACGCCGCGCACGCGGTCTGCATCTGAAAAACGAAAATTTTTATTAAATTAACGTAATTTTCAATACAAATAACACATTTACATCAATATTTTGGCCATTTCATTTTTTAGAATTTTTCTAGTATTTTTCTAGGAATCAGCAAGTGAGCGCGCACCGCGCCCCGTACTCGAAAACGCTAATTTCGACAAAATTTTATTTCGTCAGTACTAAAAAGTTGATATACCCAAGTACCGAGCCCAGTACAAACTGATTTTTTGCAAACTCAAATATAACTGGATATACAAGTGTGGCATATCATAATACGCGTAATCACGAGCGTTTCACACAGCGTCACTAAAAAGGATATCGTTTCCTGAAAAAATATTCAAAATTTACAGATTTTCATAATTTTAAAGCTATTTAGTAGCATTTTATTGTTAAATTGCCTATTTTATCACATACATCTCTGGAATATAATTTCAAATCACCGCATACACGTTTTCAGCTTTGCGAGCACGCCGCGCACGCGGTCTGCATCTGAAAAACGAAAATTTTTATTAAATTAACGTAATTTTCAATACAAATAACACATTTACATCAATATTTTGGCCATTTCATTTTTTAGAATTTTTCTAGTATTTTTCTAGGAATCAGCAAGTGAGCGCGCACCGCGCCCCGTACTCGAAAACGCTAATTTCGACAAAATTTTATTTCGTCAGTACTAAAAAGTTGATATACCCAAGTACCGAGCCCAGTACAAACTGATTTTTTGCAAACTCAAATATAACTGGATATACAAGTGTGGCATATCATAATACGCGTAATCACGAGCGTTTCACACAGCGTCACTAAAAAGGATATCGTTTCCTGAAAATATATTCAAAATTTACAGATTTTCATAATTTTAAAGCTATTTAGTAGCATTTTATTGTTAAATTGCCTATTTTATCACATACATCTCTGGAATATAATTTCAAATCACCGCATACACGTTTTCAGCTTTGCGAGCACGCCGCGCACGCGGTCTGCATCTGAAAAACGAAAATTTTTATTAAATTAACGTAATTTTCAATACAAATAACACATTTACATCAATATTTTGGCCATTTCATTTTTTAGAATTTTTCTAGTATTTTTCTAGGAATCAGCAAGTGAGCGCGCACCGCGCCCCGTACTCGAAAACGCTAATTTCGACAAAATTTTATTTCGTCAGTACTAAAAAGTTGATATACCCAAGTACCGAGCCCAGTACAAACTGATTTTTTGCAAACTCAAATATAACTGGATATACAAGTGTGGCATATCATAATACGCGTAATCACGAGCGTTTCACACAGCGTCACTAAAAAGGATATCGTTTCCTGAAAAAATATTCAAAATTTACAGATTTTCATAATTTTAAAGCTATTTAGTAGCATTTTATTGTTAAATTGCCTATTTTATCACATACATCTCTGGAATATAATTTCAAATCACCGCATACACGTTTTCAGCTTTGCGAGCACGCCGCGCACGCGGTCTGCATCTGAAAAACGAAAATTTTTATTAAATTAACGTAATTTTCAATACAAATAACACATTTACATCAATATTTTGGCCATTTCATTTTTTAGAATTTTTCTAGTATTTTTCTAGGAATCAGCAAGTGAGCGCGCACCGCGCCCCGTACTCGAAAACGCTAATTTCGACAAAATTTTATTTCGTCAGTACTAAAAAGTTGATATACCCAAGTACCGAGCCCAGTACAAACTGATTTTTTGCAAACTCAAATATAACTGGATATACAAGTGTGGCATATCATAATACGCGTAATCACGAGCGTTTCACACAGCGTCACTAAAAAGGATATCGTTTCCTGAAAAAATATTCAAAATTTACAGATTTTCATAATTTTAAAGCTATTTAGTAGCATTTTATTGTTAAATTGCCTATTTTATCACATACATCTCTGGAATATAATTTCAAATCACCGCATACACGTTTTCAGCTTTGCGAGCACGCCGCGCACGCGGTCTGCATCTGAAAAACGAAAATTTTTATTAAATTAACGTAATTTTCAATACAAATAACACATTTACATCAATATTTTGGCCATTTCATTTTTTAGAATTTTTCTAGTATTTTTCTAGGAATCAGCAAGTGAGCGCGCACCGCGCCCCGTACTCGAAAACGCTAATTTCGACAAAATTTTATTTCGTCAGTACTAAAAAGTTGATATACCCAAGTACCGAGCCCAGTACAAACTGATTTTTTGCAAACTCAAATATAACTGGATATACAAGTGTGGCATATCATAATACGCGTAATCACGAGCGTTTCACACAGCGTCACTAAAAAGGATATCGTTTCCTGAAAATATATTCAAAATTTACAGATTTTCATAATTTTAAAGCTATTTAGTAGCATTTTATTGTTAAATTGCCTATTTTATCACATACATCTCTGGAATATAATTTCAAATCACCGCATACACGTTTTCAGCTTTGCGAGCACGCCGCGCACGCGGTCTGCATCTGAAAAACGAAAATTTTTATTAAATTAACGTAATTTTCAATACAAATAACACATTTACATCAATATTTTGGCCATTTCATTTTTTAGAATTTTTCTAGTATTTTTCTAGGAATCAGCAAGTGAGCGCGCACCGCGCCCCGTACTCGAAAACGCTAATTTCGACAAAATTTTATTTCGTCAGTACTAAAAAGTTGATATACCCAAGTACCGAGCCCAGTACAAACTGATTTTTTGCAAACTCAAATATAACTGGATATACAAGTGTGGCATATCATAATACGCGTAATCACGAGCGTTTCACACAGCGTCACTAAAAAGGATATCGTTTCCTGAAAAAATATTCAAAATTTACAGATTTTCATAATTTTAAAGCTATTTAGTAGCATTTTATTGTTAAATTGCCTATTTTATCACATACATCTCTGGAATATAATTTCAAATCACCGCATACACGTTTTCAGCTTTGCGAGCACGCCGCGCACGCGGTCTGCATCTGAAAAACGAAAATTTTTATTAAATTAACGTAATTTTCAATACAAATAACACATTTACATCAATATTTTGGCCATTTCATTTTTTAGAATTTTTCTAGTATTTTTCTAGGAATCAGCAAGTGAGCGCGCACCGCGCCCCGTACTCGAAAACGCTAATTTCGACAAAATTTTATTTCGTCAGTACTAAAAAGTTGATATACCCAAGTACCGAGCCCAGTACAAACTGATTTTTTGCAAACTCAAATATAACTGGATATACAAGTGTGGCATATCATAATACGCGTAATCACGAGCGTTTCACACAGCGTCACTAAAAAGGATATCGTTTCCTGAAAAAATATTCAAAATTTACAGATTTTCATAATTTTAAAGCTATTTAGTAGCATTTTATTGTTAAATTGCCTATTTTATCACATACATCTCTGGAATATAATTTCAAATCACCGCATACACGTTTTCAGCTTTGCGAGCACGCCGCGCACGCGGTCTGCATCTGAAAAACGAAAATTTTTATTAAATTAACGTAATTTTCAATACAAATAACACATTTACATCAATATTTTGGCCATTTCATTTTTTAGAATTTTTCTAGTATTTTTCTAGGAATCAGCAAGTGAGCGCGCACCGCGCCCCGTACTCGAAAACGCTAATTTCGACAAAATTTTATTTCGTCAGTACTAAAAAGTTGATATACCCAAGTACCGAGCCCAGTACAAACTGATTTTTTGCAAACTCAAATATAACTGGATATACAAGTGTGGCATATCATAATACGCGTAATCACGAGCGTTTCACACAGCGTCACTAAAAAGGATATCGTTTCCTGAAAATATATTCAAAATTTACAGATTTTCATAATTTTAAAGCTATTTAGTAGCATTTTATTGTTAAATTGCCTATTTTATCACATACATCTCTGGAATATAATTTCAAATCACCGCATACACGTTTTCAGCTTTGCGAGCACGCCGCGCACGCGGTCTGCATCTGAAAAACGAAAATTTTTATTAAATTAACGTAATTTTCAATACAAATAACACATTTACATCAATATTTTGGCCATTTCATTTTTTAGAATTTTTCTAGTATTTTTCTAGGAATCAGCAAGTGAGCGCGCACCGCGCCCCGTACTCGAAAACGCTAATTTCGACAAAATTTTGCCCACCCTCCCACCCAGGTCTACGATAGTAAGAATTTGAAGTTTTCCATAGGGTCGGGTTGAAATCAGACAAAAATTTTGAAAACATTTGTTTTTGATTTTCCTAAATCAGGCTATAATATTAGGATATTTTGACTATTTAAGGACACGGAACTATATATTAGAGCCAAATTTTGACAATTTCATTTAAGCAACAGGTATAAAATACCTACAAATATTATATTAAGAACAATTTATAACTTCTACAAACCTTCTTTACGTTTGTAACTGACTTTTATACATTCAGTGTTACATTTATATTTATAATAACTTACACTTTTGACTCGTCCCTCTGACGACATGTTCGCAACACCCCCCGTCAAAAAGGCGAATGACGCCTGCACTGCATCGAAAATGTCTCCAAAACGAACAGAGAAGGCTGGTACTTCTGAGGATAACGACAAAGTCTCCAAAGTGAGACTTAGCATAGACGAGTGGGAGTCGGTAAGATCTACATCTCCTGGACATACCTCCTCCACGACGATATTGGCTGCAACGGTGGGCCCCTCTAAGCGAAGACCAAATGTCGCATCCCTGCAGGAGGGTAAGACTGGTACAAAATCGACGGACGTCTCAGGGAGCCCGCCTGTGAGGCCGGTATATGCAAACAGAGTGGCGGAAGCCAGAGCTTGCCTAAACAAGGCCAAGTTGCACCTTAGTGCCTCCAGAAATTTAAAAACAGAGATTAAGGATGGTGTGGCTTCAGCAGTAGACAGGCTTTATCAGCTTGTCAGGGAGTCCGAGACGTCAAAGGGACTAAAAGGGACTAGCCAGAGTGGGGGGAGGGGTGGGGAGAGAGAGATGGAGCTTCCGGCCTCGCACCCCTCGCCTCATCTCGCCCCCAGAAGAGAAGATGACGAGCTCCTTTTACGCCTCGGGGAACATGACAGGCTGATTAAGGAAAATATGGAGAAAATGACAGAGCTAAAAACGACTTTAGAAAGCCACCAAAAATCTTTGGAGGATGCTACATACGCGAGTGTGGTCGCTGGGAGTAGTGGGAGGAAACCCCCGCAGCAGACCGCGCTGCACTCAGTAGTAGTCACCTCAAAGGACGAAACGGAAACCGGGGAAAAAGTTCTGGAAAGAATCAGGAGTGCTGTTAACGCGAAGGATGGTTGGGTGACTGTCGATAGAATAAGAAAGGCCAAGGACAGAAAAATAATACTAGGCTGCAGAACAGAAGAAGGAAGGGAGAAAATAAAAGAAAAACTTAAAAGTACTGAAGACCACCTCACTGTTGAGGAGGTGCAAAACAAAGACCCGTTGCTGATTCTCAGGGATGTGTTATCGTATAACACCGACGAGGAAATCCTCAAAGCCCTGAGAAATCAGAATAAGGATATATTTTGCGGCCTTAGCAGGGAGGAGGATAGAATAGAAATACGCTACAAAAAGAAGACCAGAAATCCCCATGCAAGTCACGTAATAGTCAGAGTTTCCCCTAAAATATGGAACAGAGTGATGGAAACAGAGACGGTCCATATTGACATGCAAAGAATCAGGGTGGCGGACCAGTCGCCTTTGGTTCAATGTTCACTCTGCCTCGGTTATGGTCACGTGAGAAGATTTTGTAAAGACACCGTCGAAAGGTGTAGCCACTGCGGGGGCCCTCATATGAGGTCTCACTGCGAGGACTGGCTCACCGATGTGACCCCGACCTGCTGCAACTGTGTACACGCAAAACTCGACTTAACGAGTCATAACGCGTTTAGCCAAGAGTGTCCGGTGCGAAGGAAGTGGGAAGCTTTGGCTAGAGACAAAGTAGCGTATTGCTAAGGTGGTAACGGGCTTAAACACGGCAAGTAGAAAAACATTTGCTGTTGTCCAGGCAAATTTACAGAGGAAAGAACTGGCGACCACCGAGCTAATGATAGAAGCCAGGGATCGGAACTTTGCCTTTGCTATGCTCCAGGAACCCTATGTAGGTGGGGCCAAGAAGATGAAAGATTACCGGGGAGCGAGAATATACCAGAGTGCGGAACAAGAAAGCGGGACTGTAAAGGCAGCAATAGCCATCTTTGACCAAGACCTAGAAGTGATACAATGCCCAAAACTCACCACAAATAACATCGCAGTGGTGAGAATCCGTTCCAGTACTTGGGAAATCGTAGTAATCTCCATCTACTTTGAGTCAGACCACCCTATTGAACCATACCTGGAGAGCTTAAAGACAATAAAGGAGGAATTTGGATCTATGAAACTGCTGGTAGGAGGTGACGCAAATGCGAAGAATTCCTGGTGGGGCAGTAAAAAAGTGGATAGCAGAGGCGAAGATTTGGCCGGAACACTGGAGGAGCTAGAGTTGCAGGTGTTGAACATAGGAGACACGCCTACTTTCGATACAATTAGAGGCAACAAAGCTTATACCAGTGTGGTTGACGTAACGGCCTGTACACTGGATATGCTAGACCTGGTGGAAAACTGGAGAGTGGATCTAGGTCTTACGAGTTCGGACCACAACGGTATCGTTTTTGACATTAAATTAAAAAGAGAAAAAGGTATATGCATTAAAAGAACAACCAGAATTTATAATACTAAACAAGTAAATTGGGCCCAGTTTCGTGAGAAACTGGCCCAATTCAAGATAGATAATAACATAGATATAGAACAAATAACACAAATAAGTAATAACAAAGATTTAGAAAATACTACACAAAATTATACAAATAGCATTATTCAAACTTGCAAGAAAACTATGAAAATAATTAAAAGTAGGGAAAAACTTATTATACCGTGGTGGTCCAGTGACCTGGATCAGATGAAGAAAGAAGTTGCCACCAGGAAGCGTCGAATCCGGTGTGCAGCGCCGGTGCGAAGAGCGAAGGTGGTCACTGAATACCTGAAAATAAAAGAAGAGTACGAGTTGAGAGCTAAAAAAGATCAGATTAATAGCTGGAAGGAATTTTGTGAGAAACAGGACAAGGAAGGAGTGTGGGAAGGAATCTACAGGATCATTAGAAGGACCGCCAAAAGACAGGAGGACTTGCCGCTGGTGAAAGATGGTGAAATTATTACGTCTGAAGAATCGGCAGCCTTACTAGCCGAAACGTTCTATCCTGAGGACCGCGAAGAAGAGGATAATTCTGACCACCGACAGATCAGAGAGTTAGCGAAGCACGTAAACGTACCAGCTCATGATGATAAACATGATCCTCCGTTTACTATCATGGAACTAAAGATTGCGGTGGAAAGTTTTAACTCTAAAAAAGCTCCTGGAGCAGATGGCCTCACAGCAGACATTTGCAGACAAGCGATTCTCCAAGACCCAGAGACATTTCTTGCTCTGGTGAATAAGTGTATGGAAATCGGGTACTTCCCAAAAATCTGGAAGGAGGCTACAGTAGTAGTACTCAGGAAACCTGGCAAGGATAATTACAGTGACCCGAAATCCTACAGACCCATTGGCCTACTGCCTGTCCTGGGAAAGATCATGGAGAAGATGATTGTCACCAGAATTAAATGGCACTTAATACCAAGGATGAGTACTCGCCAATACGGCTTTATGCCCCAAAGGAGCACCGAAGACTCCCTCTATACTCTCACTCAGCACATTCGAGCAAAGCTGAAAGAGAAAAAACTAATAACTTTAGTATCATTGGATATAGAGGGAGCCTTTGACAGCGCTTGGTGGCCGGCAATTAAGGTACGATTGGCTGAGGAAAGGTGTCCGGTAAATATAAGGAAGCTGATGGACAGTTATCTACACTGCAGAAAAGTCGCTGTGAGGTATGCTGGAGTAGAGCGAGTTAAAGACACCAACAAAGGATGTGTCCAGGGGTCAATTGGCGGTCCAATCCTGTGGAACCTTCTACTGGACCCACTATTACAGCAGCTGGAAAGGCGGGGTGATTATTGTCAAGCGTTTGCGGATGACGTGGTCCTTGTCTTCGATGGTGATACAGCGTTGGAGGTTCAGAGACGGGCGAATGCCGCTCTCGCTCATGTATGGAGGTGGGGTGTCGCGAATAAGTTGAAGTTCGCACCGCACAAGACCTGTGCAATGGTGCTGACGAAGAAACTTATTTACGACACACCTTACCTTTGTATGGGAGGGGTCGACATTCGCATGACTCGAGCTGTAAAACTCCTGGGTCTCACCATCGACGACAAACTCACATTCAACACCCATGCAGCGGAAGTTTGCAAGAAAGCGTCTGACATTTATAAGCAGCTGTCGAGAGCCGCTCGAACAAGTTGGGGCCTTCACCCAGAGGTGATTAGAATTATATATACAGCAGCAGTGGAACCTGTGATTATGTACGCGTCGAGCGTCTGGGCGTCAGCTTCTCGAAAAATTGGGATACAGAAACTTCTCAACAATGTCCAAAGAGGATTCGCTCAAAAACTCTGCAAATCCTACCGCACGGTATCACTGAACTCGGCGCTGGTACTAGCGGGGATGCTTCCTCTTGACCTCAGAATACAAGAGGCAGCCGCCCTGTATGAGGCCAGGAGGGGGCTGTCCCGGTTGGTTCCCGCGGACAGGGAGGTGGAACGTGTGGTGGCATTTGCAGAAGCACCACATCCGGCGATGCATGTGGACCTGGGGTTCCAAAGTGTGACGGACCAGGAATGTGTAGACAACTACAACGTGCAGGATGTGCGCATCTTCACTGACGGTAGCAAAATTGAGGGCAGGGTTGGTGCGGCATTATCCTTTTGGAATGGTGAAGCAGAAACCAAGGCCCTCAAATTTTGCTTGGCGTCATACTGCACAGTGTACCAAGCGGAGCTCCTGGCCATAAGTAGAGCCACCAGTGAAGTCCTCAAACGTAGCGAGAGGAGCTTTGGTATATACAGTGACTCAAGAGCAGCGCTGGAGACAGTCACCAACCAAAGCTCTTCCCATTCCCTGGCCGTAGAAGCAAGAAGAAACATCATTCAGGCACTGAAACAGAACAAAGATGTATCTTTGTTCTGGATCAAAGCTCACGCAGGATTGGCAGGGAATGAGCGCGCGGACGAGATAGCTAAAGAGGCGGCACTGAAATCGAAAAGGAAGCCAGACTACGACAGTTGTCCGATTTCATTCGTCAAGCGTCTGATCCGTATGGAGACGCTTGACGAATGGAATCGAAGATATAAACTAGGCGAAACCGCGTCCACTACAAAACTGTTTTTACCGGACGTGAAACAAGCGTATAAAGTAGTCAGGCAACTTCAACCGACAGGTGTACTCACACAAATATTGACGGGACATGGTGGGTTCTCCGAATACTTAAATCGGTTTAAGTGTAAGGAGAGTCCATCATGTATCTGCGAGCCGGGCGCAAAAGAGACGGTCCCACACATCTTGTTGGATTGCCCTGTTTATGGAAGGCAGCGATTCGACCTGGAACAGAAGTTGGGAAATACGTTGACCATGAAAAATTTAAGCCTGTTTGTAGCGAATAAGGAGAGTCAAAACGACTTTCTTTGTTATTGTATTAAAATTGGAAAGCTAGTTATAAATCGAAACAAGGACAAATAAACTATGTTATCTGTATATAATAAGTATATATAAAAATAGCATAGAAAATAGTATGAAAATCAAAATTAGCAGTAGAAATATAATAAACAAAGAAAATAACCGTTTTAAAGAAATTATATTAAATATGAAGGAAAATAAGTAATGTGTTAAACTAGGAAAATGTTAAAAATATAAATGAGGATAATAAGGTCTCCGATCATGTTGGGGGAACATGCAACCAGGGAGGGGGTTTTAGTCGGTAGGTCGCCGCAAGGCGGAGTCCGACATAACCGCTTGCGGTATCCATGAGGATTTCCCCCTCCCTGACAAAAAAAAAAAAAAAAAAAAAAAAAAAAACCTAACCTAACCTAACCTAACCTAACCTAACCTAACCTAACCTAACCTAACCTAACCTAACCTAACCATGCCCCAAAGGAGCACCGAAGACTCCCTCTATACTCTCACTCAGCACATTCGAGCAAAGCTGAAAGAGAAAAAACTAATAACTTTAGTATCATTGGATATAGAGGGAGCCTTTGACAGCGCTTGGTGGCCGGCAATTAAGGTACGATTGGCTGAGGAAAGGTGTCCGGTAAACATAAGGAAGCTGATGGACAGTTATCTACACTGCAGAAAAGTCGCTGTGAGGTATGCTGGAGTAGAGCGAGTTAAAGACACCAACAAAGGATGTGTCCAGGGGTCAATTGGCGGTCCAATCCTGTGGAACCTTCTACTGGACCCACTATTACAGCAGCTGGAAAGGCGGGGTGATTATTGTCAAGCGTTTGCGGATGACGTGGTCCTTGTCTTCGATGGTGATACAGCGTTGGAGGTTCAGAGACGGGCGAATGCCGCTCTCGCTCATGTATGGAGGTGGGGTGTCGCGAATAAGTTGAAGTTCGCACCGCACAAGACCTGTGCAATGGTGCTGACGAAGAAACTTATTTACGACACACCTTACCTTTGTATGGGAGGGGTCGACATTCGCATGACTCGAGCTGTAAAACTCCTGGGTCTCACCATCGACGACAAACTCACATTCAACACCCATGCAGCGGAAGTTTGCAAGAAAGCGTCTGACATTTATAAGCAGCTGTCGAGAGCCGCTCGAACAAGTTGGGGCCTTCACCCAGAGGTGATTAGAATTATATATACAGCAGCAGTGGAACCTGTGATTATATACGCGTCGAGCGTCTGGGCGTCAGCTTCTCGAAAAATTGGGATACAGAAACTTCTCAACAATGTCCAAAGAGGATTCGCTCAAAAACTCTGCAAATCCTACCGCACGGTATCGCTGAACTCGGCGCTGGTACTGGCGGGGATGCTTCCTCTTGACCTCAGAATACAAGAGGCAGCCGCCCTGTATGAGGCCAGGAGGGGGTTGTCCCGATTGGTTCCCGCGGACAGGGAGGTGGAACGTGTGGTGGCATTTGCAGAAGCACCACATCCGGCGATGCATGTGGACCTGGGGTTCCAAAGTGTGACGGACCAGGAATGTGTAGACAACTACAACGTGCAGGATGTGCGCATCTTCACTGACGGCAGCAAAATTGAGGGCAGGGTTGGTGCGGCACTATCCTTTTGGAATGGTGAAGCAGAAACCAAGGCCCTCAAACTTTGCTTGGCATCATACTGCACAGTGTACCAAGCGGAGCTCCTGGCCATAAGTAGAGCCACCAGCGAAGTCCTCAAACGTAGCGAGAGGAGCTTTGGTATATACAGTGACTCAAGAGCAGCGCTGGAGACAGTCACCAACCAAAGCTCTTCCCATTCCCTGGCCGTAGAAGCAAGAAGAAACATCATTCAGGCACTGAAACAGAACAAAGATGTATCTTTGTTCTGGATCAAAGCTCACGCAGGATTGGCAGGGAATGAGCGCGCGGACGAGATAGCTAAAGAGGCGGCACTGAAATCGAAAAGGAAGCCAGACTACGACAGTTGTCCGATTTCATTCGTCAAGCGTCTGATCCGTATGGAGACGCTTGACGAATGGAATCGAAGATATAAACTAGGTGAAACCGCGTCCACTACAAAACTGTTTTTACCGGACGTGAAACAAGCGTATAAAGTAGTCAGGCAACTTCAACCGACAGGTGTACTCACACAAATAATGACGGGACATGGTGGGTTCTCCGAATACTTAAATCGGTTTAAGTGTAAGGAGAGTCCATCATGTATCTGCGAGCCGGGCGCAAAAGAGACGGTCCCACACATCTTGTTGGATTGCCCTGTTTATGGAAGGCAGCGATTCGACCTAGAACAGAAGTTGGGAAACACGTTAACGATGAAAAATTTAAGCCTGTTTGTAGCGAATAAGGAGAGTCAAAACGACTTTCTTTGTTATTGTATTAAAATTGGAAAGCTAGTTATAAATCGAAACAAGGACAAATAAACTATGTTATCTGTATATAATAAGTATATATAAAAATAGCATAGAAAATAGCATGAAAATCAAAATTAGCAGTAGAAATATAATAAACAAAGAAAATAACCGTTTTAAAGAAACTTTATTAAATATGAAGGAAAATAAGTAATGTGTTAAACTAGGAAAATGTAAAAAATATAAATGAGGATAATAAGGTCTCCGATCATGTTGGGGGAACATGCAACCAGGGAGGGGGTTTTAGTCGGTAGGTCGCCGCAAGGCGGAGTCCGACATAACCGCTTGCGGTATCCATGAGGATTTCCCCCTCCCTGACAAAAAAAAAAAAAAAAAAAAAAAAAAACCTAACCTAACCTAACCTAACCTAACCTAACCTAACCTAACCTAACCTAACCTAACCTTTTTTTTTTTTTTTTTTGTGACATGGGGAAAATGCCATTTACGCATACCCGCCGCTTCTGGGGAGGCGAGCGGGTTATGTCGGACTCGGCAACAACTGTTGCCACTACCGACTAAAAACCCCACGGTGTTTCTCCGGGACGTCTAATGTCAGGACTACGGGGACGCTTGCGCACTCTTCCGCGGCCCTGACGACGTTGGTCCTCAAAAGGAGGACCCCAGCCCGTTGGAGTGAAGAGGGAGTTTCTCCACTCCATCTACCTATGAGAGGCGCGCGGAAACACCGCGCGCGCCACCTCGAGGCATCTAGTGAGTGACGGACAACCCCAGAGTCCGCCACCCAAGCCTCTGTTATGGGGGACGGAGGAGGGCGTGGAAGGGCCTCCTCCGACGCCCGGTTCTACGTCTGCGAAGAGGGAGCTCGGAAAATATTTCCCTCTCCCTCTCAGCAGATTCCTTCTGCGACATCACATCCTCACAGAAGGCGGAACCGGCATTCCACGACCTCTCACTTTGGACCATGGCCTTGACCAAGGCCGGAAGCGAGAGGTCGTCCCCCACCGCTGCGACGAGGTCACGGCGCTCGCTGACCCAAGCTGGGCACTCCTCCAGCGTATGCTGCGCCGTGTCTTCGTCACAGCTGCAATGGTGACACCTGGTTGTCGGTTCCCTTCCGGCTATTTGGCACAAGTACTTTCCGAAGCACCCATGCCCCGTCAGTACCTGCACCAGCCGGAAGGTCAGCGACCCGTGAGCCCTGTCCAACCAGTCCCTTAAGACCGGCCGGACGGCCTCGACAGTCCTTGTGCCAGCCCTGGGTTGGGCCAGCCTCTCCTGCCACTTCCCCAGTAAGGACCGTCGAGCGTGGAACTTCCACACTTCAATCGCCCTTGGCGGGGGAGTTTCTCCCCGGAGGCTAAGGTTCATACGCCAATCGTACATGTTGGCGTAAACCTCGGCCTCCAGATCCCACGGTGGGGAACCCGCCAACAAGCACGCCACCTCGTAGGAGACGGTGCGATATCCACGGATGGCCCCGACAGCCATCACCCTCTGAGGTCTCCTCAGGAGCGTGATGACTTTTTCCGTCAGGGCCTCCACCCAAATGGGTGCCCCATACAGAGCCATGGACCGCACCACCCCCATGTACAGGCGGCGGGTGCTTGCATTTGGCCCTCCGAGATTCGGCAGCAACCGCTTCAATGCGGCCGCCGCACCCATCAACCGGGGGACCATGCGAGTGAAGTGCTCGCGGAAGTTCCACCGGCTGTCGAGGAAGAGTCCCAGGTACTTCATACCAGACCCAACCTCGACCCGGGTCTCACCGATAGAAATGTGGGAGTCACGCGGTGGAGCTCTCCGGGGACCGTGAAAACACACAGCCTCCGTTTTGCTGAGCGCCACTTTGAGTCCCAACATTCCTATCCTCTCGACAACCAGCGTCACCGACAACGTGGCCAGACGGGCAGCCTCCTCATACTTGTCCCCCCGGGCCATGACCAGCGTGTCATCCGCATAGCAGATCACGCCTGCGCCCGGGAGGAGATCACCCCGCAACACCCAGTCGTAACCGATGTTCCACAGAAGCGGTCCAAGAACCGAGCCCTGTGGAACACCGCACGACATCTCCCTCCGGTGTAGTTGGCCTTCCCGCCCAGGGTACGAAATGTACCGGTCGGAGAGGTAGGCCTCGACAATCCGACAGAGGTAGGGAGGCACGTCATGGTACTTCAGTGCCTCCCTAACGCAAGACCAGGGCAGGGTGTTGAAGGCATTGGATATATCTAGCGACACAGCCAACACCACTCCACCCCGCTCCACCGCGTTGTCCGAGTAGGCCTTGACACGCTTAATAGCGTCGATCGTCGATCGGCCCACTCGGAATCCATACTGATCGTCGGACAAATCAGGACCCACCTCACCAAGGTGCCGAATGAGGCGTCGAGCAATAACCCGCTCAAAAAGCTTGTCAGCCTCATCCAGCAAGACAATGGGGCGGTAGGCGGAAGGAGATTCTGCAGGGCGCCCGTCCTTCCTCAGAAGAACGAGCCTGCCCGTCTTCCACTGTGTAGGGAACCGCCCCGCCTCTAGACAAGCATCTAGAAGCCTGCGGAAACGGTCCCCCAGCGCATCTAATGCCAAGACCCAAGCTCTGCCAGGAATGCCATCGGGCCCTGGAGCCTTGTTTTTGGCACGCAGCTGCAAAATCGCTGCGCCAAGCTCCCCCTGTGACACTCCCGGTACCTCAGCTTCCTCGGCATCCACACTAGATACCCTTCCCGAAGATGCCATTGCCGGAGCAGCGTGCTCCGGTCGGCTCGGGAATAGTGTGGACACCACTTCCTCCAAAAACTGAGGTGGGAGACTCTCCGTGATCGGGGGGGCCCAAGGGCGTAATTTGCCCCTGACTGCCTTGTATGGGCGACCCCACGGATCACTACTGAGAGTCTCCAACAGCTCTGCCCGCGCTTGGATCTTGGCATTGCTGATGGACAGCTGTAAGTCCCTAACTCGCTCCCTGTAGGTCTCATACAGCCGCCCCTCAGCCTCCTCGTCCCTGCGTCGCAGTCTGCGCTGCCTGGTGTACTGGCGTCTCGCCTCCACGCAGCCAGCACGAAGTTCGGCCAGCTCTCGAGACCACCAGTACACTTGACGCTTCGGAGGCAGGGGTTTGGCTCGGGCCATGCCTACATCGCAGATTTGCGACATGGCTTCCCGGAACCATTCCACCTCCTCCTCAACCTCCACCGGCCCTTCTGGGGGGGACTGCCACGCCTGGACAATCGAAGCCTCCACTAGCGCTTCTCTGTCCAGGCTCTTCAACGCCCACCTGGGTGTCGTTGGGGTGTACCTCCTAGGACGACTCGGGGTATTTGGAGATGCGGAGACGTCAAACCGAATGTATCGGTGATCCGACAGGGATTCCGCATCCACCACCACTCTCCAATCCCGTACAAGGCGTGCGACAACAGGGGAAGCGAATGTGATATCCACTCTGGATCCCCCATTCAGTCGCACACACGTGTAGACCGTCCCTTGGTTAAGTACCACAAGGCCGGTCATCGTCGCCCACTCCTCGAGAGTCTCACCGCGAGCATCAGTCACAGGGGAACCCCAAGCCTGTGATTTGGCATTAAAGTCCCCCGCAACGAGTACCGGACGGGGCAAGGTTTGACCTAAGAAGGCCCCTACCCCATCCAGAAACGACTCGAACTCGGCGAGGCTTCTGTTGGGTGAGAAATACACCCCAACGAGGACAGTCCCCCCCCACTTAACCGCCACATAACCTCTACCTCTTGCTAGGGCTGAGGGAGGTGAAGCTCCAGCAACACTAGATGTAATGATGGCCACCGAGCCATCCAGGTCTCCCACCCAGTTATCCCGGGCGGGAACGTGGTATGGCTCGGAGACCACCGTCACCTCAATCAACCACTCCGCCATGCTTTGCAGGAGTAAATCCTGCGCGCGGGCGGAGTGGTTGATATTCGCCTGGAGGAAGCGATGAGCCATAATCAAACTTGATTAGTGATCATCGCCTCCTCTTCCCCCACTGGCTTTGGGGGAGTAGCCCCCGCCAGCTCTGGGGAACGGCTGGGTGCTGCTGAAGTCCTTGCGGCTGCTGCTCCCACCTTCACTCCTTTTTTTGGTTTGGGTGGGGAGCAAGATTTACTCCCCACCCGATGATCTGCCGGTCTATTTGCAGCTGCGCAAAGCGAGCACTTTGCAGCAGCTGCTGAACACTTGGCTGCCTTGTGGCCGGTTTGACCACAGCGATAACACTCATCGCTGCGGTCAACCTCTGCAGTGCATTGAGCCCTCACGTGGCCCCTCTGCAGGCACCTGTAGCACTGCATCGGTCTGGATTGCTGCATGCGCACCTGTGCCGCAACCCAGCCGACCAGAAGGCGTCCTCCCTCCCCAAGTTTCTTGGCGGCAGCCACGGGGCAGCGCACCCAGATAGTGCAGGTGCCAAAAATCTGGTAGTCTCGCCTTAGCTCACCTGCCTTCACCGATTCCGGTGGACAACCCCCCTGCTCTGCAATAGCAGAGACCACTTCTTCGGCAGTGATTGAGTCATCCAAGCCCGAGATGCGCAGATCCGCGCATTTAACTGGCCTGGATACCTTCACATCTGCCGAATTAAGGGTCTCGCTTAGCTTCTTGGCTAGGCAGTCTGCTTTGTTGCCACTTGTCGCACCTGGAATTTCCAGGATACGGCCACCCGTTGCCGCCTTCCTGAACCGGAGGCCGGTGATATCACAGGAGGCAAGGTCAATCTTGGACCTCGCCTCCTGAAGAACCTTTGCGTAAGTTACGCCCTTTTCCTCGGCTCCGGGCAGCAACGTTATCACTACCGCCGCGGACCGAGGAGGACGCAACTTAACTGGCGTTTTCTGGCCTCTGGGCCTTGCAGCAGCCGCACCTCTTTGTGTGGAGACTGCCTGCTTTGGGACAGTCTTCTTCTTGGTGCCCCGCTTCGTCACTGTCGACCAGCTCTCGACCATGGACTCGGGTGCCAGCGGGAGGGGGCGAGGGGCCACCTGCGTACGCCTTTCAGCCTGCCCATTCCTACCTTTATGGGTTGCGGGGGCACCCGTTCTCACCGTGTTCGGAGCAGGTGCCCTCACCAAGGATGGTCCTGCCCCTGGTTTAGAGGCAAGTTTCCTCTCCGACAACGAAGACGGTCCTGCCTCTGAAATCTCAGTTCTTCCCGCCTGAGGCTTCTGGAGAGCCACTGCCGCAGCAGCAATATTTCTCCTATCAGCCTCAAGCGGAGGACGGAGCCGCTTTGCTGGTAGGAGGCGGTCCTCCAGTCCCTCCAGCCGCGCGCTTACCATGCTGCCGACTTGTAGCATGATAGAGCGAATCAAAGTCTCCTGGAAGTCCTTGGAGGGTAAGGTCTCCGACACCTCCTCGTTTGCGGGTGATGTCCGCTGCCGGGGTGGAGAAGCTTGATCTCCCTTGGCCTGTTCCAAATCCTTTCGGAGCTCCCTACGGAGTTCCGCCATCTCTTTGCGGAGTTCATCCACCTCACGCTGGAGGCGGGCGTTGTCCGCCTGAAGTTTGGCGGTCTCCTGTGTAGATGTCCTATTGTACAGGGCTTCCACGGCATCCTTTATTGAGGTAGCAGACAGTTTTAGGGCCTTCTGGACTGTACCTTTGAGGTTCTTCGAAGTTGTCGCTATTTTCCAAATGAGGTCGACATCCTCGAGTACCCTCTCGTTAAGAGCATTGGCCGTGCGGCCCTCGCCCTCCACTCCCAGGTCCAAGCCCATCGCTGTTCTTTTCTGGTGGACAACCTGGGCCATCTCCTCGATTTCTCTATCCGCTTGAAGACGAGCCTCCTCCCGGCTCTGCTTGAGAAATTCTTTTCTCCTGTTGGCTCCGGAAGAATTTGAGCCATCTGCCAACGCAGGTGTCTTAAATGGCACGTCTTCGCCTTCACTCGAAGTCACTGGATCGCGACCTCGTTTTCTAGCACCCTTCGAAGACCGTACCGAAGCCATCGATTGGACACTGGTGTCCGAGTCGGACGCCTTCCTCTCTCTCTCTTCCCTGTCCCTTGAACGATTGATCCGATCGACCAAGGGAAGTCCCTTCTCCTTTCCTTTCTCCTTTCTACAACTCCGAGAGCCTGCACTCTCATGGCGGTTGTTGTCCCCCCCAGAATACGCGGGACAGGATGCCGAAGCACCGAGGGATTCTCCAACCTCGGAGAGGTTGGTACCCTCCTGGGGTAAATTATTTTCACAATTCGCCATTTTCATGATTTCCTAACTGAGGGGTTAGGATACCCGTGTGGATGGTGCTCTAGCGACCGGGTTCCCCCCGGCCATGCATCCCCTCGGCGAGCACCAGAACCTTGGGATTCGGTCCACCAACGAAGGATGAGAACCACCGCATGGATAAAAGCTCCATTCAGCGGATCTCATCCCTCCGTCCAAGCAACAACGCTCAGACAACCACCAACCACAAGCTGAAAACCTCTGCAAAGATAAAAGCTCTTTGCAGAGGTTCCCATCCTGCCGTCCGGGGAGTCACTCTACCCGGACCCACCACCATCCTTCATCCACTGTGCCCTCTGCTCATCAGAGGGACACGCGGAGAGGCCTCCGCCAGATATCGGCTACGGCCAATAATCCCCCGAGGAGAATTATTGACCGAACCCCGGGTGCACCGTCCCAACTGCTGCTCTTCCCCCCAGATGAACCGCATCGAAAGGGACCAGCAACCGTTGGGCGCTCTTGGAGGTTATCTGGCCTGCAACCAACCTTTTTTTTTTTTTTTTTTTTTTTTTTTCATGGGGAAATGCATTTACGCATACCACTGAGCCCGGGGAAGGCCCAGCGGCTATGTGGGACTCACCGGGCGACTGCCCGTCCTACCCACTAAAACCCCATGGTGAGCAGTCCTCCACCGAGGTGGGGCAAGATGGGGTCGCGGTTGCATTCTACCATCTTGCCCCAGTGGCAGACCCAATCGGGCCTCTCCGCCTGTGCAGGGGCAACCTTGCTCACCAAAGTCACCCCTCACCACGACCGGTGGGGCGTGCAAGCCGATGGAGAGCCCCCCGACTCTCCACCAGTGACCCCACAAATACGAAGGAGGAGTCGCCTCCTCCTCCCACCTCCTCGAGCCGGCGCCGAGCGCCCGGGCCCCACCTCCACGTCACACTCCCAGCACCGAATCCATCATTCCGAAGTATGGTAGGTCTGAGAGCGGACCGCCTCCTCGAGCCGGTGCCAAGCACCCGGGCCCCACCTCCTCGAGCCGGCGCCAAGCGCACAAGGCCCCACCTCCACGTCACACTCCCAGCACCGAATCCATCATTCCGAAGTATGGTAGGTCTGAGAGCGGACCGCCTCCTCGAGCCTGCGCCGAGCGCACTGGGCCCCACCTCCTCGAGCCGGCGCCAAGCGCACAAGGCCCCACCTCCACGTCACACTCCCAGCACCGAATCCATCATTCCGAAGTATGGTAGGTCTGGGAGCGGACCGCCTCCTCGAGCCGGTGCCAAACACCCGGGCCCCACCTCCTCGAGCCGGCGCCAAGCGCACAAGGCCCCACCTCCTCGAGCCTGCGCCGAGCGCCCGGCCCCCCCCTCCACGTCACTAGGACGCCCATCCCACAGGAAGAGAACCTCCACAAAGATAAAAGCTCTTTGTAGCGATTCCCCTCCTGCCGTCCAGGTAGTAAAACTACTCAGACCCACCTTGCCAGATATCGGCTACGGCCAATAATCCCCCGAGGAGAATTATTGACCGATCCCCGGGTGCACCGTCCCAACGGCTGCTCTTCCCCCCAGATGAAACGCATCGGAGGGGACCAGCAACAGTCGGGCACTCTTGGAGGTTATCCGGCCTGCAACCCGCCTGCAACCAACCTAACCTAACCTAACCTAACCTAACCTAACCGAGTACACTTGCAAACGCGACACGCATAACATCTGCTCCGCGCAAAAAATTACTAAATATTAGTAAATTTATCACTACGCGCTTCATCTGCTGCAGTGTGCTGAGGAAGCATTCCATCTATCCGGTAACGTGTGGACAACTGCTCAACTCTTCGGGATCCAGAGCTGGAGGTCCTCAACATTGAAATACTTAATAACATTGCGGAGGTTCGTGAAATTGGAAGGACCAGCATAGCCCCGCAGAGGCGCCGTCGAGACCCGTCGTTTGACATCGAGATCATTGAAATCCGATTGCGCCCTGAGAAGTTGTAAGGTATCAAAGTTGAGGCAAAACCAACCTCCAAAGCCACGCGGTCCGTGATTTGGCCTAGTTCCGGTGAACGTTGACCGAGGGCGTTCGTTGAACCTGCGTGTCGGCACGAGGCAGCCGCGAGCTGAGACTTCGAAGCCGGCCCTAAGACTCCGCCATCGTTCTCCGCACACCATCATCACCGCGCTGGGGACGCCTTCATCGCCCTTCAGGTAACCTCAAGAGAACTGCTAAGTCCCTGGTCCTAAACTAGTCGTGTTTGGACTTTTTCCAAACAGGTCCTTCAGACCTTTCTCACCCCCCTCCCAAAACCCCCTAAAATCATAAATTTACTTTTCCTGGCTATCCTGGCTATACTGGTCCACCGATCGGTGTAGGTAGCTTAGCCGTCCTTCCCAACTTACCTATCCTAGCTGGCCTGGCTATCATAGCCAGATCGGTGTGAGTAACAACCTTACTGTTTCCAACCTCCTATCCTAGCTGGCCTGGCTATCATAGCCAGATCGGTGTAAGCAACAACCTTACTGTTTCCAACCTACCTGTCCTAGCTAGCCTGGCTATCATAGCCAGCCTAGCTGTCCTACCCAGTATCTAAGTTCCCCCCCCCCACCAAGGTTTCGTGGGCGTCATTTTCCCCCCCCCACCCCCGCAAATTTTCCTCACCCCCCCGGGCCATAACTCCTGAACGGGAAGGGATAGACCCCCCGAGTTTGGGGTTCCCGAAACCGTAAGGAGGTTAGGTTCCTTTTGGCTCAGGCATAAACGTCAAATTATAACTTTTGACGTTTTTCCTGGCTATCCTGGCTATACGGATCTACTGATTGGTGTACGTAGCTTAGCCTTCCATCCCACACTACCTTTCCTGGCTGGCCTAGCTATCATAGCTAGATCGGTTTAGGGGGTATAGCCTTACTGTCTCCAACCTACCTATCCTAGCTGGCCTGGCTATCATAGCCAGATCAGTGTAGGTGGTAGCCTTACTGCTTTCCTTCCTACCTGTCCTAGCTAGCCTGGCTATCATAGCCAGCCTAGCTGTCCTACCCAGCATCTAAGTTCGGACCCCCCCCCCCACCCCCCCCCCACCCCCCCCCCAACCCCCCCCCCCCAGGTTTCGTGGGCGTCATTTTTCCCCCCCCCACCCCCGCAAAATTTTCCTCACCCCCCCGGGCAATAACTCCTGAACGGTAAGGGATAGACCACCCGAGTTTGGGGTTCCCGTAATCGTGAGGAAGTTTCCCACCTTTTGGCTCCAGCAGAAACGTCTTAACACCATCCCTGACGGAGTTGCATTGGGTCACAGCCTTTTCCCCTTCTTTTTAACCCTTTTAACCCGATCCCCCCCCACGAAGTTTTTGCGGGCTTCATTTTTCCCCCCCCCACCCCCGAAAAATTTTTTCCCCACCCCCCCTGATCCTAACTTCTAAACGGTAAGGGATAGATCACCCGAGTTTGGGGTCCCTGTAACCGTAAGGGAGTTTCCTACCCTTTGGCCCTGGCAGAAACGTCGAAATATCATTCCTGACGAAGTTGTCAGTGTCAAAACCACAATTCCTTCCCCTCTTGAGGTTTCTTGATTTCTTGATTTCGTCCCTTGTAAACCGGATCTTCCTCTTCGTGCACGTAGTTGGTGCAGTGCCGTTAGAGACTGTAAAACACCTACAGTCGTAAGGTGCTCATTCCAGCTTCATACTTGCAGACCATCGGCAAGTTAGTTAGTACAACTCTGTATATAATCTGTTTATAATCTGTGTGTTTAGTTTTATTTAGTTAAGTGAATGCTTAGAAGATTAAGTTTTTATAAAGTTAAGTTAGAATAATTGTGTAAAGTTATTAGTTTTAAATCGGACAATTACCTAATACTACTAACCTCGGAAAAGACAACAACCCGGAATAGACAATAATAACCTCGGAACAATGTCGAGCCTGAAAAACGAGGCCTCTACTACTCGCAAGACATCAGCGAAAGCCGTCCCCACATCGAAGCGCACTCAATCCTTGCGCGAAAAAGCAATAGCTAGGGCCCACATAGCATCAGGAGCCCCGATTACCAAATGCTTGCGCCCATTCCCTTCTCCGTCGTCAAAGATAGATAGCCCCACAGTGGACAATGTTCGTGCAGACCAACAGCACATGGGGGTGCCCACCACTTCGCAGGAGCTACTGCAGTCAAATAGTAGCAATACTTTTTTGACAGGAGTTGATGAGCTTCTGGAACAAGTGGGCATCCCCCCCCATCCCCCCGTAAGTGAGACGGCTGAGTCTGCCGATGACTTTGACGAGTCATCGGTGGGGTCAAGCCGATCTAGCAGAACAGCAGCCAAAAGAGTGAGTATGCTATTTACCACTCCGCGGAGGGGATTGGGGGTGGAAATGGGCCTGGCCACTAAAGTGGCTAATGACGAGCTACAGAAGGGTAAGAGTGCATTGGAGGCGGCTGGAAATATGAAGAGGGAATGCAAGGTGATCGTTCATGATAGTCTGCAGGCCCTCTATGAGACTGTTCTCTCCTTGTCCGACTCGAGAGCCCGACACAAATGCAACTTGGAGAAAGAGCGCTCTCGACACGCCCAAGAGCTGGTAAGTGTTGAGAGGGCTCACACCAAAGAGCTGATGGCGATGAGGCAGAGCCTTGTTGCGGAAGTGTTGGGGTCTCGAGAAGACATCAGGGAGACGTTGAAGGAAACAAAGGACGTTCGACTGTGGCTCGGTCACGAGACGAGAGAGCCGTTCGAGGGAATTGAGCAACTTGTTTTACTTCTCAAATCATTGGGGAGTAAAATACAGCAGGAGGGTGGGACCACCACAATGACAAACGTGGAGCCGAAGCTGGAATCCATAGGAAAAGGCCTCGGCAAAGTGAATGACCGGATAGTCCAGATCTCCAGCCAGCTAGATGAGTTGCGGAGGTTGTCTGAAGAAAAGCCCACTGTAGCTTCAGAGCTCCCCATGGCAACCCCTCCTCTCTCCCCTATCACCCCTCCGTCTCGTGTCCTTGACGCAGCCGGCGAAGAGTTATTAAAGGAAATGCGAGAAACATTGCGAGAAATGAAACGAACAATTGATATGATTCCCACAGATTTGCCACATAAACAACAAACACAAGCGCTACCACTGGACCTGACTGATCAACTGAAAACACTGTCGGAGAGGCTGGAGGGGGTGTCGTCTGACGTACGCCAAATTCGAGATGCTGAGCCTCAGCCATCCCTTCCTGCGGGGCCGAGCCTGGGTTCGGAACTTGAGCTGGAGGAGGTTAAGCGTTCCCTTGCGACCATCAGCAAGGGAGTAACTAACCTAAGCACGGTGGAAAAATCATCAACCACCTACGCTCAGATGGCAGCAAAGCCCAGGCCTCCCCGACTTCCCAACCACACCCTGATTGTCTCCTCGACAGATCCGCTCCACACGAGTGATAACGTCGCGGAGAGGATCAGGTTATCCCTGGACTTAAAAAATACTGGGGCAAGGGTGGACAGAGTCCGTAGGGCCCGCAATCAGAAAGTGGTCCTCAGCTGCGCGAGCAATGAAGACCTAAAAATAATCAAAGGAAAGGTCCAGAAGAGTGTTGGTTTGTCTGTCACAGAGCCCAGGCAGATGAATCCACTTGTGTGCATACGGAGTGTTCTCTCGTGCTACAGCAACAAGGAGATGGAAGAGTGTCTCCTTTCTCAAAATAAACACCTTTTGAAGGATGTTGATGTAGCAGGAGAGACCGTCAGAGTACGGTTTAGGAAACGCGCGAGGAACCCGCTTCAGTGCCACCCTGTTGTGGAGCTATCACCAGAAATATGGAAGCGCTTCACACAGGCAGAACATATACACTTGGGGGTTGGAAGGAGCCATGTGGAGGATCAGTCTCCTCTTGTGCAGTGCACAAAGTGCCTCGGATATGGCCATACGAAGGCCGTATGCAGGGATGTGCACAGCAACATCTGCAGTTACTGCAGTGGCGAGCACATTGGGAGAGACTGTCCCTCGAGAGCAAGTGGAAAACCCCCAAGATGCACAAACTGTGTGAAGGCTGGGAAAGCTCCTGAAGATCTGGCACATAACGCCTTCAGCGATGTGTGCCAAGAGAGGCACAAATGGGATAGTATAGCGAGGTCGCGCGTTTCTTATAATTGTTAAAGGCACCCAGGTGGATGACGGGATGGTCGGGGTTCACCATCGGAATTTGGACGGGTCGAGTTGCAGGTTGCGTTTTGTACAAGCGAATCTGCAGCGCTCCAAGCTTGCCACGGCGGAGCTTGCTCAGGCGGCACAGGCAAAGGGATTTTCTATTGCCCTCGTTCAGGAGCCCTACGTGGGTAGAACAGGGGTAATGAAACAATACCCTGGCACTCAAGTCATCCAGTGCACCCTGAACCGCCAAAAGCAGGTGAAAACAGCAGTCGTAGTTTTCGGTGACCAATTGGAAGTCATTCATGACCCACAGTTGGTGACCGAAAATGTTGCGGCTGTCCAAATAAAATCTGGGAGGCTTAAGCTTGCAGTAGTATCCGTCTATTTCGAGGGTGACCAAGACTTGGACCCGTACCTGTCATGGGTTAAGGAATTATGTGGGAAAATAGGCATGAATAACATCGTAGTGGGGGGAGACGTGAACGCCTGGAGCCAGTGGTGGGGAAGTGTTTCCGAAGACCATCGGGGGGCGGCGTATAACTCCTTCTTGAACGAATTGGATCTTCAAATTCTCAACACCGGCCAAGTTCCAACCTTCGAAGTTCATAGGGGAGACAGGCTGTGTACGAGCAGGGTAGACGTTACTGCTTGCAGTCTGTCACTACTGGGCAAGATCGAGGATTGGAGTGTGGATAGGAATCTTACAACATCGGACCATAATGCGATTACCTTCTCTATGCAGTTGGAGAAGCCCTTAGAACCTCTGAGGTCAACTTCAACTCGCATATATAACACCAAGAAGGCAAAATGGACCGATTTCCGTGCACACTTCAAGACCAGCCTGGTAGATAAAAACATCACACCCGCAAGAATAACGGAGGTATTGGACCCGGGAGAGTTTGAAGATCTAATTAAGTCATACTCAGACACCATCCGTGGATCATGCGACCTCATGATCCCGAAGTTGGGTTTACGGAAGGGAGACCCGAGACCCCCGTGGTGGTCTCCCTCTCTGGACCAACTCAAGAAAAATGTTCTGAGGATGAAGAGAAGGATTAGAAACGCTGCTCCTCATCGCAGAAAGGCCGTTATCGATGAGTACTTACTGGTTAAAGTCGCATACCAGCAGAGTGTTGCAGAAGCTGTCACGGAAAGTTGGAAGGAGTTTTGCTCGACACAGAACCGAGAGAGTATGTGGGACGGTATCTACAGAGTCATAAGGAAAACGGCGAGGAGACAGGACGACATGCTCCTGAGAAATACCGCAGGGGAGACACTAAGCCCTGAACAGTCAGCGGATCTCCTTGCGAAAACGTTTTATCCTGATGACTCTGTAGAAACGGAAAGTGAACACCACAGGCTGGTCAGAGGACTCACGGATGGGAAAACCCCTGCGGATATAGAACAGCTGTCGGACGATGATCCACCTTTTACAGGTACGGAGCTGGATAAGGTCCTCAGGGACCTAAATCCGAAAAAAGCTCCTGGGCCTGATGGATTGACGGCCGACATTTGCACAGCAGTCATCCAATGCAATAGGGAAGTGTTCTTGGCGTTGGCAAACAAGTGCCTATCGCTGCCGCACTTCCCGAAGCACTGGAAGATTGCTCATGTGTGCATTATCCGCAAACCGGGGAAAGAAGACTACACCCATCCTAAGTCCTACAGACCGATAGGCCTCTTATCGGTTCTAGGGAAGATCGTCGAAAAACTCCTTGTTGGCAGACTTCAGTGGCATTTTAATCCAACTCTGCATCCCAGCCAGTATGGATTCATGCCGCAGCGTGGAACCGAAGACGCCCTCTACGACCTCATCAAGCATATACGGACAGAAGTTAAAGCCAAAAAGCTTGTTCTTCTGGTATCGCTTGATATAGAGGGGGCCTTTGATAACGCATGGTGGCCGGCCTTAAAGAAGCAGATGATCGCCAAGAAATGTCCTAGAAACATCTTTGCTCTTGTAGCCTCATACCTGGAAGACCGTAAGATCAAGGTCAACTATGCCAGAGCGTCGAGTGAGAAGGGTACTACGAAAGGTTGTGTCCAGGGATCCATTGGTGGACCAACCTTTTGGAACCTTATCCTCGATTCGCTCTTACACAAAATGGCTAGTTTAGGGGTATATTGTCAGGCCTTCGCAGATGATGTGGTTCTTGTTTTCTCCAATTCAGCAGTCAATACCTTGCAACAAAAAGCCGACAACATCCTGGAGGTCGTACAGGAATGGGGAGTCCATAACAAACTTAACTTCGCCGCGCATAAAACCAATGCGATGGTTATTACGAAGAAGCTTAAGTATGACTCCCCGGTGATCCATATGTCCGGCACTCGGCTAAACCTCGTTCATGAGATAAAGTTGCTAGGTCTCGTCATCGACTGTAAACTCACTTTTAACGCACACGTGTCTGCTACTTGCTGCAAAGTTGCAGACATTTACAAGCAGTTAGCGTGTGCCGCAAAGGTGTCGTGGGGTCTGAATGGAGAAATTGTAAGAACCATTTATGTGTCGGTGATAGAGCCGATCGTGTTGTATGCGGCGAGTGCGTGGTCTCCGGCAGCTGAGAAACTGATGGTAAGAAATCAGTTAGACTCACTGCAAAGAGGCTTTCTGCAGAAGATCTGCAAGGCGTACCGCACGGTCTCTCTAACATCGGCACTAATCCTCTCGGGCCATTTACCCCTGGACCTCCGGGTTCTTGAGGCTGCATCCCTATTTACCATCAAAAAGGGGTACTCTGAGGACTACATGCCACCAGGCAGAGAGTTAGAGCGCAATGTGGAATACCAACGGTTTCCACATCCATCACTACTCACGACAACTGAGTACGAGCGCTTGGAAGACTTGGACCCCGAAACCCTGGAAAACTATCAAGTTGTCGGCCCCCAGATATTCACCGACGGCAGCAAGATTGAGGGGAAAGTCGGAGCTGCCCTCACTTGGTGGGAAGAAGGCAGGGAGTCCAAGTATTCCACCTTTCGCCTGGAGCCTCACAATACTGTCTTCCAATCGGAGCTGTATGCACTCTATAGGGCTGTTAAGATGGTGAGTGAGTCAGGGAGGGCATCGGTCAGCATTTTGAGCGATTCTAGATCTTCGCTTGATCTGCTGCGATGTCCTTCTGTAACTCACCCTCTAGCCCAGAGCATCAAGAGTTGCGTACGGGATATCCGGGAGGAGGGCAGGGTTGTGAGACTCTTTTGGCTGAGAGCCCATGTAGGTACCCCAGGGAACGAAAGAGCAGACGAATTGGCGAAGAAGGCTGCGTTAACAAAGAAAACGGCCCCAGATTACAGCAAAGTACCCGTGTCTTTCGTCAGGAAACGGATACGGGAGGATACTGTTAAGAAGTGGCAGTTGCGGTATGAATCTTCGAGTACGGGATCAGTGACCAAGGTTTTCTTACCTACGGTCACTTTCGCTAGACGCGTACTCAAGGGCATGAAAATAACACCTATTCATGCCCAGATTTTAACAGGTCACGGTGGATTCGCCGCCTATCTGCACCGCTTCCATCTCAAGGACAGTCCCTCCTGTATCTGCGACCCGGTTTGTGACGAAACCATCTGGCACGTGCTCCTGGAATGTCCAAGGTTTGGCCTGGAAAGAATGGACTTGGAGATCGAAATTCAAACCAAGCTCGATCAGTCCACTCTCCCCTCGATCTTGGAGAACCAGTCCAAGAAGACAGCATTCTTGGCTTTCGCGAGCAGGGTTGCTGTAATCACGGCTAGGGGAAACGGAGCAACTTCCCTTCCGGCACTCCCCTCACGTTTCCATGTATCAATTGTTCAGGACATCGCATCAGCATCACGAAGATCACCCATTCCCGTGGAGCCTCAGATTGCTCCGAGCGCCTCGTGTTCGGATGATCCCGCACCGGTAACAGATCCAGCTACCACCGCCATCAACCAGCTACTGGCGTGTGGAGAGAGTGGAAACCCGGGAATCAGGATTCGAGGTGTAGCTCTCTTCATGGACGACGTTTGCGAAAATCTCGGTATAAGCTTCTGCCAAGCGGGACAGAGGAGGAAAGTTGTGATATCGCCCGGCCTGGCCTCTTTACTGAATGGTAGCACTCGCAAAACGAGCATGAAACGCCAAGTATACAATGCGTTACCTGAGTCGAGGGTGTCTGGACACCCCTGTCGAATGGTGCGATCGCAAAATAAAACGATCGCGCTATTCGAGTGGGGTGTGGAGACTCCTTTCGCTCAGGCATGCTCGGTGCTAACCAGGATGGGGGAGGTTGGGATGGGAGTGATTGTCACACCCCGCAAAGTAAGCGTGGACGCAATGATCCTTGGGTTCGAAAGGGGGGAAGTCGCAGATCGCAATGGTTGCCTAATAGCCTCTGAACATCATGAGGTTATCGTGTATGAGGACAGAGGGGAAAACTTAAGTTACCTCAAAGTCCCCAGATACGATGCGGCAACGGCGACCAGCCCCACTGACAGCTGGGGGCACCCCGTACCAAACCCAATCACTCAAAATGGATCAGAGCGTCTTCAGCTGAAGGTAGCTGCTGAGATCGCCGAGAGAAAGGAGAGCAAGCGCGCCAGTCCTGAGGAGAGAATGGAGCTGATCGGAAAGAAAAAAGGATTTGTAAATGTTTTCGGTGCACTCACTAGAACCCTGAAGTCTAAAACAGAGGAAAGACAGGCTGCTTCTGTTGAGGAGTTCTTTAGGAGTGCACCGAAAATATTTGAAAAACGAATGGAAAACCGGACGAGAGCCGACAAAGGGCAGGTAATTTCGCCTAGTCTAATGCCAGTGTTGGGGCCATCGGACCACGTATTAAATGCTTTCCTTGAGTTTCAGGCGGTCACAAAGGCGACTAGAGAAGTCAATTTGACCGTCTGCAGTAACATCATGCAAGCCTTCAGGTTGGGAAATGATCAACTCCTGAAGGTGAGGCTCGAGGAGGCAGATGCTGCCATATATGACAACGACACTTCCCAAGTCATCAAGGGGAAAATGTCGGGTAAATATATGGCGGCATATAATATGTCGAGTGGGTTCGTGGCCTTAGACGAGGGTGAGACGCAGCGAAAGGGTCTGCCGAAGTACGTTACCCCATCCAATGACCGCATGGTTGTCACCGCCCGGTGCACAAAGATAATGCTGGACGACAGGATCCTGAGTATGGCTGAGTCCATCTCAGGACCCTGTGGTCCAGACATAAGCTGGGCGGTGCCGAAGATCACCTGGGTCAATGGGGTTCCCGGAAGTGGCAAGACAACGTGGGTTATTGATAACTTTAATGAGAGCAATGACATTATAGTCACCACCACCATCGAGACAGCCAAGGAACTCAGAGCTAAGCTAGCGCACCGTATAAGAACCACCAAGGTGCGCACTATGGCCTCAATACTAGTAAATGGTTTTAGAGAGCGGGACGGCTGCAGTCGTCTAATGATAGATGAAGCTCTCATGAATCATTTTGGGGCCATAGTAATGGCTACTCGGTTGTCAGGTGCTAGTGAAATTGTTCTCATTGGAGATATCAATCAGCTGCCTTATATCGATAGAGAGAATCTCTTCGAGCTAAGGTACAGCAGCCCCGGCCTGGTAGCGACCATCAGCCAGGAACTGTCTTGTTCGTACCGATGCCCGATGGATGTGGCGTACGTACTTAGCGAGGTCTACCCTGGAATGTACTCGAAAAGATCAGAGGTACATTCTATGGAGCTGAAAAGGTGGACAGGTGCGCAAATTCCCAACACCCTTCCGAATACCCTTTTCCTAGTCTACACTCAGGAGGAAAAGGAGTCCCTAATCAATCTGGGATACGGGACTGGTGTTGGATCGCGTACTTTGACCATCCATGAAGCCCAGGGGTTGACCTACGCGTCGGTTAAAATCGTCCGGATGAAGAAAGAGAAGTTGAGGCTCCATGACAGCGTCTCTCATGCGGTAGTGGCAGTGTCACGACACACGAACAGCTGTGTGTACTATACCGATGGCGCTGAGGATGGGGTGGAACGCTTCATAAATCGGGCTGTGGGGGCGCAAACCGAGCGAGTCATCGAGCATAATCTCAAGATGGCGATGCGTAATCGAGACGCAGCCTCCATTGCGGTTATGCTCGGTATTCTCAAGGGGGGGACGTCTTCCGCTGCCGATGGAGAGGTGTAAGATTTTCGGGGATGGGTTGTAATGTGTTTGTCTGTATTTTATTTTGTATGTAATTAAGTGTTGACATGTCTTATGTATAAGTCGGAGCCTTGTGGGTGACAGAAGTCATGCTCACAGAGGCCTAAACCTGCAGCGGTGGGTGTGGCGGGTCGTCCTCCTCCCTAAGATATGGTTGAGGAGAGCGATGGCTGGCACACTCATCATACTCGTGAACGGGTGCTGCTTGGGGGGGCCGGACCTTTGCTGCTCACAGGGTTCTCAAACATTGTTAGCTATATTTTTAGTGTTTAAATGTATTCTGTATCAAAATCTTAATGAAATAAAATATTAAAAAAAAAAAAAAAAAAAAAAATTGAGTTGTACTACAAAATAGGTGAACAAAATAATATTCACCCTATGAGGCTGGAAGGAGTACTGGTTTTATTTTTATTTTACTTGCATGTTATTTAAGTGTATGGACTTCGTGTCTATAGTATTCGCGGGCCGTGGCCAATAGCGCCCGGACAAAAAAAAAAAAAAAAAAAAAAAAAAAAAAAACCTAACCTAACCTAACCTAACCTAACCTAACCTAACCTAACCTAACCTAACCTAACGCTAATTTCGACAAAATTTCGCCCACCTTCCCACCCAGGTCTACGACAGTAAGAATTTGAAGTTTCCCATAGGGTCGGGTTGAAATCAGACAAAAATTTTGAAAACATTCGGTTATGATATTTTGACTATTTAAGGACACGGAACTATATATTAGAGCCAAATTTTGACAATTTCATTTAAGCAACAGGTATAAAATACCTACAAATATTATATTAAGAACAATTTATAACTTCTACAAACCTTCTTTACGTTTGTAACTGACTTTTATACATTCAGTGTTACATTTATATTTATAATAACTTACACTTTTGACTCGTCCCTCTGACGACATGTTCGCAACACCCCCCGTCAAAAAGGCGAATGACGCCTGCACTGCATCGAAAAAGTCTCCAAAACGAACAGAGAAGGCTGGTACTTCTGAGGATAACGACAAAGTCTCCAAAGTGAGACTTAGCATAGACGAGTGGGAGTCGGTAAGATCTACATCTCCTGGACATACCTCCTCCACGACGATATTGGCTGCAACGGTGGGCCCCTCTAAGCGAAGACCAAATGTCGCCTCCCTGCAGGAGGGTAAGACTGGTACAAAATCGACGGACGTCTCAGGGAGCCCGCCTGTGAGGCCGGTATATGCAAGCAGAGTGGCGGAAGCCAGAGCTTGCCTAAACAAGGCCAAGTTGCACCTTAGTGCCTCCAGAAATTTAAAAACAGAGATTAAGGATGGTGTGGCTTCAGCAGTAGACAGGCTTTATCAGCTTGTCAGGGAGTCCGAGACGTCAAAGGGACTAAAAGGGACTAGCCAGAGTGGGGGGAGGGGTGGGGAGAGAGAGATGGAGCTTCCGGCCTCGCTCCCCTCGCCTCATCTCGCCCCCAGAAGAGAAGATGACGAGCTCCTTTTACGCCTCGGG
This sequence comes from Alsophila aescularia, assembly GCA_946251855.1. NCBI lineage: Eukaryota > Metazoa > Arthropoda > Insecta > Lepidoptera > Geometridae > Alsophila > Alsophila aescularia. Next base: position 52,440,895 of record OX276383.1, on the reverse strand, counting down.
GAACATGACAGGCTGATTAAGGAAAATATGGAGAAAATGACAGAGCTAAAAACGACTTTAGAAAGCCACCAAAAATCCTTGGAGGATGCTACATACGCGGGTGTGGTCGCTGGGAGTAGTGGGAGGAAACCCCCGCAGCAGACCGCGCTGCACTCAGTAGTAGTCACCTCCAAGGACGAAACAGAAACAGGAGAGGATGTTTTAAACCGAATAAGAAAGGCTGTTGACGCAAAGGAAGGAGGTATTATCATCGACAAAGTTCGAAAGGCCAAAGATAGGAAGGTCATAGTAGGATGCAGGAGCGATGAAGAAAGAAATAAGGTGAAGGAGAGACTGAAGAAGGCAGGTGACTATCTGAGCGTGGAGGATATAAAAAACAAAGATCCACTTTTAATCCTCAAAGACGTACTTACGTACAATACTGATGAGGATATTCTCCGCGCCCTCAAAAACCAAAACCATAAAATATTCCGAGGTTTGGATCAGAAAGAGAACCGAATTGAAATTAAATATAAAAAGAGGACCAAAAATCCCTTAACGGCTCATATAGTCGTGAAGGTGTCGCCCACAATATGGACTCGGGCTATGGATAGTGAAGCTGTGCAGATAGACTTGCAGAGAGTACGCGTTGCTGATCAGTCGCCCCTTGTTCAGTGCTCACTTTGCCTGGGGTACGGGCATGGCAGGCGCTTCTGCAAGGAAACCCTGGAGAAGTGCAGCCATTGCGCCGGCCCCCACAAGAAGGTCGACTGCCCAGACTGGCTCGCCGGTGCTCCTCCTGCATGTTGCAACTGTTCACATGCTAAATTAGACCAGATAGAGCACAATGCTTTTAGCATGGATTGTCCGATTAGGCGAAAATGGGACACATTAGCCAGAGCCACAATTTCTTATTATTGCTAAGGTGGTATCTGGCAGCAACATCGATGCAACGGGTGCCCCCACAAAAGGATATCTCACAGCTCAGGCAAACCTCCAGCGTAAAGAGCTCGCCACAAACGAGCTAATAATTGAAGCCAGCCAAAGAAAAATAGCCGTGGCACTGCTCCAGGAGCCATATGTGGGTGGGTCAAAAAGTATGAAGAGTTACAGAGGTGTAAGGATTTTTCAAAGCACAAGCCAGGGAAATGGGACTGTAAAAGCGGCCATAGCCGTCTTCGACCCCGATATGGACATCATACAGTACCCAGAACTCACCACCAATAATATCGTGGTGGTGAGGATCCGAACTGCTGCTTGGGAGATCACTGCTGTATCCTTTTACTTCGAGTCAGACCTGCCCATAGAGCCATACCTGGAGCATCTAAAGAAGATCAAAGTAGAGCTGGGATCTAGAAGAATTATCGTGGGAGGCGATGCAAATGCCAAAAGTCCCTGGTGGGGGAGCCACATTGTGGACCATAGGGGTGAGGATCTGTCCGGTGCCTTAGAGGAAATGGGTATGCAGATACTCAATCAGGGCGATATCCCGACCTTCGACACTATTAGAGGAGGTCGTCGATTTACCAGCCATGTCGACGTAACTGCTTGTTCGGAAGACTTGCTCGACTTAGTGATGGACTGGAGAGTCCAGGATGATCTAACGGGCGCGGACCACAACGGCATTACTTTTAGAATTAAACTCAAAAAATCAAAGGGACTTAGTATAAATAGAACTACAAGAATTTTTAACACAAAAAAGGTAAACTGGCACCAGTTTCATGCGAAACTGGATCAGTTAAAAACTGAAAGCAAAATAAACAAAATGGAAATAGATAAAATTCAAATTAAACAAAATTTAGATACGCTTATAGAAACACATACAGAGTTAATAACACAAACATGTCATCAAATAATAGCCAAAAAGAAAACAAAACAAACTCTTATCATGCCGTGGTGGACCGTAGAACTTGAGACAATGAAACGTGAAGTCGTCACTAGGAAACGCAGAATCCAATGCGCAGCGCCAGTCCGAAGAACTAAAGTGGTCGATGAGTACCTGCAAGCAAAAGAGAGATATGAGTATGCAGCAAAAAGGGCAACAATTGAAAGTTGGAAAAGTTTTTGCGGAAAGCAGGATAGGGAAGGGATGTGGGAGGGCATCTATCGAGTTATCGGCAGAACGAAAAAGCGACACGAAGACTTACCCTTAGTGAAGGATGGGGAACAAATGAGCCAGAAAGAGTCAGCCAAAGTATTGGCGGACGCATTTTACCCCGGGGACTTGAAATCGGAGGATAATGCAGATCATCAGCTTATTAGAGAAACGGCAGACCATGTAAACGACCGAGTCTATGATGAAGGAATACATGACCCGGAGTTTACATTGGGAGAACTCAGAACTGCTATGGAGAGTTTCAACCCGAAAAAGGCCCCCGGGGTCGATGGTTTTACTGCCGACATCTGCAGCCAGGTGGTATCCAGGGATATGGAACTGCACTTGGCGCTGATGAATAAATGTCTTGAGCTCGGTCATTTTCCAAAAATCTGGAAAGAAGCTACAGTGGTCGTATTGCGAAAGCCAGGCAAGGAAGACTATACCGTACCCAAGTCCTATAGACCCATTGGTCTTCTGCCGGTGATGGGGAAGATTTTAGAGAAAATGGTAGTAGGCCGGTTGAAGTGGCATCTGATACCAAGGATGAGCCCCCGCCAGTATGGCTTTATGCCCCAGAAGAGCACCGAGGACTCCCTCTATGATTTAGTAAATTACATACGCCGAAAACTTGATGGCAAGAAGTTGATAACTATGGTGTCGCTAGACATAGAGGGAGCCTTCGACAGCGCATGGTGGCCTGCAATTAGAGTCAGACTGGCCGAGGAAAAGTGTCCGGTCAATCTCCGGCGTATAATGGACAGTTATCTTCAAGACCGAAAGGTCCGTGTTAGATACGCTGGAGAAGAGTACATAAAGGACACTTACAAGGGGTGCGTCCAAGGATCGATTGGAGGGCCGATTCTCTGGAATCTTCTCCTTGACCCACTGCTGAAGGGCTTGGAACAGAGGGATGTTTACTGTCAGGCTTTTGCAGACGATGTCGTGTTGGTATTTGACGGGGACACAGCGCTTGAAGTGCAGGGACGTGCCAATGTTGCTCTTGCCTATGTTCGGACGTGGGGTGTTAAAAATAAGATGAAATTCGCGCCTCATAAAACCAACGCAATGGTTCTCACCAGAAAGCTAAAATTTGACACGCCACGGCTGAGCATGGGCGGGATCGACATTGAAATGTCGCATGAGATAAAAATCCTGGGGCTCACCATCGATCATAAGCTGACGTTTAATAGCCACACTGCGAACATCTGCAAGAAGGCTTTAAATATCTACAAACAGCTGTCTCGAGCCGCCAGGATAAGTTGGGGTCTCCACCCGGAAGTCATCCATCTCATATATACGGCGACGGTGGAGCCAATTATCTCATATGCCGCCAGCGCTTGGTCGCCGGCAACACTTAAATTAGGTGTACAACGACATCTTAACGCAGTCCAGAGAGCTTTTGCCCAAAAATTATGCGGAGCATATCGCACCGTCTCTCTTAACTCAGCGCTGGTGCTGGCTGGGATACTACCACTCGATATGAAAATACGCGAAGCAGCTAAATTGTATGAAGCCCGAAGAGGAGTACCCCAGCCAGTACTAGGGGATAGAGAGGTGGAGCAAAAGCAAGCCTTTACCGATACTCCACATCCGGCAGAACATTTGAGCCTCCAGTTCGTAAAACTGGAAAGCCGACAAGATATTGCTACTTATGCAAACCAAGCAGTTAAAATCTATACCGACGGCAGCAAGATTGAGGGCAAAGTCGGAGCGGCATTGTCTCTTTGGAGCAATGAAGCTGAGACTAAAGCCCTCAAGCTTAAGCTGCCGTCGTACTGCACGGTGTACCAGTCTGAACTGTTGGCCATATGCCAGGCCACAAGATTAATAAAACGGAGAAGTGAGGCAAGCTTTGCCATTCTTAGCGACTCGAGGTCCGCCTTGGAGACTATCATCAATCCAACTTCGCCCTACCCTCTGGCTGCTGAAACCAGGGAAAACATCCGCCACGGTAAACTCCAGAACAAGGAAATTTCCTTGTTCTGGATTAAAGCACATGCAGGGCTAGAGGGCAACGAACGGGCGGACCAGTTAGCTAAGGACGCTGCGCTTTACAGCAAGAAAAGACCTGACTATGATTTGTGCCCGGTTTCATTCGTCAAGAGACAGATCCGTATGGAATCCCTTGACGAATGGAACCAGAGATACCAGTCAGGAAATACGGCAAAAATTACAAAAATCTTCTTTCCCGATGCAGTTAAATCCTTCAAAATAGTTAAGTCGTTAAAACCGTTCGGTATCCTCACACAAATATTAACAGGGCACGGTGGGTTCTCGGAATACTTGAGTCGCTTCAAGTGTAAAGAGAGCCCATCGTGCATCTGTGAACCAGATAGAGATGAAACAGTTGTCCACATTCTTCTCGAATGTCCTATCTTTGCCTATAAGAAATTTGATGTGGAACAATTGTTAGACACTAATCTCAGCACAGACAACATAAACGTACTAATGATGGACAAAAATAGAAGAAATAAGTTTATAGATTATTGTATTAATGTAGCCAAAATTGTAGTAAATAGAAATAAATAGATATATAAATTATGTTATACTCATATTATTAGAATATGCCGTAAGAACATAAGTGAAAGTAGTAATAAAAATGAATGTAAATTTAAGAGGTATAGAAAATACAGAAAAGAACACAAAATAATAGTAAAAGTAAATTAATTAATAGGTTATGTAGCTAAAGTAAAGTAGAAAGAAAAATTATTTCATGTCAACAAAATTAAACTTCTACCTTAGTATGTTAGTAGTAAATCCACAATACTAGTTTATATTATATACAAGATAAAATTTCAAAATTATTATTTTTAAGCTTACCAATATAAAAAAATAAATAAATAAAAGAACATGTCGACAAAGACTCTGATTACGTCAGAGGGAGACACGAAGCAGGGAGGGGGTTTTAGTCGGTAGGTCGCCGCGAGGCGGAGTCCGACATAACCGTCCGCGGTATCCATGAGGATTTCCCCCTCCCTGACTAAAAAAAAAAAAAAAAAAAAAAAAAAAAAAAAACCTAACCTAACCTAACCTAACCTAACCTAACCTAACCTAACCTTTTTTTTTTTTTTTTTTTTTTTGTTTTCGAGGGGGAAACCTTCAAAAGGTACCCGGAAGCATTGGGGGTGCAACCGGGGTATGTGGGATTTTTACCGCACTAAAACCCCCCCGGTGGCCGACCTCAGCGCATTCGAAGGACTCCGGGATCTCTCAAGGAACGCACCGGTGCCCTTCTCGCACGTTGCCTTTGAGGCTCCTCTTCGTGAAGGCTGTTAAGCCTACATCATCTCCACATACAACACACGCCACCATGTGCTGCAGCTACCACTTGTTTCGACTTGATGGACGGCCAGAGCCCCCACTCCAGTCGCCCTCGAAAAGTAGAAACCCCTATGGGGCTGACGGTCCAGGTTGTCCATTTTGGACAACCCGGGCCCGCCGTCTTCGAGTGGGATCAGATCGCTCGCGATCCCGCTCGGCCGTCTCTTTTTTGACCATTACGGTTTCACAGAAGGAGACCACCGCCTTCCATGCCATTTCGTCCTGCAACATAGCTGCCACCACGCTTGAAAGCGAGAGGTCTTGTCCAATCCGGCTGACCAGGATTCCGCACTCTGAGTTCCATGCTGAGCACTCCTCAAGCGTATGCTGGGCAGAATCCTGGTCATACCCACAATGGTGACATTGTGGCATTCGCTCGCGTCCTATCCGGTATAGATACTCACCAAAGCAGCCATGCCCAGTGAGTATCTGAGTCAGTCTGTATGTAACTGGCTCCTTCCTTTTAAGCCATAATTTAAGGCTCGGCAAAATAGCACCAACAACGCGTTGGCGCAGAGATCCTGGCTCTTGGAGCCGCTGACGCCATCTCGCCAGCGCTCGTCGGCGCTCCTGCAACCTCACTTCAACTGGCGCAACTCCGGAATCATCGTGGCGGAGACGATCGTACACATGTGCGTCCATCTCCGCCAGGATGTCCAGGGGTGGGAACCGCGCCAGGAGCGTTGCGGCATCGAAGGATATTGTCCGATATCCTCTAACGATCCGGATGGCCATGGTGCGCTGTAGGCTATTGTACATAGATCTGCAGCGCCTAACACTAGACAGACGGTGAGACCATACGGGCGCTCCATAAAGAGCTATTGATCTTATGACCCCCGCGTAGAGTCGACGCACTCCTTCGCTCGGCCCCCCTAGATTGGGTAGTAGTCTGTGCATAGCACCCGCCACCCTCTTGATCCGGGGAACTGTTCGACTGAAGTGCTCTTCGAAGCCCCATCGACTGTCCAGGGTGAGGCCGAGATACTTCAGGTACGGTCCTATACGAACATCCACGTCACCCACTCGTACCGATGAATCCGGTGGTTCTCTACCTCGCGGTAATTTATGGAACCATAACGCCTCAGTCTTCTGTGGAGCAACCCGTAGGCCAAGTTCATGGATCTTTTCTACCACGCAAGCCACACCCCTCTCAGCAACCTAACCTAACCTTTTTTTTTTTTTTTTTCATGGGGAAATGCATTTACGCATACCACTGAGCCCGGGGAAGGCCCAGCGGCTATGTGGGACTCACCGGGCGACTGCCCGTCCTACCCACTAAAACCCCATGGTGAGCAGTCCTCCACCGAGGTGGGGCAAGATGGGGTCGCGGTTGCATTCTACCATCTTGCCCCAGTGGCAGACCCAATCGGGCCTCTCCGCCTGTGCAGGGGCAACCTTGCTCACCAAAGTCACCCCTCACCACGACCGGTGGGGCGTGCAAGCCGATGGAGAGCCCCCCGACTCTCCACCAGTGACCCCACAAATACGAAGGAGGAGTCGCCTCCTCCTCCCACCTCCTCGAGCCGGCGCCGAGCGCCCGGGCCCCACCTCCACGTCACACTCCCAGCACCGAATCCATCATTCCGAAGTATGGTAGGTCTGAGAGCAGACCGCCTCCTCGAGCCGGTGCCAAGCACCCGGGCCCCACCTCCTCGAGCCGGCGCCAAGCGCACAAGGCCCCACCTCCACGCCACACTCCCAGCACCGAATCCATCATTCCGAAGTATGGTAGGTCTGAGAGCGGACCGCCTCCTCGAGCCTGCGCCGAGCGCACTGGGCCCCACCTCCTCGAGCCGGCGCCAAGCGCACAAGGCCCCACCTCCACGTCACACTCCCAGCACCGAATCCATCATTCCGAAGTATGGTAGGTCTGGGAGCGGACCGCCTCCTCGAGCCGGTGCCAAACACCCGGGCTCCACCTCCTCGAGCCGGCGCCAAGCGCACAAGGCCCCACCTCCTCGAGCCTGCGCCGAGCGCCCGGGCCCCCCCTCCACGTCACTAGGACGCCCATCCCACAGGAAGAGAACCTCCACAAAGATAAAAGCTCTTTGTAGCGATTCCCCTCCTGCCGTCCAGGTAGTAAAACTACCCAGACCCACCTTGCCAGATATCGGCTACGGCCAATAATCCCCCGAGGAGAATTATTGACCGATCCCCGGGTGCACCGTCCCAACGGCTGCTCTTCCCCCCAGATGAAACGCATCGAAGGGGACCAGCAACAGTCGGGCACTCTTGGAGGTTATCCGGCCTGCAACCCAACCTAACCTAACCTAACCTTTTTTTTTTTTTTTACGTGGGGAAAATGCATTTACGCATACCCGCCCGCCGATGGGATTGCGAGCGGGTTATGTCGGGCTCGGCAACAACTGTTGCCACTACCGACTAAAAACCCCACGATGTTCCTTCATTATCAGCTGCAACGGGGTCGCGGGCCCGCGTTAGCATTCTCCGCAACCCCGCCTATGCCGTCATTCGTCCTTTCCCACAGGACGAACCCACCTCGGGTGGGCTAGAATGCCCGCCTTATACAACACGTGATGCACCGGAACATTAGTGCATCAACTCCTCAATGTGAGGAGTGGTGTGCTGGAGAGAGACGCGGAGACGGAGTGCGAGCTCGATTAGCTCGTCTCCTCGTCCGCGCCCTCCGGATTGGAAGGGAGAGAGGATCAATCTCCCTCTCTCGCTCCTCTGCCTCCCTTTGCGAGATTACCGTTTCGCAAAAGGAGACCATTGCCTCCCATGACGTCTCGTCGTCAACCATCTTGGCTATGACGGTCGGCAACGAGAGGTCTGCGGTCCGCCAGCAGGGGTTGGCTGTGCTTTTACCTGTTGGCGTGGCGGTGTTGAGGTGTTGTGCAGGAAGTTTCGTCTGGAGCCGTTCTGTTCGGTGTACCAGTCGGAGTTGTTGGCATTGAGGCAGGCAACAAATCTGGTGGTGGGTTGGGGATGCAGTGAGGAAGTTGATATCTTCAGCGATTCCCGCTCGTCACTGGAGGCGTTGGCTAATCCGCGGTCTGCTCACCCCCTTGTCAATGATATTCGTGGGAACCTGTCGCGGGCAGTGGAGTTGGGTAGCTGCGTTAAGCTGTGGTGGGTTCGTGCTCATGTTGGGATAGTCGGTAATGAGCGGGCTGACGAACTGGCTAAGCGTGCTGCCCTTTTTAGTAGAACTGCTGCAGACTACGACAGGTTTCCTTTGTCTTTTGCGAAGTCAGTTGTTCGCCGACGGACCCTGAACGCTTGGCAGAAGGAGTATTCTGAGTTTCGACAGGGTCGAATTACTCGGTTGTTTTTCCCGGATGTTTGTCAGGCGTTCCGTGTTATAGGGGAACTCGGTGTCGATTATTGGTTTACGCAAGCTTTGACAGGGCATGGGGGGAATGCAAGCTACCTTCATAGATTTAAGGTTAAGGATCATCCGTGGTGTCCATGTGGGGTAGATGTCGAGCAGTCGTTGGAACATATAGTCAATGACTGCTCGATGTTTGCTGCTAGGAGGCTGCAGGTGGAGTTGGAGTTAGACTCGGTCATCTCCACCTCGGTGTGGAATAGTCTTCTAGCTGGAAGTGATTCTGGTCGTGTTTTTCGTGACTTCCTATGTTATGTGATGCGGCGGGTGGCCAATTTAAATAAGAGTTAATTTTCTGTTTTACTTTTAATTTTATTTGTTGTGTTGTGTGTGAATTATATTTATTTATCTGCGTGAGACTTAGAACTTCAGTTTTGCTGAAGTTTAGTAAGTTATATAGGATTAATTATATTTGTATGTTGATTGAATTAGTTTGATGTTTCGTGGAATATTATTTTATTAATTGTTTTCTTAATGGGGGGGAAAAAATATGTTTAATTTTTAATATTGTAAATGCTAAATGGGTAATTGATTCGTTTTTAGAGAGCTTTAATATTAACTAGAGTAATTTTAGTTTTTATTATGGTTTTAATTCAATGAATTTAATTTATTTTGTGTTTTTGTTAAATGAATGGTATTTTGATAATGTATTTATTGTTTTTTATTTAATTTTAGCTGTTTTCTTATAATTATTATTTGCTAATATTTTACAATTTATTTTCTCTAAGGACTCCGAATTTTTAATATCGGAGGGTTTTCAGGCAAAAAATCTAAAAAAAAAAAAAAAAAAAAAAACCCAGTACACTTGCAAACGCGACACGCATAACATCTGCTCCGCGCAAAAAATTACTAAATATTAGTAAATTTATCACTACGCGCTTCATCTGCTGCAGTGTGCTGAGGAAGCATTCCATCTATCCAATTTAATTTATTTTGTGTTTTTGTTATATGAATGGTATTTTGATAATGTATTTATTGTTTCTTGTTAATATTGTAAATGCTAAATGGGTAATTGATTCGTTTTTAGAGAGCTTTAATATTAACTAGAGTAATTTTAGTTTTTATTATGGTTTTAATTCAATGAATTTAATTTATTTTGTGTTTTTGTTATACGAATGGTATTTTGATAATGTCTTTATTGTTTCTTGTTTTCTTATAATTGTTATTTGCTAATATTTTACAATTCTTTTTCTCTAAGGACTCCGAATTTTTAATATCGGGGGTTTTCTGGCAAAAAATCTAAAAAAAAAAAAAAAAAAAAAAAAAAAAACCTAACCTAACCTAACCTAACCCAGTACACTTACAGTATTGGCAGTGCAGGAGAAATGTCACACCGGCGTGGTGCAAGGACTATTCAGTCGTGTGGAGTTCGCACAAAGGAAGTTAAGGCTGCCGTGGTTGTTTTGAACAATGGGTTGTTGGTTAGGACTAATCCGCTAAGTATTACCGAGAACATTGTGGTTGTGACCATTGCTTATCCTGGGGGAGGAAACTTGACGGTGATTTCGGTATATTTTGAGGGTACTGAGCCAATTGAACCTTATTTGGATAAGCTGAGGGATTGTCTCCGGGACTGTGATGGTGATGTAGTGATAGGTGGAGATTTTAATGCAAAAAGTGTCTGGTGGGGGGGTACGGTGAATGATAGTAGAGGAGAAAGTTTGATGGCTTTTGTTTTATCTATGGGTTTAGAGGTAGTTAATGAAGGTAGTGTCCCTACTTTTGAGGTATATCGGGCTGGCCGGTGTTATACTAGTCGTGTTGATGTAACCCTGGTTACGGAGGGCTTGATAGACAAGACTGTCGGGTGGAAGTTGGATTTGTCAATGGTCCTGCTTTCGGATCATAATCCAATTACCTTTAGCTTGGCACTCGGGCCTTCCGGTGGTGTGCGCCCTGTGTCTGCTACTCGTAAGTTTAATACACGTGGGGCAAAATGGTCTCATTTCAGGGAGTTGTTGAGTGATAAGATACGTGGTTTGGGTGTGGGTGTTGATGGAGTTGCTCACATGGGAAGTGTGGAACTGGACGGCTTTGTCGTTGCCGTGATGAGTCTGGTTGATGAAGTTTGTCAGGTGATGTTTCCACCCTGTGGGTTGCAACCTTTTCGAACCAATCCATGGTGGACTCCTGATTTGACTGCAAAGAGAGCTGAGGTGGTGCGACGTAGGCGACGGATACGGTGGGCGAATCCGAGACGGAAGCCCTTTGTTGTTCAGCGGTATCTTTCTGCCCTTGAGGAATTTAAAGAAGCCATGGATTTGGCGCGGATTGCTGGTTGGAAGGCATGGCATGACATGTGGTGACATGATGGCCGAGAATGTATGGGATGGGGCTTGGAGGATTATACGGCGTTCCAAGAAGATGGGTAGAGTGGATGTTGCTCTCCGTGGGCGGGATGGTATTCTTTTATCTCCCCGACAGTCTGCGCTGTGCATTGCACAGACCCTTTTTCCGGAGGACTGTCCACAGGATGATACTCCGGAGCAGGCTGTTCTTCGTCTGTCGGTACAGTCGGAGCCTCTGCAGGAGTGTCTGTCATCGCCTGGGCCGTCTTTTGGGATGGCTGAGTTGCGTGATGTGTTGGCTTCAATGAGTCCGAAGAAGGCACCTGGTGCGGACGGTTTTACTGTGGACATTTGTAGGGCGGCAATTGCTGCCGATGCTCAGATGTTTCTTGCGATTTTTTCGAGGTGTTTGGAGGTGGGTCTCTTCCCCACGATCTGGAAATCGGCGCGGATCTGTGTAATTCAGAAGCCTAATAGGGCAGATTACACAAATCCGAAGTCTTATCGTCCTATTGGGCTTCTTCCGGTCATGGGGAAGGTTCTTGAAAAATTATTTAATGGTAGGCTGCTTTGGCATCTTGAGTCGAGGGGGCATTTGAGCACTAGGCAGTATGGTTTTATGCCGCAGAGGGGCACAGAGGACGCCCTCTATGATCTTGTGGAACTAGTCTGTAGCATTGGTTTCACTGGATATAGAGGGCGCTTTTGATCATGCGTGGTGGCCCCTTATTCTTTGGCAGCTGCAGATGAAGAATTGCCCTGCAGATGTCTATGGTTTGGTCAAGAGCTACCTCACGAATAGGTCTGTTGTTGTCGAGTTTGCTGGTGAGGTGGTAACTAGGTCAACGACTAGAGGGTGTGTTCAAGGAAGTATAAGCGGGCCTTTAATGTGGAATGTTGTTCTGGACTCGCTTCTCGAGTTGTTACAGGGCAGTGAGGTCCATGTTCAGGCTTTTGCCGATGATGTGGTTCTTGTGGCCTCGGCGGATACTGTTGGAGAGCTTGAGTCCATGCTTAATCCTGTTCTTGACATTGTTGCTAATTGGGGTGTGGAGCAGAAGTTAAAGTTCTCTCCTCAAAAGACTGCCTTTATGGTGTTAACGAGGAAGATGAACTCTCCTGTACCCCGGTTGTTTATGGCGGGTGTTGAACTGATACCAGTTGATAGTGTCAGGATTTTGGGTTTGACTATTGACAAGAATTTGACATTCCATGAGCATCTTCAGTTGGTCTGTTGTAAGGCTGCGGCTGTGTATAAGGGTTTGGTTAGAGCGGCTAAGGCTTCTTGGGGCTTGAAGTCTGGCATAATCAGGCACTTGTACATTGGTGCAGTGGAGCCAATACTTTTGTATGCAGCGAATGCTTGGGGTTTTTGTGCGGATCGGAAGGGTGTTCAGCGACGTTTGCGGTCCATGCAGCGTCTTTTTGCCATTAAAATAGCGAAATCCTATCGCACGGTTTCCTACCCCTCAGCTGTGACTGTTGCACGACTTCTGCCGTTGGATTTTAGGGCTCTTGAGGTGGCCGAGGTTTATAGGGTGAAGCGGGGTAGGCCGTTATTTGAGGCTGCGGATCGTAGGTTGGAGGGGAGGACGCCGTTTTTTAAGCTTCCTCATCCTGCTTTGCGGCCAGAAATTACTTATGCCACTCTGAATCAGTTCGATGATCCCTTGTGTGAGGAGAGACCTTCGGCTCCAATAAGTATTTATACTGATGGTAGTAAGTTGGAGGGGAAGGTTGGCTGTGCTTTTACCTGTTGGCGTGGCGGTGTTGAGGTGTTGTGCAGGAAGTTTCGTCTGGAGCCGTTCTGTTCGGTGTACCAGTCGGAGTTGTTGGCATTGAGGCAGGCAACAAATCTGGTGGTGGGTTGGGGATGCAGTGAGGAAGTTGATATCTTCAGCGATTCCCGCTCGTCACTGGAGGCGTTGGCTAATCCGCGGTCTGCTCACCCCCTTGTCAATGATATTCGTGGGAACCTGTCGCGGGCAGTGGAGTTGGGTAGCTGCGTTAAGCTGTGGTGGGTTCGTGCTCATGTTGGGATAGTCGGTAATGAGCGGGCTGACGAACTGGCTAAGCGTGCTGCCCTTTTTAGTAGAACTGCTGCAGACTACGACAGGTTTCCTTTGTCTTTTGCGAAGTCAGTTGTTCGCCGACGGACCCTGAACGCTTGGCAGAAGGAGTATTCTGAGTTTCGACAGGGTCGAATTACTCGGTTGTTTTTCCCGGATGTTTGTCAGGCGTTCCGTGTTATAGGGGAACTCGGTGTCGATTATTGGTTTACGCAAGCTTTGACAGGGCATGGGGGGAATGCAAGCTACCTTCATAGATTTAAGGTTAAGGATCATCCGTGGTGTCCATGTGGGGTAGATGTCGAGCAGTCGTTGGAACATATAGTCAATGACTGCTCGATGTTTGCTGCTAGGAGGCTGCAGGTGGAGTTGGAGTTAGACTCGGTCATCTCCACCTCGGTGTGGAATAGTCTTCTAGCTGGAAGTGATTCTGGTCGTGTTTTTCGTGACTTCCTATGTTATGTGATGCGGCGGGTGGCCAATTTAAATAAGAGTTAATTTTCTGTTTTACTTTTAATTTTATTTGTTGTGTTGTGTGTGAATTATATTTATTTATCTGCGTGAGACTTAGAACTTCAGTTTTGCTGAAGTTTAGTAAGTTATATAGGATTAATTATATTTGTATGTTGATTGAATTAGTTTGATGTTTCGTGGAATATTATTTTATTAATTGTTTTCTTAATGGGGGGGAAAAAATATGTTTAATTTTTAATATTGTAAATGCTAAATGGGTAATTGATTCGTTTTTAGAGAGCTTTAATATTAACTAGAGTAATTTTAGTTTTTATTATGGTTTTAATTCAATGAATTTAATTTATTTTGTGTTTTTGTTAAATGAATGGTATTTTGATAATGTATTTATTGTTTTTTATTTAATTTTAGCTGTTTTCTTATAATTATTATTTGCTAATATTTTACAATTTATTTTCTCTAAGGACTCCGAATTTTTAATATCGGAGGGTTTTCAGGCAAAAAATCTAAAAAAAAAAAAAAAAAAAAAAACCCAGTACACTTGCAAACGCGACACGCATAACATCTGCTCCGCGCAAAAAATTACTAAATATTAGTAAATTTATCACTACGCGCTTCATCTGCTGCAGTGTGCTGAGGAAGCATTCCATCTATCCAATTTAATTTATTTTGTGTTTTTGTTATATGAATGGTATTTTGATAATGTATTTATTGTTTCTTGTTAATATTGTAAATGCTAAATGGGTAATTGATTCGTTTTTAGAGAGCTTTAATATTAACTAGAGTAATTTTAGTTTTTATTATGGTTTTAATTCAATGAATTTAATTTATTTTGTGTTTTTGTTATACGAATGGTATTTTGATAATGTCTTTATTGTTTCTTGTTTTCTTATAATTGTTATTTGCTAATATTTTACAATTCTTTTTCTCTAAGGACTCCGAATTTTTAATATCGGGGGTTTTCTGGCAAAAAATCTAAAAAAAAAAAAAAAAAAAAAAAAAAAAACCTAACCTAACCTAACCTAACCCAGTACACTTACAGTATTGGCAGTGCAGGAGAAATGTCACACCGGCGTGGTGCAAGGACTATTCAGTCGTGTGGAGTTCGCACAAAGGAAGTTAAGGCTGCCGTGGTTGTTTTGAACAATGGGTTGTTGGTTAGGACTAATCCGCTAAGTATTACCGAGAACATTGTGGTTGTGACCATTGCTTATCCTGGGGGAGGAAACTTGACGGTGATTTCGGTATATTTTGAGGGTACTGAGCCAATTGAACCTTATTTGGATAAGCTGAGGGATTGTCTCCGGGACTGTGATGGTGATGTAGTGATAGGTGGAGATTTTAATGCAAAAAGTGTCTGGTGGGGGGGTACGGTGAATGATAGTAGAGGAGAAAGTTTGATGGCTTTTGTTTTATCTATGGGTTTAGAGGTAGTTAATGAAGGTAGTGTCCCTACTTTTGAGGTATATCGGGCTGGCCGGTGTTATACTAGTCGTGTTGATGTAACCCTGGTTACGGAGGGCTTGATAGACAAGACTGTCGGGTGGAAGTTGGATTTGTCAATGGTCCTGCTTTCGGATCATAATCCAATTACCTTTAGCTTGGCACTCGGGCCTTCCGGTGGTGTGCGCCCTGTGTCTGCTACTCGTAAGTTTAATACACGTGGGGCAAAATGGTCTCATTTCAGGGAGTTGTTGAGTGATAAGATACGTGGTTTGGGTGTGGGTGTTGATGGAGTTGCTCACATGGGAAGTGTGGAACTGGACGGCTTTGTCGTTGCCGTGATGAGTCTGGTTGATGAAGTTTGTCAGGTGATGTTTCCACCCTGTGGGTTGCAACCTTTTCGAACCAATCCATGGTGGACTCCTGATTTGACTGCAAAGAGAGCTGAGGTGGTGCGACGTAGGCGACGGATACGGTGGGCGAATCCGAGACGGAAGCCCTTTGTTGTTCAGCGGTATCTTTCTGCCCTTGAGGAATTTAAAGAAGCCATGGATTTGGCGCGGATTGCTGGTTGGAAGGCATGGCATGACATGTGGTGACATGATGGCCGAGAATGTATGGGATGGGGCTTGGAGGATTATACGGCGTTCCAAGAAGATGGGTAGAGTGGATGTTGCTCTCCGTGGGCGGGATGGTATTCTTTTATCTCCCCGACAGTCTGCGCTGTGCATTGCACAGACCCTTTTTCCGGAGGACTGTCCACAGGATGATACTCCGGAGCAGGCTGTTCTTCGTCTGTCGGTACAGTCGGAGCCTCTGCAGGAGTGTCTGTCATCGCCTGGGCCGTCTTTTGGGATGGCTGAGTTGCGTGATGTGTTGGCTTCAATGAGTCCGAAGAAGGCACCTGGTGCGGACGGTTTTACTGTGGACATTTGTAGGGCGGCAATTGCTGCCGATGCTCAGATGTTTCTTGCGATTTTTTCGAGGTGTTTGGAGGTGGGTCTCTTCCCCACGATCTGGAAATCGGCGCGGATCTGTGTAATTCAGAAGCCTAATAGGGCAGATTACACAAATCCGAAGTCTTATCGTCCTATTGGGCTTCTTCCGGTCATGGGGAAGGTTCTTGAAAAATTATTTAATGGTAGGCTGCTTTGGCATCTTGAGTCGAGGGGGCATTTGAGCACTAGGCAGTATGGTTTTATGCCGCAGAGGGGCACAGAGGACGCCCTCTATGATCTTGTGGAACTAGTCTGTAGCATTGGTTTCACTGGATATAGAGGGCGCTTTTGATCATGCGTGGTGGCCCCTTATTCTTTGGCAGCTGCAGATGAAGAATTGCCCTGCAGATGTCTATGGTTTGGTCAAGAGCTACCTCACGAATAGGTCTGTTGTTGTCGAGTTTGCTGGTGAGGTGGTAACTAGGTCAACGACTAGAGGGTGTGTTCAAGGAAGTATAAGCGGGCCTTTAATGTGGAATGTTGTTCTGGACTCGCTTCTCGAGTTGTTACAGGGCAGTGAGGTCCATGTTCAGGCTTTTGCCGATGATGTGGTTCTTGTGGCCTCGGCGGATACTGTTGGAGAGCTTGAGTCCATGCTTAATCCTGTTCTTGACATTGTTGCTAATTGGGGTGTGGAGCAGAAGTTAAAGTTCTCTCCTCAAAAGACTGCCTTTATGGTGTTAACGAGGAAGATGAACTCTCCTGTACCCCGGTTGTTTATGGCGGGTGTTGAACTGATACCAGTTGATAGTGTCAGGATTTTGGGTTTGACTATTGACAAGAATTTGACATTCCATGAGCATCTTCAGTTGGTCTGTTGTAAGGCTGCGGCTGTGTATAAGGGTTTGGTTAGAGCGGCTAAGGCTTCTTGGGGCTTGAAGTCTGGCATAATCAGGCACTTGTACATTGGTGCAGTGGAGCCAATACTTTTGTATGCAGCGAATGCTTGGGGTTTTTGTGCGGATCGGAAGGGTGTTCAGCGACGTTTGCGGTCCATGCAGCGTCTTTTTGCCATTAAAATAGCGAAATCCTATCGCACGGTTTCCTACCCCTCAGCTGTGACTGTTGCACGACTTCTGCCGTTGGATTTTAGGGCTCTTGAGGTGGCCGAGGTTTATAGGGTGAAGCGGGGTAGGCCGTTATTTGAGGCTGCGGATCGTAGGTTGGAGGGGAGGACGCCGTTTTTTAAGCTTCCTCATCCTGCTTTGCGGCCAGAAATTACTTATGCCACTCTGAATCAGTTCGATGATCCCTTGTGTGAGGAGAGACCTTCGGCTCCAATAAGTATTTATACTGATGGTAGTAAGTTGGAGGGGAAGGTTGGCTGTGCTTTTACCTGTTGGCGTGGCGGTGTTGAGGTGTTGTGCAGGAAGTTTCGTCTGGAGCCGTTCTGTTCGGTGTACCAGTCGGAGTTGTTGGCATTGAGGCAGGCAACAAATCTGGTGGTGGGTTGGGGATGCAGTGAGGAAGTTGATATCTTCAGCGATTCCCGCTCGTCACTGGAGGCGTTGGCTAATCCGCGGTCTGCTCACCCCCTTGTCAATGATATTCGTGGGAACCTGTCGCGGGCAGTGGAGTTGGGTAGCTGCGTTAAGCTGTGGTGGGTTCGTGCTCATGTTGGGATAGTCGGTAATGAGCGGGCTGACGAACTGGCTAAGCGTGCTGCCCTTTTTAGTAGAACTGCTGCAGACTACGACAGGTTTCCTTTGTCTTTTGCGAAGTCAGTTGTTCGCCGACGGACCCTGAACGCTTGGCAGAAGGAGTATTCTGAGTTTCGACAGGGTCGAATTACTCGGTTGTTTTTCCCGGATGTTTGTCAGGCGTTCCGTGTTATAGGGGAACTCGGTGTCGATTATTGGTTTACGCAAGCTTTGACAGGGCATGGGGGGAATGCAAGCTACCTTCATAGATTTAAGGTTAAGGATCATCCGTGGTGTCCATGTGGGGTAGATGTCGAGCAGTCGTTGGAACATATAGTCAATGACTGCTCGATGTTTGCTGCTAGGAGGCTGCAGGTGGAGTTGGAGTTAGACTCGGTCATCTCCACCTCGGTGTGGAATAGTCTTCTAGCTGGAAGTGATTCTGGTCGTGTTTTTCGTGACTTCCTATGTTATGTGATGCGGCGGGTGGCCAATTTAAATAAGAGTTAATTTTCTGTTTTACTTTTAATTTTATTTGTTGTGTTGTGTGTGAATTATATTTATTTATCTGCGTGAGACTTAGAACTTCAGTTTTGCTGAAGTTTAGTAAGTTATATAGGATTAATTATATTTGTATGTTGATTGAATTAGTTTGATGTTTCGTGGAATATTATTTTATTAATTGTTTTCTTAATGGGGGGGAAAAAATATGTTTAATTTTTAATATTGTAAATGCTAAATGGGTAATTGATTCGTTTTTAGAGAGCTTTAATATTAACTAGAGTAATTTTAGTTTTTATTATGGTTTTAATTCAATGAATTTAATTTATTTTGTGTTTTTGTTAAATGAATGGTATTTTGATAATGTATTTATTGTTTTTTATTTAATTTTAGCTGTTTTCTTATAATTATTATTTGCTAATATTTTACAATTTATTTTCTCTAAGGACTCCGAATTTTTAATATCGGAGGGTTTTCAGGCAAAAAATCTAAAAAAAAAAAAAAAAAAAAAAACCCAGTACACTTGCAAACGCGACACGCATAACATCTGCTCCGCGCAAAAAATTACTAAATATTAGTAAATTTATCACTACGCGCTTCATCTGCTGCAGTGTGCTGAGGAAGCATTCCATCTATCCGGTAACGTGTGGACAACTGCTCAACTCTTCGGGATCCAGAGCTGGAGGTCCTCAACATTGAAATACTTAATAACATTGCGGAGGTTCGTGAAATTGGAAGGACCAGCATAGCCCCGCAGAGGCGCCGTCGAGACCCATCGTTTGACATCAAGATCATTGAAATCCGACTGCGCCCTGAGAAGTTGTAAGGTATCAAAGTTGAGGCAAAACCAACCTCCAAAGCCACGCGGTCCGTGATTTGGCCTAGTTCCGGTGAACGTTGACCGAGGGCGTTCGTTGAACCTGCGTGTCGGCACGAGGCAGCCGCGAGCTGAGACTTCGAAGCCGGCCCTAAGACTCCGCCATCGTTCTCCGCACACCATCATCACCGCGCTGGGGACGCCTTCATCGCCCTTCAGGTAACCTCAAGAGAACTGCTAAGTCCCTGGTCCTAAACTAGTCGTGTTTGGACTTTTTCCAAACAGGTCCTTCAGACCTTTCTCACCCCCCTCCCAAAACCCCCTAAAATCATAAATTTACTTTTCCTGGCTATCCTGGCTATACTGGTCCACCGATCGGTGTAGGTAGCTTAGCCGTCCTTCCCAACTTACCTATAACTTCTAAACGGTAAGGGATAGACCACCCGAGTTTGGGGTTCCCGTAATCGTGAGGAAGTTTCCCACCTTTTGGCTCCAGCAGAAACGTCTTAACACCATCCCTGACGGAGTTGCATTGGGTCACAGCCTTTTCCCCTTCTTTTTAACCCTTTTAACCCGATCCCCCCCCACGAAGTTTTTGCGGGCTTCATTTTCCCCCCCCCACCCCCGAAAAATTTTTTCCCCACCCCCCCTGATCCTAACTTCTAAACGGTAAGGGATAGATCACGCGAGTTTGGGGTCCCTGTAACCGTAAGGGAGTTTCCTACCCTTTGGCCCTGGCAGAAACGTCGAAATATCATTCCTGACGAAGTTGTCAGTGTCAAAACCACAATTCCTTCCCCTCTTGAGGTTTCTTGATTTCTTGATTTCGTCCCTTGTAAACCGGATCTTCCTCTTCGTGCACGTAGTTGGTGCAGTGCCGTTAGAGACTGTAAAACACCTACAGTCGTAAGGTGCTCATTCCAGCTTCATACTTGCAGACCATCGGCAAGTTAGTTAGTACAACTCTGTATATAATCTGTTTATAATCTGTGTGTTTAGTTTTATTTAGTTAAGTGAATGCTTAGAAGATTAAGTTTTTATAAAGTTAAGTTAGAATAATTGTGTAAAGTTATTAGTTTTAAATCGGACAATTACCTAATACTACTAACCTCGGAAAAGACAACAACCCGGAATAGACAATAATAACCTCGGAACAATGTCGAGCCTGAAAAACGAGGCCTCTACTACTCGCAAGACATCAGCGAAAGCCGTCCCCACATCGAAGCGCACTCAATCCTTGCGCGAAAAAGCAATAGCTAGGGCCCACATAGCATCAGGAGCCCCGATTACCAAATGCTTGCGCCCATTCCCTTCCCCGTCGTCAAAGATAGATAGCCCCACAGTGGACAATGTTCGTGCAGACCAACAGCACATGGGGGTGCCCACCACTTCGCAGGAGCTACTGCAGTCAAATAGTAGCAATACTTTTTTGACAGGAGTTGATGAGCTTCTGGAACAAGTGGGCATCCCCCCCCATCCCCCCGTAAGTGAGACGGCTGAGTCTGCCGATGACTTTGACGAGTCATCGGTGGGGTCAAGCCGATCTAGCAGAACAGCAGCCAAAAGAGTGAGTATGCTATTTACCACTCCGCGGAGGGGATTGGGGGTGGAAATGGACCTGGCCACTAAAGTGGCTAATGACGAGCTACAGAAGGGTAAGAGTGCATTGGAGGCGGCTGGAAATATGAAGAGGGAATGCAAGGTGATCGTTCATGATAGTCTGCAGGCCCTCTATGAGACTGTTCTCTCCTTGTCCGACTCGAGAGCCCGACACAAATGCAACTTGGAGAAAGAGCGCTCTCGACACGCCCAAGAGCTGGTAAGTGTTGAGAGGGCTCACACCAAAGAGCTGATGGCGATGAGGCAGAGCCTTGTTGCGGAAGTGTTGGGGTCTCGAGAAGACATCAGGGAGACGTTGAAGGAAACAAAGGACGTTCGACTGTGGCTCGGTCACGAGACGAGAGAGCCGTTCGAGGGAATTGAGCAACTTGTTTTACTTCTCAAATCATTGGGGAGTAAAATACAGCAGGAGGGTGGGACCACCACAATGACAAACGTGGAGCCGAAGCTGGAATCCATAGGAAAAGGCCTCGGCAAAGTGAATGACCGGATAGTCCAGATCTCCAGCCAGCTAGATGAGTTGCGGAGGTTGTCTGAAGAAAAGCCCACTGTAGCTTCAGAGCTCCCCATGGCAACCCCTCCTCTCTCCCCTATCACCCCTCCGTCTCGTGTCCTTGACGCAGGAGGCTTAAGCTTGCAGTAGTATCCGTCTATTTCGAGGGTGACCAAGACTTGGACCCGTACCTGTCATGGGTTAAGGAATTATGTGGGAAAATAGGCATGAATAACATCGTAGTGGGGGGAGACGTGAACGCCTGGAGCCAGTGGTGGGGAAGTGTTTCCGAAGACCATCGGGGGGCGGCGTATAACTCCTTCTTGAACGAATTGGATCTTCAAATTCTCAACACCGGCCAAGTTCCAACCTTCGAAGTTCATAGGGGAGACAGGCTGTGTACGAGCAGGGTAGACGTTACTGCTTACAGTCTGTCACTACTGGGCAAGATCGAGGATTGGAGTGTGGATAGGAATCTTACAACATCGGACCATAATGCGATTACCTTCTCTATGCAGTTGGAGAAGCCCTTAGAACCTCTGAGGTCAACTTCAACTCGCATATATAACACCAAGAAGGCAAAATGGACCAATTTCCGTGCACACTTCAAGACCAGCCTGGTAGATAAAAACATCACACCCGCAAGAATAACGGAGGTATTGGACCCGGGAGAGTTTGAAGATCTAATTAAGTCATACTCAGACACCATCCGTGGATCATGCGACCTCATGATCCCGAAGTTGGGTTTACGGAAGGGAGACCCGAGACCCCCGTGGTGGTCTCCCTCTCTGGACCAACTCAAGAAAAATGTTCTGTGGATGAAGAGAAGGATTAGAAACGCTGCTCCTCATCGCAGAAAGGCCGTTATCGATGAGTACTTACTGGTTAAAGTCGCATACCAGCAGAGTGTTGCAGAAGCTGTCCCGGAAAGTTGGAAGGAGTTTTGCTCGACACAGAACCGAGAGAGTATGTGGGACGGTATCTACAGAGTCATAAGGAAAACGGCGAGGAGACAGGACGACATGCTCCTGAGAAATACCGCAGGGGAGACACTAAGCCCTGAACAGTCAGCGGATCTCCTTGCGAAAACGTTTTATCCTGATGACTCTGTAGAAACGGAAAGTGAACACCACAGGCTGGTCAGAGGACTCACGGATGGGAAAACCCCTGCGGATATAGAACAGCTGTCGGACGATGATCCACCTTTTACAGGTACGGAGCTGGATAAGGTCCTCAGGGACCTAAATCCGAAAAAAGCTCCTGGGCCTGATGGATTGACGGCCGACATTTGCACAGCAGTCATCCAATGCAATAGGGAAGTGTTCTTGGCGTTGGCAAACAAGTGCCTATCGCTGCCGCACTTCCCGAAGCACTGGAAGATTGCTCATGTGTGCATTATCCGCAAACCGGGGAAAGAAGACTACACCCATCCTAAGTCCTACAGACCGATAGGCCTCTTATCGGTTCTAGGGAAGATCGTCGAAAAACTCCTTGTTGGCAGACTTCAGTGGCATTTTAATCCAACTCTGCATCCCAGCCAGTATGGATTCATGCCGCAGCGTGGAACCGAAGACGCCCTCTACGACCTCATCAAGCATATACGGACAGAAGTTAAAGCCAAAAAGCTTGTTCTTCTGGTATCGCTTGATATAGAGGGGGCCTTTGATAACGCATGGTGGCCGGCCTTAAAGAAGCAGATGATCGCCAAGAAATGTCCTAGAAACATCTTTGCTCTTGTAGCCTCATACCTGGAAGACCGTAAGATCAAGGTCAACTATGCCAGAGCGTCGAGTGAGAAGGGTACTACGAAAGGTTGTGTCCAGGGATCCATTGGTGGACCAACCTTTTGGAACCTTATCCTCGATTCGCTCTTACACAAAATGGCTAGTTTAGGGGTATATTGTCAGGCCTTCGCAGATGATGTGGTTCTTGTTTTCTCCAATTCAGCAGTCAATACCTTGCAACAAAAAGCCGACAACATCCTGGAGGTCGTACAGGAATGGGGAGTCCATAACAAACTTAACTTCGCCGCGCATAAAACCAATGCGATGGTTATTACGAAGAAGCTTAAGTATGACTCCCCGGTGATCCATATGTCCGGCACTCGGCTAAACCTCGTTCATGAGATAAAGTTGCTAGGTCTCGTCATCGACTGTAAACTCACTTTTAACGCACACGTGTCTGCTACTTGCTGCAAAGTTGCAGACATTTACAAGCAGTTAGCGTGTGCCGCAAAGGTGTCGTGGGGTCTGAATGGAGAAATTGTAAGAACCATTTATGTGTCGGTGATAGAGCCGATCGTGTTGTATGCGGCGAGTGCGTGGTCTCCGGCAGCTGAGAAACTGATGGTAAGAAATCAGTTAGACTCACTGCAAAGAGGCTTTCTGCAGAAGATCTGCAAGGCGTACCGCACGGTCTCTCTAACATCGGCACTAATCCTCTCGGGCCATTTACCCCTGGACCTCCGGGTTCTTGAGGCTGCATCCCTATTTACCATCAAAAAGGGCTACTCTGAGGACTACATGCCACCAGGCAGAGAGTTAGAGCGCAATGTGGAATACCAACGGTTTCCACATCCATCACTACTCACGACAACTGAGTACGAGCGCTTGGAAGACTTGGACCCCGAAACCCTGGAAAACCATCAAGTTGTGGGCCCCCAGATATTCACCGACGGCAGCAAGATTGAGGGGAAAGTCGGAGCTGCCCTCACTTGGTGGGAAGAAGGCAGGGAGTCCAAGTATTCCACCTTTCGCCTGGAGCCTCACAATACTGTCTTCCAATCGGAGCTGTATGCACTCTATAGGGCTGTTAAGATGGTGAGTGAGTCAGGGAGGGCATCGGTCAGCATTTTGAGCGATTCTAGATCTTCGCTTGATCTGCTGCGGTGTCCTTCTGTAACTCACCCTCTAGCCCAGAGCATCAAGAGTTGCGTACGGGATATCCGGGAGGAGGGCAGGGTTGTGAGACTCTTTTGGCTGAGAGCCCATGTAGGTACCCCAGGGAACGAAAGAGCAGACGAATTGGCGAAGAAGGCTGCGTTAACAAAGAAAACGGCCCCAGATTACAGCAAAGTACCCGTGTCTTTCGTCAGGAAACGGATACGGGAGGATACTGTTAAGAAGTGGCAGTTGCGGTATGAATCTTCGAGTACGGGATCAGTGACCAAGGTTTTCTTACCTACGGTCACTTTCGCTAGACGCGTACTCAAGGGCATGAAAATAACACCTATTCATGCCCAGATTTTAACAGGTCACGGTGGATTCGCCGCCTATCTGCACCGCTTCCATCTCAAGGACAGTCCCTCCTGTATCTGCGACCCGGTTTGTGACGAAACCATCTGGCACGTGCTCCTGGAATGTCCAAGGTTTGGCCTGGAAAGAATGGACTTGGAGATCGAAATTCAAACCAAGCTCGATCAGTCCACTCTCCCCTCGATCTTGGAGAACCAGTCCAAGAAGACAGCATTCTTGGCTTTCGCGAGCAGGGTTGCTATAATCACGGCTAGGGGAAACGGAGCAACTTCCCTTCCGGCACTCCCCTCACGTTTCCATGCATCAATTGTTCAGGACATCGCATCAGCATCACGAAGATCACCCATTCCCGTGGAGCCTCAGATTGCTCCGAGCGCCTCGTATTCGGATGATCCCGCACCGGTAACAGATCCAGCTACCACCGCCATCAACCAGCTACTGGCGTGTGGAGAGAGTGGAAACCCGGGAATCAGGATTCGAGGTGTAGCTCTCTTCATGGACGACGTTTGCGAAAATCTCGGTATTAGCTTCTGCCAAGCGGGACAGAGGAGGAAAGTTGTGATATCGCCCGGCCTGGCCTCTTTACTGCATGCGCAAAACGAGCATGAAACGCCAAGTATACAATGCGTTACCTGAGTCGAGGGTGTCTGGATACCCCTGTCGAATGGTGCGATCGCAAAATAAAACGATCGCGCTATTCGAGTGGGGTGTGGAGACTCCTTTCGCTCAGGCATGCTCGGTGCTAACCAGGATGGGGGAGGTTGGGATGGGAGTGATTGTCACACCCCGCAAAGTAAGCGTGGACGCAATGATCCTTGGGTTCGAAAGGGGGGAAGTCGCAGATCGCAATGGTTGCCTAATAGCCTCTGAACATCATGAGGTTATCGTGTATGAGGACAGAGGGGAAAACTTAAGTTACCTCAAAGTCCCCAGATACGATGCGGCAACGGCGACCAGCCCCACTGACAGCTGGGGGCACCCCGTACCAAACCCAATCACTCAAAATGGATCAGAGCGTCTTCAGCTGAAGGTAGCTGCTGAGATCGCCGAGAGAAAGGAGAGCAAGCGCGCCAGTCCTGAGGAGAGAATGGAGCTGATCGGAAAGAAAAAAGGATTTGTAAATGTTTTCGGTGCACTCACTAGAACCCTGAAGTCTAAAACAGAGGAAAGACAGGCTGCTTCTGTTGAGGTGTTCTTTAGGAGTGCACCGAAAATATTTGAAAAACGAATGGAAAACCGGACGAGAGCCGACAAAGGGCAGGTAATTTCGCCTAGTCTAATGCCAGTGTTGGGGCCATCGGACCACGTATTAAATGCAATGGGGTTCCCGGAAGTGGCAAGACAACGTGGGTTATTGATAACTTTAATGAGAGCAATGACATTATAGTCACCACCACCATCGAGACAGCCAAGGAACTCAGAGCTAAGCTAGCGCACCGTATAAGAACCACCAAGGTGCGCACTATGGCCTCAATACTAGTAAATGGTTTTAGAGAGCGGGACGGCTGCAGTCGTCTAATGATAGATGAAGCTCTCATGAATCATTTTGGGGCCATAGTAATGGCTACTCGGTTGTCAGGTGCTAGTGAAATTGTTCTCATTGGAGATATCAATCAGCTGCCTTATATCGATAGAGAGAATCTCTTCGAGCTAAGGTACAGCAGCCCCGGCCTGGTAGCGACCATCAGCCAGGAACTGTCTTGTTCGTACCGATGCCCGATGGATGTGGCGTACGTACTTAGCGAGGTCTACCCTGGAATGTACTCGAAAAGATCAGAGGTACATTCTATGGAGCTGAAAAGGTGGACAGGTGCGCAAATTCCCAACACCCTTCCGAATACCCTTTTCCTAGTCTACACTCAGGAGGAAAAGGAGTCCCTAATCAATCTGGGATACGGGACTGGTGTTGGATCGCGTACTTTGACCATCCATGAAGCCCAGGGGTTGACCTACGCGTCGGTTAAAATCGTCCGGATGAAGAAAGAGAAGTTGAGGCTCCATGACAGCGTCTCTCATGCGGTAGTGGCAGTGTCACGACACACGAACAGCTGTGTGTACTATACCGATGGCGCTGAGGATGGGGTGGAACGCTTCATAAATCGGGCTGTGGGGGCGCAAACCGAGCGAGTCATCGAGCATAATCTCAAGATGGCGATGCGTAATCGAGACGCAGCCTCCATTGCGGTTATGCTCGGTATTCTCAAGGGGGGGACGTCTTCCGCTGCCGATGGAGAGGTGTAAGATTTTCGGGGATGGGTTGTAATGTGTTTGTCTGTTTTTTATTTTGTATGTAATTAAGTGTTGACATGTCTTATGTATAAGTCGGAGCCTTGTGGGTGACAGAAGTCATGCTCACAGAGGCCTAAACCTGCAGCGGTGGGTGTGGCGGGTCGTCCTCCTCCCTAAGATATGGTTGAGGAGAGCGATGGCTGGCACACTCATCATACTCGTGAACGGGTGCTGCTTGGGGGGGCCGGACCTTTGCTGCTCACAGGGTTCTCAAACATTGTTAGCTATATTTTTAGTGTTAAATATGTATTTTGTATTAAAATCTTAATGAAATAAAATATTAAAAAAAAAAAAAATAAAAAAAAAATGAGTTGTACTACAAAATAGGTGAACAAAATAATATTCACCCTATGAGGCTGGAAGG
This sequence comes from Alsophila aescularia, assembly GCA_946251855.1. Classification (NCBI taxonomy): domain Eukaryota; kingdom Metazoa; phylum Arthropoda; class Insecta; order Lepidoptera; family Geometridae; genus Alsophila; species Alsophila aescularia. The sequence goes on along the minus strand of OX276383.1, from coordinate 52,413,898 downwards.
AGTACTGGTTTTATTTTTATTTTACTTGCATGTTATTTAAGTGTATGGACTTCGTGTCTATAGTATTCGCGGGCCGTGGCCAATAGCGCCCGGACAAAAAAAAAAAAAAAAACCTAACCTAACCTAACCTTTTTTTTTTTTTTTTTTTTTTTACGTGGGGAAATCCTCATGGATACCACCAAGCTGCGAGGGCAGCAAGGTGGTTATGTCGGACTCTTACCGACTATAACCCCACGGTGTTCCACACTACGCCTTGTGTCGGGGCTACCACGCCTGACCATGGGCGGGACCAGCATCATTGGCATGTCGAAGGAGATCAAGATCCTGGGGCTCATACTAGACCACAAGGTCACTTTCAACAGCCATGCCGCAACTGTGTGCAATAAGGCGTTGAACGTGTACAAGCAGCTGTCCAGAGCCGCCAGGGTCAGTTGGGGCCTAAACCCGCAAGTCATACGCTGCATATACACGGCTGCAGTAGAGCCGATTATTATGTATGCGGCCAGTGTATGGGCACTACAGACTCGCAAACTGAACATGCAGAAACATCTAAACGCTGTCCAGCGAGGTTTTGCCCAGAAGCTTTGTAAAGCTTATCGGACCGTCTCCCTAAACTCGGCTCTAGTGCTGGCTGGAATCTTGCCCCTCGACCTCAGAATACAGGAGGCAGCCGCCCTGTATGAGGCCAAGAGAGGCGTTTCCAAGCTGGTACTAGGAGATAGGGAGGTGGAAAAGATGGCAAAGTTCGACGTATCACCTCACCCGGCAGAACATATGAGCCTGGAATTCATAAGCCTGGAAGACCAAGAGCAGGTGGACATTCACAGCGGTTACGCAGTCCGAATGTTCACAGACGGCAGTAAAATTGAGGGTAAGGTCGGGGCTGCAGTATCCGTATGGAATAATGCAGCCGAGATTAAAACTCATAAATTGAAGCTATCGTCTTACTGCACCGTCTACCAGGCTGAATTGCTGGCCATATGCAAAGCCACGAAGGAGATCCTAAAGAGCACGGAATCGACCTTTGCAATCTACAGCGATTCAAGGTCATCGCTCGAAACCATAACTAATTATGGTTCTAAGCACCCTCTTGCTGTAGAAATACGAAACAACCTGCGAGCCTCTAAAGACCAGTTTAAAAGTGTATTTTTATACTGGATAAAAGCTCACGCAGGCTTAGAGGGTAACGAACGAGCAGACGAGCTGGCAAAGGTGGCAGCTTTGGCTTTAAAGACCAAGCCGCATTATGATCTCTGTCCAGCCTCTTTTGTAAAGAGGCAGATCAGGGTCAAAAGTCTTAGCGAATGGGACAGTAGGTATAGGACTGGTGAGACAGCAGCAGTGACCAAAATGTTCTTTCCCGATGTAATAGGCGCCTTTAAAATTATTAAAAAACTTAAGCCAGCTGGCATAATCACGCAATTAATGACAGGGCACGGTGGGTTTTCAGAATACTTGGCTCGTTTCAAGTGTAAGGAAGACCCATCGTGCATCTGCGAACCAGGCCGCCCAGAAAACGTCCCACATATAATCTTCGAATGTCCAGTCTTTTGTAGAGAGAGATACGAAGCTGAGCAAAATATGAATGTCAACCTCGATGTAAATGCCGTATATGAATACATGAAAGATAAAAGGTTACAACTAGAATTTATAAACTACTGTGTGAAAATCGTAAATAAAGTTATAATTAGAAATAAGGATAAATAAGATTGTTAAATATGTATATTAAAGATATATATAAAATTAGCAATAAGCATATATGTTAAAATAAACAAAATTGGATATAAAATATGATAAATACAAGTAAAAGTAGATATAAATTAATGTGTGAACTTGTTAAAACTGTAAGGATTTTTGTTGTATAATAAATTAGTGAAAAAAAAAAAAAAAAAAAAAAAAAAATAACAGTACTCCCAAAGTAGTTAAGGTCTCTGATTACGTCAGAGGGAGACACGAAACAGGGAGGGGGTTGTAGTCGGTAGGTCGCCGCGAGGCGGAGTCCGATATAACCGTCCGCGGTATCCATGAGGATTTCCCCCTCCCTGACTGATTTACGTGGGGAAATCCTCATGGATACCACCAAGCTGCGGGGGCAGCAAGGTGGTTATGTCGGACTCTTACCGACTAAAACCCCACGGTGTTCCACAGTACGCCTTGTGCCGGGGCTACGGGTACGCTTTCGCACTCGTCCGCGGCCCCGACGGCGCTGGTCCTGTTGAGGGGTCCTCCTGGTTGGGATGGAGCTGAGCCATTCCCCATCCCATGAACGCCATTAAGGGGCGCACAGAACACCGTGCGCGCCACCTCGAGGCCTTATGCTGGGGCAGACACCCCCGTGTCCACCACCTAGGCCTCAGGGGGGTCAGAAGGGAACGAATTCCTCCTCCGACTCCCGGCGTTGAGCTCCACATGGCCTCCCACATCCATTGTCACCACCCAGCACCGCACAGCTACAGTTGTCCTCTGTCCAGCGCAGTACCGAGCAGTGAGTCAGGATTTGAAAGACCATGGAGCACGTCACACTCCGAGCACTACTGCAATACAGTAGTGCTGAGAGCGGACCACCTCCTCGAGCCGGCGCCGAGCGCCCGGGCCCCACCTCCTCGAGCCGGTGCCGAGCACCCAAGCCCCACCTCCTCGAGCCGGCGCCAAGCGCCCGGGCCCCCCCTCCTCGAGCCGGTGCCGAGCACCCAAGCCCCACCTCCTCGAGCCTGCGCCGAGCGCCCGGGCCCCACCTCCTCGAGCCTGCACCAAAGTGCCTGGGCCCCCCCTCCTCGAGCCGGTGCCGAGCACCCAAGCCCCACCTCCTCGAGCCGATGCCGAGCATCCAAACCCCACCTCCTCGGGCCTGCACCAAAGTGCCCGAGCCCCCCCTCCTCGAGCCGGTGCCGAGCACCCAAGCCCCACCTCCTCGAGCCTGCGCCGAGCGCCCGGGCCCCACCTCCTCGAGCCTGCACCAAAGTGCCCGGGCCCCCCCTCCTCGAGCCGGTGCCGAGCACCCGGGCCCCACCTCCTCGAGCCTGCGCCGAGCGCACTGGGCCCCACCTCCTCGGGCCTGCACCAAAGTGCCCGGGCCCCCCCTCCTCGAGCCGGTGCCGAGCACCCGGGCCCCACCTCAGTTGCGATGCCGCAAACACCATACAGCACCACAACCTACTGTGGCCACTTCAGCGTGGGCTTGTGGAGGAAAGCCCAGTGAAGCGGCCCCTCCTTGGGCCGGCCAGCAGCACCCTGCCAGCGCGGCCCCGGGTTCCTCTTAGCTTCACCGTGGTCCGAGGACAACCACGGCTACTAGAGCCCCCCCGCCACGTCAAGGCGGGAACCCACGGGGGGGAACCTAACCTTTTTTTTTTTTTTTTTTTTTCATGGGGAAATGCATTTACGCATACCACTGAGCCCGGGGAAGGCCCAGCGGCTATGTGGGACTCACCGGGCGACTGCCCGTCCTACCCACTAAAACCCCATGGTGAGCAGTCCTCCACCGAGGTGGGGCAAGATGGGGTCGCGGTTGCATTCTACCATCTTGCCCCAGTGGCAGACCCAATCGGGCCTCTCCGCCTGTGCAGGGGCAACCTTGCTCACCAAAGTCACCCCTCACCACGACCGGTGGGGCGTGCAAGCCGATAGAGAGCCCCTCGACTCTCCACCAGTGACCCCACAAATACGAAGGAGGAGTCGCCTCCTCCTCCCACCTCCTCGAGCCGGCGCCGAGCGCCCGGGCCCCACCTCCACGTCACACTCCCAGCACCGAATCCATCATTCCGAAGTATGGTAGGTCTGAGAGCAGACCGCCTCCTCGAGCCGGTGCCAAGCACCCGGGCCCCACCTCCTCGAGCCGGCGCCAAGCGCACAAGGCCCCACCTCCACGTCACACTCCCAGCACCGAATCCATCATTCCGAAGTATGGTAGGTCTGAGAGCGGACCGCCTCCTCGAGCCTGCGCCGAGCGCACTGGGCCCCACCTCCTCGAGCCGGCGCCAAGCGCACAAGGCCTTTTTTTTTTTTTTTTTTTTTTTTTTTTCATGGGGAAATGCATTTACGCATACCACTGAGCCCGGGGAAGGCCCAGCGGCTATGTGGGACTCACCGGGCGACTGCCCGTCCTACCCACTAAAACCCCATGGTGAGCAGTCCTCCACCGAGGTGGGGCAAGATGGGGTCGCGGTTGCATTCTACCATCTTGCCCCAGTGGCAGACCCAATCGGGCCTCTCCGCCTGTGCAGGGGCAACCTTGCTCACCAAAGTCACCCCTCACCACGACCGGTGGGGCGTGCAAGCCGATGGAGAGCCCCCCGACTCTCCACCAGTGACCCCACAAATACGAAGGAGGAGTCGCCTCCTCCTCCCACCTCCTCGAGCCGGCGCCGAGCGCCCGGGCCCCACCTCCACGTCACACTCCCAGCACCGAATCCATCATTCCGAAGTATGGTAGGTCTGAGAGCAGACCGCCTCCTCGAGCCGGTGCCAAGCACCCGGGCCCCACCTCCTCGAGCCGGCGCCAAGCGCACAAGGCCCCACCTCCACGTCACACTCCCAGCACCGAATCCATCATTCCGAAGTATGGTAGGTCTGAGAGCGGACCGCCTCCTCGAGCCTGCGCCGAGCGCACTGGGCCCCACCTCCTCGAGCCGGCGCCAAGCGCACAAGGCCCCACCTCCACGTCACACTCCCAGCACCGAATCCATCATTCCGAAGTATGGTAGGTCTGGGAGCGGACCGCCTCCTCGAGCCGGTGCCAAACACCCGGGCCCCACCTCCTCGAGCCGGCGCCAAGCGCACAAGGCCCCACCTCCTCGAGCCTGCGCCGAGCGCCCGGGCCCCCCCTCCACGTCACTAGGACGCCCATCCCACAGGAAGAGAACCTCCACAAAGATAAAAGCTCTTTGTAGCGATTCCCCTCCTGCCGTCCAGGTAGTAAAACTACCCAGACCCACCTTGCCAGATATCGGCTACGGCCAATAATCCCCCGAGGAGAATTATTGACCGATCCCCGGGTGCACCGTCCCAACGGCTGCTCTTCCCCCCAGATGAAACGCATCGAAGGGGACCAGCAACAGTCGGGCACTCTTGGAGGTTATCCGGCCTGCAACCCAAGCGCACAAGGCCTAACCTAACCTAACCTAACCTAACCTAACCTAACCTAACCTTTTTTTTTTTTTTTTTTTTTTTTTTTTTTTTTGTGACATGGGGAAAATGCCATTTACGCATACCCGCCGCTTCTGGGGAGGCGAGCGGGTTATGTCGGACTCAGCAACAACTGTTGCCACTACCGACTAAAAACCCCACGGTGTTTCTACGGGACGTCTAATGTCAGGACTACGGGGACGCTTGCGCACTCTTCCGCGGCCCTGACGACGTTGGTCCTCAACAGGAGGACCCCAGCCCGTTGGAGTGAAGAGGGAGTTTCTCCACTCCATCTACCTTTGAGAGGCGCGCGGAAACACCGCGCGCGCCACCTCGAGGCATCTAGTGAGTGACGGACAACCCCAGAGTCCGCCACTCAAGCCTCTGTTATGGGGGACGGAGGAGGGCGTGGAAGGGCCTCCTCCGACGCCCGGTTCTACGTCTGCGAAGAGGGAGCTCGGAAAATATTTCCCTCTCCCTCTCAGCAGATTCCTTCTGTTACATCACGTCCTCACAGAAGGCGGAACCGGCATTCCACGACCTCTCACTTTGGACCATGGCCTTGACCAAGGCCGGAAGCGAGAGGTCGTCCCCCACCGCTGCGACGAGGTCACGGCGCTCGCTGACCCAAGCTGGGCACTCCTCCAGCGTATGCTGCGCCGTGTCTTCGTCACAGCTGCAATGGTGACACCTGGTTGTCGGTTCCCTTCCGGCTATTTGGCACAAGTACTTTCCGAAGCACCCATGCCCCGTCAGTACCTGCACCAGCCGGAAGGTCAGCGACCCGTGAGCCCTGTCCAACCAGTCCCTTAAGACCGGCCGGACGGCCTCGACAGTCCTTGTGCCAGCCCTGGGTTGGGCCAGCCTCTCCTGCCACTTCCCCAGTAAGGACCGTCGAGCGTGGAACTTCCACAATTCAATCGCCCTTGGCGGGGGAGTTTCTCCCCGGAGGCTAAGGTTCATACGCCAATCGTACATGTTGGCGTAAACCTCGGCCTCCAGATCCCACGGTGAGGAACCCGCCAACAAGCACGCCACCTCGTAGGAGACGGTGCGATATCCACGGATGGCCCCGACAGCCATCACCCTCTGAGGTCTCCTCAGGAGCGTGATGACTTTTTCCGTCAGGGCCTCCACCCAAATGGGTGCCCCATACAGAGCCATGGACCGCACCACCCCCATGTACAGGCGGCGGGTGCTTGCATTTGGCCCTCCGAGATTCGGCAGCAACCGCTTCAATGCGGCCGCCGCACCCATCAACCGGGGGACCATGCGAGTGAAGTGCTCGCGGAAGTTCCACCGGCTGTCGAGGAAGAGTCCCAGGTACTTCATACCAGACCCAACCTCGACCCGGGTCTCACCGATAGAAATGTGGGAGTCACGCGGTGGAGCTCTCCGGGGACCGTGAAAACACACAGCCTCCGTTTTGCTGAGCGCCACTTTGAATCCCAACATTCCTATCCTCTCGACAACCAGCGTCACCGACAACGTGGCCAGACGGGCAGCCTCCTCATACTTGTCCCCCCGGGCCATGACCAGCGTGTCATCCGCATAGCAGATCACGCCTGCGCCCGGGAGGAGATCACCCCGCAACACCCAGTCGTAACCGATGTTCCACAGAAGCGGTCCAAGAACCGAGCCCTGTGGAACACCGCACGACATCTCCCTCCAGTGTAGTTGGCCTTCCTGCCCAGGGTACGAAATGTACCGGTCGGAGAGGTAGGCCTCGACAATCCGACAGAGGTAGGGAGGCACGTCATGGTACTTCAGTGCCTCCCTAACGCAAGACCAGGGCAGGGTGTTGAAGGCATTGGATATATCTAGCGACACAGCCAACACCACTCCGCCCTGCTCCACCGCGTCGTCCGAGTAGGCCTTGACACGCTTAATAGCGTCGATCGTCGATCGGCCCACTCGGAATCCATACTGATCGTCGGACAGATCAGGACCCACCTCACCAAGGTGCCGAATGAGGCGTCGAGCAATAATCCGCTCAAAAAGCTTGTCAGCCTCATCCAGCATGACAATGGGGCGGTAGGCGGAAGGAGATTCTGCAGGGCGCCCGTCCTTCCTCAGAAGAACGAGCCTGCCCGTCTTCCACTGTGTAGGGAACCGTCCCGACTCCAGACAAGCGTCCAGGAGTCTACGGAAACGGTCCCCCAGCACGTCTAATGCCAAGACCCAAGCCTTGCCGGGAATGCCATCAGGTCCTGGAGCCTTGTTTTTGGCGCGAAGAACATATTGTTTTTTTTTTTTTTTTTTTTTTTTCATGGGGAAATGCATTTACGCATACCACTGAGCCCGGGGAAGGCCCAGCGGCTATGTGGGACTCACCGGGCGACTGCCCGTCCTACCCACTAAAACCCCATGGTGAGCAGTCCTCCACCGAGGTAGGGCAAGATGGGGTCGCGGTTGCATTCTACCATCTTGCCCCAGTGGCAGACCCAATCGGGCCTCTCCGCCTGTGCAGGGGCAACCTTGCTCACCAAAGTCACCCCTCACCACGACCGGTGGGGCGTGCAAGCCGATGGAGAGCCCCCCGACTCTCCACCAGTGACCCCACAAATACGAAGGAGGAGTCGCCTCCTCCTCCCACCTCCTCGAGCCGGCGCCGAACGCCCGGGCCCCACCTCCACGTCACACTCCCAGCACCGAATCCATCATTCCGAAGTATGGTAGGTCTGAGAGCAGACCGCCTCCTCGAGCCGGTGCCAAGCACCCGGGCCCCACCTCCTCGAGCCGGCGCCAAGCGGCTCGGAGGTTATCCGGCCTGCAACCCCCGCCCAACCAACCTTTTTTTTTTTTTTTTTTTGAGGGGGGGAAATGCCTGCGCACTTCCCTTCCACCACGGGGGTGATGAAAGGGGGTATGTGGGGCTCGCACCCACTAAAACCCCCCCGTGAGCCGTCTTCCACCGAGGTGGGGCAAGATGGGGTCGCGGTAGCATTCAACCATCTTGCCCCAGTGGCAGACCCTAATCGGGTCTCTCCGCCCTTTACGGGCTTGCTTGCCCGCTTGCCCACCAGAGGAGTTGGAGGCACTGAGGGAGTGCCTACCGCTGCCGCCTTCTTAGCATCTGCCCTTAAGGGTGGGCGGACCGTCGGGGCCGGCAGGAACCGGTCCTCGAACCCTGCAAGTCGGGCGCTCAGCATCGTCCCAAACGTTATTGTTAAGGAGCGCTTTAGCTCCTCAAGGAGATCGCCCACCACCGACGGCGTAGCAGGAGTAGCTCGCGTCTCCGCAGCGGCGGCGGCGGCCTTGGCAGTGGCGGCGGTGGTTTCAGCGGTGGCAGCGGCTGTCTTAGCCTCAGTGAAGCCTCGACGTAGCGCCTTCACCTCCGCCTTCATCGCCTCCACCTCCAGCTTGAGACGGCCGTTTTCCGCCCGAAGACGTCGCGTCTCCTCGGCTTCGCTCCTGCTCGCGAGAGCGTCCACCACTTCCCTCAGGGTCGACGAAGACCTCTTCAAGCGGCCGACGTACTCGCTTTTGAGGTTGCCCGAGTTTCTGGCCACATCTAAAATATCTGCGAGCTTTTCGCCCGCCTGCGCCCTCAACTCTTGTGCGTTCAGCCTGGTGATGTCACCAGCCATAGCGGCTGAATCGGTATCACTACCGGTGTCAGTAGCAGCACCACACCTCTTCTTGAATTGCCTGACTCGCAGGACTTCCTCCAGCTCTCCATCAGATGAAGCTTGGCACTTCAGGAATGCTTCCCTGGAAGATCCCGCATTCACGGTCCTTCCTTTTCCTCGTCTGGCCGTATTCACCTTAGCGGCCACCGTCGCTTCGGTTTCCGTGTCCGAGTCTGAAAGACCAGACTCGCGAAACAGAGTAGAGGGCCGCTTTCGACGGTTGTCCCGTCCATCCGCAGTCTCCGCACTACGGAACACCTCCATTTCTGGAGCCGAGACTTCCACGTCTCTGTCCACTACGTCATGATCCACGGGGGCCTCTGGGGAGTGGCCCTGAGAAGGGCCTTTTGTGAACTTCCCAGAAGCGTCACGCTGCGGTTTCTTCGGCATTCTAATCACAGCGACGGCTGGTGATAGCTGCGAAGGTAGAGATTGGCCTGTTGGACACCTGCGCTACCGGGTCCAAACAGTTTCCAGGGGGCACCACGGGGAGGTTCTCTACTTGCCACCCCCCGCCCAACCAACCTTTTTTTTTTTTTTTTTTTTTTTTACGTGGGGAAAATGCATTTACGCATACCCGCCCGCCAATGGGAGTGCGAGCGGGTTATGTCGGGCTCGGCAACAACTGTTGCCACTACCGACTAAAAACCCCACGATGTTCCTTCATTACCAGCTGCAACGGGGTCGCGGGCCCGCTTTAGCATTCTCCGCAACCCCGCCTATGCCGACATTCGTCCTTTCCCACAGGACGAACCCACCTCGGGTGGGCTAGAATGCCCGCCCTATACAACACGTGATGCACCGGAACATTAGTGCATCACCTCCTCAATGTGAGGAGTGGTGTGCTGGAGAGAGACGCGGAGACGGAGTGCGAGCTCGATTAGCTCGTCTCCTCGTCCGCGCCCTCCGGATTGGAAGGGAGAGAGGATCAATCTCCCTCTCTCGCTCCTCGGCCTCCCTTTGCGAGATTACCGTTTCGCAAAAGGAGACCATTGCCTCCCATGACGTCTCGTCGTCCACCATCTTGGCTAAGACGGTCGGCAACGAGAGGTCTGCGCCTACAACCACAGTCAGGGCTTGACGCGGTTCCGCCTCTCCCGGGCATGCCTCTAGCGCGTGCTGTGCAGTGTCTTCCGCACAGCCACACCGGTGGCACACCGGGGTTGCTTCTCTTCTGGCCACGTTGCACAGGTACCTCCCGAAGCATCCATGCCCCGAGAGGACCTGCGTCAACCGGAAGGTCAGCGCACCATGTCCTCGTTGGACCCACTCCACGAGCATGGGTCGGACAGCCTCCAGGAATCGCTGAGCCCCATCCCCTCTCTTTGCAGGCCCAGCGAGGAGCCGTTCACGCCAGGTCGCCAGAGCCACCCTCCTGGCATCCTTTCGCCATCGCACCACCTCTTGTGGCGTCGGGCGGAGGTCACGCTCGCGTGCCCGCGTTCTCCGCCAAAAGACCGAAGAGAGAACGTCGGCCTCCAAGTCCCACGGAAGAGATCCGGCGAGAACGCAGGCCACCTCGTGTGATATCGTGCGATATCCCCTACATATCCTCACCGCCATGACCCTTTGCGCGGTGTGGAGCAAGGCGGTCTCCTGGGAGTCGAGAGACCCCGCCCATATAGGGGCACCGTACAAGGCCATGGAACGTACCACCGCCATGTAAAGGTGGCGACAGCTTCCATCTCCTCCGCCGAGGTTCGGGAGGAGGCGGCTCAGCGCGGCAGCAGTCCCAGTCAGTTTTGGGGACAGCTGCCGCAGATGTGCTCCGAATCTCCATCTGCTGTCAAGCACAACGCCAAGGTATTTAAGCGTTGGCCCGACAGCAATTGAGGTCCCTCCCACTACAATATTTGAGTCTGCAGGTGGCGCTCGCCGAGGGCCGTGGAAACAGATAGCCTCCGATTTGTGGAGCGCCACCTCCAGCCCCAGCCGCCTTATTCTGGCCACAACTGCTGCGACTCCAGCCGTAGCCAAAATCGCCGCTTCCCTGTAGGATCCCCCTCGGGCGGTAACCAGGGTGTCGTCGGCGTAACAAACGACGCCGACGCCACCAAGATTAGCACCCCGAAGAACCCAATCATACCCAATGTTCCACAAGAGGGGACCCAATACGGACCCCTGCGGAACACCGCGCGTGACAGGGCTGCGGCCCTCTCCATCTTTCGTTGGGTAGACTACCTCCCTGTTGGAGAGGTAATCCCCCACCAAGCCCTGAAGATAAAGGGGTACGCCATGGTATCTCAACGCTGCCAAAATCGTGCTCCACGGTAGAGTGTTGAACGCGTTTGCAATATCCAAAGACACTGCCAACATTACCCCACCGCTGGAGCACGCTTCCTCGGAGAGGTTGCGGACGCAAGATATAGCATCTAGCGTCGAGCGGCCTCTACGAAAGCCGTATTGGGTGTCAGCTAAATTAGGGCCGACTCTCTCCAGGTGTTTGACGAGGCGGGCAGCCACAACACGCTCCAGTAATTTGCCAGCCTCGTCAAGCAGTACAATCGGACGATAGCCTGCTGGTTCGTCCACTGGGCGCCCTTCCTTTCGAAGGAGTACGAGCTTTCCCCCTTTCCACCGCCTGGGGAATCTCCCTTCATTCAGGCAGCGGTCGAAGAAAGTCCTCAAGCGTGGTTCCAGGGCATCCTGGGCGAGGGCCCACGCACGACCGGGAATACCGTCAGGCCCCGGAGCCGTGTTTTTAGTCTTCATTTTCAAGACGGCCACGCAAAGTTCTCCCTCCGATATTTCAGGAGCAGAGTTAGCTTCTTCCCCGCTATGGGCCTCGCTTTGTGGCGCCGCCAAGATGGGGGGAGCAAATTCAGTTCCCGGTGCCCTAGGAAATAGACCCTCAACTACCCGCCGGAGGACATGTGGCTGCAGCGTGCTGGTGATGGGAGGAGCCCAGGGACGAAGCTTTTGTCTCGCCATCTTATACGGGCGCCCCCACGGATCATGCTCCAATGATTGGAGTAGCTGCCGCCAGGACTCCGCCTTAGCCTCACTGATGGCCACGCGGAGGGCTTTGGAAGCCTCTCTATACGCAGCGTAAAGAGCATCAGACTCAGCCGTCTCCCGGCGTCTTCTTCTCCTATACCGCTGGTATCGGCGGCGCTTTGCCACACATCGACGACGGAGCTCGGCGATCTCCTCCGTCCACCAGTAGACATTGCGCTTGGATGGTGGTGCCCTAGCACGAGGCATTGCGGCGTCGCAGATGTGAGTCATAGCTTTACACAGCCCGTCAGCCTCTTCGTCCAGGTTCACTGGCTCCGAAGGGGACGCGTTCCAAGCTTGGACGAGGGCAGCCTCCTGCAGCACCTCCAGATTCAAGCGTTTGAGGACCCAACGGGGGCCAGACATGGTTGCCCCCTGTCTTTCCAGATCAGATGCAAATGAGGAGATGCTAAACCGAATGTAGCGGTGATCAGATAGTGTCTCCTCATTCACCAGCACCTCCCAATCCCGAACGCGGCGCGCTATTTCAGGGGTGGCGAACGTTATGTCGATCACCGATCCGCCCGATCGTCGCACACAGGTGAAAGTTGTCCCCCGGTTTAAGACACACAGCCCAGACTCTGCCAGCCATGCGTCAACGGCTCTTCCCCGTACATTTGTGACCGGAGACCCCCACGCTGGAGATTTGGCGTTGAGGTCTCCAATGACAATAATGGGTTGGGGGTGGTTTCGGTTGACTAGGGTCCCCACCTCGCCGAGGAAAGTCTCAAATTCGGCGAAGACCCTGTTTGGCGAGAAATATACCCCTATAACCAACGCCTTGCCAACCCAGGCTGCGACGAACCCCCTTCCTCTCACCACTCTCTCCAGTGCAGGAGAGCGGGCTGGTGACTGCGTGGTTATCGCCACTACGCCGTCTAGATCCCCAACCCAATCATACCTAGACAGGACTACGTATGGTTCGGTGACCACCGCTACTTGGATCGACCGCTCCGCCAGGCACTGAAGAAGAAGATCCTGAGCCCGGGCAGAGTGATTGATATTCGCTTGGAGGAAAGATAGGGCCATATTAATTTGCCTCCTTGCGTTCCACCAGCTCCGTACCGGAGCCAGTCGGCTGCGACTTGGCCTTGGCCTCAGTTGCGGCTGGTTTTCTTCTCGCCCCTGTCCTGGACGGGGGCTTGGCGCATGCCTTGCCCCCGGAGAGGTGGTCCGCCGGTTTTCCTGCAGCTGCACATAGAGTGCAGTGCGGAGCGGCGGAACAAGCACTGGCCTTGTGGGCCTTCTGACCGCAGCGATGACATTCGTCACTGCGGTCGACTTCCGACTTGCATTGGGCCGCAACGTGACCCAGTGCAAGGCACCTGTAGCAGCGGCGCGGTTTGGCATCCAAAACCCGGACCTGTGCCGCCACCCATCCAACTAGTAGACGGCCGCCACTAGCCACTATCTTTTTGGCAGCTGTCATAGGGCACCGCACAAAAGCAGCGCCCATGCCTGCCGGGCCCTTCTTTATTTCACCAGTTTTGATTTCCAGTGCAAGACACCCTCCGGCCTTAGCGAGAGCTTCCACTAACTCATTTGAGTCCACGGAGTCGTCCAAGCCGGTGACCCGTAACTCTGTCGTCATCATTGGCCTGGATATCCGTATGTCTTCTGCTCCCTGGAAGACCTCCTTCAGTTTAGCAGCCAGGGAGTCCGCTTTCTCCAACTTCTCAGCGCCGGAGACTTCAAGGATGCGGGCTCCAGTAGCTGCAGTTCTCATTTTTAAAGGCGGCATCCCAAGGGCCCCAAGGTCGATGCGGGACTTGGCTTCCGCTAGCACTTTAGCATATGTCTGTCCTTTCTCCAGTGCCTCTGGTTGCAGTGTAATTATGATGGCTGCAGTGCGAGGGAGGCGAAGTTTAGTCGCCTTAGCCTTCGTAGTATTCGTTGCAGGGATAGCCTGCTTCGGGCCAGGTTTATTTTTTACGCCTCGTCGTGCCACTACCGACCAGCCCTCGTCCATAGACTTGGGTGCCGGCGGCAGCGGGCGAGGCGTCACTTGCTTGGTGGCTGGAGCCGCGCGCCCAATTGTAGCTCTCCTCGGCACCACGTCTCGTTCCTCGTCTGCGGGCTGTGGCAGTGGTGGTTGGGGGCGAGGTTCTGTCACAACCGCATTTTTCCCCGTCATACGCTTCCCCTTTTCCGAAGTGCTGCCAACAGCCAATGCGACTTCCTCCCTCTGATTGTCGGCGGCTAGAGGGGGCCTGATACGCTTTGCGGGCAGCAACCGCTCCTCGAGGCCTTCGAAGCGGGCATTTATTTTTGTGCCCACTTGCACCATCACTGCCCGCAGCAGATCTTCGTAGTCCGGAACCTGAACTGGAGTTTGAGCAGGGGCTGGGGTTAGCGCTGCATGCGCCTGTGCGGCCCGCAGCTCACCCATCTCGCGACGAAGCTCCTTGAGTTCCGCCGTCAGACGTTTGTTGGCCTCGATCATCAAGGCCAACTCTTCGGGCACCGTACGATTCAGCAGCTCTTTAAAGCAGGCCTTCACGTTACGGGCAGCGTCTTTCAGGGCGTGCACGCACGTACCCTTTAGATTCCCGGACCTTGCGGCGACCTGTAATACTGTGTCGACGGAGTCCAGGACCACCCTTTCTATTTCCGCCACATCACGGCCTTCCACCTGCGATGCCATTGACGCCTTCTTCAAGAAGGCGGCTGCCACCTTCTGTTTCTTCCGCTGCTCTTCTGCTAATTGCCTTTCGGCTTCAAGCAGCAACTCCTCTTTTTTAGCCTTGTTGTACTCGGCCTTGGCTTTCGCCAGACCGACGTACTGTCCCGTTGTAAGGGGGCGCCCGCGACCTCGCCGGGCCGGAGTCACCTTGGGTGACGGCGCACCATCATCATCGGAGGCTTCCAGCTCTAAGCTTCTCCGGCGCTTTCGCCACAATCCAGGTGATGGGGTCCTAGATCCCTGCGACCGCACTGTCTGGCAACTCATGTCAGAGTCAGACTCCGACAGGTCCACCATCACCGACGAGCCGATCAGCAGATCGTCCTCGCAGCGGGTCAAAATTACCCGTGCTTCACCTTGTGTCGACGCCATCGACTGAACATAAGTGTCCAAGTCAGACGCCCTCTCCCTATCTATCTCCGCATGATCCTTTGATCGGTTTGTCCGATCGCTTAAAGGAAGATCCTTCTTCTTTCCTCTCTCGTCACTGTCGGACTGAGAGCCGAAGCTCCCATGGCGTTTCTTGCCCCCCCCAGAATACGAGGGGCTGAGTGCCGAAGCACTGAGGGATTCTCCTGCCTCTGTGAGACAGGTACCCTCCTGGGGTAGATTGTTTTTAAGATCCGCCATTTCATGTTTTCCTAACTAAGGGGTTAGGATACCCGGGGTGGTGCTCTAGAGACCGGGTTCCCCCCGGCCATGCATCCCCTCGGCGAGCACCAAGACCTTGGGATTCGGTCCACAGGTTGAGAACCTCTACAAAGATAAAAGCTCTTTGTAGAGGTTCCCATCCTGCCATCCAGTTAGTAAACTACCCGGACCCACCTTCGTCCACTGTGTCCTCTGCTAATCAGAGGGACACGCGGAGAAGCCTCCGCCAGATAAATCTGGCCACCACGGCGCCTGGTGGTTTCAGTTACGTCTATTTCTGAAGGAAATAGACAAAACAGGCGGCAACCACGAGAAGGAGCACATCGTCAACAGAAGGTCAACAATGTGCATAACCACCAGACTTGCCTTGGGGATCTACACGACCTGCGCTCTCCCCCAAGACCGACGCCTCCTTACCCATCCGGGACGAGTAAGGAAGGCCTGGACTTAACCAAAACAAGCAGCGCGAAGCATGCAAGCTAGGACTATGCAACTATTAATGGATAAACCCAGACCCGCCCCGCCCAACCAACCTAACCTAACCTAACCTAACCTAAGGGCTATCAGAAGAATGCATAACACTACAATTTAAGACGAAAGCGTTTTTCGGCAAATGTAGGTGATATAGTCTGGAGAAAAAAAAAAAAAAAAAAAAAACAATCAAACGCCACAAGATTCTTCTCAGCGAAATTAGCCTCTAAATTTATAAAATGCAAAGTCATAAAGAAAATATCGGAAGTTGTATATGAACTTCAAGAGCTGGGATCGACCACGGTGGGTAAATATCACGTGAAAGGTATCCTTCGCGTTAATTAGATAAAAGTTGAAGCAAATAAAGGTGAAATAGGTATAATATTGAATGACAGTAATTATCATAAATTTCCAACAAATAGAAGGGCAAAAAGATAGGTTTGATAGAATACAGAATATTTTAAGAATGCAGGGGATTAATGTGAGAAAATTACAGTGGATAGAATGAAAGTTAGTTTGAATAGAGAGAACAAGGTAAATATGAATGTAGAGTGTAGGATATAATAATTAATAGGTGTATGTAAGGTTCAAAAAAGTATAAAACAAGAGGAAGATGAAGAATAATAGAAAGAAAATAGCGCAGAATGATTGTAGGCAAACTTATCACCCAAATAAAAACTAACGGAATCAGGAAATTACTAGGTCAATCAAACCTTAGAACCCAATATCATTAAAAAAAATAAAAAAATATAATAATAATCAAGTATTTAAATTTTTAACTGTACGACCTCTAAAATGAAATATTAGACGGTTGCCACGTAACTGTTTAGCGGTTACTGGTTGTGGATAGTTTTCTACGCAATCCAATTTATCAGGGTCTGTACGCAAACCTTCTGAATTTATTATATAACCTAGGTATTTTAACTCTCCTTTGCAAAAATCACATTTTTTAAGTTTACGGTTAAGCCTGCTTCCTTGAGCGCCTTGCAGACTGCCGAGAGTATCGATAGATGCTCTTCAAACGTATCTGTGGCAATCAGCAAGTCATCCAAGTATCCGAAAACCCTACCATCGAATTTGTGTGCAACAGTGAGTCTATTAGCCTTTGTAACTCCGCACCAGCGTTGGATAATCCGAAGGGCATTCTTTTGAATTCAAAAAGTCCGCGATTTGGTACAACAAATGCGGTCTTTTCGCAAGAACTACCATTACCTATGCCCCTGTTTTTGTTCGATAACCCTATCTGCCAGAATGAGGATGATAAATCGATGGAAGTCAGATAGTGAATGCCACGCAAGTTGTCTAGTATTGAGGTGATGAACGGGAGGGGGTACGAGTCTTTTACCGTAACGTCATTAAGCTTGCGAGCATCCAAGCAAAATCTCCATGATCCATCCTTTTTCGGTGTCATAACAACCGGGTTGGACCATGGGGATCTCGATGGAGCTATGACGCCAAGCCTCAACATCTCGTCCACCTCTTCGTTTAACGCTTTTAACTTTACGGGGGACAAAGGGTAGTGTACCTTTGTGTAATTGGCTGACCTTGAGTTATTATTTCGTGTGTCACCAGATGCGTTTTGCCTAATCCTACTTTTTCTGATGAAATTGACTCATATTTTCCTATAATACTTTCTAGGTGAGCTGATTGGTCATAAGTTAGATCATCTCTTGGTATTAATGCTTTGATTTAGCAGGTTTCTGTCTGTAAACTTGAGTTATTTTCAATGGAACTACCTTTTCTTATAACATCTCCGAATTTAAAAATATCGATTAAATTGTAAGTATCTGCAAAATCCATACCACATAGCAGTTTGTGGTGTATAGCTGGGCATACCAGAAATTTAAAGTAATTTGTAGTGCCGTTGCACGAAATTGGCAATTGCATCGTACCTATCACTTTGATCTCTGATAGATCCGCTAAGTATACTTTTGAGTTTTTTTTATCTATTTGAAATCCTAGTGTTTCAAAATGTTGGTGCTGTCCCGTACCTAGTACTGATAAATGCGCCCCAGGGTCTAGCAATGCTTCATACTCATTGTTTGTAATTCTGAATTTAACAAATAAACGTGAATCTCGTGAGTACGCTTCATAATTTTTGCTAATATTGATTAATTGGTCGAATGACGTTATGTCGTTTATCGCCAATAGCTGTGCGTACGAACTTAATAAACCGTGCTTCACTATTTCTAATAAATTCCTTTGAGGAATTGGTATTTCAAGTCTTGAAATTTATGTCCTGAATGTCTAATACAAAAAATGACACTGACTGTCCAGGTCGTTGTTTTGTTTCCCTTATTTTCCTCTCAATATCATAGCCGTAGTTTTTTGCTTGAAAGTATTTCCTAAATTCTGAGCATATATCTGCCCAGGAATTTAAACGGTGACGTACTGTTCTGTAGAACTTTAGTGCTGTGCCTGTTAATAACTCCACGCACTAAGGTTACGTCGTCGATTTGTCGTGCTAGTCTCGTTTCGTTAACTCTCAATAAAAATTCGTCTATATCGGATTCTCCTGTAAACTTTA
Source organism: Alsophila aescularia (assembly GCA_946251855.1). Lineage (NCBI taxonomy): Eukaryota > Metazoa > Arthropoda > Insecta > Lepidoptera > Geometridae > Alsophila > Alsophila aescularia. Next base: position 52,395,813 of record OX276383.1, on the reverse strand, counting down.
AATTTAATGATGACAAGTTAAGTGGCTTATAATGTATACTCGCGCAATGCGGGATGGTTATGGAAGCTTGTGTCCTATATTCTGTTTTATTCCTATTTGTTGTTTCCTGTTCAAAATTTATTTTATCCGCGTATTGTCCATGTGTAAACGGCGATGCGGCGCTAGTGTGAGCAATAGTCTGCATTGATGGGGAAGTTTGCTGACCGACATTTGTAGGGACAAGATTATTTGTAGAAATGTTTAGGTTAACTCGTCGTTGAGTGTTGACCGCGTTGACAGGGGTGTAAACTTCCTGCGAGATACCGGCCTCTGGATCTGTGACATTACTAAAACGTCGTGGTGAAGCGTAACATAATTCTTCATCTGAACGAGGTTCAATAGGATCCCACATTGTCGATATATGAAATTTTTAAATTTATATAAACTTTAATGCTGGATCAGTTCCAAACTGATATTACTAAAATTGACCTTTTTTACAATTTTACTTCGCTTAAATAATGCTAAAGTACACTATAGTTTTTATATTCAACAAGTGTAATTGTTATGTTGTATCACAAAAATATTTGTTCGTTTCCACATATATAATTTTTTCTCTATAAAAAACCACTAGTTAGTACAAATTTGTTCTAGCGCCATATTGTAACGATTTTTAATAGGTTATCGTCATATTGTAACGATATGAAAGGTGTTTTGTGATTTCTGAGAGTAAAGGTAATAAAAAATAAATTGGGGCAAGTCAGACCAAAAGTGGGGTGAGTCGGGATTCTTGCCCCATTCGGTCGCTCTGTACGCGAGGTCGCTATACCTTTCTTCGGAATCACTCGAAACTAAAAATACTCGTTACTATTTTGAAATTAATAAAATTACCTGGATAAACTTAGACCGGAACGAGCTTCAAGAACTATTGGATCAAGACCGTTCGGTAATGTACTAGCTAGTGGGTATAATAGTGGAAGATAAAACATACAACTCAAATTCACCAATACAATCTTTATTATTCTTGGTTTAATTTTGCTTATTTACTTAAAATCTAAAGGAACCGTGCCGTCGGTACGTTGAACGGTCATTCAAGCTAGCATGTAAAGTTGAAGACAAAACATGCAATTGAACAACATTTATTATCCTTGGTTTAATTTTGTTTACTTACTTGAAATCCAAAGAACCGTGCCGCAGGTACTTTGGACGGCCATTCAAGTTAGCATGTAAAGTTGAAGACAAAACATGCAATTTAAATTCACCAATACAATATTTATTATCCTTGGTTTAATCTTGCTTATTTACTTAAAGTCCAAAGAATCCTAGCCTGCAGATCCAACTCAGCAGCCAAGAAATACCAAGATCTAAGATTACCCTGTTATAACTAGGGTCGATATAGAATTGACAAAATTAAGTATTTACTCTAACAAAACATTGATGAATTTGCCGGCCGGCAGTATAGTCTACTTATTTACCTTTCTACAGGATTTAGCCGTTATGTTAGTGAAGGTAATTCTCCATCCGACGTTTCAGCAATGTCCGATTCGCGTGAGAGGTAGCCAGGCTAGACCCCTCAGGCGTTGCAGGTGTCCAGCAGGTCGGTGGGGAACCAAAGTTCAACACTCCGGTTAACGAAATATATGGATTAAATACGATACCGCATCCCAAGAACGTGGCAGGAATCGTTGGGTATAATGTCGGCGTGGCGTGACGTATTGCAACGCAACAAGCTGAGGGACGGCTGTATGAGACCTACAGGGATAAGGTTAGGGACTTACAGCTGTCCATCAGCAATGCCAAGAACCAAACGCGGGCAGAGCTGTTGGAGACTCTCAGTAGTGATCCGTGGGGTCGCCCATATAAGGCGGTCAGGGGCAAGTTACGCCCTTGGACCCCCCCGATCACGGAGAGTCTCCCACCTCTTTCTTTTGGAGGAAGTGGTGTCCACACTATTTCCGAGCCGACCGGAGCACGCTGCTCCGGCAATGGCATCTTCGGGAAGGTGTCTAGTATGGATGCCGAGGAAGCTGAGGTGCCGGTAGTCTCACAAGGGGAGCTTGGTGCAGCTATTTTGAGGCTTCGCGCCAAAAACAAGGCTCCAAGGGAGGTTCTCTACATGCCATCCCACGGCCACCTAACCTTTTTTTTTCTCATCGCTCCCATGATGGAAGTAGTGGTAGTAATAGTCATGATAAAAATTAGTTTATTCCTTTTGCTGGATCTTAAACAAAACTATCTGCCTACCAACTTTCATGTACACATATGTTGCAGTTAGTTCTTAATTAAGTAAATGCTTTACTGTGGGTAGGGTATAATTAACCAGTTGTTGTCCGAAAATTGACTGTTTCATTGAAATCACAACATGGTGCCAGCAGTTTACTATTATTTCGCGTAAATATCATATCGAAAATAATGAAATACGTAGATTAATGTGGTCGGCAATAACTCCTAATCCAGTAAATCCTGGATAGTCACGACAAATTTTGTCAGTAAAGTTTTGAGTACCCTAGCAACCAATATTTAAAAAAAAACAAACAAATAAGTGGTTTTTGAAATTTATTTAATAATTATAATATTATGAACATTAAATTGACTAGCTTTCAAACATTAATAAAATATAACACTAATAAAAATACACCTGCCTTAATATAATTTGTTTGTAAGTTTGTAGCAGAGGAGATCACGTGTAGACAAGCACCAGCAGCACCACGAGACCCCCCACCGCAAGGCAGATGAGTAAACTCATTTTTTTCTGAAATCACACACGTATACAAGGGGTTCATTATCTTTATTTAATAATAATAATAACATTCGGTACAATTCCACACCAATTACCTAGCCCCAAACTAGGATACCTTGTATTATGGGCACTAGATAACGATATAATAATAAAAACTTAGATACCTAGATAAGATATGTATAAGTATATCCCTAAAAACAGTACCTTGACATACTGACTGACAGACAACAGCATACATTAATAATAATAATAATAATGAATTTGTTTATTTAGAACAAGAAATTAAGCCACATATAAATAATTTATCAGTTATATCGTTACTTATTTATTTATATCATATAATTACTTAATCATGCAATAATTTAAACATTTTATTGTACATGTGTATAGTGTAGATTGGTTCCCTAGTTACCACGGTAGGATTCCCTGTGATTGTGGTAGTTCTAGTTCTAATTATAACTAGCATCAGCTAGTTATAATATAAAATCCTTGGAAGAAATCCTTGGATCCTTGGAGCATCAGCTCGCGGCTTTGCACGCGTGGTCTGTAGTTTAAAAGTACTCTTTGTGCTATTCCAGGACCTAAAATACCAATATACCATTTCTACATTTCATCAAAATTTCTTCAGCCGTATTTTTATCTATTGCTCGGCTTCTACTCATCGGATTGAGTTAAAAAGTACCCCAGTTTTTAAGTCAAAATAAAAGCAATCCAACAGTGAAAACCGCATTGCAATCGGTCCGGTAGTTTTTACGTGATGCGTGAACAAACATACAGACAGACAAACAGACAGACAGACACGTTTTTTTTAAATGTTATATTCTTGTTAGCTTTATCATTTTATGTACCCTAGACCATTTCTTTTTTAATTATCTTCTTTGTACTGACTTCTTCGTTCCTATTGCTTTATTATAAGTATAGATAGGTATCTAACGAAGCTTAAGAGGGATTATAGGTACAATCGGCAGCATTCATGCCTGGACACCTTAAGAGTGCATTTTGTGTGCATTTTATGCAGTGACCAGTCTCAAGCCCCGTCTACCAACCTTTTGGTTTTGATTTCGGGGCACAAGAACAAATGTTTTTTTTACGAAGAAGTGAGTTAGGGGGAGGCAAACTTCTTTGGTTACTTTGGTTACCAGAAGTTTGCGCCCGCCCACTCAACCTTATAAAATTATTGTATTGTCATCGGTCCTTGATAAGTGTGCAAAGTTTCAGTCCAATCTGAAGTTTAAAAGTAGGTCTAAAAAATATGCGGGAAGCTAGGCAGTGCGTGTTTCGCGCTCAGTAGGGTATCCCGAGTGGTGTCCGCGGAGGTACATAGCGCGGGCGTGCTACTTTGCTACTGTTCACTCCGTAAATACTCTGAACTGCAGTAAGGGGTCGAGCTCTGGGCTCGTTCTGCAGAATGGCAATGGGCATTTCGGATGCAAAAATTTGCCATTCGAGCTATGGTACGCGATACACGTCTGTGAGACCATAATTTAAAGAACTCGGGATTCTCACATTACCTTCCATCGTAATCCTACAAGTAGCGATGTTTGTGAGAACCAGCCCTGGTAACTACAAAAAACACTGCGACGTGCATGCCTACCGCACCCGCAATGCGGACAAACTCGTGGCGGTGCCGCGCACGCTCGCCAAATCAAGTAAACTGACCCACGTGATGGGTCTAGCCATCTACAACAGACTGCCAGACAACATCACCGCCGCTCACAGCCTAGCATCCTTCAAATACAAATTGAAGCAGTGGCTTATTGAGCGGACGTTCTAAGGTTTCGAGGAATTCGTAACCTATAAATAAATTGTACATTGATCATGTTCATTTATGTCTTTTCAAACATTTTTAATTGACATTGTTACCTATTTTGACATGAGTTTTTATTTTATTTATTATATTTATAATATTGTTTTAATTAATTTTAATTCTGTACAATTATTTGTATGTATTAGGTTTACAAATAATTGTTTAATTTCTTTATTTTTTTTAGCTTTTGACATTTCAATATTATTTATGAATATACTCTCTGGCAATTTTTCTTACGTGCAAGCGCTTTTTCATATAAGGAAAAACAAAGCTCTGTAAAGGATAGCACGGAAAAACCTTATTTACCAGGTAGTAAAATTGGAGGGAGCGCTGCACCCCCTGTTTGATTTTAGGGGGGGAATTTGGCCCCATCTGCCCCCACTACCGGGGGCCCTGCAGGCACCTTTATTTATCAAAGCGCAGTACCTATTAAGATACGACATTTAATACGTAGGTATCTCACTAAACTGGAAAAACGGATATGGGAAACCAAAGTATTTATAAAGATGGAGAAAAGAAGAGGGGGAAAGTACACCTCTCTGTGGCACTCCAGCGCCAATATTACAGCAATCAGAGAACTTGTTATCAAAACGTATACATTGTTTGCGTCCACCTAGATATGAAAGAAACCAATCAGAAGCAGATTGAGAGAGATTTAAAGAGCGCATAATAGCAAGCAAAGTTTCATGGTCGACACAATTAAAGGCTAAGAGAGTGAGTAATGTGAGTTTACGCTCATCCATGAAATATCTTATATCATCGGTAATTTTTATAAGAGACGTACATGTACTGTTAGCTGACTGGAAACCTTTTAAAATATTATACCCGCTGGCAGGTATAGCTCCACCAGACGTGCAAAGAGAGGTACTTGTGGCTAGTTCACTAGAAAAATTAAAGCAGGAAACAGACACCCGACATCCACTGTATGGCTACACCATGCTACAAGCACGCTTAAAGAGCCGTAAAAGCTTTTTAAGAAATTCAGTAGCTTTGAAATCTGATCCTGCTAAGAGAAAATGCGAACTGTGGCAATCACAGCACGCGGTCCCGCCTGATTTTATATCCCCAGCAAAAGCCCTTCCACCAGGGCATAATCTACAGTGGCCCATCTGGAAATCCCTTAATCGGCTTCGCACCGGGGTTGGCCGCTTTAGAAAACATGTACCGATGGGGTATAGAAGATCGGGTGGAGTGCGATTGAGGTGCTGCCGTCCAGTCCAGTTGCATTTTCACTGTTGCCCCCTATGTACGACACATTGTTCCAAAGAAGACCTTAACTTGGCTAATGATCAAACGGTGGAGGTTGCCAAGTTTTTGTCCAAAACCATATATATATATTTCAGCGATCGATACGATGAAGAAGAAGAAGAAGAAGAAGAAGACCGGAAACCTGACTGAAAAGAAGTGAGAAGTTTATGAGATTGAAGATAGTTACAAGGTTGACAATGTACGACTCGCTCAAGTACCTTAGAAAGAAAAGGAAGTATAGATATGGGACGGAAGTCTTTAAAATCGGAAGTAACAGATTTCTTGGGGATGGGGATAATGTGAGCATTTTTCCATACATTAGGGTAACAGTTTGTAGTGATAGAAAAAATAATAATAATATGAGTTATGTATGGTAAAATGACGTTCAGAAGGGGATTTATCAATTCCAGTCCTATGCCATGACCTACCGCTTTGCTGTGAATACTAGTAATAATTCGCTACACATCATTTTCGCTTACACTGTCAAAGGAGAGAGTATCTACGTTTGTGCGAGTCCTCATATTTAATTGTGCAATAGTATAAGCTTTATTTGCAGTATTGACATAGCATGGAACTGCTGTAAAGTGGTGATTTAAAGCATTTATGTCCACTGATGGAGGCGATAATGTTTTACATTTCCCAAACCCTAGTTCACGAAGGATTTTCCAAATATTATTAAGAGTGCTATTGTTTATAGCACTAAAAATAAGACGGCGTTTTGCATTTCTTACTACCTGGTTACAACGGTTTCTGGCTTTTTTGAATTGTATGAGAATATCTTCGTCTTTACTTTTCCGATAACTCCTGTAAAAATAGTCTCGTCTCGCCATTAATTTCCTAATTTCATCAGTAAGCCATGGGGCGGGGGGCCTCTTCATACGACAAGGTTTTTTGGGCGCATGAGAATCATAAAGCTTTGTAAGAAAAATATTAAAAACATCTACTTTATCATTAACATCAGAAGCATTTAGAAGTTGGGCTCAATCAAGAGCGCTGGCATCAGAGCAGAGCCTTTCTACGGCTGCAAGATTTCGTTGCATTATAATCTTAGGGACTTTTACCTTATAGGATGTATATAAGGTAAAAGTCATGGTGAGAAAACCCCGGCGCTGAAAATTGACCATAAGTTGAAATTTGACTCGAGTCCCGTATAAGAATATTGTCAAGCTTTGTATGACTTTCATTCATATGATAGGTGGGTTCTAGATCTAACAGTGTAAGGTCAAGTGAGGATACAATATTAACAAGTTTTTTGAATCTATTGTAATTTTGTAATAAACGTGTATTAAAATCACCCATAATCATAAAGTTGTCGTATTGCGGCACATGTAAGTCAAGAAGTTGATCCAGTATGTTAAAGTAATCTACAGTGGGAGGAGATTATATAACACCGAGTAGAAACTTCACCGTTGTTTTTAAGGTAACTTCAATGGTGTTCCATAGAACTAGAATAGAGAGAAGGAGAACTTGAAATTACCTTATACTTAAATTCAGAGCGAAGATATATAGCGACGCCTCCACCACCTTTCCCGGTTCGAACATTTCTGATAAGTATATAAAAAATGATCAAGACGTTAGTGCAGGCTTAAGAAAGTTTTCAGAAATTAGACATGCATGGATAATGTTACTAGTAAAGGTTGCAAGAAGTTCGGAAAATGAGCTGGTACGCTTTGGGCGTTCATATGACAGACATTGAGGTTCTTTTTAAAACCGGAAAACGACTTGTGCAAATGATCGTTGAGAAAAGTATCATCAAAAGTATCATCATCAAGAGCATCTGAAAAATGATCTGAATCCAAAGATATAATTATATTGGACGAGATTGAGCAATCCATTGAAAATAATAATCAATAAATAAAGTATTGTTACGCCGGTCGATTCTTAGAAAAACAGTAGCTACTAAAACATTCCAGGACTTCCAGTCGGATAATGCAATTAAAGGAACATTCTGGAACACACTAGTTGTACCTACAGAGTTTCCAGAGCGCGTGGTAGGTAGGTACATACGGGCGCGGCGCGGCAACATCAAAGGCGCCGCTAACCTTGAAAGTTCAAATACCTACCGACTACCGCTAGTACATACGAGTACCTTCTGGAAACATTCGTCGCGGTATAAATAGAGCGCGCATCGACTGCCTGCGACAGTATTGACTTGGCTTTCGGAACGTTCAAAGTGGTTCGAAGCGAGTATTCAGTGATAATTGATTAGTGTGTACACTCAAGTAAAAAAGTGTTTGAGTGTTATTAGTTGATTTGTATTCTTTTTGTGGTTTTTCGAATAAAGGTGTTAGTTTTTGGTGTAATTGGCGTACATTAATTTTATCCGAACCCCAGCTCGTAACAATTTGGTGTCAGAAGCGAGGGTAAAATAATACCGGCTACACCAAAGCAGGAGACAGACCGCATGAGAACGAGAAGCCGACGAGAGAGGGAGGTGGAAGAAAGGCGGTTTGGTTCGCTATTACGAGCGCCTGGTGGTGGTAAAAATCAACCAGCCACGGAGTTGGACGCCGACACGACCACGACCATCCACCGTTCCATCGGCAGGTTTTCCAGCTTCTGAGGCTCCATCATCACTTGATCTTTCGGGCTTAATGGCAATGCTCCAGGAACAGTATCGTCAGCTTGTATAGCAGTTGCAGCGGGACAGAGAGGAGCAACCTCGACCCTGGAAGAACACCTGCAGCGTGATAAGGAAAAGCAGGCTCGCAAACAGTGTTACAATTGCTTTTTTCTATGGGGGCAGCAGAAAATTCACAAAGACACATAGGGCTTTACATACATTTATTTCCGGCATATATCAATCAGTACATCAGTTTTAAGTTTTAGGTTAATAGGTTAGTTTTAGAGTTATATTAGAATCGTTAATAAGGAATTAAGTACCCAGATGTATTTTAACTAGTTGCCAGCTAATTCTCATAAGTGGTCAGTGACTATAAGACCGGACAGGGTTCGGGTCGCTTGAGGTCTGGTGGTTGTTTTAAATTAAGGTAAAGTTAAGAAGGGCGCATAGAAGATGCGAGACTATTAGGGAAATACCGCTACGGCTCAAGCCCAGTTGTGCGCAGAACGATCCTCAGGCTCGTAGAGATGTTGAGTACTCCACGGGCACGTCCGGGTTCCCCGGGTAGGTACCGCAGAACCGGTCTACTCCCCGTCGAAGCGGACACCCGTTGAGACGCAGATGGCACCGGGCTGACCCATAGGGATGAAATTAAAAGTGGGGGTTAGCCCCCCACTTGGGACCTCCTGAAATTTTCGAAGGAGACCTAAGTGTGGGTTTCGTGAATAATAATTCCGCGGAAATACGCGATAAAATAAGAGACCGGCATGCGGTGGGATGCTTTCTCAACTATAAAGAAGCCCGGACATGAGTGATGTCATAAATTAACGCAGATTGTATCACGATTAGCGCCATCACATGTTATGAAAATTGCATAGATCGCTAAAATATGAAAAGAAACGTGAGGTTACGTACCTATTGGAGGTGATTAAGTCCAAAAATCTTGCAAAACACAAGAAGCCACCCAAAACCGGCGTTCGTACCAGCCAAAAACCCCAACTAATGGTAGGTCGCTGACACAAAAAATCCCCACAGCTGGAGGTTGAAACTTCGGTCGAAGTAATATGATTTGACGACTCCTCGACAAGAAACAGAGTTTCAATGTGACCTTGATGGCCGCGTCAATAGGGATGATCCCGACAATTAGTGATGTAGAAATCTATGAAATCGACTACAATTCGATGCACCAACTTCGACGCATGCGCCAACAATCCTAGCGCATCTGACAACTGACAAGTAACCAACGAACCGTCAAAAGTCATTGGCACTGACAGATGACTGACGCAGTTAGTTTGGAAACCAAAATATTATTGAAGAGTATGATTTCGGGATATTTACTAAGTTAATGCCTGTAAATATGATAAATTGGAAGTGTATGATCCGACATGATTGAAAAAAGGTAAATTGCAACAAAATACTTGAAATCAGGCGTCACAATACCCCCTTTCTTCCAAGATTTTACGAGGATACGAGAAAAAATACTATGCTGGCCCTCCAGCATAAAAACCGAAAAGAAAAATTGGTCAAATAAGAGGTTAACCTAAAAAAATCCAAAAACAAAAACACCTTAAAACACAATGAATCAATTTTATAATCCAAGGAGCTAACATTCCTACCGAAATATATTGTAATGTAAAGCCCAACAACAAAACATGCAGAAACGGTCTAATACTCGTATATAAGTTAATAAGGAAAACCCCTTGATCATGAGCATGAAAATAACACCTCAGTCCAAACAAATGGTAACAAAAAAACGGCTTCAAAAGCAACGTCACAAGGAACTTTAAGTGCGTTTATCATTCGCAGTCAGCTTTGTGCTAAAAAAAGCATAAATAAAGTCGAGCATACGAGGCGACATAGTAATATGAAGGAGAGGGTTGACCCCCAAAAACAAAAAAAACGCTTCATGACCATGAGTATAGGAAAACTAAAGCTAAAAAACAAAATAAAGTCGAGCATACGAGGCGACATAGTAATATAAAGGTGAGTGTTTACCCCCAAAAACAAAAAAACGCTTCATGACTATGAGTATAGAAAAACTAAAGCTAAAAAACAACGAACAGTCTGGGGAGGATGGGTTGAACATTGAAGGATCGAATGATGGAAAGAATCAAGATTGGTTAAGGGGTGGTAGCTCGTGTTAAGCATGAGCGCCAAAAAAAGGTAACGCATAACTTGTTCCTTTCCCTCAAACCAACGCCATTCCCTTCATGAACAATTGCGTTAAAAAAAATAAAAAAAATGCTTTGTTAAGGCAATAAAAGGGAAAAGTGGATTGGAAAAGATAAAAGAGAAGAGAAGGAAGAGGAAAATAGGAAAGGAAACACCTTGGCTTCGCCACCACCCAAAAGGGGTGGAGACGACAGAGTGGCCTACGGCGTGACGATACGGCAAGTATCTGTCAACGTCCTAATTCCCGTTTGTAAATTATCCCCTTTTCAAGTCCTTCATATGCCAGCTACCGAGCAGTTTGCCCGTATCAAAGTCTTGCAACTCATAGACCAACCTACCTAATCGTTTAACTACTTTACACTTGCTGTACTTGGGAGCCAGTTTTGCCATAAAAAATTTGGAAGCGTCGCTTAAAGGATACGTGCGTTTCCATACGACATCCCCTACATCAAACATTTCATCACGACGACGCTTGTTGTACTGAACACCACTCTTTTTATGAGCTTTCGCAGTAGCGGCTGAGACAGCAGTGAAAGTGTTAGTCAAACCATCGAGTTTTGCGGCATGTGCGTCACGAGAAGCAACCGCGGGTGGCGACGTAGAGGCGATGTCATCGTAAAAGGTGCCGTGCCAAACGGCTTTGCGTCCATGTACCAAGAAAAACGGAGTATGGCGTGTAGTCTCGTTTACCAAGGTATTTAAAGCAAACTGAATCTCGGGGAGTGAAACGTCCCAAGAACGATGATCCTGGCCAACCAGAATGGACATTGCCGTGACTATCGTACGGTTATAGCGTTCAACTGTGTTCACCTGAAGGCAGTATCGCGGTGTGAAATGAATTTGGGATATCTTATACTTTTTAAACAAAGCTTGGACCTCCTTTCCCGTGAACTGAGATCCGTTATCTAGCATCACGGTCCGGGGCGTTCCATGCACCAGAAACACACCTTCCTCCAAACGAGGCACAATTGTCTTGCCCACCGCACGTCGCAGGGGAAATACAAGGCAGTATTTCGTGAAACAATATACCACGACAAGCAAATATGTAAAACATGCGCGTGATCGCGGCAAAGGTCCAACCAGGTCTATACTCAGAGTATCAAACGGCCGAGAAGTCACCTTAGGGTCTCCCATAAGTCCAGGAGTCGGTCGCTGAGCATGCTTGTAAGCCTCGCAAAGATCACACTTACCAACATATTCGACGACATATCCGCACATTTTTTATTATTGAAGAGTATGATTTCGGGATATTTACTAAGTCATATATATATATATATATAATAGTAAATGTGATAAATTGGAAGTGTATGATCCGACATGATTGAAAAAAGGTAAATTGCGACAAAATACTTGAAAAGCATTTTGAAACGCGAGGTTTCAAAGTGCCGCCGTTTGATGGAAGCTCTTCGTGGTCGGCCTATACGATCCAATTTGAGGCCGTTATTGAGGCAAATGGATGGAGTAAAGAGCAAGCCATAACTGCTCTCAAACTAGGCCTTCGTGACCAGGCTGTGACTATACTGGAGGCCATAGGGACGTTATCTACGAACAGTTGCTCGAAGCGGTGGAATCTCGCTATGGGGACCCACACCTGGAGCACGTGTTTCGTGCTCAGTTAAAGGACAGGGCTCAGCGGAATAGTGATAACCTACAACACTGGGCTCTCGAAATTGAAAAACTGGTTCAAAAGGCGTACCAGTCCTCACCTGCACTCATCGATGGGATTTTGATCTAAGCATTTATCGATGGGATACGCGACATGGAAGTGAGGGCTGCTGTGAGACTTGGACATCACGAATCTTTTAAGGATGCCTTGGCCCATGCTTTGGAGGTGAAGACTGCACATTATGATCATCGAGCCCATCGCATCAGGGAAGCTGTCGCATCACCTCCCCGTGACATTCGCCCTAGGTTTATTCCTAAATGTTACAAGTGTGGAGAGAAGGATCACGTGAGGCCAAGCTGCCCGAAGCGAGTTGTTGACAGGGAAGATTGATCACAGAACTGGCGGGTGGTTAGCGTAGTTACCGAACAAGACCCAATGAAACGAATAGACGCCATAACCGCGGGGCGGAAGCAGTCGAGTATTAAAAAAGACACCAGAATTTTGACCTCACATGCTCACTAAAGGAAAAACCTGAACATGCAATATGGAAGATCTCCCAGTAACTCGGAGGCACTGTCCAGATTTTGTCCGGAGAATTGTAAGCATTCTGAGAGGCAAGAGGTCATAGAAGTGGTACCTGTTAGAATGTTGAGAACGGACCTCGGTAAAGAGTGGAAAAAAGCCTTGCCCACCCACAAAATGACAAAAAATAAACAGTAAAATTACCCAGATAACAAGCCAATTCTTGAGGGGATAAAAACTGGTGAAAAGTTACAGGAATGAGCGCAGCAACGGGAAGCTGTGGGACAGTTTGGTTATCCACGATGAAGTATTGTGCCGAAAATGGGAAAATTCTCGAGGAGACCACTATCATTTACAAATGGTTGTTCCTAAAGCGAAGGTGCCTGATGTTCTACAATTCTGCCAAGACGGATGTTCAGGAGGTCATATGGGAATCAAAAGAACCCTGTCAAAGATACGTGGCGATTCTTTTGGATCCACTGCCGTGATGATCTGAGGAACCGGTGTCGCAAATCTGCAGACCTGATAACTGATATTTCAACGGATTCTACGCGCAGCGTTGCAGATTGTGCATTTGGCTTGTGCTTTAGGTAGGATGAAGTTTGTAGGCAGGTCAAACGGTCTGGACAGCAGGTGTCTGAGAAGATGAGAACCGCATGTGACCGGAAATTGAGAGATCTGGGATTTGACAAGGGTTTACTGGTTGGGTTGCATGATCCAGTGCGCGGCAGAGGAGGGTCTCCAAGGTTGCAGGCAGAAAGGGGCGGACCATACCTACCGCGTTGTAAACAGGATAAGCGACGTCATATGCCGGATCCAGGGGGAGGTCAAATATAACACAAAATGCAACCACAAAATTACTAAAAACAACACAAATAAAGAATCACAATGACTGTCGATGTCGTTGCACAGGCAAGTTTGACTTCCAACTTATTTACTTACATGAAATGTTTTGACATTGACCGATTTTATCACCTTTTAAACCCTGGAATAAAACATAGAATTCTTTTATCCCGGAAAATTGTAAGATGCACGGGAAAACTGGATAATGTTGATTAATCACTGTAAGAAACGGTTGCCATCACAGAATGGTCTGTGGTTGCCATGGAAATGAAATAGCAAGTCTGTCAAAAAACGTCAAGAGCATTGGTGCTATACCTACTTAAAAATCAATCTGCAGTTTTTACTGATTCATACTGCCAAAAAGCTATACAGATACTTTAACAGAATGATGACAGAATAGAAACAGGTATAACTTCAGAACGCACAAATAGAAATTAGTAAAATAGTAAAGACAATAGAAATTAAACCATCCTAGGGAAATGACGAAATTCTAATAAATATAATAAAAGTTTCATATAGGTATAATAGCGACCCCTCTTGCCTATTTCTTTAAAAAATGTAGTAATTCCCAAGTTTTCCTGGTCAATTAAAAATAGCCAGAGTACTTAATCTTTAAAAAAATATCAAAATTAGATCCTAAAAACTACAGGCCAATATCTCTATTGCCTGTGTTATCGAAAATCTATGAGAAATTAATAAAATTTAGAATATTGAGGCATCTTTACCAAAATAACATATTAAGTAGAAAGCAGTTTGGCTATTAAAAGAGTTTAGGAACTGGAGAAGCAATGAAAACATTGGTAGAAGAGAAGATGTAATCAATACACCGAATGACAATGTATAAGTAGGTGGGCTTTTTTTTGACCTTAGTTCAGCGTTTGATACCGTAAATCAACACATTTTAGAGTACAAATTAGAGCATTACGGTGTAAAGGGGTCGGCACTGGGATTGTTGAAGTCTTATTTAAGTGGTCGTCAACAGTTTGATGAATTATCATCAATTGACAATGATGTTCAAGTGAATTATCGATCGGACTTGACACAACTCAATGTTGGTGTTCCGCAGGGTTCTATATTGGGTCCAATCTTCTTTATAATTTTTACTAACGACTTAGTTGATTACATGGAGATCAATAGCCCTAATTCTTCTTTGGTACTTTTTGCTGACGATACTAACGCAATTGTATCGGCGGAATTTTTGACTACATTACAGGAAAGCATGGAAAATTGGACATGGCACTTGAGAGCTTTCAGATTTGGTTTGATGCAAACTTTTTGGTTCTTAATACCGATAAAATAAACGTAATGCTCATTAAAGAACAGTAAGATATAAAGAAACTTTGCATGTTAAGCTTGGTAAAAATAGTGTGGATTGTGTAGATATAGTTAGGTTTTTAGGTGTCCACATTGATCCTCATTTCAATTGGAAAGCTGAGATCAAGTCAATAGAAAATTCTATAAGTTTGGCCTGCTTCGCAATCAGGAGTTTGCGTGATGAGGTTACTATAAAACAGTTGAAATCTGTGTACTTTGTTCTAGTGGAATCAAAACTGCGTTACAGTATAAATGCTTTGGGGCAATAGTTATAAATACAATACAGAAGCAGCCTTCATCATGCAAAAAGAGCTATACGCACGATGGTACGCCTACGGCAAACTGAGTCTTGCAAGGAGCATTTTTGGAGACTGGGCTTATTGACTGTTCCCTGCTTGTATGTATTAGTTACCTTGACATATTTTATGAAATACCTGAATTGTTGAGAAACAGAAGAAGATCGATTGACTAGAGAAAACACACGGAGAAACTATATTAACGACAATTTTATTCCTTGTTTACGAGTAACCGAACATGGTGTCCGCTATCAGGCTTTTAAATTGTTCAATAAATTACCAGTTGAGTTAAAAACTGTTTACAGTGTCTACCAATTTAAGAAAACATTAAAAAACGTATTTAATGACGAAAATAACTATTCTATTTTTGACAGGCAAATGTAAACATTTTAGAGTAAGTTAGATTCATAATTATAGTTTCATTTTATTTTTAATTCGTGTTTGTGTATTTAATAAATTAAATTGTAATTGTATTTTAATAACTGTAATTAATATTTCGACACAATGTAAATTGATGATGAATTGAATAAAAAAAATAAAACTTTACTCGCAAATAGCTGTACGTGATTTTGGTGTAATTTGTAACGGAGATAGATTATACCCTGGAATAACAAATAGTACACTTTTCATAATCATCATCATCATCATACTTCACTCTCAAACGGCCTAACGGATTTTAATGAAGTTTGGAATGGAGATAGCTTATATGCTAGCTTATAGCTTATAGGATATAGCAGGATATATCCTGGAATAACACATAGGATACTTTTCAACATCATCATCATCATCATCATCATCATCATCATCATCATCATACTTCACTCTCAAACGGCTGAACGGATTTTGATGAAATAATTTGCCATGGAGATGCGTATATCCTGGAACAACACATATGATACTTTTTATCATCATCATCAGCATATAACAGAATACAAATATTCTGTTAAGTTTTCTTTGTGGCCCCCACGAAACAGGCTTGTCCTAGTGCATATGGGAACCACTAGAAACTATACTTGCTGTACCGTGATAACCTTATGCAAACAAATAATCTTTAATCTTAAATCTTTAAATCTCCATCGCAATCGTCGTATGACTACACGATTGGCGTATACTTGCGTTCAAGGTATTTTATAATAATGTATTTGATAGACCTTCCTGGCCTTCGTGCGCGAAACGGTTCCCTTGAGCAGCTGGTGTCCGCCGCACTCAACGTGCTCCGTAGCCTGCAGCGCGTAGTACTCCACGCTGTCTACCTGCTCCTGCTGCGGAGGAGAACAACAATGGGGTGAGTGTGGAGTGGGGTACAGCAGGAGACTCGGTACACTGCAGTGAGTGTAGGTACCTGCGCAGCGACCAGCAGTGCCAGCTGTTGGAAGAGGTCGCGTACGTCGCGCAACGAGGCCTCTACGCGGGCCAGCTCCTCGTGACGCGTCTCCACGTCGCGCAGCATGCGCCGCGCCTCAGCCGTCTCCGCTTTCACCTGCGAAACACATTGCACTGTTGAATCCGACCGTCATAATCGAGGCGATGGCCCAAGCCAATGTTCGTACTTTCTGGGTGCCCTTGAGCTAGTCGCCAGGCGAAGCGTCTTCTACGCTAAAAATCGCGGCGGAGCGCCTTTGTACCTGCCCCCGGCCCGGTAACCCTGTAAAGGTCGGCTAGAGATCAACAACTTTGCACTGCCAGCACAGTCCACGACACTAACCCAATGTTTGTAACACTTCACTTCGTTTGTTTTCGTTCCACTAAGCCAATATGAATTGTTGCAAACAGATTTATAGTGTCGTTTAGACAAGTTTTCACAGCACATTTCACCATCTTTTTGGCATAAAACGAAAATAATTCAAACTGACGCACTCTGCTAGAACTCCGATTGAGGACTGTTCGCGCTTGCCAGTTGATAGAGACGATGTTCTGACCTGTGCATACTGTTCGCACCCGAGTAAACGTGCCCCATAGTAATGTATCCTCCTAGTCTTATCTTATTTTTCTTTTACACCTACCGCAACTTCATAGGTAGGTCTTATTTATTTCTTCAATCTATTAAATAACAATATAAATTAACTTAACATACGTCAAAAGGGTAGATTCAACTCGTGCTGCGTTCACATTTTCATGTGTTTGCAGCGTTGATTTTCAATCGTTATCTCGGCGAAGACGGTAGCCCGAGCAATGGGGTCACATTGCTCGGGCTACGGTCTTTGCCGTGATAATAAGTGTATAAGTTATTTATTATTATTATTTTTATCCATATTCGTCCCACTGCAGGGCAAAGGCCTCTCTTCCCTTCTTCCATTCCTCACGGTTGAGAGCTTTTGTGGTCCAATTGTGACAATAGGAATCAAGCTCGTCCCGCCATCTCCTTTTGGGCCTGCCGCGATGACTTCTGATATTCTGTGGCATCCATAATGTTGTCCATAATGCTAAGTCCAACCTCGAAGCTTGCCTTGTTGAGTTGTTGGATCATTAAGCTTAGTTCTTGAGCTGAGGAGGCAAAAAGAACAATGTCGTCAGCAAAGCGCAGGTTGGTGAGCCTCTTTTCATCAACGACAATGCCCTTGTTCTCCCAGCTAGCCGCCAGTGTACTGAAAACCTCTTCTAGAGTGGCTGTGAAGTTTGGGAGATAGCGGGTCTCCTTGCTTGACTCCTCTCTTTATGGAGAATAGCTGTCCGTTTTTATGTAATTTCACGGCTGCAGTGCTATTGTGATAGATGTGCTGGAGTAAACTGATGTAAGTATGTTGTATGCCTTGACTGTGGAGAGCTTGAAAAATGGAACTGTGGTTGATGCTGTCAAAAGCTTTAGAGTAATCTATGAAGGCTAAGTAAGTAAATAAGTAAGAAGGCATAGGGATATTAAACTCTTGGTGTTTTTCAATTAATTGATTAAGGAATGGAGATGGTCGGTTGTCGAGAGACCGCGTCTGAAGCCTGCCTGTTCAGCAGGTTGGTGCAAATCAAGCTGTCCAGAAATGCGACTTTCGATCACTTTTATGAAAGCTTTGTAAAGATGTGAGACAAGACTGATAGGTCGGTAGTTGTTTATCTCGTTATTGTCTCCTTTTTTGTGTAGCAAAATGATGTTGGAGTGGCAGAAATTTTTGGGTAACTTACCAGTTTTTAAGATAGCATTGTACAAGTTGGTGACATGTGGTAGAAGAATTGATTCCCCAACTTTGAGGGCATCGGTAGTTATACCATCTTCACCGAGGCTTCGACTGTATTTCATGTTCGCAAACGCTCTGCGAACCTCAAACCCTGTTATCGGTGAGATATCGTCGGAACATAAATACGCCTCTGGGATCGGTTGGAGAGTGGAACTAGCATCGGAATACAAAGATTTGTAAGACTGTGCACATATTTGTAGGACTTTGTCTCTATCTCCCTGTCTGACACCTTCACAATCCTTCAAGCTATTAATTGTGGATTTGCCTTTGTTATTGCCCTTGATGGCAGATTGTAACGAAAAATTTCTTTCTAATGCGGTTTGCACCATTCGAGTGTTGAAATTTCTCAGATCTTTACGAATGCTTCTCTTAACTTTTCTGTCTATCTCTCTATATTCGTACGTTTGGAATGGGAAATTCTGTCTTTCTTCGATGAGCTGTTTTGAGGTGTTGCTAAGCTTTTTAGCCCTATTCTTGGCCTTTTTGATTTTTAAACTGGTGGTTTTTATTGAGTTTTTGATTATATGTTGCCGTAATATTATTATATCTAATTTAAGTGTGATGCGTAGAGGACGATGATCTGAACTATATTTTAAGCTATTAAGTACTTTTGTATTGCATATAATCTGTTTGTTTGAAGAAAGACAGAAGTCAATTTCATTTTTGGTAGTGCCATCTGGAGATGACCATGTCCAACGACGGTGGGGTTTTTTGAAGAAGAAGGTGTTGCTTACGCTGAAATTCTGAGCAAAGGCAAATTGGTGAAGACGAGTGCCACGTTCATTTCGTGATCCCAAGCCGTGTGGTCCGATGATTTGACAATTATCATCAGTATCGATCAGTTCTTGTGCCTATTTTTGCGTTGAAATCTCCTATGACTATTGTCCAGTTCCCTCTGTTTTCTTCGCACGCCTTGTCGACGAGATCGTAAAACTCTTCGATTTCTGCATCTGGGTGCTTAGAGGTTGGAGCGTAGACCTGAACAATAGACAAGGTTGTGGTATCTGTGATTTGGAGTTTTACTAAGGCTATTCTCTCAGAGTAAGAGATGAATTCTTTAATGTTGTGTTTCCATCGCTTGGCAATCAGAAAACCAACACCATTAATGTTGCTAGTTTCACCTACATGATAGAATATATAATTTTCTCTTTCATATGAATCTTCGCCTTCTCTTCTAACTTCCGATAAACCTACAATGTCATTTTTAACCGACTCTAGTGCATTTTCTAATTCAAATAACCGTTCTTCGGTTCGCAGTGTGCGAACATTGTATGATATAACATTCAATTGATCAGTATCCATTTGACAAGCCGAATTTGTTTGACAGTTAAGGGACCTCACCCGGGGATTGTATGCGCCCCCTGCTCTAGAAGTTGTCTGCCCACTGTCATTGGCAGAGCTTTTACTAGAGACGCCGGGAACTTGGGCCCTGTTTTTAGAAGAACTAGCCTTGAGAGAAGGGGTTTAGACAATTAACCCACCACGATTGTCTAATGCGGGTTGGTGGGTGTTGCAGTGAGCCATCTAACTAGACCTGCAGGTGCCGCCGTTGGTACGCAAGGTACTCTTCCGCCGCCACCCTAATCCGACATCCTGCGCTAATGCCGGCTGTTCTGCCGTGACCTCGATAGAACGTCCACGTTCTAGAACTCAAATGCAGCTTGTTTGTTGCTGAGTGGTCGGGGGCTGCCGTAGCAGCTAACGGCAATATCTTGCCGCCAATCCATTATCCGCCACCTATGGACCCCGATAGTGGCCTACAGCACAGCCTGGTGACGCCAAAGTATTTAATATAAAATACTTATTAATATTTTGAATGGTACGATCCTTATTACCTTTTTCCATCTACCCAAAACACATGCAAGCATTACCGAATGCCGCCGGGTGCGTCACCTAGCGGCAGAATGGATGGCGGCAGTTAGCTGTCAAGATAGTTCGCGTCGTGTCATAGTTCTGAGACGACGTTGGATTCTTCGCTATATGAATCCCGCCGGAAAACTGATTTCCTGATTGTATTTAACGCCATTGTGGTTTTGTAAAAATATTCTGTGATCGCCCAATTCGCGAGTGCGTTGAAGAGTTGGAGACGTTGCTCTGGAGAGCCGGGATTGTGCCCCTCACACGTGGTGCGTCCGCGCGGTGCCGCCGCTGTTCGTCTCCAGACTGTGCCCGGGCTTCGCCCTGCTTGAGGTATGTGCTGCATGTCCCGTCTTTCCCTTCCTCTCTTCTCTTTGATTGTGCGTACCGTTACTTTAGAAATACGTTCACTTTTATCGAAGATTTATTAAACATAATTTTGGCGCGATCATAGGTGGTCCTTCATAGCCGGATTCGTCCAGCCGCCCTTATTAGGATACTTAAATAGGCCCTAATAAGTGATTAACTTACAGCATATTCATTGCGAATATCATTGTAATAATTTCCGCGTAGTTAGGAAGCCATTGCGTCACCTACATTCCATCGCAGAAATATACTCAATCCTCGCCCGTAACATTAAGTTACGTGATCCCCGCCTAGATACATTATATACTAATAATTATCTATGTAGTTTATGTATTAAACATTTAAGTAAATCATTAAGATCGAAAGTAATTGAAATCATTGTAATATTTATCTACCCTCAGTTCATTTTTATTACACCGCCAACGCTCATACGCGGCCCGGTTCGTTCAATATAAACCGACCGCGTAGCAAAGTCACGCGCACCGCTTATCGTGCGTGTGAAGTAACCTTCTTTACTTTGCCGTATATATTTGACTCAGAATTATAAAGCTATTTTATTTACTTGCTATTGTTAATCATGCCTCCTAAGAAATTAGCTCAAGCTGACGCTGGCGTTGATAACGATAGCTCCGATGATTTCAAGGACGCTCAGGAATCGCAATTAACTATATTACAAGCTAAACGCGAAGCTATCTTTGAGATAGTGCAGAACATTTATGACTTATCTTCCGACATACATACAAACGCCGTGAAGAGGGAAAGTTTCCTTGCTGAATCTTCACTGATAGATTCATTACGCAGTAAGTTTGAGCAGAATTTAGACGACTATAATTCGCTTATGTTAACTATAAATCCTGCTGCGAAACGGGACTTTAGAAGTCTTGTTGCATTTGAGTCTTTGTGTAGTAAAATTAAACGACAACAATCTCAATGTATGCAATCTAGTTCGTCGCAGGATTTAAAAGATAAGACATCACATAAGGCTAGGTCTACATTGCCGCCGATTCAGTTGATGGATTTTTCGGGTGACATTCGCTCATGGCCATTATTCTACGCCAGTTTTAAGTCTGTTGTACATGATAATCCATCTCTCAGTGATTCCGAAAAGTTATACTATTTATTAGGTAAACTTACGGGTAAGGCCCAAAATACGTGTGCAGGTATAGCACCATGCGCAGAGAATTATAACATGTTATTGCAAGCGTTAATTGATAAATATCAAGATAAGCGAATGCTCGCTTCCGCATATTTAAATCAAATGTTTGAGTTTAAACCCATGCAAGTTGCTTCAACGACGGGTTTCGATTTGTTTACAGACAGCTTTATAAGTGCAGTGCGCGCTTTAAAGAATCTGAAGTTAGACAATCTAACTGATTTAATTATACTTCATATTGCGTTGAAGAAGATAGACTCAGATACTGTTCGTGATTTTGAGTTAAGTTGTAGTTCTAAAATACCTACTTTCGACGACTTTGTCGATTTTATTACAACCCGCGCTAAGGTTTTGGAACGCACTAACACAAACTCAAGTGCATTGTGCACTCGTCCTAATATTAATCGACATTCGAATAACGTTAAAAATACTTTGCCGCCGAAGTACCAAACATACCTAAGTACAACGGTAGATCCTGGGCGCACATGTCTTTGCACTAATATTACGCATCAGCATTTATTTAAATGTGCTGAATTTAATAAGATGACGCCCCAGCAACGCTTTAGATGTGTGAAAGATAAAAATGCGTGTGTGAATTGCCTAAGTTTACAGCATCGAGTTTCTAATTGCTCGTCTGATTCCCGATGCCGTCTGTGCGGATTCAGACATCACTTTCTTTTACATTTCAAGCGGTTGGAGACTTCGGGCCCCGCGGTTTCGTCAGCTGTAACCACCGATAGGGCTCCGCTGCCGGTCGCGCAGCCGCATCATACTGGCCGCGCTCCTGACATGCCGTCGCAACCGGTTCCGAGCGCGGACCAGGCGTTGTGCACTGCTACATATACATCTATAGATAGCTCCCGCTTATCGCAACTCGATGCGCCCGCGCGTAAAGGAGAATCTACTATTTTATTATCGACCGCTCAAGTCGTCGCTTACTATATTAATGGCGATCGACATGTAATTCGCGCGTTGTTGGATTCCGCTTCACAAAGCCATTTCATTACGAAAGAGTGTTGTGATCGGTTAGGTATACATATAAAGGACACCGAACGTACTATTGTAAAGGGGTTCGGAGGAATTGAAAATATAATAAATACTAACTCGATCGATTTAAAGTTTTATTCGCGTTTTGACAACAACATTAATTTTAATATTTCACCGCTGGTCGTTGACCAAGTCACCGACTTATTGCCCACCGCTGTGGTAGATACGTCCGTCCTATCACATTTAACTGGAATACCGCTTGCAGATGAGAGCTTTGGAACACCGAATAAAATTGATGTATTGATTGGTGCTACTTTTTTTCCGCATCTGCTTCTCCCCGACGTAGTTCATGCATCTCGAGACTCGTCGGCGCTCTCTGCTTTACGCACGGTGTTAGGCCATGTCATAATGGGGTCAGCACCCACCATACCTACACTCCATACCCACCAGGCCTTGACATGCTGCCATGTTCAAGAACCTGCCGCTATTGACTCATTGGCCAGGCGATTTTGGGAGCTCGAAGAGCTACCCCCCCTCTCCGCCCATTCAGCACCCAGCTGATGTTGAATGTGAAGTATTTTATAAATCGACTACAACCCGCGATCCCGTTAGTGGCAGATACATCGTTGGCCTGCCATTTAATGAGGATGTTTATACTCTCGGAAATTCTACAGAAATCGCTCGCAAAAGATTCATGTGCCTCGAAAGGAAGCTTGAAGCTTCGCCTTCATTGAGATTGGCATATGATGACGTCATTAAAGATTATCTCGAGAAAGATTATATCTCCCCTGCTCCTCCGTACGATTCTCAGGACCCTGTTCCCATTTTTGTCCTACCCCATCGCCCGGTGGTGAAGGGGGATGAGGGCGCTTCGACATGGGCCCGCCTGGTGCTGGATGCGTCTTCACACACTAGTGGCAACACTGGGCGCTCGCTGAATGAAATCCTGCACACAGGGCCGAACTTGCAAGGCGACTTATTTAACATTATATTAAATTTCCGCCTACACGCAATTGCAATGACCGCGGACTGTCGTCAGCAGTTCTTGCAAATTATCGTGCGTGAAGCTGATCGTCGTTATCAGTGCTTCTTGTACCGTTTTCGACCACAAGACCCTCTCACTTTGTACCAGTTTAATCGCGTGTGCTTCGGTTTATCATCGAGTCCATACCATGCATTGCGCACGGTGAGACAGCTCATAGATGATGACGGCGCAAATTATCCGCTCGCGAGTAGTATTGCGTCTACCTCGTTATACATGGATGATGTTGCTTTCTCGCTTCCCAGTGAACCAGAAGCAATCGCTACGTCTCAGCAACTGATTGACCTATTCAAGGGTGCACAGTGGGATCTTGTGAAGTGGAATAGCAATAGCCGATCAGTCTTAAATAATCTTCCCGATTCGCACAAACTCCCTACTGAAGTTGAGTTTGATAAGGCCGTTCATCATAAAATATTAGGCCTGCATTGGTCCACAGATAATGACTCATTCTATTTTAAGATTTCTGTTTCCGAGGATGTGACGTGCTCTAAGCGCTCTATCTTATCAACTGTCGCCCGCCTGTGGGATATAATGGGCTTCGTTGCTCCCACAGTTATGTACGCCAAATTGTTAATAAAACAGCTTTGGCAACTTAGTCTAGATTGGGATGAGACACCGCCGCTGTACATCATTAAGATGTGGAAACAGTTCTGTATGGAATTACCGGTACTCAATAATTTACGCATCCCGCGTCACGTAGGTGTGACCGACAACTGTGACGTCACTCTTATTGGCTATTCAGACGCCAGTGAGCTAGGTTTTGGAGCGTGCATATATTTGCACGTGAAAAAGGCCACTGGCAACACAGTCCAGCTAGTCTGCGCGAAGACTAAAGTCGCTCCTACAAAGCCACTTTCGATCGCTCGGCTTGAACTCTGTGGAGCCGTCTTGCTTGCCAAGCTACTTCGTATAGTTGTGGATAATTATTCTCGTCACTTCCCAAACCCGATCAAGACTTACGCATTTATCGACTCTAAGGTAGCTTTATATTGGATCAAGAGTTCGACACACAGGTGGCAAACCTTTGTCGCAAACCGCGTTGTTCAGATCACGGACAATATTCCTGCTGACAACTTTTATCACGTAGCGGGTATAGAAAATCCAGCCGACATACTAAGTCGTGGGATTTTGCCCCAAAAATTAATTTCGCATCCCTTATGGCTCCATGGACCTCCGTGGGCTATTCTAGATCCGTCTCAGTGGCCGCTTAAGAGCTTGGACGGACAGTCTATTACAGACATTCCTGAACATAAGGTTTTAACGCACACCGTGTGCACGCCTATGAAGCATTGCGCTTTATATGAACTCGCCCTCCGCATTTCGTCGTGGAGTAGACTTCTTAGTATAACTGCATACGTTTCGAAGTTTGCAAACTTATTGCCACGCCGCAGCACTACTGCAGTGACTGCTGACGATTGTAATTTTGCTAAAAATAGAATACTGCGCGCCTTGCAAAGTCAGCACTTTGCAGAGGAATACTCTAATATTTTTAGTAATAAATCATACTCATCAGCTCTAAATCGGCTGAGACCTTATATAAAGGACGGGTTGATACTCGTTGGAGGTCGTCTCGCTAATTCCGCGCTGGAATATACACACATGTATCCAGTTAACTTACCGCGCAATGACCATGTTGTGAACATGACCATTGATTACTATCATGTTAAATACATGCATGCCGGACCAGAATTATTAATGTCGCTGCTTCGCCAAAAATTCTGGATCCTGTCCGCACACAGCATCGTGGGACAACGAGTACACATGTGCAGTACTTGTATACAGCTCCGTTACTATACTAAACTGCGCTTGAAGTCAAAGTTGACTATCACTTTGCTTCGTAGGCACTCTCTGCTGGACAAATTAGTTCAGTCATTTTGGGATCGCTGGAAGATGGAATATCTGCATGGTTTGCAGGTTAGACAGAAGTGGAGTACTCCTGCCACACCTGTTACACCGAGAACTGTCGTTGTTGTGATGAACGACCATACGCCGACCCTAGCCTGGCCATTAGCGATTGTGGATAAAGTCCATCCCTCTAAAGACAGCTTGGTGCGCGTTGCTACTGTGAGAACCGCTAAGGGAACTTACCTACGCCCGGTCGTTCGTCTATGTCCACTCCCAAAACAATAATTTAATTATATGTAATTACCGCTTAGTTTAGCTTATAATATTTTTATCTCATCTCTCTATAATATAACTTATTTTTGTATATATCCGCCGGGACTTTGTGGATTCTTACCCATACTTAACCGCGCGCATTGAGCGCTGTATCCTAGAGTCCTAGAGTATTTTTTATTTCTCATTTTATAGTTGTCTATTAATGGTGACCCATTAAGGGCGGGTGGATGGTGACGCCAAAGTATATAAAATAATTATTAATATTTTGAATGGTACGATCCTTATTACCTTTTTCCATCTACCCAAAACACATGCAAGCATTACCGAATGCCGCCGGGTGCGCCACCTAGCGGCAGAATGGATGGCGGCAGTTAGCTGTCAAGATAGTTCGCGTCGTGTCATAGTTCTGAGACGACGTTGGATACTTCGCTATATGAATCCCGCCGGAAAACTGATTTCCTGATTGTATTTAACGCCATTGTGGTTTTGTAAAAATATTCTGTGATCGCCCAATTCGCGAGTGCGTTGAAGAGTTGGAGACGTTGCTCTGGAGAGCCGGGATTGTGCCCTTCACACGTGGTGCGTCCGCGCGGTGCCGCCGCTGTTCGTCTCCAGACTGTGCCCGGGCTTCGCCCTGCTTGAGGTATGTGCTGCATGTTCCGTCTTTCCCTTCCTCTCTTCTCTTTGATTGTGCGTACCGTTACTTTAGAAATACGTTTACTTTTATCGAAGATTTATTAAACATAATTTTGGCGCGATGACAACCCTACGTATATATATATATATAATGTATAAAAGGCTAAGTATATAAAAAGACAAAAGATTTACTTTTAAAATAGAAATACCTTAGCAGCCTAGCACAAAAATACAATAAAGTCATATAACAAAATAAAAAAACTATAAACAGCCATGGTAATGGCGGAGCAAGGGGTGCTAAGAGTCCACGGCAGATACCCAGCTGCCAACCCCCACGATCTCTGGACCTGGCAACATACAACGCACGCACCTTGAGGACAAATGAGAAGTTGATAGAGCTGGAAGAAGTAATAAGTACGTTGCGCTAGGATATTATAGGGTTATCAGAAGTCCGAAAAGAGGGAGAGGATACGATGACTCTGAATTCCGGCAACTTACTTTATTACCGAGAGGGCAACCAGCAGTCCCAACACGCTATCGGGTTTCTCATCCTCAAGTCCCTCGTCAACAACGTTGTGAAGATCGAAAGCATTTCGAGCAGGTTGGCATACCTTATACTCAGAATTACCGACCAACGGTATTCGTTGAAAAACATACAGGTGTACGCCCCTGACTCAAAACGCCCGGACTATGAAGTGGAGGCTATGTATGACGACATTTCTAATGCCATACATGCCCCGAAAACCCACTACACAGTGGTGTGGGGGGACTTCAACACAAGGCTAGGCATGAGGAATGGCGATGAACTGAGAGTGAGCAGTTTGGATTTGGACGGCGGAACCAAAGGGGTCAGCAATAGTCTGACTTCGTGGAGAAGGAGAGACTCTTTGTGATGAAATCCTTTTTCAAGAAGCACACCTCCAGAAAATGGACGTGGCTGCACCCCGGCGGTCTTAAGCACGAGATAGATTTCATTTTAACGCCCAATCGAATCAATATATTCAATTATGTATCTGTGATCAACAGGGTTAAGACCGGCAGTGATCACCGCATGGTAAGAGGCTCGTTGAATATCAACGTAAAGCTGGAGAGGTCTCGTTTGATGGGATCTACTCTTCGCCTAAGTCCTGCCCAAATCCAAAACCCCGAGAGCTTTCAGTTGGAGCTCCAAAATCACTTCCAAATCCTTACCGAATGCGATACAGTGTACGAACTAAACAACGGGCTGGTGGAAATTGTTCACGCGGTCAGGTCGGAGTTTTTTAAGACCCACCGCAAAAGTAGAACACAGAAACTCTCTGAGCATACATTCAAACTTGTGGCAGAACGAGGCGAAATGAGGCTGCAGTCTTCAGTGGATATGTTGAGTTTGTTTGTTTGTTTGTTTGTTTGTCGTATGAGGTAGTGCTGGCTTAGGTTTTGAACCCGGTATCGTTGGATTCTAAATTGCACTATAGAACCGTTAGGCCACCATCGCTCTGTGAGTCTGTGATGTTGATTTGTGATCGCTCTGTGATGTTGAGTTACAGCTTGCTTAATAAACAGATCTCCAAGTCGATGCGACACGATTTGCGTTCCTATAATACTATTTGTATTAAGAACGCAATAGAGCGGAACAAGGGTTCTAATGTGTTCGCAAGATATTTGTCTATTGGGAAAAGCCTGTTGACGAAGCTGAAAACCGACAGTAGCAGCATCGTTTCGTCGAAGCCAGAGATTTTGAGTGAGCTCGAGAAGTTCTATGGACAATTATACAACTCATTGCGTAGTCCTCCTAGCACGACTAGCGATGTAAGAGCCCGTTTGACCCGACATTATATCAAAGATATCCCGGACGTCAGCCTGTACAAGATCAGAATGGCTCTCGAACAGCTTAAGAGCAACAAGGCACCAGGGGAGGACGGAATAGCGACAGAGCTACTGAAAGCGAGTGGAACACCGGTACTTAAAGTCCTTCAGAGGCTGTTTGAATCCTTCATCCTCGAAGGTACTACGCCAGAGGCATGGCACAGGAGCGTAGTGTATACCACTTACCACTTACCACCTTTCTTGAAGAACTATACGTTCTTCAAGAAAGGTGATTACACCCTCTTGAAGAATTATAGGCCCATTTCACTGCTGAGCCAAGTCTATAAAGTGTTTTCGACAGTAGTTACAACCGTCTGGCTCGTAGGTTCGACGACTTTCAGCCTCCTGAACAAGTTGGATTCCAGAAGGGCTTAAGCACCGTAGACCACATCCATACGCTCCAGCAGATTATACACATGACCGAAGAGTATAAACGGTCACTATGTCTAGCGTTTGTGGACTTCGAGAAAGACTTTGATTCATTCGAGACTTGGGCAGTGCTACAGTCAGGATAGCGGTGCCAGATTGACTGCCGGTACATCGAACTGTTTTAGTATTTGTACAGCAAGGTTACCATAACTGTCTGTCTTCAGGATTGGAGCACGAATTCTATCCAGTTGGAAAAAAGAGACAAGGAGACGTTATTTCTCCGAAACTGTTCACCTCTGCACTGGAAGATATATTCAAGTTTCTGAACTGAAACGGATATGGTATTAACATCAATGGCAAATGCATCATTCACCTTCGATTTGCGGATGATATAGTCATCATGGCAGAAACCCTAGAAGACCTAAGCACAATGCTCAGTGATCTAAATATTGTTTCTCAACAGGTGAGTCTTAAAATGAACATGGGTAAGATGAACACCATGTCAAATGCCCATGTCACACCCATTCCAGTCTATGTTGGGAACGATATTATCAAAGCTGTCGATCACTATGTCTACTTGGGTCATACGATCCAACAGGGTAGATCAATTTACGACACAGAGGTCAATAGACGAATCCGACTCGGATGGGCAGCATTCGGGAAATTACGCCACATCTTCTCGTCACAGATACCACAGTGCATCTAGACGAAAGTTTATAATCAGTGCGTGTTGCCAGTGATGATATACGGCACTGAGACGTGGTCGCTACTTAGTCACTCTCAGTCCAGCACTCGACGAGTCAATATCACCCGAAGATGCCTCGTGCAGAGGCGAAACACGTGTCGTATTGATGTCAGACGTTTGGTATTTGGATTGAGGTATATGTTTTTTATTGTGTATTTATATTATATGTATATAAATATATAAGTGTTACGATACTTGTATTTGGATAGGGTTTGCATAGCGTGGGGTTTTATATTGTGTATTATATTGTTGTTGTATTTTTTTTCTGGCCTCCAGGCCTTAGCTTTTATTTCATTTATATTTTACAATAGTTCAATTTGGGTAGGGTTTGTTTAGCGTGGGGTTTTACTTTTGTTAATTTTACCATTTATCATTTGTCTGACTTACAGTATTGGCTACATTTTTTTTTAAATTTGTTCTTTTCAAATGTAGTATATTGTACTTTGTAGGTACTTTTGGTCCTGTAATAACACGTATGACTTACTTTTAAATGAAATTACCACGCGTGCAAAACCGCGGGTACAGCTAGTAGACTTATAAAAAAGCAGTAAGCAATAAAAAGTCCGTACCATGAAGATAATAAAAAAAAAATAATGAGCGGAATTAAAACAAGCTGAACCATCATATCTGGATCAACTGAACCAGAATATAACATTTTTTTAAATCGGTGTGTCTATCTGTTTGTATTTGTTTGTTTGCGCATCACGTAAAAACTACTGAAACGATGGCGATGTGGTTTTAACTGATGGATAGCTTAGGGTTCGAATTAAACACTGGTGTACTTGGTTTCTTAATCCGATGAGTAGAAGCCGAGTAATCAATAAAAAAAACGATTTGCGTCCGAACGAACTTTGATGATATTGGTACTTTTGGTTCTGGAATTACAAATAAGATCCTTACATCCCAGAAAACGGACTACGCAGGCAAAGCCGCGGGCACAGCTAGTACTATAATAAAACTGTAACTGGGCCAAATCTGTAAATTAAATATTTAATAAAATATATATAATTGAGATAAACTTCAAAATCGATATGGATTGCAAAAAGGTTATTTTTTTTATTTTTTGTCTGTTTGTCTGTATGTCAGTCTGTCTATCTCTTTGATCACGCATCACGCTGAAACTACCAGACGGATTTTGATACAACTTTGCACAATCATAGCTTATGTTATGGATTAACATTAACATTTTTAACTTTTAATACCGAAAAGAAAACATGAGTTCCCGCAGGATAGGGGTTGAAAGTTATTTAAAAGAACACATATCACGCTGAAACTACTAAACGGAGTTTGATATAATTTGGCACAGTTCATACTATGTATTAAAATTACGGATTCTTTTTATCCCCAAAAAATATAGGGTTCCTGCGGGATAGGTGTTCCAAGTTATGTTAATTTGAATGTAATAAAAATAAGACATTAGAACGGTATTATAATTTCGACCATCTAGCCATGAAGCTCTGTAGCGAAGTCGGAGCAAGCCTGCCTTCCAACCCAGAAGTGCAGGACCGAAATCACGCGCTTTTTAAAATTTTTTGTTCCATATTTTTAAGCATTTACGTATTTTATACGTTATTTTTTACATTTTCCTTGATATTTTTAAGGCTCCTGTTATTTCCTGAAGTAAACCGTCAAATAGTTACAACAAAATAGGTCACAATAATTCCAGTACTTACTTTGTTTTTTTTTTACATTGTAAATTTGTTAGTTTTACCTGAAGTGCACAGTACCTCATAAAAAAGCGCCCTCTTGCGGCTGTTTTTATTGGTAACCAAACTGCTTACTGTATTATATTTTTAACCCCCGAACAAATTGACGGGTATTATAAGTTTAAGGTGTGTATCACTGTGTGTGAGGGTGTGTATGGTTGTGTGACGGTGGGTGTGTGTGTGTAAGTCTGCCTGTGGCGTCGTAGCTCCCAAACGAATGTACCGATTTTGATGCGGTTTTTTTTTGGTTGAAAGCTCATGTGATGGTTCTTAGCTATATGGGGAGGGGGAGGAGGGAGGTGAGAAAAAGTGGTGAGAATCGTAGCTTCCAAACGAAAAGTCCGATTTAGGTGCGGTTTTTATGTTTGAAAGCTGAAGTAATCGAGATGGTTCTTAGATATTAGAGTACGAGTATAGCACAATGGAGTATCCTACTTCCTTAAAACACGGGCGTAAGTCTTTTTATTGTAGGATCTCTACACTAGAGAGCGTAGTATCTGTACTTATAATAAAGCAATAAGAACAAAAAAGACTGTACAAAGAAGATAATTAAGGTTGTGACACTACAGAATTTACCAGCATCAACAACTCAAGCGCATAAATCAAACGCATCAAAGTTTTCCCTCTGATTTAACTAGATGGCGCTGATTGACATTACAACACGCAAGCATTTCATTCACTGTAACCAAGGGTCCCCCTAAATCCAAATTTGTAAAATTTTTCGAACTCAGCTCACACTAGCTTTAGCGCTTTGCCTCAGCACGTCCTTCAGCTCTCAAGCCCTTGCGATTGGAAGTTGTCTGTTGAATTGCCTACTGTCTGGTTGATATCAAATCAAATTACTCTGCGCATATATATATATATATATATATATATATATATATATATATATATATATATATATATATATATATATTATAAATATGCCCAGAATCAGGATTATCATATCAGGATTATCAGAAGTATCAGGAGGCCCCATACTTATTCGTAGGCGTGGATTTACCGGCGAGGAGAATAAAAACAACACTTCCAATACGATATGCTCTAATCACATACAGCGATCATGATTGCAGCGATTTTACAATTATGCGTTGAAATATAATCTGATCAACGTTATATATACACTCCACCGACGTAATGCGCATCTGCGATGTGATTCGATTGCTCCGTAATGACGGCTATCGAACATAACCTCGCCTGTTGCACACTAGCGCCCGGAGTTGTGTCAGAGTGGAGAAACGTCAACCGTCGCCTGCCAGTTACGTTCTACAATAAACAAAATCTTACAGTCTATGATCGAAGCGCCGTCATACGCACGAACTACGTATTTTTTTGCTTCATCTCCACGCTGCATGTCATTCGTTACCTTACCGCCCGTCGCACTACGACGCCTTATAAGATTTGATTTTAAAACTGGGGTACTTGGTATCTTAGGCCTTGCACGCACTGCCTTGCGGTGGAACGCGGTGCGTTTATTCTAGAGTTTATTTCATATTGTATTATATGCGTTTATTTCATCGCAATACGAGCACTTCTATGACACTCCGTACTTCACAGATTTATTGGACAAGACTATCATAATAAGATTTTCATTGATCACATTATAACTAAACATTGTACAGAATAGAGCATTATTATATAGAACTTCTTGTTGTTTTTTTCTTTATATTTTATTGGGTAGCTTCAAACTAAATATTAAGTCACAAAACAATAACCTAACTTCTGCCGAGATGTTTTTTCTTATTGAATATAACACTCTGAGTTTATAGAAAGCATTTTTAATTTTCTCTTTAGTATGTATGGGTGACGAACCTCATTTCACTATCCATTATAAGGCCTAAATTTCTCGCATCCTACGGTACTATATATGTACTGTGTCTATATCATTAGTGGCTAATTTTGGATTATGGCTTAAAACCCTTCCTACTTGTATCCTAGTACCAAGTATCATCATTTTTTATTTAGCCGGGTTAAGAATTAAGGAGTAGCGCGAAGCCCATTTGTAAAATAAATCTCG
This sequence comes from Alsophila aescularia, assembly GCA_946251855.1. NCBI lineage: Eukaryota > Metazoa > Arthropoda > Insecta > Lepidoptera > Geometridae > Alsophila > Alsophila aescularia. The sequence continues at coordinate 52,362,715 of OX276383.1, read as the reverse complement.
TCTAGATTTTCATTGATTTTCTTCAATGCTTCCGATGTATCTTCCGCTTTAAAACTGTTATACGAGTAAATCTGTGTATCATATGCATACAAATGGTACAGTGGCGTATGTTGTGTGCTCTACTCGTATGGAGAATTTAAAAATACCATTTTTTCGGTTTAGTAACTCATCCCATATATTTTATCCACCATTTTTTCAACAAAATCTGTACTAAGTTCAGCGCGCAGATACTAACATACTAACTACCTGACTGTCTCGTAGTAATTTTCAGTTGTTTACATTATTTTTTTATAAATGCCCCATAAACACAGAATAACATTAGTACTATGTAAACGTATCGACGGAGATACTTACGTTGTCCACAAATAGAGATAGATTTTTGGAATCAAGAAGGCTTTCGCATTCTTCATCTGATATCGATAGATTCGCTGAAACAAAAAATAAACCGTTACATATTATAATAAGCACACAAGCTATACTTTTAATAATTATACAATGATGTTTATCAGTAACTAGGTCCACTAATTTAGGCTGCGCATTGTCTGCCAGTCAGTCAGTCAGCCAGCAGTAAAAATGACACGATACTGTTTTATAGGTACTGTTTCTTAGGTGTAGAAATTAACATTTCAGCTGAGTAGCGAGCTAACGAGTTACAGGCATCGATTCACGTCGGTGTGAAGTACCTCGCGAGTCACGCATGAGTCAGGTGAAAGTTGAACGTGGCTCATGCTCTCTGCGCTCGGCCGATAACCCAGCTGGCCCTCGGGCGTCAAAGGCTCCAGAAGCACATGCCCGTTCCCTGTACTCGTAGTTGTGCGTATGACTGTACCTAACCCATGACGACCATACTTTATACAGGTTGAGTCAATAGATGAATGACAAGCAGTTAGAACACGAGGAAAAATAATTCCTCGTGGCCTAATCAGTTAGGCTGCCTAGTTAGGCCACGAGGAAACGCCCTGCATTAGGGCATCGTCTTCCCTCATAGTCCACTGTTAACTTAGCTAGTCAGCTAGCTGAATATCTGAATATTTAGTCTCAATCAGTGGGGTAGCGGAGTTGCTCTTACTCAACTTGATCTGGTCGTGCAGCAGGTCCCGCTGGTGGTCGCGCACGGTGGCGAGCGCAGTGTGGTGCGCGCCGAGTGCGTCGGCGTACAGCGCGCGCGTCGCAGCGTACTGCAGCCGCGCGATGCGCGACGCGGCGTCGTTGCGCGCCGTGCGCGCCGCTGCGCCCTCGAACTGCCGCAGCGCGCCACACACGCGGAGCCCCACCGTGCTCGACGCGGATATCACCGCGTCCAGCTGCTCCTGCAGCTCTGCAACGTGAAACCGCACTTATGTTATTGGAGCGCGTCGCCGCTGCAGCACTCACGACGCAACTGGCGGGCCGCTCGGGCACGCATGCGGGTACTACCGACGTTTGTTGGTGTGGAAGGTGGGGTCGGCGTAGAGCCGCCGCAGCAGCTGAGTATTGCCGTTGATCTCGTGGATCCAGCCGCGCATGCGCTCCACCTACAATGTAACATATGTATCGCTATTAAACATTGTCAACAAATAAAACTGCAAATAGGTGTACTACTACAGTTTATAGTACCATGAGTCCCGTGAGAATGCCAATGTATGTATAAGGCTATACTACCCTCAGGTAAAAAGACGTAACTGACATCAACTCAAAATGGAGATAAAAAATGTTAAAGTTGAGAAATGTTTAAAACCTGCTGGATTAAAACCAATGCCAAAAATAACTATTTAAAAATGTATTTATGAATGGTATTTCCCTTTCATGGTTGAAATACCTCGCACAAGAACGAAGCGTTACCCTTCTTCATTTATTATAAGAACTGCAAAGGAGTGGAATGCCCTGCCCTCGTCAGTGTTTCCGGTAAATTATAACCCCGGTGTGTTCAAGTCAAGAGTGAATAGGTATCTACTAGGCAAACGTGCTACACCTTTGACCAAATCATCGCTTTCCATCAGGTGAGATCGTGGTCAAACGAAAAAAAAAAAAAAAAAATTAAAAAATTTAAAAAATTAGATAATTATTGAAATATTTGAAAGTTTGCCTTTCTCTGTAAATAAAATAGTACACAATAATAATTTTGGAAATTGCATTGAAAAGTCGTAACTAACTAGTTACGAAAAGTCGTAAGTAACTAGTTACGAAAAGTCGTAACTAACTAGTTACGAAAAGTCGTAACTAACTAGTTACGCAAAGTTGTAACTAGCTAGTTTGACGACCAGTTGGTCTCGTGGCTAAGTGATCCTAGGTACGTAATCAAACGGTCGCGGGTTCGAATCCTGCTAGGTGAAATCATTTGTGTCATCATCATCATCATCATCATGTCAGCCTTTAGAAGTCCACTGCTGAACATAGGCCTCCCCCAAAGAGCACCATGACGAGCGATACTGTGCCACCTCCATCCACCGACTTCCTGCGATGGCTACAATGTCGTCGGTCCATCGTGTGGGGGGTCTCCCCACACTTCGCTTGCTTGTTCGTGGTCGCCAGTCGAGAACCTTTATTCCCCAGTTGTTCTGTTCTGCAAACTATATGGCCTGCCCATTGCGATTTCAACTTGCATATTCTGAGAGCTATATAGGTAACCTTCGTTCTTCTACGGATTTCCTCATTTCTGATTCTATCACGTAGTGAAACACCGAGCATAGCTCTCTCCATTGCACGCTGCGCAACTCTGAGCTTCTGTATGAGACCAATAGTTAGCGACCACGTCTCAGTGCCGTACGTCATCACTGGCAACACGCACTGATAATAAACTTTCGTCTTGAGGCTCTGCGGTATCTGCGACGAGGAGATATGGCGTCATTTCCCGAACGCTGCCCATCCGAGTTGGATTCGTCGGTTGACCTCTTTGTCGAAGTTGGATCTACCCAGTTGGATCGTCTGACCCAAGTAGACATAGTGATCAACAGCTTCGATAATATCGTTCCCAACATAAACCGGCATGGGTACGACATGGGCATTTGACATGATGTTTGTCTTGCCCATGTTCATTTTAAGACCCACCTGTTGGGAAACAATATTGAGGTCACTGAGCATTGTGCTTAGGTCTTCCAGGATTTCAGCCATGATGACTATATCATCAGCAAATCGAAGGTGAGTGATGTATTCGCCATTGATGTTAACACCAAATTCGTTCCAGTTCAGAAGCTTGAATATATCTTCCAGTGCAGAGGTGAACAGTTTCGGAGAAAAAACGTGTCCCTGTCTCACTCCTTTTTGCATCTGGATAGAATTCGTGCTCTGATCCTGAAGACGAACTGTCATGGTGGCCTTGCTGTACAAACACTTCAACACTTCGATGTACCGGTAATCAATCTGGCACCGCTGTAATGACTGTAGCACTGCCCAGGTCTCGACTGAATCAAAGGCTTTCTCGTAGTCCACAAACGCTAGACATAGTGGCCGATTATACTCTTCGGTCTTCTGTATAATCTGCCGGAGCGTATGGATGTGGTCTATGGTGCTAAAGCCTTTCCGGAATCCAGCTTGTTCGGGAGGCTGAAAGTCGTCAAACGTACGAGCGAGACGGTTTGTAACTACTCTCGAAAACAGCTTATAGACCTGTATGACCTTCAACGAATACCGTTCGGTAATTCTGCGTATAAGATATACCACCCTGCTCGAAACGCTTTCGATCTTCACAATGTTGTTGACGAGGGACTTGTGGACGAGAAACCCGACAGCATGTTGGGACTGCTGGTCGCCCTCCCGGTAATACAGTAAGTTGCCGGAATTGAGGGTCATCGTATCCTCTCCCTCTCTTCGGACTTCTGATAACCCTATAATACCCCAGTGCAACTTACTTACTAATTCTTCCAGCTCTATCAACTTCTCATCGGTCCTCAAGGTGCGTGTGATATAAGTTGCCAGGTCCAGAGATCGTGGGGGTTGGTAGCTGGGTCTCTGCCGGAGATTCTTAGCACCCCCTGCTCCGCCGTTACCATGGCTGCTACCGGTGCCAGGAATAACGGAGCCACCGGGAATCTTTGTTTCCGAGTCATGGATGTTATAATATTCATATATATGTATGTTAATCCGTTATCTAGTACCCATAGTACAGGGTATCCTAGTTTGGGGCTGTCTCACCCCTTTTTGCAGCTGGATAGATTTCCGATCCTGAAGACGAACTGTCATGGTGACCTAGTTGTACAAACACTTCAACACTTCGATGTACCGGTAGTCAATCTGGCACCGCTGTAATGACTGTAGCACTGCCCAGGTCTCGACTGAATCAAAGGCTTTCTCGTAGTCCACAAACGCTAGACATAGTGGCCGATTATACTCTTCGGTCTTCTGTATATTCTGCCGGAGCATATGGATGTGGTCTACGGTGCTGAAGCCTTTCCGGAATCGAGCCTGTTCGGGAGGCTGAAAGTCGTCAAACCTGTTGTATAGCTACTAAGTCATAGATATAGACGCGCGGGGCTGCGTCCCCGCCACCCGCTCGTGGAGAATAAACGTGTGTTAAAATGGCCGTCGTCTTGTTATTGCTCTGCCCCGTTTAAATATTCATCAGTGGCGACGTATCGGAAAAAATGGCCCAATTTGGTGTTCTGTCAACATTTGACCATAATGTGTAAAATTGGGACACATATAAAGGCAGATTGACGCAATGGTTTGTTGCAAACAACATCAGTGTAAAAGCAGACACCGAGGGGACGAAGCGACGTGCCATTTTGCTGACTGCACTCACGGATCTCACCTACAAACTCGCGTCGGATCTGGCATTGCCGGAAAAAAGCGGGTAGTCCGTTTGAGTAGAACAGCTGATTAGTATTTTTTGTTTTAAAAATTGTTTTCGGACATTAAATTGTGTAAAATATCTCGAATAAAAGTAATTGTGAGGTGATTTTGCTGTACAAGTATTATCATCACCTGGAAAGTACGACAACTCTCAAAAATATTGGACGATTAATTTGCCACCCATCCTGAATAATAACGGAACAAGCAGATGAAACGCATAATAAGAAGTCACGGAATCTGGCATCTTGAGCTGCAACGCGCTTTAAACTGGTCAGTGAGCTCAATTTATTGCAGTCTGATCAATAACATATTTAATTATTTTGACTGGTTAGTCACAGCGCCATCTAGCGGTACTAGTAGGCGATAAAAACTAATAGGATTGGACGTTACATTTGGATAAACATTCGATAGTACTACGCTACATCATGAATAAGTGTGGTGGCTGCGGTAAATTTCTGTCGGGGGGCGCTGCCTGTACGAGGTGCAAGGAAACGTATCACAGACAATGCGTCAATCTTACATCAAGCCAAACACCGAAACAATGGTTGTGTCCGTGTTGCACTGTCAATGAACCTCGGAAGGATAACACTAATACGCCTGTAAAAGAACAGCCAGGACAGGGATTGGAGGAGTCCACTCAAAGAGTTGACGACTGTAATGATCAGTTTTTAGTCCTTAAGGAAATACGTGCACTTCGAAATGACATGAATAGCTTTCGGGAGGACTTTGGGTGCTTTAAGAACTGAAAGACCTGCGGGCAATGTACCAGGGCTGCAATACCAGAATTGATGTTTTTTCGGAACGGCTCGACAATCAAGATGCTAGGCTCGCACAGCTCAAAATGGCGTACAAGGAGACTCAGGATTTCAAACTTCAGGTTCACGTATTGAAGCGAGAACTACACAATAGGGAGCAACTGGCTCTGCAAAACGATATCGAGATTAGTGGAGTGACGGAGCACAAAGGTGAAAATATAATACACATCACGGGTTTGATTATGAGTAAAATAGGCTTGTCGGTGGATGAGCGCGATATCGTGGAAGCTCGCCGGGTCGGACCGGTCCGTGTGGGACAGGACGGCAAGCAGCGGCCGCGCCCCATTGTTATGCGCGTGACTCGGCGCACGGTGCACGAGCAAGTGTTGCGATGTGCGCGTAGTCGACGCAACATCTCGACGGGAGACATCGAGCTGGTAGGGACGCCGCGCCCGATCTTTGTCAATGAGCGGCTTACTAAAGAAAATAGGCTGCTCTTTGGCCGGGCTTGTAAGCAACACAAATGGAAATTCGCCTGGACTTGAGAAGGAAAAATTTTAATCAAAGAAGGAGAGGGGAAACCTGCGTTTCGGATTTTCAGCGAGGATGATTTTGATAGGATTTTTAAAGTGCGTTCTAATGAAATCATAAATGTTACTATTTGCACTGTTAGATGTCTCAGGTGGTATCTTTGTAAACTCTTGTTGCTTTTAAATTTAATATTAAATCTGATTATTATACTATTAATTAGAGAACCTTCTTACAATGTTTGCATTGAATGTATTACTTTTTGTACCGGTGTGAACTTGGCAGCCAAAATGTAGCAGCCTAAAATCCGACTAAATTAAAAAGGTTTTTTTTATAATAGTGGTTCACTCTTATTTGTTAATTAATTATTATTGTTTAATAATAATAATATAAAAAAACTTTGATTAATAAGTTAACGCAAATTTTTATAAAAATATATCCGAAGAACATGAACAAATTATATTCTTGAGATTTTTAAGGGAACACCTGATCACCTGAAAAATGAAAGTTTGAAATACCAATTTTATTCTCTCATAATGTAGCTTCAAAACGAGTATACCGACAATGTGGCTAAATGACAGCTTAACCCTAAATTCTATACTTGAATTCAGGATGAACACTGAACCATGTATGTTTTTTTAGGCTGCTGATATATTTCGATCTGAAGAGCCCTGATATTGCTTAAAATCTGGAAAAATATATCTTAAAAGATATACAGGCTACCACGGAAACACAATTACTAAATGGCTTTTCAACTATTTAACCCTGGAATAGTTAATAAAAATTGATGTTGAGTTTAAATTTCACTACTCATGTTCTACGGTGTGTCTCGAGCTTTAAGACCCAGAAATCAAGTATTAAACTCATTCAAATATAACAAATGATGCACACACTTTTATAAAAATGCTTACAGAAGCTGGCTAAACACCAACCTGACCATATAACATCCAAAAGTACATGAACCAAAAAAAAACTAGATATTTTTCAGGGAACAAACCTCTAGTAAGACCTCTCATCCCCTAAAATCTGTAAGTTTTGATATATCACACTATTGTCTAATAAAGTAACTTCAAAACGTGTATAAAGAGAATGTGGCTAAATGACAGCTTAACCCTAAATTCTTTACTTGAATTTTGGATGAACACTGAACCGTGTCTGAAATTTTTAGGCTGCTGATATATTTCTACTTGAAATACGCTAATATTATTTAAAATCTGCACAATTGTATCTTAAACGATATACAAGCTACCTTTAAATCACTACTACAAAATGTTTTTTTGTCTATTTAACCCTGGAATAGCCAATCAAAATTGATGTTGAGTTTTAATTTCACTACTCATGTTCCACGGTGTGTTTCGACCTTTGAGACCCTGAAATCAACTATTAATCTCAATTCAAATATAACAAACGGTGCACAAGCTTCTATAAAAAAGCTAACAGATGGTGGCTAAACGCCAACCTGACTATAAAACATCCCAAAGTACATGAACCAAAAAAAACCTAGATATTTTTCAGGGAACAAACCTCTAGTAAGACCTCTCATCCCCTAAAATCTGTAAGTTTTGATATATCACACTATTGTCTAATAAAGTAACTTCAAAACGTGTATAAAGAGAATGTGGCTAAATGACAGCTTAACCCTAAATTCTTTACTTGAATTTTGGATGAACACTGAACCGTGTCTGAAATTTTTAGGCTGCTGATATTTTTCTACTTGAAATACGCTAATATTATTTAAAATCTGCACAATTGTATCTTAAACGATATACAAGCTACCTTTAAATCACTACTACAAACTGTTTTTTTGTCTATTTAACCCTGGAATAGCCAATCAAAATTGATGTTGAGTTTTAATTTCACTACTCATGTTCCACGGTGTGTTTCGACCTTTGAGACCCTGAAATCAACTATTAATCTCAATTCAAATATAACAAACGGTGCACAAGCTTCTATAAAAAAGCTAACAGATGGTGGCTAAACGCCAACCTGACTATAAAACATCCCAAAGTACATGAACCAAAAAAAACCTAGACATTTTTCAGGAAACAAACCTCTAGTAAGACCTCTCATCCCCTGAAATCTGTAAGTTTGATATATCACACTATTGTATAATAAAGTAACTTCAAAACGTGTATAAAGAAAATGTGGCTAAATGACAGCTTAACCCTAAATTCTTTACTTGAATTTTGGATGAACACTGAACCGTGTTTGAAATTTTTAGGCTGCTGATATATTTCGACTTGAAATACGCTTATATTGTTTAAAATCTGCACAATTGTATCTTTAACGATATACAGGCTACCTTTTAATCACCACTACAAAGTGTTTTTTTGACTATTTAACCCTGGAATAGTCAATCAAAATTGATACTGAGTTTTTATTTCACTACTCATGTTCCACGGTGTGTTTCGACCTTTGTGACCCTGAAATCAACTATTAATCTCATTCAAATGTAACAAATGGTGCACAAACTTCTATAAAAATGCTAACAGATGGTGGCTAAACGCCAACCTGACCATAAAACATCCCAAAGTACATGAACCAAAAAAAACCTAGATATTTTTCAGGAAACAAACCTCTAGTAAGACCTCTCATCCTCTGAAATCTGTAAGTTTTGATATTGAATTTTTTAAGTATTCCTGGTGACGGGCGAATAAATTTAGAAGTCCTTGAATACTTTAACTCTAATAAAAAAAGGAATAGTGTATTTTCTTTAGACCCGGTTTCACTGGATATAGTTGGTAAAATGGTACTTCAGATTCACACAAATGCAACTGGATATGACCACTTAAACGTAGAAATGATAAAACTGACATTAACAGAAACTTTGGAAATGATCACAGACATTGTTAATTGTTCCATCTTAACCAGTACCTTTCCTTATGCTTGCAAACGAGCCTTGGTTAAGCCAATTCCTAAATCTAACAAAGTGGAAGAAATCAAACATTTGCGACCCATTAGCATTCTCCCGGTTTTATCTAAGGTGCTAGAGAGGGTAGTGCTTGCCCAAATGGAAAAATGTATATGCCAAGAAAACATAATACCTAAATATCAGTCAGGTTTCCGAAAGAATCATAGCACAGAAACAGCTCTGTTACAGGTTTCTGACGATCTATTAACGGCATCAGACTCAGGCCTATGCAGTGTACTTGTTCTACTAGATTTTTCCCGGGCGTTTGACTGTTTAAGCCCTGACTTACTTATTGCTAAACTTTCGTACTACGGGTTTTCAAAAGAAACTTGTAGCTGGTTTAAAACTTACCTTACAGGTAGAGAACAGTATGTAGAAATTGAAAACGACAACGGACACAAAATTGTTTCTAGCGTAGAAAAGGTACCAAGAGGAACTCCCCAAGGTTCAATCTTGAGTCCTATTCTCTTTTCTCTTTTAATCCTAAACCATAATCCTAAACTAACTATTAATGAAATAGATATACCTATGGAATTGGACGCGAGAAACTTAAGCCTAATAATGGATAGCGAAATGAGGTTTGTTAAACATACTAATGAAAAGATTAAGAATGCGTTCTTTAAGCTTAAAGTTTTATACACTATAAGGAAAAAATCTTTCAGAAAAGGTCAGAATATTACTTTGTGACTCAATAGTGCTCTCTCCACTTAATTATTGCAGTGCGGTGTACGGGCCTAGGTTATGGGCTAAAACAGAAAGTGCCATCCAACGAGTTAAAAATGCATGCGCTCGGTTCTGTTTTAGTATACCTAGGAGAGAGCATGTTACACCCTAGTTAGTTAAAAAATGCATACTTAATATGAAGTCCAGAAGAGAGCTTCATTTAGCATGTACGATTCAAAAGATTATTTGGAATGGGAAGCCAGAATATCTTTTTGAAAAATTTACATGGATCAAGGATGTTCATCAATTAAACACACGCTCTAAGTTCCATAATAGTCTAGCCATCCCCAAAAATAATAATAACATATATCCTCAAACATAGTGCCTCTAAAATCTGGAATAACCTCCCGCCACCTTTGAGGAAAAAAAATGTATTAGTTCTTTTAAAACTATACTGAAATTAATCCTATTAGTGCGACAAAAACACAGTTTTGAGGCCACTTTTAAAACAAAGAGCAGAAAATTTATGCAATCGTACACTTTCATGCAACCATACACACACTCATACGCACCCTCGCACACACCCTCACAAACACACACCTCTACATAGGTACTTACACATCACGCAGTTTTGAATTTGTTTTCAGTCGGTGACATTTTGTAATTTTTTTTTTGTGTTTTATTTTCATTGTTTTTTTTTTTATTATGTTAACCTAGTTGTAATGTAACCCGCATTGCTCATATTTCGGCAAATACCTCAGTCCGAAAAATGGGTATATTTAAAAACAGCGCTGCGGACACATGAAAATGTGAACGCAGCACAAGCTGAAGATACCCAATTGCCCTACTGTCGTCGATGTTTATAGCTGGACGCATATTTAAATTTTTTCTATTGTACTCTCATATAATGGATTATTATGTAGTGGTGTATTTATGATAGTGGCAACAAATTAATTTTTCATTTCATTTTCATTTTTCATTTTCAATTTACAAGAAGTATCTTACGATGGTATTATCAAGCTTTTAGATGACCATTTGAGTGAATAGGTATGTACTAGGCAAGCGTGATACACCTTCGACCACATCACTGCTTTCCACCAGGTGAGATCGTGGTCAAACGATTGCCTAGACAGACAATAAAAAAATATACTTTATTGTACTGACTTTTTCGTTCATATTGCCTTATTATTGAACGAGCGAGTGAAGCGTCTCCGTTTTAGCTAATAATAAAAAATAATAATAACTAATAATAATTGGGCAATAATGTTTTAGTATGTCCGGATGTACGTCTGTCTGGATGTCTGTCTGTCCGGTTGGATATCTATTCTCCTCTACAGGTCGCATTTCTTAACCGATTTAGACGAAACTTGGTATACAGGTTAAACGAATTTTTAGAATTTTCTAGAGGCCAAGATTTTTGATTCGGGGGGTACTTCCCACAAAAAGAGGCAAAAAGGGGGGCTATTGAATATCTCCGCCTTATTAGATCCCATTTGGGTGTTTTTTTTTATTTAAAAGGTAGGAACGTTTTATTAGGCTCATAAAAATTAAATGAAGAACTAATGAGGATCTTCGGCGTGATGAATAAAATATCTCCTCAAAATGCAGGAAATTTCTCACTTTTAGGTTTCTACCAGTGGAATCATCTCTTTGCCGACTAGGTAGGGATTGATGGAGCACCTTGGTTATTAATGTTAGCTTTACAATAAGGTTACTAGATGGCGCTACTGTGCACCGCTAGATTGTTTGCAAAAAACTTTGTAGGTACGAGGTCTACAGCTTACAGAACCACTAGTAAGTATAGATAAATAGATTTACTTAATCACTCAACACAAAAAGTGTCATCATCATCATCATCATCATCAACATATACTTGTCCACTGCTGGACGTGGGCCATTCTTAACTGAGCTCGGTATTTAGCTCTCACCATCCATTTCAACATATACTTGTCCACTGCTGGACGTGGGCCATTCTTAACTGAGCTCGGTATTTAGCTCTCACAATCCATTTTCTTCCAGCCGCTTTTCACTTGTAGTCACTCCAAATCCGTGTACAATAAAAGTTTAGTACGAGTTCATGCATTTATTGGTGTTATAGTGATTGCCTTATTATTACAGTTCACCGAAATACGCTTGAACGATACAATTATTTTTTAATAAAAAGCATGTTGAACGGTAGTACGAGAAAATTATTATTACTTAAAGTACCTAACGACTCGTGTAATGATGCAAAAGGAGTACCTTCGAGCTCAAGGACGGGGGCGGCTCGCTGCAGTGGCGTTACACTCGCGCATCACACGATGCGTTACAAGACGCGAAGCGCGAGCTCTGACCTTGTCTTCTTATAAAGTCATTCATCATCAATGACAAAGTTTAGTTCATAAACATAGAACAGTGTAGATCATTACCAAAGGTGAGTATTAACAGGACCAGCATCGTTTAAATAGAACAGAACAGTTACGAGGTACTTTAATTAACTATAGTTTGGCAATTTGGTGACTGATTGTATGTGTGCGTGTGTGTACATTGACCGGTGCGCGGGCGCAACGATTAGCGCAATTAGCACAATGAGCACTCCATTACTGCCGCGCATTTATTATAATTGAACTTCGTCACAGATATAGCCATGATACTAATTTATTGCATAAATATTCGTATGTGTATGCATGATATTGAGCGGTACTTAATGTAATCAAATATAATATTATTATGACATTGTACATACCGTGTACATATAAGATGGTAGTGTTATTTTACTTTCACGAGTGTCGTCTTATCTACATCTATAGTTATTAACAAAAAGTCTGTACAAAGAAGATATTAAAAAAAACCTTTTAATAATCGTGCCTGTCTGTTTGTTTGTTAGCGCATCACGTGAAAATTACTTCATCAATTGCGATGGGTTTTTCATCTTTGTATAGCTTAGGGTTGAACTTAAAAACTAGTGTATTTGGTATGGTATCCGTTGATTAAATAAAAGCTAAGCAATCGATAAAAAACTGTTTGACGGCTGTCAAAATTTGGTAATTTAAAAGCTTTTATCTACACTCATATCGTAAAATCCGGATTATGAACTCAAAAGTGGTGGCATTACGCACGCCACGTCTCTAATAAGAAAATTTAATATATTAATGCACTGTTTTTTTAACTTAACAATGCTATAATATAATTTTACCTACACTCATATCGTAAAATCTGAATTAAAAACTTAAAAATGATGGCATAATGAAATACTTTACGCACAGCACGTCTATAATAAGTCTAAAAATACTACATTATAACACTCTTTTTTGAACTAAACAATGATAAAATATTTTTTCCCCATAAAATCTCCGATTTGGCTTCGTACAACGAGGGTTTTTGCCATTTATTATCTATGGCGGCACGTGTTACACTATACGCGCGTGAATTTGCTGTGGACTGGATTTTGGTGCCATAATTTACTTTAAATTTATGATAAGTACGTTACTATCACTGGAAAGTAGCCCTAGTTTTACAGCTATTTCATTATATACTCGTATTGTGTGTACATTAGCACCGCATGTCCCTTTATTGATACCTTCTTCTTCAAGTGCCTCTCCACTACTGAACAAACTCACTGCACAAACTCACTGAGGAAAAGCGGTCCTTCTGTTGGGATGACAGCTGTGACACTGCTTTCCGAAAATTGACGAAGCGTCTGTGCGATACTTGGCTATCCTGACACCGAGAATGGATTTATTGTAGATACAGATGCAAGTAACACTGGTATTGACGGTGTGTTGTCTCAAGGAAAAGGAGACCGGGAAGTTGTGATTGCTTACTTCAGCAAATCTTCGTCAAACGTAACCTACTGTGTCACGAGAAGAGACTTACTCGCTGTGGTCAAATCACTGCAGTATTTTAGTAAATATCTGCTGGGACGCAAATTTCATCAGCGAACGGATCATGCTGCATTGAAATGGCTGCTCCAGTTCAAGAACCCTGAAGGACAAGTGGCAAGATGGATTGAACAGCTGCAAGAGTTTGACTTCGAAACTGAGCATCACAGTGGCAGATCTCTCGGTAACGTGGACGCCTTGTCAAGGAGACCTTGCCCAGAGAATTACAAGCATTGTGTGCGGCAAGAGGCCAAAGAAGCGGTACCTGTCAGAATGCTGAGAACGGACCTTAGCGATGAGTGTAAGAAAGCCTTGCAGCTTGCACAACAAGAGGATGCAGACATCAAGCCAATTCTTGAGTGGGTTAAAGCCAGTGCACCTAAACCTAAATGGAGTGATGTTGCGAGAATGAGCACAGCAACAAAAAGTTACTGGGCACAGTGGAACAGTTTGGCCGTTCACGATGGAGTACTGTGCAATGGGAAAATGCTAGAGGGGACTACATTCATTTACAAATGGTTGATAACTAACTAAAGCCAAGGTACCTGATGTTCTACAGCTATAACATGATGGATGTTCAGGAGGTTACATGGGCGTAATAAGGACCCTGTTAAAGATACGTGAGCGATTCTACTGGATCCATTGTCGAGATGATGTGGAAAATTGGTGCCGCAAATGCACTAGTTGTGCAGCTGTAAAAGGACCTCACACACGCGGCAGAGGGGCATTAAAGCTGTATAACGTCGGAGCTCCATGGGAACAAAAAGCGGTTGACATTGCGGGACCATTACCTGTGAGTGACAGCGGGAACAAGTATTTCATGGTCGTCATGAATTACTTCACTAAATGGCCGGAGGTATTCGCCATTCCAAACTAAGAAGCTACTACAGTGGCAGATAAATTGGTTCACGAAGTCTTCTGTCGTTTTGGAGTACCCCTTGAAATTCACAGCGATCAAGGGCGGAATTTCGAGTCTCAAGTGCTCCAGAAGACCTGCCGAGTAATGGGTGCTCATAAAACAAGCACAACCTCCTATCACCTCCTATCCTATCACCCACAATCTGATGGAAAGGTAGAAAGATTCAACCAGACCTTGGAGAGATATCTGGCAAAGGTGGTGGAAACCAGGCAAAAGGATTGGGACAAGCACATCCAGCTGTTTCTTTTGTCATACCAAAGTTCATGAGAGTACAACAGTCACTCCTGCCTTCGCGAATTTCGGAAGAGAATTGCGGTTGCCTGTAGACCCGATAACTGGCATCCCGCCGTATTCTCCTCGCAGCGTTATAGATTACGCAAATTACTTGCGCTGTAAGATAGACGAGTTTATCAACAAGTCAGAAAATCGGGACAACTAATTCCTGAAAGGATGAAGACCCGTTATGACCAAAAATTGAATAATCTGGGATTTGAGGAAGGTTCACTTGTTTGATTACATAATCCAGTACGTAGCAAAGTCTCCGCAAATTGCGAGCAAAATGGGACGGACCATATCTCGTTGTGACCAAAATCAATCACGTCATGTACCAGATTCGAAAGTGCCAGAGAAGTGCTCCTAAAATTGTTCATGTTGATCCACTGGCCCAATATTACGGGACTAACACTGCTCGGGTCGAGCATGTCTTAGGAAGGGGACAGTTTACGCCGGTCGATTCTTAGAAAAACAACATCTTTCATTCCTACATCTATAGGAACCTTCTGGAACACACCAGTGGAGCGTAGGTACCTACAGAAGTTTCCAGAGCGCGCGGTAGGTATATACTGTAGCTTTGACAAAACGCTACTTAAATAAAAAAACAATAAACCCATAAATAGCAATACAAAACAAAAAATCGACAAGTAAAAGTAGGAATAAACAAGACAGCACATAAACAACTAATAGAAACGTATCTTTATAATAGTAAAACTAGAATTATAATTGCATATTGTTCAATATACTAACATATTAGAATCTATAAGATGACGACATTGAAGTCGCATATAGTTGATTGAAACAGTACTATCGTTCGTATTTGGTGAATACCAGCAACTTAATTTTAAAAACATTACCCTGCAATAGTTTTAAATCTTCCGGTAGTTTATTATAAGCTAGGATATACATATACAACACATTTCTTTTGTAAATAGCCTTTGGATGACTTGAGGATCTGAGGTGATCTGGGGAGAGTGCGTGTGTGTGCGTGAAGTATGTGTCGCGTGTTTACCTCCTGGAACATGTGGTCGATGTCCGGCGGCGGCGGCAGCTTGTGCGCGTCCTCCACAGTGTCGCAGTAGACAGCGGCGCCGCCTGCGCTCTCCGCCAGCTGGAATACGTAAGTACACGCTTACAAACGCCACCTGGGGTTGCAGATATATCATAGCAAAGCATAATGACTCAAAGCACAATGACTCAAAGCACACTTTCTGAACAATGATTTGTTTGTCGTACAAGGTAGTGTTGGCTTCTAGTGTCAGAGTTGAAAAAACCCTCACTTTCCAGCCTAGTTTTATGAAATTGTACTTTGGCACAGGTAATCAATGTACGAATTTTGCCGTTTGGCCGTGCCGCACGTATGTAGTCTTTTCTTTCTTGTTATGCCTACCCTCCAACCAAAATACAAGAATTTCGTGAATCTTTTAGCTTCCAATAATCGTTACATATCATAAATTCAACTATAAATACAAATACATTAAATCTTACATACCTTAATATTATTTATACTGTGCGTGAATTATTGTGATATTTACTTGTAAGTTATATTTATTTTCTATATATTTGTGTACTTGCTTTATATTTATTAATTTAAAAAAAAAAGTCCGTGCTTCACCAATGGCCTGAGCTGAAAATCAGCGCTGTGCATTTTCATTCACAGCTTTTTTGCTGAGCTCAGACCTTTTCTGGCAGCGCTGTACATGGCAGCGATCTTTGTACACAGGTGCTTAGTTGCTTGTTTCTGGCAGCGCTGTACATGGCAGCGATCTTTGTACACAGGTGCTTAGTTGCTTGTTTCTGGCAGCGCTGTACATGGCAGCGATCTTTGTACACAGGTGCTTAGTTGCTTGTTTCTGGCAGCGCTGTACATGGCAGCGATCTTTGTACACAGGTGCTTAGTTGCTTGTTTTTGGATAAGTTTCTGTGTTGATTTATGTGTTGCTATGTACAGTTTGTGAGAATAAATTGTTTCTTATCTTATCTTAGTTGTGTCATACTCCCTAGCAGGGACCAAAGTGTATGTAAATATGGCAGGGACTTGAATTTTTACCAACTCCAAAATAGTCTCAAAAAAGCGCTGGAAGTTGTATTTTTTTGTCTTACAAAATCTGTAAGCTAGAAAAACCCAGGTTAACAAATCAATTTAATAAATCATGAAATTGTAACTTCATTTCCTTCCTTCAATGTTTAACCGGCCTTGTTGCCTGCCGTCTGGCGAAGGTAGCCTTGAAACAAAAACTCTATTACCGTTGAGCAAAAATACAAAGTTACATTTTTTGTCTCATTTTTGTCATAGGTCTAGGAATCGTTCTCTTTTTTATATAGAATTTGAAGTTTGACTTCGCTAAGATTCAAATATGTCATTTTGGTTTAAGACATATTTAATATTTAAAATGCATTTAAAATGGCTTAAAACAGCATAAATTTTGAAAAAAGTTAATTGATATAATAAATTCATAGATATAATCAATATCATAATTTTCGTCCTAATTTTGTGCACCTAGATGATGTTTTACAAAAGATGTGTAGTTTGTGATATCAGGTCCGTCTGTATTAATAATGAAAGACGGCTTTTACGGCTAAATTTCCTATAAATGAAGAAAGTTAAGTACCTAGTTTGGCTATAAGCCCTTTGAAATAACGATTACCTATTCAATATATTCATTTTATATTATGAGGAAATTATTTCGCCAAAATAATAGTGCTGTCTGTATTTTATTATCGATATTGTTTTTTTTTACAAGACTGCCCAAAAAAGAGTTTTAAGGTTCATGTATGTATGCATTTATGTGAGTTTGTTCTACCTTAACTTCTAAATGCCTGAAAAAAAATATTATCGTTAGAATCTTTACGCAAAAAAAATATTATTCAACTTAGGCAATAAAATATTATTTTATTTTTCCAGGGTTGTCTTATTTTTCCATAGACTTTGATGACTTGTTTTTCAATTTGATATGACTTGGCAAAAAGATGAACAGACAATCTAATCTAATAAATAATATTAATGCGAAAGTTTGTGTGTATGAATGTATATTTCTTAATATTCATCGAATTTCATCTTAGTGATTTCTCAACTCACTAAGATGAAATTTGATATTAATCTATACTAGTATTATAGTGAGAAAATATTTGTTTTTTTTCTTCTATGTTTGTGTGTAATGGATAATCTCAAAAATTACTTAACTGATTTTAAAATTTATTTTACTGATAAAAATTGACACTATTCCACATGGTCACAGGCAATTTTTGTGCATATTTTTAAATCCAAAGTATTATATCTGGTAAACTACGAGCGGAGCAGTAAGGTAAAGTGGCTAGTAATAAATACAAGAAAATATGTCGTGGTTTTCAGGTGCAGAAAATGGGTAAAAAACGAACGAAGCTGTGGAAATAGAGGACTTATATGTGCCAACTGAAAAGCTACATGCGCAAATATTGAAAATGAAAGAAGAATGATAGTCACCAACATAGCTCAAAGAATGGGAATACAAAAGTATAACGATCAACACAACAGAGCAAAATCCAAGAGGGCCCGAACGGAAAAATCTACGCGGGTAATTCACCACAATTCAGCCGAGTACTTTTGCTGAGATGAAGGCATCAGTGAGTCCATAACACGGAGAGTTACTTCAAGGACTCAATATAAAGTTTTTTATTAAAGTGTGGTATATTATAAATTTTACGATTTATGGTTTTATTTATATTTTACACTAAGTTCATTACCTGAAATATATATTAGTGAAACATACTTTTGAATTAATTTATTATTCGATCATCGTGGATTAAAAATTTAGTTTAGAGTTAAGGCATACTACTACACATCCTAAGCTGTTCATTTATCGATATTTCTACTATTGAAAGTTACAACACTAATATCTTCATTATGTGGGCATTATGCCACTTGACAGATTGACATGAGTTTTTAACTTTTAAAATATTGGTACCCTAAAAAAGACTATCCACATCCATTTGATTAATTTTGATTTTACTATGGAACCCCCCCCCCCCCCCCCCCCGCCTCTTCTTACGTATTATTTGTATACTCTTTGGTTGCCTGCCCAACGGGTGAAAAAATATATATAATATAATGACGTTTCCGGTTTGGACGTCAAAATTTTCAACACAGTATACTTCCGACCCAGTTTTTTAAACCAAAGGAGGTTGAATTATGCTTTCTTCCCACCCGGTTTTTTAAACCAAAAGAGGTTGTATTAAGCTTACTGGCGTTAAATCTTTTAGCAGTAAGCGTAATTCAATCTCCTTGCGATAAACAGAATAATAATATAGATTGTGCTATAGACAAAATGGTACGTCAATATAAAACCTCTATACAAAACATTATACTCGTAGCAAAGGGAATACAATGCATTCCGTATCTTCTTTGTAGTATGTGAATGCATTATAGTTTATGGAGGAAGATAGGGTATGTTAATTTATTTAATTGTTTTGCACAAAAATAGTGTAGGTACAAGGAAGGACTTAATGCTAAACAGCATTATATATATATATATATACCAGTCATCCAGGTCGTAAAGGAATAATAATAGTACATAGGGCCTGTTGGTTAAAGTATTGAACAATAAATACGACAGAAACAAAGGTTTGTGTAAATAAAATATTTAGTGTAAGGAAATGTTGCTAAATATTTTTGATAATATGGGACAACTGTTTCCCTGCACAGTGAAACAGCAGCACCATATCTAAACATATTGTTTTGTAATCTCGGCAGGCAGTAACAGATTAAAAATAATTCTTATTCAAAAGCCTATTCTGTTACACTAGATAGGTAATTGAATAGGTAGGTGTACCTACAATATCTTGAAACATTATATTTATCATGCACTTACTTGCCTACCTAATTAGGCGGATAAATTAATTAAAATGTCTAAGACTTAATTGTTTCAAAGGACATTAACAGTAACATAACCTACAAAACTTTGAAGTCTATTAACAATTATACCTGGTCTCCCCAAAAAAAACTTAGACTAACAATCTCAGGAAATTATGCTGAATTACTAGCGATATTTTTTGTCTAAAGACGCCGTGAATTTCACTGACATAAAAGTATGTATGGGAGTTCGCCATTGTTCTTTCCCAGACAATTGCATTGTTCCCAGGAAGTTCCTAGGATGTTTCAGAGATAACACTAAATAGCACGTTATTTTGCGTTATTTGACGAACAACTATTGGTTAGTATCGGTTATCCACCAATATTACACATTAATACTCAAAATACAAGTTTGAGAAAGTAATTCAAAGTTAAACTATACCTCGATTTCGTTTTCCGGACGAAATCGTACGTTTGACTCGCAGACTTATAAAGTCTGTGGTTTGACTTCATTATCTTTCATAAAATATTTACGCTGCCTTATTTATCTTTGTAGAGTAGTGAGAATAAAGTTGAGGTATCTGATACCGTAGTATATTAGGTATTCTGTGCTGATACACCAACACCAATAAGGTCTTATCATCTATTATATTACAGTCTAATAAAACTACAACGATAAAAACATTTTTTTATCTCTATTGTGATATTAATTAATGTATTAACTTCGGTGATATCATATGATATATGAATTTGAGTTAGTTATAATTTTAAACTCCTTAAGTCCTTAGTGATTATCTATACTAATATTATAAAGAGGTAGTTTGTGAGTTTGTGAGGTTGTAGGGGGTAATCTCTGGATCTACTGAACCGATTTTAAAATCAATCCGCGTACGCCGCGTCATCACGATATATTCGTAAGGGACTAACAATATAGAACGGTCACTTGCGTACAAAGAGTATAGTAATATAGAGGGGAAAGAGTGCCCTCTTGCAACACATACCTACACACACACACACCTGCACACCCTCACACACACACACCCTCACACACTCACACACACCCTCACACCCAGTACAGCTGTAAGTATTTTGGAAATTTTATTTTTCTCAATTCGTTCCAATTATCGTATTGTGACATTGTCAAATGGTATTTTTTTAATTAATATCATTTGACAAAGTTACATTAAGGTAGCCTAAAAAATTTGCTCGGTAAGTAATTGAGAAACATTATATTTTATTACCACACTGTTAATTGCAATTAAACAAAAGATGGATTGGTAGATAAAAGTATTTATTAAAACAACACAGTAGATAAATAACATTAAAATACAAAGTTGGCTTAGAAAAATAAGTGTATGTAACAACAGGCGGTCATTTTACTTAAACATTATGAGCCCCTCAATCGACGCCTAAGAAAATTAATTAACTGTTGTGAATCATACGCAGAATAAAATGTATATAATTTATAAACCAGAAATAAATTACCCAACCATGTTCCCCCTGTTACCCTGAGTGGAACGGAACTCCTTTAAATATTATTACAAACGATCTTAGGGACGATCAAGACATTGAGAGGGAACGCTGGCGGTCAGATGCAACATGCTGGCTCATAGTTTTGCCCGCTGTAACGCCGATGTTAAGTTTACTCTCTTTAAGGCATATTGCCAATCGTTTTACGCGAGCAGCTTATGGATCTGCTATACGCAGAGGGCCTACAGCGCTCTGCTAGTCCAATATAAAAATGGATTCAGGGTGCTGTTGGGCCTGCCTGGGTTCTGCAGTGCGTCTGTAATATTCGCAGATGCACGCACTGATGATTTTTACGCGATCATAAGAAAAAAGGCGGCATCTCTCTTTTGCAAAACTCGTGGCAGTATCAACGGCATACTGAATACCATTGCTGAACAACCTGCAGGGCAACCGCGGATACGCAACTTTAACGTAAACGTTTTCAATTTGACATTTTAAAACAATAAACCATTACTTTAGTACCGCCAAACTTTCGCGTTTACCATTGACAAACGATTACGAAAAATCTTTTGGTGGAAAACTATTGAACGAATGATTTCCTACGAAATGACAGCTGTTGTTACAAAAAAAAGGGTACCGCGAACGCTTTCGCGGCTTTGAAAACGATCGTAAAGGTGATTTTTGAAAACGGTGACTAATGAACAACCTTTTAAGCTACATACTATCAAGTTAATACTTTGAATATACTGATTCGAACTCAATGTTTTCATTCTATATATGTTATTGGTTTTAGATTATGTTAAGTCTAAACATAGACCCAGTTAATAAATAATGTACCTAGTAGTATTAGTATCTACTACCTTAATGAAAAGTGATCGATAAATCAATTTTAGTTCATCTACCTACGTAAGTGGCGGCAAGAGCCTATTTACTTGGGGCTGCAGAGCAAAGTGAATACAATACTTGCTGCAGAGGAAGAGCGTCAGAAGGCAGCTCATAGAAAGAGGCGTGTATGTCTTACGCGACCTCAACAACCCATTGTAACTGTCGAAAGAACATTATAGGGCCAATTACAGACTGAGCAAGGGCTTATTTCAAGGGTTGTTCGAGAAAATAATTCGCCAACTGCTACCGGCGAAAGTTTGGCAGTACTAAATTATTATTATATATATTATTTGGCTCTGCACGACCAGTGCATTTAGCCAGTGCCAAGTAAAGAGATATAGCAAATTGTATGTTTTTTTCAACACATATTCAAAATGTCACTTCACTTGACTTTTTGTTTTATGGCATTTGTGGAGTTGCCATTCCACAATTCCGCCAATGTCACGTAAGTCGTATTCCGAAAAATAAGGAAGAATACCAGAATGATATTAATCGGTAAAATATGGGAGGATCGATATTCAAAATGTCTGTCAGTCAGATAGTCAAAAGTCTAGTCATGTCACGATTCAGTAAAGTGGTGGAGCTTTACTGAAACTTCCTAGGGAGTTCCGGAAAGAACACAAAATAGCACGCTTGTAAAATTTACCTACACTAGTGCACGTTACCGAGAATACCTAATGGTTAATATTCCACTAATAGTATACATTAACACTCGAATAAACACAAGTTTAAAAAATAATACAAAGCAAAACACCCGTTTCAATTTCGTTTCCCGCCGAAAGTAGGTATTAATGTTATAGACTTATTGCCGGTTCCTATTTCTTAAAACGAACCGTTTTCGCTTACGGTCCGTAGGCTTTTGACATAAATGCCTTAAAAAAACGTCAAAAAGTAACGAGACGTTGGAAAAACGACTTCATTTTTATAGGAAAAGAAATGGGGCGTTAGACTTCTTGGTTACGTCCTTACTAATGGTATAATCATTTAATGCTAAGGTTTAATGGTTTGTGGTTTTAAAATGTCAAATTAAAAACGTTTAGGTACGTTTACTTTGCGTATCCGCTGTCGCCTGTCGCCCTGCAGTTTGAGAAATAAAACAAAGCAAATCACCCGTTTCGATTTCGTTTCCCGCCGAAAGTCAGTACTAATATAGAGGTTTATGGTTTTAAAATGACAAATTAATAACGTTTA
Source organism: Alsophila aescularia (assembly GCA_946251855.1). NCBI lineage: Eukaryota > Metazoa > Arthropoda > Insecta > Lepidoptera > Geometridae > Alsophila > Alsophila aescularia. The sequence continues at coordinate 52,339,665 of OX276383.1, read as the reverse complement.
CGTTTACTTTGCGTATCGGCGGTCGCCCTGCAGACGATTGAAAACTATTCATTCGTTCAATAAACCATTACAATACGATTACTCACCGCGATACTAATTTTTATTTGATAGTAATCGTCAATGGTAAACGTAAATAAAACCATAACGATCGCTCAACTTCGGTCGACCTGCTGATTTTTCATTGCAAGTACATTTGATAAAGTAGAAAATAGTTATCACTTTGTGTATTACAGTTTTTATATCAAACCCTAAACTATCCAACAATGAAAACCGCATCGCAATCGTTCCAGTAGTTTTTACGTGATGCGCAAACAAATATACAGACAAACAAACATACAGACTTGATTTTTTAAATGTTATATTCTTGTTCAGTCTTGTTTGTGTATTGTATACTGCTCTTCGTTATGTCTTGCTGCTAGCACTCTTGTTATGATCTACTAGCACAGTAGCTGCAGTGATGTGCAGTCTGCCATCTGAAAAATAATTGAACAAAAACACACAAAAAAAAAAAACAAAGGAAATAGACATCTGAAAATAAAGGAAATAGGACTTATTAATGTTATTGGCACGACTATTTTCATGGGATAGTGACTCCTGCCTGACAATACAGTAGGTACTTAAACAGAATGTAGGTACACAAGAGCTTCGGTGAAATTTCAACGAAGTCGTTCGTGTTTAGTTTGGACCGCAGACAGGTAGTACACTAAGTTAGTAAAAGGTCTCTATCTCTACTTACTAGTCTTTTTACAACCAAAAGCGCAGTGAAGCGGCATGGTGAAAACAACACAGAACGTCTTTCAATAAACTGGTTCAAGTAACTGGGAAGGAGTCTCAACTACTCCCAGGAACTCTGGACTCAGGAACAATGCAAAACAACGAAAGAACTGTAAAAGTTAAGGGCAGCGCGAGCGCGGAACGAAACTTTATTTATATTAAACCCAAATTTACAAAACCAAACGTTATTTCTTGTTGGATTCTGTCATAGGTATGTTCCACAGACTACTCAGAGATACTACGTATGGTATGTCAACATTATGACACTTTTGTCAATGAGCGACGAATCTTATATAATCTGATGTAAAATTAAATCGAATAAAATAAGTAAATAATATAAATTTTAAAGGAACACAAAAAATAACATTTTGTTTCATAAAATAAAATAAACTATTTATTTTAAATAAATAACATGCCCGTTATGACATCTATCGTACAATTTGCGAGTAGTAGAGTAGTGCTTTCATGTTAAATCATGAAGATATCGCTGCTATCTTTCCAAAAACACTCAATGTTCCAATTGTCACCCCACCCCCCTGCTTGCGTATATCTGAATTACAAGTGAATCTGTGAGGAAATATATTTGTCACTAAATAAAATGAAGTGTGCCGGTTGCTTGGAGTCTACCAAAGACCTAAGCTACGTAAAATGTACCTCAACTGGTTGTGAAAAAAACTTTTGTACATTGTTCATTAATGTGTCTACTCTCACTGCTAAACGGAAAAAGCTCTGGAAGTGCCCCGATTGTTGTGCTGTTCAAAAAAAAGTGGGGACAATAGTTTTACACCAGTTCGAACAGGCCCCGATAACGGGGTACTTCCCAACGGATCTCGATATCAGAATTATTAATTAACTGATATCGCTCGGCGTTCCCATCGGATCTCGAGATCCGTTGTAACTCAAATGAATATTAGATTTTGTTCCCATCGGATCTCGTGATCCATTGCAAAGCGAATTAATATTAGTTTTTCTAATATTCATATGAGTTGCAATGGATCTCGAGATCCGATGGGAACGCCGAGCGATATCAGTTAATTAGTAACTCTGATATCGAGATCCGTTGGGAAGTACCCCGATAACGTCACGACCCGCAAGAACGCGGACTCTACGGGATCCGAGATAAGTCAGCTAACCGAAACTTTGCGCTTATTGACTGTTGAGTTCTCCTACGTCAAGGCTAAGTTGGATGATTTGATTCAGTCTCTTGCTTTTAATAATGAGAGAATGGAAGACTTGGTGCTAAAATGGACCGCCACTGATGAGAGAATTAAATACTTGGAGAAGCGTGACAATGAGATTCTAATCTTGCATGGTACAGTACATCAACTTCAGAATGAACATAAACAGCGGGCTCAGTTCAGTCTAAGGAATTAAATTGAAATTGTTGGTATTCGAGAGAACAACTCAGAAAATCTCCCCCACACTGTTTTAGTAGCAGCCAAAAAGTTAGAGATAGAGGATGGAGATGTGGACTGGGTTACAGGAGTGGGTCCACGCCGAGCGCTGGTAACAATGGCTCTGCCTGAGGATGGGGCCAAAATGTCACGGCCTGTTGTGGCCAGACTTCTCCACCGATCCAAGCGAGACCACTTTCTCAAAGCTGCTAAGTCTAGGAAAAATATCAGCAGTTCTGATTTGGAAGTTGCAGGCGTGTCCCGGAAAGTATTTTTAACCCTTAAAACCCTTTCCAATCTGGTTTCCGTCCTGGACACAGCACTGTGTCAGCATTGGTAAAGATTACTGACGATATTCGGTATGGTATGGAGGACGGTCGGTTAACGGTTTTATCACTACTTGACTTTAGTAACGCATTTAATAATGTAGATTTCGACGTCTTATTAGGAATTCTGTGCTCTCTTAACATATCTCCAACGGTAATTGAATGGTTTCGTAGTTACCTGTATGGTCGCCGGCAGCGTGTTCGCATTGATGACATATTCTCATCTTGGTGTAATACGGCAGCAGGTGTACCTCAGGGCGGCGTTCTATCTCCTCTTCTATTTTCAATTTTTATTAACTCAATTTCTTGTCAGCTCTCTTCTTCCTACCACCTTTATGCAGATGATTTACAAATTTACACACAGGCTCCTTTGCAGCAATTACCAGTAGCCATTGACACGATCAACGACGACCTTCAACGAATTTCAGAATGGAGCCACTCGTACGGTCTCAGGATCAATCCGGAGAAAACACAAATCATAGTGATAGGTAGTTCAAGGATGATTTCTAAAATCGATTGGTTTTGTCTTCCCCAGGTAATTTTTGAAGGAACCAACATTGCAATCAGCAATACCGTCAAGAGTTTAGGGATATTTATTGATAAGCAACTTTCATGGGTACCCCAATTGGCAGAGACAAGTCGCAAAATGTTTGCTTCGGCTTCTTGTCTCAGGAGGTTGCGTAATTTTCTGCCTATTACCACCAAAATTGCCCTTGCACAATCACTCTTACTCCCTATACTTGATTATGCAGACGCCACATACCTAGATTTAACCGAAGAACAGCTTAATAAGGTTGAACGCCTACAAAATTTTTGTATTAGGTTCATATATGGCCTACGCAAATATGACCACATTTCTGAATTTCGCAAAAAGCTGAAATGGTTGCCCATTCGTTTTCGCCGGAATGCACATATCCTATCTTTGCTCTATAGCATCCTGTTTATTCCTTTCACTCCACCCTACCTCAAAGAACGCTTTGAGTTCCTACTACCTTCACACTCCATGCGCTCTTCTAGAGCCCTTCAACTTAAAATCCCTATCCACACTTCCCAGTTCTACAGCAAATCCTTCACAATACAAGCTGTCCGACTGTGGAATGCATTGCCGCTAGATATCCGACGCGCTAAATCCTTGTCAATTTTTAAAAATATGGTGAAAAATCACTATTTGTCTAACCTCTGACAACACAGCTGCTTAAAATTTTTCATTTAATTATTTATGTTGATATGTATTAATTTATTATAATTATATATTTATTTTATGTAATATATATTTATTAATTATATATATATATATATATATTATGTCATATAAACTTTTTATATAATTAAGTATTTTTAAGTAATTCATAATTATTCTTAATTGTACACCACCGTCTATTTCTGCTTCCTCTGATACTGTCCATCCATAGGTTGTCTGGAAGAGATCGCTTTAAGCAATAAGACCGCCAATTGTATTACCTTATTTAAGTTTTGATATTGTTTGTTCTTTGTTTTGGTATACAATAAAGTATTTCGTATCGTATCGTATCGTATTTTTCAACGAAAGACTAACGAATGATAATAGAGTATTCTTTCGAGACACCAGATCCAGAGCCAAGCAGTACGGATATAGCTTCTGTTGGTGTGCTCAAGGCTCCATCTACGTCAGACATAGGGAAGGAAAGGCGGCGCTTCCCATTCAGTCCCACGCGGACCTGGATCGTCTGCTTCCACCTGCTTCAGCTTCTTAGGTATTTACTTCGGGACAGTAATGATATTCATTTCCGCTTTCTACGTTGACACACGAATTTGCTGCTAAGCTCAAAAACCTTGTTTAATTATAATTGCATTTTAAACATAACCTCATACGACAAACAACAAAACAATAATTTTAATCAAACTTTTTATCGTGTTTTTTGCCATGTACTCAAAACATTTCAGTTTAATCCGAAGTTGGCAACTATTTTTACCTGCTATTTTTGTTTTTTCTCAGTTTTCCACTTATTGATATGCGATTACTCCAAACCTTGTATTGATACTGTTACCGATGTCAGTCTTTTAAAATCCTGTTCCATGGAATATTATTGTATGATTTTTTATATATGTAATTACTTTCAAAACACTCACGGATACTTTTTGTGTTTCTTTGTTTGTATTCTCGCTAAATTGAAACATAAATGTATAAGGATCTATAAGCTCAATAAACTACTGTACCTAAATGTTATTTGCACAAGTAAGAAAACGGTGCGGTCTAACTGGATTTCGGATAAATTTACTACATAACAATGATGTTCAGTGATGAGTTACGTTCAGAGTTAGACCTCATAAATTTTCAGTGTCAGGTTTTATCTGATTCTGACAAATGCAAAGAAATTTTACACACTTTAACATAACTTTAAACTAATATTAGGAGAGAGCACTCTCTAAATATTAGGAGCATACATAAAAATTTGATTCTCTTCTAGTGGCACTTCAACGATTGGATGTACCAATAGACATTTTAATTTTAACCGAGTGTTGGCTCAACGATCTAAAAAATATTCCGCTATTACCTGGGTATAACTCGTTTAAAACTTACAAGCGAATTAATCAAAATAGTGGAGTGGTCGCATATGTGAAAGATGTGTGGAGCGTAGTTGTCAGTGAATCTACCTTGGATGAAGCTGATTGTTTGGCTATTCAAATTCCTAAAGCTATTAATATTCTTGGTATATACCGCTCGCCATCTTTTAGGCACATAGATTTATTATTGTCCTCTCTAAAATTGTACATTAGTCAATTAGATCGGCTTCCCTTTATGCTTGCCGGCGATTTAAATGTAAATATTTTGAATACCTTAGGGAACCCACAAAGTTTAGAGTATCAATGTTTTATGGCTGAAAATGGGCTTCTTCCAGTTATTACAAAACTACCCCACCTACCCACTAGGAATTTAGCTTGTCTTGACCACATCTATGTCAAAAATATTGACAGATGCCAATCAGTGATAGGTGTCGTGTGTCAATTTGATATCACTGACCATTACGTCTTATCTGGTTTGAATATAAATAAACCAAAGTCTGAGACATGTGGACATGTGGGGCATGTCAATCGGTAGCCTTTAGTTTGGGAATTTAGTGGCTATGGAGCGATTCTCGGGAGCGGACCGTGCGTTGTGCGTAAGCGAGTTTTATAAAAACGGTAATTCGGCGACTGTAGCGCGTAAAAAATTCTGCAGCATTCGACATATTCGTCACTTGAATGATGCGCCAATCACTCGACTCATTGCAAGATGGGTCGAGAAGTTTGAAAAGACCGGTTCAACACTGGAAAAACCAAAATCCGTGCGTCCAAGATCTTTGAGAACGGTCGAAAACGTAGACAGTGTCGCCCAGTCTATTCGAAACGATCCGAACCTTTAAATTCGGAAGCGTACTGTGGCCTTAAACTAGCACAGATCGTCATTATGCAGTATTTATATATACACCCGTACAAAATTCAGTTGGTGCAAGAATTAAAGCCTCATGATGCTGGTCAGAGGCTTGACTACGTAAACCAGATGATTGAGTGCTTTCCAACACATCTTGTTTTCGGATGGAGCCCATTTTCATCTTACTATCCAGTAAGATGCAAAACAAAATTGTTTAACAAGCAAAATTGCCGCTACTGGAGTGCAACCAATCAAAAAAAAAACATCAGACACCCCTACATTCGCGTAAAGTCACCGTATGGGCCGCAATGTCGGCGCGAGGAATTATCGGCCCTTACTTTTTAGAAGATGGAAGGGGACGCACAGTTACAGTGAATTCAGAGCGTTATGTTAGACGACTTCTTCGTGCCTGAGCTGCAAAAATTTCCTGGTTATAACCAAAGAACATGGTTCCAGCAGGACGGAGCAACTTCACACACGTCCAACAGGTCTCTGCCAAGAGTTCGTGATTTTTTTCCTGGCAAATTGTTCTCAGGTCAAAAGTCGGCCTCCACGCAGTCCCGATTTGACACATATGGACTTTTTCTTGTGGGGTTATGTCAAATCCAAAGTTTACGCCAACAAACCGAATTCCCTGGCACAATTAAAAGGAAATATCCGTCACGAAATCGCAGCCATCACGGAGAACACCAGGAGAAGCAGGAGTCAGCAGGAGAATCGGTGACTAGAACTGCCTTTGCAAGATCTGCTTCACTTTTGCTTATTTGAGAAAGAATTCTATCAGCAAATTTTTGTCCAGTTGTAGAAAAGTGTGTATTTGTAAAATCAATAGATTGTTGCGTATTTAGGCAACCCTCTAACAGTTCAGTTGGTTCTAATTTACTTTGGTTTAAGTTACATATATCTTTGACGGCTGATTGGTCTAGTGGCTAGTGACCCTGGAAATGAAACCAAATGGTCGCGGGTTCGAATCCTGCAAGGTGCAATCATTTGTGTGATGAGCAGAAATGTTTGTTCCCGAGTCATGGATGTTGATATTCGTATTATGTGTGTTTATCCGTTATCTAGTGCCCATATTACAGGGTATCCTAGTTTGGGGATAGGTAATTGGTGTGGAATTGTCCCGAATATATTATTATTATTATTATTAACTTATGACAAAACGGAGGATGTTTCGAAAATCATGTGTTAGATTGCGGAAGCAATACAATATTGCATAAATTTTCATAATATTTATTGTAATAGACATTGCATAAAAATAAATATATATATTAGATAATATTGTGTACCTAAGTTGGATAGAATAAGACATTTTAATTTTGTTTTATTTTTTAAATTATATATTGTTAAACTAAATTTTGTTCTTTATGATGTTGTAATTTATACTTTGTAAATCTTTTCATGTCTAGTTACTGAGGTTTCAATAAAGGCAATGTTACTTTGAACGTTACCTCGATACAGGCGAGAAAAGGGGGTGAGAATCGTAGCTTCCAAACGAATGGGCCAATTTAAATGCGGGTTTTTGTTTCAAAGCTGAGGTAAACAAGATGGTTCTTAGCTATAATGGGGATTTATGCTCGATACGCTTCGCTCGCGTCTTCGTCTTCCTATTACCTATCCCGACAATGTATATATTTTTTTTGAAAATTTAAATTGAGATAAACTTCAAAATCTATATGGAGTGCATATAAGTTTTATTTTTATTTTTTGTCTGTCTGTGTCTTTGAACACGCATCACGCTGAAACTACCAGACGGATTTTGATGTAACTTGGCTGAATCATAGCTGATGTAATGGATTAACATTTCAAATCCTTTTATCCCCAAAAAATAAAGTCCAAAGTTATGATAAATTTAAGGTATATACATCCGTTTATAGAACGGTACCAAATTTCGTTATTCCGCTACAAGGCTCAGTGGCGCAGTAGGATAGATGCATGAATGCGTAAGTCCTTGGAATGAAAAAGACGTTCCGCTGGCATATCTGCAAGGTGTGTTTTTTTCAACAGGAAAGCGCCCCGCTGCATTATCATAGAATGGTAAGGGAATACCTAAACGATCAATTCTGAGACCGTTGGATTGGTTGCGGTGGACCAACACCGTGGCCAACGTGTTCGCCGGATTTAACACCTATGGACTTCTTTTTATGGAGCGAAATAAAACGGCGTGCTTATGTGAGTGACCCGGACACTATGCAAGTGTTATAGACGCTTTTGACGAAGTAAAAAGCCTAAACATTTTAATGTGATTACGCAGTAATCTGTGTAAACGTGCTCGCTTGTGTATTGATAATGAAGGTGGTCACTTCGAAAAATTGTTAAAATACTTGTAAGTGAATTTTTAAGCAGTGTAAATAGTAATATAAGTCGTTGTAAATAGCTGATTATAACTTTTTAAATACGCCAAAATTCCTTTGTTTCGAACTTAATAACTTTTAAATTTAACTTGGTTCATTGTGATACCTGAGACGTGGGTATTTTAATCTAAAACAATTCAATACCTACCTACCCAATAAATAAAGTAATTTTGCCGGTCCTAAGCCCGTAAAAGTATGAAGGAAAGTTAGAATTAATCAAATAAAGTATTTTTATGCTACTTTTCATATTTTATTTCGTATGTAGGTACCTACTTCCCAACCCACCGGAGACACCTACTTTATTTTGTTAATGATATAAAATATTTTTCCAAAAAAAAAACTACTTTCTAATAAAAATGACATATTGTAAACAACCACTAAAAAGAATAAAATAATTAAAATTGAGCCAGTAGTATCACTTTTTTGAAATTACCAACGTAATAATAATGCATAAATACAACATAAGATAAGAAAGAGTTTTTTGAAGGTGGTGCCAAGCCGAGCCATAATTATTAATATGGTTGAGCTTATTCAAAAAGACAATGTCTAAAGCAGCTAATTGCTTTAAAATCTTATATAAAATAATAAGATTTTAAAGTAATTATCTACAAAAACTTTATCATTTACTAGATTGCTGTATTCGTGTCAATCGGTTTGTGAGCGTGTGAAAGTCAAAATCTGCTCGTGTGAGTCTCTTGTTGAAATCGTTGATATATAGAAGAAATAGTAAAGGACCTAGTATGCTTCCTTGAGGAACTCCATACTTATTTCTCTTTTTTACAAAGTCATAATTATATCCTATTTTAAATAGGAACTGAACCATTCTTGAGCTGGTCCTCTAACGCCATATTTATCTAATATACGTAACAAAATGTTATGGTCATTAAAGTCAAATGCTTTACTGAGGTCAAGAAATAAAGCACAAGCAGGCACTTTATTATTCATGTTATTTAAAATTATATTAAGAAGATTGTAAGTTGCCAAAGCAGTGGATTTGTAAAACCTTTATAAAACCGAACTGCTCCTTAGATAGGATGTTATAACTATCTAAATAAGAAATCAACCTCCCATACAAGACCTTCTCAAACACCTTCGAAAAAATGGACACTAAAGCGATAGGTCTATAATTATCCTTCTCCAATCGTGATCCTCTTTTATGGAGGGGCTTAATTATAGAAACTTTGAGCCGGTCTGGGAAGTATCCCTGCTCCAGTGATAAATTAACTATGTAGGCTAAGGGTTCGATAATATAGGGAGACACCTATCAGTTTGATTAAACTGGTTGTGATATCATCGTAGCCCGCTGACTTAGTATTCTTCAAAGAATTAATAACTTTATAGATCTCGTCTGGACTAATACTTTTTAGGATAATTAGGTCTTTTTAAATCGGTTCAGTTTTTGTTGAGTTTTAACTATTACAAACAAACATACAAACAATCAAATCATTCCACTTTATAATATTACTGTAGAAGAAGTACAGGTCATCTGCCTGATAATAAATGCCACTGCCCACATTTGCAAAGTAACTTAAATGCAATTCATACTTCAGATTAAAAATTAACCACAGATATAAATAAAAGTACTACGTACAACACTACACGCGTACCTATCTTGGACGTTGGTTTAATTTAAGAAATATATCATACTAGCTGCGCCCCGCGGTTTCACCTGCGTGGATCATGATGATAATAAAAAGTAGCCTATGATATTTTATTCAAAATCCAGGATATTAACTATCCTGGTACCAAATTTCATGTAAATCCGTTCAGCCGTTTGATCGTGAAAGAGTAACAAACATACACAAATACGCACTGCTAAAGCATTTTGAAGCAATTTTCAGGAGGTATTTGCCATGGCTGGCCACTAAGTCAGAATGAGAAGTAATAATGAGGTCTAAAAGAGTGTCAGATGAACCAGTATGATGAGTAAGAAAGAGATCTAGTAAGTTCAAATTTACGGATTGTAATAAATTACGAAGCTAAGAACCCGGAGGAACAACTACACCCAAAATTAGTTTATTCCCAAAATCAACCTCAATAAATAAATATTCGGCACCTGCGCTGTAGAGGGATTAAGGGTTGACTGCAGTACAATTTTAAAGGAGAGATGGCTTTTTATATACATTGCTAAGCCTCTTACCCTTTTACCGGTCCGGTCATTCCACATCAACACAAAACCTGGAATGGAAAAGGAAATGGAAGGGAGGGACGATTTGAGCCAGCTCTCTGAAATGAGAACAGCGTGAAAATAGAGAGAGTTTAAACGATCGTGAAGAAATGTGAAGGGATGCTCTGAGCGTTTGCGTGGCAGACGTTGAAATTTTTAGCGAACGATATCAATTCATTACTAAGGACTTCACCCAATGTAATAGGATCATTGAACCTATCATAAGAACTAATGCTCGATTCTGCAGTTTTAAATGAGTCATTATTATAAGAACTACAAGATTTTGATAAATGATATGAATAAATGAAAATAAAATATAAACAATATATAATTATATATATATATATATATATATATATATATATATACAGACAGATATATATATAATGGTAATGGTAGAATCTTATTCGGCACCTTATATATATATATGCCGAATAAGATTCTACCATATTATTCAAAAAAACAAAAAGACTTTAAACAAACAATTACTATACTACTAACCTAAAACAAAGTAATACTAAAACTAGTCTAATAATCCGCTGCCAGTGGGCAACGTTCCCAAAATGCTGGCAGCATGGCTACGTTGTATGGCAATGCTTAGTCTTTGGGCAAAGTAAAGGCCAGCATTTTGGTCACGTGTTGCTTCGACCAGACGCCCCGATAGATATTTGTATATTTGATGAGCTCCTGGTCCCCACGGCCCACACGCGGTGCGTAGTGTCTGCTGATTATACTACTTACTACTTTTCATATTTTATTTCGTATGTAGGTACCTACTTCCCAACCCACCGGAGACACCTACTTTATTTTGTTAATGATATAAAATATTTTTCCAAAAAAAAAACTACTTTCTAATAAAAATGACATATTGTAAACAACCACTAAAAAGAATAAAATAATTAAAATTGAGCCAGTAGTATCACTTTTTTGAAATTACCAACGTAATAATAATGCATAAATACAACATAAGATAAGAAAGAGTTTTTTGAAGGTGGTGCCAAGCCGAGCCATAATTATTAATATGGTTGAGCTTATTCAAAAAGACAATGTCTAAAGCAGCTAATTACTTTAAAATCTTATATAAAATAATAAGATTTTAAAGTAATTATCTACAAAAACTTTATCATTTACTAGATTGCTGTATTCGTGTCAATCGGTTTGTGAGCGTGTGAAAGTCAAAATCTGCTCGTGTGAGTCTCTTGTTGAAATCGTTGATATATAGAAGAAATAGTAAAGGACCTAGTATGCTTCCTTGAGGAACTCCATACTTATTTCTCTTTTTTACAAAGTCATAATTATATCCTATTTTAAATAGGAACTGAACCATTCTTGAGCTGGTCCTCTAACGCCATATTTATCTAATATACGTAACAAAATGTTATGGTCATTAAAGTCAAATGCTTTACTGAGGTCAAGAAATAAAGCACAAGCAGGCACTTTATTATTCCAGTTGACCAGACGCCCCGATAGATATTTGTATATTTGATGAGCTCCTGGTCCCCACGGCCCACACGCGGTGCGTAGTAATTTTCTGCTAATGCTAATGACAGACATGCTAATTTTCTCGTTGGTGTTTTTATATGCAATTCAATATTAAAGTTTTTTAGCAGACTCTTTAATTCTTCGCAACTCTTGTTTGTTTTCCAATCACCGCAAAGAACGATATTTTTGTGTTTTTTTGTTATTCGTAATAATAATTGTTCCAGTTTTTCAAGAAATACTTTAGCGTTGCTATTTGGCGTTCTATATAAGCAAATAATAACTATATTAGACAATTCAAAACCACAGCACTCAAAATTATATTTACATGTCAGATCATTAATATTGTATAATATTTTATATTTTAAACTATTTCTTACCATGATACATGACCAGGAGGGTCTGTTGGAATCACGGCAATAAGATGTAACTAACTTGTAGCCGGGAATTTTAAACAACATTTCTGTACCTTTTTTGATGTGAAAATCTCAGTCAGACATAACACGTCTATCACCGAAACCTTCTGCGACAACTCAAATATTGCAAAAACTAATTCTTCGACTTTATTTATAGCACCTGCAATGTTCTGGTGGAATATAGTTAGGTTTGCTCCAGTTTTATGAACGAAAAAATGTTTTCGTTTGTGCTGGTAACTTTGAATCTAAAAACTGGTCATTGGTACATGGTCTTAAGTTTTTGAAATAAAAAGGTATGGTTCCTTTTTTGCGAGTTTCGGTATATGTCTCTGTTTTATTTAAATTTGATTTGTTATAAAAATCTTTACCTGTTTGTTATTGAATAGGAAGATAGTTTCAACATGTAATTTGAAACTCAATTTTCTTACAAAGTTTCGTGAACCGTTAGGGTAGGATTTTCTGGAAGTCATATCAATAAATCTAGAATTATCATAATTATCAATCAACACCTTAATTTTATCATTTAGCAAACGCTCATTCAGGTACGGGTTGTATTGAACATTAACGACAAACACATCATGACTACGTAGTCGGTATAACATATTACTCAAGTTAGTTAAAAAGCTAAATGGATTTTTATCATTAGCGCCGAGCAATAAAATCACAATGTCCCTGTCGTTCAATGAAAGAGATATTTTTTCACAAAATTTTAGCATTTGGCTGGACGTTGCCGACGAATTCACAAATCCGCAGATATTGAACATACACTCGCATTCGAATTGCAAGTCATCAGACAACTGCGGAGCCAAACTTCGAGCTTGCTCGTCACCTATGATAACAATCTTCTTTATTTTAATACACGTGGTGCCATCTATCGTGCAAGGACTTGTTGTCGGCCTGTGTTGATAGTTGTTGTAGTCAGAGTGGTTCGTTTCCTTTGATTTGGCTCGCACCCGCAGACACTAGCAAGCTCATTGTGTGCGAGATATCTCGAGGGAGTATCAACTATTTGAGCCTGTGATCTTTGAGTACTGCTCTTCGGTGTCTCATTTAAATATACATATCTAGGGTTGTTAATGGGGGATAGACGATGAACCCGCATCCGCATATTAGTTACTTTTTCAGATTAGGCGTTACATTATTACGGAAAATCGCATTAGTTGGAGTGGTTGGCATTGAGGTGGTAGAAATATTTTTCAGGAACTGAATTTGATTGTTTTTATCTTGCAAATCCTTTCTCAGCGTGCTGCACTCAATCAATCACTCATCAGTTTTTTTTTTTCAGCAATTGTAACTTTATTTCCTCTTAATTTATGTCAAGTTACTTACTTGTGCCTTGATGAAAAGTATTGAATCCATTGTCCAATCCAATGTCGGTTTTATCGTAAATTCCTGTTGTTGTTGTCACTTTATGAATTTGTTGAATTATTTAACGTCGGCACTTATTTCCACTGAGATAACACTCGAGCTTGTAATATGTCACTTATCGAGTATATTGGTGTATAATTCACAAAAAAAAACTCACTGTTTTATAATAATAACATATTTTTGACTTAGAGAGCAATCGATGTATTGCTTACTCAAGCAGCGCCATCTGCCAAGTATTAAACGTTAAGCTTGGATTTAAGACATTGAACGATGGGGTGGATGGCAAAGCTAAATACAGTGGGGCCGAGAGGATTGCCTTGCTGGCAATATGCAGATAAAATTTCATTGTCGTGGTAAGTTAATTTAGAAGAAGAACCGTAACATTGCCAAATAAAATTGTATAAATTTGGAATTTTGTCTTCACTTGCGTTAAGAGGTCTCCCCTATCCACGGAGTTGTAGGCGTTCTTCACATCCACCTTCAGCAACACCTCTCCACAATATTGAGTTTAAATAAAGGAATGGACGGCAGCTTCACAGCTACCGCGCGAGCCAAAACCTAACTGCAGAGGCTGAAAAAGATTTGCCAACTGAGGCGCTATTTTTCTGCAGCAAATGTTGGCTGCGAGGCGACTGTAAGTAGTACCAACAGCTATTGGTCTGATGCCACGATGCTTTTTTTTAAAGCACAAAGGTTTGCACCGTATAAAACCTCAGTAATATTGCAATTGACTCGCCCCGACCATATAAGATTGATCAGAGCCGTCAGATCTCTCATAAAAGCTGTGAAAACTTCCAAAGGCAAAACACGTAATGCACCCACTTCTATACATACTTCATTTATCTATATCTCTGCCAGAAATAGCCAGCACTAACGGAAATAATTATATATATGTTCTAAGATTAAAATATTATTTAGCTTATAATGGTGCCTGGCAACGTACGATACCTACGTGTAATTAATACAAGAGATAATTAAAAAGTAATTCACTTTTAATTTTGAGTTAATAATAGTCTAAAAACTTAGTACCTATGCAAAAACTGTACCCAGAAAAGCAAGGGTACATTATTAAATTTTATTATTGAATATTACCTACTAAATTTTACTATTAAATGTGAAAAGTGCTTTGGAACGAAAAGTGGGTGAAACAATATAGGTGTACTCTGTGGGTGTACTGAACAAAACTAGGTACAAAATTTGTAAGGGAAAGCTCAGCCTCAGCATAAACTTACAGTAACAATAAGTGGCAGGTTACAATTTAATTTCAAGACATACCAATAAGTTTAATTAGTAAATATAATAGGTAGATCAATCAATCTATACTTATAATAAAACTGTAACTAGTCCAATTCTGTACATTGAAGATATTTAGTTTTTTTTTGGAGTGTGCTTTATATTCGAAACTGAAACCAAAACAGTATTTTTTTCATTTTTGTTTTTCTGTCTGTTTGTCTGTCTGTCTGTCTGTCTGTCTGTCTGTCTGTCTGTCTGTCTGTCTGTCCGTCCGTCCGTCCGTCCGTCCGTCCGTCCGTCCGTCCGTCCGTCCGTCCGTCTGTCTGTCCGTCCGTCCGTCTGTCTGTCTGTCTGTCTGTCTGTCTGTCTGTCTGTCTGTCTGTCTGTATCTTGGCGAGGCATCACGCCGAAACAACTGAATGAATTTAAATGAAACTTGGTAATGATTTGAGTTCATACTACGAGGTAGGACCTATTATTTATTCTGTAGTAGGACATATTCAATACTAAAGCCAAAACGTTTTAATTTTTAATATTTGTCTTTCTTTATGTCTGTCCGTCTGTCTGTCTGTACTTTGGCAGCGCATCATGCCGAAAATACTAATCCCGAAAAGTTAAAGGGTTCCCGCAGGATAGGCGTTGGAAGTTATTTAAAAGAACACGTATCACGCTGAAAGTACTGGTCAGATTTTGTTGCAACTTTGCACAGATGACTGTGATGATAGTTTATATATTAGGTAAAAATTGAGGATACTTTTTATCCCGGAAAAAAGAAAAGTTCCTGCGGGATAACATTCCAAATTCTGTTTAATTGAAGACCTTTTGTATTTTTTTTGAGGCCTTTTTATATTCAATACTAAAGCCAAAACGTTTTTTTTTTCTTTCTTTATCCGTCTGTCTGTACTTTGGCAGCGCATCACACCGAAAATACTCAATAATTTCAAATGAAATTTGGTATGATTTGAGTTCATACTTCGAGGTAGGACATTGGATACTTTTCATCCCGAAAAATTAAAGGGTTCCTGCAGGATCGGGGTGGAAAATTATTTATAAGAACACGTAGCACGCTGACTCTAATGGACGGATATTGATGCAACTTGAATGAATGTATGAATGAATGAATGAATGTCATTTATTTGCTGTAAATATGTGTACACTATTAAGGTGTTAGGTATAGTTAAGTTCCAACATATTTTACCATTGCTGGTGTGCAAATATTGCTACAAATTTATATATATCAAATACATATCGGTTAATTAAATATTATGTCAATGTTAAATGATTAGTAAAGATGTCACACAAAGTAAAATAATATTAGATGTCGTTATAACTATGATAAACTTTTCAAATTCTTGTTTTTTTAAAAACTCATTAACGGAATAGAAATTATACGATAATAACCATTTATGGATTATTGTTTTAAACTTATTCAAAGGTTTTACGTAATTGCCATCAGTAATTTGTTAAATATCTTTACAGCCATTACATAAGTGTTTTTTCGGTGTAGTGCACTACCTATGCAATTTGGTAAACGAATTTTATTTGCGTGAACTGTTCTATGTTCTCTCGAGCTAGTCATTGCTAGTGTACTAAATAATTCGGGATTTTGTTTCACAAATATAGCTATTTGTGTAAAGGGAAGGTAACGTAAGCAGTTTGTGCTTTTTGAAAAGGGGTTTGCAAGAGTCAGTGAATTCTGCGTTACAGATAGCTCGTATACATCTTTTTTGCAGGATGAATGGCCGTTCTGCGTCTACCGAGTTCCCCCACAGTATTAGACCGTTTTGTAGGTTCGATACTATGCATCCATAATACGCTGTCATACAAGTCTCCAAGGAAGATACATAACGAAGTCGTCGCAGTGCAAATATGAATCTGCTCAGTTTAGATCAGACTGAAATGAAACTTCGTAAATTTTTATAATTAACTTGTTTTCCCGCCAGCGACTTCGTCCACGCGAAACGCGGACTACAGTTTAGGATCCTTTGTTCTTCTAGGATATTAAAAACCAATGCGAAAGTTGGTATAGCACCACTCTTGATGTTTTTTGAAATACTTGTTATTTCGTTTCCATGGCAACCGTTTCTGACAGTGAGTAATCAGTTTTTTTCCAGTTTTTCCAGTTTTCCCGTGGAAACTTACAATTTTCCAAAATTAAAAGTATCCTATCCTTATCCTAAGTTTTATTCCAGGGTTTAAGCTATCTCCATTCCAAGTTTCATCAAAATTTGTCTAGCCGTTATCGCGTGAAAGCTCCCCAAACAAACAAACAGACAACGTTTCACTTTTATATGTTGGTATGGCTGTTAAAATTCAATGAGGTTGCTCTATTTGTGTGAAATTGTATTAATTTAATTGTTATTATGTTTGCTTTTAAATTGTTAATATCTAGCCAGTTAATTACTTTATTTATAGTCAATTTTATTTTCATGTCAAATTTCACGTTATTCTTCCCTGTTATGAGAACTGTTGTATCATCAGCGAATAGAATAGTCTGATTAGTTGTAATGTTTGGTAAATCAGTTATGTAGATAATAAAAAACAGCGGTCCCAGAATACTCCCTTGGGGGACTCCAAATCTGTCAAAACGAGTAGTTGATTTATATGTTTCTTTCCTTAAGCTATCCGATATTTGTCAAATTTCGGTATACTGCTGTCTATCATCTAAGTAGGTTTAAACCAGTTACAAAAAATATGACGGATTTTTTTATGCAAATTGAGAAAGTCATGTATCTATACTTATAATAAAGCAATAGGTACGAAAAAGACTGTACAAAGAAGATAAATAAAAAAATGCTCATGGGTGCTTAAAAAATGTATTGAACAAGAATATAACTGAGGACCAGCTAAATAAACTTGAACGCCTCCAAAATTTTTGTATCAGGTTTATATTTGGCCTGCGTAAATATGACCATGTTTCTGAATATCGCGCTAAGCTCAAGTGGCTTCCCATTCGTCGTCGCGGAAATGCTCATATATTGTCCTTTACAGTATTCTGTTCAACCTTTCTTCCCCACGCTACCTTCAGGAACTTTTAGACTTCCTCCATACTTCCAGCAATAGTAGACTAAGGTCATCAGAGAATCTTATCTTGAAGATACCTATCCACAGTACTAATTTCTATGATTGGTCCTTTTAAGTTGAAGCTGTTCGATTGTGGAATACCCTACCTGTAGATATTAGACGCTCACCTTCACTCAACGTCTTTAAACATCATGTTAAAATGTTTTATTTATCGCACTCGCTGAGCTGCTACGTCCCAATTTCTGTTATATATATATATATATATATATATATATATTATTGTTATTTGTGTAGATAGATAGATATATATATATATATATATATATATGTATTAATTGATATTAGTAAGTATGTTTATTATTTTTTGTATATTGCATTACATTTATATATTTTATTGGTTATTCATTTATTTACTGATAACCACCGTCCCTTACCACTTATTCCTCTCCGTGCACGGTTGTCTGGAAGAGATCGGTCTGCTCGATAAGACCGCCCCTTGTGACACTCATTGTTATACTTTATTTTTAGATATAATTTCTTGTTGTACTTGTGGTGTCCAATAACGAGTTAATCGATCTATCTATCTCATATCTATCTATAACTTTTTTAATCGTGTTTTTCGGTCTGTTTATCTGTATGTTTGTTTGTTCACGCATCATGTAAAAACTACTGGACCGATGGCAATGCCAATTACCGTGGCAATGCGGTTTTCATTGTTAGATAGCTTAGGGTTTGTTATAAAAACTGGTGTAATTAGTATTTCAATCCGGTGAGTTAGAAGCCGAGCAATTGATAAAAGTATTTTTGACGGCTGAAGAAATTTTGATCAAATGTTGGTATATTGGTCCTACACTAGCACATTATGGTTCTTTGAACCCAAAGAAAAGAGCACGCGTGCAAAGCCGCGGGTACAGCTAGTAGAAAATAAAAGACTGAAGCATAAAAAATATGTAGCTGGCCTAATAATGATTGCAAAAGATGTCATAAACAGTTATAGTTACACCCACATGCCAGTCGCAGCAAAACGTGACACTCTGAGATTATAGTTACACCCACATGCCAGTCGCAGCAAAACATGACACTCTGAGATTCAGCAATTTCATCCATATCAAAATATAAAAGTGAAACATAGCTTAGACCCTGGAATAAAACATAGGATACTTTTTATCCCGGAAAATTGTAATTTTCCACGGAAAAACTGGAAAATGTTGATTACTCACTGTAAGTAACGGTTGCCATCACAGAATGGTCTGTGGTTGCCATGGAAACGAAATAACAAGTCTGCCAAAACATCAAGAGTGGTGCTATACCTACTTTTGCATTGGTTTTGAATATCCTAAAAGAAAATAGGATGCTTTTTTCGCGATAAACAGTAGTCCGCGCGTACGAAGTCGCGGGCGGGAAAACTAGTTACATATATAAGGCATAAAAAAATAACAACTGTAGGTACTGTATGGTTTAAGCCTAAACAAAAAAGTAGATTGTATAAGGATTAATACAAGTCATTTACGCATAGGTACGTGAATCTATCACAATAGAAGAGAACAAAATAATAAATAGAAACAACAGTATGTAGGTATCTCAAAGAGTCACAGGTATTATTCACGTAGTAATAATGCAGTCCACCCAAGCTGTCAATAAATATAAAAATATACAAAGAAACGGGGCATGCCCCGTGCACCCACTGGCTTCTCCCACTGGTGGGTGCACGGGGAATTCACATTTCCCCGTCCACCCACTGCACTAGAGTTGGAAACTAAAACAATCTTCTAATGGCAAACAAAACAAAAAAATACTAGGTACCTACTTTAACTTGATTATCATGAACAAAAACATCAGAGTTATATTTAGTTTGGTATGATAAGAACTCAACATAATTTTAAAACACTTAAAGAATGTGCATAAGTGATTCAAAAGACAGTAGATATTATGTAAAGCGCGGACTAAACTCAAAATCAAAACAAACAAGGAATGTGGAAAAATCACTTAGTTGATTTGGTGGTTTTGGTCTTCAATCCCCCAGCCCTGCGACTCAGAAGAGTCTCGGCAACCACCACCGGCGCTGGTCCAGCATGAGAGCGATAATCCGATGTAGTTTTATTAATAGTTGACGGAAACTTAGTTAAGGCGACTCTTTTTAGCAGAAAACAAACACGCCTGCGTTTTAGTGGCATTAAACTTAACTAGGTTAGCATCGCCCCAATCGGACACGGCTTCTAAGGCTACAAACGTGTCCAATGTATGAAAAGTATCCAATGTTCTACCTCGTAGTATGAACTCTTATCATGCCAAGTTCATTTGAATTCATTCAGTAGCTTCGGCATGAGGCGCGTCCAGGATACAGACATACAGGCAGACAATAGACAAAAATGACAAAAAATATATATAGTGTTGGCTGCAGTACGTAAATTTTTTACTATATATTTTCAATGTACAGAATTTGGACCCATATCCCGCAGGAACCTGCGGGATATGAGTCCAAATTATGTACATTAAATATATGGCGAAATTTTTTTTGGACTTTTTTTTTGTTCTGTAATGAAGCCTAAACTGTACGTTTTTTCATTTTTGTCTGTATGTCTGTCTGTCTGTATCTTGGACGCGCATCACACCACCTTAACTACTGGCTGAATTAAAATGAAACTTGGTATGATTTGAGTTCATACTACGAGGTAGGACATAGGTAGGGCTGCCATCCGTCCGGGTTTCCCCGGATTTGTCCTAGTATGAAAGGCGTCCGGGGGGCGTCCGAGGGGTTTCTCAAGAAGTGTCCGGGTAAAAACCGGACGCTCGTCATGTAGACAGTTTTGTTCGTTTTCTATTTCAGTAATTAGTTGTGTATACTGTATGACGTACTAGCTTTCGCCCGTGATTTCGTCCGCGTGGACTACAGTTTATCGCGAAAAAAGCATCCTATGTTCTTCTAAGATTCCTTGATACTTTTTGAAAGACTTGTTATTATTTCGTTTCCATGGTAACCGTTCCTTACAGTTCGTAATCAACATTTTCTAGTTTTCCGGTAGAAAATTATCATTTTCCGGGATTAAAAGTATTCCATGTTTTATTCCAGGGTATACCTAAACTCACTAAATTCTAAATTTCATCAAAATTCTTCCAGCGGTTATAGCGTGAAAGCTCCCCAAACAAAGAAACAATCAGGCAATGTTTCACTTTTATATATTGCTGTGGATGTTACGTATATGACTTGAGTCAAACAAACTGCCTCTCATCTGACTCAATTATTATTGTACATAGCATTTTTCGGGGACAACAGCAACACAAACTTCGATGGAATAAGAAGAGAGGGACAAAAAATAACTTCCTTGCAAGCTAAAAGGAAATATGTTCATAATCACGAGACGCGCGATTACTTTTTATCCATATTTCAACCGACGCGTGAGTCATTCAAAATATTCCAGTAACTATGAACCTTCTAAAATGATTTTATTTTATGATTTGTTTTGAATTTGATGCCAAAAAGAAGAGAATTCTATATTATTAATATTTTTGTTAGATAAGTTCCTACCTAATTTGCATAGTAAAGTACGATAGATATAATTAAATTATGTTATTGGAGTTATTTAAGACATTTTCAATTAGGCAAGAGTTATTTTATTTAAAAAAAAATATTAAAAAATAAACAAGGGCGTCCGGGGAAAAAGCCCGATTTAGACCAAATGTCCGGGGTTTCTGTAATCTTTGTCCGGTTTCAGCAACATAGATGATGGCAGCCCTAAACATAGGATACTTTACATCCCGAAAAATTAATGGGTTCTCGCAGGATAGGGGTTGAAAGTTATTTAAAAGAACACGTACCACGCTGAACCTAATGGACGGGTTTTGATGCAACTTGGCACCGTCTTAATTTATATGATGGGTTAAAATTGAGGACATGTTTTATCCCGAAAAATTAAAGGGCTTCTGCGGGATATGGGTCCAAAGTTATGTTAATATTTAAGTAGTAAGTAATGTTTTATGGATGGTCCTCTATATTCGATACTGATGTCAAAACTGCTTTACTTTTTATTTTTGTCTGTATGTCTGTCTGTTTGTCCGTAACTTGACCGCGCATCGCACTGAAACTACTGAATGAATTCAAATGAAACTTGGTATGATTTGAGTTCATACTACGAGGTAGGTTGAAACTTTTCATACCGAAAAATTAAAAGGTTATAATTGATAGATTCAGGCGTTACTTTGCGGAAATCCATATTTAAAATGAACAAAATAAAAATATGTAGCTTACTTCCGCCAAAACTGTAAGTCAGACAAATGATAAATGGTAAAACAAATGATAAATGGTAAAATTAACACAAGTAAAACCCCACGCTAAACAAACCCTACCCCAAATTGAACTAATGAAATATATAAATGAAATGAAAGCTAAGGCCTGGAGGCCAGAAAAAACACTTATATACAAATAATATATATCTAAATATATATACACAATAAAAAACCCCCAAGCTAAACAAACCCTACCCAAATACAAGTATCGAAACACTTATATATTCATATACATATAATATAAAAACACAATAAAAAACATATACCTCGATCCAAATACCAAACGTCTGACATCAATACGACACGTGTTTCGCCTCTGCACGAGGCATCTTCGGGTGATGTTGACTTGTCGAATGCTGGACTGCTGGTCGAGTCAACATCACCCGAAGATCATATCATTTGTCTGACTTACAGTCTTGGCGGAAGTAAGCTACATATTTTTATTTTGTTCACGTTAAAAGGTTTTCGCAATATAGGGGTCGAAAGTTTTTTAAAAGAACACGTATCACGCTGAAACTACCAGGCGGATGTTTTGATGTAAATTGACACAGTTATATATCTTTTTTACTTATAATAAAGCAATATATATGAAAAAGGCTGTAATAAGAAGATAAAAAACATGCTCTTGGGTGCTTAAAAAGGGTATTAAAACAAATATAAAAAAAGTGTCGCTCTGTCTGTTTGTCTGTATGTTCGTTTGTTCACGTATCACGTATTGGACCGATTGCAATGTGTTTTTTATTGTTAGATAGCTTAGGGTTTCATTTAAACACTGGTGTAACTGGTATCTCAATCTTAATCTCGGCTTCTAGTCGAGCAGTGGATAAAAGTATTTTTGACGGCTAAAGAAATTTTGATCAAGTATTGGTATATTGTTCCTGGAATAGCACATTATGGTACTTTTCTTCAGAAAAGGCCACGCGTGCAAAGCCGCGGGTACAGCTAGTATAAACTATGACTGTGCCAAATTGCATCAAGAGCCGTGCAGTAGTTTCAGCGTGATACGTGTTCTTATAAATAACTTTCAAGTCCTATCCTGCGGGAACCCCTTATTTATCGGTATGAAAAGTATCCAATGTCCTACTTCGTATTATGAACTCAAATTATGCCAAGTTTCATATGAATTTATTCAGTAGTTTTGGCGTGTGCGTAGCTCACACTGAACATATCACGGTCCGCGATTTTTTATTCTTAAAAATCCTAAAATGGCCCAAAAGGCCCTCGAAGTTACTGTTCGCGATTTGCATGAGGCAGTGCTAGATCTAACAAGCAAAATGTGTGCCATGGAAGCTACAATAGTTGAGCAAAACGCGGTAATTTTTGAACATATTCAACAAAACATGAACATGTAATATTGCATGCCAGAAATTGTTAATATGTTGGACTCTATATAAAAAAATGACAGCTTTTGTACCAAAAAAAATAATGTATCATTGTATCAAAATAATGCGATTGGAGCAATTGAAATCAGCTGTTGAAGGTAATCAGACAGGTGCGTCTAAATGCGACTAGTGGCGCAGGCACGCAGCCTCGTTGAAAAAAAGATGCTCGCATTGCAGCCAATGGGAAAAAACGCGCGTCAATGTCAGGCGCATCTACGACGACGCCCGAAGTCGTGCCCGGAGTAAGCTGACCTGGGCCGAAGACTATTCCACATCCAGTCGGAGCTAAAACGTTATATCAGATCCAAAGTGTGTCCACAAAATCCTCGACGACATCAGCGGATGAGGTTAATGTTACACCATCACAAACTGGGAAGGATGAATGGATTAAAGTTGGGAAACGGGCCAACAAACGTAAAGTTATTAATGGGCTTGGAAACGATGATGATGAACTCCAAACAGTGGAGTGGATTAAATTCATACAAGTGTGGTCTCTTGGACCTGAGACGACGGTACAGAATGTACTTAACTATATCAATAAAATTGTTACATGTGACGGCTACATGACCGGCTGCGCCACGTTGCACCAACAACAAGTGTTGTGAATGTTATGGATGAATTATTTGTGGTTTGTCATCAAAATATTGCATCCATCGATAATAAAATATATTCATTGATATGAATTATGACAGACAGCGACCTAATCGCACTTCTTTTGCTCTTAATGCTTGTCAGTTTTTACTCAGAGAAATGTTACATATAACTTATGGTATAAGACATGACGAATATATACGTAAAGTGCACTCAAGAATTCACAGTTTCCCAGACGTTATTGATAAATCGACTCAGACAGACGACTCTTTAGAAACCTCTCACGAGACCAATGCCGTGCATTCTCCTAATCCTTCTCCTAATCTTTTGACAAAAATAAATAGTTGACCAAATGAACACCCGATTCGTGGGAGCTGCAGTTGCTTGTGGGGCGCCCCAGGCGAGCCCAGCCCTTGTGCTGTGCACTCTGATTGCGGCCCGCATGCCAGCTGACCGCTCACTCAGATTCCGTCCTTTCTCGGCGGATGAAGTACTTAATATTATTACGAGACAAATACAGCCAAAGCCTTCAAAAGATGCCATCTCCATGAAGTTGTTGAGCATGGCAGCTACCCCCTTGGCATCAGTGTTAGCTTGCCTATTTAACATTTACCTTAGAAACGGAGTGCACCCAGGTCCTCTAAAACTTAGCAAAGTCTCACCGCTTTTTAAAGGTATTAAGGGCAGACGACAGGACATTGATGCTTACAGGCCAGTTTCTATTACCCCGGCTATAGCTAAAGTTTTAGAAAACGGGCTAAGCTCCCGCTTAATTCAATATCTATCGTCAATGAACGCACTATCGGATCGTCAGTACGCGTATCGCGAGGGCAGATCCACTACGTGCTTGACTCGCGAGGTGGTGCGCCGCGTGATGGATGCCCGCGAGAGGAAGCAGCACATTGCAGTGTTGTGCTGTGATCTTTCGAAGGCATTCGACGTGGCTGACCACACTATCCTCGCGGTCAAATTGCGTCACTACAGGATCCAGAACATGGCACTCGGCGTACTCAGAGGTATGATGCATGGCAGGCATCAGATTATTGTAGGGGATGGAGGACAGGTGAGTTCAGATCCAATGTGTTTAATGATGGTGTGGCACAAGGCTCATCTGTTTCGAACATACTATTCTCTTTGTTGCTCAATGATTTGCCCGATGCAATATCTGCCGCTGACATAATGATGTACGCTGATGACGTGGCAGCAGTAGCTACAGCGCCATCTGTAGATCACCTTGAGCGGCGTTTTAATGACGCAGCTCAGCAATTGGCAACATGGTTTTGTAAAAATGGGCTAGTCCTGAACTTCTTCCTGAACCTTGGTCACATGGTTTTGTGAAAACCCACTACATTCACTTCTGCCTTGGAGGTCGTAAACCAAGAAGCCTTCAGGTTTTTGCAAATGGAAAAACCAGACTAGAAGGATGCGGCAGCAGCACTTTTTTAGGCTTTGAGTTGGACAGAGCGCTCACTTGGGAATCGCATATTAATAAGCTTTGTCGAAAACTTAGCAGTGCATGCTTTGCACTCGAGAAGCTCTCACGCTTTCTACCTGAGAATGTAGTGCGCTCGTGCTATTTCGCGACGGTTCACTCTGTGCTGCAATATGGTGCGGAACTTTGGGCTAGATCAGCAGATTGGCTCCGAGCCTTCCGCATGCAGAAGAGGGTCGTGCGGGCAATCTTGCTAATCCCGCGAGACAGCTCAGCTAGGCCGTTTTTAAAGCGTTGGGAATCCTTACGCTTCCTTCTATCTTCATTTACCAGGTGGCGGTGTTCGTGAGAGTAAATCTAAACTCGTTTAGGAAAAATGGGGATTTACATAATTACAATACCAGGCGCGCTGGTAAACTAGCAGGAAAACTGCATCTCAACGCTAGTAAAATCGGGGAAGCTGACTCATGTCATACGTCCAACGATTTACAATCGTCTACCAGCGTGCTGCGTGACGGATGCGGCGAGCCTAGATTCATTTAAAATCGGGGAAGCTGACTCATGTCATAGGTCCAACGATTTACAATCGTCTACCAGCGTGCTGCGTGACGGATGCGGCGAGCCTAGATTCATTTAAAATCGGGGAAGCTGACTCATGTCATAGGTCCAACGATTTACAATCGTCTACCAGCGTGCTGCGTGACGGATGCGGCGAGCCTAGATTCATTTAAAATCAAGTTGAAGCGCTGGCTTGTCGATCAAACCTTCTACTCATGTGACGAATTTTGTTACCTACTCTCACAGAACATATAGGGTATGTGGATGTTCACTATAGTATAGCGTTGCCCCTATTAGTCCGATTTCGACAGGCGAGGTATCAATCGATTCATCTTCAGGTATAGAGTGTTTTAGGCTATCTTTTTACCCGACTACGGCGAATCAAAGATAGGGTTATGTGTTCAAACTAAGAACTTAGTCCAATTTTGACAAGTGAGGTGTCAATCATTCATAGAGTGTCATATATATTTTTAACCCCCAGAAACTTACCCGACCGTAGATCGGGTTTTAGTTTTTGATTTTATGTTTATTGTTCAACAGTGACGTCGGAATATGAGCCGCTAAAAACATTCGTCATACTGACGTCTTGTACATTTTTGACCTCTATGACAAAATGCAAATAAGGAATTAAAGCAACATTAAACAAACAAATTCTCCCCCCCCCCCCCCCCCCTACCTACAGCATAGACTGATTTGCATAATTATAAATTAACTTTAACCTTTAGCCCTGCTGGTAAACCTCAGGCAAAAAATGACAACAACAACACCACATTGACAAACCGTTAGTGGGTCATTGCATAAAACTATAATGTAAGTGTGCAAAATTAGCAAATGAGATAAATATAACGTGACACCTTGCACCTGAAACAACAAACCTGGGCCTGTACTCGTATTCTGTATGATCACTCACGCCAATTCCACACGAATTCCACGCCGATTCCACGTCGCCTGCGTAGAATCACGAACAAATTCCACGCAGATGGCGTGCAATTGGCGTGGAATTGGCGTCTTAAAATTAGATAATAAATATAAGAATAAATATAAATATATATAAGAATAGAAGAACCGGGCAGGGGCCTACCCTGCAATAGGTGACCTTCTTCTCACGAGTCGGGACTCGACCCTTTTTATCTGCCCGACATATTATCCGTATTGTCGTATTCGTGCAGTTTCACGGGGTTCTGCGGTCACATGGGCTCCTGCCGCACTGGCTCGCCGACACACGACACATCACTGTACTTGTTTATGTTTGTTCAGCACTTAACACCATTCGGCACAACCTAATAAAACGATGTCCAAGGATTTTACAGATACACGACTATCACTGGTACACATCCGAGATAACTACGACGAATGATGTCACTGAATTGAAACATCTTACCAATGAACGGGTCTCTCCACTCGCAATAAATTGGTGTTATACAATGATTATGAAGATATCACAACGTCTGAGGCGAAGAAGATGATCCCGCATCCGGCCTGAGGGCAGTGCGGGCTCGAGCAATGTGGCGCGGGCGGCAGTACTCTATGCCGAGTACCTACTCACTTGCTTGAGCTCAGAGAGCCGGTCCTTGCTCCTCATGGCGCGGGCTGGCGACTCGGCGGTGGTGTGTGTTGCGGCAGACGGAGCGCACGGAGCGAGGTGTGCGCGCGCCGGTATCTAATCGCGCACTGATAACGCTGCGCTGATATCACGCGAGCTTAAGGCCAGGATTCCACGCGTGTACTAATGTTTCCCCGAGGCGCGCACTCCACGATTCCGCTCTCGTGATGATTCATATGCGCTATCTAGGTTATTGAACAGCACCAATGCGTTCATTATTATGAGGCCATGCACCACAGTCGGTACATGCAAAGGTACTTACATACTAGCAATTACCAAAGTTGACTAAAATGTAGATTTAAGTTAGTGGTTAGCTTCGAGGAAAAACTATCTCTTATTGAGTTGGTGGCTTGTTCGAAGGCGGTTATTAATGAAATTAACTAAGTAGTTTAATACTGTTGTTTATAAGAATAAGAATATTTTATATACCACAAAAGCAAAATAGTCTAAAAGTATAAACAAAGTTTTTTAATTTACAAACTAATGGCTTTAAACAATATTATTAATACGATTAGATATTATCATTGACAGCCGTGCTAGGTCGTACCTGTGTTACGGCTTCCAATGTCTTTACCCTGAGCAGGGACAGGATACCACAAACACAATTACAAAAAATATATATTCCAAGTCAAAAGAAGTTCAATCGTTTTTGAGGGTTTATTGTTTGCTCGCTCCGTAGGATTTAGCCCTCGATGTCATACACGTGACCCTCGGGTGGTGCCAAAAGAGCAACCAAATCACCTGGTGGTAGGCTTCGGCCGCCGAATTTTTATTTTTACCACACACGTGACCCTCGGGTGGTGCCAAAAGAGCAACCGAATCACCTGGTGGTAAGCTTCGGCCGCCGGCTTTTTATTTTTACCACCCCCTGGTGAAAACCTTGGTGCCAAACGACATGTCGTGTTCCATCATTATGTTCAGGGAAGCCGTCTGGATGAGTATAGGATCGGTGGAAGGGTGGACCGTGATCGGAATCATGGTCCTGCGTCGAAGGCCTTGCTTTGGAGGGTAGCGGGATCCGAAGCACGGTGTTTTCTGCTGACCGACTGCAAGTTGTAGGGGCCCCAAGTAGTAGTTTAGCCAGCTACGAAAGACTGCCCCGCCGCTTGTGAAAAATCCTGAAATGATTAATTGGGCTGGCTGGCGACCGGATGTGAGGAACTGATGAATTATTTCAGGGGGGTTCGGGCGTCCCCGCGGTCTCCGCGCAAGTTCTCCAAAGTCGTAATTATGCCTTGACTTTCGTGGGTTAGCCATTCCGACATCTATTACTTATCCAACCTATTCACACCAATCATGAAAAAAGTCCAAAGAAGAAATAAGTTTAAACGGCAGATGCACGTCCTCACACTCAAAGTGGATTTTGCGAATATTCGTGGGATTCACTCCAATCTCCAACCGGTCAACTATCATCTGGAGACCTCTAAGCCCCACTTGTTCTTCTTGTTGGAGACGCAGAAGGAATCATTCTCACACCACCGTGCGTAGTTCATTGACATGAGTAGAAATGCGGCAGTGCGGTGCCACTTCTGGGTCGAAACTATGCCGAAACTGCTAATAATTAATCAGTACTATCGCGAAGGAATCATTCTCACACCACCGTGCGTAATTTATTGACATGAGTAGTGTTGCGGCAGTGCGGTGCCACCGATGCCGAGCCTGCTGGGCTGAAACTATGCCGAACCGAAACTGCTAATAACTGATCAGTACTATTGCGAAGGAATCATTCTCACACCACCGTGCGTAGTTCATTGACATGATTAGAGTTGCGGCAGTGCGGTGCCACCGATGCCGAGCCTGCTGGGCCGAAACTATGCCGAACCGAAACTGCTAATAACTGATCAGTACTATTGCGAAGGAATCATTCTCACACCACCGTGCGTAGTTCATTGACATGATTAGAGTTGCGGCAGTGCGGTGCCACCGATGCCGAGCCTGCTGGGCCGAAACTATGCCGAACCGAAACTGCTAATAACTGATCAGTACTATTGCGAAGGAATCATTCTCACACCACCGTGCGTAGTTCATTGACATGATTAGAGTTGCGGCAGTGCGGTGCCACCGATGCCGAGCCTGCTGGGCCGAAACTATGCCGAACCGAAACTGCTAATAACTGATCAGTACTATTGTGAAGGAATCATTCTCACACCACCGTGCGTAGTTCATTGACATGATTAGAGTTGCGGCAGTGCGGTGCCACCGATGCCGAGCCTGCTGGGCCGAAACTATGCCGAACCGAAACTGCTAATAACTGATCAGTACTATTGCGAAGGAATCATTCTCACACCACCGTGCGTAGTTCATTGACATGATTAGAGTTGCGGCAGTGCGGTGCCACCGATGCCGAGCCTGCTGGGCCGAAACTATGCCGAACCGAAACTGCTAATAACTGATCAGTACTATTGCGAAGGAATCATTCTCACACCACCGTGCGTAGTTCATTGACATGATTAGAGTTGCGGCAGTGCGGTGCCACCGATGCCGAGCCTGCTGGGCCGAAACTATGCCGAACCGAAACTGCTAATAACTGATCAGTACTATTGCGAAGGAATCATTCTCACACCACCGTGCGTAGTTCATTGACATGATTAGAGTTGCGGCAGTGCGGTGCCACCGATGCCGAGCCTGCTGGGCCGAAACTATGCCGAACCGAAACTGCTAATAACTGATCAGTACTATTGTGAAGGAATCATTCTCACACCACCGTGCGTAGTTCATTGACATGATTAGAGTTGCGGCAGTGCGGTGCCACCGATGCCGAGCCTGCTGGGCCGAAACTATGCCGAACCGAAACTGCTAATAACTGATCAGTACTATTGCGAAGGAATCATTCTCACAC
Source organism: Alsophila aescularia (assembly GCA_946251855.1). NCBI lineage: Eukaryota > Metazoa > Arthropoda > Insecta > Lepidoptera > Geometridae > Alsophila > Alsophila aescularia. Next base: position 52,309,050 of record OX276383.1, on the reverse strand, counting down.
CACCGTGCGTAGTTCATTGACATGATTAGAGTTGCGGCAGTGCGGTGCCACCGATGCCGAGCCTGCTGGGCCGAAACTATGCCGAACCGAAACTGCTAATAACTGATCAGTACTATTGCGAAGGAATCATTCTCACACCACCGTGCGTAGTTCATTGACATGATTAGAGTTGCGGCAGTGCGGTGCCACCGATGCCGAGCCTGCTGGGCCGAAACTATGCCGAACCGAAACTGCTAATAACTGATCAGTACTATTGCGAAGGAATCATTCTCACACCACCGTGCGTAGTTCATTGACATGATTAGAGTTGCGGCAGTGCGGTGCCACCGATGCCGAGCCTGCTGGGCCGAAACTATGCCGAACCGAAACTGCTAATAACTGATCAGTACTATTGCGAAGGAATCATTCTCACACCACCGTGCGTAGTTCATTGACATGATTAGAGTTGCGGCAGTGCGGTGCCACCGATGCCGAGCCTGCTGGGCCGAAACTATGCCGAACCGAAACTGCTAATAACTGATCAGTACTATTGCGAAGGAATCATTCTCACACCACCGTGCGTAGTTCATTGACATGATTAGAGTTGCGGCAGTGCGGTGCCACCGATGCCGAGCCTGCTGGGCCGAAACTATGCCGAACCGAAACTGCTAATAACTGATCAGTACTATTGCGAAGGAATCATTCTCACACCACCGTGCGTAGTTCATTGACATGATTAGAGTTGCGGCAGTGCGGTGCCACCGATGCCGAGCCTGCTGGGCCGAAACTATGCCGAACCGAAACTGCTAATAACTGATCAGTACTATTGCGAAGGAATCATTCTCACACCACCGTGCGTAGTTCATTGACATGATTAGAGTTGCGGCAGTGCGGTGCCACCGATGCCGAGCCTGCTGGGCTGAAACTATGCCGAACAGAAACTGCTAATAACTGATCAGTACTATTGCGAAGGAATCATTCTCACACCACCGTGCGTAGTTCATTGACATGATTAGAGTTGCGGCAGTGCGGTGCCACCGATGCCGAGCCTGCTGGGCCGAAACTATGCCGAACCGAAACTGCTAATAACTGATCAGTACTATTGCGAAGGAATCATTCTCACACCACCGTGCGTAGTTCATTGACATGAGTAGAGTTGCGGCAGTGCGGTGCCGCCGACTTCAGGGCCGGAAATATTCCGAAACTGCTAATAATAATTTACACGTAGTTTTGTTGTCACTGATAGTTAACTACCGCTTGTTAACACCGCTTGTTACATCGCGATTAGCATACCTATCCTGTAACGACTATATTGACGACCGGTTGGTCCCGTGGCTAGTGATCCTAGGTACGTAATCAAACGGTTGCGGGTTCGAATCCTGCAAGGTGTAATAATTTGTGTGATGAGCAGAAATGTTTGTTTCCGAGTCATGGATGTTATAATATTCGTATCTATGTTTATCCGTTATCTAGTACCCATAGTACAGGGTATCCTAGTTTGGGGCTAGGTAATTGGTGTGGAATTGTCCTCAATATATTATTATTATTAACTACTTGTTTGTTGTTTGTCGTATGAGGTAGTGCTGGCCACTGGTGTCAGATTTGTCAGGCTGCCTCGGGTCTTTGCTTATGACTTATGGCTTAACGACTGCTATAAATCAATAACAGCCGGGACCGACAGCTTAATGTGCCCTCCAAAGCACGGGTGATGGTAAACCGAACATTACTTACAAAAGTCATTGGTGCGGAGCCAAGGACCGAACCAGGTATCATTGGATTCCTACTTGCGCTATCATTACTTCTAACTAGTAACTACTGATCTGCGAGGGCCCACCCCACCTCGCACACGTGTTTGTATACAACCGCGGGGGTTGTTCCCAAAGTACTCCATTCTTTTGTTCCACAAAAGTATGTATCCCATACATTTATTCTCAGACTACTCCAAAGAATTATTATTATAAAGTTTTTAATTTAAAAACACCGTATGTAAGTTGCATCTTACTCCACGGGTAGCTGGTTCTATTCTCAAATCACTCCAGCGACTATTGATCATCAAAAGCCAAACTGCTCCATCGAATTAATATTAAATCAAAAATGTTTAATTGTACTCCGTGAAATGTTGAACGGGTACAGTCAGTCACAGTATGGCCATTATTCTCTATTGCCACACGAAATTCTACGCAGAAAACGCGTGACGTCATAACATGCTTTAAACACAAACGCGTTTCATAAACGCGCCCTAGCCAGGCCGGTCGCACTCTGCAACAATTACAAATATTATACCTAAACTTCAGGGCCGTAATATTGCGGTTCATTCAGTAGTGTCAAGCGTGCGCTCGATGAGTCGCGTGCCGTGTGCTCAACGATAAAGTAACTACTAACAAAGTCAGACAGGTACCTTTTATTCATCAATGTGTAACCTATTTTGATATAATCAAATAATGAGGTACTAGGTCTATTCTGATAAGAATGTCATTAAATGTAGTTAATAGAACTATCAACATTTATACCTAACAATAAGTAATAAAATAATACATTATTACATAATTGTTTATTCTGTTACAATATCTAAGTCATATTATATCACATAATAATTACTAGTACAAGTACCTAGTCATATCTTAAACAACCCTACCGAGCGTAAAAGTGACAGAGCGATTCTGAAACGATTAGAGAAGATCGCAGCGCTGTACGAGTTAAATTGAACTTTATTGCGTTGTAGCGAGAGTTGCTATGTATTTAAATGACTTTACTCAGTTATCCTTCTGTACTTGTACTGTTATTTACTCTGTGCCCAAACTAACAAACAGACGTTTCACTTTTATATATTGGTGTTGATGTTTTTTGGTGCCAGTAGCTGGTTTTTGCTGATAAATTATGATGATTATTTTCAAGTAGTGAAATCTGTGATATAAATATAATAAACATCATACATTATTATGTCCGGCTTTTTCGCAATGCTTGGGCAAAAAAACTATTTCATTTTTGGACCTAGCAATGGCAACCATACACCTATTCACATCACAACAAAACATAACCTTTCATTCACAATCACAACTGAATTGTTGTTAACATTATACCTACAACTACCTATTAATTATTAGTAAGCTGATACTTCTAGGATCTAGGGATTCAGCAGGCAAATCCCCTGATTTTAAATCTCACATTGTTTGTCTGCCATTATATTAACGAAAAATATATATTAAAGTATTGAAATGACTTGCAGACAGATTAAATGAACCTCGGAGATGTGCAAGTATTACAACACAAGCCACAGTAAGTGTACAATAAAGTATAAATAACAGTTGTCACTCAACACCCAAGTATATATGTCTATGCTCAACACATTACAAATTCAAATATTATAATATTTGGCATTTGTTTTTCCAGATTCTAATCTTAAATTTTCTGGCTACGAGAAGTTATCAAAAGCCACCAAAAGGACAGAATTGGCTAGCACCTTTTATCCAGCCGTTAGTCGATGTATACATGTCGGTGTGGAGTAATTGACAACAACCCAAAGAGACAAACAAAATAAAAGAGGGGTAACAGTTAAATCAACAAGTTTTATTGATTAATACTTATATAACATGTTTCTGAAGCACTGTGTTTCCTTACTGTGCATAAATTCCTCTGAATTAGCACTTCCTTTTCAAACTCGTTAGAATGGTTAGTTTAAGCCGCATTGATACAATTAGAGTACGCTCGGGCTCGGATCAAGCCCACTCGGATGTCTACTAAGACGCTACTCGTATCATGGCAACCGGTAATCCGAACGTACTTTGAAGACGCCGTCTCTGAGTAGACTCGGACCGTGTTCTACTTTACCGACCTAGCTCGTACTAGTAGTGAAACAAAATGGTAGCTACTCACATTTTACAAGCGTTTCGTCCGACATCTTTCGAAACGAATACTAAAGACACTAGTTATGTACGGGTACGCTTAGATACGTGTAAACAACTATGCATGTACATTCGTATGAAGCTGACTCGTACGAGTCTACTCGGACCGAGCAGACTCTGATTGTGTCAACGCGGCTTTACCTAATTTATATATTGAATTGGTCTATATAATATTTAAGACAGTAATTTTTGACTTGTATAAGTGCTATATTATGTTGTATATATTACATTATGTACCCTATTTAAAATAAATTACTTTGACTTTGAGAACTCATTCCTGTTGTGGGATGCCTTTTATTTCATATTATTTTTCAGATGCCGCCATGCCTAAAATGATAAAATAACATAAGCCCATAAAGCAGGTTGTAGACCAAATACTAAGCTATGCCGAAGCTAAACTAAGCCAGCTAAGCTAACCTAGAAATATGCCCCGTGAACACCAAACTAAGCGAAAGCTCAGTCTGGTTTGTGAAGGGTGCCATGGTGGGTGGAATAGGCTTAACTTAACTCGTGTAGCTACGCATCAGCATACAAAATTAGTTGAGCTAAGTTAGCTTAGCTTCACATATTTTAGTTAGCTCACATAGCCAAGTATGAAAAACTGCGTCGGCTGTAAGATCTAAGCTAAACCTAGTTAGCTTATTTTTCAGTCTGCAACCCGCACAAAGGTCTTCTAGATACTGAAAATTAACTTTTCAAAGACCAATCAGTAGCGAGTCGTTCCTTTCATCTAATTTAGAAATATAGTCAATTTTCACATGCTAATAAAACGATCCGAAGAACAAAATTAATTAAATACTTGGCATAATAAATTATACCTTTTACACATTCATAACCCCGCACTAGGATTGTGTCGCATGTATAATGGCATTGAAACAAACATCCAAGACCTGAGGACAAACATTTATTCTCATCACATAAATATTTGCCTCGGCCAAGATTTTAACCTGGGACACTAAACTCAGCAGGCAGAGGCACTACCAACTCTCATTATGACAAAATCCATAGTACATGCGCGCATACGCAGTATTTTGTTTTATTCCAGGGTATAAGCTATCTCCAGAGAGGTTAGAGTATTTGTTACTAAAGTGTAATTCACGTGCCCTTTTTGTAATGAGCGGATTGTGATTAAGTATTATACGACACGGAAGCAAGGTTAGTTGGTCCGTGGACACGGAACTAACAACAAAGAGAAAAATATGCATACGGACCATTCTGACGACAGGTGGGGACGCTGAACCAAGTACCGAAGTCTTGGAACTTCATTTTGTGGCTGGACAGAGTGCTTTCATTAATTTTATTGTATCTACTAGCGATTGTCATTAAGGGTTTTATGAAAAGCATGTGCCAGACGGTTAAGGATGAGTAGCTGGGGCGCTACTGCACTGTTACAATTATTTTATGCCTCGTGGTTTAAAAAAAAAAATAGTATTGATGATCAATAGATCCGGCGAAGGGAAGTCGATGGGTATCAACTCTTATCCCATCGAATTTCCTCTACAAGATCTTTGGTTAGCTTGCAGTCAAAGATTTGTCTCTGTAACCTAACAAACGTGCACTTTCCCTTATCTGCATATATTTTTAAATATTGCAAATTATATTTGAAATTCCGTTATATTTGTATTCACTCCTTCTGTCAACGGAAGCCGGCAGTCTATAAACAGGGACCAGAAACTGGCTTTGATTGTGAAGCAGTGTTACAAGCATTACAACAAATTATTTAATTTCTGATTTCTGTACCTACATCATTAAAATAATGCTCCATTTGTTTATTTTATTGTTTGGCTGTTTATAAGTATTACTTTTTTGATTGATAAATTGTACAACTAGTAAATGTATCTCATAAAAAGGGTTGAAAGAGACTGATTTTGTACTGTTGTATAAGTTTGATGATTTTTGTTATTTTAGGTAAGTTCTTATATGATTTTTGATTGTTTCCACTGAATTATTTTTAATATTTAGCCATCATGTTAGTTTTTCTTATTCAACCAATATCACTTTTATATTTTTAGTAAACTCCTAAATCCAGGGACTTTAGATTTTAGATTTGACTAGCTGCGCCCCGCGGCTTTGCCCGCGTGCAATCTTCTCCCCCATCCTATTTAAAAATAATACAGTTAGCGTTACAATCATGTCACATAATTTAAAAGAGTTTTAGTGGTATATATTCTTTATATTGAAGTTTTTTTGATAAACAAATATTTTACGTCTTGTGAGTAGTTACACGAATAGGTCTGACGATTCCCAACACGTGAGCACGGCAACTGACCATGTGAGGAGCATGTATTTTCCAAATTTAATCCTTAAACTTGTAGTGATTACCCCTGCGCCTTGTTTAGTAATTGCAAATGGGAGTCACTCCCATAAGGCTGGAATTTCAATAAAACCTTCCTGAGTAACCTTCTTGGATACTCAAGGAATCATTAATTTTGAATGAAAACACTTTTTTAAGAGAAATAATAATATAATCTCATTTATCTACTTTGTTTATTTAAACACACAAAAGCTCTGCTGAATACAAAATGCATTGCCAATTGCAAGACGTTATCAATTAAAGAAAAAGTTTTGATAAACTAATAGTGTTTATTTATATTTGTATTTCTATTAAAAACATTCTATTATAAACGCAGCGTCATAGTGCATACTTTTTTAAATATAATCACAGCATTTAATGTTTATAGGGAGGTATAATCTAATAACTTTATTTGTCAATTTAGTATCTCTAACTTAAGCTATCCTGGTACCAAATGTCATCCAAATCCGTTCAACTGTTCGAGCGTGAAGAAGCAACAACACACATACACAATCGCGGTCAATCTTTGCCACTCCCGCCACATTAGAAAATACATTAAAAAACCCTCCTTTGTGCATCCCTAGGATGTCACTTTGACACCTGTCACTTTGACACCTGTGACTTTGACACCTGTCACTTTGACACTTATCATTTTAAAAATTCCTTCAAAGCTTCCATTTTCTTTCTTATTTTGGTCCCATCCTCCTCCCCCTGGCCCCGTCCCCTTTAAATCCTCTACCAACAACCCTCAACCCCCACCTCCGCCATGTCACTTTGACAAAGAATATGCAAAAATATATTAATGATGATAAATTCTGCTGGTACTTTGAAATACTTATTTTTAAATATAATCACACTATTTAACGTTCATGGGGAGGTATCATCATCATCGTCATCATCAGCCCGTGTCAGTCAACTGCTGGACATTTTCAAAAGCACGCCACTGAGCCAGATCTTCGGCTACTACACTCTCGAGGAGGTAGGTATACTCACTTTTAATAACTTTATTTTTCAATGTCATATCTCCAACTTCTAAAGTGTTTCTGCTCTCCTGGTACTTTAAAATCCTTTTTTCAATATAATCACACTATTTAGTGTTCGTGGGGAGGTATACTCACTTTAAATAACTTTATTTCTCAATGTAATATCTCCAACTTCTTAAGTCTTTCTGCTCTCCTGGTACTTTAAAATTATTTTTTTAATATGATCACTCATTAATTTTCATGGGGAGGTATAGTCACTTTTAATTTAATATCTTTATTTTTCAATGTCATATCTCCAACTTCTTAAGTTTTTCTGCTCTCCTGGTACTTTTTTTTTTATTTTTTAATATATTCACACTATTTAATGTTCATGGGGAGGTTATACTCACTTTTAATAACTTTATTTGTCAATTTTGTATCTCCAACTTCTTAAGTGTTTCTGCTCTCCTGGTACTTAGAAATACTTTTTTTAATATAATCACACTATTTAATGTTCATGGGGAGGTATACTTACTTTTAATAACTTTATTTGTCAATGTCATATATCCAACTACAGGTGTTTCTTTTCTCCTGGTACTTAGAAATATTTTTTTAAATATAATCACACCATTTTATGTTCACGGGGAGGTATAATCAATCAATCACTTTTAATAACTTTATTTGTCAATTTTGTATCTCCGACTTCTTAAGTGTTTCTACTATCCTGGTACATAGTTTTAAAAAAAAATATAATTACTCTATTTAATGTTCATGGGAAAGGTATATTACTCACTTTAAATTACTTTATTTTTCAATATTATGTCTCCAACATCTTAAGTGTTTCTGTTCTCCTGGTACTCAGATATACTTTTTTAATATAATCACAACATTTAATGTTCATGGGGAGGTAAGTATACTCACTTTTAATAACTTTATTTGTCAATTTAGTCTCTCCAACTTCTTAAGTGCTTACTGCTTATGTACTCCTGGTACTTAGAAACATATCTTTTAATATTTTTTTTCGTTTTTTTTTTCAAGTTTTATACAAAACGATAATATTTTTTTCTCCTATTTCGAGATAAAAAGTAGCCTATGTGTTAATCCAGGATATAAGCTATCCTGGTACCAAATTTTAACTAAATCCGTCCAGCCATTCGAGCGTGAAGGAGCAACAAACACACACACACACACACACACACACACCCACACACAAACATACAAACTTTCGCATTTATAATATTAGTGTGATATTTAGGCTGATTTGAAAAAAGATATGTTGAATTATATTACTATAAAAGACTACAAACCAATCATTGTATTTTATTTAAACTATTTTATTTTGTATAGTTAAACTCACTTTTATAACTCGGAAGTTTTGCACCTTACTATTCGTCAGCTAACTTTTGGAGTAGGATGAAACATAAAAACTGTATTTAAAAAAAAAAAACTAATCAAAAAAGCGTGGAGTTGTTTGAGAACGAATGTACGGCTTATTAACTTAATATACTATTACTTATTAACTTGGCAACTCTTCAAAAACCCAGTAGGGTGGAGTACTTTGAGAACATTTCTAAGTTCTCATGGATTAGAATGAAACTAAATTTATATATGTCGGAGGAAGCTATGAGTCGGGTTGATTGTTGTAGCAATTATAATACTGTTTGTTTACATTTAGATTACTTCTAAAATTCTTAATTTGATTTTATTTAATTTGTTGCATTTTTCTATTACTTTAAAACCTTACTAATCTAATTAAAGTTATGAATATTGTAATTTAATTATTGTATCGTAACGACCAATCAGAGCAGAGCACGTGCCTCGAGTGGGGTCGGGTCGCCATCTTTATTTTTTAGAGAGCTGACTGCTTTGGAAAAAAGAAACACTGTTTGGAGTAACGTGAAAGGATCGTGTTGGATCGTTGAAACTATAAAGTTAAAGTAAGATCGGTGCCCTGAACCTGCTGCTCGGTTTTAAGTGTTAATTGTCGCTTCGGTACTATTGTGAAATAATGTTAAATCTCAATTAAATACTGTGAAACTGTGGTCATTGCGTTTTGTGTCGCATTTTACCCGGATGATGCCCACTAGGCCTGTAACCACTAATGATGATGTCAACGAGAACAATGCTTCTGCGACATCAGAACTGGGATCGGTGCAGGCACAAAACGTCATCGAATGTACAACGGCAAACGACGGATGGCGCGTGTTATTTGAAGCGCAACAAACCAGCATGGGGCTATTCGTGGAGGCGCTAACCAACCCACCGAACATCGAGGATAAGAGCATCACGTTGCCTAAATTTCAACCAGAAGATGCAGACACTGACGCTCGGGCCTGGCTGGCAACAGCGGACATCTGCTTATCGGATCGTGATATACAGGGAAGTAAATTAACTCTTATACTCAGTAAGGCCATGAGAGGCTCGGCCGCCACGTGGTTTTCCCAGATAGCTTTTCCTAATATGAAATGGGTAGAATTTAAGGAAATTTTTCTTTCTCGTTTCGATACGCTAGAAACATGTGCAGCTACGATTTTGAAGATGCTTACTAGTAAACTGCAAGAAGGCGAATGTCTTGCAGCATATGCAAGCCGTTTATTTACGTTACTTATGTCACGGTGGAGTAATTTAGGCAAGGAAGAAATGGTGGTATCTTTAATACATGCACACATGGGGCAAATCGAGCCAAGGTTACAACGCAATATTTTTTCTAAAGAAATAACTACCCGCCGTAAATGCAACGTGAACTAATGGCCTTTCCTTATCGCAAGCGCAGTTACCAAGAGATAACGAAGACCGTTGCAGGCACTACTCAAGACAATAAACGCCCCAGGCTAAGTTCTGTTTCAACAAAATGTTACGCTTGTGGGAAGTTAGGTCATAAATCTTTTGAATGTTTCAGTCAATTGCGTGACAAGCAGCAAACAACTCCGACTACTGAGCGCCTCAACACGGCCGTTGTTACGCCGGCTCCTGTGACTTGATACAAGTGTGGTGTTGAGGGTCATGTGGCATCACGGTGCTCAAAAACATGGCCAGTTGCGAGCAGCAGCATACAGCCCGCCACTGCTACCAGCGTTGTCAGACGAGTGGACGTGTGCGGTATGAAACCTGTCACTGGGATAATAACTCAATTTGGTGAGCAGTTTTCATTCTGTTTTGATTCCGGTGCTGATTGTTCCTTAATCAAATAGAGCGTCTCGCGTAGGCTTGTTGGTACGTTGCAGCGTGCAATAGTTACATTGACTGGTGTAGGAAAATCTAGTGTAATATGTGAATCACAAATCTTATCGAGTGTCGCTTTTAGTGGACATGACGTACAAATTTTATTTCACATTATACCCGATGATTAATTACTTAAATAATGATATTTTGATTGGAAGCGATTTGTTGGCCTTAGGCTTGTCGGTACACATATCAAGTGATAAGCTTACTATAGCTGAGAAGGCCTCTTTAGTTAATATTTGTAACGTCGGTAACGTGGTGTGACATGTTAAATCATGGCTCCAAGTAAGATTTTGTTATTGATCTCGATTAAATAGAATGTATTGGGTACAACGCCATCTGGCGAGGAGCAGCATCTTTTCTATTTAAGGAAATTGTAATCATAATTGAGAATTTTGAGTTTTGAGTAATAAGTTAGAAGTATTTCCTATTATAAGATCTTGCTGTTTATAATTATTTTGATGCAGGACAAACTAAATGAAGTGTAAAATATTCCTTTTTGAATTCCTCAGTAAAGGGGAGAGTACCTATATTTGATAAATCGTGTGTGTCTTTTTTCTATTTTTTGTAATAAAGCCCTATGTTATTGAATTTACCATCTTGTTTTAATTCCTCGCCTTTACCTGAGAAGGAGGTCCGTTTCCTTAGCCGGGCAAACGGTCCTTTTCAATACGAACTTTGGTTTGCACTTCGAGTAGCATTCTACTCAGTCCTCGAACTTCCGGTTATCTCGAACAGTCCAGAACTAACTCTGCCATTTGCATCATAAAGCAGACTCTGTCGGCCTAGCTATACAGGTCATTGTCCTCCAGCCAGTTCTGGTACATTCCAATCAGGTTCCGTTGTTTACTTCAAAAAACTTCATATAAAAAAACCATCTCTCCGGAACTTTCATGCGATTTAGACATTATGTCAAAACCTTCCATGGTGTGGCCATCGCAAGCGATTTCTAGATGTAAATTATTTTCGACATATGAAACGCTGCCTTCTGAATTTACGATTTGTTAGCCAACTTAAAGATGCGACCTATTCTGTATTTTTAAACAACCCGTTCCTCGTCCAAAGTTATCCAGAGCCCGAAATATTCCTGGAACGTCAATTAATAATAGCAACACTCAGAAGCCCTGCTACTTGTCGTCAGAGGCCACCGCTTCGTTTACAGCTTCCTTCTAGTTCACGCCTCTTGTCGCTAGCTGTCGCTGCGTGGATTAACCATTTTATCTATTTTGAGACAGTAGATGAAAACTTTTCCCTTTCACTCGCAGAGGCAAATTCAACCATTATTTCTTGATTCTTAGATAGGCGAAATTATCAATCTGTCTTCAACAAGAAAAGCTTTCATTATTCCTTCAACGAAGAAAGTGGCGCACGCGTGGTGGAGTTCGGCGTTTTTTACAAACTCGGCGTCTGGTTTTCAGATACGGAGAAAACACAACTTGATCTAATAGAAAAGACGCTGCTCCTCGCCAGATGGCGTTGTACCCAATACATTCTATTTAATCGAGATCAATAACAAAATCTTACTTGGAGTCATGATTTAACATGTCACAATACACCCTAACCTGCCAGAGTTTCACATGCCAATGTGAAACACTTGCTGCCCTCAGCGATAACAGTCACTGGAACTATTTCAAACAAGAAATAAAAACAAACAGAACCAGATAAAAAACATCTCATTGACAATGTGGAAACCATATAACCTTTTGGGTATATTGTAAATCCCCAAACAAAATATATTGAATCAAACGAACTCCGAAACGCAAACTTTAACGAAGAATGAAAACAAAAAAAATTACCAAATTCCCCAACAGAATATCGCAGTTCTAAGTTCACTGCTGCAGGCACAGGCCGAAAGTTAACAATAATTTCAATCCTGGAACTAAAATTTACCAACAAACTTTTCTCAAAACTAAAAAAATAATAAAAAAATATCCTATGCACTAAGTCCCTCCTTCATTCATGTGATATTTCAACCGGGTACAATATATTTATCAAGATCTCTAATTTAGCATACTTCCTCTTATGTGTTTCCTAATCATTTTGATATATTGCCAATCCATTTGGGTGAATCTATTTGTGGAAACTAAAAAAATTATTTATTTACATTGCACTCCTTTTATTTACAAAATCCCTGACAAAAAATCAATCACTACAAATCTAGCATCGTCAGTAGGTAAGTCGTTATATATCCTTCTTTCATACCATAAGTCCTGCTACACACCTAAATTGTGAGCATTCACTTTCCTTTTAAACAACCTATATAGACACAGTACCGAACATCTAGCTGTTGGCACTTATGCTACATTTGGTAACACATTCATACACCCCTATTCCCTTGTAAAAAAAAAGTATTGAGTGGAAAACCCGCTTTAGAATTTCTGTTACTGGTAATTAGGCTTTTTATTATAGAGGTTACCAGGAAATCCGCCTCTTCGCGCTTTTACTGGTTTTAGGCTTTTCATTTATAGAGGTCACCAGAAAAAACCGCCTCTGTTTGGTTAACTAGTTTCTAGGCTTGAGTTTAAAGAGGTCACCAGTCTAAACCGCCTCTGCGCTCGTTTGATAAAAACTACAAAAAAAAATATAACATGCTGGACTAGGATCAAATATGTTTCTAAAAAAAATAACATAATATGCCTGAACAAAACATCCAACTACCTAGCCAGCCTCTAAAGTTTACTGTTAAATTTCGATCAAAGTAACATGCCAAACATTGACACAAATAATGTACTTTAAATCGTTTAGTAAATATCACATGAGTGATTACCCCAATTCTAAACATTTTTACCTTATTGAGATTGCATTCCTTTTTTATTCCATCTGCCAGGACCAATGTTCTACACGCCAAAAAATTCCTGTCTCGACCGGGCTATTATATTCTAACACAAAAATTCTAAGTTGGCTGAGCTAAACCTAGAACAAGAAACCAAAACCTGAGAATCCAAACCAATTTTATCCTGAAAAAACTCGCCAGATAATAACAATACAACAAAAAAATATACCTAAAAAAAAAAAATTGGACTACCCATAAAATCTTTCCTTCTCTATTTCCCTAGTAATCATTTCCTAATAATGAGCCTTCCCCGGGAAACCACTAAGCCACTAAGCTTCCTCCAATACCACTAAGGTCTGAAAAGTAGAAGATATGTTGTGTATGGTTTTTTTTTTTTTTTTTTTTTTATCCGAACGCAACAATATCCACAAAAGGATGATCAATGTGTTGTCCACAATTCATGATCAATAAACTTCTCCAAGTCATCACCGGTAACATAATGGCGCATAAAAATGTGCCTCAAAACTTCGACACCGCTAGGGCGTGAAAGGAAGAAGATATGTTTTGTTCGGATGTACTCCATCCCTTTCCGAACGTAACAATATCCACAAAAGGATGATCATTGTGTTCTCTACAATTTATGATCATAAAAAAAACATCGTCCTATATGTATATAATTATGTACAAAGTTCCATCCTATCTAAAAAAAACTGCTACTAACTGTAAAAACAGGTTACAAAATATCAACAATTAGAAATATTTAACAAAAGATTTAGCTGATGGAACTACAGAATAAACTAGACAAACCTAATCTATTCAACCAACGAAACATCACAACCTAATTAAAAAAACAAAACTGGACATAAGCAATGAACCTGAAATTGTTCAATGCTTCACAATAGAGGTAAATTTAGAACGGCACTAACCCCCAATCACCGCTTTATTGATTTTGAATTGACGTACTTCTCTTTGTGGTTGTTGACTTTAAAACCTGCCAAACAAATAGAACCCTACTAAATCTGCTCATCTTTAAAAAAAGAATATAGCGTCATTAGGCGTGTCTCCATTTGTGCTACTGCATACTGTTGTGCTAAAAAAATAATGAAATCCTAAAAAAAAAACTAACAAACGATCCAAAAAAAAAGAAAACTACAGAACCTCGCATATATTTTACCGACCCCTAAAATACAATGAATAAAAGGTAAATGAATTCCTAAAAAAAATCTACTATCAATCGATTAAAAAAAAAAAAACTACAGAACCTCACAAATATTTTGAGCGAACCCTAAAATACAATGAACAGAAGGAAAAATGTGTGTATGTGTTTTGTGTAATTAAATTGTTCTATAGTGTTTTGGAACCATTATGTCAAACAATATATAAAAAAAATATCTGTTGTGTTGTGACACACTTGCAATAAAATGGTACGTACCTACCTACAAAGTAAAAGTCACTCTACTAACGGATCTATACTGTTTTAAATATCACACCAATACATAATCCAATGAAAGAAAAAAAATATAATCAATTACACATGATTCACCATTAAATACACATAATATTTTTCCTAACGCAGTCAAATAATATACCAAGTTTTCAAAATAACACAAACAGTATTATAGGTTCAACACACAAAGAGATATTATAGTTTAGTTTCACACAGTTATATTACACGTGACCACGGGGCAGTTTGAAAGATACTTTCATGAACACACCTGTTTGCTGTTTAAGCGTTGTGCCTATTACCTATTACAAAAAATCCTCTCTGATGTATGATGCAGAAAAAACCAACAAATTTACATTGAACGCCACTGTACCTGAGCGCCAGTTTGTAAGAGAAAAAATAAATGAAAAAAATATATGTAAAATATGAAAAAATATGTGAATTTATTCAGTTGGGCACCATTGAAAAGGACCGTTTGCACGGCTAAGGAAGCGGACCTCCTTCTCAGGTAAAGGCGAGGAATTAAAACAAGATGGTAAATTCAATAACAAAGGGCTATATTACAAAAAATAGAAAAAAGACACACATGAGTTATCAAATATTGGTACTCTCCCCTTTACTGAGGAATTCAAAAAGGAATATTTTACACTTAATTTAGTTTGTTCTGCATCAAAATAATTATAAACAGCAAGATCTTATAATAGGAAATACTTCTAACTTATTACTCAAAACTCAAAATTCTCAATTGTGATTACAATTTCCTCAAACATATAAATTCTAGTACTTAACTTCGGCCTGTATGATATGAATTTACAATAGAAATCAGTATCCTAGGCTAGTAAAACTTCGAGAGTCTGTGCTCAGCAGTTGTTCATGTACTTGTCACAACGCAACGGAATAATCTTGTCTTTACCTTAGAATGTTCTAAATTAAAAGAGAACTTGTGCAAACAGAGTGTGTGTGTGTATGTAAGATTGTTTCCCAGAGGGATATTAAACTCTAAAATAGAAAGTAAACAGAAAGTAAGACAGAAAGTATCTTTCAACAGTATATTAGCACGTTAGAAGGCGAAGGCTTCCCTCACTACCGTAGCTCGCAGACTCAAAATGATTTGGAGTGGACCAACCTGGAAGCTTCCTGGGACGCCGTACCGTAGTCTCGCGTGCCGCCGCGGAACGCCTCCTTACTCCACTCGATCAGCTCCTACTGCTTCTCCACGAACGGTGCCTGGTATCTTCTACTGGACAGGTGGTGCGTTGGAGTCCTTCTGGAGTCCCTCGTAGACCGGCTTCTTCCACGAACGGTGGTGAGCCCCGGGTGATCGCGCACAGCAGCTCGCAGTGGTGACGACAATAGCCGACCGTAGATGCACGATTTTAACCTGGAACCCACGTTCCTTTGTGTTCAAATGTGTCTCGAGTTGCCCGCCTTAGATAGACGCGGTGCAAAATCAAAACAGATATTTAGTTAGTACAATACTGAAATCACGGGAAATCACACTAACCTGGCTTTTGCACTCGTATACTTATTTCGCCTGTGACAGGGCAGCTTCGTTCTGGACAGCGTGCCTCGGTCGTTTTGTCCACACAAGAGAACTGCGTGTTTTTCTGCTGCCTGCGTCGATCTCAATTACGTGCCAACTATGTAAACTAAATTCAGTTTTACGTCCGAAATCAAAATCCAATCCACAGGCTTCTCTCTTGTATATATACGAACTTTGGTTTGCATTTCGAGTAGCATTCTACTCAGACCTCGAACTTCCGGTATCCAGAAAACTCTAGAAAAAACTCTGCAACTTGCTTCGTAAAGCAGACCTTGTCGGCCTAGCTATACAGGTCACTGTCCTCCAGCCAGTTCTGGTACATTCCAATCAGGTTCCGTTGTTTACTTCAAAAAACTTCATATAAAAAAACCATCTCTCCGGAACTTTCATGCGATTTAGACATTATGTCAAAACCTTCCATGGTGTGGCCATCGCAAGCGATTTCTAGATGTAAATTATTTTCGACATATGAAACGCTGCCTTCTGAATTTACGATTTGTTAGCCAACTTAAAGATGCGACCTATTCTGGATTTTTAAACAACCCGTTCCTCGTCCAAAGTTATCCAGAGCCCGAAATATTCCTGCAACGTCAATTAATAATAGCAACACTCAGAAGCCCTGCTACTTGCCGTCAGAGGCCACCGCTTCGTTTACAGCTTCCTTCTAGTTCACGCCTCTTGTCGCTAGCTGTCGCTGCGTGGATTAACCATTTTATCTATTTTGAGACAGTAGATGAAAACTTTTTCCTTTCACTCGCAAAGGCAAATTCAACCATTATTTCTTGATTCTTAGATAGGCGAAATTATCAATCTGTCTTCAACAAGAAAAGCTTTCATTATTCCTTCAACGAAGAAAGTGGCGCACGCGTGGTGGAGTACGGCGTTTTTTATAAACTCGGCGTCTGGTTTTCAGATACGGAGAAAACACAACTTGAACTAATAGAAAAGACGCTGCTCCTCGCCAGATGGCGTTGTACCCAATACATTCTATTTAATCGAGATCAATAACAAAATCTTACTTGGAGTCATGATTTAACATGTCACAGTATTTATACAAGAGAGAAGCCTGTGGATTGGATTTTGATTTCGGACGTAAAACTGGATTTAGTTCACATAGTTGGCACGTGATTAAGATCGGCGCAGGCAGCAGAAAAACACGCAGTTTCTCTTGTGTGAACAAAACGACCGAGGCACGCTGTCCAGAACGAAGCTGCCCTGTTACAGGCCAAATAAGTATACGAGTGCAAAAGCCAGGTTAGTGTGATTTCCCGTGATTTCAGTATTGTACTAACGAAATATCTGTTTTGATTTTGCACCGCGTCTATCTAAGGCGGGCATCTCGAGACACATTTGAACACAAAGGAACGTGGGTTCCAGGTTAAAATCGTGCATCTACGGTCGGCTATTGTCGTCACCACTGCGAGCTGCTGTGCGCGATCACCCGGGCTCACCACCGTTTGTGGAAGAAGCCGGTCTACGAGGGACTCCAGAAGGACTACAACGCACCACCTGTCGAGTAGAAGATACCAGGCACCGTTCGTGGAGAAGCAGTAGGAGCTGATCGAGTGGAGTAAGGAGGCGTTCCGCGGCGGCACGCGAGACGACGGTACGGCGTCCCAGGAAGCTTCCAGGTTGGTCCACTCCAAATCTTTTGAGTCAGCGAGCTACGGTAGTGAGGGAAGCCTTCGCCTTCTAACGTGTTAATATACTGTTGAAAGATACTTTCTGTCTTACTTTCTGGTTTCACTTTCTGTTTTAGAGTTTAATATCCCTATGGGAAAAACAATCTTAGACACACACACTCTGTTTGCACAAGTTCTCTTTTAATTTAGAACATTCTAAGGTAAAGACAAGATTATTCCGTTGCGTTGTGACAAGTACATGAACAACTGCTGAGCACAGACTCTCGAAGTTTTACTAGCCTAGGATACTGCTTTTCTATTGTAAATTCATATCATACAGGCCGAAGTTAAGTACTAGAATTTATATGTTTGAGGAAATTGTAATCACATTTGAGAATTTTGAGTTTTGAGTAATAAGTTAGAAGTATTTCTTATTATAAGATCTTGCTGTTTAGAATTATGTTGATGCAGAACAAACTAAATTAAGTGTAAAATATTTCTTTTTGAATTCCTCAGTAAAGGGGAGAGTACCAATATTTGATAACTCATGTGTGTCTTTTTTCTATTTTTGTATTAAAGCCCTTTGTTATTGAATTTACCATCTTGTTTTAATTCCTCGCCTTTACCTGAGAAGGAGGTCCGTTTCCTTAGCCGGGCAACGGTCCTTTCAGTGGTAGCTGACTTTAATGACGTGGATACCGATATACCTGATGGCCTTAAACCACAACTAATAGAACTTCTTAGCTGTTTCAAGAACTCATTTGTTGAAGGCACACCTACCAGTAGAGTAAAGACAGGTGAATTGGAAATTAATTTAGTAGATCCTAGTAAAATTGTACAGCGGCGGCCTTATCACTTGAGCCCTGAAGAGCGAGCTATATACGTCGTAAGTACATAATAAGTGTAGTGAGCTATTATCTGCTGGAGTTATAAGACCAAGTAAATCGCCCTTCTCTAGCCCGATACTCCTAGTGAAGAAGCGCGATGGCACAGACCGAATGTGCGTAGATTACCGTGAACTAAACTCTAATACAGTTCCCGACCGGTACCCCTTACCTCTAATCGGTGATCAAGTTCAGGGGTTATCTATCAGGCGCGCGATTTTATACGTGTCTTGACATGGCTAGTGGATTTTATCAAGTTCCTATAAACGTAGAGTCGAATTCCATAGAGAAAACTGCATTTATTACCCCGGAAGCTCATTATGAGTTTACTGTTATGCCGTTTGGCCTACGAAATGCTCCTTCTGTCTATCAGAGAGCAATTAATATGGCTCTGGGTGATCTAGCGCACTCTTACGCAGTCGTCTACATGGATGATCTGATTATACCCGCGAATAGTGTAGAGCAAGGGCTAGAACGGTTACGCGTAGTACTGAAAACTCTTAGTGATGCTGGATTTTCATTCAATATGAAAAAATGTGCCTTCCTAAAGAAGCAGGTCCAGTTTTTGGGCTATGAAATTTCAGAGAGCAAAATCAGGCCTAACCCCCGTAAAATAACTGCGTTGACTAGTTTCTTTACCACCACAAACCGTCACTCAGCTCAGCCAATTTTTAGGCTTAGCGTCCTTCTTTAGGCAGTTTGTCAATAACTTTTCGCTTAAGATGGCACGGCTTATTCCATAAATCCCCTTCGACTATATATCTCCCTTTGCAGGGGGATATTAGGATTTTTTGTCCAGAAATCCCCTTCGCGTCTTCTTTGCGTGGTGGAAGGGGATTATTGGACAAAAAGTCCAGAAATGCCCTTAATCATTTATTATTAATATAAAATAAATTTTAAGAATCCCCTGCACAGGGGATTTTTGTACTTTTTGACCAGAAATCCCCTTTGCGTCCCGTTTGCGTGCCGGAAGGACATTATTGCACAAAAAGACGCATTGCGAAATTGTTAGTCACCGTTTTTTGTTATCTGTTTAAAATCAAACAAAGTAATTATGTAATTACACACTCTTTATTTTTTCAAACATACCTAGTCAATATCAATGTAGGTAAATAAGAAAAAAAGAAAAACACATTTTACTCTAATCTCCTCCTACAAATAAGTTCTATAATCACAGATACGTTTGTACGTTTTTTTTTACGGAACAGTTATACTTTTAAGAGTTACATCAGTATATGTACTATACTTTCTTTATTTTTTCTACATACCTAATCAATATCAACGTAGGTACTTAAACAATTTTCACCATTGTAGACATAAATCTCTCACACATTTAAAATATTAAAACAAATCTCGTAATAATTAGAACATAACAGAAAATCACATCTTACATTCATCCTCTTACAAATAAGTTCTATAATCACAAATAATTTGTACAACATTATTGAATATTTATACCTATATAAATTTCGTCAAACATAATGTAGTGGTATCACAGCATCAATTATTTACAATAATTATTAAGACAGTGAGACGTGATCGCTAACTATTGGTCTCATACACAAGCTCAAAGTCACGCAGCGTGCAATGAAGAGAGCTATGCTAGGTGTTTCACTACGTGATAGAATCCGAAACGAAGAAATCCGTAGAAGAACGAAGGTTACCGACATAGCTCTCAGAGTTTGCAAGTTGAAGTGGCAATGGGCAGGCCATATAGTTCGCAGAACCGACAACCGCTGGGGAATAAAGGTTCTCGAATGGCGACCACGAATAAGCAAGCTAAGTGTAGTGACCGGCGACATTGTAGCCTTCGCAGGAAGTCGGTGGATGGAGGTGGCACAATATAGTTCATCATGGCGCTCTTTGGGGGAGGCCTATATTCAGCCGTGGACTTCTAAAGGCTGACACGATGATGATGAAGATTACATATTTGTCTGACTTACATACTGTTATATATAATGTCTGTCAAAATTACAAACCTAAAATATGAAATGTAAAAAATTGGCATAGTACATTGCAGAAACAATAAATCAACGATGTTTAGCAATGCCTAATCGTTATGTTAATGAATAATTTTAATGAACTCCATTAAGACTTCCTGTATGTATTGATCATGATCAATGCTCTCTTGCGATCGCTGTTATACCTTTCCCGATATCTGTAAATAGAGTGGCGCGAACATTGTAAAACGATGCATCTTCAGACAACGCAGTGAGTAGTATTGGGCTGTGTTACTTTTTCAAAATCCGTCTTTTTATTTTGCCATTTTTTTGTTATTAGTACGGAGTTGCTGACCAAATTTCATATTTGAGGTGTTGAATTTTGACAGACAGTTTACTATTAGACAAATATTTAATATTTATTGTAATAAAGTGATTTTTCTGTGATACCACTAATATAGTTATTTGACATAATTCATTTATAAAACAAAACAATAATTTGGTATAATTAATCTGTGATTATGGAACATATTTAATTTTGTAGGAAGATTACAGTAAAATGTGACATTTTGTGATATTTTAACTCTAGTTTTTTTTTTATTATTGTAAATGTATGAGAGATTGTATGTCTACAACGGTGAAAATTGTTATGGTACATTGATATCGATAAGTAATGTTTGAAAAGATAAAGTCTTTGTAATTAGCGTAATTACCTAATTAGTTTGTGATTGTTTTTAAACATAACGAAAAAGGTGACACGCAAAGTGGAAGAATAAAAAAATGGTTAAAGGGATTTCTGGACTTTATGTCCATTAATGTCCTTCCGGCACGCAAACGGAACGCAAAGGGGATTTCTGGACTAAAGTTACAAAAATCCCCTTCGCAGGGGATTGTAAAAAATGTAAAATATTAATAAGAAATGGTTAAGGGGATTTCTATACTTTTTGTCTAATAATCCCCTTCCACCGAGCAAAGAAGACGCAATGGGGATTTCTGGACAAAAAGTCCAAAAATCCCCTTCGCAGGGGATTGTCGAAGGGGATTTATGGAATAAGCCAGATGGCACCACTCTACCGTTTAATAACGGTATTAGCTAACAATAATTCTAAAATAATTTGGCCCGCAGGGTACGAAGCAATTAGACAAGACATAATATCGATACTGACTTCATCCCCGGTTTTGATGCTTTTCGATCCCGAACTACCTATAGAGTTACATACGGATGCTAGTAGCGAAGGTTACGGCGCGATCCTCTTCCAAAAAGCTGGTACAAAATTACATCCGGTAGAATACTACAGTAAACGTACTACGCATGCAGAGTCCCGGTACTATTCTTATGAGTTAGAGACGCTAGCAGTTGTTAACTCGGTTAAACATTTCCGCCATTATTTGTATGGCAGAACTTTTACAGTCGTTACTGACTGCAATTCCCTGAAAGCCTCGAGAACAAAAGTAGACTTAACCCCTAGAGTGCACCGGTGGTGGGCATTCCTCCAGGCTTTCGATTTTGGCATACAGTACAGGGAGGGTAGGAAAATGGCCCACGTTGACTATTTCTCCAGAAATCACTTACCTGAGGCGAAGAGCACTGCCCTTAGCGATACTCGTAACTTAGGTATAGAAATTGTGCTGAGTTATCTTCGAATTGGCTACAAGCGGAACAACGACGAGACCCCGAATGCAATGAAATTATTAGCAAACTAGAAAACGATGAACTGGACTTAGAAAGTTGTAGACTCTATGAATTGCGATCTAATGTTCTCTATAGAAAAATTCAAAGGAACAATCGCAACATTTGGCTACCAATTGTACCTATAGCTTTTCGTTGGTCGATTATAAATCATATTAATGAATCAATTTTTCATTTAGGATGGGATAAAACTTTAAAGAAGGCATATCAACATTATTGGTTTCTTATGTCAAAATACGTCAGAAAATCGTTGAAAATTGCATTACATGCAGAGTAGCTAAGTCGCGAAGTGGTAAACAACAAATAGAGTTACACCCCATACCGAAAGCTAATATTCCTTGGCATACGATCCATATTGACGCTACAGGTAAGCTCAGTGGCAAAAACGATCAAAAGGAATACGTTTTTGTTCTTGTAGACGCTTTTACCAAATATGTGTTACTCAGGCATTCAACAAGAATTAATACTGATAGTGCAATCAGCGCTCTTAAAGCGTCCATATCTCTGTTTGGGACCCCTGTACGTATTATCGCAGACCTGGGTAGATGTTTTGCGAACAAAGATTTCAAAGATTTTTGTGCCAGTCATAATATTCAACTACATTTAATAGCAACCGGCTCTTGTCGTGCTAACGGTCAAGTAGAGCGTATCATGAGTACACTCAAAAACATGTTGACAGTCGTAGAAACAAGCCCAAGTAGGTCCTGGCAAGATGCATTAGATGACGTCCAACTTTCCGTAAATAGCACAATTCATAGAATGACCAAAGCAAGCCCCCTAGAATTGTTAATAGGTAAAGTAGCAAGACCCTTCAGTTTATTAACCGTAGACGATCATGAATTTGAGGTAGATGTAGAAGAGATAAGAGAACAAGCTAATAAGTTATTGAAACATAACGCATCTCTTGATAAGGCACGGTTCGACAAAGTAAGGCAAAAGTAACATCGTTTTCTGTAGGAGATTACGTTTTAATCGAAAATCATGAACGGAATGAAACAAAGTTGGATCCTAAATATAAAGGACCTTATGAGGTCATTGAAGTACTAGACGGTGACAGGTATCATCTCAAGAGTTTAAACTGTAATCGTGCATACAAGTATGCGAGAGACCGCTTACGTCCACTCCTACAATCCTATGGCCCAACCGAGCTGGACCCGTGTTTGATAGATGACAATGATGGTAAGATTTTCTTTTGTTTAAAATGATAAGATATCAGAGTATTTGTGTGTTGCGAGTTAAGTCAGTTTTAAATTATCCTTACAACATGGTGGTTGTTAAGTTTGAGTTAAGAATTGTCAAAGGCGAGGTGGCCACTGAAAGGCGAGGTGGCCAAAGAAAGGCAAGGTGGCCATTGAAGAATGAAATCAGTAGAATAAAAGGCGAGGTGGCCATTTGGATATTGTTGAGAATACAAAATGTGTAACGCGAATAACGGCGAGGTGGCTGTTTCGTTACTACTGACTTAATTTTAGTATGTAGCGTGGAGTCTAAATGAAGTTGTTGCTTGGAAAATGAAATGTAACAATGTACAAGACGTCCTTGGTCAGGAGTGGCCGAGCCATACTTAAATATCCCTTTCTTTTCCTCAGATAACGATGATGCGCGGCCTTCAACATCACACGAGGGCGTGTAATACGTCAGGACGGCCGTGTCGGAGGAAGCTATGAGTCGGGTTGATTGTTGTAGCAATTATAATACTGTTTGTTTACATTTAGATTACTTCTAAAATTCTTAATTTGATTTTATTTAATTTGTTGCGTTTTTCTATTACTTTAAAACCTTACTAATCTAATTAAAGTTATGAATATTGTAATTTAATTATTGTATCGTATCGACCAATCAGAGCAAAGCACGTGCCTCGAGTGGGGTCGGGTCGCCATCTTTATTTTTTAAAGAGTTGACTGCTTTTGGAAAAAAGAAACACTGTTTGGAGTAACGTGAAAGGATCGTGTTGGATCGTTGAAACTATAAAGTTAAAGTAAGATCGGTGCCCTGAACCTGCTGCTCGGTTTTAAGTGTTAATTGTCGCTTCGGTACTATTGTGAAATAATGTTAAATCTCAATTAAATACTGTGAAACTGTGGTCATTGCGTTTTGTGCTCGCATTTTACCCTGATGATGCCCACTAGGCCTGTAACCACTAATGATGATGTCAACGAGAACAATGCTTTTCCGACATATATATATTTTTTCGTGGAGTATTTTGAGAAATTTTCTTGGAGTACTTAGAAAATAACCCAACCGCGGGTCGCCTGCGACGACGTCCCAAGTGGTAAGTAGCTGCATTGAAATGTTACCGACAGCACAGCTCGAACTAATTCGCGCATTGTTCTTCAATGTAATGTATGAACAAGCCGCAAAAATAGGTATAATGTATGCTGGTCAGCGGCACGCGCGTGAATACGCACGGTACGCGCGAGTGCACGCACGGCACTCGCGGGAGCAGGCGCCGCGGACAGAGCTCACACCGGAACACGCCAATAGACGCAGCCTAGTTTTCTCTTACAATGAGTTGAGTAAGTTCTTCCTATGCTAGAGCTGTCTTTATAGGAAGCCTAGCTGTGCCTGCGGTGTTGCCCGCGTTGTCATTATTTGGGATTATGTAACCTATGTGAGTTATTCTAGAAAAAATACCAATATACCACATTGCATCGAACTTCGTTCAGACGTCAAATCGTTTTTATTCAATGAGTAGAAGCCGAGTAGGCTTCTACTCATCGGATGAGATTCGGAAAAAATTGGTGTGCTTGGTGCACACCAATTTTTTCCTAAGCTATCCAATAGTGAAAACCGCATCGCAATTGGTCCAGTAGTTTTTAGTGCTGTACGAACAAAAAGATAGTCGGACAAACAAACAGATTAAATATTCTAGTTCAATAGCTTATTTTATGTACCTAGCCTAGATCATATTTTTTGTTATCTTCATTGTGCAATATTTTTGATACTTACTGCTTTATATAAGTTTAGTATAGGTATTTCGAACAATGAGCAATTCTCTGCTGCATAGGTACTCACTTTTATTAGATTTCTCGAAAACTGTAAATTTTGATGAAAATCACGTAGTAAGATGTAAAGAGTAGGGTAGTAGAGGTATAGATATCGATTTCAAGGCATGATACCATATAGAGTCTCATGCCTCGAAATCTCTGGAAAACGAGTGAAGCTCGCCACTCGCCTTTTCTATACTTACTGGAAGGCAGAAGACTCTCTTCTCTTCTTTCTCGAGTCACCGAGCCACAGTAACTCTGCCGTCCACGGGGAGTGCAGTAACTAGTAATTTTGATGAAATTGAGTTAAATTCCCCTTTGGCGCTGTAGCAACCAAGATCCAAAACGGCAAATCCCCCGTGGTCGCTAGAGCAACCAAAAAAAAACATGGAAGTTAATTGTAACGGTTTGATCTACTAAAATCGATTTAAATGTAATCTCGCATATATTAACGAATTAGTGTGTTTCTCTCTTCAAAAGGATATATATATTATACGTAAAAACACTAAACAAGCATATATTTTTTTTTAAATAAAACCACGGATTTGTTCTGCGAGCCGTAAATTTTTGAAATTTTTGATTGTTTTTACGAAAATATTCTGGTCACTTTTTGTAAATGTGTTGATGTTTTAATGTTAACGGATAGCTTGGTTTATCTAGTATTTAAATAAAATAAAAAAACAGTATGTCATCGATTTCGTTTCCAAAATACGTTTTTTTTTCTGAAACTATTCCCATTTTTGGCTTCATTATTTTTCCGCGGTGCTCTCTCCTTACATAATAATTTCATAAAACTTACGTTCGGTTTTTCAGTGGCTTCATATATTCAGCGTATCACAGGCCAAGTTTTGTACGGATCCCCCAAACCGTTGAGGAAGGAACGGAAAATAAGTTTTACGCGGCAACAATATTTTCGCGCCATTTTGCCGTCTTGCCGCGATGATGTCATGGTGACGTGATCGGAGTGTATTTACAATATAGGTTTTTTGTAGCGGGGGCATTAAGCGGATAATCTAAATCAGCACGAAAAGATTCATATTCTGGTCTTACTCACGTATTATTATTTTTCCAGGAACCATGAAATTCAGGAAGCAAAACTGCAGCAACTAGTTATTCAATATATATTTATCTTATTTAAAGTGCATTAAGTTTAGTTACTAGACATTTGGTTAGTCAAAGATAAGATAATATTATAAATTAACGAAGTATCTAAAGTTAATGTACATATTTAATGTGTATTCTATAAATTGAACCATCGATTGTCCAATTATAAGTGCAGTATCCTAAAGTTACTGCAGTATTTTAATGTATATTTTATAAATTATACTTACGTCACCAATTAAAAATGCAGTATTTATTATTACTGCAATTATTCTATGTCGTCTTGTGATTTTGTGCAGGTTATTTACTTAAAATGACATGGTAACTGTTATATACTGCAGTTGGAGGCGCCGAGGAACGTCTCCACGTTCCAGGAATATAATCCTGGTGCGGAAGGATCGAATTATAAAATTATGTGACCTTCGCGTTTTGTGGACTGTATTTTGTTATTCATAGGGTAAAATGCGTTGTGGTGACAGATTGGTGACAGGTTAGCAACCAAGGGCAGGTGGTGGAAAGAAAGTGAAAGGAAAGAGTGGGTACCTTTTCGATGAACTCCTTCTCTGTCCAAGTCTCCGATATTGTTGAGAAAAGGCCTGCTACAGGACCTGCTTCGGTGTGAAATCCTGTCCTTGAAGAGTGCAACTGTCGCGCTGGTATGGAGCGACACACGTGTTCTAATAATGTCACTAAATCACTGTTTATGCACTATTTCAATCACCATTAGTTTGCGTTCGTTTTATAGTCTTTTTGTTACCCGGATATCCGATTTACATATTTATTTAGCGAAGCGGACATATTATTTGGTCATTAGACCGTCAGACATCTTTGATATATATGCGGCAGGCTGCAGCGTGCACATATACATAGTAGGCGTGCGTGCAAAAAGGAAAGGTAAAGGCGAGAGAAGTGGAATAAAAAGAATATGGCTGTCAAAACTGTACACCAAATCACCAATCATTCTGCGTAGATTATAGCGCGTGTTTTTAAAATAGCGAAAGTTTTCTTTTCTCCATTAGCTGCAGAGGCTCTCCCGAATGTTTAAATATTCTGCACTGGCAGAAAATCTATTTTTTCTTCTCACAGAACTTTTCACTCCTCTTCACTGAGGATTCTTAACACTTGTTCAAGTTCCTGGTCAACGTCAATGTTGATTGTGCTTTGTGCAAAGTTTTTACTACATATACCTACGTTTGGTAAACCTAGTCATAGTCGGTTCTAGTTATAAATGCAGTGACTAACTAGTTACTGCATTTACGGTTAGAAACTAATTTATTTTATAAACTGTGGTCCTTAAACATAATTGCAATAAGTAAGTTATGTTATGTTATGTGCAGTAACTAACCAGTAGATCATCGGGTGGCACTATATCTAACATTGCGCACTGCATTGGTCTCCTCCCAATGCAGTTTCTAATCATAAAACTTTTTTTATTTTATTTAAATAATATATATCTAAATAGGCTAATTTCAATAAATCTAAAGGTATCCTTTCTTTTGATGTATGCCCTGTTTTGATAACATGCATAGTTTTTAAACTACAACAAGAACAGTTTCATTTTCTTTAACCGCCTTTTTCTCAGAAACATGTTTTACTAAGTTAGTGCACTCTTCCTACGGAGGGCAGAACTACACACATGTGTACTGTGAACCGTAACTGTGACTGAGCTCTCCGTCCGCGTCACAGAATAAATAATAGTACATGTACCTCCGTGAGATTTACCTACATAGTAAGATCACAAAAGAAATAATAGTATGGTAAGTATTGAATTCTTAATGGTCGGTTCTTACTCATAATATAACTATAAAGTAAGTACAATATTTTATACGCTTCGGTGTCTTCTCAATTCAATTATTTATTACTAGCTGTGCCCGCGGCTTGTTATTCCAGGAACAAAAGTACCCACAAAGTACTACATTTCTTCAAAATTCGTTCAGGCATCAAATAGTTTTTTATCGATTGCTCGGCATCTAATCATCAGAATAAGGCTAGCGCGCACTGCCTTGCGTTTTTATAACGCATATTCTGTGAAGTACGGAGTGTCATAGAAGTGCACGTATTGCGATGAAATAAACGCATATAATACAATATGAAATAAACGCTAGAATAAACGTACCGCGTTCCACCGTAAGGCAGTGCGTGCAAGGCCTACGATACCAAGTACCCCAGTTTTTAAATAAAACCTGGTAAGGCGTCGTAGTGGGACGGGCGGTAAGGTAACGAATGAAGTGCAGCGTTCAGATGAAGCGAAGAAAATACGTTGTTCGTATAAGTTACGTATATTCAGAATAGGTTGATTTGTATGTATATATATAGATATGAAAAGATAAAAGATAAAGATGATTTATTTGTGAAAACAAATAATTAACAGAGTAATTAGATACCAACCGGACAGTAGGCAATCATGATCGCTGTATGTGATTAGAGCATATCGTATTGGAAGTGTTGTTTTTATTCTCCTCGCCGGTAAATCCACGCCTACGAATAAGTATGGGGCCTCCTGATACTTCTGATAATCCTGATATGATAATCCTGATTCTGGGCATATTTATAAATATATATATATATATATATATATATATATATATATATATATATGCGCAGAGTAATTTGATTTGATATCAACCAGACAGTAGGCAATTCAACAGACAACTTCCAGTCGCATGGACTTGAGAGCTGGAGGTCGTGCTGAGGCAAAGCGCTAAAGCTAGTGTGAGCCAAATTCGAAAATTTTACAGATTTGAATTTAGCGGTACGCTTGGTTGCAGTGAATGAAATGCTTGTGTTTTTTAAGGTCAATCAGCGCCATCTAGTTAAAATGGAGGCAGAACTTTGATTAGTACAGATACTACGCTCTCTGGTGTAGAGGTCCTACACTAAAAAGACTTACGGCCGTGTTAAGGAAGTAGGATACTCCATTGTGCTACACTCGTACTCTAAGAACCATCTCGATTACCTGAGCTTTCAATCATAAAAAACCGCACCTAAATAGGACCATTCGTTTGGAAGCTACGATTCTCACCCCTTTTTCTCACGTCTCCCCTCCTATAGCTAAGAACCATTTCAATCACATTTGCTTTCAATAAAAAAAAACGAAAAAACACACACACACACACACACTCACACACAAACAGTGATACACACCCTAAACTTATAACACCCATCTCTTTGTTCGGGGGTTGAAAAATGTAAAAATTACGCATGAAATATGTAAATACTTTTAATTATGGAGCAAAAAAATCTAGAAACGCGTGGTTTCGATCCACGGACGTCTGGACTACAATTCCACGCATGTTACCGCTTGGCCACTTGTTACGTGAAGCGAACAACGAAATTTGGTACCGTTCTTTAAACGGATGTTTATTACTTTAATTTAACATAAACATACCCCCCATATTTTTTCTGGAGTAAAAGTATTCTAAAATTTAACAGATAATATAATCTTTGACTATGCCCATTCATACACATCAAAATCCATCCAGTAGTTTTAGCGTGATACGTGTGCTTTCAAATAACTTTCAACCCTTATCCTGCGGGAACCCTTTATTTTTTCGGGATAAAAAGTATTTTAAATGTTAATCCATAACATCAACTATGATTGTGCCAAGTTGTATCAAAATCCGTCTGGTAGTTTCAGCATGATGCGTGTTCAAAGAGACCGACAGACAGACAAAAATAAAAAAATAACCATTTTGCACTCCATATTTATTTTGAAGTTTATCTCAATTAAAATTTTCATAAAATATATAATGTACAGATTTAGCCCAGTTACAGTTTTATAACACTTTATTGAATTGGAGAGAAAAAACGAGCATCAAAATTTCGTGACAAGAAAAACTAAATCTACAGCAAAGATGAATAAATTAATATTATATAGGTAATATACTTACCTTTAATATAACGAGAGTGACTTAGAAGGAAATGAAGCCCTGTAATTTGTAATAGTGTTCTCGGGCTAACCGTTTGTAGCTCCCAAAAGAAGTTTTCAAACAGAAAAAAACGATGCCACAAGGATTGAATAATACCTACATACAATGATACACACCCTTAACTTATAACACCTCTCCCATTTAGAGTTCAGGTTAAAACTCCAATCTTCGGCCATTGAGGTACCTATTCGTCAGTTATGCCGCCACTCTAGAAACATATTTTGAATTCAGAGAGAAACATTTACTTTGAATTCAGACTGGCGGTCACGCTGCTACTAGCAGTAATTTCATAAACATCAAAAGCACACGATGTTTTTGATGTTTATGAAATTAATATTAGCGGGTAGTTGGTTACATCAACTACTTACTCCAAAGGGGAATCTCAATAAATGTGGTGTGTTTGAGGATACAGACACGGAGGGAATCAGCACATCGTAAATTGGAGTCATGGATAACAGATCAGACATTCCTGTAGATTGCGTGAAGCATTTCCCATGCGCGAGTTAACTATGAATCTACGCCACCTGCTGGTTGTGGTCGACACTCGGCTCGCGTCGCGCCGCTCCAGTAGCGAGCGATGGCTAATGCTGAGTGCGCCTCGCGGCACGCGCTGCTGTTTGGTAACTCAGTTCCGAAGCCGTGCTACAGATGGCGACACTCTAACATTTTACAGTAGTTATTTCAAGGCTATACTAGATTTCTAATTACCATTTTACTTTACAATGAAATGAAATTATACTATAAAATGCTACAGACTGTGATATTACCATAGATTTTATAAGTACAACAAGATGTCCAGTAGGTGCTTCGTACATACTTACACTTATGAGTGAAAATCGATCCTCCCACCAGACGCCAATGAACATTTACTGGGAGAGTCGGTGCTATTTCATTTAGAAAAAAATACTGTTTATGCACTGAAATCACATAAAAATATATTACTAAAAAAGAAAAGTGCACCAAAAACACATTTCCTAAAAATGTATTCAACTTTCTCGTGCATTACGTACAACTACTTACAAAAAGATCTTGGCAAAAAGATATAAAAACGAAATATTATTTGTGGTGGCGCCATCACAACTGTTTTGGGATTGCCAAGATCATGAATGCTATTTAGTGCCATTATATCCATGTTTTTAGATACGCAAAAATGAGGGTTGATTAAAAGAGTTTCACTAAATTAGATTTCTACAAAGTAACGTCTAATTCCATTGAATCTTATGAATATAATGTTCTACCCCCACTAATATAAAAAGGGAAACGTTGTCTGTTGGTTTGTTTATTTGGGGAGCTTTCACGCTATTACGACTTGGCTGAATTTAATGAGAATTTCTGTGTAGATGCTGTAGTCCATAGAGACCATAGGATCCTTTTTGTCCCCGAAAATTGTTCTTGCGGGCAAAGCTGCGGGGCGCAGCTAGTACTATATAAAAGCGAAATACTACGCACTGTTTATACACAAAATCTTAAAAAACTACGCAGGTGAGTTACAACGTATATAGTTTATAGGTAGAAGACGTCAACCAAAAAACTATTTTGCGACTGGGATGAATTAATCTCAGGGGTCTAATGGCGATTGAAAGTCTAAATGAAAAATCTATGTTTTTTGCTATTAGAGGCCTGAAATTTGGTATTTAGGTCAACAATGTAAAATAAATAAATACCTTAATTATTTTTTTTGACAGGGACGGATTAAGGTGGTCCAAAGATGATTTGAAAATCCAATGTTAAATGTTATCGGCTGACAGGATTTTGTTGAAATTTAGTACATAGATACTTTAGATCCTAGAATAGCACTTAGGATACTTTTCATCATCAGGCGACAATATATAAATAAATAAATACATATATTGGGGACAATTCCACACCAATTACCTAGTCCCAAACTAGGATACCCTGTACTATGGACACACATAAACATACTTAGATACGAATATTATAAAATCCATGACTCTGAAACATTTCTGCTCATCACAGAAATGATTGCACCTTGCAGGATTCGAACCCATTTGATTACGTACCTAGGATCACTAGCCACGAGACCAACTGGTCATCAAATATATCGCCAACATATCGCCAACACGCCTCTTTGCGAGCATACTGCGCATGCGCACGCGGCATGGTACTGGTTCATCAATGTCCACGCAGGTATTATATCATAGATAGTGAATTACCACTTATGGATCAAAAAAGAGGGTAAGCTAGAACACCTTTAGGCTTCTATTCCTAGTTCCTACGTATGTTTAGCGATTTGTACTAGTTTACAAGTTACAGTATAATATAGTTTTTTTTAGCCCAACTCAAGATTTCATTAGAAATTTAGTAATTGTGACCAAACTAAGAGCATTAACGTTGTGTTTTTTTTTTCGTGTAGGTAGTATAATAATGGTTCTTTTAAAATAAATATCTCTGTGTTAAAATTTTTAGATTTTGTGAAAAAACGTAACCATTGAAATTATTACCTCAAACAAATATGTATTTTCCAGCTTAGAAGGCACTTTTTGCTGTGTTGCTCAACTGATTGCAATGGTTTTGAGATATGAACTAAAACAATATATTGTTACTATTCAAATTATAGCCCTGCAAACATTGAAGACAGTTTGTATGAGATACACATTTGTTTTGTTGTCACAGAAGCTAATAAATATAATACAGTAAAATTAATGTATTTTAAAGGGCCTATTATTAAACTACTTACACAAAAAACACACCGTTTGTTTTAATAGTTTGGTCATAATTCATAAATTTCTAGTGTAATCTGGAGTTGGGCTAAAGAAACTAAAATATTCTACGGGATATTCGGAAATTATTCCAAATCACTGAACATACCTGGGAAGTTAAATCGATAGGTCTGGCGGTGTTCTAGCCCACACCCTATTTTGATCCATCAGTGTAAAAACATTCTGTATACATGATGTCCCAAAAATACATGGTTGACATTCGGAGACTTTCCATATAAAAATCCGATTCGTGGTTTGTACTACTACACGCTAGCAAAAATATGTATGCACGCAGTTTGTCTAATGCTATTACGGTCCCATCCCATCCCATTCATATTATGACTGGCTGTGTCCCAGCCAGTCATAATATTTGATACATGCGTAAAACCTGACATCGAAAGATCGATAAAAATACAAAAGAAACATGACATCATTTTGGAATCCAAAATGGCGGACATGTTTTATTTCAGTGTTACTTAATTTCCAAGATTTCCCGGGGAGCGTTTACTTTTTTAAATATTTTACTATATAAATACAAGTCCGCTATCTTCGATAACATCTCAATTTAATAATAAGCACCCGGAGAAAGTTAGGAAACGACACCCATATAATTTTATTAAAATTAAATCATATCTGCCATCTTCAATTTGAAAATGGATGTCACTTTCGTTATAAGCATCCCGAGAAACTTCGAAACGACACCCACATTATTTTACTAAAAGAACATGTCCGTGTTTAATGAACATGTTTAATATCTTTGACATGCCAACGGCCTAAGGGATTACCCGATAAATCACTGAGGTCGTAAATAAGTGGTGAAATTTTAGCTGCTATGATGCATTTTACAAATTTAGGAGCTAATTTAGCTGAAAAATACTTGCCTGCTGAACTTATGGGATAATTACGTTTCCATATAATGTCACCTTGGTTAAATTCAAGGTGTTGATGATGTTTATTATAATATTTTGCGTTAGTTTCATGAGCGCGAAATAAACGTGCTTGAACTTCAGCAAATAAAGGGCTTAACTGACCTATGTTGTCAGCGTACTCATCGCGTGGAGCAAAAATCAATTCTTCACTTAGATCCGAAGCATTATATACAGAACCACATGTTACAAGTTCGCGACCAAATACTAAGAAAGCTGGTGTGAATTTAGTAGTTTCATTAACAGCTGAATTTATTGCAAATTGGATTTGATTTAATTATAAATCCCAAGTACGATGGTCATTATCAACAAAAGAAGCAACTTCTGTTATAATTGTTTTGTTGTAACGTTCAACAGTATTGACTTGCGGACAGTAACGGGGGGTGTAATGAATTTTTGGTATGTTGTAATATTGAAATAAATCCTGGAGTTCATGACTAATTAGTTGAGGGCCATTATCTAGGATTATGGTCTCTGGAATACCATAAACCATAAAAACTAAGTTCTCAAGTATATGTTTGATTACAGAAGAGGTAGCTCGCTTCATGGGGAATATAAGACAATATTTGGAAAAACAACATGTGACTACAAAAATAAATCTATTAAGTTTACGTGTCATTGGAAGTGGACCAACAATATCAATAGATATGCATTGGAAAGGACGAGAACAGTTCTTGGGTTTACCCATCAGACCAATGGTATTTTGATTCTGATGCTTATAAGCGAGGCATGTTTCACATTTAGAAATATGGCTGGCAATGTCTTTGTACATTCCTGGCCAGAAGTATTTTTCTTTAATACGATGGTATGTTTTGAAAGTGCCAAAATGAGCTGCTGTTGGTAACGAATGGTCGTCGATAATAGCTGTACGAAATTCAGATAGGATTACTTCTTTCCAACTTAATTCTGAGTTTATGAGGGTATTAGAACGGGTGTACCTGTAGAGTTTATTGTGACGTATCATATAATCAGGAGTTGATGTGGGATTTGTGCTACACTTGGAGTATACAGAAGTGTACCACGAATCAGAAGTAGGTATTGGATCATAATTAATCACATTAATTGGTTTAATACGAGATAATGTATCTGGAACCAAATGTTCCTTGCCACGTTTATATTTAATGTCAAAATTAAACATTGATAAGCGTATGCTCCAACGGGCAAGTCTACCTGTAGGATTATCTAAGTGTAAGAACCATTGAAGTGCAGAATGATCGGTATAGATAGTAAACTTTTGACCATTGTCTAGATAGCAACGCCAATACTCTAATGCTGTTATAACGCTTAAGAGTTCACGTTCAGTGATAGAATAGTTTCTTTGGGGACCTGTAAGTAATTTGCTCATGTAAGCTATGGGTTTTTCAACTTCATCGAAGTCTTGGGTAAGCATTGCTCCAAGTCCAAAAGCGGATGCGTCGCAATGAACAGCAAAGGGTTTAGAAAAGTCAGGGCAAGTTAGAATAGGAGTTGATATTAAAGCTTGTTTGATTTTATTAAAAGCTTTATCAGCTTCAGAAGTCCACTTGAAAGCGGGAGCTTTCTTACTGGTAGACGTAAGTTTAGTGAGGGGAGCAGCTAATGTGCTAAGATTGGGTACAAAGCGTCTATACCAACTAGCTGTACCGAGAAACTTTTTCACCTCGCGAGCAGACCTGGGTGCTGGTATTTCTAAGATTGCTTTGACTTTATCAGGGTCTGTGTGGAGACCTTGATCATCAATTACGTAGCCTAGGTATTTAAGTTCATTTCGGAAAAATGCACATTTTGGAAAATTTACTGTTATACCTGCTTTTGAAAGTTTTGCGTGTAATTTGTTAAGCAAACGTACGTGTTCCTCGTACGTTTTTGTGGCTATTATTATATCATCCAAATAATAAAAAAGAGAGTCGTTATTAGACTCATCAGAAAGAAGATTATCAATGAATCTTTGTTGCGTAGCTGGTGCGTTAGTAAGACCAAAAGGCATAACCTTAAATTGAAAAGACCCACGACCTGGAACGTGAAAAGCAGTCTTAGGTCTGTCTTCTAAACGTAAAGGCACTTCCCAAAAAGCTTTAGCAATGTCAATTGAACTCAGATATTTAGAATCTTTAAGGTTATCTATAATGTCTGATATGAATGGTAATTTATAAGCATCTTTTCTAGTTATGTCGTTAAGCTTACGACTGTCGACGCAAAATCTCCAAGTACCATCTTTCTTAGGGGTAATAATTACAGGATTTAGCCATGGGCTTTCACAAGGCTCTATAACATCAAGTTCTAGCATTTTCTTCTAACTTTAACTTCTGCTCGAAGAGCTTTCTGTTTTTCAGGGGATAACCGATAGCAACGTTGACGAATAGGTGGGTGGTCACCTGTATCAATACAGTGTTCAATAAGGTTTGTTCTTCCTAAAGGAAGTACGTCGGTAGAAATATTACGAAATTGTTCTACGACTGCATTAGCAAGAATCAATTGTGTATCTGTAAGTCTGTCATAAGACTGTAAGTACGTATCATTATTATTGATGATAAACATAGGAGTATCTGAACTTTTGAGCATACTGACCGTATTAAGTATGTCTGGAGCCAGCTTAAAAGTTTTCCAGAAGTCGATACCTAATATGAAAGGTTGAGTAACAGCGGGTATTACATGGGCAGTAATTATAGCAAACCTATTTTTAAATAAAGTTGGAAGGTTAATAGTACCAATTGAATTGATTGTTTGACCATTAGCAACAAAACCTTTGATAATTTGGTCACGTTGTAGTTCCAAACCATGTTCAAGTAATAATTTATGTGAGTTATTACCTAAAATTGTAATGGCACTGCCACTATCCAGCAAACCGTTAAGGGTTAAATTCCCAACATTTACTCTAAGGTATGGACGTTCAGTGTCCGATGTATTATCAAAGAGGAGCGTAGAAACGTTGTATGTTTTGAAAAATATTGAAATAGTTTTAAGCCAATTGTTCCAATCATTTTGATCAAAGTTATTGTTAGTATTACAATTTTGTGTTTCTAGTTCCTCTCTAATTAGTTTTTTGAATTTTTTGTACATACAGGGCAATTGGTAAAAATTACGTCTTTTTACCGCAACTTAAACAAACTTTATGTCTGTAGGGACATTGACATAAAGCATGACTGTCGTTTCGACAGCGAGGGCAAAATATAGGTAGTGCAGTTTTCTTAAAATCTGCAGCAATTGAATGTACAGGGTAAGGTTGAGGGTAAGGGTGTGTTTGCACAAGTGGTTGTTGTAAGGTATTGTACGGATAATGTGGTATGTTAGGTGTAGCAGTGACTTTGTGTTGGGTATTAGAAGTCGAAGGCTTCGCTAAGTCTTGTAATGTAGAAGGGGTATCAGAGTTGGAAATTTCAATGCAACTTTCGTACCATTTGCACGATTTTAATAATGTTGCGACCGAGTCGAGATCGTCTGGTGATAACCTTTGACCGAATTCGGGTCGCAAGTTACGCCTAAGAATATCAATCTTGGCTTTTTCTGAAATAGGCTCACGTAATTTTGCAAATAATGATTCTAATTCGGTAAAATAACAAATCACACGCTCAGTTGTTTTTTGTTTGCGAGCATCTATGATTTTACGCAGTTTATAGTCGTAGTCTGTAATTTCAAATTCATTTAGTAATGTAATTTTAAAAGATTCCCAATCCGGGATTGTTTGTTTGTGAGCTCGAAACCAATCTAAAGGAGTTCCTTTCAGAATATCGTATATATGATTGTATAGTTCAGTATGTGAAATATTTCGAGCAACTGCGAATTCCTCTACTTTTTCAAGAAAATCTCTTGGACAACTATCCCCCTTGTAAATAAACCGTTTAATTTTGTGACTTGATCTGTTGATCGAAATATTTTGTAGCTTTTGTGTCAGTAGGTCAAAATATGGTAATTGAGTTTGTTGTTCTGGAAAATGATCGTGTGTATAAGTATTTTCTGTAGAAGAGCATCTAGGAGTTTCTAATGTTTCGAAACGTTTTTGTAATTCGAAGAAATTCTCTGAAACATTTTTAAATGTTTCTAGTTGTACTGTCGTAATTTCGGTGGTAATATCCATGTTATTTAATCTATTTTTAATATGCATAATATAGGACGCACTCTTCTCCTTTCGTACCGGGTAAGCTATTAAACGTGCAGAAATAATGGTCAGACATTTTTGAATTTAGATTATATCCTGTTCAAATGTATACGGACTTTGAAAATCTTGTGTATTCTTGAGCTGTCAAGTAAGGTCGATAACCTTGAACGTAAATTTTCTGCAGTATCTGTTGTATGAACTTCAGCATTTCTACATTTTAATTCATAGATCAATTCTGGTTTATTTAGATGCGCAGGGTCCATTTTTATTTAATATGAGACCAGCAAATAAAACTAAGTGTTTACTTTGTAGGTAACGTGCGTTTAGTGCGTTTTGTGCGTTAGTAACGCTTTAAAAACATATTTAAAAAAATAGCGTTAATGTTAACGCGTCACGCATAATAACGCGTCAAAGTTTAGAGTAATTCGGAACTAGGTAGGCCGATAGTGAAATTTGGAACACAAGAGAAGAACTAATTGAAAAAATATTACAAGTCGGGGATGTAATGAGGGCGGACAAAGCCATGATAAAAAGAGCTACACAACATGTGTCAATTAGGGCAACTGCTTGTCTACAACAAAACGGAGGACATTTTGAATCGTGGCTGTAGTACCTAGTTATTAAATTAATAAATGATAATTAATGGTTTTACTTTGTTCTTTTCTTGCCTTTTCCCATCCCAATCATCATAGCTTTGACGTGTGCTATTAATAGAGTTTTTAAGGGTCATATTTAAACCATCATAGTTTCGAAAATATTTAACTTAGGACCTTGATGTAAGATTTATTTTAATGGAAATATCTTGTACTATGATAATACAATTAAAAAAAAATAGCTTGACAGGTTAGTTTTCATAAAAAAAATTAAAAACTAAAAAAAATGCAATAAATAAATACGATTTTTATTTTGTTAATATTGTTATGTTATTTTGTGAAAAAGATATTGAATAAAATGTATCATAAATTGATTGTCTTCATTGTTAGCTTTCAAATGATACCTCTTTCGTCTTCCTAAGACGTCTACATCGATAGCAATGATTAAATCAGTGTAGGCGTCTGAGCTGCGAAGTAAAAAAAACAAAATGGCTGCCATTTTAGTATGGAGAGGCCAAGAGAAAATCGAGATAGTGATTTGTCGATAAAAATCCCCATATTTAACCCCCCTTAAGTCTCCGACACCGGTGACCAGACACATTGTATAAAGAATATTTTATGTCAGTAGAAGCGTTCACTTTAGCAGAACTTTATAAAATGAGATGAGAATTTCAAAGGTTTCGGGTGTTATATAATTTTTTATGAAATGAAAATACATGAAATTTCAGTATGTAGAGCAATAGTAGCCTAGAGGTATACTATGCAAGTTCGTCCTGGACTCCGCAACCAATGCCATTCCTAAGTTTAGTGTGGTTTTCCATCGTTGCGTGCTTTGGTGGGCACGTTAAGTTGCCAGTCGCAGCTGTTATTGATTAGTTAAGCCATGTCAAAAGGCGGCCTGACGAACAAGTAATTTATTTTAATTATTTGATGATTAAACGAGACGTTACATGGCATCCCTTTCAAATATTCAGATAAATATTCTGTACAACATTTTATGGCATTTATTTGCTCTCTTTTATGTACCTCGAAGTCAATAGTTTGGATTCGACAATCCTAACAAAAGCATTGTTATAATTTAGTTACTGAACATAAATTATAAGTGGCTCATTTTTTGAGGAGTTGTCATATTGGAAAGGGATTTTAGGACTTTTTTTAAAGTCTAGAATTACTGAGTCTTTAGTCACACAAATGCTGACAAAGTAATAAATAAATAAATAAATAAACTAATAAATTTATTTATTGCATGTAAAATTGTACAATGAATTTGCGGCCCTGCGACAATGACAATGAATGACAGGTTATTTGTATATGGAATGAATAATGAACTATCAAAATGAAAAGAAATGGATTATGAAAGAATTAAGATATCAAAAGAGTATTATTATGAAAGAGGTTTGGACCTCGTCACAATTGGCTCATCAAATAAGCATTGTAGTTCAACGGGGCAATGCCACCAGCATGGTACGCTGCCAACCGGTAGTGGGCAAGAACAATTGGATTTCCATGGCATGCGGGATGTCCCACTGTTTCATGTATAGTACCAGTAGAGCACTATTATGTATTCTGTGGTACTAGTTGTATTTTGTAGTAGTTAATAAACAATTACTTGTCCCATAGATCTATATTTTGTAATTTCATATAATATTTTTAAACTCCCAAACTGCCTCCATTTTTGCCTAATCCCTATGTACTGGTATCACTCGCGTCAAACACTGCCAAGAACCTGCTTCATAATTTGAAATCTCTCAGTATTTAAATTAGGCCTCCGGATTAACAGTGTGTATTGAACCTCCTAGGATATTACCTGTGGGAAGTAAATTCGAAACTACTGGGTTAATTCCAAATATTGATTCACGATTTTCAATCAATCAATGATTTATTTGCTAGAATATATTA
The DNA here is from genome assembly GCA_946251855.1 of Alsophila aescularia. Taxonomy (NCBI): domain Eukaryota; kingdom Metazoa; phylum Arthropoda; class Insecta; order Lepidoptera; family Geometridae; genus Alsophila; species Alsophila aescularia. Next base: position 52,268,566 of record OX276383.1, on the reverse strand, counting down.
TTAAAGTTATATACCTATAAAAATATATCATGTTATTAATGATCAAATTGTAGGAGTTGATGAAATATATTAATGTATAAGCAATATTGCAAAGTAATAAATATTTTAATATTAAGTCATGTATACTATTGATATAAAACAAAAGTTAATTAATGCAAATATCATGATTGTAAAATAGATGTGTTGTCTAAGGCATTAGAAAATAATATCTAGTACTATTAATTTTGACAGTATTTACGATAAACGATTATGAATGACATTAGAGTTCAGCACATTTTGGTTAAGTTATTAAAAAAAAAAACAGAACTATCTAAAATTTGTGTAAAGTATTGAAGTTGGTAAGTTACCTATGTATATTTCGGGAGTAATATTTAACCTATTGAGCATTATTTCTGTATAATGTCATGATTTAGGTTAAGCACTTACATTATATCTATATGTTTTAATTAATTTGTGTAAAGTATTGAACTTGGTAAGTTACCTATGTATATTTCGGGAGTAATATTTAACCTATTGAGCATTATTTCTGCATAATGTCATGATTTAGGTTAAGCACATACATTATATCTATATGTTTTAATTAATTTGTGTAAAGTATTGAAGTTGGTAAGTTACCAATGTATATTTCGGGAGTAATATTTAACCTATTGAGCATTATTTCTGTATAATGTCATGATTTAGGTTAAGCACTTACATTATATCTATATGTTTTAATTAATTTGTGTAAAGTATTGAAGTTGGTAAGTTACCGACGAGTATGTATATTTCGGGAGTAATATTTAACCTATTGAGCATTATTTCTGTATAATGTCATGATTTAGGTTAAGCACTTACATTATATCTATATGTTTTAATTAATTTGTGTAAAGTATTGAAGTTGGTAAGTTACCTATGTATATTTCGGGAGTAATATTTAACCTATTGAGCATTATTTCTGTATAATGTCATGATTTAGGTTAAGCACTTACATTATATCTATATGTTTTAATTAATTGTGATAAGATGTGTTGCGGGGAGGAAACACGTTTCCGGATGGCGATTTCAAATGTTATGTTTAAATTGAAGGGTTTTTGCAGTAGTGTTCGAATTCAATTTGACTAATACTTCAGGAATATTTAAAAAGTATGGCTACCGGAACGTCAGATGAAGGTGGCGTCACCTGGCAATCGTTTGCCTTACCATGATTATATTCATCTCAAACATAGTCTCACGACGATGGCGCCATTTTTTTCTTGCAGGGGAAAAGATTGTGAGGAGGTAGATTTTTCAATTCTTGTTGAGCATCGGAACGGAGAAGTCAACTGTAAAGTAGAATATAAATGACCATTGAAAATACATATGTATTATGTCTGAAGAAGTTATTTACTACAAATGTAAAGTAGAATATAAGCGACCAGTGGATGGAATACAAGCATTTTATACCTGAAGGACCAATTTTTTTTACAGGTTAGGTTAGCCATAACCATTATTATGGAGCCAAAATCTAGTCCACAGCGAGTTTGCAGTCTAGCACGCGCTGCCATAGATAATAAATGGTGAAACCCCTCGTTGAACGGAGCCAAACCGGTACTTTTATATGAAAAAATATCTATTATAAATTTTTTTAGTTCAAAAGTCAGTTAATGGTTTTTTTTCTTAATAGAGACGTGCCGTGCGTTAAGTATGTCATTGTGCCACCATTTATGAGTTCATTTTTGGGTTGACTTTACGATATGAGGGAAAATAAATCAATTTATTGTACTATGGAAACATGAAGCTTCAGTGCGATACCTATAGCTAGACAACGCAATTTCTACTTGTTTTTCTTGTGCGATACCATAAAAAATATGCGAGTAAATCATGTAAATTTGTATTTATTCATTATTTTTTATTTTCTTCTTAGGGTAAGTGTTTACTGATACTAAACATGCACTATCTGTAAATATATGTTAGTACTATAATGTGGGAATAACATGTGTTTTTAACGTTCTTGTTAGATATGCCACGACTTTTTTGTTTTTTGTACAAAATTATATTTGTCCGAGTGAGCGCGAAGCACGAGCGAAATATCACCGTTTCAGCTTGGGTAAAATGCTTTCGTATGTCCGGATGTCTTCTGTCTTTTGTTCTGTTGTTTCTGTTCTTCTGCATTTCTCTAGACGAAACTTGGTGTACAGCTTAAACGAATTTTTAAAAACAGCTGTTACCTGTTAATTTGACAGCTGTCAGCCAAAACGAAGATATCGATAAAGAAACTACTATTCTAGGATCAATAGTTTCCGAGTAACAGCTATTATTAGTTTGACAGCTGTCATCCAAAACGTCAATAATTTCAGAGTTATAGCATTTTTAAGTTTGACATCTGTCATCCAAAACGAAGATATCGATGAGATATATCACTTTGTTATGAAACTTCTAGTCTACGATCAATATTTCCGAGTAAAAGCTGTATATTAAGTTTGACAGCTGTCATTCAAAACGAAGATATCGATGAGATCTATCACTTCTGTGAAGAAACTACTAGTCTAAGATCAATAGTTTCATAGTTATAGCCCTTTTAAGTTTGACAACTGTCATCCAAAACGAAGATATCAATAAGATCTATCACTTCTGTAAAGAAACTACTAGTCTAAGATCAATAGTCTCAGAGTTATAGCCCTTTTAAGTTTAACAGCTGTCATCAAAAAAGATATAGCTGAGATAAACTACTGGTCTACAATATGAAACTACTGGTCTTCGATCAATAGTTTCAGATTTATAGCCTGTTTAAGTATGACAACAGTCATCCAAAACGAAGATATCAATGAGATCTATCACTTCTGTACAGAAACTAATAGCCTACGATCAATAGTTTCTAAAGCCCTTTTAAGTTTGACAGCTTTCAGCCAACAAGAAGATATCTATGAGATCCATCACTTCTGTAAAGAAACTACTAGTCTACGATCAATAGTCTTTATCCACCTTTCCTTTTTTCACCTCTTATTTTTCCCTGTTAAGTTAGACAGCTGTCATCCAAAACGAAGATATCGATAAGATCTATCACTTCTCTAAATAAACTCCCAGTCTAAGATCAAGTTTCAGAATAATAACCCTTTTAAATTTGACAGCTGTTACCCAAAACGAAGATATCGATGAGGTCTATCACTTCTGGTCGTGAGAATATTTGTTTTATGAGCTGTTGTCTATTTCTTTCCTCTGCTAGATGTAACTAACTTCTGGTTTCGCCCAAGACGGGCCGGAAAACGATTTAAGCAAAAGTGTAAAATATTAGAAGTTAAATTCTGAACGGTTCGAATTGTTAGGACCAGTAGCGCCTGACACAAATAGAATAACAATTATAACAATGTGTCTGCAGCACATAAAGAATAGGCACCTACGGCGCGTGTTTTGTCAAAGCAGAGTTGTTGATTGTTCTATATTAAATCAATAAGAAAACGGTGAAAGTCGTAAGGGGAGGGGTGGTGCAGGACAACTTAGCTTTGAAATTAGTCCAAAAACATTCATGCACTTAATATAACATATCGTCATATTTCTCAAAAGTGTGATAATAACGTGACATTTCATAAAAGTCTGTACCGCTTCCCTATTTTCGTGGGACCAACTGAAATTGTATGTCGACCAGGTTACCAGAAAACTAACCCCCTTACTTATAAAAAGTTATGCAATGATTAAGTAATGATTAGTAAAACTGCGCAGTACAATATTGTACTGAGCGGAATTCTTAATCATTGCATAACCATTGCATAACTTTTTATAAGTAAAAAGGTTTATAAAAGGTAGGTTTATATCCCAAATTTCAAATCTTGGGACTCAAAATTGCTCCCAGAAAAAATAATTTGGTACCTGGTCATCCACAATTTTGTAAACACGTTTCGCCGCTTTGTTACATGAATTTGAAAAGCCAAAATTTGTAATATTAATAAGAAAATTATCTTCCATTTAGCATTAAAAGAATATTAGCTTTTAGTTAGTTGATATACAAAAAAGGTTTGCTCACAAAGTTAACCTTTTTTGGAGCGGTGAAGGTGCAGCGAAATCACGAACCCCCTTCTCCCCCGCGATATGCAGTTAAATACAGTTTCGCCCTAAGAAGCGAGAGAGCACAGAGTACTATGTATATACCGAAACGAGAGAGATAGCGTCAAACTACCACGACGAGCACACGCTTGCTGACCCAGCGATTTTGACAAGCAGCCATTAGAAACTCAAAGGAAACGAGAGGCATTGAGCGGACGACGACAAGCAGCTCGAAGGTTCAGAGGGTGCAGAAATAGAACGCGCCACCAACCTTCGAAAGCAAAACCCACGGTCGAGGAGATGTCCCGTAGGAAGGCTTGGTTTCCGGAGAATTGATTGCAGCGTGCGTTTTCTTTCGAAAGGTACCTAAAATAACTATGTTCAGATACGCGAAACACCTCCATTTTCCTGCTCCACGCGCGTAGCATAAATTTTCCCCTCGGATTTCCCTATGTAGGCTCTCAAAAGTTAGATTATAGTTTATTTCAGTAGTAATTTTTGTAATTTAAAACGAAGATATCGATGACATCTATCACTTTTGTAAAAAACTACTTATGAAGGATCTTTAGTTTCAGCGTTATAGCCCTATTCAGTTTGATAGCTGTCATACAAAACTTCACTTTTGTTAATAAACTTCTAGTCTTCTTTTCAGTTCCCCCAACCAGATTCCTTCCCCCTTCCTCCTCCCTTCCCCACTCATCACCACCCTCCCTCACCCTTCACCCACCTTCCCCCACTTTACACCCGCTCTTTCCCCACCCATCTACCCCATTGAAACCCGTCACTTCCTCTTCACCTTCCCCCACTTTACCCCACCTCCCCTCACTCATCACAACCTTCCCCCCACCATCGTTTACCCATCCCCCATCCTTTTCCACCTTTCCTTACCTTACCCCCACTTTCCCCCACCTTCCCTTATCTTCCCCCCACGTACTTTCTGCTCTTGCCCCACCCTTTCTCCACCGGCTGTGACTTTGACACCTGTCACTTCTCCCGACACTCAATTGTTTTACTGATATTTATTTGTTTTCTAACATTCACTTGTTTTACTATGGTTATTTGTTGTTCTATGCTAATGAGAACTTTAGCTTGGAAACTATCAATTATTATTTTTTTGCTCAAGCGTCCATTTTTTTTTATCAGATTCTGGAAGAGGCTATTACCCTGAACCAAGGAATTTATATACTAACGAAACCGGAAGGATCACTCGTAATTTAATGTAAATATTAATTTGAACCTTATTACAACTAAATAACGTTCTTTTTTAATTCGATGTAGTTATAAGGAAAAACTGTCTTTTCAGTCACTGTGTCCCGTTTAAACAGTTCATCATCATCAACATCATTTCAGCCTTTAGAAGTTCACTGCTGAACATAAGCCTCCCCCAAAGAGCGCCACGACGAACGGTCTTGTGCCGCCTCCGTCCACCGACTCCCTGCGATGGCTACAATGATGTCCGTCCATCGTGTGGGGGTCTTCCTACACTTCGCTTGCTTGCTCGTGGTCGCCATTCCCGAACCTTTATTCCCTAGCGGTTGTCGGCTCTGCAAACTATATGGCCTGCCCATTGTCACTTCCACTTGCGAATTCTTAGAAGAACCAATTTTATTGACCTAGCTGGTCAATAAACTTGGTTCTTCTACGGATTTCCTCGTTAGGGGTTTTATCTCGTAGTGAAACTCCGAACATAGCTCTCTCTATTGCACGCCGCGCGACTTTGAGCTATAGTATGAGACCAATAGATAGCGATTACGTCTCAGTGCCTTATGTCATCACTGGCAACACGCACTGATTATAAACTTTCGTCTTGAGGCTCTGCGGTATGTGTGACGAGACGATATGGCGTAATTTCCAGAACGGGCAGCGTTCTGGAAATCCAAGCTGTATTCGTCGGTTGAAGTTTTTGTCGAAGTTCGGGATAAAGTCGGGTCAAACGGGCTTTTGCATAGCTAGTCGTGCTAGGAGGACTATGCCATGAGGTGTACAAATGCCCATAGAACTTCTCGAGCTCACTCAATATCTGAAGCTTTGAGGAAACGATGCCGCCACTGTCGGTCTACAGCTTCGTCAACAAGCTTTTCCCTATATAAAGATCTCTTGCGAACACTTTGGAGCCCTTGTTCTGCTCTATTGCATTCTTAATACAAGTAGTATTATAGGAACTGTTCTGCCATAAGTTTGAAAGTATGCTCAGAGAGTTATTGTGTTCTATTTTTGCGGGGGTCTAAAAAAACTCCGACCTGGCCGCGTGAACAATTTCCACCAGCCTGTTGTTTAGTTCGCCGCGTCTACTGCATTGCATTTGGTAAGGATTTGGAAGTGATATTGGAGTTTCAACTGAAAGCTCTCGGGGTTTTGGATTTGGGCAGGACTTGGGCGAAGATTAGATCTCATCTAACGAGACCTTTGCAGCTTTACGTTGATATTCAATGAGCTTCTTACCATGCGGTAATCACTGCCGGTCTTCATCATTGAATATATGTCTACTGGTCGTCAAAATTAAATCTATCTCGCGCTTATGACCGCCGGGGTGCAGCCACGTCCATTTTCTAGACGGGCGATTCTTAAAAAAGGAGTTCGTCATAAAGAGTCCCTCATTCTCCATGAGGTCAGCCAATTGCTGACCCCATTAGTTCCACTGTCTTAATCAAAACTGCCTTACTCTCCGTTCGTCGCCAATCCTCATGCCTAGCCGTGCGTTGAAGTCCCCCATCACCACCGAGAAGTGTGTTTTCAGGGCATGTATGGTATCAGAATGTCGTCGTGCATAGCCTCCATTTCATCGTCCGGGCGTTTCGAGTGTGGGGCGTACACCTGTATGACCTTCAACGAATACCGCTCGGTAATTCTGAGTATAAGGTAGCATACCTTACGTAGCACCCTACTCGAAACGCTTCCAATCCTCACAATGTTGTTGACGAGGGACTTGTAGACTAAAAATCCTATACCGTGTTGGGACTGCTGGTCGCCCTCCTGGAAATAGAGTAAGTTGCCGGAATTGAGGTTTATCGTATCCTCTCCCTCTCTTCGGACTTTTGATATCCCTATAATAGCCCAGTGGAACTTACAACTTCTTCCAGCTCTATCAAATTCTCATCAACGTCCTCAAGGTGCGTGCGTTAAAAGTGGCCAGGTCCAGAGATCGTGGGGGTTAGTTGCTGAGTCTCTGCTAGAGATTCTTAGCGACCCCTGCTCCGCCGTTACCGTGGCGCTACCGTTAACGGTGGAGCAGAAGTTTCTATACACAGTTGCTAGCATATAATTTTCAGTAGTGTGCCCATTTAATTTAAATTTCAGGATAGTCAATAAGCATGTATTGTATTTTGCGACGTTCCTATGTTTCAACTCATTTCCACCCTGTTCAATTGTATTACAGATTGCTTGTTAACGAAGAAAATAAAAATAAATGGATGGAAGTATTGCAAAGAACAATGGCGAACTCCCATATATGTTTTTATGCCAGTAAAATTCACGGCATCTTTAGACAAAAAATGTTGCTAGTAATTCAGCATAATTTCCTGAGTTTTTTCCTATGACTTTTTATTGGGGAGGCCAGGAGTAATTGTTATCAGGCTTCAAAGTTTTGTAGGTTACGTTACTGTTAACGACTTTTGAAACAAGTCTTAGAGATTTTAATTATTTTATCTGCTTAATTAGGTTGACAGTTAAGTACTTATGCATGATAAATAAAATGTTAAAAGATATTGTACGTATTCAATTACCTACCTAGTTTAACAGACCAGGCTTTTGAATAATAATTATTTTCAATCTCTTACAGCCTAGTGAGATAACAAAACAATATGTTTAGATATGTTGCTGCTGTTTCACTGTACAGAGAAACAGTTGTCCAATATTAGCACAAATATTATGTTACAATTCCTCACACACTAAATAATTTATTTACACAAATCTTTGTTTCTTTTGTATTTATTGTTCAATACTTTGAAATGCACGCCCGATGTACTATTATTTCTTTCACGACCTGGACGACTTGTATATAATGCTGTTTCGCATTAAGTCATTCCTTGTAAACTATTTTTGTGCAAAATAATTAAATAAATAAATAAGTAAACATAACCTAACAACAAAATGCATTGTATTCAATTGTATTCTGTACTTGTATACTGTAATATTTCGTTTATAAAGGTTTCATATTGATGTACCATTTTGTATATAGCACAGTCTATATTATTATTCTGTGTATCGCAAGAAGGTTTAAATACGCTTACTGTTAAAAGGTTTAGCGGCAGTAAGCGTAATTGAACCTCCTTTGATTTAATAAAACTGGGTGGGAAGTATACTGTGTTGACAATTTTGACGTCCAAACCGGAAACGTCATAGTCTACACTAATATTATAAAGAGGAAAGATTTCATTGTTTGTTTGTAATGGATAAACTCAAACCTGATTTTAAAAATTCTTTCATATAAAGAAAGCTAAATTATCAGCGAGTAACACTAGCAGAATTTAAATTTTTCAATAAATTTGAGTTCCCTTCGAAAATTGCATCACTGAACATCTAATAATCATTGACGTAGGAAATGCTCTATGCTAATAATAAACGAAATTCAACCTCCTTACGTTAAACAGAATAATACTATAGACGATATGGTACGTCAGTATAAAACCTATAAACACAAACATTTTGTGTAAGAAATTGCTGTTGTTCTATTTCTCCAAATAAAGTACTTGCTAATTTTATCTCTCTATATATCTACCCGTGCGAAGCCGGGGCGGGTCGCTAGACCCGCCCCGGCTTCGCACGGGTATTATGTATATTTGTTCACCCGTTGGCCAGGCAACAAGGCTGGTTAAACATTATAGGTAGGAAATGAAGATGCAATTACATGATTTTTTAAATTGTATTGTTAACCAGGCTTTTCCTTGCTTACATGCTATGTTGAAAACACGTACAAAAATAATTACTAAAATTCTGTAGAAATTATATTTCAATACGCTGCAAGATTTATAACTTAAAATTTCACCGTTGTTCTTTCTGGAAATTTGTCTGAGTGGGGAGCTGTTAAACTTAATAGGTCTATAACCACAGGCCCACGCTTTTTTTTTTTTTTTTTTTTCTTATTTACACTATTAAAATTTATTTTCTATTTTTAAGTTTGATTTTCTATATAAAGCGTGTTTTTTAGTTTTTTTAAACTATTATTTATTTTCTACTTTTTAGTTTTTTTTTTCGAATTATTGCATTGTCATCGGTCTTTGACAGGTGTGCAAAATTTGAATGAAATCTGACCGTTTAAAGTGGGTCAAAATAGCGTCCAAAGGAGTCGGTTACATAAATACAAACATACAAGTGAAGCTAATATAAAGCGTATAATAAAAATTCTTAACAATAGTGACAGATCTCATCGATATCTTCGTTTTGGATGACAGCTGTCAAACCTAAAAGGGTTAAAGTAAACTTCTTTAAAAAACTTTCGTATTATTTTTTAACTTCTGTAATAAAATACTAGTCTAGGATCAATAGTTTCAGAGTTATAGCCGTTTTAAGTTTGACAGCAGTAAATTTTAAAAAGGCTTTAACTGGGAAACTATTTATCCTAGACTAACAGTTTCTTTACAGAAGTGATAGATCTCATCGATATCTTCGTTTTGTATGACAGCTATCAAACTTAAAACAGCTACAACTCGGAAACTATTGATCCTAGACTAAAAAATTCTGTACAGAAATGATAGATCTCATCGATATCTTCGTTTTGGATGACAGCTGTCACACTTAAAAGGGCTATAACTCTGAAACTAGTAATAATGGACTAGAAGTTTCTTTACAGCAGTGATAGATCTCATGGATATCTTCGTTTTGGATGACAGCTGTCAAACTTAAAAGGGCTATAACTCTGAAACTATTAATCCTAGTCTAGTAAATTCTTTACGGAAGTGATAGATCTCATCAATATCTTCAATTTAGATTACAGCTGTCAAACTTAGAAGGGATTTAATTCGGAAATTATTTATCCTAGACTAAAAATTTCTGTACAGAAGTGATAGATATCATCGATATCTTCGTTTTGGATGATAGCTGTTAAACTTAAAAGGGCTATAACTCTGAAACTATTATTCGTTGACTAGTAGTTTTTTTACATCAGTGATAGATCTTATCGATATCTTCGTTTTAAATGACAGCTGTCAAACTTAAAACGTCTTTAACTCGGAAACTCATTATCCTAGACTAAAAGTTTATGTACAAAAGTGATAGATCTCATCGACATCTTCGTTTTGGATGACAGCTGTCAAACTGAAAAGGGCTATAATTTTTGATCTTGGACTAGTAAATTATTTACAGAAGTGATAGATCTCTTCGATATCTTCGTTTTGTATGACAGCTGTCAAACTTAAAATAGCTATAACTTGGAAACTATTTATCCTAGACTAGAAGTTTATGTTATAAGTGATATATCCTATCGATATATTCGTTTTGGAAATAGTTGTCAAATTTAAAAAGGCTATAACTCTGAAACTATTAATCCTAGACTAGATGTTTCTTTACAGAAGTGATGGATCTCATCGAGATGTTCGTTTTAACTAGTTTGTTGGAATTTTGATCAATGAATAAAAAACCCAGAAATAAAAACAAAAAAAAACAATAAAATAATACCGAAATTATTTTTGTTTTTCTAAACAATATTTATTCACCTTAATGGGGGATTTTCTTTCTGTGATGGTCACTAATGTGCATTCGTACCATAGAGTACCAGACATTTCCTACGTCAATGATTCGTACCGATGGTAATCTGTGACAGTCAAAGAGACTGGTGACAGTGACTGACTTGACTTGATGGCAGTTAGCTACTCGCTTTTTATCACTTCATTGTTTGCTAACGCCATCTATTGGGTCATTTTGTAAACAATTATGTAATAGCTTTTGGAAAATCCCCATTACCTGTCATTAACGCTTTTGACATTATAACATTTGGGTAACATGTAGGTACATTTATTTAGATCAGCAGCAGCCGACACAGGTGTGTCGGCACTCAAATCTCCTATTGACGAGACTGAGAGCTAGCGAATGGGATCATCATCATCATCATCATCATAATGTCAGCCTTTAGAAGTCCACTGCTGAACATAGGCCTCCCCCAAAGAGCGCTACGACGAGCGATCCTGTGCCACCTCTATCCACCGACTTCCTGCGATGGCTACAATGTCGTCGGTCCATCGTGTGGGGGGTCTCCCCACACTTCGCAATAGCGAATGGGATAAGAAATAAAAATCAAGAAGTAGTAGTCTATCATGTTTTAATGTAACATTTAGATAGTTTCCTACACATCCACCTCTGTACACGCGCGCTACTGATATGAGCCAGTCCAGGCGCGGCGCGAGCCGCGGCTGCGCTCCCAAACATAAATAATTTCACGTATTATATAAACTTACAGCTAATTATACAAACGTGGCGGCCGGAACACCGGCACGCCCCATATACACCTATACTATATACACACTACGCTAGTCTGTACACGCGACCGTATTTACAACGAGAGATATGTATGAGGCGCGTCAATCGCGGTGCGGCGCGCGCGCGAGCAGCGCCAGCGGCTGCAGCGCATGCACGGCGGCGTGCGCGTGCACGTGTGCATGTGCGTGCGCGTGCGCATGCGCGTGCAGCGCGGCGGCGTGCGGCGCCAGCGGCGGCAGCAGGGGGCCTCCACCGCCGCTTTCACCCGGCGGCGGGTTGATGCGCTTCTCCTTCTGGCGGCGGTTGCAGAACCAGACGCGCACCACCTCCTTCTCCATGCAGAGAGCATCGGCAAGCGCCGAGATCTCTTCGCTGGTGGGCTTGGGGTTGTGCAAGAAAGCCTTCTCGAGCGCCACGCGCACGCCCGACTCGATGGAGGTGCGCTTTTTGCGGCGGCGGCCCACCGCCTCGGCCAGCCCGGCGCCGAGCCCAGCGCCGCCACCGCCACCGGCTGCGCCCGCGCCGCTCAGCGACGAATCCGCGTCCTCTAGCCACTTCTGCAGCAGCGGCTTCAGCTTGCACATGTTTTTAAAACTCAGGTTGAGTGCCTCGAACCGCGATATCGTCGTCTGCGAGAAGTCGTTTCCGTACAGCTTGCCCATAGCGAGCCCGACGTCGCCCTGCGTGAAACCTGTAGACGAAAGAAACAGTTAGAATCGTGAGCAGTGAGCGACCACAAACGGAAGGAACTGTGACACTCACCGAGCTTGATCCGGCGCTGCTTGAAAGTCTTGGCGAAATGCTCGAGTTCCTCGAGGTCAGCGGTATCGTCGGCGGCGGGCTCGAGCGCGCGCGGCTTGTGCGCGTGTGCGTGCAGCGGCGTGTGCGCGTGCGAGTGCAGCGGAGAGCGCGCGCGCCCCGAGCCCGTGAGCGGCGTCAGAAATGAGCCCGCACCCGGCGGCGTGCGCCGAGGGGACGGGGATCGCCCTTCTGTAACACCACATCGCGTTATGAGACCACGCGCACCGCGTTGTCCCGTGAAGCTCTCGGAACTTTACGGGATCAGATCGAAAAGAGTCGTTTCCGGCGGGCGGGTACCTGTGGTGGAAGGTGGCGCGGCGCCGGCACGTGCCTGCAGCTGCTGCAGCTGCTGCGCGGCTGCCTGTGCCACAGCTTGCTGCACCTGCATACAAACAGACACAGGTCAGTCCCAGCGCACGCACGAGGGCACGCAGTAGTGATGTGGGGGCGGCATGCACTCACCTGCGTGTGCAGAAGCAGTGAGTGCGCGCCGTGCTGCGTGAGCAGCAGGTGCTGCAGCTGCGCCAGCGCACTGCCCGCGCCGGCCGCGTTCTGGAACAACAACACACGGCACTGTATTCTCGTAATGAACCGAGCCAAGCGAGCTCTCCAAATCTACATGCATGAATCAGTGTTTGTATTTTTATTTCACTAAATAAATGTCTTCGTATTTATATGAACTAGCTGCTTTGCCCGCGTGTTCATTAAAAGTAGCCCATAGGTACGTATATTCCAGGACCAAATTGCCTATAAAGTACAATCTATGTATCGTCTCTACAAAGAAGTAAATTTAAAAAAAAAAACTCTAGGACACTTAAAATAAGCTGAACAAGATCTTTTTTTTTAAATCTTGTCTGTTTGTTTGTCTTCAAGTTTGTTCAAGCATCAAGATAAACAGATAAACAGATAAACTTAAAAACTGGGATGCTTGGTATCTCAATCCGATGAGAAGAAGCCGACCAATCATATAAAACTTTTTGACGGATGAAGGAATTTTGATCAAATGTTGGTATATTGGTATTTTAGGTTTTGGAATAGTACTTAGAGTACTTATAACCTAGAGATATAACCACGCGTGTGAAGTCGCGTACAGCTAGTATTATATATCTTCAAAATTCCTATAGTCGTCAAAAAGTAAAGCACCAATGCTCTTGATGTTTTTTGACAAAATTGTTATTTCGTTTCCATAGCAACCACAGACCATTTTGTGCTGGCAACCGTTCATTACAGTGAGTAATCAACATTTTCCAGTTTTCCCGAGGAAACTTACAATTTTCCGGGATAAAATCATCAAAGCATCTTATACCCTGTTTTATACCAGGGTATAAGATATCTCTATTCTAAATTTCATTAAAATCCGTCCAGCCGTTATCGCGTGAAAGCTCCCCAAACAAACAAACAAACAGACAACGTTTCACTTTTATATATTGGTATGGATTAAACCTTTGCACACTTAAACGAAACATGCTTGATTGAAAGAAACCTTCAACGTACTTAGAAGGCTGTTCAGTGACACGTTGTATAATAAAACGAAATAAAACTGCTGTAGGAAAACAATATGCAGTAGTTTTATTTCGCGTCATAATAGTATTATTATCAATGTTGGGCCCCACGACGCACGCGCGACGGACTGCGTGCCGCCACAGAATATTTAATAGTATTATTATCAATGTTGGGCCCCACGACGCACGCTCGACGGACTGCGTGCCGCCACAGAATATATAATAGTTGATCCGCGGCCGGCCGATAAACAGGCAGGCAAGGCACAGAGCACAGGCTAGGGGGAGTGTACAGACCGAAAAGCTACAGACCCATCTCTCTGCTGTGTCATACGTACAAACTGTTCGAAAGACTCTTACTTAATCGCCTCACACCTGTGATCGAGCCTAAGCTCATACCTGAACAGGCTGGTTTTAGACCAGGAAAGTCATGTTCAAACCAAGTCCTCAGGCTCACACAATATATTGAGGATAGTTACGAAGATAAAAAAGTTACTGGAGTTGTCTTCGTTGATCTGTCGGCAGCGTATGACACAGTAAACGTCAAAAGACTTCTTCTTAAAGTCAGACATATAACTAAAGATGAAGGCTTTGTTCGAATGCTAGGCGAGCTTCTGTATAACCGTCGTTTTCAAGTTCATCTACAGCTGAAGGAAAGCAGATGGCGATGCCAAACAAATGGTCTTCCGCAGGGAAGCGTGCTGGCTCCAGCTCTTTTTAACATTTATACAAAAGACCAACCCAGCTCCCCTCAAACTGAACGCTTCCTCTACGCGGATGACTTAGATTTAGCAGCCCAGGCTAGTACCTTCGAAGCAGTAGAAGAAAGACTGACAGAAACGCTAAGCGCACTTGACAAATACTACGCCACTAACGCTCTCAGACCAAACCCAGCCAAGACCCAGAGTGTTGCGCTTTCCACCTGCGTAACCGACAAGCAAACCGTTCTCTTAACGTTTCCTGGCAAGGAGTTGCTATCGAGCACTGTCACCACTCAAAATACCTGGGTGTCACGTTGGACAGGACGCTGACGTACAAACCTCACTGCGAAAAAACTAAACAGAAAGTCGGTTCACGCAACAACTTGCTTCGTCGCCTAACAACAACTAAGTGGGGAGCATCACCACATGTGCTTCGCACAACTGGCATGTCGTTGTGCTATTCCGCAGGTGAATTTGCGTGTCCCGTGTGGCACCGATCCGCCCATGCTAAACACAGCCAAATACAGCCTTGAACGAGACCTGCCGAATAATTACTGGCTGCTTAAAACCAACCCCGTTGGATATGCTCTATCCTTTGGCAGGTATAGCACCACCTGATGTAAGACGGGATGTCGCGTGCACAACAGAAAAGCTTAAGCAAGAGACTGATAACCGGCATCCCCTCTTCAGTCATACCATACCTCCAGCTAGACTGAAAACCCGTAATAGTTTCATGCGGTCTACAGAGCCAGCAAAACTCCACCCATTCAAAGCCAAAGTCCAACTGTGGCAGACTAATCACCCCACTCCACCTGACTACGTAGCCCCAAAAGAAGCTCTTCCTCCCGGTTATGACCAGTCTTGGCCTGTGTGGAGGTGCCTAAATCGGCTTCGAGCTGGTGTGGGGCGGTGTAGATATAATATGAGTAAATGGGGCATCATTGATCCATCTGAAGCGCATTGCAACTCAAACCATGCCGCATTTGCTCGAATGCCCCGCGTGCCCGAACACCTGCACTAGAAAGGACCTAATGGAGGCCACAGATAGCGCGATCGAGGTGCAACTTTCTGGTCCAATTATATATACGTTACAAATATCGAATCATTGACACGATAGAAGAAGAAGGGGGAGTGTAATTTATCGGAAGTGTTTTTAATTAGATTCATTGGTTGGCTTGGTTTAGATTTGTTTGTTTGTTTTATTTGAAGTTCGTAGGTGTAGGTATTATTAGAGTTTTTTGGTGGAGATAATAATAAGAAGGTAGGTTACCTACTTAGCGAAAGTAATTTTAGGATCTTAGTTTAGAATTGTTTAGTGAATGGTTTAGTTACATTTATTTGTGAGGAATTTATTTGTAGTTGGTATTCAAGTTTTCCGGTTAATAGTTACTTCCGTAGTGCACCTCTAGGATACTCAAGAAATATTTCTAGGTCCACCGGGTTAGGTTGTGCATTGTCTGTCAGTCAATAGGTATGCCACAGTACTTTTTTAAAGGAATAATTAAAATCATTTTATAAAACACATCTTTTGTGTTATTCTGCCCAATGAAGAATGCCCTCTTCAGGTGAAGCTCATTATTCATAAAGCCCGGTAATATTTTTTTCAATTGTTATTAAAAAATTGCCCTTTCATTTTGGCATTTTTCATAATGTCTGGTAAGTAACAAAAAGTTTGTACAAAGAAGATAATAAAAAAATGGTCTAGGTTACTTAAAATAAGCTACTGAACCTTATTTTTATCCGACTGAGAAGGGTTATGTGTTTGGGTTGTATGTTTGTTTGTATGTTTGTACGTTTCTTAGGCACGTCCTACAGTCTAAACGGCTTGATGGGTTTTGATAAATGATGTATCATTGGATTCGTCTTGATTACGGAGAATGCTTTAAGAAATATGAAGTGTCATGAAAACTAATATGGCAGCTGATAGCTGCCATATTGTATTTCCGACGGAACAAGAAATGTCCAAAACTTATCGAGTGAGGTGTTTAAAAGACCATTTCAAAAATATATAATTCTTATAACTAAACAGCAATTTTCTTCTAAGCTTCTTACACAATTTTCAACGTTAGATTATTCAAGTTAATGTAAATACTACAGTCTAATGTTGCAATTGCAACTATTAAAGTAAAGTAAAATGTTAATGTAAATACTACAGTCTAATATTGCAATTGCAACTATTAAAGTAAAGTAAAATGTTAATATAAATACTACAGTCTAATATTACAATTGCAACTATTAAAGTAAAGTAAAATGTTAATGTAAATACTACAGTCTAATGTTGCAATTGCAACTATTAAAGTAAAGTAAAATGTTAATGTAAATACTACAGTCTAATGTTGCAATTACAACTATTAAAGTTAAGTAAAATGTTAATGTAAATACTACAGTCTAATATTGCAATTGCAACTATAAAAGTAAAGTAAAATGTTAATGTAAATACTACAGTCTAATATTGCAATTGCAACTATTAAAGTTAAGTAAAATGTTAATGTAAATACTACAGTCTAATATTGCAATTGCAACTATTAAAGTAAAGTAAAATGTTAATGTAAATACTACAGTCTAATATTGCAATTGCAACTATTAAAGTAAAGTAAAATGTTAATGTAAATACTACAGTCTAATGTTGCAATAGCAACTATTAAAGTAAAGTTAAATGTGTAAGTAAAAAAGAAACATTCAATTTATATAGATACTAGCTGTGCCCCGCAGTTTCACCCGCGTCCCTCAGGAACCGTGCATTTTCCGGGAATAAATAGTAGCTTTTGTGTTAATCAAGGGACTATGTGTTAGCTACCTCCGTACCAAATTTCATCCAAACCCGTACAGCCGTTTAAGCGTGAAGAAGTATCAAACATACACTTACATACAAACTTTAGCCTCTATAATATTAGTGTGATTATTTTTGCGGGCGGTCAGCTCGTAGTCAATAGTTTTGTACGCTGTCGGGTTTTTTGTATTTTATAATAATTTTACTTGTAAAATCCATTGTTTGTTTGCTTGCTTAAAATTATTGCTTAAAAACTAGGGTTTGACTTAAAAACTGGTGTACTTGGTATCTCAATCCGATGAATAAAAGGCGATCAATCTATAATAAACTGGTGTACTTGGTATCTCAATCCGATGAATAGAATCGATCGATTACATAATACACAGACACAGTATTATTTTCACAACATAATACTGTGAAAGAAACTGAAATACAGGCTGAGTTTTTAACAGGGATCTGAGTTTTTAGAAGCGAGGTTTTCAACTTCTACAGGGATTTCTATGAACTGTATTAATGGATATTCGAAAAATATTTTTTTATACTTAAAATTTATTAAATATGAAAAAAATAATTGGTTTCTGCTGCTTAAAACAAACAAAAACAATGTGTCAATTTTAATAATTTGTGGAGTATCATCTGCAAACAAAACAATATTACATACGCTCTAAGCCTTATACGAATAAAACAAGCCATATTTGTGTCGGACACCATAGAATGTTCCGTAGCCAGAAATATTTAAGTACTGTAAAACCCTTGCAGCCAAAATGTGAAGAAAAAAAACGAGGTCTTGTTTCGGGGCCAACCACTACTTTTACATTTAATAAGGCTCTCTATGTGCATGTCATGAATGTGTGGTGTGTCCAGCGCAGTTACTGCTGAAGACGAATGTTACTCACGAAGACGGCAGCGGTGGCGGCGGCGCTGGCGGAGGGGTGCGGGTGCGCGGGGTGCGCGGGGTGTGGCAGGGGCGCGGAAGGCGCGCGCGGCGGGGAGGGTGGCCGCTCGTCGCCGCTGATCTCGCCGTCGCCGCTCGCAGATCCGTCTGAAAAAACATTGGCACACCTTGAGCTGCAACTCCTAGACACTTCATGCACCTCTCTCTCTCTCTCTGAGAGAAGGTGTGCTGTGTGAGAGAAGTGGGACCGTAAAATATCGTGGTGACGATGACAGTAGTAGTAGAGCTCATTCCACATCTGCTTGGAAGCAGCAGTGGACTGCTGACACTTGGTCCTCTATACGCAGTAGAGGTGTGAAAAAGATAGACGCAGTATAGGTGTGAAAGAGATGATTATGAACTGCCAGTTGTAATATCGGCTTTCATGGGTCTGATGACTTTTCTAAGGGCACGTTAAGCTGTCGCTTCCGGCTGTTATTAATTAATAACAGGCCATGTCAGAGGTACCTCGGGCGCGGCCTAACAACTTCTGATACCAGAGGCCAGTACACCTCGTACGACCACCAAGCAAGGGTCTGATTATCATCGGCAACAATCTTAATTTATTTCATTCAATTGAAACGGTAACTCCTATTCCATCAATTAATCACATTAATGTTGTTTTATTGGAGCCTTTAGGAATGGGAGTGACGCGTGATAGCTTCCACTGGGAAGGGTAGTTACCAGATTTTAAAGACTTGTTGAAGATATAACAAAGGGGTTCACCAGAAATGACATTCCTTGCTTGAAAAACCAAGGAGGAATACCATCCGGCCCCACAGAACTACCAGATTTATGGTCCTGAATCTCAGCAACCACGTCACTCGGAGTGATCTCACGTATGTTAATCGGACAGGAACACACTAGAGAAGAATTCAGCAAAAGCTTCAAAAGCGTGTACTCCACTCAAAGTGTGTCTTGTAGTCTACATTTGGCTCAAAACCGCCCTTGGATCGTAGGCTCGAGACGTGGCGCCAAAACTCGCGGGGACTAGTTTTAATGTTCTGCTCGATGCAAGA
This sequence comes from Alsophila aescularia, assembly GCA_946251855.1. Classification (NCBI taxonomy): domain Eukaryota; kingdom Metazoa; phylum Arthropoda; class Insecta; order Lepidoptera; family Geometridae; genus Alsophila; species Alsophila aescularia. The sequence continues at coordinate 52,249,436 of OX276383.1, read as the reverse complement.
CACATAGGAGTCGTACGCAAGCGTGATGCGCATCTTCAGGTCAGCTCTTAGATCAGAAGAAGATTGATATACTTTGTGTGACCCTGTTTGCTTCCGATCACTATTTAATTTAAGTTTGCGTTTTGTATCGCGAATGATTTCACTTGTAAACCGGCGCAGCAGCAAAGTTTCGCGGTACCCAGTCTGGGTACCGCGAAACTCTGCTATTTTTACGTTGCTTTTTGGGAATGCAAGCGTTAGACATGCTGTAAATAGTGTTATAAACATACATAGTACCGCGACACACGTCATCCAGTTGATAAAGTTCATGCCATGTTAAATATGTTGTTGTCTGCGAAAGGATTAGGACTTAGCAACCTTGGAGTCCTAGAAGGCTAAAATTGGTAAACCTAGTCGTAGTTAGTGACCATAGAATTTGTTAGTTTGTACATGAGCTAAATCAGCCTGATGGTTTTTGAGATATCAGGAGGGGAGGGTGGCAGAGAAAATTTCATGGCAGACAAGTAACTTGCCCTCCGAAACACGGAACGATGGAAATCCGCACATAACTTAGAAAAGTCTGTGGTGAGTCGAGGATCAAACCCGGCACAGTTGGATTCTAACAAGGTCAAATGGCATGTCACATGTGTTGAGTAAATTGATTATATACAACACCATGCAATCGACTAAATGTACTGACCATGTAAAGGTTGCCATAATTATCTGTGCAATATTGGATGTCATAGAGTTTTGATTCTTGTCTATTTCCTTTTTTTCTGTTTCCATATTGTTTTAAGATCGTCTTTGCCTCGGTGTGTACTACGCAGCCTCCTAAAGTATTTCCTATCCAACCTAATTAACATAATCTTATCTACATATCTACAATTACATTGTGTGATAACTGTATATTTTGGACTCAACATCATAAATGATTTTGTGATTCACTTCGGAGTTTCTCTCAATACTACACCCACGCCGTCATCATCTAACTATAACACGTAGATTCCATTGTGTGGTCAGGCTGACCTCTGCCACAGCGCTTGAATTTAACAAAATATGCAAAATTATGCAAAAAAAAAAAGTCTTGGTAGATTTTGTTAGAAGCACTACATCGCAAGAAAAAAACACTACATCGCAAGGGAACCATTAGTGATAGAGTTTAGTTTCAAACCCAAGGGAAATATGAAAAATAAAATTTTACTTCTATCACAGAATATAAATACTTCTCTTGAATACTTTTTACACGATCGACGATTCCCTAGGATATGAACAACAAGTTATATTGTTATGTACATATTAATTTACACGATCGACGATTCCCTAGGATATGAACAACAAGTTATATTGTTATGTACATATTAATTTACACGATCGACGATTCCCTAGGATATGAACAACAAGTTATATTGTTATGTACATATTAATTTACACGATCGACGATTCCCTAGGATATGAACAACAAGTTATATTGTTATGTACATATTAATTTACACGATCGACGATTCCCTAGGATATGAACAACAAGTTATATTGTTATGTACATATTAATTTATTGAATAGTGACTATTACTATTGACTAGTTTGACTACACTTTCGTATATTATGAATTTTTAGACATGGCAATAGAAATGAAGAAATGTAATTATCATGCAAGTATAACTTTTATATATTTTGAATTATGAATTTTATTAATTTTCTTTTTACATGACGCCCAAAAAAGGTGTGTAATGTTTTCAGGGTTCATGTATGTATGTTTGGATGTATATAGGTATGTGAGTTTATTTATTTCACCATGACTTTTAAATGCCTGAACAGATTTGGATGTATAGATCCATTAACAATACGAAAAAAAAACTATGATTCTTACAATATAGGTATCAAAATAAAGGCCATGATGAGCACATTCCAACAATTAGTATATAGTCACACTATATATAATATTATAAATGCGAAAGTTTGTATGTTTGTGTGTGTGTGTGAGTGTTTGTTGCTCCTTCACGCTCGAACGGCTGGACGGACTTGAATAAAATTTGGTACCAGAATAGCTTATATCCTGGATTAATACATAGGCTACTTTTTATTCCGAAATAGGAGAAAAAAATATTATCGTTTTCTTTAAGACTTGAAAAAAAAGAAAAATATAATTAAAAAAATTATTTCTAAGTACCAGGAGAGCATAAACACTTAAGAAGTCGGAGATACAAAATTGAAAAATAAAGTAATTTAAAGTGAGTATACCTCCCCATGAACATTGAATAGTGTGATTATATTTTTTTAAAAGTATTTCCAGGTACCAGCAGAGTAGAAACACTTAAGAAGTTGGAGATACAAAATCGTGTTAGTTACACTATTTAAAAGAAAGTCGTGATAGTTACACTATTTATAACTCAAGAACGGCTGAACTGATTTGGCTGAAATTTGGTATGGAGGTAGCTTATATCCTGGATTAACACATAGGCTACTTTTGATCAAGAAATAGGGAAAAATATTAAATATCGTTTTCTTTTAAAAAAGAAAGTTATTGAGAGTGAATATAGCCTCCCCATGAACATTAAATAGTGTGATTATATTTTTTAAATATGGATTTTCTAAGTACCAAGAGAGCAGAAAAACTAATATATATTAAAATAATACAAAAAAGTACCATGAGAGCAGAAATACTTAAGAAGTTGGGGATATTACATTGACAAATAAAGTTATTAGAAGTGAGTATACCTCCCCGTGAACATTAAATTATTGTGATTATATTTAAAAAAACATTTTAAAGTACCAGGAGAGCAGAAACACTTTAGAAGTTGGAGATATTACATTGACAAATAAAGGTTATTAGAAGTGAGTATACCTCCCCGTGAACATTAAATTATTGTGATTATATTAAAAAAAAAAAACATTTTAAAGTACCAGGAGAGCAGAAATAAAAAATTGAAGAATTGAAAAATAAAGTTATTAAAAGTGAGTGTACTCGAGAGTGTAGTAGCCGAAGTTTGGGCTCAGTGGCGTGCTTTGAGAGAGGCCTATGTCGAGCAGTGGACTGACACGGTCTGATGATGATGATGATGATGATGATACCTCCCCATGAAAGTTAAATACTATGATTATATATTTTTTTAAAATATTTCAAAGTACCAAGAGAGCAGAAACAGAAGTTTTATCATCATTAATATATTTTTGCAAATTTTTTAAGTGACATGGCGGGGGTGGATTTTGAGGGTTGTTGGTAGAGGTTTTAAAAGGGACGGGGCCAGTGGGAGGAGTATGGGACAAAAATAAGAAATAAAACGGAAGCTTTGAAGGAATTTTCAAAATTATAAATGTCAAAGTGACAGGTGTCAAAGTGACAGGTGTCAAAGTGACAGGTGTCAATGTGACAGGTGTCAAAGTGCCAGGTGTCAAAATAACAGGTGTCAACATGACAGGTGTCAACATGACAGGTGTCAAAGTGACAGGTGTCAAAGTGACAGGTGTCAAAGTAGCAGGTGTCAAAGTGACACCCTTGACTTGACAATTAATGACTGTAACATGACTTAATTTTAAACTATTAAACTTGACATTGGCGAAATTGCTAGTGGGCCAGTGCCTCCGCAGAAGCCATCTAATAAAAAAAGAAGAAGAAGTGACACCCTAAAAATGCAAAAAGGAGGGATTTTATTAAATGTGTTTTCTAATGTGGTAGGTGTGGCAAAGATTGACCGCGGGCGAAGCTGCGGGGCGCAGCTAGATGGATGGTTATATAGCTATGGATATATGGATGGATGTTTGTTACTCTTTCACGCAAAAAACTACTGAACGGGTTTGCATGAAATTTGGTATGGAGGTAGCTTATACCCTGGATTAACACATAGATTACTTCTTACCCGGAAAAATGCAGGGTTCCTGAGGCACGCGGGTGAAACCGCGGGGCGCAGCTAGTTAATATATAATCATCATGTCAGCCTTTAAAAGCCCACTGCTGAACATAGGCCTCCCCCAAAGAGCGCCATGACAAGCAATCTTGTGCCACCTCCATCCATCAACTTCCTGCGATGGCTACAATGTCGTCGGTCCATCGTGTTGGGGGTCTCCCTACACTTCGATTGTTTGTTCGTGGTCGCCATTCGATAACCTTTATTCCCCAGCGATTGTCGGTTCTGTGAACTATATGGCCTGCCCATTGCCACTTCAACTTGCAAACTCTGAGAGCTATGTCGGTAACCTTGGTTCTTCTACGAATTTCTACGTTTCGAATTTTATCACGTAGTGAAACACCGAGCATAGCTCTCTCCATTGCACGCTGAGTGACTTTTAGCTTATGTATGAGACCAATAGTTAGCTACCACGTCTCAGTGCCGTATGTCATCACTGGTAACACTTACTGATTATAAAATTTCGTCTTGAGGCTCTGCGGTATCTGCGACGAGAAGATATGACGCAATTTCCCGAACGCTGCCCATCCGAGTTGGATTCGTCGGTTGACCTCTTTTTCGAAATTGGATCTTCCCAGTTGGATCATCTGACCCAAGTAGACATAGTGTGCAACAGCTTCGATTATATCGTTCCCAACATAAACCAGCATGGGTGCGACATGGGCGTTTGACATGATGTTCGTCTTATCCATGTTCATTTTAATACCCACCTGTTGGGAAACAATATTGAGGTCACTGAGCATTGTGCTTAGGTCTTCCAGGGTTTCTGCCATGATGACTATATCATCGGCAAATCGAAGGTGAGTGATGCATTCGCCATTGATATTAATACCATATCCGTTCCAGTTCAGAAGCTTGAATATATCTTCCAGTGCAGAGTTTAACAGTTTCGGAGAAATAACGTCTCCCTGTCTCACCCCTTTTTGCAAGTCGATAGAATTCGAGCTCCAATCTTGGAGACGGACAGTCAGTCAAGTGTTTGGTAGCCTTGCTGTACAAACACTTCAACACTTCGATATACCGGTAGTCAATCTGGCACCGCTGTAATGACTGAAGCACTACCCAGGTCTCGAAGGCTTTCTCGTATATACTCTTCGGTCTTCTGTATAATCTGCCGGAGCGTATGGATGTGGTCAAAGGTGCTAAAGCCTTTCCGGATTCCAGCTTGTTCGGGAGGCTGACCTCTGAGTTGGGCTGAGTCGCCAAACCTACGAGCGAGACGGTTTGTAAAACGGTCGGTTAGTCGGTTGGTTTGACGGTTGAAACATTAACGGCCCATTTCTCTCCTGAGCCATGTCTACAAGCTGAGAGAGTCATCACGAATGGTCTTCCGCAGAGATTTGTCAAATTCCAGCCAACAGAGCAGGCTGGGTTTCGGGGAGGATACGGCACCATACACCACATCCATACAGTGCGGCAGATTATACAGAAGTCAAAAAAGTATAATCAGCCCCTGTGCCTAGCATTTGTGAACTATGTGAAAGTCTTTGACTCTATCGAGACTTAGTCTGTTTTGAAGTCCCTGCAACGATCCCAAGTCAACTGATGATATGCCCAAGTGCTGAGATATCTGTATGACGCTGCATCAATGACCGTCCAAGTAGAGAACCAGTAGACTAAACATATCCCCCTGCATCGAGGTGTGAGACAAGGGGACGTTATTTCTCCGAAATTGTTCTCAAATGCACTGAAGGATGTATTTAAGACTTTGGACTGAAAGGATGTGGCATTAACATTAACGGTGAGTACATCTCACACTTGAGATTCACGGATGACATCGCCATTGTGGCAGAAACGTTGCAGGACTTGCAACAGATATTGGACAGCCTAGCTGATTCTTCTCAAAGCACTGGTCTCCGGATGAACTTGTACAAAACCAAGGTTATGTTCAACGAACATGTTATTCCGGAACCAATTGCTGTTAACGGATCGGCTCTCGAAGTTGTTCAGGAGTATATTTATCTGGGGCAAACTTTGCAACTAGGTAAAAAAAAAAACGAGAGCGAGACCCGCAGAAAAATACAGCTGGGCAGCATTTGCGAAACTTCGTCGAGTCTTCTCGTCACCAATACCGAAAAGTTTGAAGACAAAAGTCTTCTACCAGTGTATCCTACCTGTTATGACATACGGAGCCGAGTTGTAGACACTCATGGTACGACTAGTCCACAAATTTAAGGTCACTCAACGGGCTATGGAAAGGGCGTTTCTAAGACAGATCGTATCCCGAATGAGGTGATCCGGCAGAGAACCAAAGTTGTCGACATAGCCCTTAGGATTAGTAAGCTGTAAAGACAGTAAGCTGGTCATATCTGTCGAAGGACTGATAACCGTTGGGGTAGACGTGTTTTTAAGTGAAGACCGTGGCTCGATAAGCGTAGTGTAGGGCGCCCTCCAGCTAGGTGGAGCGACGGTATACGCGTAGTGGCTGGCAACAGTAGGAAGAGAAGAGCTAAACATCTGTCTCAGTGGCGTGCTTTGGGAGATGCCTGTGTCCAGCCGTGTATCGACACGGTCTGATGATGATGATGATAGTTTATTGGCATACCTAAGTCATGTATATTATTATTATTTTAATTTATATCGTTTTGTTTGATAGTGTCATCATCATCAGCCTGTGTTCGTCCACTGCTGGACATAGTACTCTTCGCATCCACTTTCTGCCAGCAACCTTGCGCAGATCGTCGCTCCATCTAGCCGGTGGGCGTCCTACACTACTTTTACCAATTCGCAGTCTCCACTCGAGAACACGTTTACCCCAAACGGTTATCGGTTCTGCGGCTAATATGGCCAGCCCACTGCCACTTCAGCTTGCTAATTCTCAGAGCTATGTCGGTAACCTTGGTTCTTTGCCGGATCACCTCGTTCCGAATTTGATCCCTTAGATAAACTCCAAGCATAGATCTATTCATAGCCCGCTGAGTGACTTCAAGTTTGTGGACCAACCATACCGTAAGTATCCACGTCTCAGCTCCATAAGTCATTGCCGGTAGGACGCACTGATTGAATACCTTTGACACCGAGGGATAGGTGCCTGAAGACCTGACGCAGTTCTTGAAGCCCAGCCCTGCTGGATTCTTATATTGGCTTCTATCTCGAAATTGTTACGGCCCAGTTGTAAGATTATCCATAAGTAAACGTAGTGTTGAACAATCTCGAGTATTGAATATGATAGTGTAATTGGCCTATACATAATGCTTTGATTATTTATCTTTATTCAAAGAGCAGCAGATGGACAAGGGCAGTGGTGGAATGGTGGCCAAGAGAAGAACGTAGGTTAAGAGGCAGACCACCTGCACGATGGTCAGACGACGTCATTAAGGTGGTAGGAAGGCAGTATATTCGCTTTGCGCAGGACCGAAAAGAATGGCGTGTATATGAGTCCTATACCTAACAATGGGTTTGATTATTTATCTTTATTCAAAAACTAGATATAAAAAACAATAAAATATTTATCTGTGTATCTATTTTTGCAATGTAAAACTTGCTAAATGCCTAAAATTCAGTATAAGTCTGGTAATTGGTGTCGCATGTCGCGGGCGGCATCGGGTGGTATCGGGCGGCACCGTATAATCGGTCGGTATGATGGATGCGCTCCGGATATTGCATGTAAATGCGCGCCCGCTCCCGTCGCCGGCGCCGCTCCCGCCGCGTGACATTATATCCATAGACCATACATCAACTTCGACGGTCATTTCATTAATAGTATACCTTTGCCCCATTTTGAGTGCGAAAGGCGGCATTTCCATCGCATATTACAAAAGGTAGCTGTGTGAATAAGGTTTCAACTTTTGCCATGTTATTTACGAATTTTTAGCCGACTACGGCGAAGCAAGGGAAGGGTAATAAGTTTAACAGTCTATGTATGTATGCATGTATGTATAATTATATATCTGGCTGTTCAAGGTGTGAGGTATCAATAGATACGTCTTCATGTATATAGTGTCATAGACTTTGTTATTACCTGACTACGGCGAAGCAAAGGAAGGGTTATGTGTTTAAACTAAAGGTCCAATTTTGACAAGCGATGTATCAATCTATTCGTCTTCATCGCAAGAGTGTCATAGGCTATTTTTGTTCCGACCATAGTCGGAAAGTATTTGCTCTGAAATCAAACACAGAAGAAGTAGTGAGCCGTTAGCCTTGTTGACAGATGTAAACATAAATCGGCGATCAAGACAAGGGGTGGAATCGGCATCTGGTATCGATGAAGACACGTGAAATCACTTTCGCGAGAGCGCCGCCGCCGCGTGCCGTGTGCGCGTGCCGCAGATGAAGGGGTGAAGGAAGGTGTGTTTCTAAACATATTGCGATGTAAAAGGTGTCCCGGCAGGTCCGCTGAGGCTGAGCGGCGCGTGGCGCGGCTGAACCCGACAGGTAACAAAGGTATGCTTTGTACAACTGGAAAGGATTAATACGTCACCAATTATTCATTCATTTCGTTGATAGTTGTTGCTATTTTACTGACGTCACGTTTATCAATAAAAGTGAAAGGGTCATGTTTGTATAGTTCTGTATTGTGCCATACTTTCTTTTTGATGAACCATTTTTTCTTCTAGTTCCATTCCACCTATGAAACTACCGTTTATTAAAGGACTTCTTCTTTTTAATAAATATTAAATTACAATGTTTACTTCAACTATCATTGTGGCACGTTTAAAGGAAGTTTGTTGATGCCCCTTATAGCATTAGTTTGTTTGCTTGGGAAAAGACGAACTCTTTAAATAATGTTCCTCTTTTCGTCTTCAGAGTGAAAGTTATTATCCAAACTCCTTCATAGGTGAAAGTCTGTTAGAACAAGGTCTGCGGAGTATAGTGGATGAGGAAGAGTCTCCAGCTTCAATTCATGCAATTTTGTCGAGGTCTGGCGTAGTCCAGAAGAAATAATCACCAATCTCGATAATTTGACTGCGAGCTACTTTTTTATTTTTTTATTTGTGACTGTAGAGGCACAATTTTAAATATGGAATAGTAATACTGTGGTAACGGTTAAAAGTTACTGTGGCGCTAGAAAGCAAAAAGTGTATTTAGACCACCAAACTATCATAATAAGCTTCTTCAGGCTACATACTTTTTTCTTTTCGGGCAACGTTTGGCTTCGTCATCTGGATCTATCCATTGCAACGAAAGTTTACATGATTATTATTGTTATTGTTTTGACACTAATATCAAAAACCTATCCTAGCTCAGCCGTGGTTTTTAGTCGGTCCGCTGCCGCTATCGCCTTCAACTCGTCCCCTTGATTTCCTTGGCAGGCGTCACACGTGGCACGATTCTACTAAATTTCATGGCTACAAATGTAATGATATTGATCTGATACTGAACAAGCAGCTGTTTTAAAAAATATTTTTTGTTCACAGTATTTATTGTAACTTAATAAACTAAATGACGTATTTAAGTCGCAAATTCCCTATTTAAAAAAAAAAAAAACCCTAATGCATTAAGACTAAGGCTTTCAATCAATGCATCTTCCCTATCCTCTCTTATGGAGCAGAAACATGGCCGCTCACACAAAGTACATGCCCAAGATAAAAGTCCAAAGGGCGATGGAGCGTGCCATGCTCGGCATTTCGCTCGTGGATCAAATCCCAAATGTCGATATCAAGTGTAGGACAAAAGTAGTGGACGTAAGCAAACGGGTCACGAAGCTGAAGTGGGGGTGAGCAGGGCATTTCGCAGGTCGCGGAGTTAGCAGATGGACAAGGGCAGTGGTGGAATGGTGGCCAAGAGAAGAACGTAGATTAAGAGGCAGACCACCTACACGATGGACAGACGACGCCATTAAGGTGGTAGGAAGGCAGTAGATTCGCTTTGCGCAGGACCGAAAAGAATGGCGTGTATATGAGTCCTATACCTAACAATGGGTTAATGTAGGCTGATAAAGATAGAAGCAACTTAATATAGCAGTTTTACTTGTCAAAAACTGAACGTGAACAAGGGAAAAATCTAAAATGTATTGGAATTTAAATTTAAAATTCCAAGTCAAACCGTAAAGCAAAACTGAGATACAAACGAAAAAGAATAAAAAATATTGCGATGAAACTGTGATGAAATAATGGATTTCCATACTTACTTTCTACACTGTTGTGTACTTTGTAGTTACAACTAATTGTGTACTTTGTAGTGGAAATAAGACGTACTTGTCTGGATGGATGTCGGATGGTCATCGTTATCGTAATTATTATTGAGTTCTTTGCCTTGTTTTTATCCCTTGTCTATTGCAGGTTTTAATTAAAATGATCCAGAACCACAATTCAATCAACGTATACTAGATTGGTGTGATGGACCTTATATAGATATATCTTCATGAGAGTCCCAGCAGTGACAATATAATGGGTTGATGATTGAATACTTAACACCCATTGTAGATGACAACCATTTACAAAGAGCTTCCTGAAGACACGGAAACTACCGACCGGTCAAATGGTGAGTAGTAACAAACCCTTTCATAATTATTGCAATTCATTTTACATCAGATTTATTTCCACAATAATAATAGGAAGGTTAATAAGAGCGCCAGACTCCAGATCATATTGAAAAGATTTCCTTAATAATTACGCAGAAGAAAATTAATTAAGTCGAGATAGCATCGCATTAGCATCCGGGTGACCACGCGACGTGACCGACCGACTCCCCGTCGGTAATCACATTCATTTGGATTTTGAATATGTATACCGTTAGCTGCGTTAAATTAAATAGCTTGTATAGGAACATCAGTATATTATCTTGTTTGTTTTATGAAGAAAATAGTTATGTTAATTTGGTGAATCAGAGCGGACGAGCGAACAAGGAAACACGATGCAATTATGTGTCGGACACTAAACACTATTAGTTTTCTGCGAAACTGTAACGACCGAGAAGGTGTTACATTAGCAACTGCCTACGTTAGATAAGATCCAAACCTTAGATTTGGTGAATAAAGTTGGGTAGATATTATATATTCTAGAATAGCTTAATAATATATCTCGGGAAAATGAAATCACGAGATAAGAGACCTTACTAGTAACGCACAATTAGTGCACCTGGGGAGTGTGGGAGCTCGGCGCTCTCTATGTATCAAAAGAAACTAGTATCGAGGAGGATAAGGTTTGCTATCTGCTTTGAATTTGAATATTTTTAAAGGCACTAGCTTCGTGTGTATCTTCTGCCAGTTGTTAGAGAACGGAATCAAATTACGTAATTTATGAATTTGCAATAAATTCAATCAGTATGTCCTACTCTTTGTCTAATACGTGTAAGTACCTACCATGGCTGGGAGGCGGCGACGGCGACTTGATTAGTTCGCCGGACTCTTCTGAAACAAGTAAAAAACAACAATTAAATATAAAATGTTAGTTATCATTTTATAATTAATACGATTATAAAACATCCTTAGACCACGCAATCAGCTCTTTTGAAGGAAACATCTCTTCAATATACAAAATGAAAGACAACATTTGCGTCGACCTTGAAGTTATTTAAATTTGCGTACCGGTACACTGACCAATAGTAATTCGTAAGTTGATTAATTATTATTCGAAACGGCGACGGACATTATCGTGAGGAATCCGGTATCGGCATGTTCAACAACCTCAAAATGAAAGGCCGTAATATCCGACACGCACTGATCCAGCTCGGTGGAACCTACACGTACTCAAACCTACTCTCTTTCAGAGAGAAAGCAGAGCTTCACAGTTTATTTTCAAAATAACTAGGGGTTTTTTTTGCGTTTGACATGAGTGAGAGTGTGCGTGTTGTTTGAAAAAGCATCAAAGCAAAGGCACATCACAAAGTATCACTTTGGGGCGAATCACTAGTAGCAAGCAAAATGTTCAGGTACTTCTAGCTACAAATTGATATAATAATAAGACTTCTACAAACAAAGGGCAAAATCTAATAGGTAAGACTTTGGTGTCTATCACAGAACTAACGATATAACAGCCTTATAAGAACTTGTTGAAATATCTTACTGTTTTAAAGTTACATTCCTGTACGGGAGTGTTTATATTCTAAAACTTTAGGGTTCGTCAAGATATGAAATATATAAACAAAGTTTCTACCAGAGTGAACAACGCAAAGGTCCGGTAATGTGTTTATCAGCCTAATGTTTGTATGTATGTCTGTTCCTTTGTGGCACTATATAGACCAAACGCGTGGACCCGTTTTGATGATTCTTACGTCAATTGTTTTATCTTAATCTTGAAAGTACTATTAAAGACATGACATTAATCAAAATTCAATACGACGACAACCAGACGTCATATATTAATTTTAAAAGAAAAAGAAAATGTCGACCAACTATGTCAAGTGGGGTATCATTGAATAGGTATTTGGGTTTAAAGCATTTTTTATATTGAATGATCATTTAGGATCTATAACGATTTAAAGTTGATTAGCAACCATTCTCGCTATTTCTTATAAATATCAACAAAAGGGAACAAAAAATATAATAAATAACTACTGCTAAACAAACTAAAATTAGGCAAACAAGCTTTAGATTTTTGGAATGAAGATCACGTCAAAGGAGAAATTAATTGCATGATGCCTCCGCCTGCATCTTATTTTAATTGCACGATGCCTCCGCCTGCATCTTATATTAATTGCATGATGCCTCCGCCTGCATCTTATATTAATTGCACGATGCCTCCGCCTGCATCTTATATTAATTGCACGATGCCTCCGCCTGCATCTTATATTAATTGCATGATGCCTCCGCCTGCATCTTATATTAATTGCACGATGCCTCCGCCTGCATCTTATATTAATTGCACGATGCCTCCGCCTGCATCTTATATTAATTGCACGATGCCTCCGCCTGCATCTTATATTAATTGCATGATGCCTCCGCCTGCATCTTATATTTCAAAATAAAATTTGTTTTTAGTTTTGTTCGCAAACAGGTTTTTAGATTTTCAATAAAAAACTTATTTTTTTAAACTTATGGTCGATGATTTCTCGTACTTCAGAACCGTGCTTCAGGGGCTTGTGTCTTTTTTACCCGACTGCACGGAGGGTTATGTGCTTGGTTGTATTCACTCGTATGTTTGCTTGTTTGTACGTTTCTTAGGCGCATCCTGCAGCCTAATCGGCTTGACGGATTTTGATAAATCAGGTATCAATGGATTTGTGTTGATCATGAGAGTGATATAGGATATAACTAATATGGCGGCGTACAGCTGCCATATTGTATTTCCGACGAAACAAAAAATGTCCAAAACTTATTGAGTAAGGTATCAAAATGAACGTCTCTAAGAGACCATTTCAAAAATACATAATTCTTGTAACTAAACAGTAGCAATTTTCTTTCAAGCTTCTTACAAAATTTTCTTGTTAATTATTCAAGTTAGTGTTAATAATGTTACAATTGAAATATTAAAGTAAAGTTAAATGTAAGTTAATATGTAAGTAAATAATAAACAATAGAACTTATATAAATAAAAACTGCACCCCGCGGTTTCACCCGCGTCCCTCAGGAACCGTGCGTGTTTCACCCGCGTCCCTCAGGAACCGTGCGTGTTTCACCAGCGTCCCTCAGGAACCGTGCGTGTTTCACCCGCGTCCCTCAGGAACCGTGCGTGTTTCACCCGCGTCCCTCAGGAACCGTGCGTGTTTCCGGGATAAAAAGTAGCCTATGTGTTAATCCAGGGTATAAGCTACCTCTATACCAAATTTCATCTAAATCCATTCAGCCGTTTAAGCGTAAAGAAGTAACAAACATACACACACACACACCCTTACATACATAAAAACTGTCGCGTTTATAATATTAGTGTGCTTATGTTTGCGGGCGGTCAGCTCGTATTCAATAACTTTGTTCGCAGTCGGGTTTTTGTGTATTTATAAAAAAGCTTGTTAAATTTTGACAGTAAAACTTGTTTTGAACAAATTAAAAATTAGGTTCTTTAGATGTCTGCCATATTGTGGCCAGATAAATTACTTATTGATTTTTGCCTCACTATTTTACTGAGCAAGCACGAAGCGCGAGCGAAGCGTCTCTGCTTCAGCTTGGACAAAAATGCTTTCGTATGTCCGGATATCTGTCCATCCGGATCTCTGTTCTCCTCTACAGGTCGCATTTTTCAACCGATCTAGACGAAACTTAGTATACAGGTAAAACGAGTTAAATTTTTGTCGTCGGGGATTTTGGATTGGGGGGGGGAGGGTACTTCCCCCAAAAAGAGGCAAAAAGGGGGCTATTGAATATATCCGCCTTATTAGTTCCGAATTCGATGGTTCTTTTTTTAATTTGAAAGGTAGTAACTTATAATTGGTCTCATAAAAATTTGGTGAAGATCTGATGAGGATCTTTGGCGTGATGAGCAGAAAGAATAGCTCCTCAAATGCAGTACATTTTTCAAATTTAGGAATCAGCCCTTTTCCCACTAGGTAGGGATTGATGGAGCACCTGGGTTATTAATGTTAGTTGTACAATAAGGTAACTAGATGGCGCTACTGTGCACCACTAGCTTGTTTGCAAAAAATATTGTACGAGCGAGGTCTACAGCTCACAGAGCCACAAGTCTTATGATTATTTAGATTAATAATAATTTAAAAAGGACAACATGATAATAACATATATCTAAGTTATTGTAAATCTTGCTAAAAAAATCGGTGGTACGTATTATACTCGTACCTGCCTACATGTAACATTATTCCTGAATATTTATATTTAGTTCTATATTCGTATTCGTTTTTGTTTTATTGCTTGATAATTTGTTTTTAATAAAATTGTTTCACCTGTAGGAAGCTACATTGTTTCAACTGTAGGAAGCTACATTGTTTCACCTGTAGGAAGCTACATTGTTTCACCTGTAGGAAGCTACATTGTTTCACCTGTAGGAAGCTACATTGTTTCACCTGTAGGAAGCTACATTGTTTCACCTGTAGGAAGCTACATTGTTTCACCTGTAGGAAGCTACATTGTTTCACCTGTAGGAAGCTACATTATTTCACCTGTAGGAAGCTACATTGTTTCAACTGTAGGAAGCTACATTGTCATCGAGTAACATGGTCAGAATTTCATTTGTCAAAAAGTTGGAGATCCCTATGAAAATTGCAATATAACCCAAGGTATCAAAAATACAGAACGGAATGACGTTGCCATGGAATCGAAATAATCATGTCACGTTGCCATGGAAACGAAATAATAGCACGTCTGTCAAGTATGCGAGTAATAATGCAGTTGTAGGTCTATGTCAAAAAACACCACGGTCGTTGCAGCCTAAGATTTTGAATTACAAAAAAAGGCTTATTTAAAAAAAAGTTACGACTATTATCAAAATGCTGAAAGTAAGAAAAATGTCGCCGTATGAGTGCTACCCGTATGAAACCGGGGCAAGTCACTAGTATATCGTAACTACGGTATAAATAAATGCCACGCGGGTAAAATCGCGGGGCGCAGCTAGTATGAAATATAAAGATTGGTTTACCGGAACACTTAGAAAATAGAAATAGAAAAAGCAGTTATTAACCAAAACATAATTACAAATTTTTTTGAATGTGGATCTCCCTCCCACCTTAGGCGGACACATCAAAACCTGGACCTGTTTGGACATGTGTTGTAGGAGGTAGACTCAATATTTGAGTAATACACTTAAGGAAATATTTATAATTATATATACTGAAGTTAGGAGTTCATATAAATATAAATATGCCTCTGGGGAATTAATAATTAATTCCCCAGAGGCATAACTATTATGATGGTGGGTAGTTGGTTACATACTAACATCGCACCGACACCACGACATCAGAAACCATGTAGGTACTAATAATACACCTGGGATGTCCCATTGAGTTCTCCTTTTAGTATACAAGAATGGACCAAAATGTAAGTAATTCCTCTTGCCACCTGGGATGTTCCATTGAGTTCTCCTTTTAGTATACAAGAATGGACCAAAATGTAAGTAATTCCTCTTACCACCTGGGATGTTCCATTGAGTTCTCCTTTTGGAGTGCTTATTGAAATTGTAGCTGGTGCGGTTTTATGGTACCTCAATATTGTAGCTATGATAAATAATTGCGAAATTCTGTATAAAGAAGTCAATAAGAGATGATTGACTTCTTTATACAGAATTTAAGCGGCGTCATTAAATGGCTTATGATATGCTAGCTTTAGGACGGCGCGTTGGGCTCGTTCCAATCGCAGTAAGTGAGTTTTACATGCAGCACCCCAGGAGGCAATGCGGTATGAGGTCACTAACTGACAAGTACGACTTAAGTCATCATCATCGCCAGCCCGTGTCAGTCCACTGCTGGGCATAGGCCTTCCCAAAGCACGTCACTGAGACCGATCTTCGGCTCTTCTCTTCCAACCGCTGCCAGCCACTTTCAGCCATGGTTTCCACTTAAGAACACGTCTATTCCAACGGTTATCAGTCCTTTGACAGATATGACCAGCCCACTGCCACTTCAGCTTACTAATCCTAAGGGCTATGTCGATAACTTTGGTTCTCTCCCGGATCATCTCATTCCGGATACGACACTTAAGTAAGTACATTTAAATAAAATGTTTGTATTGACTTTTCTTAGTATAACATTAATTTGACTTATTTTTATAATGCACATTATTTTAGACAGTATACTCGTAGTAAATCATATACACAAACATAAATCTATATGTGCTACGGGCCCCAAACTAGGCGAGGCCTGTATCTCGGGAACTCACTTGTGGTTAATAGATTTACAGGCTGGCTGCAGCTGCAGATATACACAAAAGAAAAAAAATAAGTTTTAGATACTTTAAATATGTGTACATATGAAAAATAATTAAAAAACATACAACATGAGCGTTTTCAGGACTTCTACCAAAGTGGCGGCTGCGAGCCATCAACGAGAGTGATGGTAGCGTTGCCGGCGGTGGTGGCGACAAAAGTGATGATAGCGAGGTGCTGAAGGTGCGCAGTAACGGGATTATTGGTCCGGAAGCCGAATTAATCGGCTCCCAGTGCCGCCGCCGCGGCCAACTATGTCTCTAATCACGAAGCCGAGGGCGTTCGGTTACCGCTTAATGATATTAATTACACTAATCCATCTTGAAATAAAACCTTACCACGGCAGATTACGGTCCAAACATTAAACTTTTTGAGGTATTCACTAAGACATTCAAAATAATGTCTCAATGAGTTAGTTGCTTTGCTCGTAGGCTCTCTACGACTACGCTACGAGAGTGCTACGGATATTTAATATGATGTTCTAGCTGAACTGTTTCTAATTACCTTTGCTAATATAATAATATACTGGTAGATGTTTTGATCATAAAGGTTTTTTTTTATTTTTAGGCCCGTGAGAACAGGCGGGCGCTACCTGCGGATAATCTCGTGCAATCTCCACGTTTCGGAGAAAAAAGATTTGCGTTTGCGCAAATGTAGCACATTCAAATATCCGCCCGATGATAAAGGATGGCATTTCACAAAAAACATGATGATATGGGTAAAAAACGCAAAGTATTGTGTGCGTATGAGTCGCTGTTTTGTGTTTGTCCCGGCTGGCCCGTATTGAGACGTCTTGCTGTGGTTTTTGAATTCACCCGCTGTCGTCGCATCGCAAAGGGTACAGTCGTAGACACGAGACGTGTAGGCGTATCGAATGTTTTCTAATAAAAAACGATAGTCGCCACCTTTTTTGTGGCGGGGGGGATTAAGAAATCCTTTTTTTACAATTGCATCAAATCGTCTAGAATTGCCGAAACCCGGGATAAAATAGTCGGGTTAAAATGGTAGGTATTAATCCAACATTGTTCGATATTTTTTCTCATGTATTAAATCAAAAGAATATGTAACTGAAATGAAAGGTAAAAATAAATAGGTATGGGTAAAAATAAAACCTTACCACGTATGTATAATAAATAAAACTATTAACGAAACACATTTCATTGAGACAGCTTTCGAAACTACGAGTAAGTATTAAGTTTTTTTATTCATCTACGAAATGCCCGCGTGGTCATTTTATTTAAAAGTAGCCCACACGTGTTATTCTAGACCAAAAGTACCTACAAAGCACAATATACTAACCTTGCTTCAAAATTCGTTTAGCCGTCAAATAGTTTTTTATCGATTACTCGGCATCTAATCATCGGAATAAGGCTAGCGCGCACATCCTTGCGTTTTTATAACTAATTTTCTTTGAAGTACGGAATGTCGTGGTAGTGAACGTATTGCGGTGAAATAAACGCATATAATACAATATGAAATAAACGGTAGAATAAACGCACCACGTTCCACCACAAGGCAGTGCGTGCAAGGCCAAGTACCCCAGTTTTTAAATCAAACCTTAATCTTCTTTGTACAGTCTTTTATGTTCTTATTACTTTATTATAAGTACAGATACTACGCTCTCTAGTGTAGAGGTCCTACAATAAAAATACTTATTATACCCGATATCAGCTCGTGCAGTGACTCTCGTTACTCGCCCTCACGCACGGCTGTGACAGTTCAGTTAAAAGAGTAAGCAGTTTGGTTACCAATAAAAACAGCCGTAAGAGGGCGCTTTTTTATGAGGTATTGTAAATTATAAATGATAATTTATTTCTTGTTTATACACGACTTCAGGTAAAACTAACAAATTTACAAAGTGAAAAGAAACAAAGTAAATTGACAGAATTATTTTCTGTTTTTGAGTTTTTTCTAAATTATCCAAATTGGAATTATTTTGAACTATTTTGTTGTAATCAGTTGACGTTTTACTTCAGGAAATGACAAAAGCCTTAAAAATATCAAAGAAAATGTAAAAAATAACGCATAAAATATGTAAATGCTTAAAAATATGGAGCAACATTTTTTAAGGAGCGCGTGATTTCGATCCCGCACCTCTGGGTTGGAAGGCTAACATTCTCCGACTTCGCCACAGCCCTTCATGGCGAGACGGTCGAAATTATAATACCGTTTTAATGTCTTATATTTATTACATTCAAATTAACATAACTTGGAACACCTATCGCGCAGGAACCCTATATTTTTTGGGGATAAAAAGAATCCGTAATTTTAATACATAATATGAACTTTGACTGTGCCATGAAACATCAAACTCCGTCCAGTAGTTTCAGTGTAATAGGTGTTCTTTCAAAATAACTTTCAACCCCTATCCTGCGGGAAATCATGCTTTTTTTCGGGATAAATAATAACCATAACATAAGCTATAAGCGTGCCAAGTTGCATCAAAATCCGTCTGGTAGTTTCACCGTGATGCGTGTTCAAAGAGACAGACAGACAGACAGACAGACAAAAAACAAAAAATATCCTTTTTGAACTCCATGTCGATTTTTAAGTTTATCTCAATTATAATTTTCAAAAAATATTTAAGGTAGAGATTTAACCCAGTTACAGTTTTATCAAAGTATATAGAACATAGGTATTTATTACTTCAAAATTAACATAACTTTAGACCACTATCCCGCAGGAATCCTTTATTTTTTCGGGATAAAAAGAATCCTCAATTTTAACGCATTATATAAACTATGACTGCGCCACGTTGCATCAAAATCCGTCCAGTTGTTTCAGCGTGGTACGTGTTCTTCTAAATAACTTTCAACGCCTATTCTGCAGGAACCCTTTAATTTTTCGGAATAAAAAGTATCCTATGTTCTACCTCGTAGTATGAACTCAAATCATACCACTTTTCATTTGAATTCATTCAGTCGTTTCAGTGAGATGCGCGGCCAAGATACAGACAGACAGATAAAAAAGAAAAAAAAACAGTTTTGGCTTCAGTATTGAAAGTATAGTAAAAAGTAGTAAGTAGTAGTATAGTGGAAAGGACGAAAAAAAATACTTCTTTGTACAGAATTGGACCTGTTACAGTTTTACTATAAGTATATAGATAGATTAATATAATGTTCAATTGTTGTTAATTGTTGAGTGCACACATGGCCCCTTATGAACAGGAGTCAATCAATGAGATTTCGTTTTCAAAGCTTTTCCTGAAAATGAAACTCTGACAGACCTAAATATACAACTTATACTCCTTTTAATTAAGTCATTTTAATTTTGATTATATAAGACGTTTTTCATACAATAACAATATCTTTCTTACAGTTTCTCACAAAAATAAACAACGACAAGAACAAATTAATTTATATTAAAAATATAGCCCCCGTCCCCGTCCCCTCTCTCCATTACATCTACAGAGCATCTCGATAACATCAGCTTTCAAACATAAAAAACCGTATCAAAATCGGTCCATACATGTGGTAGCTACGATGCCACAGACAGACAATGATACAAAGATACACACCTACACACCCTAAACTTATAACACCCCTCTCGTTTTGAAATAGGAAACCTAAGTCAAAATCGCAACACATACAGAAAATGCTGAGTAGTTCAGCGCTATACTCCTCATACTGCATTTAATATATTCATACTTCACTGGCAGGCAGTAGTGTGCAAACATTAAAGTGTTGAAAGGATCTGCCAACGAAATTACTAGACATACTGCTATGAGATTTAAAAAACGTCTGAGGGTGGTAAGTGTCTCGCAACACTAAGCTTGGCAGTCAACTTTATGTAATAGTTTGGTAGCACTGCACATTGAGCGCTTACCACCAAGAGATAAACCTGCTCGTCGTATCTCTCAGTAGCAAGGTAACTCTCAGAACGAAGTAACAATTTTTCCTGAAATTGATTTCAATTTCAGGAAAAATTGTTACTTAGTTGTAATCAAATGGTATTGATAAGATTTCAATAACATAATATTTTGTTTTTTTCAACAGATTTTAAGTAAATAATTATGATTAATCGCGATCATGTCCCGTTTAAATTAGTAACTAGATTGTGGCTAATAGTGTAAATTTTGAAACTGTCATTGGCAAATAGTCCACAATATTTGCCCATGACAGTTTTCCCTGAAGACAGGATATTTTTGAATATTGGTGTCAAAATATTGAGGAAAACTTAAAACAAATAAAATGTACGAAAAAAACCCCAGTTCCAAATATAATACTAATGCACACATGCACAAGCATGTTACCAATTAATAAATAAGTACCTAGGTAGATTAGTATTTTAATTGAACTATGTCTTAATTGAATTAATAATTATAAAATGTTATATTATTGTATTTGGTTGGAGTAACGAGCACACACAACGGTTAGTCGGTACTGTAACAGTTCAGTAGGTACTCACGGTAGGATGCGCAGTAGGTGCGTGTGGCGGCGCGCACGCATGCGGACAGCACCATGGCGGCGGCGCGCAGTGAGCGAGCGAGCGGAGAGTGGATGTAGCGAGTGAGCGCTGCGAGTAAGCGCGCGGCTCGGCACTCGGAGCAACACTGAGCGCAGCGCGAGTTACCCGCGGCGGAGCGGCGCCGGCCTTCGCCTCGTCCCGCGCCCGAGTTCCCCTTCAACCCTCCACCGAATTAAAAATTTGGAAACTTTTTTGTTCGAATCCGTTTCTTTTTCCGCCCTTAGTGTTTTTTTTCGCGCGATCTCGCCATTATTTCGATTACCTGGAGATGATTTTTTTGCGCTTTCGCCGAACGGATCGAGTTTAAAAGCTGTTTAGTTTTTTATAGGAAAGGGGAGCAATGGGTTCAGCTAACCGATGCGCGAATTCCGATATCGGGTTCAATTGAAAAAACTACGAGCGAGAGCGTGCGCCGAATGTCGTTAGTGAATTATTATCTGACAAATAACACCGACTCTCCTTCTAGACATCGTATACCCGAAAGTACCCGCGCCACGACCGCAACGCACGCTGATACAAATTTGTTGAGCTTTAAAGCAAAACAAGCACTGATTTCTTTACTTCAGCATATTCAGAAATCGATAAATTTATTTGGATTGAATGTCACACACCATGGACCAACATCAAATCTCAATTAGCATCTCAAACTAACATGTCTCGTACCTAACAAAGAGCTTTACTGTACGTTTGCAAATAACATTCATGAGATGCCGGCAGTCGTTTTTAAACATGAGCCGTTCACTTATTGTGATGAGATGGTCGAGCCTTTGAAGTGAGAGCGAGCCCTCCGCGATGAGGGCGCCGCAGTTGCTTCGTAGCCGCGCCGCAGTTGCGCGACACTAATGCCGGTAAAGGATAACTAAATTAAAAAGAGTAATCAAGGAAATACGAAATTTAAAAATGTTTATAAACTGCGGTCAGGCCGCTGCACCGGCATCGTGCGATGGTAAGCGCGCACGCGGCGCGGCGGCTGTGGAGGCAATGAATCTTTAATCCCACCCTCGCGGTCCTCACGGGCGCCACGGTCTTCTGCGGCCACTGTTTGTTTAGGCGCACACATATTGCTACTTTGAATAAGATATTTGGCTCTTTGTGGAGCTTCTTTAAACTGAATCTAATGTTTTCGTAAACGAGCGCGCGGGCAGCGGCGTTTGATCGCGGTCACCCTGTTTATATTCCGCTCTTTTGAATTTTAGATATCCCAATTGTATTTTAAGTAGTGCACAAATGGAAAGTACCTAAACAAACTTTTCTATGGTAATATTTTCACTGTTTAAACTTTCTATTTTTTCTAAGAGTATTAAAAGATTGGATATATGATAAAAGAATAAGAATAAGAATTTATTAGTAAAATATTGTATACATAATATCAATAATCTAGATTGACCTTGATACTAATGAAATGTAGAATGAATAATATCAATAATTCTATATTTACAATTTTACTTGTAAATAATTATCACATTATTAAACTCTAGGTGTAGTAACATTAAGTATTTTTTGTTTACTTGTTTTATGTAATGCTCTAGTGTGTAAAGTGTTTTCAATTCATAATATAATGGTGTAGGTAATAATATTATGTCAAGTGCACGTTTGAAAAGTTTACGTTAGTGAAATTGGAATAAATATAGACGTAGGTAATTACTAACTTGATCCATTTGAAACATAGATTTCTAAACCGTTATTTCCTATACTTATATAGGATATAATAAATCACGAATTTTGACAATAATTTAATCATGTATCAAACAATAAGCCTAAAAAAATAGAAACACGTGCCTAGTTATGCAAAATGGTTTTTCGTATTAGCAGGACGATGCGAGCCGTAGTGCCACAGTCGGGCACAGCGCGGGCGGGCGCAGAGGCGGCGCGGCGCGGGCGGGCGCGGGCGCGCGGCCAGGGTCGACCCTCTGCATGTTTTACCGTTGTTATGGGCTTTTTATGAACACTGATTTCTATATTTGTGCATTTTAGTGCGTGTCGCGGGTCGCAGACGGTATGCAACCCTCTCCCGATATATGGTTGATTAAAGATTCGGTGCCGACGATCAGTTATAGTCTTTGAGTATTCTTATTTATTTATCTCTATTAGAAGATTATTTTTAGAGGCTGTTAGACGGCTCGGGCAATGTGACAATTATTTAATCGTTTTGATATATAATTCGAGAAATAAGTCGAGAATTTCAATTTGTTTGAAGAATTATAACTTATCATACAAGTGATTTATATTTTGAAAGCTGAGTGAATACAGGATGCCGGACTTTGATGGTCATTTGGCTGCCACCTGCCACCGCCGCATGTCCGGCCGGTCCCGCGGGAGTGCTTCGAGTATTACAATGTCGTTCCCTGAATCCTGCGCGAGTCCTGCACCACCTCTATCGCCAGGGGCAGGATAACATATCACGACTAGCTTTTAATATTCATCTTGGGACACCCAGACACAGTCACGCGGGTAGTAAGTTACAAGATTTAACGTATACGTTCAACTCTTTATATCTAGTTTTTTTTGTGAGATTAATTGCTTTCGCTTGCTACAGAAACCTATCAAGCAAATGTCGAATTTGGCCTGAGATAATTGAGTCATTGTAATTGAGAAACATTGAAGTATTAGAAGTAGAATGTGTCCCACGTACGGGCAGAGACGGGCCAAACGCCGAGGGTCGCGCCACCATATTGGATTAGCAGTTAGCACTATATTTGCATTTTCAATTTAGCTTTATGGAGCATAGAATCACTTGAATAAATGTTTCTTTTCTGTTGCACGTTTTATAGCAAGAGAGTTGAGAACCTCAATTCAGAGAGGATTTACCGACTAGATGTAGGATACATTCTACTCTTAAAAGGATTAATTTTAACCGATAAAAAGAAGGTTATCAATTTAACGCATATGTGAGTATGTAATATTGTTAGCCTCCACTTGCAGGTTTATAAAATGAGCGCTAAGGTCCTATGTAGCATATTATCCCAACCTCTTGACGAATACCAACCTGTACAATAAGCTGGCTTCCGGAGTGGATTCTCCACTATTGACCACATTTACGCTGTCAGACAACTCATGGAGAGATGCAGAGAATATTACAGGCCTTTATTATTTATTGTTTTTAGCCTTTGGCGAATATGGAAAAGCTTTCGACAGTGTTGAACACTGGGCAGTGTTTCATTCTCTCCATCGTTGCAGCATTGACAAGCGATATGTGGAAATACTCCGGGGCCTGAACAGGACCGCGACAATGCAAGTGCACATGCACAAACTATCTGACCCCATCCCGATTGGTAAGGGCGTAAGGCAAGGTGACGTCATCTAGCCCAAGTTATTTTCGAGTGTTTTGGAAGTTATCATGAAGACCTTGAATTGTAATGATAAAGGTGTCAATTTTAACGACCGATGCATGTCGCACCCGCATTTTGCCGATGACTTCATCCTGGTGGCTGAGACCGCTGTGGATCTTCAACGTATGCTCATTGAGCTGCATGAGGCATCTGAGAGCTTCGGTCTAAAGATGACTATGTAAAAAAAACGGGACAATTCACACCAATTACCTAGCCCCAAACTAGGATACCCTGTACAATGGGCAAAAGATAAACACAAAAAAACAAAAAAAAATAGACTGAAGTCATGACAAACTAAACGTCACAAAGACTTAACGTATTCGTTGTTAACTGTCCTACAGATGTAGTCAATGAATACATCTTACTTTTTCTTTTTTTTCTTTTTTTATTACGGACTAGGCAATCGTTTGACCACGATCTCACATGATGAAAAGCGATGATGTGGTCAAAGGTGTAGCACGCTTGCCTAGTAGATACCTATTCACTCTTGACTTTAACACACCTGGGTTATAATTTACCGGAAACACTGACGAGGGCAGGGCATTCCACTCCTTTGCAGTTCTTATAATAAATGAAGAAGCGTAACGCTTCGTTCTTGTGCGAGGTATTTCAACCATGAAAGGGTGGCGCTTTGCTGATCATCTAGTCGGACGGTGATGGATAGGTGATGGGGGAATCAGGTTGTGCAGTTCTTGTGCACACTCTCCATAGTGCAATCTGTAGAATACCGCCAGGCTTGCTACCTCACGTCGATGCGCCAGACTTTGAAGCTTACTCTTTACCAGAGTGTCATCCCCAATGAGCTTGATAGCACGTCTCTCAATTGAATCCAAAGACTCGATCTGATACTTGGCAGAACCGTCCCAGAGGTGGCAGCAGTACTCCATACAAGATCGGACCTGTGCTTGATAAAGATTCAAAAGCTGTCCCGGTGTGAAGTACCGCCTAACCTTAGACAAAATACAAAGTTTTTTTGCAGCTACCTTGGCTTTGGATTCAATATAAGACCCAAAATTCAGGTTTGATGTGAGTTCGACACCCAAAAGCTCCAAATGGTCACTTATTGGTATTGTTACACTTTGGAAAGATGGAGATCGGTGTAGAGGACTCTTTTTAGCAGAAAACAAACACGCTTGCGTTTTAGTAGCATTAAACTTAACCAGGTTAGCATCGCCCCAATCGGACACGGCTTCTAAGGCTAAATTTAACGGTCTACCATAGCCTCTCTCTGAAACTGGACAGCGTCACAGCTGGCTTGAGCATTGGAAGTGTATCTCTCAACTACAGTACTGTCATCAGCATACCCAAAGGTACCGGGCTTGAGAAAGTCCTTAATGTGCAGTAAAAACAGTGTAGCCGAGAGAACCGATCCCTGAGGTACTCCGGCATTGATAGCCATTTGATCAGACGAGCAGCCCTCTAAGACTACTCACGTAGATCGTTCCCTCAAGAAATCAACTATCCAATTGCATAAGCCAACAGGTAAACCATATGAGGGAAGCTTGTTTAAAAGGCCATCGTGCCAGACCCAATCAAATGCCTTCGATATGTCAAGGGAGACGGCAAGCGCCTCACCATGCATCTCTTTGGCTTCGCGCTCAGTACGTGAGTGGCATACGTGAGAAGATCCCCAGTAGACCGGTTTCGGCGAAATCCGTATTGTCGGTCACTGAGAAGATCATTGTCTTCAAGGTATGCCAAGAGCCTATTAAGCCTATTAATATTGGACAACGTTTATCTTTTGGCGGGGGCTCTCTGATGCACGAGAGCTCTAGGCGCGTGCAACTTGGTTGGGCCGCCTTCGGAAAACTTGATGTCGTTCTTAAATCAAACATCCTGCATTGCCTTAAGACCAAGACATTCAACCAATGTGTCGCCCATTTTAGCCCACGGTGCCGAAACTGGACCGCTCACAAAAGAGCAGATGTATAATATACGAGTTCCTCAGAGAGCAATGGCGAGCGCCATGCTAGGCATCCGCCTGCTAGACCGTATACCGAACCACGAAATTCGGCGTCGTACTAAAATCGAAATATTCAGATAACAAAGCTTAAATGGAGATGGACAGGGCACTTGGCATGACGGAAAAGCAAAGGAAAGGACCAAGGAGGACCTAGAGGAGCGCAGCGTTCACGGGCAAACCACCAGCCCGAAGGTCAAACGATATAGTTAGGCAACCAGGAATAGACTTGATAAGACTTGCATAGGACTGGAACAAATGGATAAGGGCTGAATAGATAGATCGATAGAATATTGTTGAAAATGCGTAATATTCATTATGTTAGTCTAAATAGGTATTTAAACCAATGTATGAAATTAAGCGAATGTATGTACCTATGTATGTAACTGTTATGGGCAGGCGTGACGCTTACCTTCTGTCGAGCGACCTGCTCAACTCGTCACTCAACGAAATAACAAGCATAAATTACAAATTTATATAACCCCCATATCAAAATCGGTCCATACGTTTGGAGCTACGATCTTTAGCCCATTGGAAAATTCTCACTTCTCTTTTCTCAACATGCTTAAGCATGCTTTATATTCTTATATTCTGGTTTGCCATAGTCGCCATGCTTGGCAGGCGGATTGGTGACCGCAGTGTAGCAAATATGTGCTCGGAGGACGCTGCTGCCTATCTTCCGGTGTGTAATCCCTTAGTCGCCTCTTACGACATCCACGGGAGGATTGGGAGGGGTTTTATTCTAAGCCGAGACCGCCACGGCAAGTCTCAATATATGAGCCAAATTTGACATGTTTATGTGAAAAAGTTTTTGAGTTATGAGGGGGTCAAAAGTCGCAATTCTGTTAGATTGAACTTGGCTTTAGATTATTATTGCGAAAATTATAAAAATTAAGTCGATGAACCGACGATGGTATGTGGGGTATCATTGAATAGGTATTTGAAAAACATCTTTAGGTTTTTCTAATTATTTTTCATTTCAAATGACCCTTTTCGATCTCTATAGATTTAAACTTGGTTAGCAACCATTCTCAGTAGTTATTTTCTTTGTGCGTAAATTTTCTTGTTTTGTCAGATTTTTTTTCACCAAGCGAGCGTGAAGCGCCAGCTATGCGTCTCTGTTTTAGCTTCGGCAAAAATTCTTTCGTATATCCGGATGTCTGTCCGGATTTCCGGCTGTTCTCTTCTACAGGTCGCATTTCTCAACCAATCTAGACGAAACTTGGTATACAGGTTTAACAAATTTTTAGAACTACTTGCCCCAAAAATAGGTTAAAAGGGGGCTACTGAATATCTCCGGCATATAACATCCTATTTCAATGGTTCTTTTTTCATTTGAAAGGTAGTAACTTTAAATTAGTCTCATAAAAATTTGGTTAAGATCTGATGAGGATCTTCGGCGTGATGAGCAGAATAGCTCCTCAAAATGCAGTAAATTTGAAACTTTTAGGTTTCTAACAGTGGAATTAGCCATTTACCTACTAGGTAGGGATTGCTGGAGCACCTTGGTTATTAATGTTAGTGTTACAATAAGGTAACTAGATGGCACTACTGTGCACTGCTAGATTGTTTGCAAGTTTGTATGCGTGAGGTCTACAGCTCACAGAGCCACTAGATCTACTTGGTTCCGTTTACGAAATATTCGGATTTATAGTGATTTTTTTGCTTAAGTTGCATTTTTATGGGTCGATAAGTCTCTAACACAAAAAGTACAGTTAAAAAAAACTGGATTATTACTTGCCCACAAAACGAATTTACTAACAAACTTATCACGGCTACATAGAATTCATTAAGAGACCAAGTTAGAAAAATTATTAATTATATTACGTAAAAATTACTGGACCGCTTGCAATCTATGTACCAGGTTGCTTCCCTCTGGCTGATAGTGAAAATGGCTCAGAGTAATGGCTGGAACACAAGTCATACTCAAGAACGGGTGCTGCTTGTCCAGGTCCAGCCTGGTGTCTTATTAGTCATTTGTATTTTGATTATTTTTATCAGCGTGATGATTGTGGGACGTCTCATTGGCACTTTTATCTTTTGTATTTGACATTTACATGTATTTATGATAATTTCTGTCATTTATACTTATTTATACGGATTGTCAAAAATGGAGAAAATGACATTCCCGTAGAGTTTCTTGGTGCTATCTTCTCTAACAGGCGTATTTCCGAAGCACCGGTAGATTCAAAAGGGTATTTCCTTCCTGCGCAAGATTCAACTTACTCTAAGTTAAGCACATGAAATGGAAATTCCCTTTTACAACTTACTTAGTTGCCTAATTTTATTGATATCACTATTACTTAGTTATAATTTATGTTTTTCTCTTTGTTCATGAGATTTTAAGTTTTGACTTGTAAAAGTGCTCTTATAAGCCTATTACAATAAATACTTTGCTTTTACAATAAATATTTTAAGTTTTGACTTGTAAAAGTGCTCTTATAAGTTTTGACTTGTGAAAGTGCTCTTATAAGCCTATTACAATAAATACTTTGCTTTGACTTTGAATGCAGTTTTTAAAGTTAGGTAGCTTAGAATCCTGGGTATGATACTAAGTCACGCACTTTATGTATGTTCGACACGCACGCACGCTGTTTTTTTTTGTTTTCGTGGAATATCTCTACTCCCACGCTTTGGGCGGTAATTTATAAAATAATATGTTTCCTTAAACCTAAAAAGGGCGGGAGCGTGATGAGCGTAATCCTAACTTCATTGATACAACATGTGGGGCAGCGGAGAGCAGCCATGTTGGATTATCTGGGTATTTGCATGCGTGATGTATTAATTAGGGCAGCAAGGAGAGCAACCATGTTGGATTATCTGGGTATATGCATGCGTGATTAAGTAATTACGGCAGCAAGGAGAACAGCCATGTTGAATTATTTGGGTATTTGCTTGCGTGATGAGGTACTTAGGGCATCAAGGAGAGCAGCCATGTTGGATTATCTAGGTATTTGCATGCATGATGAGCTAATTAGGGCAGCAATGTTGGATTATCTGGGTATATGCATGCGTGATTAAGTAATTAGGGCAGCAAGGAGAACAGCCATGTTGGATTATTTGGGTATTTGCATACGTGATGAGGTACTTAGGGCAGCAAGGACAGCAGCCATGTTGGATTATCTAGGTATATGCAAGCGTGATGAGGTAATTTCTCGGCGCATTGTCGGCTGGAGAAAGGGTGCCCTTGCCCCGCACCCCGCCTGCACTTTAATCCCGTTAACTGGCACATAGCAGGGGTTGCTATAATCGTTAGTTTAAACTTTATTTACATATCGGGGTCGAGTGGGGTTGTGCCGCGTTTCACTTTAAACACTGATTCCCGCACCATGGCTGCTGGCGTCTCACATGCATCAGTATTACTCATTTTTATTCTACATACTATGAATAATGCTGCATTATCGTCGCTGATCACTCGCCTGAAGACAATTATGTAAATGATAAGCAAACAGAAAAATGTAGGGGTACGAGTACGAGTAGGTACATACTTAACTTCAGCGACGAAAGTAGGTACAAAGAAGCTAACACTTCTGTCATTTACAGAACTTTGCAATACAATATTCAAGTTTCTATATTTTATAGTTTAAAGTTAAGTAGTATTCAAATGCATTTTTTTTTCATCCTGGTTTCGTGACTTTCAATAATGTCGCACCGCATTTCTTGCCACCAAAAACGGTTACCACAACGAATATTGTATAATTTTTATTTAAGATTTGTGAAAAAAAAAACTAAAGCTTGCATTCTTACAAGAAATATTTTGAAATAAATAAATAGTTCAGTTTTTTCCACCAATTTACTCAGGGATCGACAATGGTACGCAACATTTTTGGCGTTAAGCTCTGGTTGCCAAGGATAGCGGTGCCATCAGCGACCGTAATATAGCAGTGTATAACGTCACTAGAATGTTGTCTATGTAAACAAATTGGCACATTTAAGAGAGCGGTAATTGACATCGAAACATCAAAAAGCGGTTGCATGATGGCCATCTTGACGGTGATGAAGCTTTGGGCATGCGCCTTCTGCGTCACGCATTACGGCGCGGCGGCGGAGCGCTTTCGCGCACGCCCCACCCGGTGACGCCGTGGTGACGGTGCGCGCTAACCTAAGTGTTAGTTATAGACCAACAGCATATAAAATTCATAAAAAATAAAGTCTACAAACGTTTTTTCAAAAGCGGTGGACAATTTATTGCACAATGTATTCCAACTGGAGCAGCGAAGATGACGAAATTTTTATAGATATTGTGCGGGTTCATGTTTTTTTTGGATAGACTTACATAATAAGTATACACAATTTTTGTTCCGGACATATTTGCTGTTGGTGTCTGCTGTATAGATTATAAGTTAATTAATCTGTTATGTGATTTAATATAATCAAATAAAACTGGTGTGAGACGAAAGTATCCCCAGAATTTCTCAGCATTGCAGTGCATACGGTGACGTACAAAGTTGCAAAAGCACCTTCGGTAGGACTAGCTTTGTATACATTACTTTCATTCATACGATTATATTCATCTACTTTCAAATATTCTAATAACGCAAAATCAAGGTCGTCCATTTGCCACCATTGATACATACTTTGTGTTGTTTTCCGTAAAAAGGCGAAGCGCTCTCCTAGGAAACCATAGCTCATCACAGTTAATACGGCCACCTACTTGTGGCCGTCATATGACGTCCACTAAATGACGGCACACCTTTTGAAGGAAACCATAGCTTAACAGATCATGATCGAACTCTCGCATTTTGAACACGCGTCTTTTTATTATTGTTGGTCATGGTTTGCCGCATGCCGGAGGAGCGGTGGGCCTAGATAACGATGCGGAGTACCGCGTATAAGACGTCGGGATAAATTAGACCCCTTCAGCGATTTCCGGTCCCCAAGATCACGATGCCAGAGCCATTTGCCCAATATCAGGACATTACAGACTGACTATTATTATTATTATTATTATTATTGTAATTAGAAGAAATATGGAAAACGAATACGGAAAACTGCCGTTGGTGGAACATAGAGGAAAATATAAAATATGTTCAACTGTAGGTGTAATTAGTTTTTGGTGAACATGACATAAGAATAAGAATAAGAAGAATAAGAATAATTTTATTAATAAAATACCACAATTGATCACAGGCTTTACGTAACTTTACATTTCATGAGCGGACATTGGTCTACGTCGAGGGAAATTGACAAAGATTGTCTGAACGCTGCGCTGCGACGGTGGCGACGCAGGGTGTCGCTGATTGCGCTAATCAATAGCCGCTGCAGCTGCACCCCCCTACACCTTCTCCCCTCCCCTCCCCAAGCCCGGCGTCTCACGTCCCTCCACCTCTTGTCTGAGACAATGAACTGGACAGTAAGTAGGTATGGATGTCCACAACTAACTTAGCTTTTAGTTCCAACATTTTCATATTCTTTAGGTACTATGAAAAGAGCAATCAATGTTTTTTATGTGAAAATATTATATTTCTCTATATTTATTTCACTTTAAGTCCACATAACGTATTTAAATATGTAAGTACACGTTTTATACGGTGACGGCTTTCTCTAATCTGGTTCTATAATTTCAATAATAATCGACGACGGCTTATTTAAAAAATATTGAAAAAAAACGACCAAAACTAAGTGTACCAGGTATACTCATCCCATCTAACACATTCATGAAAAAAATACGTCTCGCAACTATTTCATAATATTACTGATGTGTTGTACAAATTATATTATGGCATGCGCGCTGCATCGCACTCTATCCAAGCTTTACAGACAATGAGTCAGGGAATATAAGGTTGTTGAGGGAGACAGGGACCTCTCTGGCGGTGCTGACGTCCTACTCTAGTTGTGCAACGACAGGGAAGCTTAGTAGCTTCACATATGTTGCAATTGAAAATAACTACTGACCTTGCGACAGCTCTCACTGCACTATGGTTATGCTCATGCCTGGCTACAGTATGGCATTATACTGTAGGGAAACAGCACCGACATTGACGATCTGGTGGTGAAACAGGGTCCATAGTGTCCGACAGGGTCCATAGTGTACGACAGGGTCCATAGTGTACGACAGGGTCCATTGTGATCTGTTATTTCATTATATGTTTTTAACATCTTATTTTTTTACATTATAAAATGCAACAAATATTAATAAAAAACTTTACTAGTGAATATATACTATGCCGAATTTGGCCACTTTTCAAGTGGTTTTAATTCCATTTACATTTTCATGACTACTTAAAAAAGCTTTTCCGAGTTGTTGTTCAGTATATTTTTAGAATGAACATAGATAATAAGACGTGAACCCTTTACCGGCATCGTGTAGGGTGGCTATGGGCGGTGCCGCGAGGCTGTCGCACCGTATGTAAATGACATGTAGATGGCATGTAAAGCGGCCGGCAGCGCGGATTGGAGCTCCGCCAGTCGTAGGTAAAACACGAAGGCCTCGCGCCCCGCGGCCCGCGCCGGTAGAAGGGTGCAAAGGGTTGCAGCACATGCCCGTGAGTTATGGGTGTTTATGACGCGCGCGACGGCATTTGGAAATTATTCCGTCGCGGGTAACGACGGTGACGGCTTTAAATTAAAGCTCGGCATGATGAATGGTCGCCGAGATTGCAACGCGGCCGCCCCGAGCCGAGGGCGAGGGTGGTAACGAGTTGCAAGGATTAAATGCGCGGCCTGCATTCATAAATAATGCTGGCAGAATGTTCCAACGATGCATCGCTCATCACAGTCCACTGCGATCCGATATTTATGTTTGTTTATTAAAGTGTGTATCTATTAAACTAGTTAACGATTATTATTATTTTAAAATTCATATGCTGGGTTTATTTTGCTCCTAGATCTTAGAATTTGACTACAAGGTATTTATTTAAGAAGCATATTCCTAGCAAAGTGGCACAGTTAGCAAAATAGTTTAATAAGGTCCGGGCGTCCGTACAGGACGTGCAGATAGTTAGCACAATTTCGAAATATGTAATATTATAAACTTCCCAGGATGTAAACAAAATCAATGCAATCAATAGGAGTCTAGCAACGAACGGCGCGCAAACACGGGCCGAGGCTGCCGGGAGCGCCGGGCAGCCGAGTGGCCGGCCGGCCCCGGCCCGGGACTGACAAGTAAATAGCTTGATTGTTTGTCAAGTGTAAGCATACAAGTCATATTTATATTAATGTCTCTAGAGACGAGGAGCTATCAAAAAGGTATATTTCAAATCAATTTGAGACTCTGGGAGTTTGTACAACTTATTGAATGATTGGAATTTTGTATTTACCTACTCATATTGATTGATAAGTTAGAGTATCTACAAAACGTAGCGGTGTTGGGCGAGCGTTAACCTCTTCACAACTACTAGAACAAGTTCAAACGTAGCGGTGTTGGGCGAGCGTTAACCTCTTCACAACTACTAGAACAAGTTCAAACGTAGCGGTGGTGGGCGAGCGTTAACCTCTTCACAACTACTAGAACAAGTTCAAACGTAGCGGTGTTGGGCGAGCGTTAACCTCTTCACAACTACTAGAACAAGTTCAAACGTAGCGGTGGTGGGAGAGCGTTAACCTCTTCACAACTACTAGAACAAGTTCAAACGTAGCGGTGTTGGGCGAGCGTTAACCTCTTCACAACTACTAGAACAAGTTCAAACGTAGCGGTGTTGGGCTAGCGTTAACCTCTTCACAATTATTAGAACAAGTGCAAACCACGGCCTTGCGTCAGTTACGTATGGAGTAAATTATGTGTGGCTATGATGCCTTCACTTAAAAACATCCTAGTAAGAAACCCGGCCGGTACTTTCAACCTTTTACGAAATTTTTAACCTTAAATTTCCTGGGCATACTATGTGGCCCACTGGGCCAAAGTTTTCTCTAAGCTAATAAAATAAATTATTATATAAAACAAAAACGCCAACTGCGAACAAAACTAAAAGGAGGCAAACAAGCTTTAGATTATTGATTTTGAAATATAAGATGCAGTCGGAGGCATCATGCATTTCATTTCCCCCTTTGACGGGATCAGCTAGAACCTGGCGAGCTAACTCTTCATGCCTCCGCCTGCATCTTTGACGGGATCAGCTAGAACCTGGCGAGCTAACTCTTCATGCCTCCGCCTGCATCTTCGACGGGATCAGCTAGAATCTGGCGAGCTAACTCTTCATGCCTCCGCCTGCATCTTCGACGGGATCAGCTAGAATCTGGCGAGCTAATCAAAATAAAAAAAGTAAAGCTTGTTTGCCTCCTTTTAGTTTTGCTCCCAGTCGGGTTTTTGTTTTTTATAATAGCGTATAATTTGTTTTATTCTAAACTTTTTACCTTATATTTATAAGAATTAGCGAGAATGGTTGCAAATAAACTTTAAATCGTTATAGATACTACATGGTCATTCGAAATGAAAAATGATAAGAAAACCTAAAAAACATTTTCAAATACCTATTAAATGATACCTTGACATGGTTCGTGGACTTATTTTCTTTTTCACAATATGGCGTCTAATTGTCGCGATATTGAATTTTGATGAACGTCATGTCTTTAGTAGCACTCGCAAGATTAAAACAAATCGATTGACGTAAGAATCATCAAAATCGCGTTTGGTCACGCGTATCGTGATACGTGTGACCAAACGCGTGGTTCGATTTTGATGATTTTGTGGCACTCCACAAAAGAACAGACATACCTATTCAATGATACCCCACTTTATATAGTTCGTCTACTTATATTTTTGGCTCTTTCCCAATATGGCGTCTAGTTATCAACAATATGGCGTCTAGTTATCAACAATATGGCGTCTAGTTATCAACAATATGGCGTCTAGTTATCAACATATGTAATTTTTATTATACTCGTATGTCATGTCTTTAGTAGCACTTGCAAGATTATGACAAAAAGATTTACGTCCACAAAAAAAAAACAAAAAAAAACATCAAAATCAGTCCACGTGTTTGGTCTATTTAGTGGTACAAAGTAACAGACATACATACTTATGCTGATAAACACATTACCGGGCCTTTGCGTTGCGCAGTCTGGTAAAAAAGAGGCACAAGTTTCAGCAGTGGGAAGAAATAGGCTGATGGTGAATGCAAAATAGAATCTACAGAGAGTCACAAAGAAAGGTTCATGATAACAAACATATCAGGAGCACTGACGAATATTATAGTACTATCTGAAGAAATAGGCTGATGGTGAATGCTAAATAGAATCTACAGAGAGTCACAAAGAAAGGTTCATGATAACAAACATATCAGGAGCACTGACGAATATTATAGTACTATCTGAAGAAATAGGCTGATGGTGAATGCTAAATAGAATCTACAGAGAGTCACAAAGAAAGGTTCATGATAACAAACATATCAGGAGCACTGACGAATATTATAGTACTATCTGAAGAAATAGGCTGATGGTGAATGCAAAATAGAATCTACAGAGAGTCACAAAGAAAGGTTGATGATAACAAACATATCAGGAGCACTGACGAATATTATAGTACTATCTGAAGAAATAGGCTGATGGTGAATGCTAAATAGAATCTACAGAGAGTCACAAAGAAAGGTTCATGATAACAAACATATCAGGAGCACTGACGAATATTATAGTACTATCTGAAGAAATAGGCTGATGGTGAATGCTAAATAGAATCTACAGAGAGTCACAAAGAAAGGTTCATGATAACAAACATATCAGGAGCACTGACGAATATTATAGTACTATCTGAAGAAATAGGCTGATGGTGAATGCAAAATAGAATCTACAGAGAGTCACAAAGAAAGGTTCATGATAACAAACATATCAGGAGCACTGACGAATATTATAGTACTATCTGAAGAAATAGGCTGATGGTGAATGCTAAATAGAATCTACAGAGAGTCACAAAGAAAGGTTCATGATAACAAACATATCAGGAGCACTGACGAATATTATAGTACTATCTGAAGAAATAGGCTGATGGTGAATGCTAAATAGAATCTACAGAGAGTCACAAAGAAAGGTTCATGATAACAAACATATCAGGAGCACTGACGAATATTATAGTACTATCTGAAGAAATAGGCTGATGGTGAATGCAAAATAGAATCTACAGAGAGTCACAAAGAAACGTTGATGATAACAAACATATCAGGAGCACTGACGAATATTATAGTACTATCTCGGCCCGCGACTTTGCCCGCGTGGTCATTTTTCTGGGTAAAAGTATCCTATGTGATATGCCTATTAAGTACATTATACTATATTTCGTGTAGCTTTTAAATAGTACCCCAGTTTTTAAGTCTAACAGGGATTACCGGATCGCAATCGGTTCAGTACTTTTTACGTGATGCGCGAATAGACAACAGACGTTATTTCTTAAAATGTTATATTTTTGTTACTAGCCTATTTTAAGTAGGTACCATATGTCATATTTTTAAGTAGGTATGGTATCTACTTAAAATTATGACACATGGTACCTTATGGCCATATTTTTTTATTATCTTCATTGTAGGTACTGAATTTTTAAGTAGTGTTTAGTGAGAGCGATGGTAGCATTAATGGTGCAACTTAGAATCCAACGCTACTGGGTTCGGTCCAAGGCACCAGTGACTTTTCTAGGTTATATGCGGTTTTCCATCGCTCTGTACTTCAGAGGTTTCGTTCAGCTGTTGGTCCCAGCAATTATTGATTAATAGCAGTCGTTAAGCCATGTTAGAGGCCCTCGGGCTGCTTAACAAACTCTGACACCAGAGGCCTACACTACCTCAAGCGACAAACAAACAACAAACAAGTTATAGTGTTTATGTCGCAGGCAGATTGATTAATCCGCCATTCAATAAAAAAGTTAGCTTTTTAATGTAATGAGCAATCAGCCAGCCAGTTCATTAAATGTTGTAAGGCTGATTATCATTTAGGCCGTTAGTTGAACGGCGCCATTTAGTAAACAGGCAAGCCAGTTAATTGAACGTCGGATTAAGCTATCTGCCCGCGACATATACATGCTTTGTGAAGTTTACTTCTAGACGTTTTCTATGCCCTTTTTATCTCTTATTTTCGAAGACAAAAGCTCCATGAAATGACAATTTTTTGTTTTAAAAGAGAAAATAATATAGGGTTACTGAAAACGGCTGCAAGTCATGTTGCTTGCATCTAAACATCGGGGTCGTGACATAAATACGTATTGTAGGTCCGTAGAGTCCACGGAGGGGCACACAAGCCGTTCTACTTCGACTGATGTGCAAAGAATCTGCTTTAAACTAGATCAGTGCAGTTATCGCGATAGTGAAATCGAAATCGGAACTATAGAAAGTGTTGTTTGAATGGCGGCGCGGGCGGCCCGCGCGCGTGCGCAGGCGCAGCTGCTGGCAACGGGGTTCGGGGGACAAGGGTGCGGGCTGCGGGGGTGCGAGGGTGACAATCCGCGGCACGCGACGCAACCCTTTAACTGCAGTTAACTCTATATTTAATTGAACAAAACGTCATCGGCGCGTGGCGCGTCCTCCGCATGCGGGCAGGATAGTCCTCGTTATGTCTTCTTAATTCGTATCGTGGCCGACTAAACATTATAAATTGCTTTAATCACGTCGATCGGTTCCGGTGAGATATGTCAACTGTAACGATCCACCGTACGCGTTCGCGTCTCGCCAAGCGTGCGTCTGCGAACTATGGGATGCATTATCATGTAATAATTTTAATTAGTGAATATTCTGTATCAATGTACTTAGTATAACGCCAAGGATGTTACAAAAAGTCACAAAAAGAGTATCACCGACACGAAGAAGGAGATTGTCATGTTTGTTTGTAGGCTGAGGATCGGTCGTGCTCTCGATAAATTCATACTGAAGATGATGCAGCTGAAGCGAGCAGTTTATCGACAGCACGCCAATCCCCATTTTACAACGCTTCGAGCTGGTTACTTAGCTGACACGCCCCAAAGATGCTCGTTAAATTATAACTATTATATAGTTGTATTGTATGTATGTATATTGGTATTTCAGGTCTTTTAGTACATAGAGTACTTTTAACATGAGAAATGACCACGCGTTACTAGATGGCACTAGTGCACACCGCCACATTGTTGCATTAAAGTTTGTGCTCGCGAGGTCTACTGTTCGCAGAACTATAGTAGTTATAAGTAGTATAGAATATATATATATATATATATATACATAATAAAGCACTTTTACATGTGAAAATCTGAAATTTCTCCTGAATAAGGAAAAAAAATATATGTTTAAAGTATATTTTCAGTTTAGATAGGAAATGTTTCCTTTCACGTGCCGATGCAAGAGTTGATAATTCTGATGGATGGTGATTTGTAGAGAGCCGTACCTATGTGCAATCAGGTAAACAGTAATCTACAGCAATGTCACTGACAGAAGCGCCGTGTCCACAAGAAGGGTCGTGTTCACATCAAACGGCATTCAAATGCGCCCTCCACCCTCGGCCTAGGGCGCGCCTGCACTAGTCCGTCCGCGCGGCTGCACTCGCGGCCTCCTCTGATCAATGCCGGGAGGAGCGGTGCCTTTGCTCAGCGATGTGGAAGTCGCCATTGTTGCGGCCTTTCGACAAACAAAAGGGATCTTTGATTCCGTTACAAAT
Organism: Alsophila aescularia; assembly: GCA_946251855.1. Classification (NCBI taxonomy): domain Eukaryota; kingdom Metazoa; phylum Arthropoda; class Insecta; order Lepidoptera; family Geometridae; genus Alsophila; species Alsophila aescularia. The sequence goes on along the minus strand of OX276383.1, from coordinate 52,210,570 downwards.
TTAAGTAAATAACGTTCTCCCGATTGCTGTTATTAAATACAACTTGGAAACTGTAGGGGTATTCTAAAAGCAAAATTTTACATTTCACTAAATTTCTCAATAAAGCTGATATGAAAACAATAGACAAGACAAATAAATCGGTCGCCGTATCGATAACGCCTGGAAGAGCTACTGGTCTATGAAGGGGCTTATGAAGGGATACCTTCCGATCTCTCTGAAGCGCAAACTCATCGACATGTGTATCCTGCCCGTTCTAACCTACGGTGCGCAGACCTGGTCACTTACTGAATGTCAGAAGTCCCGACTCAAGGTTTGTCAAAGGGCAATGGAACGCAGCATTCTAGGTATAAAGCGAATGATCGAGTCAGAAATACCGTACTACGTTCCATGACAGGTATTGCAGATGTAGGAGAAAAAACTGCAAGGCTCAAGTGGAATTGGGTGGGTCACGTGAGCAGGATGCATCCCGAAAGATGGGCAAAGATCGCCACACATTGGGTACCCAATGACCGACGAAGGCGTCGTCGAGGCCGTCCACGGAAGCGGTGGCGTGATGATCTTGATACTTTCGAAGGAAATTGGCTTGAACTTGCCGAAGATAGAGATACATGGAAGGAATTGGGGGAGACCTTTGCCCAGCAATGGGACACTACAGGTTAAATAAAAAAAAATGATATATGACCACGTAAAACTTTATAGATGTGTCCATAAAGAACTCTTAAACTTAAACTGAACAGAAACACAGGGACTTATGAAGGTGTCATTCGTTTTCAACCCACATTTCCACTCACAAGTAAAAAGTAATAATAATTAATCCTGATTCCACCCGCATAGTTTTTAGATTTCGTTTTAACCCACATAGAACCAAAATAACTTACCAATATCAAAATAGAGCAAGAAGTAAGAGAACCTACTGATAGAAAATAAGGTAAAACTTATAAATGTTTATTTCTCACAATGTTAATTAAAACTAATCAACGATGTTAAATAAGCATTACAATATGTTTCAAGGAAATTAGCACGAACAATCACTAGCACAAATAGATTCTTTTTTTTTGTTAAACTTTAATAATAAAATATGCACAAATATAACATAATTATATACCTACCGAAACATCATAATAAATCGACTATTCTCATATTATGTTTTGCTATGAGAATATAAAAATGAAACATATACCTATTTGCTCCAAAGTTTTTAAAACCACTTAGTTATAAATAAAAAAAACACAGATATACAGGAACTATTAATCAGTAATATTTGAGCTATAGCTATAACAATATAAACCAGTTTACTAAAAATAACATATCTTTTCCAAAACACAGTTTTTAAGATCACTTATTTTAAAAATACATAGATTTACAGAAATAAGTAATCAGTTATACCATTGCTATAGTTATGAGAATATAAAACAGTTTACTAAAAATAACATATCTTTTCCAAAACACAGTTTTTAAGATCACTTATTTAAAAAAAACATACATTTACAGAAATAAGTAATCAGTTATACCATTGCTATAGTTATGAGAATATAAAACAGTTTACTAAAAATAACATATCTTTTCCAAAACACAGTTTTTAAGATCACTTATTTAAAAAAAACATAGATTTACAGAAATAAGTAATCAGTTATACCATTGCTATAGTTATGAGAATATAAAACAGTTTACTAAAAATAACATATCTTTTCCAAAACACAGTTTTTAAGATCACTTATTTAAAAAAAACATACATTTACAGAAATAAGTAATCAGTTATACCATAGCTATAGTTATGAGAATATAAAACAGTTTACTAAAAATAACATATCTTTTCCAAAACACAGTTTTTAAGATCACTTATTTAAAAAAAACATAGATTTGCAAGCACGTAGCTGCTTTAACATTCTTGCAACAGCAGTGCGCAGCCAAAACTAAACTTATTTTTTTTCTTTGCTTTTTTTAACAATTAAAATATTAGCATTACATTAAATTATTGTTGTAGTTGTGAGTGGAAACTGAATTACTTTTCGGGTGGAACGCGAATTAAATATTATATTATTTATTCGCGAGTGGAACACTACCTTCATCTTGGGTGGAACCTGAAATTAATTAAACATGAGTTGAAAGAGTGGGTGGAAAACGAATGAAACCGAAATCGCGGGCGGGAAAGATAATAATTTTTATATTATTGATTATTTGTGAATAGTTATTTCTTTTCAAGTAAATGTTATTTTTATTTTCGTTGCCGTGCAAATTGCTATATTTCGTTTTGTTTCTTTATCTTCTAAACTTATAAGAACAAAACAGCAATAAGAACGAAAAAAACTGCACAAAAAAATAAAATTAAAAAAATGGTCTAGAGGACTTAAAATAAGCAACAGAACAAGAATTTAATATTTTTAAAATTCGTGTCTAACTGTTTGTTTATCTGTTTGCCTGTATGTTTGTTCGCACATCACGTAAAAACTACTGGTCCGATTGCTATGCGGTTTTCACTGTTGGATAGCTTAGTGTATGACTTACAGACTGATGTACTTGGTATCTAAATACGATGAGTATAAGCCGAACAATCGATAAAAACTTTTTGACGGCTGAAGGAATTTTGATCAAATGTTTTGATATTGGTATTTTAGGTCTTGGACGTACATATGTACCTACTATACATATGAGTACTTTTAACCATGAGAAATGACCACGCGTGCGAAGCCGCGGGTACAGCTAGTTTTTCTGTATGTCAATTCAATTTCAATTTTAATTGTCATTGGCAGCTTTCTAGCCGTTCTCACGTCCTAACATGACTTTTCACTTCGTTTGAAAATATTTTTCTAATAAACTTTGTAACCCAACCCAAAGATATTTTATATGTAATCAAAGTTGTTACCCGGAGTTACTTTTTGAAATGGTCTTCTATACAATAAATGTCATTCCATTGCACAACATTGAATACAATATTAATTTAACATAATAATGTAAAATGGTAATCACTCGTAATCACATGTCCAATAAAATTATTCCATAATTTCAATCAGCATGTAATGTCATAATAAAGGTTTTCCAAAAGCCTTTTCATACAATATCCATCATGATGGAATCCGATGTTTTACGTGTATCCCATTAATATATAAGCGAAAGTAACGCTATCTGTCTCTCTGTTTGATCTTACCTTTTCACGACTAAACAAACGGCTGCGCCGATTGTTACAGATACTTTAAACTCTTGGAAGAACATAGGATACTTTTCTATTTCGATAAAAAGTACATACGTAATTATAATATATAATTGTATTTGTATTATAATTTATATCACGCCCGCGACTTCGTACGCGCAGACCACAGTACTGTTTATCGCGAAAAAAAGCATCCTATTTTCTTCTAGGATATTAAAAACCAATACAAAAGTTGGTATAGTACCAATGCTCTTGATGTTTTTTGACAGACTTGTTATTTCGTTTCCATGGCAACCACAGACCATTCTGTGATGGCAACCGTTCCTTAAAGTGAGTAATATACATTTTCCAGTTTTCCCGGCGAAACTTTCAATTTTCCGGGATGAAAAGTATCCCAAAAGTAAGTGACTTTTTAGTACTTACAAACCCGGCCAAGTTGCGAGTCGTACAGACGCACCGAGGGTTCCGTACCACCACACCAACCTTTTAGTACTTACAAACCCGGCCAAGTTGCGAGTCGTACTGGCGCACCGAGGGTTCCGTACCACCAGACCAACCTTTTAGTACTTACAAACCCGGCCAAGTTGCGAGTCGTACTGGCGCACCGAGGGTTCCGTACCACCACACCAACCTTTTAGTACTTACAAACCCGGCCAAGTTGCGAGTCGTACTGGCGCACCGAGGGTTCCGTACCATCACACCAACCTTTTAGTACTTACAAACCCGGCCAAGTTGCGAGTCGTACTGGCGCACCGAGGGTTCCGTACCACCACACCAACCTTTTAGTACTTAGAAACCCGGCCAAGTTGCGAGTCGTACTGGTGCACCGAGGGTTCCGTACCACCACACTAACTTTTAGTACTTACAAACCCGGCCAAGTTGCGAGTCGTACTGGCGCACCGAGGGTTCCGTACCACCACACCAACCTTTTAGTACTTACAAACCCGGCCAAGTTGCGAGTCGTACTGGCGCACCGAGGGTTCCGTACCACCACACCAACCTTTTAGTACTTACAAACCCTGCCAAGTTGCGAGTCGTACTGGCGCACCGAGGGTTCCGTACCACCACACCAACCTTTTAGTACTTACAAACCCGGCCAAGTTGCGAGTCGTACTGGCGCACCGAGGGTTCCGTACCATCACACCAACCTTTTAGTACTTACAAACCCGGCCAAGTTGCGAGTCGTACTGGCGCACCGAGGGTTCCGTACCACCACACCAACCTTTTAGTACTTAGAAACCCGGCCAAGTTGCGAGTCGTACTGGCGCACCGAGGGTTCCGTACCACCACACTAACTTTTAGTACTTACAAACCCGGCCAAGTTGCGAGTCGTACTGGCGCACCGAGGGTTCCGTACCACCACACCAACCTTTTAGTACTTACAAACCCGGCCAAGTTGCGAGTCGTACTGGCGCACCGAGGGTTCCGTACCACCACACCAACCTTTTAGTACTTACAAACCCTGCCAAGTTGCGAGTCGTACTGGCGCACCGAGGGTTCCGTACCACCACACCAACCTTCTAGTACTTACAAACCCGGCCAAGTTGCGAGTCGTACTGGTGCACCGAGGGTTCCGTACCACCACACCAACCGACGAGTTTGACTCCACACGTGGCCGGTTTATATTATTTTGTTGTTTTACTTTGAGTTTGCACAAAAACACCACCAAGTTTTACGCTTGTATGTATTAGTTACCGTTTATACGATAAATCAAAAACAAAAGAAAAAGCTTTTGTTGTTCGAGGACCCCTCTACTTGTTTATTTTTGATTATTTTCATGATGTATTAGGAGTACTGCCATAATAACACTATATTCTGTGAAAACAACTACCGATTACGGTTCTATACATCCCTTAGGTAGGGCAGACAGACAGACAGACGGACGGACAGACGGACGTAATGGAGCTCTGTTTGGATCATTGGGAAACAAAACAAGTTTTTTTAAAATTAAAATGATAGTGTTTAAATGGATTGATATTCAATATTTACTTGCTGTGTGATAATACTGGTAAGTATGGATAAACATAAGTATTGGTAATAAATAATATGATAAGATAAGATAAGATAAGAAATAAACGAAATAAAATAGTAATAATATATTAATATAGATAGTAAAATGCGTCAGAAATTTTTCAGTAATATGTACCTAAGTCATATTCGCTCAATACATTAAGAAGTTTATGTACCTAGGTCATATTCGCTCCATAAATTAAGAAGTTTATGTACCTAGGTCATATTCGCTCCATACATTAAGAAGTTTATGTACCTAGGTCATATTCGCTCCATAAATTAAGAAGTTTATGTACCTAGGTCATATTCGCTCCATACATTAAGAAGCGAATATGTCTTAAAAAGTGTCCAAAGTAGTACTATACTTTGGACACTTTTTAAGACATATTCGCTCGTTACTTTTATAATAAAAATAACGTTCTTAGCACGATTAAGTCCCCTAAGTCGAGTAACTACGAGTATGTGTTCGAATCGCAAAGTTTCGAACTTAAAATTAGAACCTACAATTTCAACGCAAGAAGTAGAAAACAACGCGCACATCTGCCCAAATTTGCAAAACTCTTCAATGTTAATGCGCAGCGATGAATTATTACAAGCGGGAATATGAACAACAAGCTCCCGTATGTAACTGCCTTATTGTTGTCATTGTTTCGCTTTCGAACACGGCAGCGCGTTTTAAAAGTGAAACGGTATCCCTTCGCATGTACACATATCGCTACATATGGCGCACGTGCGAGGCAAGGGTTAGCGCGGGGAGCGGGCTGGTGCAGGGTAGCGTGCGCGCGCGCACAATGCAACCCTTCGCGCGCATTGTCCCGGGAGCGTCGTGGCGCGCACAGATTGCGTAGTTTTTTAGTGATTTCCGTTGGTGAGGAGCAGGGGCGCGCGGTGAGGGGCACGGGGGGATAGGAGGTTTTTTAGAGCGCCCCGCCCCGGGCCCGCGCCTCGTTTGCATACCGCGGAGCCGCGGCCTCCCGGGGCCCTCCCGCGCTCGCTCACCTCCGACCGGCCGCACCGCCCGCCTCAAGACGCGCACTTTCAATTGCAAATGAGCTGAGAGAGAGACAGTTTTACTGTGGTTTTACTTCCGTTGCCGTACAACGTGAGACAACCATAGCAAGCGGATACGGGGATGGACGGCGCATGGCGGCGTCGACGTTCAAAGCGTAGTTATTTGACGAGCCGATATAAGTTTGAAACCGCTAGTTCTATTGGTACTAAAAAAAACTCAATAATATACCTTTTTTAATGGTGTCTGTTTGTGTGTTCCCCATCACGAAAAATCTAACTAGACCGATTTAAATGAGGTTCTCACTGTCAGATATTTTAGATTTAGACTTAAAATCTGGTGTACTTTATATCTCAATCCGACGAGTAGAAGCCGAGCAATCGATAAAAAACTATATAATGGCTCAACAAATTTTAATGGATTGTAGGTACTTAGTATGTTGTACTTCAAAGGTTATTTGGTTCTGGAATAAAATATAGGTAACTTTTAACTGAGAAAAATGAACACGCGGGTAAATGACAAAGCCGCGTGCAGCTAGTACTAAAAGCAGTAAGTAACAAAAATTATGTACAGAGATGATAACAAGACTCAGTACATGCGCGCGAGCGTAAACCAATTTTAGTACTCAGTTGTGGTAACCACAGGTACCACACGCATTGAGCCTTTATAAAATGATTTCGTGTCGTGTATGAGCTATTGAAAAAGTTCTTGAAAATTCTGTCTGTATGTTTGTTCTCGCATCACACAAAAACTACTGGTCCGGTTGAATTGTATTTTTCGTTGTTAGTTAGTTATGATTTGACTTAAAATACAGTGTACTTCGCATCTCAGTGCAACGAGTATAAGCCGAGTAATCAATCAAACACTATAAGACAACTAAACGAATTTTGAAGAATTTTGGTTTACCTATTATACTTTATATAGATAGGTATAACACATGGGATACCTACTTCATGGTCAGAAAACTGTCTAGGTGTGCCAAGTCGTGCGGCGCTACTAGTTGTTAAATAAAGTAATTCGTTTTTTTTTTTTTTTTTTTTAGAAAGGATATGTGTTGGTCTATAACTGACCTCTACAGCGTCACCGGACGGTGGGGCGGGCGCAAAAGCGCTCCGCCGCAATGCGTGACGCAGAAGGCGCACGCCAAAGTAAAGTTTTTATAAAGTAATTCGTCATCATAAATCAACGAGTCGACCATTAGCGCGCAGATGTCCGCCGGCGACTCTCCCTGCAGCGCGCAACTTGCTTGTCACTCGCCGATATTACTGCAGTAAGTAAATAGTAAAGTAAGTAAACAAATTATCTCGCAGTATGCAGCGTTACGTAACTCTATACGCGTCTTTGTCGAGGACAGAAATAGATTGAGGTGCAACGTTTCGCTCAGCGCGCCAAATTCAAATTTTCTTGTTATTACTTATCGTGGGTTCATGAAAACTATTATGTTGCGGCAATAAATAGATTGTATCAAGAAATTACAGTTAAAATGATCACCGAGGTAATATTGGTTTAGCTACAATTGTCAACAAGCTGATGTTCATCTTGATTTTTTGATTTATTGACAAATGTACTTAAATTAGCTTTCACCTTGATTTTTTGGTTAGTGTAATTTGTACACACCACCTAATTATTGCCGCAAAATATCTTATTATTTAATATTGTTTTCATGAACCTACGATGAGTAATAGAGCTGTAATTGACAAAAATCGCAAGAAAATTTGAATTTGGCGCGCTGAGCGAAACGTTGTGCCTTACTGGCGAAAGCTTGGATGTTATTACTCAAATAGATACAGACCATAAGCTACCACGCTGGCCTAGTTGTGTTGGCAGATGAATATTTATATAAGTCCTGAATCAGGACAACAAATGTTTAGTCATACTATGAAGTGATGTAAAGTCGGCCAAGTGAAACAGGACAGTGGTTGTCACAATATTAGCAGAACTTGTTGAGAAATAATCCACAGCCTAGATAGGCAGTGTGCGATTGGCCTGCGCAGGCAGACCCGGCCAGTGACGCTGCAACAAACTTGCAAATTGACTCGTTCGTGTCACCGCTTCGCATATCTAGCCAAAAAGCGCGCGAAACCGTCGATGTTAAGTGCAGTAGAAGATCCCGCAAGCTCCCGCAGGAAGCGAGGCTGATCTCCATCCGCCAATAACGGCATTACTCCGCGATCGATGAGAATTCCAGAAATTAACCCCATTCTCGAGCCGCAGTCGGTCACTGAGCCGCGCTTTGTTCCGAGCTACTCGGTAACGAGTGTTTTGTGTTTGCCAGCGCGACGCAGCTGAATCCGTACTTTTTTTGCTAAAAACCGTTATTTTAGACATAAATCTCACCCTTCCGAGTTTGAAATTTCAATATCCCCGTCGCACAATGCATTCGCATCGCACATATTGCCGATTTTTTAAAAAATTTGGGGTAATGCATTTTTTATCATAAAAATGTGCGCTTGCGTAGACGCGGTCGTTATTCCTTCCCACGGCGGGAAATGGGTCACCCATTGTTACGCTCCTTCGTTTTTGCGATAAAAAGAGATTCCGCGTCTCGGGACCTGTCGCCTCCCGCCGCGCCCCACCCCTCTGACACACATTTTTAGGGTAAAAAATGTAGATATTACAACGCAGCTTGCGTTCGACTTTTCTCAGAGGGTTCTTTTTGCGATAAATCTAATAGCGGCTTGTAGTGCAGGAGGCGCTGCGGAAGAAGGGTTCCAGGACATCTGTCGCGCCTTTCAAAGAAATTCAACGTTGTCAGCGCCCCGGAGCGAGAGCGGGCGGCGGACGGGAGGGCGGCAATAAAATGATTAGGTAAACAAAACGAAGGCTGCGGGCTGTTTGCAGACGAGAGGGGTAAAGGGAGGCCAGCGAGGGACGCGATTACCTTCGTTTTAACGCGCGAAAGATTTCAAAGGCGGCCACTTCACAAATAACCCATCAAAATCGTCGCGGCCCTCTAACGGCCACTCGGACCCGCACACCGCTGGCCGCCGGCCGAAGGGCGCAAATTCGATTCCAGCGTAGATTGGAGTGCATATTCAGCTAACAAGGTTTTCACGCCGAACACCGCCGTCCCTCTGCAATATTGTGCCAATACCTGCGCTCTCCTCCATTACCCCTCAAACGGCTTGCGACGCGCCGCCATTCAGATTGAAGGAGCTTGTTTCAGCCACCTCTTCACGAGGTGATAACTACGTTCGTCCCTCACATTGGATTTGGCGAAACCTAAAAACAAATGTCAATCAATCCAACCACAATATTGTAACTGTTTTTTTAATAAACGGCATAACATAACAATTTGATTTATATGTGATCTGAAATAAGTATCTATCAAGACCTAAGGGGGTAACTTTAGGGTATCCTGGTCCCCAGGACTATCCGATAGTCATAAGCCCGTCTGACTGTAGCGGTATCCTGGTCCCCAGGACTATCCGATAGTAATAAGCCCGTCTGACTGTAGCGGTATCCTGGTCCCCAGGACTATCCGATAGTCATAAGCCCGTCTGACCGTAGCGGTCTCCATTAGCTCCGAGGAATGACACAATATGAAATACCGATTTTTATACAACTCAAAAACTACTAGCTTAAAATTTAATATAATATTTTTTTTAAGCGTACAAATAAGCCCTTTCACCGTGATCCGATTGTCTCTCCTTGAAATTTTCTTCACCCCGTCCCCCATAATGTAAGCAAATCCCAAATGAACTTGCCACTGATTCGTCAAAGTTGTTTTGGCGAGCCCGCTTCGCTCGATCAAAAATTTCAACTATGAAGAAGTTGAATTACATTCTATACCTAATATTATCTTTACTGAGGTTGCAGCACTTTTACCCGACCGACTAGGTACTACAGCGAAGCAAGGGAAGGGTAATCGGTTTAACAGACTGTAATTCATTTATGTATGTACATACTCCACCATAGCGTCGCTTCTATTGTTCCGATTTTGACAAGCGAGGTATCAATCGATTCGTCTTCATTTCCTGAGTGTCATAGGTTTTTATTACCCGACTACGATGAATCCAAGGAAGGGTTATGTGTTCAAACAAACAACTTGGTTTCAATTAATTCAGCTTCATCCCAAGAGAGGCTCTTTTTTTTACACGACTTAGTCGGGTTTACTGCGGAACGGATACCTTAGACTGTACTAAAACTTATCACAAGCCACAGCGCAAGACCAAGACGAGGAGAGGCGAGGCGAGGCAGGGTGTGGGGTGCGGGGTGGCGGAGTGACTTCCGGTCCGCACCTGCACGGCTTTGTATACGATGCAATATGATATCGGATATCATTTTCATATTCAATTATTTTATGAATTAATTGAATACCTCATTAAAATATCGGTATATCGGTACATTTAATTCAAATATTTTTAGTTTTAAAACGCTATGAATGGATAATAAAATATAATGGATACTGCATATAATTTGTCAAACAATTCTGTAACAAATACCTACATAAAATCGAACGAAATGGCGCACCATTTCGTTCGATTTTCAGCCAACGTGATAGTGCGTGATAGTGTGTTTTACGACAACGTGACAATTTGCGAGTATATCATTCTGCGACTAAACCGGGGAATAAGCCCTTCCTCTCGCTCTTTCTTTGAGAGAACGCCCGTATCCCAGCAGTGGGCACTAAGTTCATCCGATTTTAAGTCAAATTAATCCTAAGCTATTCAACGGTGGAGTTATTTTAACCTGATGGGCGAACAAACATGTAGACAGGCAGACAGACAAACACAATTTAAAAAATCTCTTGTTCAGTATAGCTTATTTTATGTCCCATGAACCATTTTTTAATGGTTTTATTTCCTGCGTTTCTTTCCTGCGTTACTTCTATTTTCTGCGTTTCTTTTTAAATTTGTTGAAATTAATGAATAACACCGTACCACAGTTCATCATATATAGTCCTTACGGCACAGAATAAATGGACAGTAGAGTATCGAGGAGTAAACGGCCGAATTGACGCAAGCGGTGCGGGGGCCGGGAGGCAGGGGTCTGAGAGTGGTTTTGAAACGAAAGCTACGAGCGAGTGCCCCGAATGAATTATCTTTACGTAAAAATGCGAGAGAAAAAGAGAGAGTGCTGTGCGAGTAGGATGCCAGAACCACAAATAGATTGGATCAAAGAGTATAACCTGGTCATATAGGTATATGTATATTTAAAATAAAGCAATATGTATGAAAAAGTCTGTACGAAGAAACTAATTAAAAAAATGGTCAAGGTATTTATTATAAGCTACTGAACAAGAATATAACATTTAAAAATCGTGTCTGTCTGTTTGTCTGTATGTTTGTCTGTTCGCACATCACGTAAACACTACTTGCCCGATTGCGATACTGTTGGATAGCTTAGGGTTTGCTTTTTGACGGCTGAAAGAATTTTCAATGTTGGTATATTGTTATTTTAGGTCTTGGAATAGTACATAGTACTTTTAACCTAGAGAAATGACCACGCGTGTGAAACCGCAGGTACAGCTAATATATATCAGATTTGGACTCTTTAGTACAATCTTTTTTACCCGCCTTTGGGTCTAGGATGCAAAAAAAGAAACTTCATTTTGACAAACCTTCGACAACGCATCCACTCCGTTTAAATGTCAAACATTTGTAAATATTTTCATATCTTTGTGCAACTAGCCACAGAGGCCATAACCAAGAAGTCAAGTCATATCTTTGCGATACTGCCGGTCTGTTTTTTTTTCTTCGGTCGTGCTTGCGTGCTTCTCTCCATCTGCGGGCCTCCTGGCATATCACCTACCCTGTCCTTACAAAATAGACCCTACATATTGCAGTGTGTATGGATGTTTGAATGACTCTAAAAACTCACAAAATATATCGGTATTTTTACTTCAAATAATGCAAAAGTAGGTAAAGCATCAACGCTCTTGATGTTTATTGACAGACTTGTTATTTCGTTTCCATGGAAACCGTTCCTTACAGCGAGTAATCAATATTTCCCAGTTTTCCCGTAGAAACTTACAATTTTTCCGGGATAAAAAGTATTCTATGTTTTATTCCAGGGTATAAGCTACCTCCATTCCAAATTTCATCAAAATCAGCCCAGCCGTTATCGCATGAAAGCTCCCCAAACAAGACGTTTCACTTTTATTGTTGGTATGATTTTTTTCGTTCGTTCTGTTAAGTAAGGAACGATGAATGATGCTACTTTATTGTATCTTTATCTTATCACAATATAATTTGATATGCTGTTGTTTACCCGTACCGTGACGTCACCGAACCGTCCCAGCGGAAGCCCGCCGGGACCAGTGCTGGTTGTTTTACGACCAGGAATATGCTGAGCTGGGGCCATTTTGTAAATAGTATCATTTAGATGTATTTTAGTCTATAATGGTTAATTTCCTATATCAGTGTATCTAAGTGTTTTTTTTGCAAATAAATTTTCTGAGAGAGCGCTGCGCCCGCGCCGGTGCACACCACCGCTAACAATTATCTACTCGTCGCATAATTGTTTGCTAAATTATACTGATATGTGTACTGTAGTCCAACGTACGTTACTTCTATACATATTAGCTATACCCTTGGCTTCGCACGCGTGGTCATTTCTCTAGGCTAAAAGTACTCATGTACTATTCCAATATACCAACATTAGATCAAAATTCCTTCAGCCGTCAAAAAGTTTTTATCGATTACTCGGCTTCTGCTCATCGGATTGAGATACCAAGTGCCTACCCCAGTTTTTAAGTTAAACCATAAGCTATCCAATAGTGAAAATTGCATCGCAATCAGTCCTGTAGTTTAAACGTGATGCGCGAACACACATACAGACAAACAAACAAACAGACAGAGACGAATTTTAAAAATGTTATATTCTTGTTCAGTAGCTTATTTTAAGTACCCTAGACCGTATATTTTTGTATTATCTTCTTTGTACAGTTTTTTTCTGTGATATATATAATAGCTTTCTACAAGTAAAATAATTTTTCTGTAATATATATAATAGCTTTCTACAAGTAAAATATTTTTTCTGTAATATATATAATAGCTTTCTACAAGTAAAATAATTTTTAAAATTGGTTAAATAGTTTTTTGAGTTTATCCATTACAAACAAACAAACATAACACAAAAATTCAAATCTTTTCTCTTCATAACATGAATATAGATAAGTATGGAACAGATTTAGTTTAACTACTACGGCATGTGCTTGATAATTAAAGTAACGTGTTAATACTCGCACTACAAGTATTAATGTGCTCAGTTCGAGTCGGCATTTAATGAGAAGTGATAATGATAACTTATAGCGGTCGAGCAGCCCGTGACCGCACCCGCACCCGCACCCGCAGCGTTACGCAGCACACTGCGCCGCGATGACGCGATGCGAGAACAACGTGACCGCACCCGCACCCACAGCAGTACGCAGCATACTGTGCCGCGATAACGTAACGCGACAACAGCGTGACCGCACCCACAGCGGTTCGCAGCACACTGCGCCGCGATGACGCGATGCGAGAACAGCGTGACCGCACCCGCACCCACAGCAGTACGCAGCACACTACGCCGTGATGACGCGACGCAACAAGAACGTGACCACACCCGCACGCGCAGCGGTACGCAGCACACGGAGATGCGACAACAACGTGACCGCACCCGCAGTCGCAGCGCTACGCTGCGCACAGCACCGCGACGACACGACGCGACAACGTTGCAATTACATACACTTCTCTCACTAGATCGTATCTGGTAATGGTAATTGTTGCCTATAATTGTGTGACTCTAACTAAAACACTAAGTAATGTGTATAACAGTAGCTACAACTCGTTAACCAACTATTTTTTCAGGTATGCAACTGCAGAAGACGCAGTGATGCAGGTGAGTGGTCCCTACTGTCAGAGGAGAGACCAGTATTATTAAAAAAGAAGAAAATATATATATATAGACCGGCAGTACGTATTGGTTACATTTATCTAATTCATACAACTTTACTAATTGTAATAATATATTATTATGACTATGAACAGTAAAATTACCGTCAAAATTATTTTTAAATTTGTGTTTCATTACAATTAATTAGACATACAATTAGGAAACTGATTGTAAAACGCAGTGGAGTCACGTCACAACGTGCTGACCGCATGCGCAAAATAATTTGCTATAATTTATATTGAAGACACAATAATCATAATATTTAATAAGAAAAATTAACATGTGATATAATATGCGTTGTAGATACATATACATAGAACTAACATTCTATTTCATTAAACTTTAATTGACTTTACATATTTTGAAACTTGCAGCGGACGTGCAAATTAGGCAGCGCTGCCGCCAGTTACGGCTTGTACAGGCAAATAAATAAACAAACAAACAGACAGACACGATTTAAAAAAATGTTATATTCTTGTTCAGTAGCTTATTTTTAGTACCCTAGACCTTTTTTATATTATCTTTTTGTACATAATTTTTCGTTCCTATTGCTTTATTATTTATTTTATTTTCTTAGGAAAACTACAGCCACAGATAGTACTTAGGATAAAAGAAGATAAAAGAAGATAAAAGAAAGATAAGTAAAAATAAAGAAAGTAATTAAGTATAGATAGATAGATAGATAGATAGAAGATAGATAGATTAAGTGAGACGCAGAGAAGCATATCGTGCCGTTAGACTATAACAACCGGAATTCGATAACTACTTTGATGTAATGTTGCATTTTGTGCATGTAATATACTTTAATGCTTCTTCTGCATTGGCGTTATGTTTCGACATTGAAAATATGCGATATGTCCGACTGTGTAAGCAGAAGAACTTACAGCAGTGTTACACGCTCCGTCAGCACAGACACACATCTTTTTCAGATTCATTTTCTCCGCGAGTCAATACCATTGTGCTGACTCCATCATTGTGCGCATCGCTCGCTTCGGTTGTCGCTAGCCATTGTTACGTTATTCGACGGACGCTCTCCGCCGCCGCTGACAATGAGTCCGCCGTAAACATTAATCGAATCGTAATCGTTAATCGCACGAGCTCAAATAATAATCGGGCCGCGGCCGTCGACCGCGATTATTAATCGAGCGGCCTGCGCTGGGAGGTGGGGAGGGGAGCGAGTCACGACCGCGCACGAATGCTCAACATCCGAGATTTGAATACTAGATAATTAATATCGCTTTATTAGCGGTGGAAATATCGATTTATGAAGATATTATCCGCTTTGTGCGCGCCGCCGCCACCGCTCCGTCTAGCGTCTCCGGCGGCTGCCTGTCCGGCGGCCGCGCGTCAATCAATTACTGTTGGAGGCCGCAGATCCGCGCTCGCTGACCACACACCACTCACCGCGAGCCACGGCAGTCGGGTGAACTACTCATGCTGATTTTTCCAAGAAATCCATAACTGCTCATATTATAATGGTGTATGAATGAGGTATGTAGCGTCATTTAGTTCAATACTCCCCAAGTAATCAATGGCAACTGTCCAAGCCGAGGTTCGTACCCCCTGGGTGCCCTTGAGCAAGTGGCCAAAAACTTAACTTTGGCGTGCGCCTTCTGCGTCACGCATTGCGGCGGAGCGCTTTTGCGCCCGCCCCACCGTCCGGTGATGCTGTAGAGGTCAGTTATAGACCAACAGCACATATCCTTTCTAAAAAAAATAAAAAATGTAGCGTCATATTCGTCTTGTGCATCGAGTACGTTATATTACATGCGTATATGTGTTTGTGTGTTCACGCAATAGGGATCAGTCGCGCAAGATGGTCGCTTGCAGCAGCGGTGGCGGTGGCGGAGGGTTCCCGCGAAACGGTGCGCAATGGAAACGCGATACCATCGCACGCAGTAATGGACGTTTTGGGATGAATTTCGAAATCATTAATGCGCGTGCTCGATTGAATGATAGTCTATCGATTGCACCAGTCAATCTTCACACAAAGAAATTGGGAAGTTGTTATAGTTATTATATTGTCCATATCGCCGCTCACCGTAGGTACTCGTAAGTAAGTCATGTAATGTTGGGTCCAGACCGCGCGGGCGGGGCGGCCGGGGCGGGCGGCGCGTGCTAGACAAAGCCTGCATTGTGCGCGCGTTCGCTTTAATTTGTTATCTTAATTTATTAATCAGCAAAGGTCGTTAACCGAGGCTTCGCTTGATACTGTTAATAAGAAACAGCTTATGGAACTCCTTAACTGCACGAACACAGAGGTAACTAAGGCTTTTGAGTTAGTTTTGGCATTTATTAGGTAGACATAATATCTCTTAATTCGACTAACAATATGAGTATAATATACCTATTATCCATGACAAATAACAATGCCTATCATGATTGCTCGCAACTAACATAATAATGCCTTTTCATGGAACCTATTTTTCGACAAAAATTCTTTCGTATGTCCATATTTCTGTCCGGATTTCCAGCTGTTCTCCTCTACAGGTAGCATTTCTCAACCGATCTAGACGAAACTTGGTATACAGGTTTAGCAAATTTTTAGAATTTTCAGTCGTTAGGGATTTTTGATTGGGATACTTCCCCCAAAAAAGGGTAATAAGGGGGCTACTGAATATCTTCGCCATATTAAATCCGATTTCGATGGTTTTTTTTTTCATTTAAAAGGTAGGAACTTTAAGTTAGTCGCAAAAAAAATTGGTGAAGATTTGCTATATATAGCTCCTCAAAATGCAGTAAATTTCTCACTTTTAGAGGTTTTTTTAATAAAGTTTCACGTTAATATTCGATAATACGAGTTCAGTAGCACGGAACGTACTTATCGACAACGACATAAATTCGATAAATCATATTTAATATATAGATTTATATCAACAAAAGGAAGCATGAATCTTATTTTTGACAATTGTTGTCGATATAATGTCGGTAATTTTACCGAATTTATCGAATTTTATCGGCTTTCCAAAGTTACACGACAATTTTTTTTATTGTAAATTCCTTTTCGGATTATAAGCCAAAACGTGGAGGTGTCAGAACATCGTGAGGCAAGTTTCAGGGATGCCAATGATCCTTTCGATCTGGAAGAACAGCATGTTAAGATTATTTTTAGAATTTATAAGGAAATTTCCCTCGCCCTCATTCAAGATGTTGAGGGCGTTTGAGAAGGAGTCGATCTAATGAACTGCCTGCGCATGTTGTAGTATTTACTTTACATAATAATACCAAAATACTTAGTTACGTTTTTTTCTATTTCCAGATATTATCTTTTGTTGTGATTGTGTCTAATGCTCTAATTATTATGGTACCTAGTAGGTACTCAGTCTAAAAAACTACCTGTATAATCATTGTTGTAGGTTATATCAGCTGTACGCTTGTTCACTGAGGGCAGTTGCACCAACGATGCATCGGCCAGGAATATAATATAGCACTAGGACAGCGCTTTGTCAGACTTGTCAGGGGGGTATCTCAAGCAATTGTGCAACGAGTTATGGCTAGTTATACTTTAGGTTAGGTTCAAGGAATATACTACTTTATGGTAGTTAAGTAGAATTCCAAATGACAGAAGTTTCTCCGTAACAACTCAAAATAATAAAAATCTGCCAAATTGTGTCAAAAAATATTTTTTAGACTATTAGTCGTCTATCTGATATATGGTATAGTCCATGAGTTGCCTTTTTTTAAATCGATAAACTCACGACGTGTTATCGAATCAATAAAATTTACCGAGAGGCTAGATCCATGCTACCGCATTTTGATAAATTTGATAAAAAAATAACTGTTTACCGGTCGATAAATTTATCGAATTTCATCGATCGATAAGATCCATGCTCGCAGGGCTGTTCTAATTGTAATGACATGCATAGTGCACTGCGCTGACTCTTGATACTTGTACAGTGCACTGTACTGACTCTTGATACTTGTACAGTGAACTACGCTGACTCTTTATACTCGTACAGTGCACTGTCAATTTAAAAGGATGTTACACCGGTTTTAGTAAACTGATTGAAAAAAAAAATGAAAAAAAAATAATGAAAATGATTTATTTGCTAGAAACATGGTAAAATAGATATGGTATAATTATGAAATAGACCAGCATGTCCCGCCAAAACTTGGCATACAAAAATTTAACACACATTTATATTACATTAATTAATAAAATAATACAATTTGAAATTATACGAACGTTAACATTAAAAGTAAATTAATCAAGGGTACACAACAAAAAAAACATGTCACATATAAAATTATTTAAAAATAAAGTGATAATATGGGCATGTCAAAACTATGAAATATAAATATTTATTAATTATACAATAATTCAACAAAACGTAAAAAAAATAGTTTTCAGTTAGCCACTTGTGTAGTTTAACTTTAAAATGCTTAATTGGTAGCTCCCTGATTGTTTTTGGAATTTTGTTAAAAACTTTGATGGCCATAACCTGACAGTTCCGATGACATAAGGCGGTTCTGCAGTTGACCATCATTAACCTGGTTGGATCACGACTAGCACATTGAAAAAGATTGGATTCGTTTAATTTTTCAAAACGTTCAGGGTGCTCCTTCACAAAAATTCCAATTTGTATGACATACAAGCTAGTTAACGTCAAAATCTTCAACTTTTTAAAGAGCGGTCTACATGATTCCAATGGACCAACACCACATATAGCCCTTATACATTTTTTTTGAACTAAGAATGCTTTAGTTATGTTGGTTGAATTTCCCCAGATTAAAAGACCATACCTCAGAACTGAACCCACGTACCCGTGATAGGAAATAAGCGCAGCACTTTGATCCACCGTGCGCCTTATCCGTTTCAATGCAAAAACGAAGCGGTTGAGTTTAGAACAAACATAATCAATGTGAGACTTCCAATTGCAGTGTTGGTCTACACACAGTCCAAGAAATTTATATTCATCAGTCATTTCTATAGGCTGATTTCTACAAATTACATTAAAGTTACTTTTCATTGTACTATAGTTACGAAAATTTATGTATTTGGTTTTTGAGATATTAGCACATAAATTATTATAATCCAACCAGTCTACTATTGAGTCAGCAGCATCATTTATTAAATTTTCATGATTTATTGATGTCAAACTATTCTTGTTGGTTACTACGACCGACACGTCGTCAGCGAAAAGTATACATTTATGATTAATTGCTGTGGGCAAGTCATTTATATAAAGTAAAAACAATAATGGTCCTAAAATACTGCCTTGCGGCACTCCACAGATGCTCGGTTGGTTAGTGGATCGATAAGCTGTCGAGACAAGTTTGTCGTTAAGAGAAAAAACTTCTACACACTGCCTACGATCAGTGAGGTAACTTAGGAGCCAATCAAGAACTGGTCCTCTAATTCCATAATTTTCACATTTGAGAATGAGCATTTTATGATTCACAAAATCGAAGGCTTTGCTCATGTCAAAGAAAAGCACTGAAACTGGAACACGATTACCAATTTGTTCAACTACTCTACTGATAAGAGTGTAGGCAGCCAGTGTCGTTGACTTTCCTTTTTGAAAGCCATTTTGTTCCTCTTTGATAACTTCGAATTTCACTAGATAATCATTAATACGACGGTGCATTGCTTTCTCAAAAACTTTTGAAAAGATCGGTATCAACGTAATAGGACGATAATTGTTCAAATTCCGTTTATCGTCTTTTTTTTAAAAGAGGCCGTATGATAGACTGTTTAAGCCTATCCGGGAACAAACCTCGGGAAAAAGATAGGTTTACTAGATGTTGCAAAATTGGTGAAATTATCATCACACACTCTTTAATGACTCGAGTGCATAAACCGTCAAATCCGACTGCCCTTGTATTATTGAGTGACATGACAATTTTCACTATTTCATCTACACCACATGGTTTTAAGAACATACTATGGTTTGCAATTGGTATCTTATACATATTCCCAATATGGTTTGAGTGATCGGTTGTGCTATTTGTAATCTCGATGTAGAATTTGTTGAAAGCTTCTGCTATTTCCATCGGATCACGTAAAACTACATTCTCAACGCTAATACATTCGATGCCTTTATAGGACTGCACTGAGTTGGTTTTATCCTTTATAATTTGCCAAGTAGCTTTACACTTATTCTTCGCAGTTTTTAAATGTTTAAAATTGATATGCTGCTGAGAGATCTGGACGCATTTCCTAAGGATTGAGCTATATTTTTGCAATTGTAATCTTTTTTCTCGTGTGTTATTTTTATAATAAGCATATCTTAGTTTCCTTTTATGTTTACTAGATTTACGTAAGCCTGTTGTAATCCAAGATGGAGCCGTATTACTATTATTAATTTTATTTCTTTCAATTGGGAAGCATAGTTCATAAAATAAACAAAAAATATCATAAAAACTGTTAAAAGCTTCATTGAGGTTATCCATATCAAAAACATCAGACCAGTTTAGGGACGACAAACATTCCTTAAATTTTTCCATGTACTCATTTTTATAATTTCTTGTCTCCACATACCAATAATTTAATTTTATCGGTTTTCCCGAAATAGGAATTGATAAAGTCTGACCAGTGTTGTGATCCGAAAGACACAATTCATGGATTTGTCCTTTAGCTTCCTGAACATTGCTTATAAAATGGTCAATACACGACTTTTGCCGTGTAGGTTCAGTGATATGAGAAATAAGATTATAATTAAGTACTATGTCACGTAAACGATTGGAAATGTTATTAATTTTAAGAATGTCTATGTTTAAGTCACCTGTAATAATATTTTTTTTGTTACTCTTCATTGAGACTTTATGCAAAATTGTCTCTAAATTGTCATAAAATATGTTAACATTGCTATTTGGAGTTCGGTAAATACATAATACAATGAAATTCAGGTATAGTGATTCCACAACATTCAAAATGTTTTTCGATCGAAATCTGTTTACACAAAGGCAGTTCTACAAATTCAAAATTATTTCTAAGAAGAATGCATACGCCACCACGTTTATCTTTTTTTCTTGAATAACAGGATGCTAATTCAAAACTTTTTAGAGAAATATTACTCTCATTTCCGGCTTTGACAAAAGTTTCTGATAGGCAAATCATATCAATAAATATATTTTTTTGCAGGAAATTATCAATGCATAATTCCAATGTTTCGATTTTATTCAATAATCCCGCTATATTTTGGTGGAATATTGTTAAAATACCGTTACTGTGGGGAACGAAAAAACGTACAGCTTTGTATACATGTTTTGATCGCATTTTTTTTTTCGCACTCGTCTACTTTGCATTTTTGTATTTTTATCAATGACAGAGAAGTAATCTAACAAGGTTGTTTTCTTTGGCTGGGTCTTTATCTGGGTTCTATCATCAACTTCACTTTTAGCCATCTGGTTTTCAAAATATCGGCGTAATGTGGTTTGTACTAACGGTTTTTTCTTTGAAGACATTTTTAGGCTATTTACATTATTATTGTCACAATGCAAACGGTTTCTAATTTTATCGACATTTAAATAATTGGTGTTGTAAAATCTACAATCAACAATGAAACTTATTTTTTTACTTAGTTCCAACAAATAATGTAAATACGTCAAATTTGATTTTTCAATAGTTATAAAATCACAATTAGGAACATATTTGGTCAATGTTTTAATCATATTATTTAATTTATTATTATTTAAAAATCTATTATTATGTACATTTATAACAATAATATTACATTTTTCCAAACGTTTGAAAACCCCTGAGAGCTCATACAGTAATTTACCAGGGTTTCTGTCATTCTCTCCTACACACAAAACGATTTGATCACGTTCAACATTTAGATGTGGATTTTTCTGTAGGTCTCCTAGGATATCTTCCGAAGTAGCAAACGGTTTTGTGCATGCGAAAATATCGAAGTCTTCGTACTTGCTGCAAAAGTCTTGTCGAAACAGAGTCAATATGGACGCAAGACCCGCACATTGCTGAGTACCGTAAATGAGTAATTTTGGTTGAGCGGCCGAATCATCCGTTGCTTTGGTACTGGTGGCTCCCTCTTGCGATGAGCTGGTGGTCTGTGAGGCCTTGTCTGAGCTTTCCAATATGGCTTCTTCCATCGGCGCGGAGCTTCGGGGCTCTTCGATAAAAGTTTTGTCTGTCTCCTCAGATAAACCTAGGTCAATGACACTAGTGTTAATTTTGTGTTGAGAAGTACGACACATCTTTTTATTTTTTCGAACGCTGCTTAAAGGTGCTGTACAAAATTGCTTTAGTTGATTAATTTTACTCTGTTTTTCTAAATTTTCCTTTTCTAATACTCGTACTTTGAGAGATAACTCCTCGATTTCGTTATGAGCGCTTGATAATTGGGACTTAAGATTTGTGTTCTCGTTGTGAAGGTCGTCATCAGTTATATCTACGGATGATAAGTCTGGTAAACTCCTGGCTCATTGATCCGACAACGTAGATATAAAGGAGTGATTCACCGAGTCATCAGATATTTGTCTGCGGTATGTTCTCGTAGTCACATTATTTATTTCTTTCTCCATTTTTTAATTAAAGTGCCAATTCTTCGTTTTAGTCAAGTCAATGTAATTAATTCCAAACTAAGGTAAAAATATTTTTTGGAATAAAAACATGCAAAAAATAACTTCCTCCGCCGAGATTCGACTCTGGCTTCGAGACCGAGAGCGCGAGTCCAAAGTTCAACTCCGTTGGAATGACGCGCAATTTCTTAACGGTTGTAATTGTTGCAAGATTTGAAAATTACACTGTTATCTCTTGGGCTTTCCTTAATGAATTTGTCGTTTATGAGCACTGGTGTACTATTGTGTGTTATTCAAAGGTTTTTCTTTACTCAAACTTAGTATTTGTTCATAGTTTCGTACTCACAGCTCGTTGACGTAATTTCACTAATATCTTGGAACCCACACAGTAATTTTCGGAGATAACTCTCTCACTATGGTATCGTCACTCACTGAACACGAATGTATTGTCTAGGACTTTTAATATTTAGACAAGTAATTATCAGAATTTAATCGGCGCGGAGCCTATGTTTATCGTGTTACGCCCTCTGGCGGAATCAATCGGATTTGTTAATAAATGTAGGTACCTACCTCATGGTACCTCAGGTAAAGTTCTTTAGCACCTATTTGATAACGGCTACATATTGACAGCCGGTTCGTCTAGTGTGTAGTGACCCTGGGAACGAAATCAAACGGTCGCGGGTTCGAATCCTGCAAGGTGCAATCATTTGTGTGATGAGCAGAAATGTTTGTTTGCGAGTCATGGATGTGATATTCGTATTTATGTATGTTTATCCATTATACATAACTTTTAACTTATGCAAGTGAATTAAGTTTGCTTTATAATAATTAAATATTTTTATGGTACATATCGACTTTTTAGCGTGATCTGTACAAACGACGAAGGTAAGTTTTGCAGTTAGGCCATTTAAATTATCCAAAGTTCTTAAATTATAGACCTAAATTGTACACAATATGAAAGAATTAATCAACTGTTATATCTACCTGTAGATAAACATATACCTGCAACTCTAGTGTAGAGCCGCTCATACACTTACACGGCACACGCGCAATAAGCCTGCCATCCTAGTGTACAGCCGCTCATACACTTACATGGCACACGCGCAATAAGCCTGCCATCCTAGTGTACAGCTGCTCATACAGTTACACGGCACACGCGCAATAAGCCTGCCATCCTAGTTTACAGCCGCTCATACACTTACATGGCACACGCGGAATAAGCCTGCCATCCTAGTGTACAGCTGCTCATACAGTTACGCGGCACACGCGCAATAAGCCTGCCATCCTAGTGTACAGCCGCTCATACACTTGCACGGCACACGCGCAATAAGCCTGACACCCTAGTGTACAGCCGCTCATACACTTACACGGCACACGCGCAGTAGGGCAGTTGTACAGCCGCTCATACACTTGCACGGCACATGCGCAATAAGCCTGCCATCCTAGTTGTACAGCCGCTCATACACTTGCACGGCACACGCGCAATAAGCCTGACACCCTAGTGTACAGCCGCTCATACACTTGCACGGCACACGCGCAATAAGCCTGACACACTAGTGTACAGCTGCTCATACACTTACACGGCACACGCACAATCGCAATAGGGCAGTTGTACAGCCGCTCATACACTTGCACGGCACATGCGCAATAAGCCTGACACCCTAGTGTACAGCCGCTCATACACTTACACGGCACTCGCGCAATAGGGCAGTTCTACAGCCGCTCATACACTTGCACGGCACACGCGCATTTTTGTTAAATAGGTATCTCTAGAAAGGTAGGCTCAAGTGAAGCTTATTACAACCACCTATAAGTTTGTTATGCCAACCGTTCTGTCGGTAGCTAATTAAACAGTCAAAATTTTCGATGTTTGTCTTTGATATTTACTATGTCCTGAACGCTATTTCAGTTTAATTAAATTTCAGCTATACTTAAAGAGTGTGTAACGGAATCATGAACGAAAAAATACCTAATACTAGACAAAGAAAAGGATTGCACCATAAACCCAGTTAAAGTTACTGTTATAATTTACATACGGTTAAGAGTTAAAGTTATGACTTAATATAGCAATGGACAGATGGTGCAAACAAATTGTGTGCTTAACCGGTTCTTTAACTGAAATTTCGATGTTTGTTATTGCTAAAGTAAGATCGTGCAATCCACTCTAAGACTTTAAAAGTAACACCTGAGTCTATGAACTATCACTCAAAAGTTTAAAGCTAAAAATATGGAAACTATGGTTTACTTCAGTTTGTTAATTTGTGTACTTGACAGAAATTTTAGATTTATTATCCAATCGTGGCCAAAGTTTTGTTTTAGTAGCTACCCTGAATTTTCTTCTATTTCTTGTTTTTAATCTTCAGTTAGTAATGAACAGACGTTAATGTGTTTATTATCCTGCATACGTGTGTTTGTTCCTTTGTGCGCCACAATTTATAATTCATAATATTTTTTCGTAATATTGGAAAGCTCAGACAAGGCCTCACAGACTACCAACTCATCGCAAGAGGGAGCCACCAGTACCAAAGCAACGGATGATTCAGCCGCCAAACCAAAACTACTTATATACGGTACTGAGCAATGTGCGGGAAATGCGTCCATATTGACTCCGTTTCGACAAGACTTTTGCAGCAAGTACGAAGACTTCGACATTTTCACATGCACAAAACCGGTTGGTACTTCGGAAGAAATACTAGTAGACCTACAGAAAAATATACATCTAAATGTTGAACGTGATCAAATCGTTTTGTGTGTGAAGAATGACAGAAGCTACTGGGGCTTCTGTCATTCTTCACACACAAAACGTAAAATTACTGTATGAGCTGTCAAGGGTGTTTAAAAGTTTGGAAAAATGTAATATTATTGTTATAAATGTACATAATAATAGATTTTTAAATAATGATATATTAAATAATATGATTAAAACATTGACCAAATATGTTCCTAATTGTGATTTTATAACGATTGAAAAATCAAATTTGACGGATTTACATTATTTGTTGGAACTAAGTAAAATAAAATAGTTTCGTTGTTGATTGTAGATATTACAACAACAATTATTTATATGTCGATAAAATTAGGAACCGTTTGCGTTGTGACAATAATAATGTAAATAACCTAAAAATGCCTCCAAAGACAAAACCGTTAATACAAACCACATTACGCCGTTATTTTAAATAAAAGTGACTTAGATGACAGTACCCAGAACAAGACCCAGCCATAGAAAACAACCTTGTTAGATTACTTCTCTGTCATTGATAAAAAATACAAAAGTACAAAGTAGATGAGAGAGTGCAGCAATCAAAACATGTAAACAAAGCTGTACCTTTTTTCGTTTTTCCCCACAGTAACGGTATTTTAACAATATTACACCAAAATATAGCGGGATTATTGAATAAAATTGAAACATTGGAATTATGCATTGATAATTTCCTGCAATTTTTTTTTATATTTTTTCAGATCAGAAACTTTTGTCAAGGCCACTATGAGAGTAACATTTCTCTAAAAGGTTTTGAATTAGCATCCTGTTACTACTGTTCCTGGACTACTGTTTATCGCGAAAAAAAGCATCCTATTTTCTTTTAAGATATTCAAAACCAATGCAAAAGTAGGTATAGCAACACTCTTGATGTTTTTTGACAGACTTGTTATTTCGTTTCCATGGCAACCACAGACCATTATGTGATGGCAACCGTTACTTACAGTGAGTAATTAACATTTTCCAGTTTTCCTGTGGAAACTTACAATTTTCTGGGATTAAAAGCATCCTATGTTTTTTTCCAGGGTATAAGCTATCTCCATTCTAAATAACACCAAAATCCGTCCAGCCGTTATTGCAAGAAAGCTCCCCAAACAAACAAACAAACAATCAAACAGACAACGTTTCACTTATTAACATATTTTATGTCAATTTAGAGACAAATTTGCATAAAGTCTCAATTAAGAAAAACAAAAAAAAACAGGTGACTTATACATAGATATTCTTAAAATTAATAACATTTCCAATCGTTTACGTGACATAGTACAATACAATAACACTTTATTGACACACAGTAAAATAAGAAATAAATAAAATATAAAATAAACTACATAGTAATAGTTACTTAAATACTATGTTAAAATATATAGCTACAAGTAACTATAAACTTACATACATATAAGAGTATAATTATACATACATAAATACATCAAGTCAGTGCTAGTCAGTCAAGTTAAAGCCTGTGAGGAGCTGGAGAGGTAAAAATGTTGTACTTAATTATAATCTTATTTTTCATATCACTGACGGCAAAAGTCGTGCATTGACCATTTTATGACCAAACAATGTTCAGGAAGCTAAAGGAGAAATCCATGAATTGTGTCTTTCGGACCAAAACACTGGTCAGACTTTATCAATTCCTGTTTTGGAAAAACCGATAAAATTAAATTATTGGTATGTGGATACAAGAAATTATAAAAATGAGTACATGGAAAAAATTTAAGGAATGTTTGTCGTCCCTAAACTGGTCTGATGTTTTTGATATGGATAACCTCAATGAAGGTTTTAACAGTTTGTATGTAATTTTTTGTTTATTTTATGAACTATGTGTTTCCCGATTGAAAGAAAGAAAATTAATAATAGTAATACGGCTCCATCTTGGATTACAACAAGCTTACGTTAATCTAGTAAACATAAAAGGAAACTAAGATTTGCTTATTATAAAAACAACACACGAGAAAACAGACTACAATTGCAAAAATATAGCTCAATCCTTAGGAAATGCGTCCAGATCTCTCAGCAGCATATCAATTTTAAACATTTAAAAACTGCGAAGAATAAGTGTAAAGCTACTTGGCAAATTATAATGAATAAAACCAACTCAATGCAGTCCTGTAAAGGCATATCGAATGTATTAGCGTTGAGAATGTAGTTTTACGTGATCCAATGGAAATAGCAGAAGCTTTTAACAAATTCTGCATCGAGATTACAAACAGCACAAACGTTCACTCAAAACATATTGGGAATATGTACAAGATACCAATTGCAAATATATGTATGTATGTAGTAGTATGTGCAGTAGTTGACGACCAGTTGGTCTAGTGGCTAGAGATCCTAGGTACGAAATCGATCGGTCGCGGGTTCGAATCCTGCAATGTGCAATCATTTGTGTGATAAGCAGAAATGTTTGTTTCCGAGTCATGGATGCAATATTCTTATCTATGTATGTTTATCCGTTATCTACTGCCCATAGTACAGGGAATCCTAGCTTGAGGCTAGTTAATTGGTGTGGAATTGTCCTGAATATATTTATTTTATATATTTATTTTATGTTCTTAAAACCATATGGTGTAGATTAAATAGTGAAAATTGTCTTGTCACTCAATAATGCATATTCCGTTAAATCTGACTGCCCATGCAGGCAGTCAGATTTGACGGTGTATGCACTCGAATCATTAAAGAGTATGTGATGATAATTTCACCAATTTTGCAACATCTAATAAACCTGTCTTTTCCCGAGGTTTATTCCCGGATAGGCTTAAACAGCCATAGTAATAGTCATATGGCCTCTTTTAAAAAAGACGATAAACAGAATGTAAAAAATTATCGTCCTATTACGTTGATACCGATCTTTTCAAAAGTTCAATGCACCGTCGTATTAATGATTATTTAGTGAAATTCGAAGTTATCAAAGAGGAACAAAATGGCTTTCACAAAGGAAAGTCAAAGACACTGGCTGCCTACACTCTTATCAGTAGAGTACTTGAACTAATTGGTAATTGAGTTCCAGTTTCGGTGCTTTTCTTTGACAAGAGCAAAGCCTTCGATTTTGTGAAGCTCATTCTCAAATGTGAAAATTATGGAATTAGACGATAATTTCTTGATTGGCTCCTAAGCTACCTAATTGATTGTAAGCAATGTGTAGAAGTTTTTTCTCTTAACGACGAACTTATCTCGACAGCTTATCGATCCACAAACCAACCGAGCATCTGTGGAGTGCCGCAAGGCAGTATTTTAGGACCATTATTGTTTTTACTTTACATAAATGACTTGCCCTCAGCAATTAATCATAAATGTATACTTTTCGCTGACAACGTGTCGGTTGTAGTAACCGACAAGAATAGTTTGACATCAATAAATGATGAAAACTTGATTAATATTGCTGCTGATTCAAGATCTATATTTGCATTAGACTGGTTGGATTATAATCATTTATTGCTTATATATTAAAAACCAAATACATAAATTTACTTTACTATAGTACAGTGAAAAGAAACTTTAATGTAATTTGTAGAAACCAGCCTATAGAAATTACTGATTGATATAAATTTCTTGGACTGTGTGTAGACCAACACTGGAATTGGAAGTCTCACATTGATTATGTTTGTTCTAAACTCAATTAAAGCGCACGGTGGATCATAGTGCTGCGCTTACTTCCTATCACCGATACGTGGGTTCAGTTCTGAGATATGGTCTTTTAATCTGGGGAAATTCAACCAACATTACTAAAGCATTCTTAGTTCCAAAAATATGTAAAAGGGCTATATGTGGTGTTAGTCCATTGGAATCATGTAGACCACTCTTTAAAAAGTTGGAGATTTTGACGTTAACTAAAATTCCAATTTGTATGACATACAAGCGTATGTCATACAAATTGTATTTTTTTTGTGAAGGAGCACCCTCAACATTTTGAAAAATTGAACGAATCCAAACTTTTTCAATGTTCTAGTCGTGATCCAACCAGGTTAATGATGGCCAACTGCAGAACCGCTCTATGTCATCGGAACTGTTAGGTTATGGCCATCAAAGTTTCTAACAAAATTCCAAAAACGATCAGGGAGCTACCAATTAAACATTTTAAAGTTAAACTACACAAGTGGGTAAATGAAAACTGTTTTTATGAAATAAAGGATTTTTTAATTTTAAAATGTATGATGTTTCTGACATTGTGTTAAATTATTGTAAAAGTATAATTAATTAATAATTTTATTTCATCGTTTTAACTTGGCCATATATTACCTTATTTTTATATAATTTTATATGTGACATGTTATTTTATTTTTTTGTACCCATGATTAATTCACTTTTAATGTTAATGATCGTATAATTTTATTTAATTGTATTATTTTATTAATGAATTTAATATAAATGTGTGATATCTTTTTGATTTTTGTATGCCATGTTTTGGTGGGATATGCTGGACTATTTTATTATTATACCATATCTATTTGTACCATGTTTCTAGCCAATAAATCATTTTCAGTTTTCTTTTCTTTTTTTCATTTTCAATCTAGAGACCAAACGCTTGTGCCGATTTAGATGATTTTTGATTACGTCAATCGATTTGTCTTAATCTTGCGAGTGCTACTAAAGACATGACAGTAATCAAAATTCAAAATGACGACAACCAGACTCCATATTGTAAAAAGAAAAAATGAAAGTCGACTAGCTATGTTAAGTGTGTTCATTGAATAGGTATTTGAAAATCACCTTTAGGTTTCTCTAATCATTTTTCATTTCGAAGGACCATTTAGGATCTATTACGATTTAAAATTGGTTCGCAAACATTCTCACTTAAATTATTTCCTCATTTTAGTTTTGTTCGCAGTCGGGTTTCCTTGGACTCTTGATTACAACTTGTTCTAAACAAATGAATCAAGATCAGGGACCTACGTGGACACGGACAAATACAATATCCATCTCAAACGAATAATCCTCTCGTTTCCAGGGGTTACAAATAATCAAATAGAGGTGGTGGCAGTGCTGTGGCTATCACACATGAATGGTATATCGCTGTATTCGTATCTCAATCATCTAGACAGAGTGCTCGTCTAATATGAATCTGGTTACGTATTTCACGCACCTGACAGTGAAACTTGATTTTTGTATGAGAATACAATAAATGTGAATGAGAATGTTTATTTTTAGTGAAGTTTTTACCTATTTATTTTGACTAAAATTTACATAACAGTTATTTTGTGAATGTGCATGAACAGAAAGAAGAGATAGAAAATTGTCAGGAGAATGTGAATTTATTTTAATGGTCCTTCAATGTTTATATTTAAAATTATAAATGTGCACCGTAACTTTCCTTGTTTAAGCTGCTTTGTTATTATTATAATGGCCAATAAATGATTCTGATTGAATAATATGTCCAGTTACAGTTGGAATGGCTGGTGCTTGTTGGGTCGCTGGAAGAAACGGCGGAAACTGATTTAAAACTGAATAATCCTTATGCTTATTCGAAAACATTTCTGGATTTTGGTTGCTATACCTAAGTTGACTAATTTTTTGAACGTATTTTGCCCCGTATATATTGCGTATTTTTGTAATACAAAACCAATATCAGTAGTGTTTATTTTGCGATGGTTAACGTTGTCCGTGCACCGCTCCACGATCATACAAAACAAAGAACTTAAATAATAAGTTGCATTCCTAAGCAGTTCTTTTAAATTTAGATACGAATAAAACTTCCAAAGAGGAAGAAGAAAATCCTAATATTTTTAAACAAAAACGTAAAATTCCTATACAATTTAACTATAAGAGCAAACCAAAAGTTGAGCATTATTAAATTTGTTATTAGAATTCTTGCAAATCTATAAATTGCTATATTTATATTATAAAATAATACCGCCGCGCGTCGTGCATTCCGCGCGGGTGCGGCTACGGGCACGGCTACAGGCACGGACGCTGACACTTGCTGCTGTAACCTTGTGTAAAGCTACTATAATTAGTGACACACGAACCGCTCACTAATTTGAATAAAGCCGCGTGCCACGCATACAGCGCGGGCGCGGGCACTGACACTCGCTGCTGTAACTTTGTGTAAATTCATTATTGTCAGCGTTGCACGGAACCGCTCACTAATTTGAATACTACCGCGCGCCGAGCATTCAGCGCGGGCGCAGTTGCCGGCATGGGCGCTGACACTCACTGCTGTGACCTTGTGTAAAGCCACTACAGTCAGCGTTGCACGGAACCGCTCACTGATTTGAATACCACCGCGCACCGAGCATTCAGCGCAGGCGGTTGTGGGCGTGGGCGCTGACACTCACTGCTGTAACCTTGTGTAAAGCCACTATAGTCAGCGTTGCACGGAACCGCTCACTAATTTGAATACCACCGCGCGCCGAGCATTCAGCGCAGGCGCGGTTGCGGGCATGGGCGCTGACACTCACTGCTGTAACCTTGTGTAAAGCCACTATAAGCAGCGTTGCACGGAACCGCTCACTAATTTGAATACCACCGCACGCCGAGCATTCAGCGCAGGCGCGGTTGCGGGCATGGGCGCTGACACTCACTGCTGTAACTTTGTGTAAAGCCACTATAAGCAGCGTTGCACGGAACCGCTCACTAATTAGAATACCACCACGCGCCGAGCATTCAGCACGGGCGCGGTTGCGGGCGTGGGCGCTGACACTTACCGCTGTAACGTTGTGTAAAGCCACTATAGTCAGCGTTGCACGGAACCGCTCACTAATTTGAATACCACCGCGCGCCGAGCATTCAGCGCGGGCGCGGTTGTGGGCGTGGGCGCTGACACTCACTGCTGTAACCTTGTGTAAAGCCACTAAAGTCAGCGTTGCACGGAACCACTCCCTAATTTGAATACCACCGCGTGCAGCGAGTGTCAGCGGCCGCAATGCACCTTGTGTTAATATCATGATTACTTATTCTGCCGTACTTGCACAATCGCCGACAACATTTAAGTTTTACTTTTAATGTTCTGTAACATCACTACAAACCTCTTTCCACTTGCATGTTCTATAACGTAATTGACGCCTTAAAAAAAAATGCATTATTTTACCAACAGGGAAAAGTAAATAAACTAACGTGAGCGTGATTCATTATATATAGATATGTTACGACTGTCACTCACGAGTTAAGTTGGAGTGTTTGCGTCGTGCCTTCACTACGCAAACTCCTGAGGATGGACGTCGTTAACGTCCGAACAACGGTCGAATTGTTCGACGAAATAACTCGTGAGTGACAGTCGTAACAAATCTATATATAGGGAAAAGTAAAGTTGTATGATTTTTGTAGCCAGTTGACGCGTTGATGTCTTTTGTTTGGGCGAGCATGCGCATGCCGTAGCGCGCCGCGAACTGCTCGCACGCGGTTCTGTACGAAGGCATATCAGAAATAGCCACGGTTATCACACACTTGTATTGAGTTCGAATCGATTCCACAATCTTATTAATATAAAAACTGTTTCTCGTCGATCACAAACCAGGTAGCACTCCAATTTCCATCCAATCATTATTATTATTATAAATATCCTTATTTACGAACACAGTACACTGCGAAGCAACTTCACTATAACCTGAATCGAGTTGGAGATGATTTTGTTTTTTTTAAAGTTATTCTGTGGTAAGTACTATGTAAATGGATGTTGATTGTTTCGTACAAATCTTAGCAACATTACAGCCACTAGCGAGCCCAGCGCCATGTAGGGCGCGTTGAGTGATAGCGCTGAGGCGGAGCGCCCCAGGAGCGCCGCCGGCGGCTTTGTAAGCTCGGCCGGCAGCCCCACCGGTCATTAATAAGTGCGTGCGCGCAGCCCGCGCCCCGCCGCGTGCGCTCGCTTGCAGTATTTCCGAACGCAGCTTGAAATGCACTGCATCTCTCATTGTTTATAGATAAGCTTCTTGACTGTTTCATCAAAATAATTTAGTTTAGAGCAAAAATATAATATAATTTACTTACCAAAAGCACACGTCACGACAATGACGGAAATAAAATAAGCAAATCTCATCACTCACAACTGCCGCCCGAGTCACGTGCTCTGCTATGACATGCTCGTAATCAATGATATTCTATAATATTTGCTAGTAATCAATTATATTCTATAATATTTGCTCGTAATCAATGATTTACTATAATATTTTCTCATAATCTAGGTAACAGATCTCCAAGTCGATGCAACACAATTTGCGTGCCTATAATACTACTTGTATTAAGAACGTAATGGAGCGAAACAGCTCCAAAGTGTTCGAAAGAGATCTGTCTACTGTGGAAAGCATGTTGACGAAGCTGAAAACTGACAGTGGCAGCATCGTATCGTCAAAGCCAGAGATTTTGAGTGAGTTCGAGAAGTTCTGTGGAGAATTATACACTTCATTGCGTAATCCTACTAGCACGACTAGCAATGCAAGAGCCCGTTTGACCCGACATTATACCAAAGATATCCCGGACGTCAGCCTATACGAGATCAGAATGGCTCTCAAACAGCTTAAGAGCAACAAGGTACCAGTGGAGGACGGAGCTACTGAAAGCGGGTGGAATACCGTCACTTAAAGTCCTTCAAAAGCTGTTTAACTCCGTCATTCTCGAGGGTACTACGCCAGAGGCGTGGCACAGGAGCGTAGTGGTTTTGTTCTTTAAGAAAGGTGATAAAATTTCGAGAGTAGTTACAAACCGTCTCGCATACCTGAGTAAGACGAACATCATGTCAAATGCTTATGTCGTACTCATGCTGGTTTATGTTGGGAACGATGTTATCGAAGCTGTTGCTCACTATGTCTACTTAGGTCAGACGATCCAACTGGGTAGATCCAACTTCGACAAAGAGGTCAACCGACTCGGATGGGCAGCGCTCGAGAAATTACGCCATATCTTCTCGTCGCAGATACCGCAGAGCCTCGAGAGGAAATTTTATAATCAGTGCGTGTTGCCAGTGATAACATACGGTACTGAAACGTGGTCACTAACTATTGGTTTCATCGACATCATCGACATAACTCTCATAGTTTGCAAGCTGAAGTGGCAATGGACAGGCCATATAGTTCGCAGAACCGACGACCGCTGGGGAATAAAGGTTCTTGACTGGCGACCATGAACAAGCAAGCGAAGTGTGGTGGGGAGACCCCCCACACGATGCACCGACGACATTGTAGCCATCGCAGGAAGTCGGTGGATTTGGGGGAGGGCTATGTTCCGCAGTGGACTTCTAAAGGCTGACATGAGGATGATGATAATGAATCTAGATAAAAAAATATAATAGTCCAACCTGGGCCGGCAGTCTTGACATCGATAGTCATTGCTTTACAACCGAAATCGGTACATTTACCGAGGACAATTGTTAGCTTTGACAGTTATTGTCAAAAGCTATCGACTGTCATCGGTAACGATATTTTGATCATGATTGACCAAAATATCGTTATAATCGGACTTTGCGATCGATTTCGGGTATTAAGCAAACTCTATCGATGTCGAGACTGCAAGCCCAGTTACCGGCATTCAGTAATTTTCGTGAAATAAAATCACAGCAGCTACCAACTGGCTGTGATTTCTAATAAGACGGTTTCATTTGAAACATACCAAGGTAGGTATGCTTTAATGAGTCTTATATGAGGAATTAACATGATTATTATGATTACCAGTAAGAAATAATTCAACGATCACAAAGTGAAAAGGTATCGGGCTATCGGGTGCGGTCCACTAATCCAACAAGTGAAACTTACAAAGTAGGTGTTGGTGTTTGTAAGCGGACCGCTCTGCTGGGAAGTGCCTTTCAATAACCATGTTCTAACATTCCTTCAATTAATTTGAATAGGAAAGCACATGTTCATAGTTAGAAGGTGAATACTCGCTCGCGTAACATTCCTTATTAGAATCCATAATCCCGACTGAATTGAATCGTCCCAATCAGAGCCGCCGCAGCGGCGCGGGTGGATTGTGCTGAGCCCGCGCCGGCTAACTAGCCGATTGTAAAACGCGCGCGCTAGTAATGGTGTCTATCTGTTTGTTCGTCACTGTGTTTAATTAGTGGGTAGTGTATCGCGACCACTGCCTACTGCGCTCGTGCAACGCAGCGCCAACACACATATCTACTACTAAAAAAAACTCTCACATCGATCACTTTTCGACTTTGTAGGTAAGCTTACAGACTTGCAACTGCACTAAAGGTGCTACTGTTGGTAGTTTAGGTGATTGTGCGAGGAAACAATGGCGATTTGAATGTGCGCCGCGCCATGTCCTTCATTATTACAGCGAGCAACTTGTCAACCAGCTGCTCATACTCAATCAATCAACTAGTAGTATAGATGCTAGCTTGTAAATGGTCCCTAAGATGGTTCCGAACATTATCATCCGGGGCATCAACAGGAGCTATAAAACGAACATGCACGCCCATTGATACATTGTTAAAAAACATTAACTGTTTGCAACAACAACATGTAGAATTGTAAAAATATAAAAGTGTTCATTTTTTAAATCACCATTTAGGCAAGCAATTGACAATAAGAACCAATAAGAATCTGGCTTTATACAGGTGCAACAGCTAGCGGCCATCAGTGCCAACTCTGTCGATACGAAAAATGCGTACTTGTTGGTTGTATGTTTTTTACATTCGTCAAATGTTCAAAAGGTCTTGATGGCCAATAATATTTGTTGTATTGTTGAAACAAATCCATAAAAACACCTGCCATATGTGGCGGCATGAAAATGTTAACGAATTCCTCGTAATGATTCGGGGATGACCTTTGCTGAAGCGGCCACGGCGCGGGCGTTAGCGTGCTAAAGTTAATTTATACCGCGGTCATTTCCAGTTCTAATGAACCAGGAAATGTCAATAAATCAATAAATAATCAAAGCGTAGCATTTCCCGCTGGACTCCAGCTTGATGTTCAAAACTAGGAATAATTAACGTCGAAAGTGGATAGAACATTATTTGGAAGATGACAGAAATAAAGGATCTAATAAGAGGTTAATAAATTTGCGCGCACTGCATAATAAGTAAAAAAAAAAAATGCTCAAAGGATTTATGGATTAATGCATTAATCCTTTGAGCATATTTTTTTTTACTTATTATGCAGTGCGCGCAAATTTATCATCAGAAGCCTCGATTGTTGGTTTATAATTAGGTGAGTATAGATTATTAAGTAGCGTTTTTATTTTGTTACGAGTATGACGTTTTCTAATAAGATCAAACATTTTATTATAATAAACAACAGGTATGTTAAAATAGGCATGTTATACGGAAAGAAGAATGCCGAGCAATAAATGGGCATGTTATACGGAAAGAAGAATGCCGAGCAATAAATGGGCATGTTATACGGAAAGAAGAATGCCGAGCACTAAATGGGCATGTTATATGGAAAGAAGAATGCCGAGTACTAAATGGGCATGTTATACGGAAAGAAGAATGCCGAGCACTAAAGAGAGTTAGAAATGAATGTTAATTGAGCAAGCGAAAAGGAAGACCAAAAAAGTGTGGATTGATTGTGTGAGAGACGACAGGTGTATGAGGGACTGAATACTGAGACGACGGCTGATAGGGAGAAATGGAAGAAAAGTACATTTTGTACTTTTGTTCGACCCCACTTAAAAGGACCTGTTCCACTAAGTTCAACTATACGTTCTGCCAGTGAACTTATTGGACAAAAATTTTCCAAATAGTGGAATACAAAACATCTGCCTAGAATAAACACGGGCAGAAAGACTCAAGCCCCTTTCGGGGTGGTTGAAAATGTGGTCGGTTGAGCCTAAGCCATTCCAACAGTCTGTCAGACCGATTACCATTCTTGGCTTAGCATGTTAACACCTTCGATCACATTTGAACTAACACCGAGTGAGATAGTAGTCAACTGCTAGCAATCAAAAGCCGGACAAGTGCGAGTTGTATTCGCGAGGAGAAGGTTACGTACGAAGAATATATGACTTCTTATAAGTTTTTTTTGTGATCTATAAGTAAAAAACTATATTTTGTATTTATAAAAAAAAATAAGCTCAGTATTTTCGGAGATATGGTTGGTGATGGTCAATTTTCATGTTTTTTCTTAAACAACTTGACAACTATTAACTTTAATATCTATATCTGTATATACTTATAATAAAGCAGTAGGTAAAAAAACTGTACAAAGAAGATATTTAAAAAAATGGTGATTCCTAAAATATAAACCACTGACTGTACAAGAATATTAAAAATAAACGTGTCTTTCTGTTAGTCTGTATGTTTGTTCGCGCATCACGTTAAAACTACTGGACCGATTGCGATGTTTTCATTATTGGATATCTTAGGCTTTGACTTAAAAACTGCTGTAGGTATTTGGTATCTCAATTTGATGAGTAGAATTTGAGCAAAAGATAAAAGAAACATTTGACTTCTGAACGAAGTTTAATGATTTTGGTACTTTTGGTTCAGGAAAATAACAGGATCCATATATCACAGAAAAATGACCAAGCGGCCAAATTATAAATAACAGGATCCATATATCACAGAAAAATGACCAAGCGGCCAAATTATAAATAAAATGAGGACCTCATAATAAGTCTTTTCAATTCATATTTCACAATGTACAGTTTGCAAAACTTTTTTTGTAATTTTCGAATTTGCCCCGAAAAAGTTAAATTGATATTCGAAATGCATTTATTTACGTAAATAAACTGTTTGGGTCACAGAAATTTATATGTGTACCAAATTTCATTTAATCATAGTAGAATCAGAGAAAATTGGATGTGAAAGACGAACAGACAGACACGAGTGTACCTATATAAGGTTCCTTGTTTCATTCAGACCTACGAAACCCTAAAATTACATCAGATAGTCTGCCGCGAGAGGCAGGCCGCTCCATGCTGTTTCTCCAGATCAGGTTGACACTAAAAAGATATCAGATAGCCTGCCGTGAAATGCCAGGCGCTTCATGCTGATTCTCTAGATCAGGTTGACACTAAAAATATATCAGATGCGAGCCGCCTGCCGCTCTATGCTGGTTTTCCAGATCAGGTTGACACTAAAAAGACATCAAATAGCCTGCCACGAGACGTTGGCTGCTCCATGCTGATTTTCCAGATCAGGTTGACACTATAAAGATATCAGATAGCCTGCCACGAGCCATCGGCCACTCCATGCTAATTCTCCAGATCATGTTGACACTTAAAATATATCAGATAGTCTGCCGCAAGCCGCCGGCCGCTTCATGCTGATTCTCCAGATCAAGTTGACACTAAAAAGATATCAGATAGCCTGCCACGAGCCGCCGGCCGCTCCATGCTGTTTTTACAAATCAGGTTGACACTAAAAAGATATCAGATAGTCCGCCGCAAGACGCAGGCCGCTCCATGCTGTTTCTCCAGATCAGGTTGACACTAAAAATATATCAGATAGCCTGCCACGAGCCATCGGCCTCTCCATGCTAATTCTCCAGATCATGTTGATACTTAAAATATATCAGATAGTCTGCCGCGTGCCGCCGGCCGCTTCATGCTGATTCTCCAGATCAAGTTGACACTAAAAAGATATCAGATGCCTGCCGCGAGCCGCCGGCCGCTCCATGCTGTTTTTCCAGATCAGGTTGACACTAAAAAGATATCAGATAGTCCGCCGCAAGACGCAGGCCGCTCCATGCTGTTTCTCCAGATCAGGTTGACACTAAAAAGATATCAGATAGCCTTCCACGAGCCATCGGCCACTCCAAGCTAATTCTCCAGATCATGTTGACACTTAAAATATATCAGATAGTCTGCCGCGTGCCACCGGCCGCTTCATGCTGATTCTCCAGATCAAGTTGACACTAAAAAGATATCAGATAGCCTGCCGCGAGCCGCCGGCCGCTCCATGCTGTTTTTCCAGATCAGGTTGACACTAAAAAGATATCAGATAGTCCGCCGCAAGACGCAGGCCGCTCCATGCTGTTTCTCCAGATCAGGTTGACACTAAAAATATATCAGATGCGAGC
The DNA here is from genome assembly GCA_946251855.1 of Alsophila aescularia. Lineage (NCBI taxonomy): Eukaryota > Metazoa > Arthropoda > Insecta > Lepidoptera > Geometridae > Alsophila > Alsophila aescularia. Next base: position 52,171,388 of record OX276383.1, on the reverse strand, counting down.
CGCCGGCCGCTCCACGCTGATTCTCCAGATCAGGTAGACACTAAAAATATATCAGATATACTGCCGCGAGCCGCTGGCCGCTCCATGCTGATTCATGACAGCATGTTTTTTTTTTCCTGCTGTTTGATGATCAGGTTGACACTTAAAAAAATATGATATTTTGAATCCGCACGCAACAAATAGGATCACGTGAGTCTTACAAGACTTTTAATAATTTATGGGAGCGCCCGCGCCGGCCGCTCTCACAGCGCGGTCAACTTCACAAAAACCGTCCGTGATTACGGCACTTACACGAAATTAGCATAATCATAGAATACATAATATTCATTACGGGCAGGATGTACTGTGCGTGCGCTAAAGTTTCGTTGTTTAAAAATATTATCAATCAAAATGTGTTGAAAACGTTTGCGTGCGCTCACCGCCCGCCGCACTACTTGGGAACAATATTTATTTCTATAACACTACGCACTCTGGTACTTATCAACTATTTTGTTATATCAGGACTTTTGATAATCATTGATTTAATGGGCACTACCTACTGTTTATGCAGCATGGCTGTTTGAGTGCATTGTGTGCTCTAACATAATAAAATAACATAACTTGAGTGATAATATGTCCGAGATAAAGGACGACAATTATAATATTAGTAGTCGTTAAGTGTAAAAGGCTCGCTTGACCTTTACATTGCAATGTTGTAATTATGACGTTTGCATGTGAATATTCATGAGTTCATGTCATGAGCGTGGCCGCGCCGTGCCTCCACGCAGGCAACTCAACACTTCAACTGTCACCAGCACCACTCAAGTCCTGCCCCGAACTATTTCTAGTGCATGTCTCACTAAACAATATTCATGAGTTCATGAGCGCAGCCGCGCAGTGCCTCCGTGAAGGCTGCTCAACACTTCAATAGTCACCCGCATCACTTTAGTCCAGCCCCGAACTATTTCTAGTGCGTGTCTCACTAAACAATATTCATGAGTTCATGAGCGCGGGTCCGCGCCGTGCCTCCGCGCAGGCTGCTTAACACATCAACAGTCACCAGCACCACTCTAGTTCTGCCCCCAACTATTTCTAGTGCGTGTTTCACTAAACAATATTCATGAGTTCACGAGCGCGGCTGCACCGTGCCTCCGCGCAGGCTGCTCAACACTTCAACAGTCACCAGTACCACTCTTGTCCTGCCGTGAACTATTCCTAGTGCGAGTCTCACTAAACAATTATCCAAATTTTAATTGAATGAGAAAAATATCTCTGATTATTACTTTATTTCATATTTTTAATCGACTTCTAAAAGAAGTTCTCATGTCGTTTGTATTTTTAAAAGTTGAAAGCTTTTATTTTACATGCAATTTTTGTATTATGTACTCGTATGTCTGTATGTTTGTTTAGCTCAAATCTTGCAAGCTGAATTATACAAGGTGAAGTTCTGATGAGAATAGAATATGATGATACTATTGAGCTGATCTGATGATGGAAAAAGATGATCAAAGATGATCTTTGATGGTGGTCAAAGGAACTCAACAATCAAATTATCGAACCCCCACGAGTTTGGGCTCATTTGGTTTGTTTTGATGAGTTCTTCGGTTTTATGTGGCATCTAGTTTCTGTATGGGTGAAAGGTTGGTTCTGAAAGGGTGTAGTTCTTATGAGAACAGAATATGATTGATACTATTGAGCTGGTCTGATGATGGGGCCGGAAGGTAGTCAAAGGAACTGAAATGGTTGAACCCCTTCGACATCATTTTGGGCTCATTTGTTTTGTCTTGATGAGTTCTCTGGTCTTATGTTGTATCCAGGGTTTGAAAGGTAGTCAAGTAAGGAAGTAGTAAGTAAAAATGATTAAAAACGTTCTTTTGTAAACAACCACTAAAAACAAAAGAAAAAATACAATTGAACCAGAAACACTTTTATAAAATTACAAAGTAACAAGACAACAAGACATTAGTTCAAAAACTAAACCCCGACTACGGTTGGGTAAAAAATTGTCTACGACACTCTTGCAATGAAGATGAATCGATTGATACCTCGCTTGTCAAAATCTGACCAAGTTTTCATTTTAAACACATAACCCTTCCTTTGCTTCGCCGTAGTCAGGTATTTGGACCGACTTAGCTGCGGTTTTTTATGTCTGAAAGCTGATGTGATCGAGATTAGATATGAAACGGATATCCGGTAACTAAGCGAGCCGGTAAGCGAGTATTCGGCCGGATTTTAGAAAAAAAGTTCGAACTATCAAATTTAGGTTCTTTATTTAACCCACATAACAAAATATAATCACTAAATTGTCATTTTTCTTCAAAAATATGGTAACCCAGGTAGGAATTTTACATCATTATGACGTCGCATTAAGGTCGGTCACAGACTTAATAGACGTCCTGACGTCTGTGTGTCGGTCGTTTAGACGTCAAAATGTCATGGGCACCAGACATCGTATTGTAACGTCAGTGGGACCTATGAATCTGGTAACAAAAAAAAAACAAAAAATGACCAACATGCGACGTTGAGGCGACGTATTTAAATACCAACAAAATTAAATGTCCATATATGTTTCTTTATTATTATTTTTAGTTTTTTTCTTTTTTCTTCCTTTTTAATCTCGTGGAGTGGACGTGTACTAACTAGATGCTCAAAGGCTCTCTCAGTTTTATTTTAAATTAAATTATTTAGATTGCACAAAGTAGCCGGTGACGCGATCGAACCCGGTGCCGTAGCTTGCTTTGGTATTTGAATACGTGACACGATCAACTAAGCCACGTTGACTTAATTTGGATGATCGAATTAAGTGTCTGCCTTTAAAAAACTCTTTCTTATCTTATGTTGTATTTATGCATTATTATTACGTTGGTAATTTCGAAAAGGAGATACAGTTCTGGCTTAATTATAATAATTTTATTCTTTTTAGTGCTTGTTTACAAAATAACTTTTTTTTTTGGAAAAATATTTTATTTATTGATTTTTAGTGGCGTAAGCAAACATCGGAAAGAATTTGTGCCAAAGAAAATAGTAGACATTCACTCACTTTAGACTCAAAGCGTTGGTAAATTAAAACCAAGGATGAATAAAACAGACCAATATGATACGTCTATATAACATAATGTTTCTGACCAATGAAGAAATTCTCAAAATACCCTTAAAAAACGTCACATGGTCAGGTCCTTCTGACGTAACAGACGTTTCAGATCAATATGACCAGTCTAAATAACGACATGTTTCTGACGAAAAAAACTTCTCAAAATACCCTAAAAAGACGTCACATGGTCACGTCTTTTTGACGTAACAGACGTTACAGACCAATATAACACGTCCTAACAACCTCATGTTTCTAACAAATGAAAAACGTCTCAAAATACCCTAAACAAATGTCAGATGGTCACCTCCATTTGACGCAACAGTCTTTAAAGACAAATATGACACGTCTGAATAACGTCATGTTTCTGACGAATAAAAAATGTCTCAAAATACCCTAAATAGAAATCACATGGTCACGTCCTTTTGACGTAACAGACGTCACAGACCAATATGACACGTCTAAATGGCGATATGTTTCTGGCGAATAAAAAACGTCCCAAAATACCCTAAAAAGACAGGACAGAGCCTTCTGAAAAAGAAGTGAGATAGGAATTGCAATGCTTTCTGCACAATTAATTAGTAAGTACGGACTAACATGATCAGGTCCTGCTGATTTGGAAGCATCTAAGTTCGACAAAAATTTGGATATGTTTGAAATGGTAATTTCAATCTGAGATATATCTGATATCTACCTGAAAGGGGTTCATTAATGCTGACGAGCTTGCTAAGGGAATATTGCTATCTTCTCGTAAAGGTATTTTTTCGATTTTGTTCCGTGATTCATTTAATGTTGTGGGACATTACTGAGGCTGTATGTATAATTCGCGGGCGGTAGCTTGCCCAATTAGTATGTCATTTGATTGAACATTCACGGGTCCTGCCTGTACTCCCGGGCCGCGCCGCCTCGTCACGCCGTGTCTCGCGGCGCCGCGCCGTACGGTGGCGTGGGAACTTACCGAATCATCGTAATCATCACATATCACATCGTTCAGACACTATTATTTCGGCTGCTAATTTTTCTCTACTTATACTAGCTAGGAAGCATACAGACACGCATTTTATAAAAAATACTTTTCACGTCACAAGCTCGGAAAGATTCTGTTTGTCATTCAAAATCTGAGTGCAAAAGTGCATTTTACCCGCTAGCGTGGAAAGAGTTTTTAAAATTTGAACCATTCTATTCAATAATTATCTATACCGCTAGCCATTATTTATTATGTGCTGCCAGTCCACTGAAAATACATTAATACTTATTTATATTATTATTCGTTTCGATTCGACTCTACACGACTATATTCGACTCTACTAGTCTCCATTTGACTCTATTTGACACATTAGACTACTCGTCTCCGTTTGATTCTATTTGTCTCTATTAGACTACTCGACTCTATTTGTCTCTATTACTCGACTCTACTCGACTATACTCGACTCTATTCGAATCTATCGACGCTACTCGACGCTACTCAACGTTACTCGACTCCACTCGACGCTATTTGACGCCAATCGCCGCTACTCAGTGCCACTCGACGCTACTTGACGTTCCTCGACGCTATTCGACGCCACTCGACGCTACTCGACGCAACTTGATGCTCCTCGTCGCTACTCGACGTCACTTGATGCTACTCGACGCTACTTGACGCCACTAGACGCTACATATGTCTTCACTACTGGTGAAGACATATGTAACTCGTTGTCTTTCCTTTCAAAATTTCTTTCTCAGGGTTTTAATGACTCATCGGTTAAAGTAATTTGAAATCTTGTAGTATTATAAAAAATTATGAAACGGTTGCATTACAGGGCTAACCCATGAAAGACGAGAGTGAGCTTTATAAACTCACCTGCGGCGAAATATCGGAATATAAGTATTCAATGTCCTACCTCGTAGCAGGAACTCAAATCATACCAAGTTCCATTTGAATTCATTCAGTAGTTTCGGCGTGATGCGCGGTCATAATGTACAGACAGACAAAAATTAAAAAAAGAAAAAGAGTTTTGGCTTCAGTATCGAAAATAGAGTAAACTCCAAAATATATTATTTATAACTTCAAAATTAACATAACTTTGGACCCGCAGGAACCCTTTATTTTTTAGGGAAAAAACTATCCAAGATTTTAACTCATCATATACACTATATGACTGTGTCAAGTTGCATCAAAATCCATCCAGTAGTTTCAACGTGGTACGTGTTATTTTTTTTGATTATGTACCTACCTAACCGTTTTAAAATACCATATAACAATACTACTTTGTAAATTTTCAATTCCACCATAGCCAACATTGTGTTGTTAAACAAACATGAAATGAATGAAACAAACAAATACAAAATATACATATACGTCTACGTTTATTACCTAGCGTTTATTTAAATATTTTAAATTGTATTCTCTTTGTAACGAATTTAATATAGTATAAGTTAATTATTAGGTAATTCTCTTCTTCGCATGTAAAGTATCAGTGCAACTTGCCAATAATAGCTTTCTCTATAATATGTCAGTTCAAACAAGTGTTCAAAGTATAAAAATTCTAAACTGTAATGAATGCTGCGCCCGCGCCTTGAAACTTGTATCCCACAGCAACGGAGGCAATACTTAAAAACTTACTACTAAACTACTACTACCTACTTACTTTAAATCTATTAGTCTGTGCTCTAAAACGCCCTTATCGATATACCTAGCATAATATTTGTGATTCGATCCAACAGTTGGAAACTAGGTATTTTCATTGGCAGAGTGTAGATTGTCATCAATCTTGTATAGCTATTTAAAGAGTGATCAATTCTAGATCGAATTTGGACAATACTGGAGCACTGTGGAAAGGGACTGACAGGTATTGAATTTTATAATTTTACTTTTCAAGTAGTTTTGGAATAGAGAGTCAGCAGTGGCCGTTTTTACTTTTAAGCTTTGATTGTTTCACAACTTTTGTCATAATATTGTGATTTTAGTTCCTGTTAATTTCGTAATCCCATAGTAAAAAAGCCTATAAATATCAATTGATACACAAAATCACTACTTGTGACAGGGTTTGTTTGTAGGTACTCAAATTTGTTAGTAATGTTCTAAATGATATATTTTGTTAGTAATTAAGTCTTAGGCTGTAATTCCGACTTTAAGTGATTTAAGTAATTACCTACATTGGATTCAGCATTTGTCATTGTTTGTTTGAACTCCATATTATTGTGTAAATTGTGAAATGGTAAGCTTGTTGTATCAAGAAGGCTTTAGATGTGTTACTATTTTTGATTATATTGTGTGTTCGTTGCAAGGTTAGTATAATGTTGAACAAGTTTAGTGACAAATCACAATTAATCTGCCATTTAATAGCGGAGTTATGTGAAAATATAGGTACCTACTAGTTATTTTTTATAGTTTATATAGGTATAATGTTAAATATAATGTACCTCCTTGTATGTTTTTGGAACATTAAATATTATTATTATTAATTTAAATAAACTTTCAACCCCTATCTTGCGGGAACCCTTTAATTTTTCGGGATGAATAGTACCACGTAGTATAAACTCAATCATACCAAGGTTTATTTGAATTCATTCAGTAGTTTTGGCGTGATGCGCGGCCAAGATGCAGACAGGCAGACATACCAAAATGAAAAAAAAAACAGTTTCAAGATAATTATCTTCAATGTACAGCATTGGATCTGTTACAGTTTTATTATTTAAGCATCTAGATACATTGATATAGATTAGAGACGTGCCGTGCGTAAAGTATGTCATTATGCACATTTTTTGAGTTCTTAATCCATATTTTAGGACATGAGTGTAGATAAATTAAATAAATGATGAAGAAGAATTTGTAGACCTAGGACCTCACATGTTCGTCTCTTCTGTGTGATTCTCCAATAACTAGTGTATCTTGAGATATCGCCAAAGAAGACGCTACATTTGGAAACGAATTGACAATATTAGTTAGGTCTAGCAATGCAGCTCCCTCGTATTAGATTGAACCCAAAAACCCGATAAATCCAATAGATTACACTGTGAAGAACTCTCGCTTCCTCATCATTAGCCAAGTCCAGCGCCGCCACCATCTCGTCACTCCCCCGCCCAGTATCGTGTTGCCGCCGCGCCGGTAGCCGAAACGACGCAATCATGAATACAATTACGTGCCTGACCACACGTAACAGGCACAGTTACTCCGAATACCTCATTATTAGATTTGATTAATATTCTAGAGTTCAATCAGCGCGGTAATTTATGGTCATTTTGGTTGTATAAACAGAGCATGACGTTTGATGTGTCCGGTTCTTGTGGGAAAGACAACAAAACAACTTCAGTCACAAGCGTAGTGTTGGGGAAGGGTCAGGCTCGTCTGTGATTTGGAGTCGAGCAACAGTACCCATTCCCGATGAGCCAGTTGTCGAGCCAACCCGGCCGCGATCCTCGCATTCCGGCGATCATCCGCATTTAAATAAGTCTGTGTCGTGACTCCCATCAAACGAGACGGCTTCGTCGAAAAAACTTTAATCACGATAATTTTACTTTCGGTAGTTTAAAATGAAAAAGGCTTTGTGTTTTTGTGCGTTGCGGGAGGAAAGTGAAATCGTGTGTCAAATGCCAGCATTCAACGTTCAGCGCGTCATACGAATAGCCAGTTGATTGGGTTTTTACGGGCGGGTTGGCGGGTTCGCTCGGAATCCGCCGGGTGAGGGTCGAGGGGGATAAACGAATTTAAAATTCAGATAAGCGGAATAAACACTCGAGAGCGGAATGTGCGCCCGGAATTTACGCTTATGGTGTAACATTGTGACTTTTCTGGCTTATAGCTGTACATTTACAATATTAACAATAATTATTGAAAATCAATAAGATATTTGAATAAAATAATTAAATAGGTCTGTATGAATTTGCAAACTTGTTCAACGGTATTTCATACATTTTTTTATTTTTAGACCTGCCAGGTTTATCTACAGTTGATTATAAAGAGGAAAGATTTGATTGTTTGTATGTTTGTTTATTTTTAATGGATAAACTCAAAAATAATTGAACTGATTTAAAAATACTTTCACCCATAGAAAGCTATATTATCGGCGAGTAGCATGGGCTGGACATTATTTTTCAAAAAAAAATAGAAGTCTCTACGAAAATTACAATAATCTTACCCAAGGTATAAAAAAAATTGCCTATAAAATGGACGGAACGGAATGACATGTTTTCGTGGAAACGAAAAATAACAAGTCTGTCAAAAATAACCACGAGGGTTGCTCACAGTAAGTGTAATTCAACCTTCTTGGCGTTGCATTGCTGCCAAAGTTTTTTTAATAAATATTTTCTATGTAAAAGTAAGAAAAATGCCGCGGTGAGAGCGCTACAACGTACGAAGCCGAGGCGAGTCACTAGTGGCCAAAGGTATTTTTCCAGAGTTAACTTTGTTTTCTTGTAAATATCTCATCGACCAAGACTGTTCCAGAATGGGAAGCCTAAATTAAAAATAAATTGTTGATCTCGAGCAGGCATTAGGTAACCTCTGGGCGAGTGACACATGAGTGACCCCGGGCTCGCGGGCAGTTGTCGCCTCGCGGCGGCCACTGGCAAATGTGCCAATTTTCCGCTCCAGCTCCCATGCGCGCGTAAAGCGAGCGCGGCGTCCCCGCCGCGGCCGGGAGTTTGTGCACGAATGTGCAAGGCGCTCGACCGATGCCATTGTGGTACAAGACATGGTTGCATCGGACTCGGTTAGGTCGGTAGATGAGACCCGTCAAAGAGAGGAAGCATGGTGTTTAGAGATACCGATGTGTGCCAGCTGATGAACTACCAGCAGCAAGGTGCTCGTGTTGTGGGACTGCCGGCAGTGTCACGAGCTTCAACAATTGGAATGGCATACATTCCTTATACCTTTACTCCACATTATGTTACCTACATAATGTGGAGTAAAGGTATTGCATTGCGTACCTAACAATTTTGCAACTTTGTTATTTCGATAAACTTACATTTTATTGCCCCACAGTTCAAAACAAATTACATAGCATATGAATTAAATAAACAACGGCCGGTCTTATCGTCCATAGGGATATTTCCAGGCAATCTTACAGTAATTAGGTAATATACAAATATAATAAAAATACAATAAACTACATCATAATAGTTACTTTAATACTTAATTAGTTGTAAAAGATCAGTAATTTAGGTTGTGTCTGTCTATCTGTGTGTTCACCAATCAAGTAAAAACTACTGGACCGATTGATATGCAGTCAACTGTTAGATATCTTAGGCTAAGATTCAGAGACGAGTTTAAGCGTAGACTTACGATTCCTTATGTCAAAATTGAGTGCTTACGCTCAAATTTGTATTCAGAAACGTATGGAACACTGCTTAAACTTAGCACAAGCTAAGCTATGCGTAAGTAGTGAATATCGACTACTTGAGCCGATCTTAAAGCAGGAGTGGCGCCACCAAGTGAGTAAAGGTGTAGTTCTAATTTACACTTGCTGGTTTTGTTACTTTTTCCTTGCAAATTATAACCTCGTCTGCTTGCGTGTGTTCTTCTATTCTCAGCGTTTAAAACAGTGAATTCACGAAACTATCTTCAATGGAAAGCATAAAAGTTATTTTTTAAATATTTGACTGAAACTGACGAATTGGGCACCTAAGATTCAATCTCTGAGGATGCAACATCATCTTTGGAAGTCACTCGTCGTGGCAATACATATATGCGAACTATTATGAATCCTCTTGACCTAAACAGTGACGAGGAATTTTGAACCCCATTGAAGGCGAGGTCTGCCAATAAGCGTCAGTTTTTTTCGAATTGAGATTTAAGTTTTTTTTTCATACGCTGTAAACAGAGCTTTTTTACGTTTCATTTTAGCACAAACTTCAACTACAATAATGTTCCCGCGATTTTCTACGACGATATGTTTCAAACACACCACATAAAAATAGATTTGCATCGTAAATATTTTGTTTCACTCACTCCAATATCAATTTATGTATTGCTATCTTTGTTGATTGTTAGTCACGTCTGCTTAAAAACCCGGTAAAGCTTCCGCTAAAAACAAATTCTGCCATAGACAACAAAGTATATTCTTAGCTAAGACCACGCTAAGTTTGTGACGAACTATGTTTCTGAATACGAAATTTAAAGATTGACTTAGCCGATGTTCTGCTAAGACTGGTCTTCGTCTGTCTTACGTTCTTGTCTCTGAATCTTAGACTTAGAGTTTGACTTAAAATCTAGTGTACTTTGTATCTCAATGCGATAGGTAGAAGATGAGCAATCCATAATATATTTTTTTACGGCTGAACAAATATTCATGAAACATTTCATAGATAAAAAAACTAGTACATACTAGTACTTTATAGGTACTTTTGGTCCTACAATAACACATACTCGTAGGTCACTTTTAACCCAGATAAATGTCCACTCGCGCAACACGCCGCAGACATACTAGTACTTTATAGGTACTTTTGGTCCTACAATAACACATACTCGTAGGTCACTTTTAACCCAGATAAATGTCCACTCGCGCAACACGCCGCAGACACAGCTAGCAATTATTTTATATTCTTAGAAAAACAGCCACGTATAGTAGTTAGGATAATAACTACAACAAACAGTTTATAAACAAAAATATATAAATATAAACTTACATACTAGACACAGACAAACAATTAGATTGTGATAAATAATTTATTGAAGTTCAGTTTTTATCAGTTTGAATTCGGCAGCCGACTTCAAAATGAATTCATTAAATTACAAGCGTATTAAATAATTACTATATTTCAATAACACATCATAACATGAGGCGCGCCAGTGACGGCGCGCGGGATACAACTTGATGAATAGCGGCGCACGCGCAGCACACCGCGGACACGCGGGCGGCGACCCCCATACTAACTACTGGGTAATTGTTTTATCACTTCTAATAAGCTTCATGTAGGCAGTATTATTCCAAAATAACTATTTTCGCGAAATAATTGACGATTACTATAATTATTTTATAGCATCTTCTTGATATCCCCACTAAAATTTAAAAGTGAAACGTTGTCTGTTTGCTTGTTTATTTATTTATTTGTTGGTTTGTTTGTTTGGGGCGCTTTACATCAAAACGGCTGAAACGATTTGAATGAAACAACACCATCTAGTACAAGGAGCGAAAACCAAGCGAAATTTTAATGTTATCGGTATCGAAATGTCAAGATAGCGCCTGGGTGGAATACATTTAATGAAATGACAAGACTCTTGTTCTGACATATGTATACTATAAGTACTGTACAACACACAGACCAACACAGAATACTTTCCCCCGGAAAAACGAAAGTTACCGCTGGAAAAAAGGATATTATGAATTTTAGGTGAACTGGTACACTCTTTACAGAGATGGATGGCGCTTTCAACCAACTTGAAAAAAGGAAGTTTTTCAAAAATCTATTGGGCCTGGTCGATGCGACGTAGGACCAAAATGCTGGTATATATTTGGCTCATCGAATCAGCAATGCAATTCAGCGGGGCAATGCCGCCAGCAAGTTGGGTACGCTGCCTACTGATAGTAGACTAGAACATTTGGACTACCTATAAGGCTGTAAAGGCATGTGAGTTGTCCAACTGTTAGTATTTTTAGTTACAACTGTTTCATGTAAGTATGCGGTAGTTATAGTAATTATATTTTGTTGTAGTTAGTATTTTTAGTTACAACTGTTTCATGTAAGTGGTACTTATAGTTATTACATTTTGTTATAGTTAGTATTTTTAGTTACTACTGTTTCATGTAAGTATGCGGTACTTATAGTTAATACATTTTGTTGTAGTTCGTATTTTTAGTTACAACTGTTTCATGTAAGTATGGTAATTATAGTTATTACATTTTGTTGTAGTTAGTATTTTTAGTTACTACTTTTTCATGTAAGTATGCGGTACTTATGGTACATTTTTTTGTAGTTAGTATTTTTAGTTACAACTGTTTCATGTAAGTATGCGGTACTTATAGTTATTACATTTCGTTGTTGTTAGTATTTTTAGTTACAACTGTTTCATGTAAGTATGCGGTACTTATAGTTATTATATTTTGTTGTAGTTAGTATTTTTAGTTACAACTGTTTCATGTAAGTATGGTACTTATAGTAATTACATTTTGTTGTAGTTAGTATTTTTTAGTTACAATGCTATGTAAATATATGACAAAAAAACGAAGTAGGTACTTCTCAAGTTGATGTGTATTTATGTACCCTAGATTGTTGAAAATGCGTCATATTCTATATGGGTGACTAAGCATATGTACCAAATTTCATGTATGTATGTATGTTTGTATTTACTTATGTATGTAATATTGAAAGAAATGCTTAATATCCATATCAATATATAAAAATGAAACGTGTTCTGTTTGTTTGGGGAGCTTTCACGCGATAACGTTGGACGGATTTTGATGAAATTTAGAATGGAGATAGCTTATTTACTAGAATAAAATAAAGGATACTTTTTATCCAGGAAAATTGTAATTTCAAGGAAAACTGGAAAATGTTGATTACTCGCTGTAAGGAACGGTTGCCATGGAAACAAAATAACAAGATTGTCAAAAAACTTCAAGAGCATTGGTGTACCTACTTTTGCATTGGTTTCTAATATACGACAAACGGTAACAAACGGTAGTCCGCGCGAACGAAGTCGCGGACGGGAACGCTAGTTTATGTATAATTATGTTAGTCTATATGAGTATCTGAACAAATATACCAAATTTCGTGAATGTATGTTTGTATGTTTGGATGTATGTTTGTCCATGTATTCCTCGGAAACTACAAGTATGATTGCAATAAATTTACTTAGGGAATAGTTAAAGTTTCATCAAAATCGGTTCAGTAATTTAAAAGATATGGACTATTAACAGTTTGTTGTGTTGTTATGGGCAAAACCTCATCATGAATGGCACAAATAAAAAATGGCCCCAGTTCCCGGTCGCCCTGCTAGTCCTGAGTTCCTGATCACGGTGTTGGTCACGGAAATGGCAGGGCAAGTACGAAGAATCCTCGGGCTACCGCAGGCCAGCCAAAACAAAAGCAAATACGACCTGGTGAAAAGCGGCTGGAAGAGAATGGATGAGAGGAGCTGAAGACTGAGCTCAGAGACTTGCTCTAGGAGAGGCCTACGTCCAGCGGTGGCGTATTTCTAGATATAGACTGATGATGATGATGATGAACTGTTTCCAGTATGGCTTTTTTCTTAGCGATCGAAATAAGCACTTCATTTTCTTAGGCCTACTTTAACGAAACTAAAAAGTAAGTCAGTAATACATATTAATTAATAAATAATTAAACCGACTTCAAATCGTATAAAGCTTAAAAGAAAGAAATTATTAAAATATATATAGGTCTGTGCCAGGTAAGTGCCTACTTATTTACTTTAGTTGGTTTGGGCGTAGCACAGACCTCAACATATTTAAATGATTTATTTCATTTAAGTTTTTACGATTTGAAGTCGGTTTAATTATTTTTAAATTAGTTTTATACACTTTACATTTTAGTCCGGAAAATGATAAGCTCCTACAGGAAATTTGAAAATGGTGGATGCACAGCAACTCGCTTTACATAAGTAGTATAATAATTAATCAAGTCTTAATATTTTTTGCCAACTAAAATTAGTGTGCATCGTGAAGAAGGACATATTATGCCATGTTATTTTAATTGTTTTACTGCAACATGAGCGAGTGGGCAACGCCGCGGGACGCGGCTACTGTATTATAAAGTTAAATGCCGACGCCAGCTTTTAAAGTGAACTACAGATGGTTCAGATCTTTTGTATAAATTGTGGTATGATCTGCTCTGACTCAGACGTTGTACCTGAAGCGATCACTCCCGACATCGATCCATAGAACTAGGTACTCTATGAACTTCAGCTACTTTGTTATACGTTGTACCTGAAGCGATCACTCCCAGCATCGATCCATAGAACTAGGTACTCTATGAACTTCAGCTACTTTGTTATACGTTGTACCTGAATGGATCACTCCCGGCATCGATCCATAGAACTAAGTACTCTATGAACTTCAGCTACTTTGTTATACTTTGTACCTGAATGGATCACTCCCGGCATCAATCCATAGAACAAGGTACTCTATGAACTTTACCTACTTTGTTATACGTTGTGCCTGAATGGATCACTCCCGGCATCAATCCATAGAACTAGGTACTCTATGAACTTCAGCTACTTTGTTATACGTTGTACCTGAATGGATCACTCCCGGCATCGATCCATAGAACTAAGTACTCTATGAACTTCAGCTACTTTGTTATACGTTGTACCTGAATGGATCACTCCCGGCATCAATCCATAGAACTAGGTACTCTATGAACTTCACCTACTTTGTTATACGTTGTACCTGAATGGATCACTCCCGGCATCAATCCATAGAACTAGGTACTCTATGAACTTCAGCTACTTTGTTATACGTTGTACCTGAATGGATCACTCCCGGCATCGATCCATAGAACTAAGTACTCTATGAACTTCAGCAACTTTGTTATACGTTGTACCTGAATGGATCACTCCCGGCATCTATCCATAGAACTAGGTACTCTATGATTTCACCTACTTTGTTATACGTTGTACCTGAATTGATCACTCCCGGCATCAATCCATAGAACTAGGTACTCTATGAACTTCACCTACTTTGTTATACGTTGTACCTGAATGGATCACTCCCGGCATCAATCCATAGAACTAGGTACTCTATGAACTTCAGCTACTTTGTTATACGTTGTACCTGAATGGATCACTCCCGGCATCGATCCATAGAACTAAGTACTCTATGAACTTCAGCTACTTTGTTATACGTTGTACCTGAATGGATCACTCCCGGCATCAATCCATAGAACTAGGTACTCTATGAACTTTAGCTACTTTGTTATACGTTGTACCTGAATGGATCACTCCCGGCATCGATCCATAGAACTAGGTACTCTATGAACTTCAGCTACTTTGTTATACGTTGTACCTGAATGGATCACTCCCGGCATCGATCCATAGAACTAAGTACTCTATGAATTTCAGCTATTTTGTTATACGTTGTACCTGAATGGATCACTCCCGGCATCAATCCATAGAACTAGGTACTCTATGAACTTCACCTACTTTGTTATACTCGTACCCGTTGTCGCCTAGTTGTGAACCCGACTTTTGGGGACTTGGGACTTTGCCCATAAATGGGGCAGTATGGGCAAAGAAAAAATACACTACGCGGTAAGGGGTTAAGAAAAAAATATGTGCGTTACATTAACAGCAGAATGTGATGCTCGTAGAATACAACACATGAATACAGAATAGCAACATAAAATGTGAATAACTGAAATTAACAAACCTAATCTACAAAGTGTAACACATCGCAACATCTCTATCCTCAGTTAGAACATTGTCGAACTAGGAAACATAGAGCATTAATTTGAATAAAAGAACAAACAGTGAATCTCGCTAATGTTACAGGATGTAGGTACTATAAGCAGTATACATTACGACAGGCCGTCACCCGTGCAACATTTTTGTAATAACAAGAGAGGCATGTCTGATAAGAATTATAACGATACCAATAACATATAAAACATTCAGCAGCTCCGAGATCTGTATCGGACACTTGAACAAATTTAACTTGCCCAGCTCACCCGGCTGGTGCAATTAGTGTAGATTCGCACGATACCGCTAATTTACACAAACACTATAGGACAGTCCACTCGCAAAATTTGTCTGTCTGTCCATCCGTGTGCGACCGCGTGGTGACGACGAAGGCGCGGCAGATTCTGAAAATGTACTCTAAGTGGCTTCGTTTCAGAACTGAAAATATCATCAAATTTCGCGGCTGCCGTCTATTGCGGATTATGGCGATGATCGCTTTAGTTTTCATATGTTAAAGTAACCGAATAACGTCATAAATAGTAGAGCGGGTGGACCGTGCCGTGATATTTTTTCATCGAGTTTTGTCATCGAGCTCGCCTGCTCCGCGCCGCTCTTATATCCACTTGCATCGCAAGTTCATCCTGCACCGGTCGCGGCGCTAGCGTACACGCAGGCAGCCCCGGGACTGTAAATGGTGTTTTTATTCAGATAAGGCGCAAGACGCGACCGATTTGCATCTTATCCATCATCGTAACACTGAACACGGCTCTTAATTATGTTTTTATTAATTTATTTACTCAAACGCAGCGTCGACCCACGGACGTGCTCGTTATTGTTGAACTAATTAGCATATTTTATTAAAACACCAGCTACTGTGCTTACAATTCGTAACTGTCAAAATTAATATTTTGTAAATTCATCTATTGCGTTAGTGGGTTCTTTACTTTAGTTAGTACTTGATTTGAGATTCTTGTAACATCTGGTGGTTAGACTCAAGTGTGCTAGCTACTTTATATTTCTAACTACTATATGGTGACGCATGCAAAAATATATGATGTTAGAGCATTTATTTGAAGCTCTATAATGAATAAGTAAATCCTATGAGACTCAGTTGACGTGCGCGTGCATAGTACCTACCGACTACTACTTATTGTTATTCAACGTTAACATCGACCTATCCGATTCAGATGAAGCGTCCGTGGTAACTCGGAAAACACAGACGAATTATATTCAGCGATGATAAGCACTTTAGTCCTATTTTTATTTGTATGATATCACTGACAACGGGCATCAAGCATGTTTGAAGTTGGTCAATTTTAAATGCATTAATGTGGATAATGAATATATAGTTGGAAAATCGTCAGGAGAGTCATAAATTAGCTTTGTTTCTTCTTGAAAAGTAACGTGTTCGCCGAACCCCATCCGACCCGAAAACAGATCGTTCCCAGACGGCGGGTTGAAGCGGGGTCGGGGACACTTCTTTCTCAGTATTTACGAGTTCAAGAAGAAACGGCGTTGTAAGGCGGAGCACACACTACCGGCTCGACGCCAACGCGACGCGAGACGTGTCGGGACATTAATGCCGCACGTCACGCACGAGACACCCACTCTTAGGAAGTGCCAATTTGTCCCTACACTGCATTGCACGCGCACTGGCCGCGCATACGTTTCTGCAACGTTCACATTCCATCTAATAAATAAAACAAATATCTCCTCTGAACTCTAATGTGCGTCGGTGTAAACGACGAGTTCCGATGATTCAATTGATGACAAGTCGAGACCCTAATGTCACATTGTGAACTTTGCTGACGATCTTGCCTAGACCACAGAATAAATAATAGTACAAGTACAGAAGGCTAACTGAGTAAAGTCATTTAAATAAATAGCGACTCTCGCTACAACGCTATAAAGTCCAATTTAACTCGCACGGCGCTGCGAGCTTTCAATTATATTTACCTAGACTAGAAGGCGCTCGCCCACCGCGTGCAGGCTAGAATGCACCGTATCACAACGCGCGAGAACTTCCATTGCTCTAACCGTTTCAGAATCGCTCTGTCCCTTTTTCGCTCGGTAGGGTTGTATTAAGATATGACTAGGTACTTGTACTACTAATTATTCTGTGATATGTTATGACTTAGATATTGTAACAGAATAAATAAGTAATAATGTATTATGTTATTACTTATTGTTATAAATTAAAATAGTTCTATTACATACACTGACATTCTTATCAGAATAGACCTACTACCTCATTTTTACTACCTACCTATCCCGTTTTCAGAACATCGATAACTTTAGTGAGATACCTACCTACGTGTCGTTGGTTGATTATGATTATATCCTATAGGTATTGCATGTCTGAATTCCATGCTTTTTAATGAGTGAAAAATAAATTGCTACCTACGTAATAAAAGGTATTAAAAGTAGGTAGACATATATTATATAAATTCCTAATTAGTTGTAGGCTAGTTACTAAGTCAGCACAGTAATTCATTTTTCGATCAACTATACCTACTTTAATCCATTATAAAATTACGTTGATCGATTTAATAAACTTTATTTCTGCGCGGAAAAACCTTAAATATGCGTAGCTTCGGTATGGAACACAAATGAAATAACATAAAACTATAGGAACCTACGTAATAAAAAAATATCAATATCTAACTACATAACTAGGTCCTATTATAGGTATTACAATTTATTACCTTTCAATATCCTTTGGAAGCGTAAAGAATGTCAATTCGTCATTTCTATCACTATTCAAACAGCCGAATGCTATGCAGTACTTTCTAGCTTTCTTCTTGGTACTCATAATTAAAACACGAATAAAGTTTGTCAATAACTTTACGTAAGTAGGTGCTCTATCACTAAGTACAAGGCGCGCGACTCATCGAGCGCACGCTTGACACTCGACTGAACGGACCCGAATATTGGGTCCTTGAATTTATTTGTACTTGTTGCGGAGTGCGACCGCCCTGCGTAGACCCAGTATAGAAAGATAGAAAAAAAAATACTACAATTACTATCAATCCGGCCGCATAATGCGTCGTATGAGTACGTACAGGTACCGATAGCGAGGCGCGGGCGGTACCGGCGCGCGGATATCAGATCACGTACCGACATTAAGATCAATCTGCCGATCGACGCTGAGAGCTGACCGCAAACAAAATGCACAAAAAGCTCGGGCGAATAGTCCTTGACCCCGCGACCGGTGCCGGCGCCGCACCGTGCCGATGCCGCGCGGCCGCCGCGCGTGCGGTGACTGCGCAGCAGGTGCACGCCACACGCGTCTCAAACATCAACACATGTCACTCACCCCCGAGATATTGGCCGCGATACCGTTACCTCCTTATTATTGTTGACACTGATAAGGGTAGTAAATTATAAACTATTCAAACATTAAAGGTTTTGTCGCATCGAACCAAAAACATTTCGATTTAGTTGACTGATTAAACATGTATTTAAATTGTTATACAATGTTAACAAACGTGTGTTTAAATGTTTACACAAAGTTATAAAATGAGTTCAGTGTCCGGTAAGGAGATAATCTAGATGAGTATTGCAACATTAAACAAGCATCCGATAGTCCATTGTCGCTTCACAAAGATGAAGCTGCCGACGAAACAAAGATCCAATTGTTACATAATACTATCAAAAACTGATCTCATAATGAAGTTGTTAATCTCGTTGTTGCGCGCGCGCACCTTTCCGCGCCCGCGCCTATTAGTCAGCGCAGCGCGCGGCGGTATGTTTCGTTTGTGTGTTTGCTCTTGACAAAAAAAATGAAACAAAAACCGCATTTAATTGAATACAGCTCCATGTTTTCCTGTTACACTCCGTCAGACACGTCATCACACGTGTTTGAAACTGACCAGACGAAGATGTTGAATACTCGTATTATGAAGTTTGTTCAATAGATATATTGTCACTATGTCCCAATGGGGCGTGGCTGTCGTGGATATTTGCATATTAAATTAAATCTACGACTACTACCACAGTTGTCGCATCGGCTAGACAGCGGTTGATAGCTTTCGACTAATTTTTTTTTTTTTTTTACCATTGATTTATTTATTGGTTTGATAATGTAGGTTTCTACTTTGTTTATACATAGTAAGTTTATAAGCTACTAGCTGAAGCCCGCGGCTTCGCACGCGTGGTAATTTTAATGTATAGCCTATGACACTCAAAAATAACGTGGCTTTCTATTAAAAAATAATTTTCAAAATTGGTTCATTAAATCCAGAGATTACCCCCTACAACCTCACAAACTTTACCTCTTTATAATATTATATATAGTATAGATAGTATAGATTGGAGGACCTCTAAATGGTATCCTGTTGTTACGTTCGTGCTTATAGACCAAAAGAGATCTGCTGTTGTTCTTCCAATTCAATAAATTAATTAATCAGTTTACGCATAGGAATAAGTAACAAATGACTTATTCGTAGGCTCACGTCGATGTATGATGAGCAATAACAATAACGCTGGGCGGTTACGCCGACAATAAACATGCGATGGAAGCTTTTTTTATTTGGTTTATCAAAAGGTTGAGACAATCAACTTATTCTAAATGCATGTTTTTTTTGGGTGAAATGTAACATCCTAATAAAAGGCAAAAAAAGCATGAATGAATAAAAATTTTATTTTTTACAACCAACTCTAGACTACCAAAAATGACTTTAAACTAAATGAGAAAAAAATATAATAAAAAAATATACCTATAGAAAATTAGGAACATATTGAAATAATATTAAATAAAAAAAAACAAAACGAGTTCCTCTAATGAGACCCTCGAGTAGCTTTAAGGGTTTCGGCAACTCTTCTCTTAAAAATTCGAAGAGAACTGTCAAAAATATCTATCCCGCTTTCTGACACATAGTCCTAGCATTCTTTTTATTGGGCTATGCTTGCCCATTTTGGTTCTATGTCCTTGAATGACCATAAATTTGTAAGTACTAGCACAGTACATATATTAGTCTTTCCAGAAGACTAATTTATGTACTGTGGTACTAGTGCGGTAGCCGGAACGCGGGATAATAAACCCAATTAATGACACGATATCGCGAATATTAATGAAACTATTTAAAACTATACAAAAAATCAAGATCTGCTAAGCAACGTCTATCAGCCAAGTTTGTCATCTGGTAATATTGTATCCTGTCCCTATAATCAATAAGCTTATGTCTCTGTCCCAGCGACCTAGTCATGAAAAATCTTTTTTGGATACGCTCTATTCTCTGCTCATGGCAGTCATAATGAGGGTTCCAAATGCTAGGGCAATATTCCAAGTGACTACAAATAAGCAACTAAAACAGGATGGTTCTTATAACAGAGCTATTAAATTTCCGACTTACGCGAAATGAACTCGTGTGCTCTGCTGCCTTTTTTAATAATGTGATCGTATTGAGGCGCCGTGGCGGTCTCGGCTTAGAATAAGACTCCTCCCAATCCTCCCGTGGATGTCGTAAGAGGCGACTAAGGGAATACACACCGGAAGATAGGCAGCAGTGTCCTCCGAGCACATATTTGTAATATTGCGGACACCAATCCGCCTGCCAAGCGTAGTGACTGTGGCTTGAGTGAGATTTTGAGTGAGCTCGAGAAGTTCTATAGACAATTATACACCTCATCGCGTAGTCATCCTAGCAGGACTAGCGATGCAAGAGCCCGTTTGACCCGACATTATACCGAAGATATTCCGGACGTCAGCCTATTCGAGATCAGAATGGCTCTCAAACACCTTAAGAGCAACAAGGCACCAGGGAAAGACGGAATAACGACAGAGCTACTGAAAGCGGGTGGAACACCGGTACTTAAAGTCCTTCAGAAGCTGTTTAACTCCGTCATCCTGGAGGGTACTACGCCAGAGGCGTGCCACAACAGCGTAGTGGTTTTGTTCCTTAAGAAAGGTGATAAAACCTTCTTGAAGAATTATAGTCCAATTTTCCTGCTGAGCCATGTCTATAAGCTGTTTTCGATAGTAGTTACAAACCGTCTCGCTCGTAGGTTTGATGCCTTTCAGCCTCCCCAACAAGCTGGATTCCGGAAAGGCTTCATTTAGCACCGTAGACCACATCCATACGCTCCGGCAGATTATACATAAGACCGAAGAGTATAATCGGCCACTATCTCTAGCGTTTGTGGACTACGAGAAAGCCTTTGATTCAGTTGAGACCTGGGCAGTGCTACAGTCATTACAGCGGTGCCAGATTGATTACCGGTACATCGAAGTGTTGGAGTGTTTGTACAGCAAGGCCACCATGATAGTTCGTCTTGAGGATCAGAGCACGAATTCTATCCAGTTGCAAAAAGGGGTGAGACAGGGAGACGTTATTTTTCCGAACCTGTTCACCTCTGCACTCGAAGATATATTCAAGCTACTGAACTGGAACGGATTTTGTGTTAACATCAATGGTGAATACATCACTCACCTTCGATTTTCTTATGATATAGTCATCATGGCTGAGACCCTGGAAGACCTAAGCACAATGCTCAGAGACCTCAATATTGTTTCCCAACAGGTGGGTCTTAAAATGAACATGGGCAAGACGAACATCATCTCAAATGCCCATGTCGTACCCATGCCGGTTTATGTTGGGAACGATCTTATCGAAGCTGTTAATCACTATGTCTACTTGGGCCAGACGATCCAACTGGGTAGATCCAACTTCGACAAAGAGGTCAACCGACAAATCCAACTCGGATGGGCAGTGTTCGGGAAATTACCGTCATATCTTCTCGTCGCAGATACCGCAGAACCTCAAGACGAAAATTTATAATCAGCGTGTGGTGCCAGTGATGACATACGGCACTGAGACATGGTCGCCAACTATTGGTCTCATACACAAGCTCAAAGTTGCGGAGCGCGCAATGGAGAGATCTATGCTCGGTGTTTCACTACGTGATAGAATCCGAAATCAGGAAATCCGTAGACGAACGAAGGTTACCGACATAGCTCTCAGAGTTTGCAAGTTGAAGTGGCAATGGGCAGGCCATATAGTTAGGCCATATAGGCTGACAACGGTTCTGCGATCTACGGTTGTCCGTTGGGGAATAAAGGTTCTCGAATGGCGAACCAAACAAGCAAGCGATGTGTGGGGAGACCCCCCTACACGATGGGCCGACGACATTGTAGCCATCGCAGGAAGTCGGTGGATGGAGGTGGCACAAGATCGCTCGTCATGGCGCTCATTGGATGCCTATGTTCAGCAGTGGACTTCTAAAGGCTGACATGATTATGATGAATGAGGCTTAAAAAAATTATATGTTTGCATATTTACTATGTTTGCTATCTTGATGTTAGATATTTCTAGGGTTGGAGTAGTGTAGGAAAAAGACGATTATCTTACGATGTGGAAAAAAAACGATCATATAATTATGTTGCTCACTTATGTTCTATATTCTAATTGTGACTACATTGTCTTTATCTATCTATCTATCTATCTATCTATCTATATATATATCTATGCATATAATAAAACTATAATCGAAGTAAAATCTGTACATGGAAGTTTTTTTTTCAGTATAATATGAAAGTAGGAGAATAAAAATATCGTTTAAAATTTTTGTCTGTCTATGACTTCATCACGCAAGAACCACTGGATTGATTTTAATGATGTTTGCTGAACTGTATTCCTTGGAGCACTGCGAAGAAATGTATCTTTGTTTTATCAAAATCGGTTTATCCAAAAAGGAGTAACATAATTTTGAATATATACTTGTGCCACAGAATAAAGTATAACAGAGTAATGAATAATAATATGGAGGTACTTCTTGAGGTTATTAAATTTTAAGATCTCTAAATTCCTCTTGTAGGTCTGTCTACAACCCGAAAAATATATTCGCTTGTTGAAATTTAATGTCCTCCACATCAGACTCGGCAAAATCTCTTGATTTGTTTTTTTAGAGTATTTTTACCCAAACTCGATAGTCTTCATCATCGTTGTAAACAATAAGCATATCTTTTTTGGCTATCTTGTCCAGTTTCATGCGTGACTCCAACCAATACTAGTGGCTCTGCGAGCTGTATACCTTGCGAGCATAAACGGAGATGCTTCGCTCGCGCTTCGCGCTCGCTCGATCAATTTAATATATTATATCCAATGAAATGTTTTATTTTGTTACAAACATCCACACCAATATATAAAAGTGAAAACGTACAATTGTCAAGCATCTATTTTGAATGGTTGTACACTTTCTGTATTCCAGTGGATTGATGAATATCATAATACGAGTATATTAGGAATTAGGTATTCATAAACGATGGTAAGTATGTATTATCTTAACTTTGGTGTGGTGACACATCATCTATAATCCTCATCATCAAAATCTTCAGCCCGTATTCATCCACTGCTGGACGTAGGCCTCTCCTTGTCAATGCCACTGAGCCCGATCTCCAACTCTTCTCGCCATTCACAACTTGTCACTCCACCTGGCCAACGGTCTCATTACGTTCACCTAATCGTGGTCTCCACAATAAAACTCGCTTACCCCAACGGTTGTCGGTTCTTCGAGTTATTATTATTATTATTATTCTAGTTTTTGTTTGTTTGTCGTATGAGGTAGTGCTGGCCTCTGGTGTCAGAGTTTATTAAGCTGCCTGAGGGCCTCTGACATGGCTTAACGACTGCTATTAATCAATAACAGCCGGGACCGACCAGCTTAACGTGCCCTCCGAAGCACGGAGCGATGGAAAAGCCCACATAACTCAGAAAAGTCATTGGTGCGGAGTCTAGGTTTTGAACCCAGTATCGTTGGATTCTAAATTGCACAATAGAACCGTTAGGCCACCATTGCCACCGGTTGGTGGCAATGGTGGCAAATTTAGGCCATTATTCACTTTGAGTCGCGGGCAAAAGCTAGTACTCGAGAACAATTTTTTCCTACTTTTTTTTTTACTTGTTACTCAACGTAGGATGAGAGGTGTTCGCTGTAAAGTAGTAGGTTACACTTATAATAAGTATACATAACATCTACTTGCTTGCCTTGGTCAACATAGGATGAGAGGTGTTCGCTGTAAAGTAGTAGGTTACACTTATAATAAGTATACATAACATCTACTTGCTTGCCTTGGTCAACATAGGATGAGAGGTGTTCGCTGTAAAGTAGTAGGTTACACTTATAATAAGTATACATAACATCTACTTGCTTGCCTTGGTCAACATTGGATGAGAGGTGTTCGCTGTAAAGTAGTAGGTTACACTTATAATAAGTATACATAACATCTACTTGCTTGCCTTGGTCAACATAGGATGAGAGGTGTTCGCTGTAAAGTAGTAGGTTACACTTATAATAAGTATACATAACATCTACTTGCTTGCCTTGGTCAACATAGGATGAGAGGTGTTCGCTGTAAAGTAGTAGGTTACACTTATAATAAGTATACATAACATCTACTTGCTTGCCTTGGTCAACATAGGATGAGAGGTGTTCGCTGTAAAGTAGTAGGTTACACTTATAATAAGTATACATAACATCTACTTGCTTGCCTTGGTCAACATAGGATGAGAGGTGTTCGCTGTAAAGTAGTAGGTTACACTTATAATAAGTATACATAACATCTACTTGCTTGCCTTGGTCAACATTGGATGAGAGGTGTTCGCTGTAAAGTAGTAGGTTACACTTATAATAAGTATACATAACATCTACTTGCTTGCCTTGGTCAACATTGGATGAGAGGTGTTCGCTGTAAAGTAGTAGGTTACACTTATAATAAGTATACATAACATCTACTTGCTTGCCTTGGTCAACATTGGATGAGAGGTGTTCGCTGTAAAGTAGTAGGTTACACTTATAATAATTATACATAACATCTACTTGCTTGCCTTGGTCAACATAGGATGAGAGGTGTTCGCTGTAAAGTAGTAGGTTACACTTATAATAAGTATACATAACATCTACTTGCTTGCCTTGGTCAACATAGGATGAGAGGTGTTCGCTGTAAAGTAGTAGGTTACACTTATAATAAGTATACATAACATCTACTTGCTTGCCTTGGTCAACATTGGATGAGAGGTGTTCGCTGTAAAGTAGTAGGTTACACTTATAATAAGTATACATAATATCTACTTGCTTGCCTTGGTCAACATTGGATGAGAGGTGTTCGCTGTAAAGTAGTAGGTTACACTTATAATAAGTATACATAACATCTACTTGCTTGCCTTGGTCAACATTGGATGAGAGGTGTTCGCTGTAAAGTAGTAGGTTACACTTATAATAAGTATACATAACATCTACTTGCTTGCCTTGGTCAACATTGGATGAGAGGTGTTCGCTGTAAAGTAGTAGGTTACATTTATAATAAGTATACATAACATCTACTTGCTTGCCTTGGTCAACATTGGATGAGAGGTGTTTGCTGTAAAGTAGTAGGTTACACTTATAATAATTATACATAACATCTACTTGCTTGCCTTGGTCAACATAGGATGAGAGGTGTTCGCTGTGAAGTAGTAGGTTACACTTATAATAAGTATACATACTCGTAACATCTACTTGCTTGCCTTGGTCAACACAGGATGAGAGGTGTTCGCTGTAAAGTAGTAGGTTACACTTATAATAAGTATACATAACATCTACTTGCTTGCCTTGGTCAACATTGGATGAGAGGTGTTCGCTGTAAAGTAGTAGGTTACACTTATAATAATTATACATAACATCTACTTGCTTGCCTTGGTCAACATAGGATGAGAGGTGTTCGCTGTAAAGTAGTAGGTTACACTTATAATAAGTATACATACTCGTAACATCTACTTGCTTGCCTTGGTCAACATAGGATGAGCGGTGTTCGCTGTAAAGTAGTAGGTTACAATTATAATAAGTATACATACTCGTAACATCTACTTGCTTGCCTTGGTCAACATAGGATGAGAGGTGTTCGCTGCAAAGTAGTAGGTCAAAGTCAAAGTCAAAGTATTTTATTGTAAATAGGCAAAAATAATAGCACTTTTACAAGTCAAAATTAACATCTCCTGAACAAAGAGATATACATAAAATATTATAAAAAGATCAAATCAATCCAAATTTAGATATACTAAGTATTCTTTGAGTTTGAAAAGGAAATTTCCCTTTCATGTGCCAACAGAGTTAAATCTCACACTGGAATAGGAAATACCCTTCTGACTCTACCGGTGCTTCGGAAATACGCCCGTTAGAGAAGAGATCACCAAAAAACTCTACGGGGATGTATTTTTTCCATATTTGTTCATTCTTTATATTTTTTTCAAATGTCACAATTATAACAAAACATGTAAACTACAAATATAAAAGGTAAAAGTGACAATGAGATATCCCACAAAAATCAAACAATCATACTGGGAAAAAATAAGGTAAAAACTTCTAACTCGATAATTATGTTGTATAAAACAACGTGATCTCATGGTATGTTTGAGACATCTCACAAAGTACTTTGAACATTTCATTCACTTCACGTTAACATCGAAGCTATCACTTATTATTATCATGGAGCTTGGAGACATCAGGCCATGCATTTCTGTCATTAATATAATCATTTACATTGTAATACGCTTTCTCTATGAGAATTACTTTAACAAAAGTTTTAAACCTCTGCATTGGTAATTGATCAATGCCGTCAGGTAACTTATTAAAAAATCGTATAGGTTACACTTATAATAAGTATCCATACTCGTAACATCTACTTGCTTGCCTTGGTCAACATAGGATGAGAGGTGTTTGCTGTAAAGTAGTAGGTTACACTTATAATAAGTATACATAACATCTACTTGCTTGCCTTGGTCAACATTGGATGAGAGGTGTTCGCTGTAAAGTAGTAGGTCACACTTATAATAAGTAAACATAACATCTACTTGCTTGCCTTGGTCAACATAGGATGAGAAGTATTCGCTGTAAAGTAGTAGGTTACAATTATAATAAGTATACATACTGGTAACATCTACTAGCTTGCCTTGATCAACATAGGATGAGAGGTGTTCGCTGTGAAGTAGTAGGTTACACTTATAATAAGTATACATACTCGTAACATCTACTTGCTTGCCTTGGTCAACATAGGATGAGAGGTGTTTGCTGCAAAGTAGTAGGTTACACTTATAATAAGTATACATAACATCTACTTACTTGCCTTGGTCAACATAGGATGAGAGGTGTTCGCTGTAAAGTAGTAGGTTACACTTATAATAAGTATACATAACATCTACTTGCTTGCCTTGGTCAACATAGGATGAGAGGTGTTCGCTGCAAAGTAGTAGGTTACACTTATAATAAGTATACATAACATCTACTTGCTTGCCTTGGTCAACATTGGATGAGAGGTGTTCACTGTAAAGTAGTAGGTTACACTTATAATAAGTATACAACATCTACTTGCTTGCCTTGGTCAACATAGGATGAGAGGTGTTTGCTGTAAAGTAGTACGTCACACTTATAATAAGTATACATAACATCTACTTGCTTGCCTTGGTCAACATAGGATGAGAGGTGTTCGCTGTAAAGTAGTAGGTTACACTTATAATAAGTATACAACATCTACTTGCTTGCCTTGGTCAACATAGGATGAGAGGTGTTTGCTGTAAAGTAGTACGTCACACTTATAATAAGTATACATAACATCTACTTGCTTGCCTTGGTCAACATAGGATGAGAGGTGTTCGCTGTAAAGTAGTAGGTTACACTTATAATAATTATACATAACATCTACTTGCTTGCCTTGGTCAACATAGGATGAGAGGTGTTCGCTGTAAAGTAGTAGATTACACTTATAATAAGTATACATAACATCTACTTGCTTGCCTTGGTCAACATAGGATGAGAGGTGTTTGCTGTAAAGTAGTAGGTTACACTTATAATAAGTATACATAACATCTACTTGCTTGCCTTGGTCAACATAGGATGAGAGGTGTTTGCTGTAAAGTAGTAGGTTACACTTATAATAAGTATACATAACATCTACTTGCTTGCCTTGGTCAACATAGGATGAGAGGTGTTTGCTGTAAAGTAGTAGGTTACACTTATAATAAGACTACACAAGTAAATAAAGCTTGTCATAATAGAAGCAATACCAAAATGTTAAGACGAATGGTTAAAAACGGGGTCATTTTTCGTATTCTCGTGTCACAGTCCCCGTTGCAGTAAAACATTTGGTTACTACAACAAATTTCAGTGTATTTGTATGTTGCATATACTAAAGTAATCGTAATTAAATACACTTTACATACAATAGCCTATGTTTTTTTTTCATCTTTATTTTGAATTTAAAACAACATAATATGCAACGGTCACACGATTTTTGGTACATTAGATTTGCGTAGTTTATCGGCTGTCGTGTTTCGGCATTGCAGAAGTGAGAAGAGCGGCTCAACAAGCCGTGAGAAAAAAAAAATGTTACGGCTACATTTATTCATAGATAGATCACTTGCGTGGACATCATTTTTGTGTATTCTATTCTGGTAATTGAAATCAAAATAAACTCATTGAAAAGTAAGCCAAAATGTGCGAGATATTTATGTAGTATTTGATTTAAAACGTTACACCTAAGCTTTGCAGCAATTTATAAAAAAGTGATATTTTCGTCACTTTCACCTTTGTGGCGTTTTATTTTATGGAGGTGATTTTATCCCTCGAAAGTGGAATTCTTCTATTTGAATGTTAAAAATAACTTCTGATATTACAATTTAATAAGCCTCAAATGACGCACAACCGTTATAAGTTTAGGTATATCATTTCAGTTTAATGTTACTATGTAAGTATGTGATAATATTTTATTATCACATACTTACATGTTTGAATAAAAATGTACTCCGAAATATAAGTACCTAGTTAATAAAATCACAGTAAAGTTCCTATTTGTCACCTACATTAATAATGTTTATAATAAAAACTTTTCACGAAAATTGTGTAGTTTTAATTGACGTAGCATATCAGTATACCTATTTCGTAGGATAACCAAACTTAGGATCGAACTGATAATTGTCTCTTTTGTTTATTAACATCATGTATTTGCCTGTTTAATTATGAAAATAAGATTAAGTCGTTATTTCATTAACATATTTTAGTCTCATTAACAGTAAATTGTGAGAACTGGTTAACAGCAGTAAATTGTGAGAAAGTAATGGCTGTAAAGTTACAGTCACTTTTGTGGATCATAGCATCACTTTCGTACCACCTAGAACATCAAAACCATTATTTTTCCAAAAGAGACTCACGATTTGATTAATTTACATAAGAGTTTACTCTTCTTATCAAGCACTATAAGTTTTTTTACAAATATAGTTCAAATAAGCAAAAAATAAAATTTGCCACGAAAGTGACGATGAGTACTAGCCATATATAAATTGTCAATATTTCAGAATCCGTAAAATCTTAATTTAACAAGGTCTCTATGAAAATAATAACGTCATAATTACAGTTCAAACTGGCTAGAAAGAGTTTGCTGAGCTTACTCCAAGCTTTTAACATTTTTAATCTACTTTAAGAAAAAGAGACGGTTATTATGTTCGAATGTATGTATGTTTTTTTATGTATTTTGGCCGACTTCTCGGTCAATTACGGACCAATCTTGAAGTTTTATTTTGTTTGAAAGGGTATTTTCTCCAGGTAGTCCCATATACATTGTATCAAAATTGGTTAAGTAGTTTTTCGAGAATAAATAGTTTTTTTAGTACATTTATTTGATTTTGTGTTTATATTACCTCAAATATCTAAGATTTCTAAACCGATTTAGACAGTTGTTTTTTTTATTCAAAATGGCAAGACTTTCACTTCATCAAAATTGGTTCAGTAGTTTTTATTGGAAAATCTATTTTTTTATAGTTTGTTAGTTTTCCCGCCCGCAACTTCATACGAGCTGACTACTGTTTATTGCGAAAAAAGCATATTATGTTCTTCTAGGATATTAAAACCCAATACAAAAGTAGGAATAGCAGCAATGCTCTTGATGTTTTTTGACAGACTTGTTATTTCGTTTCCATGGCAACCACAGACCATTCTGTGATTGCAATCGTTCCTTAGAGTGAGTAATCATTTTTTTTTCAGTTTTACCGTGGAAACTTAAAATTTTCCGGGATAAAAAGTATCCTATGTTTTATTCCAGGGTATAAGCTATCTCCACCCTAAATTTCATCAAAATCCGTCTAGCCGTTATCACGTGAAGGCTCCCCAAACAAACAAACATTCGGCTACCCTGACAGGTACCACATGCTTCAAATTTTTCGCTTAGTTTGTAAGCCCGTCTTACGGGGACGGTAACGCCATCTATTGTCAGTACTCTGAACTGACCAACCGAACACGGCTAATATTTTAACTCTTTTGTAAAATATTTATGATAACTGTACAAATACTAAAATTATAGCAATATTATCTAAAGTATTGAGAAAGTCAGAGTTCTTGACCCAAAGCACTGGTGAGCTTTAAATTTTTTGCATGAAGATTCTTATCCACACGTACTTAAAGCCCTTCTCCTTGGCTACCATTCTGGCCATTTCATGCAGTTCATTGTTAATCGGCGACAGGTGCTCTTGCACATATATTGCTTGTTCGTTGTCATCTGCGATGCCGATGTGGGAGCTATTTAACTACATGTATTGTTTCTTGTTTATTGACCGAGCAAGCGTGAAGCGCGAGCGAAGCGTCTCCATTTCAACTTGGTCGAAAATTCTTTCGTATGTGCGGATGTCTGTCCGGCTGTTCTACTCTACAAGTCGTATTTCTTAACCGATCTAGACGAAACTTGGTATATATAGGTTTAACGTATTTTTAGAATTTTTATCTGTCGGGGATTTTTACAAAAAGGAGGCTACTGAATATCTCCGCCTTATGAGATCTGATTACGATGGTTCTTTTTTTATTTGAAAGGTAGTACACTTTATAATGGTCGCATAAAAGTTTGGTAAAGATCTGATGACGAACTTCGGCGTATGAGCAGAATAGCTCCTCAAAATGCAGTAAATTGAAGAGCTTCTACCAGGTGGAATCAGCCCTTCACCTACTATGAAGAGATTGATGGACGAACTTGGTTATTAATGTTTGTTTTACAACAAGGTGTGTATGGCGCTACTCTGCACTGCTAGATTGTTTGCAAAAAAGTTTGTGCTTTTGAGGTCTACAGCTCTCAGAGCCACTAGTGATTGCAATATATTGATTGCATATCGGCCGTGACTTCTATGCTCGGGGCAGGTTCAAGCCGACGACATAAAACACATTTATATACAATTTAAAAAAAAAACTAGTAGTTCAATATTTCAAATCAGCCATAAGACCCATAAGTGTCGTCACGTATCGTATCGCGGCGGGATCACACGTACTCGTGGGAGCCGCCCGCGCCCGGGAGCGGTGATTGGCACCGCATGCGCGCCGCACCCGCGCGCTCGCCACATTTGAATGTATTCTGATGGCACGCATTACCGAACCGGCGGCGTGCGCGCGAGCTTATTTACCGCACCCGACACTTACCGCCTCGCACCACACGCCCTGCAATATCGATACCGTTGTCTTCGATTGGTAATGTTCCATCATTTGGAATATTATTACGCAATCTGTATGTGATTGCTCGCCGCTCTGCCTGCCGATCACAATGTTATTGGGTCACTTTTAGAAAGTTGCTTATTTGGAGGATATTAAGGCTTCCATTGCAGTCAGGCGCAGATTCAGCGGTCTAGGAGCCACATACATCCACCCACACACATGCCTCGTATGGATCAGGGTGAGTCGTGGACGCGCGACATCTCTCCGTTAATGAATGCACGGTGCTCGGTTACGGCCAGTCGCAGCGCGCCGGGCCACCGCCGCCGCCACCGCCCGCCCCGGCTAGCGGGACCGTAACGACCGCGCAGGTGACTAACGGGACCTAGGAAAGGTCACCCTCCGACACTCTCCTCTCTACGAAGATGCTCTACATACTTCATTTCACCCGGACGACACACACAACTTGTTACGTGAATTCATCAAATTGAATAGTTAAACCCAATATTATAGACCCCCTGAACCTACTTACTTACGTGTAGTTCTACAGATGTCTAGGCACAGAATTAATAATAGGTCTAGGTCCTAGACATCCATAGAACTAATAATTTAACAGACATTATTATTTTGTAGAAAATCAAGTCATGTAAATGTAAAATGATTCCATGATTTTGGAGAAACGAACTGTTTAAGTCAAAGTCATGTAAGAATATCTTTAGCCACACTTAAAGTTTCAGAGTAATTTTGCCGCGAACGTTTGTAAATGATGTAAAATCATATTTCGAAGTGTCGTTCACCAAATACCTGCCGTGAACTTTTAAATATTTCCCTCGGATGAGTGGGAGGGTAACAGCCAGATCCGTAGCAATGTTTATAATGTGTACCAGTGTTAGGCTATATGCCCAGTAGGGTAGAGCCGTTATGTAGAGACACATTAAAACGTATTCCGTGTCAGACGGGGTCTACAGAACGCAATGGGGTGTAATGTACATATTTAAACAGTTTCTCCCTGAACAGAATTGTTAAGTTCACATCTGGCCGACCTCGTAGTGACACAAAGGTGTGAAGGCTTTCGCAACGCCACTATTTCTCTGTTTAATTACGAAAACATCACTTCATTAGGAAATTACTTGTGCGCACTTACTTTAGAAAGCGGGTCTCGTCAAAACATGCAATTAAATGTTCGACTAGAACAATGTCATTGTATTATAATTAGGAATGACTAAAAAGAGCGCAACTCGACATGCAAATGAACAGACTTTCTTTTACGAGCCTCGTAAACGAGGCGAACTCATTGTAGACTGGAGAGACGGGCGTTCGAACGGGTAGCGGGACTAGCGGGCCGCACCGCGGCACAATGTACAGTTTATTTATATTATTGATTCGATTGTTTGTTTCTTTTTTAAGCCTCCTTTGCTTGTACAATAAATTAGAAAGTCTGGCTTTAAGTCGCATACGAATTATTTTTACGAAGGTTGCTTTCTTCCATACAATGCGGACTGTTTTTTAACATACCTTATTTTTAAATTTTATGGGTTAACTGTATACTCGTAATAACCGTAACGTTTTCAAGGAAGAAATAACGTTAATGATCGCTAGAATTTGAAGGACATCGGACTCCAAGCACGGGCCAGCTCTGCTGGGATAGTGCTGGTAATTAACCATGTAAAAGCTTATTATAGAGTACTGCCGTGCCTTGAGAGGTTTTCAGCAAAACGATGAGAGATGAATGCGCAGGATGTGACCGGATCAGTCAACTACGTGGACATGCTTATCGAACTGACGCACTGAGTGCAAGAAGGCACGTAAGTTCGCTGAGCAGCAGATATGATAAAAACTGTAAGAAGCCCACCAAGGAGCGCTGCTGGCCAGCGATTTATGTAGCGCGGGTGCTGTGCCCCACGCACCGTCGCGCCTAAACCTATCTAGGGCCAGTCTGCATTATTCACCCCGCGACCAGTGCAAAAACCCAAAGGTCAGGTGGTTCCCCTCCCTCCTCGCTAACGGGACTGCATAACTGGAGAAGTGCAGGGTGCTGAGACCTTTACGGAAATCATGTTACTATCCTGTTTACACAGATGACCCTCGATGTATAGTCACGAGCGACTAACGGGTTGGTCCTTTAGTTAGCACTTTGTAACTTGGTTCTATTCCATTCAACTACTCTACTTACGTAGTCGGGTAAAAAAATTAGCCTATTATACATTAAACTTGAAGAAGAATATATTGATACCTCGTTTTTCAAAATCGGGTCATTAAGGGCGACGCTGGTGGAGCATCCACATATACCCACACATTTACATAGACTGTTATGGCGGGGTAGTCTCTCAACTGTTTGTCCTGCTCGTCCAGCTGCAGTGTGAGCGGGAGAGGTTATGCAGCTCGAAAGTCGATTTTAGATAAATTTTGTGCTTTTCTGTCGATATCTCAACATATAAAACTCAATTAAAATAGTGTTCGGTTATTTGTTTAGGTTAATAGGGTAGCAATAAGGGTTCTCAAGGGCACCCAGGGGCTACGAACCTCAGCTTGGACAGAAGCCATTGATTACGGGGAGTATCGAACTAAAGGATCGGTATCGTCGCTATGATCGTGACCTCGTGTTCATCATAAGAACATCGTGCGATGAATTAAAGCATTTTTCAGTGTCCGCAAATCGAGCCTCGAGCCTCGAGCGGAACACGCGGACAAAAAACTTGAACATTACGGATGCGATTTATAACAATGAAAATATGCAAATACCTGCTAATTAGCACGGGTATGTAACTAGCATTACCATAAAATGCATATTATTACAATAATTCCGACATTATAATAATAGTTACACGGCACAACAGTTTTTATGCCTTGTTCGTCGTTAGCCGAGCCGGGAGTCTACAAAATGGAGAAATAAATAACGACGTCTCATAAATGGCTCAGAAAATATAGGTGCCAAGTTTTTTTTAATGAAAATTGATGTGTTTTTGCATAAAAAACACAGATTTATGTGATTTCCTATTGAGATAGTATTTTTGAGCATGCGGGTTGCGCACTGCGACGCGTAATTTACGACGAGATCGTAGATTATCGACCCGACATCCAAGAAACGGCCAAAAGTGTAAAGAAAAGATTTGCGTGTGCACTGTTCAATGTTCAATGGACACAGACACCCGCACTAATTTATTCCTTACGGTCCTATTGTTAAGGTCCAGTTACCCTCTGCAGCGCTCTATGATCTTGTATAACAATAGATTTGCATACTTGGCAATTTTTTGCGCGGAAGCTTTTTGTCCAATATTTGGAATCCGAAAATCAATCATGGCGACCTTTTGTAAAAATAAAGATTTCTTCTTACCTGTTTTGAATAGAAATATGCGCTCTCTACGATCGTGTATAGACTCCATTAGAACAGCATTTATTAGTGCCAAGCCAACAAGGGAGTGTCTCTAGGAAGTACAACACTGCAAGTGATAGAGAAATGTACGTTATT
The DNA here is from genome assembly GCA_946251855.1 of Alsophila aescularia. Classification (NCBI taxonomy): domain Eukaryota; kingdom Metazoa; phylum Arthropoda; class Insecta; order Lepidoptera; family Geometridae; genus Alsophila; species Alsophila aescularia. The sequence goes on along the minus strand of OX276383.1, from coordinate 52,136,090 downwards.
TGTGTGATAGGAATAATGTGGACGTGGATATGTGTAACGGTGAGTTAAGACGAGGCTCTGCTTTTTAAGGGTTTTTTCCATAAATATGCTGGGTCAACCACAAACCTGATAAATGTGAAACTTAACATACTCGTATATGTTTTTGAGATCTTTATCTTTCTAAGACTAAGAAAAAAACATGATTAACAGAATTTCATTCGATACATTTTCTTATCAAAAATTTCGTTATTTTCGGTAATATTTACATTTTTCTACTCAGCGGCTTAAGTTTTATTTCTTAAAAATAAATCTCACAACAAGAAAATAAAGTATATTATCTAATGCTTAGACAAAATTTACCTTACTAAATTATTAGCCTGCCAATAAAATAATTAACTTTCGAGACATACGTCATTTAGTTCCGATCTAAATTGTGAGTTCAAACAGCGCTCGCGATATTCAACTTTGTTAGGCAGGCACTTCAGTGCTTATTGCGGGTAGCGGGTGGCAGAGTGCATGGGAGGTGGCAGGGGAGTGGGGAGTGGGAAAATGTAACCTTGGAGCCTGGCCTTAAACATTGTTTCAACTTTTGTAACTAAAGTTAGGTAGGTTGTTTGAAACGCATGCCCAGAAAGCAAATAAAGCGTTCAAGTGGAGGGACAGGTGCAGGCTGTAGATCGCTAGCTCGCTCTTCGCCACGGCCACTCCCGTTACTACTATAAATACTTTCTACAAACATTATATGTATTATGTCCATTCATTAAGTTGATCCGTTAATAATATCTACGTATAGCAATAATATTATGATATGTGGAAATATTCCAGTTCATATTATAATAATTTACTACGAATTTTATAAATGTTACGACAAAGTATAAGTTTATTTTTTGGTAATTTATAATCGCTTATTTTGCTTCTTCAAGGTTTTTGTAAAACAAAGAGCAATTTTTTGTTTTGTTTTAATGGTTTTATTTTATATTTAGATCAATAGTTAAAAAATATTATTATAAAACTAGCTGTACTTTGCCCGCGTGGTCATTTTATTTAAAAGTAGCCTATACCACAGAATAAATAATAGTACAAGTACCCATACGTGTTATTCCAGGACCAAAAGTACCTATACAGTACAATATACACCATATCTTCAAATTATGTACAGTTGTCAATTTTTTTTATTGATTTCTCGGCATCTAATCATCGGATTGAGATACCAAGTACCTACCCCAGTTTTTAAAGCAAACTCTAAGCTATCCAAACAATGAAAATCACATTGCAATCGGTCCAATATTTACGTGATGCGCTAACAAACAAACAGACAATAAGACAAACAGAAAAACAAACAGACAGACACGATTCAAAAAAATGTTTTATTCTTGTTCAGTAGCTTATTTTGTACCCTAGAACTTTTTTTTTCAGTATCTTATTTGTACAGACTTTTTTTTTTCATTGCTTTATTATACGTATAGATAGATAGATATTTATTACTTCAAATTTGATATAACTTTGGACCCCTATCCCGCAAAAACCCTTTAATTTTTCGGTATAAAATGTATCTTTAATTTTAACCCATCATATAAAGACATCACGTATCTTTATTCGGGGGTTAAAAAAGTGTTTTGCTGCATATACGAAAATATAGTAGTATAATATTAGGATTTTCAAGATTGTGCACGATTAGCATGTCTATGGCAAAGACAAGAGTGCACATCGTTCACACACGCACGACACACCCCACGGCTGGCCGCCTGCAGGTCAAGGATGTGCCTCGCAGGTACAAAATGTCTTGTGTACCTGATGCAGGTCTAGCACGTCTCAGGGTGGGTCGTATCTCTTTGTGGACGGAACCAGTGCGAATAATTGGACAAATTGTGTATTGTGGTGGTTTTATGACTATTATAATTGTATGGGAACAATTAATTGTAAAAGGAGTAGCATATCATTTGCTAAAAATACCATACAGACTAAAATTTGTTTACTGTGTAAAGATGGTGAAGATACTGCTGTGATTTAATAACTAGAAGTGTGAACATACAATAACTACATTTGCATCTTCTATACTTATAATAAAGCAATTAGTAACAAACATTCTATAACTACACTGAAAATAATAACAAAATATGGAATAAGCTACTGAAAAAGGATAGAACATGTTTTAAATAGTGTCTGTCTGCCTTTTTGTCTATTTTTTCGGACATCACGTAAAAACTACTGAACCAATTTCAATGCGGTTTGCACTGTTGAATAGTTTGACTTTAAAACTGAGAAACCAAGTAAGGTTTCTCAATCCATGAGTAAAAGTTGACCAATCGAAAAAAATAATTTGACGTCTGAACGACGTTTGATGACAATGGAACTTTTAGTTCTGGAATAACACATTGGATCCTTATATCCCAGAAAAACTACCATTCAAATGGTATGGATATATAATGGATGAATGAATATGGTAATGGATTAATGTATATACGTACAAGAAAACCTACCACCGATAAAATTCGGCTATGAAAAAAGGACAGAGCACAAACGTGCAGTAGATGAAATTCCAAAACGAGAAGTTCGTGTCCTTATAGGGAATCCCTACCTGCATTTAAATTCAGGAGTAAAAAAATAACAGTGAGAGTTAAGACTTTCTACGGACTGCAAGTGCATACTACTATAAAGCAGCTCTTGAATGCTCAGCTAAGAATGCGGCGGAGGTAAGGTCCAGCCTGGTGTGAACAAAATATTTTTTTATTAAAATATGAAATAGCTACAAGTATAAACATTAGAAACGGGATGTTTACCATGGCATATTTGTATAGAGTTCCCGATATATCTGCACTGTTGCAAGCGCCATGATCACAGATAACGAAGTAACTGCGGGTGGGTGGATTACTCCAGTTCCCTCTGAACACGTGTCCCGACAGCTTTATCCGTGTTCAGTGCCGAAATATTGGGAACTCAACACAAATAGTATCCATTGTAAATATCCCGTTTCTAATGTTTACACTTCTAGTGTTTGTGACCATGTTAGTTTTAAACCATATATTATGAAATAGCTGTTTAAGTTATGAATATTTTGGTTCAAATTAAAATCCAGATGGAGAACGTTTCTCATGTTTAACCTTTTTAATCCATTCGCAATAAGAGATCCTCAATTCCACTGTATTTATTTGTGAATGTTTAAAATATTTTCGGAATTTCGTAACAGATCCAGATAAAAAAAAAATATAGAAAAATAAGCTTTCAGTGAGGTTTCAAATAAATTTCATTAAAATTGTTCAGAAGTTTTCTGTAAAATAATATTTCCATAAATGTATATTGCTTCATATACAAAAAAAACTATGTAGGATTGTTCGCTTTTCAATGCATTTTTTTTTCAAACACCTTGAACCATTCACAAAACCTATGGAAGGTTTGATAAGGATAAGGGGTTTGATCTCTTGTGATCCGTGTTTTATGCAAGTAAACAATCTTTTTTTTTTGTATCTTTGTCTAGTTATTTTGATAAATATTTAAAAGCGTTTAATAAAATGTTACTGTCCCTAATCTATTCAAAAACAGCATGTAGTTTCACCTGAAGTAGAGATGCATCATTAGCTGATCTAACTGAAGTAGAGATGCATCATTAGCTGATCTAACATATTTATAAATTTTGAGATTGTCGGCAAAGAGTAATGTTTTGCTGTGTTAACCATGTCGTTGACAAAGACTAGAAAGACAATTGGTCCAAGGAACCTTGTGGCACCCTTGAGCTTGCTTTATAAGATCAGAATGTGAGCATATTACAAATAGTATCGTAATGATCCACAGGTAATTCATTTAAAATTTGATAAATTTGTGAATAGGAGTTTCAGCTCATGCCAGCTTCAAAAATGAATCAGCGTAACAACGTTGTAATGTTGTGTGCAACGTGGTACAGATAGATTATGAAAGGAATAACTAACGAATACACCGTACGTTTTTGGATTAGTTGACTCAGTCACGTCGAAGACCAGACACTAAGATTGAAACCGAAGAAATGCACACGATGGTGGAGGCTAATCCATGTCAAACCACCATGGAAATAGCAACTAGTCCATTTGCGACAACAAATGACAAAATAAATAAATGAGGCCATTATTATTTGAAGTGCCACACAAATTATCCGATCTGTTGCGAGAAGCGCATGTTGTGCAATCAACACAGTAATGAAGACTTTTTGGACCGCATTGTTGTCTGGCGTGTGATGAAAAATGGGTTACTTACGATAGTCGTAAACTCACAATGCACAAGGGATGCTGAAGATGAACCCAGCGGAGGCACCGACAGAATTAACTAAAAAAAGTTTGTTCTCAATAATGTGATGGTGTCCATTTGAATGTCACGTGGTTTTTTAATTCACTAGCGCTTCCTAAAATGTGGTGAATCAACGCATCTGATTAACAACATCAGACTTGTCGAGTCCAGACGCAAATAATTCGTCGACTCTATGAAGCAAAATACGCGCATCAACTCTGTGCACAGCTGCAACGCGGTACATGATGGCGAGAAAATGAATCCCTCGCGTCATGGAATTAGATTAATTGCTCAATGATCAGTATTAATCCAAATGGTAAGTTGTATATATAACAAGGAATTAGTGATTGTACCGAGAATAATAATTAAAACTGTTCTGAGAAACAGATACAACAACCCTTCGACGTGCATCATTAATAAATGGCAAAATATATGGAATAATAATTGGAAACGGAGGGAAAAACATTGAAGCTAAACATTTGCCCTCATCACTTTGGCAAAAGTGTTTGAAAATCTAAAGGTGAAAAAAAGGGAGAGAACAAAAACCCTATGACGTATGACATAACACGGGCTGCTCTCAACAGATGTTGTAAGTACGTCGGTCAGTGAATGCCGTGAAAGGAGTTTAATGACAAAACATAGTCCGAGGAAAAGATCATCACCAGTAATTGCCATTAGAATGTCTTCCGAAGCGACTGGTCGCGGTAGGCGGCGATTACGCGCGCGCTACCTACGAGCCTACACTACCTCACGCGAGCGGCCCTTTCTACACAATCACCGCTCTTCTCGCGCGAATGTTGTGTTACTGAGTTGTGTTATATAGATAACTGTCGTGCAATGTCCTTATCTTTTGATTCGACCTATTTATTTTTCACGTAATTGTTCCGATAGCGGTGTACGATGAACTTACTTTTTGGATTTATTCTAAGGATAACCGTAAAGCCTATAGTAGTCCTCGAAGTGCAGAAACGTTACTTTCGCCATTAGCCCGTATTGTTGTTCTCCCGCGTCGCACACGTTCGTAATAAATCTCAGAGAAAAAAAACTCCTAATCATAGAGCCGCTACAAAAACTAATGGAATATAGAAGAAAAGGAATACAATTGAGCGACGGGTATCGGAGGTGAAAACGGGCAGATGCGTGGGTGCAGGTAGAGCGCATGCAAATGTGTGCGGGTGGCAAAAAACGTGGAGACTCCGCAAATTGTGACACATTGTGATGTCTCACGTCGCCGTCGTTCGGCGAGTGCGATGGGAGGATAAGCTGGCTGTTTTATCGAACGACCACTTTCAAATGGGCTTAGATCGCTGGAGATTATCTCTTCAAGCATCTCCTTTTTATGAATAGACACAATTAATTTTATTTACTGATTTAAAACATTATTTTAGCTTTCTAGCAAAATAATTTTCGCGCTATATTTTGTTACGTTCTCCTCACGCTCGTCGGCTGTACCTACAGCAATTTAGTTTTACGAGTTAATAGTTTTTATCATCAGTTCTGCGATTGAAGTAGACAAGGCCCGTTCCTTGTATTTTCACAATCTCTCGCAAATAACAATGAATATTTATACTAAAGCAAACAGTCAAGAAATTATTTTTGTTTTAGAGAGTGGTTACAAAATATCGATGACAACATTGATACAATATTTGGCAAGTGTTGTGCTGCGGGGCCTCACGTAGCAAACCGATGTGATATGCAATATCGATGCCCTAATTTATTGAACCCGGATTTGGTTTAGCTTATGAAATACATTTATTAGTACTGCTGTCGAGTCCAGAGTCGACCGAGTGGACACAGCGCACACTGAATTTCAGTAGATAAAGATAAAGATAAAGATTATTTATTTGCATAAAACATGAGTATACATCACAATAATGCACAGATGATAGTAGTCTGTTAGTATAGTAGCTCACGTTTTGCCTTTCACAGGAGTACAAAATTAAAAAAATACTAATTATTCGTAAATAGCATGCAGATTAAAATAACATGCAATAAGAAATAAAAACAAATCTGACTATACAATGCCATAAACTAGATAATATTTCACAATTTAATATTATCAGAGAGAAGTGACAAAAAGACAATTGGCAACAATTGGCACTTCTTGGTATTAAAATTCGTCATAATCAACAACAATAAAATATGTCAACAATACAAGAATAAAAATGAAATAATAATAACAAAAAACAATGTGAACACAGCCGATAATTGTAAAAAATAAATAAACAGCACACAAGTAAAAGAGTTTGAGTGTTAAACTGTAGTAAAAAAATATAGTTATAATTTATCAATTAAAAAGTCATTTATCGTATAATAGCATTTATCAGTCAGTACTTTTTTTAATGTCTTTTTAAATAATATTGAGTTTAGATTTTTTATTTGACTAGGGATTTTATTATAAATTTTCGGAGCCATACATATCACACTTTTGTGCATCATAGCTGTTTTGGTGGCATGTAAACATAACTTGTCTTTATCGCGTCTGTTTCGTTTGACAACTTCTGACATGCGTTGGAATAAACCTGGATTCGTTCTTACAAACATGGATATTTCTAAAATGTAGAGGGACGGTAGTGTTAAAATTTTGTACTTGCTGAAGTATGGCTTGCAGCTGTCTGTTGTCCTTAGTCCAAACATGGATCTTAAACATCGTTTCTGTGATTTGAAGACTAATTCATTATCCGTCGAGTTTCCCCAAAAGATAATGCCGTACCTTAGTAATGAAGCTGCTAACCCATGATAGGCTGTAAGTAGTGCATCTATATTGACAATCGGAGCTAATTTATATAAAGCGTATGCAGAGCTACTTATTTTTTTACACAGTTCTGAAATATGAGCTTTCCAGTTTAGTTGTTGGCCAATAATTAAACCTAAAAATTTGGCAGAATCTACCTCATCTAAAGAGTCGTTTTTGTAATGAACGTCAATATTTTGTGCATTTTGCGGTCTTTGATTGAAATGCATTACTTTAGTTTTGCTTAAGTTTATCTTTAAATTGTTGTTATCCAGCCAAGAAATAATTGAAGCCAAAGAGTTATTAATATAACTTTCTTACAGCTCTTTACTTTTGCATGCTATAGTTATAGTGCTATCGTCAGCAAAAAGTGTCATTGGATGTTCAATAGATTTAGGCAGATCATTAATATATATTCTAAATAATAGCGGCCCTAAAACACTTCCTTGTGGCACTCCATACCTAATAGATCGTGCACCTGACAAGTAAAATTCTTCTCGTTTAGTGCTAAATATAATTAATTAGCTAAATATGATTTTATCAACTCTAGAATGTTACCCCTAATACCGTATGCCTCAAGTTTGCAAGTAAGTATGTTATGATCGACATAATCAAATGCCTGCGTCATATCACAATATATGGCACAGGTAGGCGTTCTAGTGTCAACATTAGTTATGACAGTGTTGTAAAAGTCATAAATGGCCATGTTTATAGTTTTATTTTGACGAAAGCCTTTTTGCTCATTACATAAAATATTATTTTGTTCCAAAACTGAATTCAATACCTTATAAATGTACTTTTTAAATATTTTTGAAAATACGGGAATTAGGGAAATAGGTCTATAAAAATTCATTAGTTCCCTGTCCTCCTTTTTGAATAAAGGTTTTACAACAGACGTTTTCAAGCCATCAGGGAAAATGCCATTAATAATACATAAATTGATTAAATAAGTTAAATGTCCACATAGAAAATGTGATACTGATTTGATTGCTTTCGTTGATATGCCATCATATCCAACACTATTTGTATTTTTAAGTCCATTTATAATCTTCAAAATGTCATTAGGTATACAAGGTGCTATAAATATAGAGTCAGTCTTATTAAGTATTTGAGATGTCACATTATTTCCAGAGTCTTGTATTGGTACAATTTTGTCAATAATTTTTTTATTAAAAGCAGTCGCTATGTCATTTGGATTGGTTATATATTCGTCATTTAACTTAATTCTTGTAATAGCGTCACGTGACAAGTTAAGCCTTGAATTATTAATTATTTGCCATGATGTTTTAGACTGATTATCGGAGGTATTGATTTTATATATATTTTGAGCACGCTGCGTTAGTCTTATAATTTTTTTAAATAGTTTTGAGTAGTTTTTGTAGAGTTGTTTGTTTTTTTCAGAAGGTTGTAGTCTAAATTTCCACAACAGTTGTCGCTTGTTTTTGCTACAAGTTTTAACGCCACGTGATACTTGGTTTTTTATTTACTCTAACAGTTACAATTTTATGTGGAAAGCAAAGATCATAAAATAATGTAAATTGCTCCAAAAAAATGACTATAGTGAGCGAGGTGCCTCGCATGTTTAGTACTGTCGGTTGTGTGAGTGTTGCACGAGGCTGTGGCTACAGGCACCGAGTAGATGTACCCGGTACTAGGCACGGGAGCACGGGCGGGCAGCGCTCGCGACGTTGTTTCGGCAGCGCTCGCACCATGTGCGCAGCGTAGCGTTTAGAATGCCGCATTATTATGCTAATCAGGGCTAATAAATAACTAATTGAAGACCGCTGTACTCCCGGTAATTTCTCATTTGAATATTATTTAATTTTACTATCAATTATAAACTCAAAATTAGGAGCGGAAAATTCCAATTAATTTTTTGAATCAAAATTGTTTACATTATTCATTCTAATAACAGAGAATTACAATTATGTAGATCTTTGATTTAAAAATTACTGGGCATTGGGGTGGGATCAAAGAATACGAATGATACAAGGTGGAAGTGCATCAGACGGGACGCTTCCGATTACCGATCGATATGGTGCCGGTTAGGTGCAAGGCCAAGTTCATATGAATCGTTTACAAGAGCAGCCACGGAATTCCATGTACAAACATAACTCAACAAAACAAATCACTAACTTAGTATATTCTATCCAAATAACGAGGCAATGAGGCAATGAAGTCATGCCGAAGATGATTATGCAGTTGCAACAAAACTTTTATTACATTTTTAGATCTAACAGCTTTGTTAAAGTGCAATTTTATAAAAAAAAAACAGAGAGGAAAATGGGAATGGATGAATAACTACAGCACATCAAATTCGGATACTCAAAATGTGGACACTGAAGGAATCGACTTTTATAAGACGGTTTCGCCGAGTGAAAGGATATTTGGTGCCAATTGTACGTGCAAAACATTTAAAGAAACTTGTTGAATCAGATACTTGTACAAAGATATTATCAAAAACAGATTAAATCAGACTTTTTGCTACACCAAATACACCTGACTTATTTTTTTTTTTAGTAACTGGCGTGGACACCCAAGTTTAAGTAAACAAATCGAGGAAAGAGAAACAGAACGTACAACGAATAGGTACAGAAAGCGTACACTTCTATATTAACCAAAGGAGGCGTCAAATATTCACTGTGAAACACCATTTGAGTTGTGACAGTTTTTTCATCGATCTGTCGTTGGCTTGTATGTCCATCAGTCGCCCGGCGATCGTGTTGCCGTATGGAGATGCGGCCGCTTTCTCGCGCATCACCATACGGAATTATAGACAAGTATGCTGCGGCCGCATGCACCTGAGCCGCTTGGCACCGTTGTCGCCGCGGCCACTCGCTTTGATCTACAACTCCGCAGCCTTCGCGTCGCACTGACACATGCCACAACCCACAGCCAACAACACAATAACCAACATTGACGATGCTTCTTAACAAACCTTACATATTAATCTTTCGTAATTTTTACTTCGATTGAGTATTTTTAGTGACGCTGTCCAGCTTCAGAGAGAGGCTATGACAGACCGTTTGAATTTTAGCCTTAGAAGCCGTGTCCGATTAGGGCGATGCTAACCTGGTTAAGTTTAATGCTACTAAAACGCAGGCGTGTTTGTTCTCTGCTTAAAAGAGTACTCTAAACCGATCTCCATCTTTCCGTAGTATAACAACAATAGGCGACCATCTGGAGCTTTTGAGTGTAGAACTCACATCGAATCTGAACTTTGGATCTTATATTGAATCCAAAGCTAAGGTAGCTGCAAAGAAACTTGGTACTTAACGACAGCTATTAATCAATAACAGCCGGGACCGACAGCTTAACGTGCCCTCCGAAGCACGGAGCGATGGAAGGTTATGGAAGGTTTCCTAGGTTTTGATCCCGGTATCGTTGGACTCTAAATTGCACTATAGATCCATTAGGCCACCATCGATTAGGTCTCTAGCTGGTAGTTATATTCAAGAATAATTTCTCGCCTTCTCTACGTTTCTCGAGCTAAATAACCCGGGAACGAGAACTATGTATACTATCGTATATACTCACCACCACATACATTTTAAAAGGGTCTCATGATGTGAAGCATCTAAAGACTTGATTCGAGAGTTTTTTTTTTCTATAGCACTAATTGTTAGTGCCAAGCTGTAGTGTCACGGGGAATAAACGGGGGAATTTTGGCACCAAGTTTTGAACATAACCGAACGGTTGCAAGCTATGCATGGTCGGAGGTTTTTAAATTTTGACCGAAATTAACATGTTTATACCAACTCCAAAATCGATGAATTCCATCCGATCCTCTTTTATATTTAAGGTTATGAAAAGTGGTTATCCGCAATCTGGGTAAGTAAATGAAGATGAAATATAGATGTGATGCTGACAGTGGCGGTAGCAGGGCGAGTGCACGGCAGGCAGTGGGGAAGGTGCTGCGTCACGGCGGCGCGGGCGCAGCGGCGGCGGCCGTGGGAGCGCTTTTTGTGCGTTGTCCTGTGCCACCCGCCGCCGCCACCACAGTCGCCTGGCTCGACCACTCCCTAATCATTTACTCAACTTAGGATCCAATGAATGCTCTGAACCTTTCATCCAGTAGGCTACAGTTCAACTAGCACGACAATTGTATGCTTGCTTGGTAGTAGTTTCAACGTCAACAAAACTATTTTATTCGATTTCACTATTGAAATCATTATTTGCCGATTCTATTGCCGTCGTTTATATTCAAATATAGGAGAGATTACGATCGGTCAAACGTTTCATTGTCGGTTTCATGAATGCGTTATAGTGGCGGATTATTCGTGATCATATTAGAGGTGAGTTAATCGTGTTGCAAGTGGGTAATAAAGCAAATTCCCGCATTAAAATCCGATTAAAGTTATTTTTATGCAGAAAAAAAACGTTAACGGGCATAAAGTGTGAAAGATGGAAAATGTCGATAATATCGACGTCACGCGTTTTTGTCGCACGGTGTCGCCGCCGGGCCGCTTGTCACGCGCACGCAGCCTGGCTGCGCCGTGAAGCACGCGCGACACAGAAACGTCGAAGACAGCGCGCGGCACGATGTTTTTTCCCGCAGCCGTTCCGACCATTCATCCCGTAATTAACGCGGGTAAAAAACGAGCCTAGACGAAAATTAGAAATGTTTCGGTGTCGCCGCGCGAACTCACAAAAAACCAGGCTCAGCTGTGAATTTGTATTAATTTAATTATGTCGTCGTTTTGTCTCCGCGAGTCACGCTTCCGCGGAGACGTACTTAATTTGAGGAATCGTGGTCCAGCGGCTCCGAATATCGAGATCGAGCTGAAGCGAACCGAGCGGTCGGCGCTCGGCGCACGACACGTGCAGGAGCTATTACCGCTGACAAACCAATAAAACTTGATTCGATTCGGACCTTCCGACGTATTCAAATGAGCTGGAGGCGCATGCGATAGTAAGCTCTAAACACTCACCGTTAAGATCGAACACCATTTGTGTGTTGAAGAAGCTGCTGACGTCACCGCGCGCCGACACTGCAACAACAATATTATAATGTAATTAGAGATAAGCGTTAATTACACGGAATGTTTTTGCTTGTCGTTAAACATGCCCAAACAGACCAGCCGCATGTTTGAAGTTGGATAGGTTCAGGCAGAGATGCTACTAATGGAACGCTGGCAAGTCTCATACTCGTATAGTCAAGGAAAATTTCCTCCAAATTTCAGATCTCTAGGTCCACCACATACACAGGTAGGTTTAGGCTGTGCGTTGTCAGTCAGTATGTCACGGTACCGTTTTATAGGATAAAACAGGAGGTTTAATGTTGATACTCGTCCAAGCAAAGTCAAATATGGAACAAAAAAAACTATGACTCATGCACAATATTAAATGTGATCTTGTATTTCGTCTGTACCGTAGCATATTGTATTTCGTCTGTACCGTAGCATATTGTATTTCGTCTGTACCGTAGCATATTGTATTTCGTCTGTACCGTAGCATATTGTATTTCGTCTGTACCGTAGCATATTGTATTTCGTCTGTACCGTAGCATATTGTATTTCGTCTGTACCGTAGCATATTGGAGTAGCTGTCTTACCTGTTTATGAATAAAAGCGAGCATGACTATTATTCAGAAAAAAAAACTAAAATTATGGCAAGCACTTGACAAAATTGCGCCAGATGGTGTGTAGTCTAAGGTGGAGCACGCTTGCCCATAACAAGGGCGCAGGTAGTGTATTTCAAACGTTAGCCGTCTGATGCTGAACGAATCAGCAAAACGCTCATATGAGTGGGAGGTATATGCACTAAGTAACGATGGAAAGACTCACTACGCCTAATTGTCCTAAGTTGGAAAGGGGATAGAGTTCTCGATTAGTGACCACTTTTAAGCAAAAGTAGTGTAGGAAACTCTGTGGACAGGTGGAGTGACGACCTGCTAAAAGTGCCTGGAAAAATACGATGCAGAGAGTTGTCAAGATCAAGTTTTTTTTATCTGTTGTAAAATATAACCAGTAACAAGACAAAAAAAACAATGCCATCGACGCACCTGTTGGGCGTTGTATCAGTAGTGTTAGTATGTTCTCGGCCCACCAAACGAAAACACAAAAAAAATATGGGGAAAGACAAATGCAAACCAAACGCCAGCGGAAGAAATTATTTGTTAGATAGATAGATAGATTAACTCTTTATTGGATACCACAAATACAACGAGAAATTATTTCTAAAAATAAAGTAAAACAACGAGTGTCACAAGGGGCGGTCTTATCGCTCAGAGCGATCTCTTCTAGACAACCGTGCACGGAGAGGAATAACAAGTGGTAAGGGACGGTGTTTATCAGTAAATAAATGAATAACCAATAAAATATATAAATGTAATGAAATATACAAAAAATAATAAACATACTTACTAATATCAATAAATAAAAAAATAATATATATATATATATATATATATATATATATATATAAGTATACCTACACAAATAACAATAACAGAAATTGAGACGTAGCATCTCAGCTAGTACGATAAATAAAACATTTTAACATGATGTTCAAAGACGTTGAGTGAAGGTGAGAGTCTAATATCTACAAATAGGGCATTCCACAATCGAACAGCTTCAGCTGAAAAGGACCATTAATAGAAATTAGTTCTGTGAATAGGTATTTATACGCTTTATATAAGCTTCACTTGTATGTTTGTATGTTTGTAACCGACTCCTTTGGACGCTATTTTGACCCACTTTAAACGGTCAGATTTCATTCAAATTTTGCACACCTGTCAAAGACCGATGACAATGCAATAATTCGAAAAAAAAAACAACTAAATAGTAGAAAATAAATAATAGTTTATAAAAAAAAAACTAAAAAACACGCTTTATATAGAAAACCAAACTATCTTATTATATACACTATTAAAATTTATTTTCTATTTTTTAGTTTGGTTTTCTATATTATAAAGCGTGTTTTTTAGTTTTTTTATAAACTATTATTTTTTAAGATAAGACTCTCTGATGAATTTTGTTAATACTTATCTTCGGAACTTGATAAAAACAAAACATAGCTTTAATTATTGTAATATCACTGGTGATCCGTTAGTAGATCAGTTTCCCTTTGTTTGTAGACGGTTACGTTACATTGCAAAATTCTGCTTCATAGGTCTACAGGAAGTACATATAAATAATTGTAAACCTATTTTCATTTTTCATTTGAATAACTTAGCAAATAGAAAATATAAATTGGACTAGTTTTATAGCTCCTTCACTATTAGCTAGGTTAGGTTTATATATTAGTACCTCTACAGAGAGAAAACTCTCTGAATTGAAACATAGTTATAGTCCCATAACCCAATCTACAAAAAAACGGTCAAATAGAACATCAAAAATAGTTAAGGAGAAAAGCGGCTAAAGACAAACATACACTCATACGTACAAACTGCTTGTCAAACTTATTTCACCGAACGTTTTTCAGTCCGGTGTAAAAATACTGCCTAACAGGCAACTTGCCGTCGGGGCCAAGCTTTGCATCTTGTTCCATAATAGCAAAGTTAAAGTATTTATTAATGTCTATAAGATTTTGACACACCTTTAGTGGGAGTTGGACACATTTCTTCCACCCGCATGATTCAATCAATCATTGTTACCTACAATAGCTTTCAAAACAGCCATTCGGTAAATTGCAGATTGCATAGATCACGCGCCGTGTGTCGTGTCCGACAGTGAAATATGGCTACACCCCCGAAACCCAGTCACACCTACGCGTCGCGTTACATTAAAACTTCTATCTGCGACGTCCAGGGCCTGCACGACAATGCGCAGCTGCCGGCATTGTCCGCGAGTGACCGGTGGCCGGTGTATGCCAGCAGTGGCACAGACAATTCTCATATTCGGAACTATTAGGTTACAACCGAGTGGGCGGCTCAGGCCGCACGCTTGCGGTTGGCACACGTGCCTAACAGGATAACACTAGAAACACTTTGGGTTCCATACAAATTTCAAAATTCATGAGATTGGTACAAATTTGCAGTCGTGAAATATGATACTTCAAAATTTCTACTTCTTTAAGGTAATTCAATACCCATTCGATCTTACGATTTGCCGATGACATCGTCATATTGGCGGAGTCGCAAAGACTTGCAAAGTATGCAAGTCTTGCTTACCAACCGAAATGTTGCTTCTCGTTGCATCGGTCTTGAAATTAACATAGATAAGACCAAGATCATGTTTTACGATTTTATTGACCCGGAACTGATTGCAATCAATGGTGTACCTCTTGTAGTTGTCTAACTATATGTTTACCTTGGAAAAATATTGCAATTAGGTAAGAACAACTTTGAGAAGGAAGCCCACTGAAGAATTCAGCTGGGTTGAGCAGCATTCGGCAAGCATCGTCAAGTCTTTCATACCACAGTGCCTGAAGACAAAAAGTCTTCAATCAGTGCGTCTTACCAGTCATGACCTACGGAGCCGAAACGTGGACAATCACGGTCAAACTAGTCCACAAATTTAAAGTCGCTCAGCGAGCTATGGAGAGAGCTATGCTTGGAGTTTCTCTGATGGACAAGATTCGTAATGAAGATATTCGACGGAAAACCAAGGTGACCGACATAGCTCTGATGATAAGCAAGCTGAAGTGGCAGTGGGCTGGTCACATTTCCCTAAGAGCCGATAACCGTTGGGGTAGACAAGTTCTCGAGTGGAGACCATGTTTAGGCAAACGTAGTGTAGGAAGGCCTGTGGCCAGGTGAAGTGACGACCTGCGTAAGGCTGCCGGAAGAGAATGGATAACTAAGATGAAATAAAAACGAGTGGAGTGATGACCTGCGAAAACAGACTGGAAGAAAATGTATGAGGAGAGCTGAAGACTGAGCTCAGTGGCGTGCATTAGGAGAGGCCTACGTCCAGCAGTGGACAAATATTGGCTGATAATTAATAAATTAATACCCATAATACCCATTCAATGTTAGAACTGCCTTTAGGATTGCCAATACAACACATGTTTTGGTAATTATAAGAAGTAGAGTTAGTTGATGTCACACTCTCTAACGAGAGGTTAGTAATGGAAACTTTCAAATGGAAACTTATAAAGTGTTACAAATATGTACTAAACGAACTGTGGAATTTTGACGGGAATATGGAACCTGTATCAGTTTGCCTCGGTATAAACAATAAGTATAAATCTGTGACTTGGTGAGTTCCAGTCGAACATGCAACGTTGTGGAATCACTAAGGGGAGGTCACAGTGTTACGGATAGTAACAATGACGTCGTAATTGTGGTGGTGTTAGTCGCGAGCGCGGTGACGGGCGATAGCGATCGCGGCGTCGCGTCGTCGCGAGCGCTAGATGGTATCGGTGCTGCGTGCGCAGGCGCAGGCGCACAGGTGGGCAGTGACAATGCACGGACTGTGCGCTCATGCCCCGGTGTAGAAGATAATATTATGTGCGAGACCAACACCTGACCCTAAATAGTCTTACTTTTCAGAATTTAAATCCGTAATTTGAACAAGGAACGGAGTTTACTAACAGTTTTATGAAATTGATCAGTTTATGTCTGTTGATACTTACCAGTAAATTAAAAATTAAAAAACATATGCACTATTTTGCGTAAAATGATATTATTACGATATTTTGAATTTTGCAATAAACAGTTATTTTTGTAAAACCTATTTTTACTGGAAACAATCTCATAACACCAAAAAATAAATTGCACTGTAACGGAATAAATGGAAACGTTCTCCGTCGTATTTGTGTTGCGCAAAAGGGTAAGAAGGAAAGTTTCGGGTATTCCATTAGAGACCCTTATTTTCTTATCACGATGTAAAAGATAGCATCGCATTAAGCGGCCGGGTATAAACGGGGATGGTTTCTATTTAAAGTGGGGTCAGGTGGCGGTCCATCGCTCACGGACCCGCAGCGGCAGTAAATCGGGCCGCGTGAAATAGTACCGCCCGCACCCGCCGCCGCGCCCGCGCCCGCTCTGTAATCCGCCCGCTCTCTCGGGGGACTCTGCGCCGACCTACTCCGATACTCCATAAATCGTCCCCATTTGGCTAACCCGCGAATCAAAGGAAGGTAATTCACAATGTTTAAATCCAATTTGAAGCGGCCCCTCGCCCTCTCGTGACGTGAATGTAAATTCACTGACAAACCGTTTATTGTTATCGTTGGTTGGAATTATTATTATTGGGCAGGCTTCGAGGGGAGACGCGCAGTCGTGTGCGAAACTGCGATCCCGGCGATGACTGCACTCGACGGCTCACGCAGCCCGCGCCAGGCTAAGTAATATTCTAACAAGTGCTTACATGACATCAGTGACTTTGTGACTCGAGCATAACGACACTAACATTACTCACAACAAAATATTGAAGGAGACGTATTGAACGAACGTCAATTTATATTACAGACATAAAACAAATGCATAGGGATTTATGTGAGTTGGAATATTAGAGAAAATGTTTCTTTAATTTTGTTTTCGTTTCACCACATAATTATTAAGGGTTTCGTAGTCAAACAAGGATTTCTTATAAAGTTTATGTAGTTTTGGCAAGTTTGTCTGTCTGTAGTCACAGACAACTTTATTTAGAGAGATAAAGTAAAAGAGCTAATATTTGGCACTTATATAATTAAGTATGATATGCGTTACAGACACATTATGCGAATATCTTAAACATTATCTTAAAATCCAGAAAAAAACATAAAATCGAATTGAGAACCTCCTCCTTTTAGAAGTGTACAAATTTTTCGCATTTCAAGTTTTCAAAATTAGGTCTCATCAATGAAATATTCAGCTCTGAAGTGGTATTTTTGCGTTAATGGCATGTCTCCCTGCTCTATGAGTGGCATGTCTCCCTACTCTAATGAACCACTCATAAACCATCGAAAAATATTAGACTACTAGTGACCCGCCCCGGCTTGGCACACTTTTTAAATATATATAAAGATAAAATTAGTTAGATACTTTATTTGGACAAGTAGAACCTATCAAATTTATATTTGCACAATTATAACATGAGAACGATTCGTTCCACTAAATACTTTTTTTTTGACAAATGGAACATAACAACAATTTATTTATTGACCCTAAATACTTAATTTTCTGCGAAAACGCACAAATATGATACAGGTAACCACAATGCCTTACACTTAATTATTACTTATTGTATTCTCTTTGCTATAATGTTTTCAGGTTTCCTCGATACAGGCTTTGCCTAGTGAGGAAGCCAACAGATATTAGTACATAAATTAAAAATGTCTGCAATATGTAGGTATATATATATATATATATATATATATATATATATACCTACATATATGCACTGATAATGTAAAAAGATTTGTTATTTTTTTGCAGTAATAAATATATTTTCATTTTCATTTTATTTATAGGTTTATATTGACGTACTATTATTTCAATAGTGTCTAATAATTTTCTAAACGAAAATTTTGAATCACGGACGGGGTTCAAACCCTCATCATTCCGTGCCTCCGCGCGGCACATGCCTTTACCAAGTTCGGCTACTGTGACAGGTACTCCTTGCTTCAAATTTTTCGCTTCCTTTGTAAGCCCGTCTTACGGGAACAGTAACGCCATCTATTTGCAGTATTCTGAACTGACCAACCTAAAAACATTAAACATTTGATATAGGAGGCGTCATCTTTACGACACGTAGTTGATTGCAATATTAGCCGTGTTCGGTTGGTCAGTTCAGAATACTGCCAATTAGATTCCGTGTTCGCTTTTAATTTCGTTTCCATGTCAACGTTCCTTATACAAAGTAATCGACATATTTTCAATTTTTTTATACCTCCGATTACATTATTGCAATTTTTGTAGGGAACTCTAATTTTTAGAACAATAAAATACTGCCATAGCGAGTAACATTTGCTGATAATGTAGCTTTAAATACGTAAAAGAGTTTTAAAAATATGTTCAGTATTTTTTGAGTTTATCCATTACAAACAAACATACTAACAATCAAATCTTTCCTCTTTATAATAGTGTAGATAATATAGAATTCAGTACGAAATTATAATGAAAATCGATATAGTTTTTTTTATTAGATTAGAATTGCCATAACATACAAAGTGTCGTATTTTTTAGATATCAACCAGATCGACTCATAATTTACATAAAAGATAATATGGGTAAAAAGCTAAACAGTTTTTTATGTTTTCTTTAAAATCGAGCAGACGACTATTTGTTCATATTATCATTTTGGATGAATACATTTTCATTAAATTTAACATTACGCCTACGTGTTTTATGCAATGAGCCTACTCCATATGATACTACAACGCGTGTTACATTATAACGGTGATCCAGCGCGCGTCTTAGAATTCATTTCACACGCTATAACATTATTAAACTGAGTGTTCTAAGATTACGATAAAGTTAAGATTACGATTGTGACTCAATCACTAGATTCGATTAAGTTTAATATTACGATTGTGTGTCGATAAATGCTAATATTTTTAGCGCGTGAATCAACGCGGATGAATTACAATTTTGCGATCGGTGACGGAGTGAGATCGACGAGAGTAAACAAGATAAAGGTATCGCGCCACCTTGCGTGCACCCGCGCCCGCTCGCGTCTCTTCTTATTTTTATATTATGAGATGCTAAAGTTCGACAATCACAGACTTACTTAAGGGAACACCAGCGACAAAACAACAATAACAAAATGACCAATTTTGTATTGACTATCACAATGAATGTGATAGATATTTATGTAAAATAACGTAAAAAAGGCTCTAACCGCAATAACAAATTCATAAATATAATTAACTATTGTGTCTTTGTTGCTCAAACTGAAATTCTGAAGACGATGGAATATGATGAACGATGTAAAGTCAGACCTCTCAATGTAGTATATTCTATGGCATTAGTTAGTACTAAATAAGCGTGGGGTCCTCAGCCTCACTAATTAACCTCTTTACCGTTTCCACTATATAACATTACATTGTATATGGTGTGCAGATGAATTCCCTGTACGATTGTTACAGAAGACATCAATTCAAAGCATCGATACAATCATAATCATTAATAATAATTATCAATTTAGTCCAATTAATGTTTTATATGTATAAAATTACCTGACATGCAAAAGTAAATGAATATTGACATAAAATGACAGGAAAATAATATAGATAATACAAATAACTTAAATGAAAAGAACATAACATAAAAATTGAATAAAATAAGAAGTATGTGTCTATTACCACTTGCTGTGTCTATGTTATTAAGGAGAAGTAAATTGGTTCATTGGTTCTTTTTAATTAGCACTGATACAATGTTGGAACATTGACATTCTTGAAGTTTTTTATAAAATTAATATGAGTGCCCGTACATACCTACATATAATGTACTCGCATAATGAAGATGCGATGCGCGACATAATTATGAATTTTAAATAGGTGGTTTTGCGAACAGTTCGCGAGACTGTATTTGCATTGCAACCAAGGATGCAACATTGCAGCATCGGACCATATCCAAAAGAAATTAATTACTCATGCAAAACGCGAACAAAAATGGGATCGTAAAAATGTCATCAAGATACAATCAATGTATCTGACAGAATAAGAGATACAATCAATTATATCAAAACTTTTGGGAGAACTGTCATAGATATCAATGAAAACTTGAGCAAATGATCAAAGAATAAAGATAGAATATGAGAATTATATAGATAATAATAGAGTAGTAGGTAATGATGGATGACAAACCGATAGCGATAGTGTTTGGAAGCGGTTCCAGGAATGTGCAAATGTGGACCACAAGGAGAGCGTCTCGGCAACTGTATCGTTACGTAAAGGATAAGGCGCGGGTGGTTTGGGGGTCATTGACCGGGGCTAATTGCGTTCCACCCCCCGCGCCGCACGTCTCACCGCCACCCTTGCCCGGCCCTGGGTCACGCAGACCTTCGCACATGACGTCGAGTAACGAGCACAAACATTTGCCCTATATACGAAAATCGATCAGGGGAACAAGTTCACGGCGCACACAATGCGAGCGTTGCCTTTGAAAACAGACAACGTGTCGAGAGATGAGATTAAACAAAGGCGTGAAACAGCGCACACTTTACGAGCGCTGCAGTGCGGGTTGACTTTATCGCTTAAAAACTTATCGCTCAAAGTCTAAATCTACTCAACTGGCACACTTGTACTCCTGTGTGAAACCAACATGGAACATAATCTGTACAAAATCTAAATCTACTCAACTGGCACACTTGTATTCCTGTGTGAAACCAACATGGAACATAATCTGTACAAAATCTAAATCTACTCAACTGGCACACTTGTATTCCTGTGTGAAACCAACATGGAACATAATCTGTACAAAATCTAAATCTACTCAACTGGCACACTTGTATTCCTGTGTGAAACCAACATGGAACATAATCTGTACAAAATAAAACTAGAGAGAACAACATTTAATGAGCGCAAATAACTACGTGAGTATGCGCTAATGATAACTCCAGTAAATCGCTACTAACCGTTACTGCAATTTCAGCATGAATCAGAGGCGTCATTGAAAATTACTTTATACTTTATAAATTTGTTGAAACAAAACAATTCGTGGCGTAATAACATCTCCCCTTCGCATAATTTGCGCACTTATAAATTGTACCAAAATGCATTAAGCTTGTTAGAGAGGGTCATCAACATGCGCGTTACTCCGACGACGCGTTTGCGCCGCCGCCACTTACACTTGCCGCTACATTAATTTCTGTAAAGTTAATAACTACTCAGTATACCTTCGAACAAACCTAATAATTTAACCCATAACTTTGTCCAAGAGTCGGATTGCATCAGTTCGGAGAAGCTGGTTCTGTTATTTGTACTCGACATCGTGCTCGAACCAATAAATGATAATTCGTCAGCAGACAAATGGCAGCAGCACTACCACCGAAACCAGTGAAGTGCCGCCGCGCTTCGGCATCTCGACTTTTACGGGAGTTGTCGTGGTACTCGCGAGTAATTAGTTTACTGTAGGTACATTAAGTGCACCTGTCGGATTATTCTCAATAGGTTTTTTCCAAATATTAGAAAAAAAAGTTACCAATATTATTTTCTGCATTTGCTGATTGATTTACATCCTTTTTACCCGAATACGGCGAAGCAAGAGAAGGGTCATGAGTTCAACAGTCTATGTTCTACGTTTGTATGTGGATGGTATCAATCGATATATCTTTAGGTTTAGAGAGTCATAGGTATTTTTTTACCCGACTACGGCAAAACAAAAAAGGGCTATGTGTTAAACTAAAAACTTGGTCCTATTTTAACAAGCGAGATATCAATCGATTTGTGTTCATCGCAAGAGTGTCATAAACTATTTATTACATGACCGTAGTCGGGTTTTAGATGTCTTGTTTATACTTATTCATTGCTTTAAATAAATCTGTGTTCATGTCACAAAGTTACTTCTTTGTAAATTACTGTCTTAAGTAAAAAAAACGTAATTATTCTCATTTAGTTATTGATTATTTGTTATACATACTTAATAACATTTGAAACGGTATAACAAAACATAAGTATATAAAATAACAACATCACAGTTCATTAATTTTAAATTTGTAGTAGCTGTATCCAAAACAATTATAAATAATGATTAAACTCTAATAAGATCTCATAAAAACGAAATTGATAATATTTTTCTACTTAACGTGTCATTGGTTCGAATTTAATTAAATAAGAGCCTAATAATAAGACTTTAATATAATAATTAAAAGCTGCTAGATAAGTTTCTAGGTCTACAAAGATGGGTTGCCTCAATTTAGGTCTTCCGCAGTGCAGGCAGTGGAGCACGACGGGCATGACAGCTGACGATCCATAGCAATATTAAAATATTAATAATGTCTAACAAAGCAGCACGGGTTCAATCAAAGGACACACCTTGTTAAAGGAGGCGCAAGTGAAAAACAAGCAGAAAATGTAGATTAAATAACTAATCTAAATACCACGGTATAGAATATTTTTTGTATATACATCGTTATCGAGTCGTGAGCTACCCTGAATGTAACAGCCAGACAGTTAATCAGGAAGTGCTCAAAATTTGAGTTGCAAGATTCCACCGGAACCACAAACAAGAAAGTGATTTAATAAAAACGTGGTAATAACTAACACACAATATGATAACTAGGTTCAATAAAAGTCACAGTCAACATCCGTTTTGTTGACTAAAAAATAAATTATGAATTTGAACTGTTAAATCAAAAATATATCAACCAAGGAACAATGTTGGTGGCAAATAAGAGAGTCTGTAATATGTTTGGGAACAGGTGTCGCGTTGATGAGCGGTTATTGGCAGTTGCGTGTAGTGGCGGCAAAGTTCACGGCGGTCCCAGGGGCGTAGGCTGCGCGTGCGCCGGCGACGAGCCGTCGGCACGGCGCGGTGGCAGCGTCCGGCCTGCTCTACTCCTTACTCCATCATTACGCTACCAAACTACGCGTGACGCCATCACCGGCTAATTCACTTATACCTCGATGACATTATTACACCCGAATATCATTAAGTGAAACTCGAACCCGAAGTGTCGGTGTTGTGGTGATTCGACGCCCATTCTATTGTAATTTTGATATAATTTGTTGGGAACGTGATAAAAATGACATTAGCTTACTATTGTTTAGGGGAGCTGAAGTCATAGCAATGATTGCCCGCTTTATCGATAACAACTGACGATTCGCCATCACGTTTCTTACAATCATCGTAATTGCATAATGAAATCTATTTGTAAACCCACACTACAATAAACTTGATAATAACTTCGCTCTAAACTCCCGCAAATCTATTATTTCTGTCAAATAAGATGTTGAAAGTGGGCGCATCAGAGGATCTTGAAGTGTAAATAGAAAGCACTCAAGCTCTCAATAAAGGTGAAGAGCGTCCGAGGCGTGTCAAAGGAATCATTTTGCAGACGGGTGGAGGTGACAAAAGGCGCACACGAGAGAGTTAATATTATTTGCGGAGGGTGTTCATGCCCCGCGCCCTGGGGCTGGGGACAACCTTGCAGGCGACTAAATCACTACCTGACCCCACATTACTTCCGATAACGCATTATGTGCCGAGTACACAGCACCTACTTATTACTTTTTTTTTTACTTTTGTTACCTGATGTATCATCTTTCTTGATATTATTTGAACTCAGTAATCACTGATGAGATTCATACACATACTACATATTATATCATTAGAATTTATAAACATTTCATTCACATGACTGTTAAGCCAAGTATATCGACGTTAGGATTTGAATTCCGTAATTTCCAAAAATACATTATTTAGCCTCTAAAAATAACTTATTAAGCATGATATTATGGCTTTTTGTAAACAAAGACAGTTGTATCTCATTGTATATGCGGTATGTTAATAAAATACGTAATAGGATCACTTTATATACCTATAAGATATGTTCATTATACGAAATATATTTATATCTTTATTAAGAATCAGTAAAAAATATAGGATTAATATGTAGTCATAATACCACTTTCAATTCGGACTAAATTAACTTAGTTTATTTATTAGTCCTTAGATCATTAGTATTATTACAATAAAGTAATTATTTTGGCAAGCAGTAATTTATATAATTACTCGTATGATGTGTCAAACTTGATTACACTAAAAGTACATAAAATTATTACCACCTCTCAAAAGATTTATTGTAGTAAATATTTGTTTAATAAATTGTCAGACATTTGATACCAGTTTGAATATGTGTAAGTTGCAAGGGGACGGAGTGGATGACAATAATGGAGCCGGGAATCTGACCCCAGAGACAACACCGGACGAGGGTCGCGGGGTAAAGAATGGGATCAAAGTGACAACACCAAGCACATTATGAATGGGAGCCCTCGGCGATAACGCTGCGGCACAACAGGTCCCGGGGCCAGCGAGGCTCGGCGCGAGTGGTCAAACCCTTCGACGAGACCGATGTCAGCCGCGACTGTCGACCGCAGCGAGGCTCGGATCACGCAACACATAGATCACTCGGACACTGTTGTATCGCGACGCACTGCACTGGTTGAGCGCTACTGACCGTGACGCTCCTGCAAGTCGCGCGCGTGCTGGGCGTGCAGGCGCGGCGGCGGAGGCCAGGCAGGCAGGTCGCGCAGGCGCATGGAGCAGTCGAGCGGCTGATCGCGCAGAGCCAGCGCGGGCATGGCGCGGCCGCGGCCGCCGGTCTTAGGTCGCGCCGTCTCTCCGGTGCGCGACGTCCGCCCACCGAGCGCGTCCGTGAGACACTGCCGTGCGATCGCCGCTTTTTTCCTAAGATTTTTTAAGCGCGGGCGGGGGCGGAGCCGGTCTCGCGACCAATGGGTGCCCGCACCGCCCGCGCCCGCCGCCCCTACCCCGCCCGCGCCCACGCTCTTATTTACGTGCCGTATATTAAAAGGGTTTTCCGCGTGCCGTTATGGATTTTCCTTCGCGAGGCGTTTTACATACGGGGCGGACTCCTCGGGCGGGCGCCGGACGACGCTCCGGCAGGAATGCCGTTTTCAAATTCGACTCTTCAGCAAAAAGCCGAAGCGGAGGAAGGTCCATTCATTTCCTCGTCGATCTCAGTTTTTGTTCATCGAATAAAAGCCTGAACGATCCTCAAGCTTTGTAATTTAAATGAGAGGCGATGCATTCAAGAATATATGATGGACGGTTCAACGAACTGGTTGCCAGTTGGTCGTTATTCCAGCAGATGCCGAGTCTCGAATGGAGTAGAATAGGTGCCAGTAGTAATGAGTATAGTCGGTGTTACGTCAGAGGCTCGTGGTCGGAGGTCAATGACTCGCTGCGCGACGTGAACTTGAACCTTCCAAAGACTTTCTTGCGCAAATTAACATCTGCTACCAACTCTGACATTGACATGAGTCCTCACAGCCAGCCATCATGTTCTACCATAGAGCAGTAGTCGCATCTGAAACCATATTCCATAAGTACATTGAAATGCACCATTTCTGCTGCCCCGAACTTTACCACATAAAATTTCCATTTCGGTTATTACCAATATATACGTACAAAGCAGTAGGTAAAAAAGTCTGTTCAAAGAAGATAATTAAAAAAAAAGTTCAGATAAGAATTAAAATAAGCAACTGATTGAAGTGACTGTATGTTCACGCATCACATAATAACTACTGGAGTGATTGAAATGCGTTTGTCCCTGTTAGATAGCTTAGGTTGTAACTTAAAATTGAGTTTACCTGCTTCGTATCTTAATCCAATACCTAAGTTGAAGCCGAACAATCGATAAAAAAACACTATCTGACGGTTGATCTAATATTGATGAAATGAGTATATTATATCTACTTTATAGGTAATTTCAGACCTGGAATAACACATAAGTTACTTAGTACTCCAAGAAATGACTAAGCGGGCAAAGCCGCGGCCTCAGCTAGATTTCAATCAGAGACAAATATATATACAATTTACCTTTCCATGATACGAGCTATAAAAACAGAAAATATAGATCAACGCACAATAGGTGAATAAATTAATTAAACACAATTTGAAACTTGTAGTTCGTAATCTACATTTATAATAGCCGTGAATAATGGAATTCTACAGAGTCCTTCATATTGTTAACCCCTCGCACTGCACTGGTTCTTGAGAACGACCTGTACGCCGGGAGCAAGTGGCACCCGCGCGTGAAGGCAGACCCGCGACAAACAATAACGCTGGCCTTGTTTCTGTGTGCCGAGATAAGTAGTGCTACTACCATAGAAACAGCTCTCCCGTATCGGTAGAGTCAAAAGGAGTATCTATGTTTTCTATAGAACATTGTTCAACATTGTAAGATCGCTTTGAATTTCTCCATTGCTCCCATTCACGTTCTCATATAGGTCATCAGAAAAACCAGTGGTTAGAGTCCGGTTTACGAAAGAAGTCTCACAGACGCAGCGCTAATTTCTTTGTAAAAGTAAAAATATTAGAAGCGTTCAACGTTCCTCTTATCGCCGCTACTACTTTCGTGGGACGGGTTCTAAGTTTGCATGTTTTTGGTATTACAAGTCACAATGTTGACAATCGCTATCGTCAGTTAACGCTACTACTGTAGTTATGTCACTCACTGACATTTATACATTAGCACAGCATTAACTTAAGCCACGGATATGTATGTGTTTGAGTACCTAACCTACGTGAGCAACAATACAGTTGTCTATGATGTACTCACACAATGTAATAGCTGATAGTAGTTTCATGTTTAGTTCAACGACTGACACAAATCAATACTTCGCGTACATTCATAACTCGGGCTCGTATTCATAAGCGTTGTTAAGTATCCAGCGGGTTATCGAGAACAATGCGCCGCGCGCGGCTTTGTCCGCGGCATCGTTGACCCGAGGTTTGCTAAACACTGCTCACTGTAAACTAACAGGGTTCAAGCCCTCACTCGACGCAGTACGATCTACTTTCGCACGGCTCACGGCAGCGGTGGTGAAATATGGGTCACGTCGAGGTGGCGCGACATCTGCCACCCCCGCACCTGGCCACCCCCTCCTCACCCCGCACCTACCCGCCAGGGACAAAACACATGCAGATTTATGGCCTAACCGATCTGCCATTACGCAGATGTAGATTGTCATCCGTGAACGTACAAAAATGAGAGAAATCAATCACTGATGTGCATGCAAAGGCGTTCTATAGTCTGGCAGATTTGTGATTTAACGACATGAAGGATAAGACTCGGTAATACGCCCCACCATTCAATAAAATATTATTTAGAAAAATACTATTTAAGATATAATCAAAGCTTTTATTGAGAAACATAATTAAGTTATTTCTTAACGTTATGGCACTAAGTAATTTGAGCAACTCATAAGATATTGGACTTACTATAAAAAAATACCTTAGGTGGGGAGTTTTATGTAACGACCATTGAGTAATATTCCCCAACCTGTATTATAAAATGTAACGACCATTGAGTAATATTCCCCAACCTGTATTATAAAATGTAACGACCATTGAGTAATATTCCCCAACCTGTATTATAAAATGCCCCAGTGTAACGAAAATGTTGTAGTAACATTTTCGAACCAATTAGAGCAACAAATTATAAACAAATAACACAAAATTTTGTCTATTATGTCAAAACTTTGAATTCTGCAAGGTGCAATCATTTGTGTGATGAGCTGAAATGTTTGTTTCCGAGTCATGGATGTTGATATTCGTATATAAGTAGGTTTATCGGTTCTCTAGTGCCCATATTACAGGGTATCCTAGTTTGGGGCTAGGTAATTGGTGTGGAATTGTCCCGAATATATTATTATTATATTATTATAATAGAATGATGTAAACGCTCAGTTTTTAATTAAGTAAAATTTTCACCTAAGTAGGTGTACAACCCGGGTACAAATCAAACACTGGTCATTAAGCAAATATGTTTATTTGCAAAACAATGATTTGCGGTGCCAACAGTTCTCATACAATTTCAAATCTCGGCAAGGCTCCCGCACTCACGCGAACGAAACGCTTGCGCGATGCAGAACATTGCCTTGAGCCACTAGCGCCATCTATGGGTTTTACTAGTAACTAAAGACATGTTATAGCATTATAATTATTATGTTTTCCTAAGTATTGAGACATTATTAACAAACCAAAGCGTGACGCTCACATGATGGTAAGCGCCACATTTAACAATGTACTCTAAGTTCCTTCTACATTCCGCCCACCAAGGACAAACTCTTTTTGTCCTTTTACTCACTCCGCCCACCATGACTAAATTTACAAATTTATATTTGGATCCTTTAAGATCTGTCCTTAGTGGGTTGAAAGCAAACCTTTCAAAACAAAATTCTCTTACATGAAATTAACAATAAAATTAACAAAACTTAAGTGGACTGTATAAACTAACAAACTAAACTACATTAACTTAAAATTTCTCAAACGGCTACAGGGAGAACACACAATTTTGATGTAGGCCGTTTGATGATAGAATGCTTTGTTCGTAATGTAACTACACGTGTTACATTATCTAACCCTGGATGCTTTGTAACCACCCGACCAAGCAGCCATCTACAAGGAGGTAAACCATCTTCTTTTACCAAGACTATGTCCCCTATGTTAGGTTCAGGGGTTTGGTACGACCATCTATAACGATGCAGAAATTTCGTTAAATACTCCTGAGACCAACGTCTCCAAAAGTTCTGCATCATTTTTTGCGTTAACTGCCATCGACGCAAACTAGTGTCGCTTGAAACTTCAAAATTTAGATCTGGAGCAGCGACAAGCGGTTCACCAACTAGGAAATGCCCCGGCGTCAAAACATCGATAGAATCAGATTCAGACTCAATTCGCGACATAGGTCTTGAGTTAAGGCAAGCTTCTATTTGCGTTAAAACTGTGGATAGCTCTTCATAGGTTAACGTGGACTCTCCTATAACTCTTTTCAAATGAAATTTGATCGCCTTAATCCCTGCCTCCCAAAGCCCCCCAAAATTGGGCGAGTGAGGTGGGATGAAGTGCCACATAGTGCCATTAGTAGCTAATGTTTTAGCTACATCTTCCAATAGACCTGCATTTTCTGCAATGATTAAATTTCGCAATTCACGAGAAGCTCCTAAAAAGTTTGTACCATTGTCACTCCAAACGTCTGTACACAGGCCACGACGCGCAACAAAACGTTTGAAAGCTGCTAGAAATCCCGTAGTTGTCAGATCACTGACTACTTCAATATGAACTGCCCGAGTGACCATGCAAACAAATAGGCAGATGTATCCCTTCATGGACTGATGTCCGCGACCCTTTGATGTCCTTATGTTGATCGGGCCAGCGTAGTCAATTCCACTGCACTTAAATGCTCTAGTGGGAGTAACTCGAGCTGCTGGCAATTGTCCCATGAGCTGAGAAGAGTTGCCCGAGCTGTGTCTAATACATTTGACACAGTTGCGTACATAGGCCTTAATCAGAGGCTTCGAACCTAAAATGTAATATTTTGCACTTAAATAAGTCAGCATAAGCTGAATGCCTCCGTGAAGCGTCCTTGCATGGGCATCCGCTATGATCAATTTAGTTAATATTGATTTTTTCGACAGCAATATTGGATGCTTAGCATTATAATTGAGCGGCGATTTATCTAAGCGTCCTCCAACTCGCAACACACCTCTTTCATCAATGAAAGGGTTCAGCGATTTTAGTGGTCCCTTTATCCG
The DNA here is from genome assembly GCA_946251855.1 of Alsophila aescularia. Taxonomy (NCBI): domain Eukaryota; kingdom Metazoa; phylum Arthropoda; class Insecta; order Lepidoptera; family Geometridae; genus Alsophila; species Alsophila aescularia. The sequence goes on along the minus strand of OX276383.1, from coordinate 52,106,029 downwards.
TGCCAAATTACCGTCCCTTCTTATGAGTTCTAACTCTGGTTCAAATTGTTCCCCTTGGCATTGTTTTATACAAGTTTCTAAAGACTCTGTCAATTCCATAGAAGTAAGATAACCTGAACATTGCCTTTCACCCATGGACTTTTTCAAGTTAAGAAAACGTCTACAATATGCTACTACCCTTACTAGCCTTGTAAGTGATGAAAATCTATTCCAGATGGGTACATCTGCTACGGCAGCATGAACTTTTACCTCCTCTATCTGTGTTTCTAGGTTCTGCGGTTTGCTGTATTGGATAACCTCCTTCTGCAAGAAATCTGGACCATTGAACCACTGCGTATTATTGAGTAACTCAGCCGGGGTAATGCCTCTGGAAGCGCAATCCGCAGAATTTTGTCCAGAACTTACGTGTGCCCACTGACTCGAATCCAGGGTAGTTAATATCTCGGATACCCGATTCGCAACAAAAGTTTGCCAGCGGCTAGGGTGACTGTAAATCCAAGCCAGGACCACCGTTGAATCTGTCCATGCCCTGATATTTGTCTTCGGTATTTTCAAAGTATCGGCTACTTCAACTAACAGCCTAGTGACTAGCACTGCCCCACACAATTCCAATCTAGGAATAGACACCTGCTTGATCGGTGCAACCTTGGTCTTGGCTGTCACTAACGTGACATGAATCTTTCCTGCTGCATCAACTCTACGAAGATAAACCGCTGCCGAAAACGCCACCTTAGACGCATCAGAGAACCCGTGAAGCTCCACGAGTGAATCATTTGAGGTTGTGCCAAGCCATCGGGGTATTTGTATTTGAGTCAATATGGGTAAGTTTTCTCTGTAATTGTTCCAATCATCTAATAATTTTCCCGTTACTTCGTCATCCCACGCCAATCCAGCAATCCATAGCCTTTGAATCAATATTTTTGCTACTATTACACAGGGTGCTGCCCACCCTAGTGGATCATACAGCCGCGCGATGTGAGAAATAATTTTTCTTTTTGTTACAGGTGCAGATTCCATCAACGGTGTCACTGAGTACTGGAAATCATCGGAACTTCGATTCCACGTAAGTCCTAATAACTTGACTACTTCGTCCATTTTAAGTTTTAATTCCTCTCCCACATCCTTCTGTCCTTCCCTTGTTTGCTTAACTGCTTTCAATAACTCCTCGCTATTGCTCATCCACTTCTGTAATTCGAAACCTCCTTTTTTCAACAACTCGTTCATTTCTTGATATATAATTATTCCTTCGTTTACAGATTCACACCCCGTGAGCAGGTCATCCATGTAAAATTCGGTCAATACCTTTTTAGCTGCTTTAGGGTACTCTTCTCCTTCGTCTTGTGCTAATTGTTGCAGACTCTTCACGGCAAGATAAGGTGCAGCCGCTGTACCGAATGTTACTCTTAGTAATCTGTAGTCTTCTGTCTTTGCTTGGGAATCATTTTTCCACAACAAACGCTGATAGTTTGTATCTTCATCTGCTACCTTCACTTGACAATACATTTTTACAATATCTGCTGCTAGGCATATCGGATGTTGTCTCCATCGCATCAACAAGTGCCTCAGTTCCGGTTGCAGTGTAGGCCCTGTCATAAGTATATCGTTCAACGAGATTCCATTTCTGTATTTGCAGGACGCGTCGTAAACTACCCTCACTTTTGTGGTTTCCTTATCACTTCTAACAATGGGATGGTGAGGTATGTATACTGCTTCATTTTTATTCATTTCTGTTTCAGGTATCTTTTCCATAAAACCCAAATGTAAGTATTCTTCTATTACATTTTTGTATTTCTCCTTCAGCTCTTCATCTTTCTTGAACCGTGAGTATAACCCATTTAGTCTCTTTTCCGCTATCGCCCTAGAGTTACCATTCGCACATTTTAGTCTATCCTCTTTAAAGGGAAGCTTAACTACATATCTTCCATCGGTATCTCTTTGTGTTGTTTTAGCGTAAAATTGTTCGCAGGAGACTTCTTCTTCAGTCATTATTCTTTTGTGTGGCTTAGGATCTGCTTCTATCTCCCAGAATTTTTTCAGTAAGTCATTGTCTTCGATGCATGAATGCATAGCAATAACATTCGCTGATGATGATTGTGATCTTTGGGATATTCCAGAAACAATCCATCCAAGTGATGTCGCTTGTGCTAAAATATTACCGCGCGGACCTTTTCGGACTCCATTTTCGATTATCTGACTATAAACTTCGGCACCCATTAACATGTCAATCTTATTTGGAGTGTGATATTGGGGATCTGCTAAAGGAAAACTCTCATCTAGCCAGCTCATCTCCTCCAATTCAATCTTCCAATTTGGAAGCAAAGTCGTGATCGAATTTAAAACATATGCTTGAATTTTGATAACCTTGTTGTCATTAAACCTTGAATGAATTTTAATTTCTGTCATAAACCTTGAGACTGTTGTATGCTTGCCTTCCAAGCCCGATGCAATCCCCTTTGCTGGATACCTTTTTAAACCCAGGTTTTGAACCGTTGCCTCTGAAATGAAGGAGGCTTGTGAGCCTTGATCTAACAGTGCCCTGATATATTGCCTCCTGCCCTTTGACGACTCAGCCTGCACAATGGCTGTCGCCAAAAACACCTGACGCTGTACCGGCAGTTGGCCGAAACACGCGACCACTGCCGCCGAATCTTCCGCACTGGAGTATGCTGGTGATTTTCCAGCCGATGAACCGCTTGTACCTTCTCCAGGCGTTGAAACGCCAGTGTTGAAATTATGATGATTACCAACTCCATCTGAACTGGTTGGATGAAGCAATGAATGATGTTTACCCCTACATACCCGACAAGTCATTTTACTTGGACAGAACCTAGCCGAGTGGTTGCTACCCAAGCAGTTGAAGCACAATCGCTTGCTGAATACAAAATCACGTCGCTTGATTACATCATCTTTAGTAAAATTTTTACAAGTAAAAAGTTTGTGATCTTCTGTACAATATTCGCATACAATGTTTGCGACGTGTAAAACCTTATGCTTAACAGGATAGTTTTGAGTGGGGTTTGAAGGTCTGAATCTAGTAGTTGACTCGATTGATTCAAGAGCTCTAAATCTCGATTGTAAAAACTCACGAAACTGTTCAAATGTAGGCAGTACATCTGAATTATCTAGCGAGACCCTCAACTCCCACTGCTTGCGCGTTTCCATATCCAATTTGTTACTAATTATGTGTATAACAATTACATCCCACGTTTCGACCTTAACCCCAATATTTTTTAAGCCGTGCAAGCAATCTGCTGTTGTGTCAGCAAGATCCTTTAACGTTGCAGCTGACTCAGAACTAGCGCTTTTTTGACCCAGTAGCCGTTTCAAAATACTATTGGCCAAATATTTTTTATTGTTATATCTGGCCTCTAGTTGGTTCCAGCATTCTAAATAGTTCGCGGCCGTAATAGGCAGTTGTCGAATAAGCTGTTCTGCTTCGCCCGTTAAATAAGCCTTTAAATAATGCAGACGTTGAACGTCATCTAACGAAGGGTTTGAGTGTACCAAAGATCGGAACAAATCTCTAAATGTTACCCATTCGGAGTATTTCCCTGAAAAATGTGGTATACTTATTTTCGGTAATTTTAAAGATGTACAAGACGTATTACCACCACCGTTACTAACACTTTGACCTGTTTGACCAGAATTGTACTGAGACTGAAGGTTCATAAGGGCAGTCTTATAATCCATGTAAGCCTCTTCAGTGTTCTCATACATGTTATCCTTACAATATGCAGTATTTTGATATTGCGCCCAGTCGCCTGACTCACTAACTATATCTTGGTGAACATTCGTAAATCTATCCCATAACTGTTCTAGGTTTGTAAGTCGCGTTTGTATATACGGCTCTGAGATGCGTTCTCTCGGAGACTTCTTAAAATTAACATGAGCCTTGAGTATTTTGTCATTGACATCATTTTGCAAGTTAATGTTTTTCTGCATGTTGACAATTACTCCAAACAAAAATAAAGAAAATACTTACAATAGTAAAAATATTTTTACAGATTTTTTTAAGTCCACCGTATATGATCGAATATTTTTACAAGTCCAAAATATTATATATAAATTTTTACAAGTGTTTGAGAATCCGCCACATAAAATTAAAATCGGGCGTGGATTCCCCGTGTCAACAGACTTTTTGAAATTATTTTAAGTCCTTAAATATATAACTGATATTACAGCAGAGTTATAAACACAATCATGAAAATTTTACAAGTGTTTGAAAACTTTCCACTTGAAAATAATTTAGGCGTGGATTCCCCGTCTCAACCAAATTTTTGAACTTATTCTAAGTTTCAAATACCACTGAATTTACTGAGTCAATAATTAAATTAAATGTCTAAGTTCATTTCTTCATTAATTTAACTTTCAAAGTTGCTTGAATAATATTACAAGAGTACTCACGTTTGTCCTCGACTCACACTTCACCGTTATCCTGACGTCACTAGGAGACACCTTGCTTCGTCTCGCTGCTGAACCGCAATTCCGGACACCTAGCTGGCACCCGGCTCCTTCGGCAAGCAGTACCCCTTCTCGGTACGGCTGTGCTGATGATGTTCCTCTTCTCACCCTGGGCTTCCTCAGGCTGCTAGGTACTACCCAGCGCCAGATGAAGAGCTGATATCCCCACCTCAATGGGATCAGTCAGCCCCACTGAATAATCGCCCTTGACAGCGATCCACTGCCCATAGGTGCGAAGCGTAGTCCACCACGGACCACTGATACTGAGCCAAAAAATGGCTCAAAAATTCCGGCTCGGATGACCAAAATTTGTACAACCCGGGTACAAATCAAACACTGGTCATTAAGCAAATATGTTTATTTGCAAAACAATGATTTGCGGTGCCAACAGTTCTCATACAATTTCAAATCTCGGCAAGGCTCCCGCACTCACGCGAACGAAACGCTTGCGCGATGCAGAACATTGCCTTGAGCCACTAGCGCCATCTATGGGTTTTACTAGTAACTAAAGACATGTTATAGCATTATAATTATTATGTTTTCCTAAGTATTGAGACATTATTAACAAACCAAAGCGTGACGCTCACATGATGGTAAGCGCCACATTTAACAATGTACTCTAAGTTCCTTCTACAGTAGGTAATAGCAATATTTGAATAAGACACTTTGGATTAAAAGAAAGTTTAAAGTTTTCATTGAGATCAACATACTTAATACGCTTTAAATAGTAAAACAACTTCTGAGACATGTTAATAGAATATCACCTATCATTTACCAAATAGATTCCCTCTTTGCTTTTCGTCCCCAACGATTACACAGAAAACTGGGCTGCGACCAAGAGGGACTTTAGATCTGCCTGTTATCAGATGTCTTCTCAATGTTCTAGATGGTATTATCTTGTAGTGATTCGCTGCTTGATTGACTCCCATTGTTTTATCTCGTACAGACCGCATAGCCTCTTCTAATTCTTCCATGGTCCATGATTCTCGTCGTGTCTTCCGTTCGTATCTACGGGACATTATTTGCAATAACTTGTCATTATGAAAATAAACAGCAGAATTAGAGCGTTGGCATTGTATAGAAATGAACGCCTAAAATCACTCAATACCTTTACCTAATGATGAGCAGGGACATGACAAATGAAAGTCATTTCATTTGTCATGTCCCTGCTCATCATTAGGCTCTTATGAAAATTATCCGTGAAGAAGCCCAGCTTAGCATCAGACCCTCATGAGATAAATCCGAGAAGTACCTAGCCTATAGGTCGAACATATGTATTCCAAACTATCACAATTATTACTAAAATCAAAAGCGTCACCCTAAAGCTAACGTAATTAATACCTAGTCAAAACTTTTTTTGTCGATTGGATACCCGGGACATTTTATACAACAGCAAGTGGGGCATAATATTGCCAATCTTTATTTATAAAATTCCCCACCGCAATTGTGTCGACAGGTTCATGTTTATAACGCTAGAAATAATCTAAAGACAAAGGTGATTTCAAACGTTTTACTATAGTGCGGATTATTACGGTATGAAAAACATAGCAGTATAGAAATACAAATTAGTCTGAAACTCACCATAAATCATACGGCCGCCAATAAACCCAACTTCTTAATATTTTTTTTATTTAACAGTCCACATCACTCGTGAGCGTCAGCCATGTTGCCGGGCGACGGACGAGTACGCGCACGGGTGTAAGTGTGCTGCGTAGCTTTACTTGGTTGAGTACTAGACCAGTGAGCCGTTTTGTCAAGTGGGCGTATATATTAATTCACACTTATTATATTAATTCACTGAAAATTAATACTAAATGTTACAAAAACTCTGTTTTACATAATTACAAAATAAGGATTTTTTAAGATAGACAGACAAGAATCCATTTAAAAAACACAGAGAAAGTTCTTACCTTCTCTTTAACTGTTATACGATAAACGGTACACAAAAACAGATATTATAATTGAAGAATAAAAAGCGGTACATTTCCAATTACGCAATAAAACAGTTTGTGTACAGTACAAGGACCTTTGCTTTGTAGCGAAGCTCAGGGCCCAAGCTCCACTCCGGGTACAAACCGTCTACATGTCATAATGGGTAACCTCAGTTGCCGCGAGTTTCAAACAAAATGTACAAATGGCTCAAGGAATGACTAATATGAAATCAATTGCAGTCGGCAATGAAATATAACATTACCAGTTCAGATGTATGCTAACTCTACGTTTTACAAAATATGTATATAAAATATATGTATGTGCCAAGATCCCCGCCACGTTTCGTTCACCGCTAGACTTACGTGCCGCTAGGTATACCTGCATTGAAAACATCTTAAGATGCACGAGCGTAAAAGGTAATTACAAACGCATTGACGTTTGAACAAGCACTTGCTTTCAGCTCGTGCTTAGCAAACGTCAATGATTATTAATATACTATTCATCCCGATGCAATAATATTTAAATGTATTTAGAAAAATAGTTGCAAAGATGTATTATGTCCTACAACAAAAATGTATGTCAATACATCTCTGCAATTTGTGTGTATACATTTTCAAATATTAAATTAAATATTCTCTTTTCTATTAATTGTATGGTCTTCGCCCAACCAAAGTTGCTAATTGAAAATGTTTGCCAAAATGACTTGAAACTCTATTTCTATTTGGTTAGAGTCGAAAGTCATCGTAGCAAACTGAAGTTAAATAAAATCTTGACACAAATGAAGCAATTTTGCCAACCTGATGGAACAAAAAAAATAGAGAAGTGACCAATTAGTGCAAGGGGGACAATTTGGCCGCCATTTTGTGCTGATTTTATGTAATAAGGTACTCCTTTAATTAAATAGATTTTTGTTTTAATGCGTGACTTGTTTATCAGACTATAGTTGTACTATTATTTATTCTGTGACTATGGGATGAACGTAAAAACATACACCCGTGTCGATCTAAGTTTTTTAACAAACGGCCTTTGTGGCAGTCGAACGAAAAAAATACATTCGCAAAATTTCAGTTAACGCGTTCATTTATTGTTGTAACAAGACCCATTAAAATAACACACCAGTCTTTATTCTTTCTTTGAAGCTAAACAAATCAGTAAATTACTAATATCAGGACCATTACCCAGGCTATATCTTGGAGCATCTATTTATCCCGAATGCCGGCGTTTGTGTATACGCTCGTGATGACATTTGCTGTCTGCGTCTCCGAAATCTTGAGCACCGGTAGAGAGACGCGGAAGCTTGCTCTGGAGTTAGATCTCTCTCAGCTTGTGCAGGACGACTGAACCAGACCGATACTCCGTATCAGTATCCCCACCTGTTGGTAGCTCTGATCACTACCTGGTTAAGTCCGCCTCAGTGTATTCCTCACCTGATCCTAGCCTTAAAGGAAATAGGCGCGTGTGGAGATACAACTCAGCAGATTGGGACGAGATGCGGCAATTCCTTGCATCGTACCTTAGGCGGCAAACATGTTTCACCTCCCAGGACCCGTCGACTTGCGCGTCTGCTGTTACAGAGGTAATATGTCAGGCAATGGAATATTTCATTCCATTCAGTGACAAGACTCTTGCAAAGCAAAGCTCAGCCTTGGTTTGGATCCAGCTGTGGTCATGCTGTGACTCTAAAGCGTGCGGCATATCTAGACTGGGCTGATGCTCGAACGCGCAAGTCTTCTGATAATCGGGCTAAGAAAAGAAAATTTAACGTTGCCGCTAAGACCTGCAAGAAGATACTTAGGAAGGCCCATTTTGATCACGTAAATCGAATTGGGGCCAAACTGGCTTCATACCCCGCGGGTAGCAAAGCTTTTTGGTCATTGGCCAAGTCGGTCGAAGTAAACTTCTGCCGCCCCTCGCTGCCACCATTGCTGAAACCTGATGGATCACTAGCTGACACTGCTGGAGACAAAGCGAATTTATTTGCTTCTCTTTTTGCAAAAGCCTCGCATCTAGATGCTTCTGGCAAGACACCTTCCTGCCTTCCTCATTGCAGGGTTTTTATGCCCGTAATTCGCATTCGCCAGAAGGAGGTTCTCAGAACGCTTCGAGCTGTAGATGTGAACAAGGAGAGTGGTCCTGATGGTATTCTAGCGATTGTGTTGAAAAACTGTGCGCCCGAATTGTCTCCCATCTTAACGCGTTTGTACCACCTCTCTCTTCACTAAGGTAAAGTTACGAAGAGCTGGAAGCTTGCCAATGTACAACCAGTACCAAAAAAGGGTAGTCGTGCTGATTCGGCCAATTATCATCCCATCTCGATAACCTCCTTACTCTGTAAGTGTATGGAGCGTGTCATAAACATTAGGCTCTTGGCATACCTTGAAGACAATGATCTTCTCAGTGCCCGGCAATACGGATTTCGCCGAAACTGGTCTACTGGGGATCTTCTCGCGTATGCCACTCACGTACTGAGCGAAGCCATAGAGATGCATGGTGAGGCGCTTGCCGTCTCTCTTGATATATCGCAGGCATTTGATCGGGTCTGGCACGATGGCCTTTTAAACAAGCTTCCTTCATATGGGTTACCTGTTGGATTATGCAATTGGATAGTTGATTTCTTGAGGGAATGATCTATTCGAGTAGTCTTAGAAGGCTGCTCGTCTGATCAAATGGCTATCAATGCCGGTGTACTTCAGGGATCGGTTCTCTCGGCTACACTGTTTTTACTGCACATTAATGACCTTCTGAAGCCCGGTACCTTTGGGTATGCTGATGACAGTACTGTAGTTGAGAGATACACTTCCAATGCTCAAGCCAGCTGTGACGCTGTCCAGTTTCAGAGAGAGGCTATGGTAGGCCGTTTAAATTTAGCCTTAGAAGCTGTGTCCGATTGGGGCGATGCTAACCTGGTTAAGTTTAACGCAAGCGTGTTTGTTTTCTGCTAAAAAGAGTCCTCTACACCGATCTCCGTCTTTCCAAAGTGTAACAATACCAATAGGCGACCATTTGGAGCTTTTGGGTGTCGAACTCACATCAAACCTGAATTTTGGGTCTTATATTGAATACAAAGACAAGGTAGCTGCAAAAAAACTTGGTATTTTGTCTAAGGTTAGGCGGTACTTCACACCGGGACAGCCTTTGAATCTTTATCAAGCACAGGTCCGATCTTGTATGGAGTACTGCTGCCACCTCTGGGATGGTTCTGCCAAGTATCAGCTCGAGTCTTTGAATTCAATTGAGAGACGTGCTATCAGGCTCATTGGGATGACACTCTGGTAAAGAGTAAGCTTCAAAGTCTGGCGCATCGACGTGAGGTAGCAAGCCTGGCGGTATTCTACAGATTGCACTATGGAGAGTGTGCACAAGAACTGCACAACCTGATTCCCCCATCACCTTTCCATCACCGTACGAATAGACGATCAGCAAAGCGCCACCCTTTCATGGTTGAAATACCTCGCACAAGAACGAAGCGTTACGCTTCTTCATTTATTATAAGAACTGCAAAGGAGTGGAATGCCCTGCCCTCGTCAGTGTTTCCGGTAAATTATAACCCCGGTGTGTTCAAGTCAAGAGTGAATAGGTATCTACTAGGCAAGCGTGCTACACCTTCGACCACATCATCGCTTTCTATCAGGTGAGATCGTGGTCAAACGATTGCCTAGTCCGTAATAAAAAAAAAAGTTTTTGCGCTAGTGTGTAACTAAACAATACTGTGACAACAGTAATTTGTTCCCGGTACCTTTGGGTATGCTGATGACAGTACTGTAGTTGAGAGATACACTTCCAATGCTCAAGCCAGCTGTGACGCTGTCCAGTTTCAGAGAGAAGCTATGGTAGACCGTTTAAATTTAGCCTTAGAAGCCGTGTCCGATTGGGGCGATGCTAACCTGGTTAAGTTAAATACACTTTTAATATTATTGTACTGGCCAAACAGTGACAGAGAAACTATATTATTTTATACTACTTTGGAGAGAGTAATGCAAACAATAATTTTAAAAGATGAACAAAAGAATGTTATTTTTCGGTGGTGATTTTAATGTAGACTTTTTAGTAAATTCCAAAAAATTAAAGATTCTTACAGATTTTATGTTAGGTTTTAACTTTAGACAATTAGTTAAACAACCAACAAGAATAACAAAACCAAGTTCTACTTGTTTGGATCTAATTTTTATAATTTTTTCCCTCCCTAACCAAATTAAAGTCCGTGATTACGGATTCTCGGACCACCATAGTGTTAAGTTCACTGTGCCAGGATTTATATTACAAGAGAGATCAGTATGGTACGTTGAAAAGAGAATATTCAACGAACAGAATATTAAAAACTTCAAGTTAAGAATCCAAACCATAGATTGGTCTGCTATCATAAAACTAGAAAATAATATAAACCAAAATATGAATTCTTTTAATTCTACATTAATTAAAGTACTTAATAACTGCAAACCAAAAAAGCTAATGATAGTTAAGAACGTTTATCGAAAGTTATGGTTAACACCTGGTATAAAAAAGTCATGTAAAAATAAACGTCTGATAAAAAAAATTACATCGCAAATAGATAACAACATATTAAAAAACTACTATAAATCTTATGAAAAAATTCTTAAAAAAACAATCTATACATCAAAAAAATTACAATATATACATAAAATTAAAAAATCAAATAACTTCGTTAAAACCATGTGACAAATAATAAAAGAACGTACTAATAAAAATCATTGAAAAACCTAAACAAAACGTAAAGCTTAAAATCCACGATAATATTACGGAACACCCAACTCAAGTGGCTAATTCATTCAATGAGTTTTTGCTTTAGTTGGGGGGACCAGTACGGACGGAGACGGTAATAAGGTGCAGCCGCGCGGCCGGCCTGTGCTAAATCCAACAGATAACACTTTTTACCTACGCCCCGTTGACCAGCGCGAAGTATATCACATCATCGAAAATCTTAAGAATAAGCGAAGCTTTGGATTTGATGAGCTACCGCCGTCGCTAATTAAAAACTGTGCAGAGGAGTTAAATTTACCTTACACATTATTAATTAATCAATCGTTTGATGAGGGAGTGTTTCCCGATGTACTTAAAAAAACTATAATAAACCCGATTTTCAAAAAAGACGATAAGACTGACCCAGGTCAGTATAGACCAATTCCGCTACTTCCAACATCTTCCAAAATATTTGAAACTGCGATGTGTAAACGGGTATATTCTTTTTGTGAAAAATATTCAATTTTTGATGAGAGCCAAAACGGGTTTAGTAAGAAGCGATCTACAACACTTGCACTGTATAAGTACATGCAAGAAGTTCTTAATATTCTCAATACAAAAAACTACGCGATCGGTGTATTACTCGATATGAGCAAAGCCTATGACAAAGTTTCATATCAGATATTGTTGAACAAATTGTAAGGTATAGGTGTGAGGGGCCATGCTCATAAATGGTTTTCATCATACCTAAAAGATCGTGAACAATATGTTGAAATTGAAAATTACGATTATCAAAACGGCATTATAAAAAAATATCGATCTGATAAAAAAAATGAATAGCTCAAGGAAGTGTCCTGGGATGTTTATTATTTATTATATATATAAATGAATTATGTGTCTTATTCGCTGATGACATCTCAATTTTGCTACCATGTCCTGACAATTTAACTGAATTAAATAATGAGTTAAATAGTATTTTGATTAAAGTTTTGAACTGGCTTGACGACCATAACTTAAAAATATTTTTTTCAAAAACAAATATTATGCAATTTCGACCTTACCAAAGAAAACAATTAGATATAAATTTCGACTTCCAAAACAATAACTTAGAATGCGTAAGTTCTTTTACATTACTTGGACTGGACATAGATACAAACGTTAATTGGAAAGCACATATACAAAGAGTTAAATCAAAGCTTAGTAGCTTTACATATGCTTTAAGATAATTGAAAAAACTACACACCTTGCGACAGCTCTTTCTGCATACTATGCCTATGCTCATGCCTGGCCCCACAGTATGGCATTATACTGTGGGGAAATAGCACAGACATAGACGATCTTTTTATGCTGCAAAAAAATGCGTTAGGATTTTGGTGAATATTGTTACGACTGATAGCTGCAGACCATACTTTATTGAGCACAAAATTTTGACATTTACTTCGATGTACATCTTAGAACTTTGTAAATTTGTAAAAAAGTACCCACACTTTTTTACAAAACTTAATGACATATCTACTTGCCCATTTAATCTGAGGCACAAGGAAAGATTAGCGCTTCCTAACTCCAAACTAAAAATGCACAGCTCAAACACATATGTTATGTCGATTAAAATTTATAACTAAATCCCTAAAAGCATACAAGAAATTGAAAAAGAAAATGTATTTGTCACTAAATTAAAACTTTTTCTAATTAAAAAATGTTATTATTCTTTGCACGATTTCTTCAAAGATAACAAACAATATTAAACATATACTTAATTAAAGTAGGAATCTAAATTTATTTTAATTTTAATTGAACTGTTATAGGTAAAGAAACTAATGTAGGTTTGTAACTCCTGCTCTCTTCTGGTTGCTGTGCCCAACAGGGTCCATAATGATCTGTTACTTTATTAGTTATGTTTACCACCTTATTTGTATATTATGGAATGCAATAAACAATTTGAATTTGAATTTGAATTTAATGCTACTAAAACGCAAGCGTGTTTGTTTTCTGCTAAAAAGAGTTCTCTACACCGATCTCCGTCTTTCCAAAGTGTAACAATACCAATAGGCAAACATTTGGAGCTTTTGGGTGTCGAACTCACATCAAACCTGAATTTTGGGTCTTATATTGAATCCAAAGCCAAGGTAGCTGCAAAAAAACTTGGTATTTTGTCTAAGGTTAGGCGGTACTTCACACCGGAACAGCTTTTGAATCTTTATCAAGCACAGGTCCGATCTTGTATGGAGTACTGCCGCCACCTCTGGGACGGTTCTGCCAAGTATCAGCTCGAGTCTTTGGATTTAATTGAGAGACGTGCTATCAGGCTCAATGGAGATGACACTCTGGTAAAGAGTAAGCTTCAAAGTCTGGCGCATCGACGTGAGCTAGCAAGCCTGGCGGTATTCTACAGATTGCACTATGGAGAGTGTGCACAAGAACTGCACAACCTGATTCCCCCATCACCTTTCCATCACCGTACGACTAGACGATCAGCAAAGCGCCACCCTTTCATGGTTGAAATACCTCGCACAAGAAAGAAGAGTTACGCTTCTTCATTTATTATAAGAACTGCAAAGGAGTGGAATGCCCTGCCCTCGTCAGTGTTTCCGGTAAATTATAACCCCTGTGTGTTCAAGTCAAGAGTGAATAGGTATCTACTAGGCAAGCGTGCTACACCTTCGACCACATCATCGTTTTCCATCAGGTGAGATCGTGGTTAAACGATTGCCCAGTACATAATAAAAAAATAAAAAAATAGTCGTAATTAAAGTTTTAGTGACATGAGCCACTGGTATAAGTGACGTCACAAGGTTATCACGTGGTGGTCTTTATGTGGAGACCATGTCATGATAAAACTTAAAACTGGCTGTCATAATAAAATGCTTACAAAAATAACTGTCTGTTCTGTAAACCGTTGAAGAGTTCATTTATTTATCTGGAGCTAACCTTGGATGTCGATTCAGATCACGCTTACCATAAAAAAGTATTGTCATCGGAACCAACATGTTAAATTCAACTCCGTAGGATAAGAGTGGAAGTGGTTCTAATTGAGCTTGCTAGATAGTTCATTGTTAGTTCATAGTTCATTTATTCATAACAGGGTTACACGTCAGCATTTTACGAGAACATAATTAAATCATTTAAATACACCTGAGTGTACATCACTTCAGGCTCCTTAATACAATGAAAAAACTCTTAAAAAATAATATTCGAACATTGTCAAAAATATGTACTTCATTCATCAAAAACAATGTATATATATTTTTCAATAAAATCATAATCTAATACAATACAATAATCTTAAAAATTTTAGAATGTCATCCATAAATTAATTAAAATACCTATTGGTATGGGTTCGTTGGTGACATAGTCAACTCTTCAAACGAATAAAACGTTTTCACGACGAGCCATGCTTTCAATCTATTTTTAAAGGATAAGACAGATGGTGCTTCCTTTATTTCCTCCGGTATGCGGTTGTATACTGCTGGAGCCATTACGTGCACCAGCTTCGCCGTTTTTGCCAGTCGCCGTGGCACAGCTCTCAGATGGTGCGCGTTTCGTGTTTGATACTTATGACTATCACCCAGCCTTGAATAGTCTGAATCTAATGTCTAGATCTAGGATACATACTTGTAATTGTATGTGCATTGCAAGTTATTAAAAGCTTTTTTTTTAAAAAGCTTTTAGACATTTTTTAGAGATCGGCTTGCAAAAGCAAGCCGATCTCTAAAAAATGTACCTATCAGAAAATGAATTTCCTTCATAATAATTTTTTCTTGTTTTTTTTTTCGGATATTTTAATACTTATTCTGCTATTCGGGGTAGAGAAAAATCCAACTCTTCAAAATTCATAAAAATCAGTCCAGCCGATCATGTGTTGTAAATGTCAGTACTATTCCGACCAATGCCGATTTTGTTTTTTATTTAGCTATCTAAAATTAAAACAATTTAAAAGCTTATTAACTGTGTTAAATTGGACATATTTATTTAATTTACTTCTGGTCTCACTACCTGCATATACTTTATTCTGTGGCGCAACTAAATATAAAAATGTCTGTAACTCCTTTTTGGATGAACCGATTTTGATGAAACAAAGATAAAAACCTCCGCAAGACTCCAAAAAGTACAGTTCAGCAAAATGCATTGAAATCCATGAAGTGGTTTTTACATGATGAAGTCACACACAGACAGACAGTTAGATAGACATACGAAAATTCTAAAAACGTTATATTTGGATTCTACTTCTTTCATATAGGTACTCAAATAAAAATGTTTTTTTTCTAAATTATCTTCCATGTATAGATTTCACCTTGAATACAGTTTTACTATATTCATAGATAGATGTAAAGTTTTCAAGGTGTAAAGTATTTTTGCGAAAGGCAAATTCGTTAGGTATACTTAAGGTTAGATAAGATATATATTTCTAATCAATTAATTTGTAAGAGAGTCATATAAATGCAAATTTTTATTGAACAATAAACGAAAATAATTGCATATTCTTGTTATGTGTAAATTGTTTATAGCTAATGCAAATTGTAAAAAATAAATTGCGTATTCATGTTTGTACGCGGAAAGTGTTTGATTGAGTCGAATCCCTTGTAGGTGTGCTCGATAACGTGTTTGATTGAGTCGAATCCCTTGTAGGTGTACTCGATAAAGGCTCTTATCAGTTGTCAATGACGGACTTGCACCTCGCTATCTATTGTCCACACTATAGGTACTGTATTGTAAGTATATTTTTTTCTTAAAAGCTGCTTTATCATCGACCTCCTGTGACTACTAGTACTAGTACTTTTCTATACTTTTCTTTGCTGATTATAATGTACTAGTATTCCCGCCCGCGACTTCGTCCGCGCGTACTACTTTATCGCGAATTAAAGCATCCTATGTTCTTCTAGTATATTAAAAACCAGTACAAAAGTAGCTTAGCACCAAGCTCTTGATGTTTTTTGACATACTTCTTATTTCGTTTCCATGGCAACTGTTTCTTACAGCGAGTAATCATCATTTTTCAAGTTTTTCCAGTTTTCCCGCAGAAACTTACAATTCCCCGGGATAAAAAGTATCCTATGTTTTAATCCAGGGTATAAACTATCCCCAAACAAACAAACAACAGACAACGTTTCACTTTTATATATTAGTATGGATACTTATAATAAAGCAGTAAGTAACAAAAAGTCTATACAAAGAAGATAATTCAAAAATTAGTCTAGTGGGCTTAAAATAAGCTAAAGCATCTTAAGGTTCCGTACCTCAAAAGAAAAAAAAAGGAAACCTCACAGGATCAGTTTGTTTCCCGTCTGTCTGTCTGTCTGATAAGACTCTTTTTCTCAGGAACGCATTAATGTATCAAGTTGAAATTAATATCAAATACTCAAGTCTGCACTCCCTTGGAGTTGTGAAAAACAAAACCTCTAACTTAACGCAATCAAAAGATACGGCCGCTTTTGCCGCATATTTTGACCCTCGCAAGGGAATAAACACCTATAAGTAGGGTAATTTCCCGTTGATCTAGAATCATGAAATTTGGCAAAAAGCAATTTGATATAGCACAAGTAAAAGGAAAAAGCCGAAACCCGTAACTTTGTAGTTACAACACAAAAAAATAACTTATTTTATTTTAAATTTTCGACTCTATTCCCGTGATGGACGAACATAGTTCGTCCGGAACCCTCGGTGCACGATTCCGAATCGCACTTGGCCGTTTTATTATTGCTTTCTGTCTGTCTCTCTGTTCACGCATCCCGTTAAAACTTCTGGACCGAATGCAGCGATGCAGTTTTCACAGTCCCCTAGCTTAGTACACCGGGTTATCTCAATCCGGGTTATCGGGTTATAAGTAAAAGCCGAGAAATCGATAAAAAGCTATGTAACGTGTGAACGAAGTTTTATGAAAATTTGTATATTGGTACTTTTGGTTTTGGAATAACACAATATGGAATTCTTATATCCCAGAAAAAGTACCACGCGGGCACAGCTAGTGAGAAATAAACTTCAAAGTAACTAGGTATGCGATGAAATTTATAACGCAGCACTGTCCCAGTCAGTTAGTTATACCTGGCTGTGACTATTTGTGGTCACATGGTCGCCGTTGGAAGCGCGCGAGCGGCCGGGGCGGCCAACTGTGTACCACCATGTCGGGACGAGTAATGGCTTTATCGCGCTCGATGGCAATAGATCAATTAGCTGTTAAAAAACTACGTTGCATCGAGCTCAGAACTGTTGCTTTTCCTGACGAGTTTCAGTGAGGACTTATCGATGTTATGATGTAAAAACTACGGCGCATCGAGCTCGGAACTGTTGTTTTTCCTGAGGAGTTTTAGTGAGGACTTGTCGATGTTATGATGTAAAAACTACGTCGCATCGAGCTCAGAATTGTTGTGTTTACCTGACGAGTTTTAGTGAGGACTTGTCGATGTTATGATGTAAAAACAACGTCGCATCGAGCTCAGAACTGTTGTGTTTATTATCTCACTTGTTGATGTTATGATATCAAAACTCTCAGGTGATTTTTGTAGTATTTTTGATTTTTGTAGTACTAAAAATTAACGTTTAAATATTTTTTTCTTATTTATTTCTCAGTACTTAAGATCAACGTTTTCCAAAGCATCATTAAATTACAACTCATCAAGATTGACGACTGGGGACTTTGTGATTGAAAAAAATAATTACGATCTACAAAGATATAATACAATATCCTATATACGGATATATATGATTCATTAATGATAATAACGACCGCGAATTATGAGAGATGCGAGCTATTACTGAATGTAAAACGATATTGGTTAGGTGCGCAAAGATATTATTGTACTTACGGCCCAAGTGTCTTCGCGTCATTCTTCGGCTCTCTTATACTCGTAACTACTACGATTAACTTGAATAAATTAAAGCGATACGTATTAAAGCGATACATTCACAGCGAACGTGGCTACTTCCTGTCCACAAGGAAGGGCGACACGAGTCGCTTGGCCTGCTAAGACTTCGTCATCAGGAGGCATAATATGTATAATTAGATATTTATTTCGTCAATATTAGATGGCATTTCATTCGAATCTCTACGATATTACTATTAATAAGTGAACTTACAGTCGATCTTCATATAAATGAACCTGATTAGTCCGGCATGGTCAGTATAGTTTCATCTATACTTTTAATAAAACTGTAACAGGTCCAACTCTGTACATAAAAGTTTTTTATTTTTATTATTCTCTATATTCGATACTGAAACCAAAACTGTTTTATTTTTCATTTTTGTGTTTGTCTGTCTGTCTGTCACGCCGAAGCTACTTAATGCATTCAACTGAAACTTAAAATGATTTGAGTTCATGCTACGAAGTAGGGCATTGGATAATTTTCATCCCGAAATAATAAATGGTTTCCGCAGGATATTGGTTGCAAGTTATTTAAAAGAACACGTATCACTCTGAAACTACTGGAAGAATTTTGAGGCAACTTGGCACAGTCATAGTTTATATGATGGGTTAATATTTTCGATACTTTTTATCCCAAACAAATAAAGGATTCCTGCGGGATAGGGGTCCAAAGTAATGTTAATTTTGAAGAAATAAACAATATTCTTTTGAAAGTAATCTATATTCGATACTGAAGCAAACACTTTTATTATTTTCATTTATGTCCGTCTGTCTGCCTGTATCTTGACCGTGCATCAAGCCGAAACTACTGAATGAATTCAACGTAAACTTGATATGATTTGAGTTCATATTACGAGGTAGGACATTGAATACTTTTCATCCTGAAAAAGTAAAGGTTCCAGCAGGAAATTTAAAGTTATTTATAAGAATCACGCTTAAACCACTGGACGGACTTTGATGCAACTTGATACGGTCAATTCATATGGGTAAAACTTGAGGAAACTTTTTATCACGAAAAAATAAAAGGTTCCTGCGAGATCTAAAGTAATATTAATTTTGAAGTAATAAATATCTATACTTATAATAAAGCAATAAGTAAGAAAAAGTCTGTACAAAGAAGATAATTAATAAAAAAAAGGTCTAGGGTTCTTCAAATAAGCTTTTAAAATGTTTTTTTTTTAAATCATTTTGCTTACTCTCGAACACCAGCCCGATTCAATCAAGATCCCAACAAGTGCGATTCAGCTAGAAGACCTAACTGCACTGCAACGTGGTAGGATGTGGGGGAAGGTTTGAGGAAGTGAGGGAAATTGGGGGCAAGTGACGGCAGGATAGGGTGTAGTGGACGAATGGTGGGAAATGCGGGGAAAGTTGCGGGAAGTGGGGCAGGTGGTGCGAAGAGGGGAAGACTGAAGGAAAGGGTGGGGGCAGAGTGGGAGAGAGTGATAAAATTGAAAAGGGGTAGGGGTAGTGGGGAAAGAGTGAGGAGAAATGAAGGAAGGTAGGGAAGAAATAAGGTAAGAGTAGGAAGAAAGGGGGGAAGGGTGAGGGCAAGTGGGAGAAAGGTTGGGAAGTGGGGGAAGTAAGTAACTTTTTTAAACCATGTTGGCGGACATGTTGCCACCCCGAAAGGTAACAATCACGTTGCAGTGCAGGTTAGGTTTTGTAGTTGAATCACAATGTTGTGATCGTGATTGAATAGGAATGGTGTTCGAGAGTAAGGGGGCAGGTCTGTCTGTCTGTATGTTTGTTTGTTCACGCATCACGTAAAAACTAATAAACCGATTTCAATGCAGTTTTTACTGTTGGATAGTTAAGGGTTTAAATTTAAAACTGGTGTAATTGGTATTTTAAGTCTTGGAGTAGCACATAGAGTACTTTTATCCTAGAGAAATGACCACGCGAGCGAAGCCGCGGGCACAGCTAGGCTGCAATACAAATTGATACCTAATCATATATGTGTAGTTTATTTTAAAAGGTTTATTGCATGTAGGTACATCTATACATTTAGAAATACCTACCAACTGACTGACTGACAGACAACGCACAGCCTATACCAGTGGACCTAGAGATTTTCCTGGAGGTGCATAAGGACGGTTTTTTTTTAAATTCCACATCATAGGGAGTGAAGGGGGTTGCATAGATTGCACGCGGGAAAACTGCAAGGCGCAGCTAGTATAGTATAATTTTGTCCCGTTGAAAAGTACTAAATTGTGGAAAAGTTACAATCAATTTGATAGCTGCACAATTACATGAGAAGCATCATTATCTAGCATTGTCACTTGACACAATATAAGTTAATCTAATAGCGAAGTATGTACTACTATTTATTCTGTGTCAATTGTGGGTAAGTCTAAATTCACTTTCCGTAGTCTCAGCAAACTTTCTGTGCCTTGTTTTTTTTACCAATAACTTTTTCTCCTACATACTCGTATTACAAACATTAAGAGACCAACTTGGGCTTATTGCACGACTGCCCAAAAAAGGATTGTTATGTCTGACTGACTGGAGTTCTAAGTATCTGTACCTACCTCAATCGTATTATTTAAATGTCTATTATATCTGAATGTGGATTTATCCACCATGTATGTATCTTGGTAGTGTTTTTCTCAATATTATCAGACTTGAAGAGCGTCTAAAGATATCTCAGAATCATTGTTAACTTCGTTGCATGCTGATGATGACAACATCCCCTATTATTATTTATTTTAAATTAATCTGCAAAAAAAAAAACTGGTTAATCTGCGTGTTGAATGTAAGTACCCTGGCATGCTCAAAGCTAGTTCCGCTATAAACTATCAAATAAACGGCCAGTTAGGTATTTGGACGTCTTCCAGCGCTCGCCCGCGCGCCTCAACACTTTTATCGATATTTATCGCCTGCGTCCATCCGCTGATTCATAAATATCGCTAGTGCTTATGGTGACCATTCACGCAACGGTTTACCTGAGCAGGTTAACTTTTCAGATATATCGAAGCTGTCTCGAAGGGATAACTGTACAGTTTTATTACATACACGTTCCGGTTTACCTGTACAAATAATCTGTTCAGGTAAACCTGTCCGGTATACCGTTGCGTGTATGGCCACCATAATTCGGCTTTATTTCGTCGCAACCACCTCTCGCAATACCTACTTCTAAAGTTTTTTGCGTACCTAACTAATGCATTATGAATTTGAAAATATGATTCCAATAGATAATTATTTATGGAACTCAAAACGACAGCATAAGTAGGTGATTATCAACAGTTTAGTTGTTTTTATGTTTTTATAGCAGTTAACGCCTGCTTAGCGTAAATATATATATATATATATAAAATTATTGTATAGTTTAGTTGTTAATATACCCATACAGAATTATAAGTAAGCTTAGTTTAGTAGTCATTAATATCTACTCTGGTATCATATCAATCGCTTAGCCTTTTATAGGTGAGGCATTCTGGTGATTGCTTTCGGTATAAGTTTGAGTGAGTTATGTCAATCGTGAAAAACATTATATATATATATATATATATAGTACTTTGAAACTTCGCTTTAAATTATTTTCCTTAGTTTTGTTGATAAAGTCACATAATAACATTCAATTCAATATATTTACACAAATACCTTTCACAAAAGGTGAGTAGATGCTTTATAGACGGAGCGAGCGCAAAACTCGAGCGAAGAGTCTCCGTTTCAGCTTGGGCAAAAATGCTTTTATATGTCCGGCTGTCCGCCAGTCCAGCTGTCCGGCTGTTCTTCTCTACAAGTCGCATTTTTCAACCGACCTAGACGAAACTTGGTATACATATTAACGAATTTTTGGATTTTTTTCGTCGTAATTTTTGATTTTTGTACTTCCTCCAAAAAGGGGCAAAAAGGGAGTACTGAATATCTCGACCTTATGAGATCCGATTTCGATAGGTTTTATTTTATTTAAAAGGAAGTAACAAAATGGTCTCATAAAAATTGGTGAAGATCTGACAAGGATCTTCAGTGTGATGAGCAGAAATGCTTATTATATTATTACAAAAATTAGAAATCTATTAGGTTCGTGCCCTGTCATTAGATTTGATGAAGTCATATCTAAAGTATAGACAACAGTTCACAGAAATCACAAAAGTATGTCGTAAATCGATAACGAAATTAAAATATTTATTTAAACCAAGGATGGTGAAATATGGTGTACCACAAGGGAGTCCACTAGGAGCAATCCTTTTCCTTGTTTATATTAATGATCTTCCCAATGCCATACAACACCCTACGATCTTATTTGCAGATGATAGCACAGCACTCTTCAGTAATAATAATAATGTGGAATTGGAAATTAATCAATGATTATCTGACATTATCAATTGGCTAAATATAAATTACCTCAAAATAAATATGGACAAAACGAACGATATGACATTTAAAAATAAAAATACAATTTCGAATCATCATCATCATGTCAGCCCTTAGAAGTCCACTGGTGAACATAGGCCTCCCCCAAAGAGCGCCATGACGAGCAACCTTGTGCCACCTCCATCCACCGAATTCCTGCGATGGCTACAATGTCGTCGGTCCATCGTGTGGGGGGTCTACCCACACTTCGCTTGCTTATTCGTGGCCACCATTCGAGAACCTTTATTTCCCAGCGGTTGTCGGTTCTGTGAACTATATGGCCTGCTCATTGCCACTTCAACTTGCAAACTAGGAGAGCTATGTCGGTAACCTTGGTTCTTCTACGGATTTCCTCATTTTGGATTCTCTAACTTAGTGAAACACCGAGCATAGCTCTCTCCATTGCGCGCTCCGCAACTTTGAGCTTGTGTATGAGACCAATAGTTAGCGACCATGTATCAGTGCCGTATGTCATCACTGGCAACACGCACTGATTATAAAGTTTCGTCTTGAGGCTCTGCGGTATCTGCGACGAGAAGATATGGCGTAATTTCCCGAACGCTGCCCATCCGAGTTGGATTCGTCGGTTGACCTCTTTGTCGAAGTTGGATCTACTCAGTTGGATCGTCTGACCCAAGTAGACATAGTGATCAATAGCTTCGATAATATCGTTCCCAACATAAACCGGCGTGGGTACGACATGGGCATTTGACATGATGTTCGTCTTACCCATGTTCATTTTAAGACCCACCTGTTGGGAAACAATATTGAGGTCACTGAGCATTGTGCTTAGGTCTTCCAGGGTTTCTGTCATGATGACTATATCATCGGCAAATTGAAGGTGAGTAATGTATTCGCCATTGATGTTAACACCATATCCGTTCTAGTTCAGAAGCTTGAATATATCTTCCAGTGCAGAGGTGAACAGTTTCGGAGAAATAACGTCTCCCTATCTCACCCCTTTTTGCACCTGTATAGTATTCGTGCTCTGATCCTAAAGACGGACTGTCATGGTGGCATTGCTGTACAAACACTTCAACACTTCGATGTACCTGTTGTCAATCTGGCACTGCTATAATGACTTTAGCACTGCCCAGATCTCGACTGAATCAAAGGCTTTCTCGTAATCCACAAACACTAGACATAGTGGCCGATTATACTCTTCGGTCTTCTGTATAATCAGCCGGAGCGTATGGTTGTGGTCTACGGTGCTGAAGCCTTTCCGGAATCCAGCGGAGGTGTATAATTGTCCATAGAACTTCTCGAGCTCACTCAATATCTCTGGCTTCGACGAAACGATGCTGTCACTGCCAGTTTTCAGCTTTGTTAACAGACTTTGCCCAATAGACAGATCTCTTGCGAACACTTTGGAGCCATTGTATTGCCCTCTATTGCGTTTTTAATACAAGTAGTATTATAGGAACGCAAATCTTGTCGCATCGACTTGGAGATCTGTTTATTACGCAAACTGTTATTTGACATATCCACTGAAGAATGCAGCCTCATCTCGCCTCGTTCTTTCATAAGTTTGAGTGTATGCTTAGAGAGTTTCTGTGTTCTATTTTTGCGGTGAGTCTTAAAGAACTCCGACCCGAGCGCGTAAATAATTTCCACCAGCCCGTTCTTTAGTTCGTCCACTGCATCGCATTCGGTAAGGATTTGGAAGCGATTTTGGAGCTCTAACTGAAAGCCCTCGGGGTTTTTGGATTTGGGCTATTTACTTATGATCGCTGGGGTGCATCCACGTCCATTTCCTGGATGGGCGCTTCTTGAAAAAGGAGTTCATCATAAAGAGTCCCTGCTTCACCATGAAGTTGACAAATCGCTGACCCCTTTGGTTCCGTTGTCCAAATCCAAACTGACCCACTCTCAGTTCATCGCCATTCCTCATGCCCAGCCGTGCGTTGAAGTCCCCCATCACCACTGTGAAGTGTGTTTTCGGGACATGCATGGCATTAGAAATGTCGTCATACTCAGCCTCCATTTCATCGTCTGGACGCTTCGAGTTTGGGGTGTACACCTGTATGACATTATATATAAAAGTGAAACGTTGTCTATTTGTTTGTTTGTTTGTTTGTTTGTTTGTTTGGGGAGCTTTCACGCGATAACGACTGTACGTATTTTGATGAAATTTGGAATGGAGATAGTTTACACCATGGAATAAAACATAGGATACTTTTTATTCCGGAAAATTGTAAGTTTCCACGGGAAAACTGGAATAATATTGATTACTCGCTGTAAGAAGCGGTTGCCATAGAAACGAAATAAAAAGTATGTCAAAAAAATCAAGAGCTTTGATAGATAGATAGATAGATAAACGCTTTATTGCACACCAAATAAATCATACACACAAATAAACATTTAACTTAAATAGAGTACAATAGGCGGTATTATCGCTTAAAGCGATTTCTTCCAGACAACCGTTGAATGGAGAGGAATACATTTAATTGTCATGGACGGTGGTGCTGAATAGTAAACAAAAATAAATAAATCTAAAAGGTACAAGAACTTAAACAACTAACATTTAATTAATTATTTTAATTTTAATATATTTGTATATGTGTAGTTATTGTTTAAGTTAGAACTAGGTCGGTAGGTAATATATATATATATATATATATATGTATATATACATATATAAAAACAAAGTAAATGAACACAATAACTTAATTTATTCCAATTTGCGATATGTTAAATATTTTTATCCGTTCCTTAAATACGTTTAATGATGGAAACTGACGTATCAGGACTGGTAGACTGTTGCATAGTCTAACAGCTTGTACAGCAAACGATTCATGCATCATAGAAAGTTGTAACGTGCAAGGGTATTTTCAACTGTAGATTATCTGAAGACCGCAATGACCGGGAATGTTCTGAGTGTAGAAAATGGAAGCATTCTTTGAGGTATGGAGGAGACGCAGGATTGCAAAGTATACTATTGTAAGCATTAAATTTAGCATAATGCCTTATGCTACCGAAAAGTGTGAAAGAGAAGGAATGAAAGGATTTTAGGTAAGTGAGAAAGAGTAAGCAGATATTTGTAAACAAGTGGAACGTAGTGAAAGGGATGTCTAGATGCAAAAGATTGAATGCGTGAAAGAGTAACTGAAATTGGAATAGAGCGAAAGGGATAGTTTAATTATAAAAGGTTTAGGAGTAAGTGAAATGAAAATAAAGAAACAATTATGGCGAACGTCTCTCGTTTAATTCACACCTTTACATGGCGCTGCGGCAAAAACAAATATTTTTAGACTGAAATACGTATAATTTTCTAAAAAGTATCGATTGTGTACGTAAAACACAAAAGAAAATAGGTTTTTACCAATTAATTTACAGGAATCAGGTAAATTTTTGTGAGATTAAAAAGGATTGTAGTCCAACCACGCTACTACGCCATTATTCGTATGTGTAAATTCGAAAATGGAATCATCGCACAAGGAAGAATTAGAAAAATTTACTGTTCAACAGTTGAAAGAAGAATTGCGATTTCGTATATTATGTCTTAGCGGTACGAAGCAAGATTTAATTGAAAGATTATTGAACGACAACATCAAAAAACAAGATGAAAATGTAATGGAAATGTACCAAGAAGAAAAGATCAAAAGGATGTCACAACAAATAGAATCCGAAGATATGAAAAATCAGCTAAAGAACATACAATGTAAGGAAAGTCAAGATGTACCAGGTATGTCTTCTTTGCACACAACTTCAAATGATGTGTTAACTCAAATTCTTCTAACTCAAACAGAATTAATGAAACAAATTGCTCAAAATTCAAACAATAATGTGCCTCCCTCATTTCAAGTGTTCAGCACAGCTGACACAAGCCAAGCTATACCTCTTTTTAGTGGCAAAAAGTATGAAAATGCCGTAGAATGGACAAAACAAGTCGATAGAATCTCCACATTGGCAAATTGGTCAGATAATTTGTCCATGGTAAACGCATCAATGAGGTTAAGAGGTCAGGCAAGCGACTGGCACAAGGCCATAGGCAAAAATATATACTCATGGCCTGAATGGAAAACAAAAATTATTGAAAGATTCAGTATTAAAATGTCATTTGCAGAATTTATTACATATCAACATAAAAGAACATTACGTCCTACAGAAACCTTGACAGAATACATTTATAATAAAAATGCTCTATTTGAAAAGTCACCAACTATGATTCCAGAACAAGATAAAGTCTCCCTGCTTTTAGAAGGTATCACAGATCAGCGATGGGCCATTAGCAACGCACTGCTGCAGAACAGTAGAACAGCTACTCAACCGTGCTTCAGCTTTGGATCAAATAAGGAAAGTTACATTTATTGCAAACTATAACAAACAACAATTAAGTAACAACCATTTCATGAATAACAGCACAATACAAGAGAAACCAAGTACAAATAGTAGATTTATTCCAAAGTACAACCCAGAGATACATAACGAACAAGAACAAACATGTTATCGCTGCAAACAAAAAGGCCATATTTCATATAATTGTAAAGCACAAACTACAGCTTCAACAACGTCAAACAATACTAGAAGCATTCAAAAACAAGTTGAGTTTAGTAAAGAAAGCAAAAATATGTACAGTAAGCCTTTAACCAGTTTGGAAAATAAGTACAGTAAAAATCAAGTAAGCTGTGTACAACCAGAGATGCCAAATGTGACATTAATTCCAGTAACCTTAAACAAAACCATAGAAGTACAAGGCCTTCCAGATTCAGGTTCAGTCATCACAATTATTGACAAAAATATTTTACCCGTTGATACTCAAATATACCCATGGCAAAAAGGAAATTATAAAGTAGCAGGAAATGATTTAACTCCATTAGGATGGATTTCAGCAAGATTACAGATAGGAAAAATAGATTATATTATGCCACAAGTTGCAATATGTGAAAACCTACCCGTGCCTATGATCTTAGGAAAAGATTGGCAGTTATCAGTATATGCTCGCATCATACATGAACCCGATGGTAAAATTTGCATTATTACACCCACCCACACAGAATATTTTCCAAGTGTAACAAGGACAGAAAAGTCAGTAGCCTGTTGCATTAATAAAAAAGAAATTACTGCATCAATTAACGAAAATGACATAACAAAAGTAGAACAGTTAGTCGCAGAATATCAAGATATTTTCAAAAATGATGAGAACGATATAGGAAAATTTCCAGATTTTGAGTTAGAAATAAATCTAAAACATGAAAAACCAATAAGTTGCAAGCCTTACAGATTACCAGTACCCGAACGTCAATTTTTGAAAGAAACAGTTGAAAAATGGTTAGTACAGAAAGTATGTCGATTATCAAGCTCTCCGTATGCAGCACCAATGTTTGTAGTACAACAACCATTTCACGATACTACTCCCTACAGACCTGTAGTTGATTATTCAAAAACAATTAACCCAATTACCATATTAGATATCCAGCCTATAGAAAGAATGGACGATATCATACAAACTATTTCACAATTTATTTTCAAGTTTAAATTAGATATTTATCATGCATACCATAACATTTGTATAAGAGAAGAAGATATTTTCAAAACTGCAGTTGTGACACAAGACTATCATGTAGAATTCATGAGAGTAATGTTTGGTTTAGTCGGAGGACCAGCAATCATGTCAAAAGTTGTAAACACAACTTATGGTAACCTATACAATGAAGGTGTAAGAGTATACTTCGATGATATTTCCGGAGGTGCTAATACCATTGATAAGTTGATAACAATATTAAAAAAAGTATTTGAACTAACTAGAGAGAAAAATTTAAAACTAAACAAAGAGAAATGTATATTCATCGACACAGAAATACCATTATTTGGAAGATTAATTGGATTTCAACAAGAACGCACAGATCCAAACCGTACTATTGCAGTTGAACAATATGAAACTTTGAAAACCTTATCAGAAGTAAGCTCATTTTTAGGATTTTTAGGAACTTTCAGGAAATACATTAAAAACTATGCTTCTATAGCAAAACCATTACAAGACATTTTGAAAAAGGACAAATCAATTAATATGAAAAATAATAAACAGGAAAATAGTAAAAATAAAAAGATAGAACTCACAATTGAACAATTGGAATCATTCAATAATTTAAAGAAATTAATAACGTCGGCACCAATTTTATCAAATTTTCAACAAAATGCAGAGACTATTGTAGAGACAGATAGCAGTTACAAAGGTTTAGGCGCATGTTTATTGCAAATACAAAATGGAGAAAAGAAGGTGATAGAATATGCCAGCAGAAGTTTGAAAGATGCAGAAACCCGATATCACATAAATGAGTTGGAAGTAACAGCAGCACATTGGGCAATAGTAAGTAAGTTCAGAATATATTTACTTGGTAACAAGTTCACATTAATAACAGACAGCTACTCAACAGCATATATAATAAACAAAGCAAAGTTTAACAGAAAATTTGCCAGATATGTCATAGATTTGGCACCATTTGATTTTACACCAACACATAGACCAGGAAGTCAAAATTATATAGCAGACCATCTTTCAAGATATCCATTAAATGAAGTATGTCTTATGGTAATAAGTAGCAACTTAGAAAAATTAAAATTAGCTCAAAGTAAAGACCCATTTATTCAGCAAATATGTCAGAAATTGCAAAAACAACCAACTACACAACATTTAAAGCAGATTAACGACTCATTTAAAGTACTAGACAATATTTTAATTCATATAAACAAAGAACAGTTGCAAAACAAAGAAAAAATTGTAGTTCCACAAAGCTTAAGATCAAATATAATTAAAATAGCACATGATGAAAACGGACATTTAGATTTTGAAACAACACTGAACAAAATTAAAAGTAAATACTGGTGGAAAACAATGAGACAAGACATAAAAACACACAACAACATTTTTGCACAAGTTATACAAAGTCATGTATAACTTGTGCAAAAATAAACAGACGTACAACATTAGCTTATGGTGAAATGGGACAGCGACCCATACCAGAAACTCCAATGCAAATAATATCATCAGACCATATTGTGGCACTACCATAAACAACGTCAGGAAATACATACATATTTGTACACATAGATCATGCCACAAGATATATATTTGCGAAGCCCACATGTTCTCTCTCAGCAAAAGATGTTATCGAGACCATAGAAAATGATATAATTTATATGTATGGACCACCATTAACATACATATCCGATGGAGCACCATGTTTTACAAGTCAAGTAACGCAGAAGTTTTTCTCAAAATATGGTATTGAAAGTATCACAACAACCCCGTACACTCCACAAAGTAATGGATTAGTCGAAAGGGCAAATGCTACAATAATGTCAACACTTACAAAGTATGCATTAGAAAATGAAGAAGATTGGGATAAATTATTACCAAAAGCAGTATTGGCTATAAACACTTCAGTACAGAAAACAACAAAATATTCACCCTTTTAATTATTATTTGGATTTCAACCCAGAATACCACCCAATGAAGTAAAATTTGGTACAATTTATGAAGATATAGAACGCAACCATCAACTAGATTTTTTAACAGAAGCAAGAAAACAAGCATTATTAAATATAAATGAAGTACACACGTATAACAAAAACAGATTTGACCTAAGAAGAATCCAAGACACATTTCAAAAAGATGATTATGTTTTGTATGAATGGCATAAACCAACAGACTCAAAGTTAACGCCAAGATTCAAAGGCCCGTTTAAAATAACTAGAAAAATTGGTTCAGTCTGTTATGAAATACAAGATGTAAACAAGCCATCAGTGAAGAAGATAGTAAATGTACAATTTTTGAAACCGCTAACATCACCTCACAATCTAGATTATTTTTCAGCAATTTCAGATAACCATTACAGTACAATAAATAACACCCAAGAAGGACAAGACAACCCCAGTAAGGATTACCACGTTGATGAGAACTCCCCATATGATGACCATAGTGAGAACTCCCCTGATGATGACTATACAAAGATCCTCACAATTGATGACCAATATTACACAACCAGGGCAGGACGAACAGTAAAAAAGCCTAACTATAAACAATATTACTAAATATATCACTATACCATTCTTACATAAATAATTTAGTAAAAGCATGCCTAACTAACTACAATAAGTCTGTCATAAATTCAAGTACTCTAGCTTTAAAAATAGTACTTAACAAGTAAATATAATTTCAGCTTTCTCATAAAATATAAAAACAACTAAATGTATTAAAAAGTGAATACCTAATACTTAAACTACCTATAATAATGTATGTAAAAGTAAAACATGTTAAATTATTACATAATGTATTAAATATGTGCATAGCGAGTACATAAAAATGTATGTTTAAAATGAGAAAAAGAGGATTTGTATATATTTCATAATGTAAATTAATTAAAATAAGCACTTATAAATAAACATGTAAATTTAGTTTTCTTAAAGTAAAATCATTAAATAAGCTTATAGTAAGTACATAAATTGAATGTTTAAAATATGTAAAGTAAAATATGTTCATTTTGTTTTCCTAATGTAAATTCATAAAAATAAGTATATAATCAAAACCACAAAATGTATATTATCAAGATAAAAAGTAAATCATACTATTAAGTTACATATAGAATAATATTAGTTTTCAGCGAAAATGTATAAGTTAGTACCTAGTAACCAAGTGTGACAGATGAATTGAGTGCAGTTTTTGTTTAATCATAATAAATAAGTAAGTACATAATGTAACCTAAAGTAAATAACTGTATGAATGAGAAATATAATTTAAAATTGTAAACCCTAAGAGCATGTAAGTATTAGTGAAATTTAAAATTGAATTTCCTTTCAGTCATTAAATTTGTAAATTTCAAAGGGCATGTAAGCATTAAATTTAGCATAATGCCTTATGCTACCGAAAAGTGTGAAAGAGAAGGAATGAAAGGATTTTAGGTAAGTGAGAAAGAGTAAGCAGATATTTGTAAACAAGTGGAACGTAGTGAAAGGGATGTCTAGATGCAAAAGATTGAATGCGTGAAAGAGTAACTGAAATTGGAATAGAGCGAAAGGGATAGTTTAATTATAAAAGGTTTAGGAGTAAGTGAAATGAAAATAAAGAAACAATTATGGCGAACGTCTCTCGTTTAATTCACACCTTTACACTATAAAGTAGGGAAATAATGTAAGTATTCCGACGAAGGCGAATAGGAAGCCACTTGAGCTTATGTCGAAAGTTGGAAACATGGTCATATTTGCATAATCCAAAAATGAACCTGATACAAAAGTTTTGGAGACGCTCAAGTTTATTTAGCTGATCCTCCCTTAGGTCTAGATAACAGGCGTCAGCATAGTCAAGGATTGGAAGCAGAAGAGATTGTGGAAGTGCAACTTTGGTAGCCGTTGGAAGGAACTTCTGAAGACGCTGTAAGGCACCAGCAGAAGCAAAAAGTTTGCGACTAACTGCCTCAAGTTGGGGGCCCCACGACAACGTCTGATCCATGATCACTCCAAGATTTCTTACGACCTTGTTAAAGGATATTGCAATTCCTTCAAAAGTTATTGTTGGATGGCTAGTCCAATCAATCCTGGATAACATACGGGAGCTGCCTATTACAATTACCTGTGTTTTAGTTGGGTTAATTTTTAGACCAAAAGCTCTACTCCATTCAGATATGTGCCTTAGATCTGCATTCACGGTTTCTACAGATTCATATAGCTTGTCAATAGGAGCTTTAGAGTAAATTTGTAAATCGTCTGCATAGAGGTAGTAGGAAGAGGAAAGTTTATCAGAGATAGAGTTTATGAAATTCGTGAAAAGAAGAGGAGATAAAACGCCACTTTGCGGAACGCCAGCTGTTGTATTACACCATGAAGAGAAAGCGTCTTCAAGACGAACCCTCTGCCTACGACCATACAGATAGCTATGAAAAAAGTCAATAACTGGTGGAGATAAGTTAATAGAGCGCAGCAATCCCAGAAGAATATAGAAGTCAACGGTATTAAACGCATTACTAAAGTCAAGGAGGATGAGCACAGTTAACTGACCTTTTTACATACCAGATCTGATATCATCTGTAACCTTGACTAAGGCAGTAACTGTGCTCTTGGCAGGACGGAAACCTGATTGGAAGGGGTTAAAGAGGTAATTTCTTGTAAGGAATGTGCTCAATTGGTTGTAGACAAGACGTTCGAGCACTTTGGATAGGAATGGGAGAATGGAAATTGGACGATACTCTGAGAAGGATTTTGGGTTGATTTTTTTGGGTAAAGAAATAATCTGGGCTTCCTTCCAAATAGAAGGAAATTCACCATTTATTAGAGAGTAGTTGAGGATATGACAAAGGATGGGAAGAATTATGTTAAGGATTGGGGTTATCATATTGCGGCCAATACAGTCCACACCAACAGCATTGGACACAATAGTCAATACGGTCTTCATAATATCACCGGCCAAGAATTGACTGAAACCGAAAGGAGAAAAGCGAGGAGTTGGTGTAGTTGAAAGTAGTGTGAGAGTTTTAGTTTTATCAGATCCATTTATACCAGATGAAGATGAGAAATGTTGGTTAATTAAGGGAGTCGGTATCTAAAGAGTTCGGAATAGAATCTTGTCGAGATCTACCAACCCCCAAAGACCTTAAGAAATTCCATACCTTTGCTGGATCTGTGTTATCAACGGATTCGTGAATATGGCGACGCTGAGCATCTCTACACACTCTATTGCAGCGATTTCTAGACAGAATAAATTTACTCTTATTGAGGTCGGTAGGACGATACTTGTATTTGTACTTAGCTACAACTTTTTTATGCATTAAAACTTTTATATCAGATGTCAGCCATGGCTGGCTGGCTGGTGTTTAATTTTAATAGGCCTCATTGGGGCATGGACATCATAAAGTTTCAATAACGCAGAGTTCAAAATATTGATTTTGCTGTCAATTGAGTCAGAATTCACTAACACGGACCAATCTATATTTTGAGCATCGGTGCGAAGGTTTTCCAGACACATTTTATCAAAGTTGCGCTGCATAAAAATTTTGGTCTTATCTTTGGGAGGACGAACTTTATATGATATAAATACTAGATCATGATAAGAAAAGGCATCAGCAGTGCATTGGCCATGCTTAGCAACATGAACAGGGGATGATACAATAACTAAATCAAGAAGTGAAGGTGTGGCGTTAGGGAAATGATGTGTCGCGCCGAGTGGAAGTATGTGCATGTTGCATGATTTTATAATAGATTCTAGGTTAGAAGAACGAGAATCTTTTTTATGGAGGCAGGTATTAAAATCACCCATTATAATAGAATGACTATAAAATAGAACAAGATTTTCTAAGAGGTTTTCAAAGGAAGAAAAGAAGTTGATGCGTAAGGAAGGGCTATAAAAGACTCCGATAAGAATTTTTGTGTGGGATAGAATTACTTCTATAAAGAGGTGTTCACCTGCATGGGAAGGAGGTGGTTGTGCAGACATATCAATAATTGAAAAAGGGATATGAGCACGGAGATAGATAGCTACACCGCCACCACCACTACCAGTGCGGTCATTACGGATTTGATGAAAACCTGGCAAAGGGTAAGATATTGAAGGAAGGCATGGCTTGAGCCAAGATTCGGAGACTAAAATAGCGTCGACATTTTTTTGGTTTTCAAAAGATGCTAGCATGTCAGGGAAATGAGTCGGAATACTCTGTGCGTTGATGTGAATGACGTTGAGATTATGTGGGACATCAGAGAAATGAGAAACTAGTGAATCAGAGAGAGAAGGTATGCTTACAAAACTGCCATCACTGGAACTTGTGTCATTAAACGAAGAAAGAGACATGAAATCGTCATTGCTATCTTCATCGTCACAATTTGGAATTAAAAAAGTTTAACATGTTAATATACAATAATAAACTATAAAAATACTTTATATATTTATAAAAATATAACCTAAAAAATTTAAATAAATTTTCCTCTATACTAAACAAAAACACTATACTCCACCCACCAATTGTGTTGTTATGATTTTACTATAAAATAGGACAGACACAAAACTTATTCTGCATGTTGCTTAGGAAGCACTATAGTACATACAAAATAACCAAATATTAAAAACTAAGTTTAATTATTACTAAAACACGCATTAAATGGGTACGCACGCTTTGATGCTATACCTACTTTTGCATTGGTTTTTAATATCCTCGAAGAACATGGATTTCGCGACAAACAGTAGTATGAAGTAGCGCGGACGAAGTCGTGGGCGGGAAAACTTGTAACTAATAAACAGAACAATCGTGATTTCACAACAACAGAATAATGTTTGAATGTTACCTGTGATGACAGAAGGGCGGTGCGGCTGCGCAGGGCGGGCGTGCGTGCGGTGCGGCGGCGGCACGCACGCGCGCCTCAGCAGCCGCTGCAGCCGCGACGCCGGGTACACCAGCCACGACGTCGGGTCGCGTCGCCTCTGAAATACATTTCATCGTACAGATTAGTCACTCGAACGAACGAAAGAATGGGGTTACCATTACTCACAAATTCCACATGTTCTTTACTGATAATATAACTATAACAAGTCCAATTCTGTACATTGAAGATATTTAGTTATTTTTTTGAAGGTTCTCTGTTTTCAATACTGAAGCCAAAACTGTTTTATTTTTTATTTTTGTCTGTCTGTCTTTCTAATTTTGACCACGCATTGCACCGAAACTACTGAATAAATTCAAATGAAACTTGGTATGATTTGAGTTCGTACTACAAGGTCGGACATAGGATACTTTTGGTCCCGAAAAATAAAAGCACTCCCACAGGGTAGGGGTTGAAAGTTATTTAAAAGAACACGTACCACGCTGAAGCTTCTGGATGGATTTTGATGCAATCTGGCACAGTCATAGTTTATATGAGGGGTTAAAATTGTGGATACTTTTTATCCCGAAAAAAAAGGATGCCTGCAGAATAGAGGTTTAAAGTTATGTTTATATTGAAGTATAAACAATATATTTTGGAGGGTAATCTCTATTCTGTACTGAAGCCAGAAAAGGTTTTTTTTTTACATTTTTGTTTGTCTTTATTTTGACCGCGCAACACGCTGAAACCAATGAATGAATTCAATTAAAACTTGGTACGACTTGAGTTCATAGTACGAAGTAGGACATTAGATACTTTTCATCCTGAAAAATTAAAGAGTTCCCGCAGGATAGGGGCTGAAAGTTATTTAAACGAACACTTATGACGCCGAGATGGACGGATGGATTTTGATGCGCTTGACACAGATGGGTAAAATTTGAGCATACTTTTTATCCCAAAAAAATAAAGGATTTCTGCTGGATAGGGGTCCAAAGAAATGTAAATTTTGAATTAATCAATATCTCTACTACTTATAAATATGTGCAATAAGCACGAAAAGACCGTGAAAATAAGTTAATTAAAAATAAAATGGTCTACGGTACTTAAAATACTCAGCTCAGAGCTCAGAGTTGCGCAGCGTGCAATGGAGAGAGCTATGCTCGGTGTTTCACTACGTGATAGAATCCGAAATGAGGAAATCCGTAGAAGAATCAAGGTTACCGACATAGCTCTCAGAGTTTGCAAGTTGAAGTGGCAATGGGCAGGCTATATAGTTTGCAGAACCGACAACCGCTGGGGAATAAAGGTTCTCGAATAGTGGCCACGAACAAGCAAGCGAAGTGTGGGGAGACCCCCCACACGATGGACCGACGACATTGTAGCCATCGCAGGAAGGTGGATGGAAGTGGCACAAGATCGCTCGTCATGGTGCTCTTTGAGGCCTATGTTCAGCAGTGGACTTCTAAGGGCTGACATGATGATGATGATGATGATGATGATGACCTGTTAAAATAAGCTACTGAACAAGAATACATATATATTTTTAATCATGTATGTCTGTCTGTTTGTTTGCGCATCACTTAAAAATTACTAGATCGATTACAATGCGGTTTTCATTGTTGGATAGCTTAGGGTTCAACTTAAAAACTGGTGTCATTGGTCTTTCAATCCAATGACTAGAAGCCGAGCAATAGATAAAAATCTTTTTTGATGGCTGAAGAAATTTTGATCAAATGTTGGTTTGGTATTTTAGGTCTTGGAACTGCACATAAAGTACTTTTAACCTGGAGAAATGACCAAACGTGCGAAGCCGCGGGCACAGCTACAATAAAATAATTTTAAAAACTTATCTAGGGGCTTGCAAAACAGGTACACATAAAAACAAAACACTACAATAAAATAAATAATTTTATAAGTCGACGTAGACCCTATGAAAATTGTACTTGTATGTAGAAGGGATCTGTAAATATAAATATTTATTACAATTGTTACCCCTTGTAACCTTCAATGAAGGTCGGAGTGCACCTTAGGGTACGCACTTAAGCCATAGAAACATAGTC
Source organism: Alsophila aescularia (assembly GCA_946251855.1). Classification (NCBI taxonomy): domain Eukaryota; kingdom Metazoa; phylum Arthropoda; class Insecta; order Lepidoptera; family Geometridae; genus Alsophila; species Alsophila aescularia. Next base: position 52,069,380 of record OX276383.1, on the reverse strand, counting down.
TCAATGATTTAGTCATGAGTACACATGTGGGGCCCGGCCCAGGTGGCGCGTGTAAGCCTTGCTCACAGGTGGCGCGGCGTTAGAAGCAAAAAAACTCATACAAAAACGCGCCAAGGACGCACGTGTCGCACAAAAAACGTAACCCTTTGCCGCACGCGTCTATCGCGATGTCGTGCTAATTATACCACTATCTAATGTCGACCCCTCTGACGGAACAAATTAACTGTTATAGAATCTCACGGAATTTAACGTCTAGCTTCATTTTTAACCCTTTTGACTCAATTATGACCAACGAGCGGAGTTTCCAATCTGTATGTCGTCGATCCTTGAAAGAGTTGAGTCGGGCCATGGGTTACATACATATGTACATAACTTAACAGGCGTGAATCGGGGAGCACATAGGCAAGCCTCGGTCCCTTTTTCAGACGGAATCAAAATATAAAGTGGTGTAAAATACATAGTCCGGGCCGGGGGCGTCGCGGTGGAGGCGGCGCTCGCTCTGTCTCGCTCGGTAATGTATTCACGTTTCCCGGCCGTTCATTTTTTATCGCAGTCGCGCGGCGCATTAGAATTTCCAGGCGAGAAAATCTCACGCACACCGACAACGCTCGCCACGCCGTCTGCGGGTTAAAGAGGACCGTGATGCGGCGCGGCAGCGGCGAAAGTCGCGTGGAGGGCGGGCGTCGTGAGTGCGGCGGGCGGGCGGCGCGGCGATGTGAGGTTAGGAGGCCGTACATTGTAAATTCGCGCGAAGCGGGGGGCACGACGCGCGGGAGGCGAGTGTGCGGCTCGATAAGACGTCGCGGCTTCCGCCTCGCCGCGCCTCCACGCTTGACTCACACCGAATGTGACCCTCTACCGATATGTGCATACTCATAAAGAACCTCATCTGCCATAATCATACTCAGCTATTGCTAAAATAAACTCAGTTATTTTGTTGTCTTACAAGGACGACACCAAACGCTTTGTGTGCTCTAAATTTTAGAGCAAACAATCTCTACATTCTGGCACGAGATACAATACAGTGAGGTATTAGTATTATGTCTAAATAATTAAAAAAAAGTATGTGTAGACGTAAGATAATCCGATTCAAATTTATAACATCTATAGGTAGACATCACGTACACCAGTGTGCACGAACCACTCTTACATACTAACGCGAGGCTGGATGCGTGTCCCCTGAATGCTAACCCTCCCCCGTGCGGACATGCCGCATCTCTATGTATCTACATATAGGAGAGCATTGACGAGGCTTACACTCGAATGTCTTCAAACGACTTATTGAAAAAAAAACAGTTCTCAGTCCCTCGAGTAAGTAGTCGTCTTCAAAGCAGACGAACATTGTTTCTGCCCCGGTGTCGGACTAAGCATGGCCATCATTCACCGTTCTATCGCATGTGCTCTGCATATAATAAATTAGTTATCAAATCGACATCTTCAATGCATCCATCAGTAGTTTTAGGAAGTCTTCTCTTCAACAGGACTTAACACCGTCTTAATTTTAGATATCATATATATTGTTTAATTTAGTTTTTGTTAATTTTCCCAAAAGTGTATTTTTCACTTCGAGTAGGTTATACACAAGCAATTTCAATGTTAGCTGTTTTAAGAATGATTTACAATGTGTATTAACTAGTTTAATTAACCTGTTAAAAAAAACGGCCCACAAGGTCGTAAAGTCTCTACTGCAGGTATGAGGATACTGTTAGCCGGCTACTGTGCTTGCCAAAATACAACAACAAGACAAGACTTTCGGGAAAATGTAATCCGTAGATATACCTATAGTGACAAGAGCGGCATGTGTAGAACAATAAGACGACACGTCAACAGAAAGTTTGTCTAATGTCTGACTCTAATCTACAGTGGCTACATATGTATGCATACAACAAGTATAGGTAACTATCTGTGAAAACGAGCGCAACAATTATGATAAAGAGCGCAACGGTAAATTATAAGTACATGCGAGTAGGTAGGTAGAAAATAGGCTTAGGTGTTACAAACACTTTGCGCTATTCAGCATGTAAGCAAGTTGACGCAAAAGCGTGATAAAAATTATTGTATGGGCTTAGGAAACAGGAAAGCGTTGTGTAGAATCTACGTGCCATCACGTATGACGTCTATAGCATACGGGATGGCCGCGTACCTCTTTAAGTAATAACTGGGAACATGCAGCCACAGAGAGACTGAAACTCTCTGTGGGTGCATGGGTATTGGTACAGGTTGGCTCAGGAAAACCGCGCTTTGTAAAAGGTATAAATTTACAACGCAAAGCGATCCTGAGCCAGTCTTAAATTAATTTTAACTAGGTATTAGTAATTGTAATATAAAACATAGATAGTAAGAGCAAGAGGAGGCTCACTGGGAGAAGTTTCTCTAAAATCAGTCAAGTGTGTTGACTTGCGATGAGTCACACACAGTAATGTCTTGAAATGGGACAAACTTTTAGCAACATACCTAAAGATTGGGTACCGTCTTCGTACGGGTGCGAGGAGATAAAAAGATCGAAAGTTCTCCTCGCACCCGTAGCAAAGCCATAAAATTGGTCTTTCTTCGTGGTGAAGATTCTAGGTACGACAGTAGCAAACTTCTGTTAGGTCGTTTTTTTGTGCCTGTTTTCGAGCGTGGGAAAATTAAGGCAGACAACAAAGGGGGCAAAGGTATGTTATGAATAAAGTATAACAAATCGCCCAATAGGAGAGCTTCACGTGTTTCGCGTATACTATTAATACCCATACTTCTAAAATTCGGTGTGCATTTCGTCAAAAGTTCCCGTTCGCTGTAGCCGTTGAAGACAAGAAGCTCTCCTATAAAGTGACCATAACGTAGGCATTTAGTACATCGCACCAAAGTTTATCAGGCCTCCGATAGCCAAACTCTGTAACCGGGCTATGCTATAAATTCTAAATATAAACCGTGTTGTATCTTTTATTGTTGAAGACAATAAAACATCTATAAAGTGTTACCAAACTGCGTTTCTCTTCAACTGACTCCTGAACAAACGTCCTGTGCTCGAAGAAGTCTCATTACCTCTCAACTGGTACCCTGCACCTACGTGAGAGTCTGCAACAATCTGACTTTTGGAAACATACCTATGATTCACATATAACTGAATCGTTCTAGCTAGTTTCGCATCTGCATTTATTATCCAAAAAGCCAGGAAATTTTACTAGCGTTATTTCCCGATAAAAACCACTTGCAAGTCAGAAGTGTTTTTAAGACCAGCATGGTTAACCTTCGACCGCATCATCGCTTACCATCAGGTGAGATCACAGTCGAATGCTTGCCTATCTAGCATAACGACCGGTTGGCCAAGCGGCTACTGACCTTGACAGCGAAGTCAACCAATGGTCACGGATTCGAATCCAGTAAGGTGTAAACATTTATGTGATGAGCACAAATGTTTGTTTCTGAGTCATGGATGCAATATGGTTTCCCGTTGCCTGGTACACATGGTACAGTACAGAGTATCCTAGTTTGGATCTAGGTAACTAGGTGTGAAATGTCCTGAATATATAATTAAGTATATTTATTTATAACAAACGAATGTATTTATTCTAGGGACATTTAAAAAAAATAAGTAATAGATAGGTAGAGAAACTCTTTATCGAACAGCATAAAACTTATAAACCAAGTATAACAATGGGCAGTCTGATCGTGATCTCTTCCATACATACAACCTTAGAATGGAAAGGAATAACGCATAATAAAGCACGGTGGTTTATCCAATGGGGTTAACTATTGCACAATTTAACATAAGCCAAAAACCATATAGCCATATTTCTAAATATCACAAAAAGCTGAAATAGTTACCTATTCGTCTTCGCCGGAATGCTCACATCCTTTATATTCTATTCAATATTTTATTTATTCCTTCTACTCCCTCCTATCTCAAAGAACGTTTCGTGTTCCTGCACATGACCCACTCCCGATGTTTGCGTTCCTCAGAAACTCTTCAACTCAAGACACCTCCCCACACTACACAGTTCTATGAAAAGTCGGTCATTCGCAGTAAAAGCTGTGAAACTGTGGAATGCACTTCCGCTGGATATCAGACGAGCTATCACATTACCTATATTTAAAAATATGGTAAAGAATTACTCTCTCTCCAATCTAAGGACTGCTACGTAAAAGTATGTATTTAAACCTAATTAGTAATATAATTATGTATAGTTTATTGTAATAACATGTATTAGTTTATCGTATAAATAATAACTATTTATTGTTTATTGTATTCTAAAAAAGTATCTATGTAATAGAATGTTATTTAAATGCACCGCCGTCTACTCCTTGTTCTTCCATTACTGTCCAACCAAAGGTTGTCTGGAAGAGATCGCCCATTGTACTTATTTTAAATATATATTTTTTTTATGTGTAATAATGTATTTTTAGGTGCAATAAATTATTATCTATCTATCTATAAGCATAAAATGCACACGATGTGCAATTTACATGCTTTTAAAATTCGTCACATCGCTGGTAGACCGGCGCGGGCGGGCGGGCGGTGCGCGGTCGAGGGCAGGCCGCAAAGGTCACTCGACATAACGGCACAGTCCTGGGAACTTTCCCTCCGCTCTAAAGGACATGCAACATAAATGTCAGTCACAACAGTTTTTTAATTTAATTTCCCTTTTTAGAAAGTGGAGTACAAAGTTGCACATGCAACTGTTACCTTTGTTGTAATTCTTACATTTGGCTTTAGTCTTTAGTAAGTTAGTGGTATATTTGGGCGCGTCAACAGTGACGTCATCGAAATATTATACGGCGCTAATTTGTGTGCCCTAAAAAAGATGGTGCTCTAGGAACCACACATCGTCGCCGCGCGGCCAAGGTCGGCTGTAAGAAAAAGATGGTGCTGTAGGAACCACACATCGTCGCCGCGCGGCCAAGGGCGGCTGTAAGAAAAAGATGGTGCTGTAGGAACCACACATCGTCGCCGCGCGGCGAAGGTCGGCTGTAAGAAAAAGATGGTGCTGTAGGAACCACACATCGTCGCCGCGCGGCCAAGGTCGGCTGTAAGAAAAAGATGGTGCTGTAGGAACCACACATCGTCGCCGCGCGGCCAAGGTCGGCTGTAAGAAAAATATGGTGCTGTAGGAACCACACATCGTCGCCGCGCGGCCAAGGTCGGCTGTAAGAAAAAGATGGTGCTGTAGGAACCACACATCGTCGCCGCGCGGCCAAGGTCGGCTGTAAGAAAAAGATGGTGCTGTAGGAACCACACATCGTCGCCGCGCGGCCAAGGTCGGCTGTAAGAAAAAGATGGTGCTGTAGGAACCACACATCGTCGCCGCGCGTCCAAGGTCGGCTGTAAGAAAAAGATGGTGCTGTAGGAACCACACATCGTCGCCGCGCGGCCAAGGTCGGCTGTAAGAAAAAGATGGTGCTGTAGGAACCACACATCGTCGCCGCGCGGCTAAGGTCGGCTGTAAGAAAAAGATGGTGCTGTAGGAACCACACATCGTCGCCGCGCGGCCAAGGTCGGCTGTAAGAAAAAGATGGTGCTGTAGGAACCACACATCGTCGCCGCGCGGCCAAGGTCGGCTGTAAGAAAAAGATGGTGCTGTAGGAACCACACATCGTCGCCGCGCGGCCAAGGGCGGCTGTAAGAAAAAGATGGTGCTGTAGGAACCACACATCGTCGCCGCGCGGCCAAGGGCGGCTGTAAGAAAAAGGTTGTTTCTGGCGCTATGCGCTCCAAAAATGATGTCCTGCTCGTCGAGTCGTCGAGGTGCAGGTTAAGCAGGAGAGGTGATGCATCTCGGGAGCCGATTTTATTTAACAATTTCAATGTTTTTTCTTTTTTTTAATTTTCGATTTAAAAAACTACAGGGCCAAATCTATTTAATCGTGTATCGGTGAACACACCCAGGTAATTATTTCGTGAACTTTTATTAGACACTAGCTGATGCCCGCGGCTTCTCACGCGTGGTCATTTCTCTAAGTTATAAGTGCTATTCCAAGACCTAAAATACCAATATACCAACATTTGATCAAAATACCTTCTGCCGTCAAAGTTATTTTTATCGATTGCTCGGCTTCTACTCATCGGATTGAGATACCAAGTACCCCAGTTTTTAAGTCAAACCCTAAGCTATCCAACAGTGATAACCGCATCGCAATCGGTCCAGTATTTTTTACGTAATGCGCAAACAAGCATACAGACAGACAAATAGAAAAACAGACACGAATTTAAAAAATGTTATATTCTTGTTGTTGTTGTGTATTCTTGTTGTTGTTATTTTAAGTATCCTAGACCTATTTTTTTTAATTATCTTCTTTGTACAGACTATTTCTTTCTTATTGCTTTATTATAAGTACTAGCTGATGCCCGCGGCTTTGCACGCGTTGTAATTTCTGTAGGTCAAAAGTACTATTTGTGCTATTCCAGGATCTAAAATACCAATATACCAACATTTGATCAAAATTCCTTCAGCCGTCAAAAATATTTTTATCGATTGCTCAGCTTCTACTTATCGGATTGAGATATAAGGTACCCCAGTTCTTAAGTCAAAACATAAGCTATTCAACAGTGAAAACCGCATCGCAATCGGTCCAGTAGCTTTTACGTGAGCAAACGTACAGACAGACAAACAGACAACAGACAGACACGAATTTTTTAAATGTTATGTTCTTGTTCAGTAGCTTATTTTATGTCCCCGAGACCATTTCTTTTTTGATTATCTTCTTTGTACAGACTTGTTCGTCCCTATTACTTTATTATTAGTATAGAAGATAGTTAAATAAAATAAGTCAATTAATCGTTTTCAAAGGTCTAGTCCATACCAATATTTAAAAGGGAAACTATGTCTGTTTGTGTTTGTTTGGGGAGCTTTTACGCGATAACGGCTAGACGGATTTTGATGAAATTTGGAATGGTGATAGCTATTAACCTGGAATAAATCAAAGAATACTTTCATCCTGGAAAATTGAAAGTTTCCACGGGAAAACTGGAAAAATTGTGAGTACTCGCTGTAAGAAACGGTTACCATGGAAACGAAATAACAAATATGTCACAAAACATCATGAGCATTGGTGCGGTGCTATAACTACTTTTGCATTGGTTTTTAATATTCTAGAAGAACATAGAATGTTTTGTTCGCGATAAACAGTAGTCCGCGCGGACGGAGTCGCGGGCGGGAAAGCTAGTTATTAATATTCGTGAGGACGAATTTAATACCGCATCCAAACCAAGGGTATAGAAGTTATGGTGGAATAAACATACATCTACATAATCAGAATCAGAATCAGAATCAGAATCAGAATTATTTATACAAATTATTAATAAATTAATTGTTTTTTTTTTGTTTTTTTTTTACGTAATATACATGCATTCATGCCTAGTAGGCATTTTAATATGTTATAACATATTAATTTTTAATTAAATATTAATTAATTAATTGTTTATGATTTATTTATTCATTATTTTATTTAACCTATTTTTTATTGTTTTTAATGCTATATTTAGTTTTATGATACATATAATTTGATAAATAATACTTGTGTTTATACAGGTTGCGACGTAAAGAGCAGCCAAGCCGTGGTGGGTGGACTAAGGGCGACATGACTGATCAGAAGCCAAGCCGTGGTGGGAGGACTAAGGACGACATGACTGATCAGAAGCCAAGCCGTGGTGGGTGGACTAAGGGCGATATGACTGATCAGAAGCCAAGCCGTGGTGGGTGGACTAAGGGCGACATGACTGATCAGAAGCCAAGCCGTGGTGGGTGGACTAAGGGCGACATGACTGATCAGAATATCAAAATGTGTGCTAAGTAAACGTCACGAGGTTTTCTAGATATTGGCCATTTTTTTAATTTCCTAAATAATTACACCCTTGGTCACTATTTACGATGGCGTAAAGACTAATAAAGGTATTTTCTGAGTCGGTTTTTTGAGTAAGTACTCTTATAGATAGAGGCGCTATCAAAATTAATGTTTTGTTTTTATACCACTAGCTTGGTTTTTTATTATTCAAAACTTTAATACAAAAAAAACTGAAAGTTTGAGATCCTGTGGTGAATGAAAAATGTATGGTGACCTGTGTATCCAAGTCACAATAAATTTGTCCATATCATTGAAATGATGAAACACATACACGTGGTGTTATCAGCTTTAAATTTTAATATTATAGCCTATTATAGTTGATCGTGATCATAGTGGCGTAAATTTTTGATTTGTTGGAATGTTGAATTTTCGTAAAAGTAATTTTCATAAGCCACAAAACATACAAATACAGTCCTTTTACTAGCTTACCTTCCAATGCCGCGCATTCCTATTGGCATGGGACGTGGCGTTATTGTTTTCCTATAGTTTGAAAAATTTGCGGTACTGAAAGGGTTACCAATAGTAATTTAGCAATAATTCATTAGATTCTAAGAATTATTACAAAACGAGAAAATCAAGAATAACTAATCGAGATTAGTTTACAACAAATGCAAGTCTCTACAACCGAGATACCGAGCAAAATCGTCTATTATCTATTAGTGATCATCGTGGGCACCGAGAAGGGGGTGCAAGGGGATGCAGCTGCACCCCCTTAGCTTTACACAGTGTAATTGTTGTTTTGTTACCCATAGGTACACTATAAAACTAACTTATGTAAAAATTGTTAGGTTGTGGGAAAAGTCATTAAATGAATAAAAAATTGAGGTCTGGGTTGTTGTCCAAAATGGATGACTTAATAACTGTCAATTGATATCAGTCTCCTCAGTGTGTTCCCTTTCAGTTCCTTTCCCTATGAACACTGAGCATGCACAGATCGTTCAACCTCGTATATCATTTAATTTTCTAAAATTATAGAAAGAAATAACTTACTAAGTATTTGCGCTGCTTCGATCGCGCATATTTAGTTGTATTAATTAAGACCAGGCTCTGCTTTTTTTCTCCATAAATATGCTGGTCAACCACAAACCTGATAAACATGAAACTTAACATATACATTTTTGAGATCTTTATCTCTCTAAGACTAAAACAAAAACATGATTAACAAAATTTCATTCGTTACATTTTCTTATCAAAAATTACGTTATTTTCGGTAATATTTATATTTTTCTGCTCAACGGTTATAATAAATCTCACAGCAAGAAAATATAGTTAATTATCTAATGCTTAGACAAAATTTAACTAACTAAATTATTAACCTGCCAATAAAATATATAACTTTTGAGACAAACGTCATTTGGTTCCGAGCTAAATTGTGTTCAAACATCGCTCGCAATATTCAACCCTGATACAGATTAGGGGAGTTGGCAGGGGAGTGGGGAGTGGGACAATATAACCTAGGAGCCTGGCCTTAAAATATTCATAAAGGTTTGAAAAATATTAATTCATTCCATTTTTCTTGCACTTCCAGGTTGACTGGTAGGAAATGCTACTTATCATTAAGTCCTCCTTGTACATTGTATTTGTGTGCTAAAGAATAAATAAATAAATAAAAATCATTATATTTTATTTTTACGCTGACAGAAATATATCGTGTAATGTATGTATAGAGCATCCACGATAGAGAGCTCCTGAACAACCTATTGAACGATGTGACCCGATACGCTGGTAGGTACCTACGTCGCGCGTCTGTGACTGTGATGGCGCGCAATAGTGGTCAGTTGAGTTGCCCCCAACAACAATGAATAATATGTAAAAACGCAATGAAATACGGGATAAAAACATTAAGTTACTGTCAAATTCCACTTTACACACCTAAAGATTACGATATGAAGCAAATGCAATGAAATTCGCACAGTAAATACAATTTGTATTTCATCTAAAGGTCAACGCACCGGTTAACTTAATTAAGTAAATAACAACTTTTCCACACTTTGAACATTAGAATTAGCGGGAATGTGATGAATTATGAATGTAAGAAGTTAGGTTGATGTTGGAAATTGTGTACTTTTTGTATTTAACAACACAAATATGTGCTCGCGCCGCACGTGTTTTTGCACCAGTGTTGGTGATAATGAGCATCATAACTGGGTAATTCAGGCTCGATATGGCTCCATATGGCTCAGCAGTTAAGTTAAATCACCAAAATGTAGCCCAAAAACGAAAAACCCTTGGCCAGGGACTCACCCGCCTTCTGCCGTCGATCTGTGCTCCGGCACAGGCTGCAGACCCGGAAAATTGGGTTTCACGTGCGCGCACTAGCGTTTTAACAGCAGAGTAGCGCGTTTTAACAGCAGAGGAAACGAAGTCACTAATTTCCGCCCGAAAGCAGTTGTCGATAGTTCAAACCACGCGCGTTAGGGGGCGCGCGTTGTTCAAGATGGCGGTTTTGGCGGGTGATTTGAATTAATAGGCCAAGACCCTACACATAACAGGATATGTACTAAATTCTTCAAAATATGTACTAACTTTTTTTCCCCGACCTGTGTCTGCATTGTTTAGTTGATAGAGTTATTAATAGCAAGAATACTGTGAAGTCTTCGATTAGCTGCTAATAATCTTTGGGCTCATCTTGCTCAACGTAGCGAGTGGTTTTTAAAGTAAAAAAATGACAGTAAAACCACCGATGCTTATTTATGGTCACTGTTTGTTTGACTTTAAGTCACACATTTTGCAGGTTTGCAAACTGAAATAACGTCTGACCGAGCCCAGCCAAATTAAGGTCATTTGAAGCACGTCGATTCAAGCGGCACGAGTCTCTTACCACCTGTATCCTGCATAATCATCATAACTCCACTTGGTATATCCAAATACTATATTAGTGCGAATTGCAATTGGAACTCGTTTTAGCGAGCAGCGCGGGTGCCAGAAGCCGTGTTCGTTGCCTGCGCACGCGACGGTGACGGTTGCCCTCCGCTGCCTGCGCAGTCACACTTGTGTCACTACCAACGACTACGCGCAATTACCCGAAGATAATTTTATGAACTCAAAACTTACTCAAACTTATGGCAGAACGAAGCGAGATGAGACTGCAGTCTTCTTCTTCAGTGGATATGTCGAGTTATAGTTTGCTTAATAAACAGATCTCCAAGTCGACGCGACACGATTTGCGTTCCTATAATACTAATTACATTAAAAACGCAATAGAGCGGAACAAGGGCTCCAAAGTGTTTGCAAGATATCTGTCTATTGGACAAAGCCTGTTGACGAAGCTGAAGACCGACAGTGGCAGCATCATTTCGTCGAAGCCAAAGACTTTGAGTGAGCTCGAGTAGTTCTATGCGCAATTATACACCTCATTGTGTAGTCCTCCTAGCACAACTAGCAATGCAAGAGCCCGTTTGACCCGATATTATACCAAAGATATCCTGGACGTCAGCCTATACGAGATCAGAATGGCTCTCAAACAGCTTAAGAGCAACAAGGCACCAGGGGAGAACGGAATAACTACAGAGTCAACCGACGAATCCAACTCGTATGGGCAGCGTTCGGGAAATTACGCCATATCTTCTCATCGCAGGTACTGCAGAACCTCAAGACGAAAGTTTATAATCAGTGCGTGTTGCCAGTGATGACATATGGCACTGAGACGTGGTCGCTAACTATTGATCTCATACACAAGCTCAAAGTCGCGCAGCGTACAATGGAAAGAGCTATGCTCGGTGTTTGTACTACTTGATAGAAACCGAAATGAGGAAATCCGCAGAAGAACCAAGGTTACCGACATAGCTCACAGAGTTTATTTATTTATTTATTTATTAATTTAGATTAAATAGTTTAAAAACTAGTTACATGTACATTGTTACATTATATGCCGAACATAAGCCAAAGTAAATCTACATTGCACATGCTAAATATATATATTTTTGTTTGATGGTACCTAGTCAAAACAACAACAAGGTACAAAAGTAAGTAGTTAAGTAATTACTAAAGTATGTAGGTATCCTACATAATTATATTTACTAACATTTCAAATGACGGACTGCAATGCGGTGTCTACACCTATTGAGAAATACCTAACTACTGAATCAGGGATAGTTGGAGACCCTGACAAATACAAATTTCCATAAAGAGAGGCCGTAGGTGCTCTAGCGTACCAAATGACCGGCATTCGTCCCAACATAGCGTTTGCTGTTGGAGTAGTTTCCAGAAGCTTAGAGAATCCAACCAAAGCTGATTGGCAAAGAGTCAAGATAATTTTTAGATACCTTAAAGGAACTACGACTTATGGTATAACATATAGTCCCACTTGGAGCAGTACGAAGGCTACAGCGATGCAGATCACGCTGGAGATGAGCAAACAGGACGTTCCACCACAGGGGTTGCGTGTATTTTTGCCGGTGGAATCGTTTCTTAGCTAAGCCAAGCCGTCAAGCATCGGTAGCAATCTCTACTACAGAGGCTGAGATTGTAGCTTCGAGCAAAGGTGCACGAGAACTAATTTGGCTTCAGAGTTTTTTTTTTCTCAAAGACTATTATTATTATTTTTGCACGTTATATTGGATCGCAGCTTCTTTGACGTTGAAATGACGTCATTTAGACGTGTCATATTGGTCTGTAACGTCTGTTACATCAAAAAGACGTGACCATGTGATATCTGTTTAAGGTATTTTGATACGTCAGAAACATGACGTTATTTAGACGTGTTATATTGGTCTGTAACATCTGTTACGTCAAAAGGGTGTGACTATGTGACGTCTCTTTAGGGTATTTTAAGAAGTTTTTTATTCGTCAGAAACATGACGTCATTCAAACGTGTCCTATTGGTCTGTAACGTCTGTTACGTCAAATGGAGGTGACCATGTGACGTCTGTTTATGGTATTTTGAGTAATTTTTTATCTGTCAGAAATATGATGTCATTTAAACAAGTCATATTGGTCTGTAACGTCTCTTATGTCAAAAGGAAGTGACCATGTGACGTCTTTTAGGGTATTTTAAGACTTTTTTTATTCGTCAGAAATATGATGTTATTAATACGTGTCATAATGGTCTGTAACGTCTGTTACGTCAAAAGGACGTAAACAAGAAAGTTCGCATTAAGGTCACTGACGTCACCTTCCTACCAGGGTAGAGTCTCGATGACTTCACCGAACATTGCACTAGCGAATAGTTAAACTGGATTGAGTGACAAACTTAACTTTGCCATTGGAAAACTGTTGTCGACAGAGGTTGCGGTCAGTTTACCAACTGCAAATAAGTTTATAGTCGCAAAAAACATTTTTAGTTGTGATTCGTCTACAAATTAAAGGTTTTCGTTTTTTTGTTGTTGTGATATAAGACACTGCTTCTTGCCTTTTATGATACTAGGTCAATTGCGAAGTACCCTGTAGGTTTCGATTCCCTTGCGAGTGTCAAAATATGCGGCATAAACGGCCGTGTCTTTTAATTGTGTTGACAGAAAGACAGACGGACAAAGAAGTGATCCTATCAGGGTTCCTTTTTTCCTTTTGAGATACGGAACCATTAAAAACGGAACACTACAAGTTTATCTGAGACTATAACACGAAAACCACCTAGTACAGTCTCACCTAGTAACACGCCAATATCTAAGTCTCTCCTGACCGCCTGTATGTTTACAAGCAGACTAGTCTCGCAGCAGACGGCGCGTGTCGGTAACGATACAGCTCATTACATGCACCGCCATCTCACAAACTCCGCCAGTAAGCGCGCCACCTAGTGTGCAGCCATAGAAGAAGAACCCATAGAAGGTATGTTTCCAAACAACGCCTTCTCAAAACATAAGCTACAAATTCGCTACGTGTGCTATGTTTACTTGCCTCGTCACGCACACAGACGCAAACATAATGTGGCAAGTTAAAATGTTTTTCCCCTAACATTTGGGTAATTGATTTAAAAGTAAGGATATGCCCATACCGTATTAAACGCATATTTTAATCGTACCTATGTACTTACAAAGAACTAGCGATATTTATAAAATTTTACTTAAAAGTCTTTCACTGATGTACCGACGGTGCGGATACGCTGTGAAATACTAGCAGGGAGCGTCCAGCATCATGGTTTCATCGTCATTAGATTACCTCTCAATTTAGCGTGCGGTCAGCTAACGAACGGTTTCGCGTATGATTCACGTCCCTGTGGCCCTAATATCACGTTTTTGGCTCGCTGAGATGGTGCTTGTTGTTGGGTACCTCTGTACGTAGTAACATAAATAATCTATAGCTCTGTATATTTAACACTATTTTCAAAGCCCTTTAGCAATATTTGAGTAAGTTTGTTTGTTTATAGAATTGTAGCATTTGAAGCTTCATAAACTAGTTTAACCAGCTTTGTTCGGAGCTATGAATGTTTGTTCATAGATAAAAATGTTAGATTTCCTATTTCTTTTACTTGTCTCGACAAGTGCACCTTTGTAGGCATTGCTTCATGGTGTAATCTACGTAGGCCACATATTCTTGTGATGTTTGTTGGATTCCAACCATTCCAGGTCTACAGCTCACAGAGCCAGTAGTATCAAATGCAGACTTCTTCTTTTTCTTTTTTTATTAGATGGCTTCTGCGGAGGCACTAGCCTACTAGCAATTTCGCCAATGTCAAGTTTAATAGTTTATAGTAATGTCACGTCACAGTCATTAATTGTCAAGTCAAAGTCACGAATCAGTAAAATGGTGGACATTTACTAAAACTTCCGTAGGAGATTTGGATAAATCACAAAATGCCATTTATATCTGCGTTTGATTCTTTTGCCTACACTCGTGCACGTTAACGAACACCTAATGGTTAATATTCCACCAATATTACACAGCAATACTAGAAGAAACACAAGATTGAGAATAAAACAACAACAACAAAAACAACAACAAACAACATTTTGAACATTTTGAATTTTTGCAAAAAACCCCAAATGCAGACTTATTAGCACGACAGAGACACGCATATGAAAGGCACTGACGGGCACTCCATTGAGCTAGTTTGCTATATCCATGGGTCGATCTCTTTGAACCACAGATAGTTTGATCTCTGAGTTTGAATTTAGTTAGCTGGTCTGTATTGTGTGGTCATCGTTGTCATTATAGCAAACAGATTTTTTAATACTCATGCAAATCCTTAGTTTGTGTGAAGTCGACAACGACATGTCCGCGAGCGGCACGTTCGCCGGTGGTACTGATTACCTCCAATAAAAATTCGGATCACATATTTGAAAAACAGTAGGATATGTTGTGGACGATAAATCGATTACCAGCAGTTCAGCGAATCGCCTATGAATATGGAGATGTTCGCACATTGTGAGCGGCCGTGGAGCACGCGTGCTGCCTACCCCGTGTTGTGGACGACCACGTGCGTTTAGTATATAGAACGTGAGAAGGGTTGATAATATTATACCACAAGTGTTGTACAATGTGGAGATGTTAGCACATTGTCCGCGGCCGCGGAGCTCGCATATTGCCTACCCCGTTTAGTGGACGATCACGTGCGTTTAGTATATACTCGTAGAAACGTGAGAAGGGTTGATAATATTATATCACAATTGCTGTACAATATGGAGATGTTCGCACATTATCCGCGGCCGCGGAACTCGCGTGCTGCCTACCCCGTGTAGTGGACGACCACGTGCGTTTAGAATTGTGATCAATGGGCACAATTAAAACATTTGTATTTTTTTAAGTTGATAATGATTTCCTCAATTGGTACATAATAAAATTCGGGGTCGGGTCATGACTTCCTATACTCAATACAACAAAATCATTACACGCTTTATTACACGCTTTATATTAGCTTCACTTGTATGTTTGTATGTTTGTAACCGACTCCTTTGGACGCTATTTTGACCCACTTTAAACGGTCAGATTTCATTCAAATTTTGCACACTTGTCATTTTTTGTTAAAGTTTTCCCTAGTTCATAACATTGTTTCAGGATATCATAGCATAAGATATATAAATAGAAGTACAAATAAATCAAAAGCAACTTGGGGTATCATACAACAATCAATAATATACACACAACGATAGAAAGTATTAAAATAGAAAATTAAGAAATAACTGATCAACAACACATATCTGAGAAATTAAATAATCATTTTTTAAACTTAAATAAATCTATAATGAGCAACTTATCTCTAAACAATAATAACAAAAAGTTAACACAGCAAAACCACAAGTCCATCTTCTTAACTCCAGTGGACAGTGCTGAAATAAGAAATATTGTTAAAAAACTAAAAAATAAAACGTCTGTTGGGCATGATAACATATCTATACAGTTAATAAAAGTAGCATTGATTTCATTGTTTACTCACTTGTGTACATATTTTCATTTCCAACTCTCGGAGCAGCTGATTATTTTGTTCTTTCAATTCATTAATCTGTAAGTATCCTCATATAGAAATATTAGGAAGACTTACATTGGAGATCCGCAGCGGTTCCAGACACCAGGATCAGGTCATTGGCAAAACGTAGGTCACTTTTCTTATTCCAATTCAAGGTCCTCATGATATGTTCCAAAAGGCTTGTAAATAACTTGGGCAAGATGGTGTCACCTTGCCTTACGCCCCTGCCAATTGGAATAGGGTCAGATAGTCTGTACATTGTTGCGGTCCTGTACAGCTTCTGGAGGATTTCCACATATCACTTGTCAGTGCCGCAATGATGGAGAGAATTAAACACTACCCAGTGTTCCACACTGTTGAAATCCTTTTCGTAGTCGACAAACGCGAAACACAAGGGCCTGTTAATTATCTGCAACTCTCCATGAGTTGGCTGACAGCGTGATCGTGATCCATAGTCATGAAGCCACTCCGGAAGCCAGCTTTATCTACAAGGTACCTTTATGTCAAAAGGGTGGGATAATCTGTTACATAGGACCCTAAAGAACAGTTTATAACATGCGAAAGGAGGCTAATCGGGCCATAATTTTGCAATTTAGTTTTGTCCCATTTCTTGTGCAGGATTGAAACTGTGGCAGTTTTTCACGTTTTAGGTGTGATACCTTGATAGAAGAAGACTTACATGAAGATGAAGAGTTTTGCTAGCGGTTGTAATGCAGGGATCCCACCAGCCTGCCAGATCTCTACGTATATACCATCTCCTCCAGATGCTTTACCGCGTTTCATTAGACCAAGAGCAAACTCAATCTCGTCTTCTGTGATTGATAGTAAAATCTCATCGTTCAACTGGGTCTGCTCCAACTCGCCAGAGGGCTAAAAAAGGTGTACAATGTATGATGCCGCTAGCGGCTGCGTGGATGTTGTGCGTCACCACCGACAGTACCAAGATAGACGCGTGCAGGTGCGAGTTCTTAGAGCGTTTCCTTCCCCGAACCGTGCACGGGAGTCGCGGTCACGCGCGGTGCGCTATTGTAATGGAGTGCGTGACCAGCCTTCTCATAGCCCTTAATGTCAATGATGGATTGTGCAACTAGTGCTGACCTCTGACTCTCATCGGGAGCTTCCAAAGTGGTATCTTTCTTTCAAACTTACTTCCTGTTCTATGTTTACTCACCGCTGGCATTCTGCAAAGAGCTTTTTTTAAGTCGCTAGCATAAAAAACAGAAGTATTCCAACCAACCTCTCAGATTAGTGTACAATATTTTCACATACCAACCTTTATATTTCTATTTTAAAAGACAACATGATATAAGTTCAACAAGTACAAATAAAAAAATTGTAACCCTGGACCCCCCATATAGCTATGAACCATCTCGATCACATCAGTTTTTAAACATAAAAAACCACATCAAAATCGGTCCATTCGTTTGGAAGCTACGATTCTCACCCTCCTCCCCCTTGCCTCCTTCTCCCATTATAGCTAAGAACCATCTTGTTTACCCCAGCTTTCATACATAAAAAACCGCAGCTAAATCGGAAAGCTACGATTCTCACTCCCCTTTTCTCACCTCCTAAATCCCCCCCCCCCCCCCCCTCCATTCCCTATATATCTAAGAACCATCTCGATCTCGATCACATAACGATTATCACCTCTCCCTCCTTCCCCACTTTATAGCTAAGAACCATCTCGTTTACCCCAGCTTTCAAACATAAAAAACCGCAGCTAAATCGGTCCATGCGTTTGGAAGCTACGATGTCACAGAAAGACACACACGCACACCCTCACACACCGTGATACACACACACCCTAAACTTATAATACGTTCGGATAAAAACAGCCCATGACACTCTTGCGATAAAAACGAATCGACACCTCGCTTGTGAAAATAGGACCAAGTTTTTAGTTTGAACACGTAATCCAAGATATGCTTCACCATAGTCGGGTAAAAAAAATAGTCTATGACATTCTTTCTGTAAATGAAGACAAATCGATTCACACCTCTTTTGTTAAAATCGGACCAAGTTTTTAGTTTTTTTACACATAGCCCTTCTTATGATTCGCCGTAGTCGGATAAAAATATTGCCTAATGACACTCTGTACCTGAATTCGAATCGATTGACACCTCGCATCCTTGCATGTCAAAATCGGATCAATAGGAGCGACGCTGTGGTGTGACATCCACATAACCAGTTACATAGATACATAGACTGTTAAACTCATTACCCTTCCCTTGCTTTGCTGTAGTCGGGTAAAAACGGGAGTTTATCATCATCATTTCAGTCTTAAGCAGTCCACTGCTGAACATAGGCCTCCCCAAAAGAGCGCCACGACGAACGGTCTTGTGCCGCTTCCATCCACCGACTCCCTGCGATGGCTACAATGTCGTCCGTCTATCGTGTGGGGGGTCTCCTTACACTTCGCTTGCTTGTTCGTGGTCGCCATTCCAGAACCTTTATTCCCCAGCGGTTGTTGGCTCTGCGAACTATATGGCTTGCCCATTGCCACTTCAACTTGCAAATTCTGAGAGCTATGTCGATAACCTTGGTTATTTGACGGATTTCCTCGTTACGGATCTTATCACGTAGTGAAACTCCAAGCATAGCTCTCCATTGCACGCTGCGTGACTTTGACCAATAGTAAGCGACCACGTCTCAGTGCCGTATGTCATCACTGGCAACACGCACTGATTATAAACTTTCGTCTTGAGGCACTGCGGTATCTGTGACGAGAAGTTGTGGCGTAATTTCCCAAACGCTACCCATGCGAGTTGGATTCGTCACTTGATCTCTTTGTCGAAATTGGATCTACCCAGTTGGATCGTCTGACCGTGATCAACAGCTTCGATAATATCGTTCCCAACATAGACCGGCATGGGTGCGACATGGGCATTTGATAAGAACCTCGTCTTACCCATGTTCATTTTAAGACCCACCTATTGAGAAACAATATTGAGGTCACTGAGCATTATCCTTAGGTCTTACAGGGCTTCTGCCATGATGACTATATCATCAGCAAATTGAAGGTGCATTCGCCATTGATGTTGACACCATATCCGTTCTAAATCAGAAGCTTGAATATATCATCCAGTGACGAGAAATAACGTCTCCCTGTCTCACTCCTTTTTGTAACTGGATATAATTCGTGCTCTCATCTTGAAGACGGACAGTCATGGTGGCCTTATTGTACAACACTTCAACACTTCGATGTACCGGTAGTCAATCTAGCACCGCTGTAATGACTGTGTTCAGTCGATACCTGGGCTAGCACTGCCCAGGTATCGACTGAATCAAAGGCTTTCTCGTAATCCACAAATGCTAGACATAGTAGCCCATTATACTCTTCGGTCTTGTGTATAATCTGCCGAAGCGCATGGATGTGGTCTACGGTGCTAAAGCCCATCCGGAATCCAGCTTGTTCGCGAGGCTGAAAGTCGTCGAACCTACGAGCCAGCCGGTTTGTATCTACTCTCGAAAACAGCTTATAGACGTGGCTCAGCAGTGATATGGGCCTGTAATTCTTCAAGAGGGTGTTATCACCTTTCTTGAAGAACAACACCACGACGTCGTTAAATATTTAAACGGGACTTAATCGCGCTGAAAACTTAATATTTATTTACCTCGACGTTTCGATCAAGTTGCATTGATTGTGGTCACGAGAAGACTGAAGTAGCGGGTGTCAGCGTCGAGAAGGGCGAGCGTTGTCTCCAACTACCCGCATTTGGTTTTGTAAAAATTCAGAATTGTCACGACACACTACACTAACGACATCTGCAGATATCTTCTGACATAAACCGCGACGCGAACACTTGCTTATCACGGCATTCCAGGACGCAGCCAACTTGAAACCATCCTCTCGGTTGAAATTGGGATACTTTTTAATTTCAACCGCTTCACGTACAATCCTGGAGTAGTAGTGACGTTCCGTGGAGAGGATCTTCGGGTCATGGAATTTAATCCAGTGATTAGGGCCCGATTCGAGCAAATGCTCAGCGATTGCAGATTTATTTATCTGGCGGTTCTATACAGCTGCAATGTGTTCTTTGACCCTTTCCGCTATAGTACGCTTAGTTTGTCCAATGTAGGAACTACTGCAGCTGAAATCTATCTTATATACGCCAGGAGTTTGAAAAGGAATGACATCTTTCGGTGTTCTAACATGCCTTGCTAACTTGGATAAAGGAGTATAAACAGTCTTGATAGACAAGTCCTTTAATAAAGCACCGACTTTATCCGTCACTCCTTTTACATAAGGCATGAAAGCCGGCTGTCTATCGACATCAGACCTACTCTTTTTATATCTGCGTCTAGGACGCCAACGTCTGGTCACCACATATCCGGTCACATATGCATCATGTCTGGTCACATATGCGTCCTAGACGCAGATATAAAAAGGGTAGGTCTGATGTCGATAGACAGCCGGCTTTAATGAAGAAGGAGGGACTCCTTCTCCATTAAATCAGCCAATCCTGTCCCCTTTGGTTCCGCTGCCCAAATTCAAACTGCCCCACTCTCAGTTCATCGCCATTCCT
The DNA here is from genome assembly GCA_946251855.1 of Alsophila aescularia. Taxonomy (NCBI): domain Eukaryota; kingdom Metazoa; phylum Arthropoda; class Insecta; order Lepidoptera; family Geometridae; genus Alsophila; species Alsophila aescularia. Next base: position 52,048,689 of record OX276383.1, on the reverse strand, counting down.
CATGTCCAGCCATGCGTTGAAGAGAACGGGTGTTTAATTATTCCAACAATAGTTTCAACTCCATCCAGTGGTCTTTCTTAAGGGGAGTGTGGAACGCTCGCAAAAGTGTCTCGCCTTGCACTAACTTTTCTAGTATCAAAATAACAGTGGTTGTGAACACATCACCATTCTTAATTCGTATATATGCATTTCTGATAATTAATAAAAAGACATAATTGATAGATTCAGGCGTTACTTTGCGGAAATCCATATTTAAAATGAACAAAATAAAAATATGTAGCTTACTTCCGCCAAAACTGTAAGTCAGACAAATGATAAATGGTAAAATTAACACAAGTAAAACCCCACGCTAAACAAAACCCTCAGTCCAGCATTCGACGAGTCAACATCACCCGAAGATGCCTCGTGCAGAGGCGAAACACGTGTCGTATTGATGTCAGACGTTTGGTATTTGGATCGAGGTATATGTTTTTTATTGTGTTTTTTTTATATTATATGTATATGAATATATAAGTGTTTCGATACTTGTATTTGGGTAGGGTTTGTTTAGCTTGGGGTTTTTTTATTGTGTATATATATTTATATATATTATTTGTATATAAGTGTTTTTTCTGGCCTTAGCTTTTCTTTCATTTATATTTTTCATTAGTTCAATCTGGGGTAGGGTTTTGTTTAGCGTGGGGTTTTACTTGTGTTAATTTTACCATTTATCATTTGTCTGACTTACAGTTTTGGCGGAAGTAAGCTACATATTTTTATTTTGTTCATTTTTTAATAAAAAGACATTGTCTTATGAGTCATAACACATAGTCAGAATATCAGACGAATTATTCAAATAAAGCAAACCCGCCGAATTAGAATGGTATCCACGTGGCTTGCAGGTTTGTGCGTTAGTTCGATACCATTCACAAGACGAATTGAATTTCTTTGATGCAGTTCTCGGTAGAGCTCCGGTCGATCATTGAATTCATTGAATGAAAAGTGTGGCTCGGGTTTTAATTAGATCCATAAAGCTTGCGAAGGAAATGAAGAGTTTTTAATATATTATAATTACCGCCGTTAAAATAATAATGGCGGCTCCAAACTTTTTTTAAAATATATGTATAGCTTTGTGATTACTACTTGTATCAGACTGCATGTCAAGGAGAGTATTATGTTCATCTGTGTTTGTATGCCAAATGTAATGATTGGGAGAATTGCGACATATAAAGTATCGCTAGAACTGTGGGTCCTCAAAGTGTATATAGGCTATTATGATGAAGAATATTTTTTAGCTTTCCCGCCTGCGACTTTGTCCGTGCGGACTACTACAGTTTATCGCTGAAAAAAGCATCCAATTCTATGTTTTATTCCAGGGTATAAGCTATCTCCATTCCAAATTTTATCAAAATCCATTCAGCCGTTATTTCGTGAAAGCTCCCCAAACAAACAAACAGACAACGTTTCAATTTTTATATAAATTAGTATGTTTCTTTTGGATTGTGGGCATTAGACGCTTTAATACTATTATCGTCATCTACCTCTACGTTTTCAATTCTTACAATAATAATTAAAAAAAAAAACGAAAATGCTTGTCTTCTGTGTAGTCAAGCCAAGTCAAAGTGTTTTATTGCAAACTAGATCTGCCCGCGGCTTTTCCTGTGTGGTCAAATCATTTAAAAATAGCCCGTATCTGTTATTCCAGGACCAAAAGTATAGTAGTCGCAGACAATCTTTAGGTTTGTGAAGTTAAGCTCTGTGAACGATTGCGCAGGTACTGCTGTGTGGGATAAAACAGCATAAAGTAAGAGCGAGATAGAATATGCGAAAAACGTAACACTCGCTTACGTTTTTAGCGAGGCAGTTATACAACGCTGTCTTCACTTTCAACATTGGGACTACGCCTGAAAAAATAGCAGTTTGCGCCGCGACTAGCAGATAACTTCCGGACACATACTTCCGCTGCGACTACTGTACCTAGGTTGTGTCCGATTGTACAATGACTTGACATATCAGTTATTTAACGAATTAAGGTTTAGACGAATAGTTGATGAGGGTTTTGACGAATAACTGTTTTGAACAATCGCGAAATTATCAAATTAAGCTTTTGACTTGTGTAGCATATTCGACCAACCAAGTATTTGACAAGTCTCTGCGAAACCCTATAAATAAAATACAATATACTACAATTTTTCAAAATTCGTTCAGCCTTAAATAGTTTTGTTATCGATTGCTCGGTATCTAATCATCGGATTAAGATACCAAGGTATCCCAGTTTTTAAGCCAAACTCTAAACTATCCAATATTGTAAACTGAATTGCAATCGGTCCAGTAGTTTTAACGTGATGTGCGAACAAACATACAGACAAACAAACTAACAAACAAAAAGACACGCAGACAAACAGAAAGACACGATTTAAAAAAATAGCTTATTTTAAGTACCCTGAACATTGAATTTGGATGTCCATGAACCTGAAAATTATCTTCATTGTACATACTTTTTCGTTCTTATTGCTTTACTGCACTTGTTCATACCCGCGGCTACGCATGCTTGCTCATTTCTCTAGGTTAAAAGTACCTACTCTATGTGCCATTCCAGGACCTAAAATACTAATAAGATCAAATCAATAAAATTTTGGTAAACTAAGTATGCTTTGAGTTTGAAAAGGAAATGTCTCTTTCATGCGCCAACAGAGTTAAATCTCACACTGGAAAAGGAAATACCCTTCTGACTCTACCGGTGCTTCGAAAATACGCCCTTTAGAGAAGAGAGCTCCAAGAAACTCTACGCGGATGTCATTATAGATTATGCGGACCAGCCACCATCAACAACCACGCGATCTCAATCCGCTGGGACTGCTATATTCGTATTCAATTACACGGTACACGGACTTTAATCAAACTTGGCTAAATCACTCATTACTCCATCCAAAAACTAATAGGTCTCGTTATATTGATATAATTCGTAATCAGCATTTTAATCGACCATTAATATTATTGAATCGAGATTTATTAATGCAGGCTCGGTGTTATGCGGCTCACGACTCACACAGGTGTGCCGCGCGTCCAAGGAATAACAAACAACGCCGGTGTGGAGGGAGCCTTAAACAAATTTATCAGACATTCTAAACAAGCGATCTTGAACCCTATGCCTAGAGAACTAACTAAATTAATTCGACAGTAAATATGCTTGTCCCAGACCCTAATATCGATAATACTGTCCACAAGACTTTACATATGATTTTTTACGCATTGAGTGTTGAATAAAACTTTGTCCTGGATATGTCTCGCTGCAGATTAAATATAAATACGCGACGCGCATGTAAAACGAGGCGTTGATCTCACGAACTGTTTTTCAATTCGATTTCCTTGGAAATTGATTATGAATTTAAATCATAGGTATTATTAGGCAGTTACTAGGAATTAAGACATTTTGAAGTTTAACTTTACAAATGCTGAATGCTCTATGGCCGATACGTATAAAATCTATTTAAACACCGAACATTGAGTAACACCCTCACCGCACCCTCTCTGCGCTCAACTCTCTCTTGGCTTCTAATCCTATGACAGATGTGTTTGCGGATGGATGGATGGAAACACTGTCAGTGTGTCTGAGGAGGTTTTGTGTGAAAGATGGAAGATTGTCTAATTTGTCTGTTTTTTTAATATAATTTGTAGCATATAGATATATACATAGATAGGTAACACTTTATTGCTCCTAAATAATCACAAATAAAAAAATAACTTTAAAAGTAGTACTATCGGCGGCCTTATCGCTAAGCAGCGATCTCTTCCAGACAACCATTGATTAGACTGAGACACATGACTATATAATAGAAGTTAGTTGTTGGTAGGAAACGTTTTAGTAAAATACTAGAAAAAGATAAAAAACAAATAATACAAAAAAAAAGTTATGTCAAGATAATACTATTTAATATTATGTTATTTACATATTTCTTTACTACTAAACATATCAACATTGTAAAAAACTAATAAATATATTATGGTAGGTTAATCATAACGTGCGGTATTAATAGTTACTGCCAAAATTAAAAGTTTCAATGACGAAAGGTAAAAGTTCTTAACCTGATCTTTGAAACTTGGCGACGATTGTGCTTTTCTTACAGAAACCGGTAAAGAGTTCCACAGACGTAGTGCTTGTACACCGAAATACTTATTATAATATGATGTTTGTGCAGAGGAAACTTTACAAGGAGATTTTCTAATGACCGTAAGAAGCAGGGCTTTGAGCAATGCAGGAATTCAAATCGTCCCTGAAGATACCTTGGAGAAGTGGCATCGTACAGAACAGTAAGTATATCGTAGAGAAAAGAAAGGATATGAGTATTCCGACGAAGGCAAATTGGGAGCCACTTGAGCTTAACACGATATTGAGACACATGGTCATACTTGCGTAAGTCAAATAATGAACCTGATACAAAAAGAGATTGACCCAGTAAATTTTACAGATCATATGAAAGCCACCTACTATGATGACTTGAGTTTTGACTGGGTTTACTCTCAGACCGAAAGCTGTGCTCCACTCAGTTATGCGTCGTCAGTTATTCTCGTTATAGATGGTGCTATTCGTATTAGGTAGATTGACAACAGAAGATTGCGAGTAAATTTGGTGATCATCTGCATATTAGTGATAGGAAGAAGTTAGTTTCTCAGAAATTGAGTTTATAAAAACAGAAAAAAGAAGAGGAGATACCTTGTGGAATACTGGCTGAAGTGTCGCACCAAAAAAATAATTTATCTTTAAAGCGTACCCGTTACCAGCGCTCGTACAAAAACCAAAGCTGTGAAACCAGTCGATCACTGTTGGAGATATGTTAATAGAGTGTAATATTCACAAAAGAATATCAAAATCAACATTATTAAATATGTTGCTAAAATCAAGCAAAGTCAACACTGTTACCTGGAAATCATCCATGCCAAGACGAATTTCACTTGTTATTTTCATAAGTGCTGTAACTGTGCTGTGGCCAGGACGACAACCAGATTAAAAAGGATTGAGAATATTATTTATATTAAGGATTATTTCCATAAGGCAGGAAAAACTCCATTACTGATGGAGTAGTTAAGGATATGACACAGGATGGGAAGAATTATGTCAAGTATGAGGAGTACCATATTGCGACTTATACTGTCGTTGCCAACCTCGTTTGAAAGAATTGATATTACACTCTACTTAACATCACAAGGCGTGAAAATACTAAGGAAAAGAGGTGAAAAATCGGCGTTTATCTAAAAGAAGTTGAATTGTTTGACCTTTGATAGTCCCGTCCCATCAATACTAGGTGAATAGGAAAGTGTTTTTTTAATGAGTTGATGTCTAGATCGTTAGGTGCGGAGTTTTGACGAGATTTACTAACTCCCATTGAAGTAAGAGACCTTTTTTGCTTTATGAATTAAATTGTTGTATTCTGGATGTATACACACAACACGCACTGTGTACCCACTTATTTAATAATTATGATTAATTCATTTTTTACTCTATTCAAAATGATTAGCTATGATGACGTGTAATTATATTTACCAATAAATGAGTATTTGAGTATTTGCTAGATCTTCATTTTCAGATCAATGAATGTGATGACGTTGTGCATCACTACACACCATATTACAATGATTCCAAGATTTCACATATTTGGATTTTTAAGTTTCATTTGGATGAGATTTAAACATAGATTTAGTGACAGCTTTTCTACGCATTGTTTTATTGATGACTTCTGTGAGCATTGTAAAGGAGTGTCAAGGTTGAGTTAAAGATCGATACTTTATCATCAATAGAATCAGCGATCAATACTGGTTCCCAGCCAATGTTGATAGCATCCTTACACAAATTATCCAAATTCATGGTACTAAAGTTGCGTTGCATAAGAATGGTGGGTTTCGATTTTGTAGAACGTATTTTGTAAGATATGAATCCAAATTATGAGATCTGCGGAATAGTAGAAGACGTACACCACCTATTGATGGAATGTGTCCGGAACGAAAGTCAGAGAGATTCATTGATGCTTAAACTAAATCTATGTCAATTTGATATGGGAGTTTTTATACACATTTTAGCAGAACCAACATCTGAAGCTGCTATGTTGCTATTTGAGATGTTTAGGATTGATTGAAATTCGCTGCGTAATCGTTTAGGGTACGATGGGACTGGCATGCCACACTGTGGATAGAAGTCCCTAAATTAAACATTGATAAAAAAATAAAGATATGATCGTGATAGAAAAATTCATCAACTGGACATTGGCCATGCCTGGCAACATGCACTAAAGAAGATACGATAGCTGATATGATAGCGAATTCGGGAAATTGTGTGTTGCATTAAGAGGAAGAATATGCATGTTGCTGGACTTAATGATATACTATAAAGAAAACGAGCAAAAGTCACGTCTGAGAAGGCAAGTATTTAAGTCACCCATTATAATGGAAGGACTATATAGAGGAGTGAGATTTTCAAGGATTTGAACGAAAGAGGAAAAATAATTTATTTTTATGCGCAGTGAATACTCCGAGTAGTGTTTTGGTATGAAAAATAAGTATTTCTATAAACAGATATTCACCTGCTCTGAGAGGAGGAAGCTGCGTAGACATACTAACAATTGGGTAAGGGATATAGGCACGAAGATAGATGGCAACTCCACTACAACCACTGCCAGTTCGATCGTTGCAAATTAAAATGAAACCGGGTAATGAGTAAGATCTTTCTTACTCATTTGAGGGGAGACAAGCTTTTAACCATGATTCGGAAACTACTATTTCATGAATATTTTTATTATCATAAGACGCCAACATCTCAGGGAAATGGGCCGGAATACTTTGTACGTTTGTATGAATGGCATTGAAATTATTTTGTATTTCAGAAAAAATAGAATTCAAGGTATCAGAAAGAGAAGGGATACTAGTAAAGCTATCATCGCTAGTTTCCGAGTTAGATGAAGATAAGGACGATAACTAGCTTAAAATCTAAAAAAACACGCCTGCTCTGTCAAAAAAAGAACTTATGCCAATAAACTATATACTATTGGAATGTGATTTTCAAGGCCTAACGAATTTGATAGCCATATTGTAAAAATCTAAGGTTTTTCTTTTTCGCTGTTGGTCATTTTGCCGTACTGCTGAAAAATGCAATTATTTCAAAAAAAATAGCCTATGTTACTCGAGGGGAAGTTAGGATTCTAACGATACCCCATACGTCTAAATCTGTACAGGCATTTAAAAGTTATGGTGGAATAAAGAAACTCACATACATACATACATGCATACATACATACATGCATACATACAAACACACATTAATCCTAATAACTTTGTTGTGAATTTTGACTCGTGTGAAGGTTGTGTTTTAGTAAATAAACTATATGATCATAATGTGAAGCAAGTCAAGCTGCTGTCAAGCTGGCCATTGAAAATAGTAAAGATTCAATGCCCAAGCTTGATACATTTACTAGAGTTATTTCTAAAAGTAATTGTGATTATTTTCACTTTTTATTTTGTAACGAATATGTCGGTTTAAAAGCTCAAATTACAGGCTGTAACGATCCAAATTCAAAAATGACTGTTTTATTGGACGCTATTAAGTATTTTTAATGTGGCTTTTCATAAAACTAAAAGTAGTGTATGTAAACCTCGCGAAAAGTGGACAACGAAAGGCATCGAAAAATCTAAAAACAATTTGGCTAAAATGCAACTTTTACAATACTGATAGTACCGTGCAAACAAAGAAAAGTCAGAATTAACCTTAAAAGTTTTAAGGAAAGCAATGTATGTAGCGAAAAAACTACAATATACGCATAGAATAAAATCCTCCAGAAATAAAATAAAAGAAACATGGAATATAGATAGCGAGCAAGTGCGAAATGGTAAAAAACAAGGCTCCAAATCAAGTATAGAATGTGTAAGGAATAGTTCGGACCAAATTGATACTGATGCTAAAGCTATGGCTGATTTATTTAATAACTTTTTTCGCAATATTTCCCATGCTTTGTCAAACAATGTTAATATTAACGCAGAAGAGTGCTTGAATTTCTTAAACCAGATCAAAAAACCAGACATTTTAATACAATTTGGCTTAGTTGAATTTAAAGAACTATATGATACAATTATTAATATTAAGGCAAAATTGACATTGGATATTTATGACATGAATACTAATACTATAAAAGAATTGATTGTACGAAATGACTACCTCATGGAGTTGAGTTGGAGTACTGTGATAAACAGTTGTTTACAAGGTGGAATATTTCCCGACGTCCTTAAGAAAGGCAAAGTAGTACCCATATATAAAAAGGGAGAATCATGTGAACTTAGTAACTATAGACCAGTTTGTATTCTGCCAACCCTTTCTAAAATATTAGAGACAATTATTAAAAATAAAATAATGAAGTTTTTTGAACAAAACCAACTTTTTTCATCAGCACAATTCGGGTTCCACAAGGGACGATCGACAGAAATGGCAATCAGAAAAGTAGTCTACTTTATTTTAGAATCTTTGGATGACTCACAAAAATGTGCTAGCATTTATTGTGATTTATCCAAAGCTTTCGATTGTTTGCGCCACGACATACTACTTAAAAAACTTGAGCATTATGGATTTAAGGGTATGGAGTTAGAGATGATGCGGTCTTACTTAGCCAACAGATCTCAAGTAGTAACAGTCAATGAGAAAACCTCTACAATGGGCAGTGTTGATATAGGCGTACCTCAAGGATCTATTCTAGGACCTGTACTATTTTTAATATATGTAAATGACCTTGTTAAATGCTTGTCTGAATGGTGTTTTGTAAGTTTATTCGCTGACGACACACATGTTGGTATTAAAGACAAGTGCAAAACTGCTTTAGAGAACAAACTGGTGGAAACATTAGACATACTTAAAAAATGGTTTGAAGCTAATGCTATTATACTTAACGCTGACAAAAGCATAATTATGCGTTACCAATCAAGAAAAGGATTGGAGAAAATCTTGTCTGTAAAAAAAAATGTGTTCCTAGATATACCATCGATTATACTGTAAGTCACTCAGCCCACATAGATAAGCTTTGTAAAAAGATAGCTAGTGCAAACTATGCACTGCTAAAACTTAAGCCGTTTATAGATAAAAAAAAGCCCTAGTTACGGTTTATTATCCATATGTACATTCCCTCATAAATTATGCTACAACAGTTTGGGGACATGCTGCTGATATAAACAGAATCCTGAAATGCCAAAAAAGGTCAATAAGGATCATAAATGGTTTAAGGAAACGCATGTCAGCAAAAAAATATTTAAAATCTAATAATATTATGACTGTTATATCAATTTAAATATTTAACAGTCTTCTAGAAATTCATTGTGAAAAGGATGATCTGGCTAAAAACATGGACATGCACAGTTATAGTTTGAGGCATAAAGAGAAACTGTATCAATCAAAGACAAGACTAGCCAAAGTAAAGAAGCAAGGTAAACAAAATAAAATAACTATGTATAATAAGTTACCTAATAGCATAACGAGACTTCATTTAACTGATTTTAAGAGAAAAAAAAACATTTTTTCTTAGCTAACCCATTTTATCCACTTAATGAATGTATGACGTTGCGTCTGACGGAATCATCATTTTTGAATGACGATTAACGAAATAAGAGTTTGACTTAGTTGAAATTGTTGTAATTCTTGTAGATATTGTGCCATTTTTTTGGTTTTATTTTAATTTGAATGTATTGATTATTTTTACATATTTTTTTTGTTTTGTAATCAATTTCCATTGTAATTTTATTGTTATAAATTCTAACTATGTATAATCAGTGTAATATTAAGTTTGCGAAGAGTGTACTATTTGACTTGCCTTTTGTAACAGACCAAGTTATATGGCCAATAAATAATTCTATTCTATTCTAACATAACACTCCTTTTATTGGTAGTCGTATAAAAATTCATAACTATTGCTGTTACTATTGCTGCTGTCGAATATGTTATCATTATAAATTGAAGTACCTAAATAACTCACTAGTTATCAGCCACTGCTCTGTGAGCTGTAGACCTCGTGCGTACAAAATTATTTGCAAACAATCTAGCGGTGCACAGTAGCGCCATCTAGTTACTTTATAGTACAACATTAATAACCAAGGTGCTCCATTAATCCCTACCTAGTGGGTGTAGGGCGATTCCACTGTTACAAACCTAAAAGTGAGAAATTTACTGCATTTTGAGGAGCTATTCTGCTCATCATGCCAATGATCCTCATCAGATCTTCACCAAATTTTTATGAGACAAATTTAAAGTTACTACCGAATATATGGCGTAATTTCCAGAACGCTGCCCATCCGAGTTGGATTCGTCGGTTGACTTCTTTTTAGAAGTTGGATCTACCCAGTTGGATCGTCTGACCTAATTAGACATAGTGATCAACAGCTTCGATAATATCGTTCCCAACATATTTTTTCTTCAGGTCGGGTAGGTGTGAACACATTTCTCTCAGTTGCTCTGATATATTTTTATACATTTAAAATCCTAAACTCAAAACTTTGGCTTGGTTTATGCTTAAGATAATATATTAGTGACCTTAATTCACCTGCGACAACAGTTTTCTCCTCTAGGAGCATTATAGTGAACTCACTGGACTGCACTTACATCACTGGAACAAATACACATTTTTTGACATAGAGACCTCAAGCCAATCATTTTTGGAAATGATAGAAGCCCTCAATAAGCGTATGGAGCAATTTGAAGGTGAGCTACTAAAAACCCCTCCCACAACTACTACCAGTAGCATTTACTGGAGAAGTCCTATGTGGATTTCAGCAGAAAATGAATATGCTTGCGCATAATGTGGACCACCTTGAGATGCATAGCCGCAGCAAGATCTTGCTTCTTCACGAACTCCCCGAAGAGAAGCAAGAGGACACATCAGTGTTGGTAGCTCAAATTGTCACTAGTCAGTTGAAAATTGTGGGTTTCATCACTGGCTCCATCGCTGCCAGAGAATGGCTCGTGTCTCAAAAGATAAGCCCAGGTCTATCCTCGTGAAGCTCAGAGATATAAATGTACGGGACAAGATCTGGTTTTCAAAACCTTCACTAAAGGGTAGTTCTAAGACACTGTCTGAGTTTCTAACGAGGCCCAGGCACCAGGCTTTTATGGAGGCGCGCCAACAATTTGGAATAAATAAGTGCTGGAGTCGTAAATGATACATTCACGTTATCGGGCCTGATGGTACGCGCCACAGCATTACAAACCTCGCAGAGCTGCAGAAAATTGTGCCATCAGATACTATGAAACCAATACTGGTTCCGGCACCTAAAGAGATTGCTGCTGTGCCAGCCAAAATAAAGCTGCTGCTCGCTGCTGCAAAAAAGTCACCCCCATTTCATTTTAATTATTAACCTTTGTCAATCATAATACAATATAACTGTTATCTATTTGTCACTTCGTAATTTACCCCTTAATATTGTTCTTTATTTTTATATTTTAAATTTGAAGGTTTGTCTGAGTTTGTAACAAATTATTTTTGCCAAAGAGAATGTAAATACTACGTAATAATTTTTGTTTTGGCCTGACACTTTGACATTGACGTATAAAAAATGTGCACGTCAAAAATTAAGGCATCCATCATACAGATTATTTTATATCTCATAGTCTTTTGCAGGTCAATGTTGCAACAACATAGGTATATGTTGTTGCGATCAGATTTTCATTATCACGTGCATTATCTGATAATCTGATTGTTTGTATGGCGTTAAGAATAATTTATTTGCATAAAATTGAGTACATATCAGATGTTAGGTAATTATTAAATTCGATCTGTCACATTTTGCCAATAAAATAGCATGCAAAATCTTATATTATCTAATAACAATTTGACATTTATTTAAATTTAACTATTTTATTTTTCCATGCATCATGCAACAAATAATAGGTACCAATAATTAATTAAAAAAAAAAGAAAAAGTTATTTGTATGTTAAATAATCATTAATAGAATAAAAACAGTGATCCAGCAACCAGACCTTTAGCTCTTTTTTTTTCAATTTAGATAATGTCATTGTTTTAAAATGTTGTGGTAATTTGTTGAATATTTGTATTGACATTGCATAACTAGATTTTGCGTAAATCGCAGTGTTGTGGGCATAACTTTTCACTAATCTCTCTATTCCTTGTATTTCGAGGATACAGCTAGTGTGCTTTGGTGTACATATCACTATACTGTTTAACAAAACAAGAAATGTCGTAAATATACTGACTCGGCAGCGGCAATACATTTAATTGCTTGAAAAACGGCCTGCACGAGTCTAAAGGAGCTGCTCCACAAACAGCTCTTATGGTTTTTTTTGAGCGACAAATGCTCTTGAGAAATCAGTACTACGTCCCCAAATTAATAGTCCATACTTTAAAAGTGAACCTATGTATCCATGGTATGCTACTAAAGATGTCTCTTTGTTATAGGTTTTTCGTAAACGATTTAATACATAGACATAACTATTTTTTTTTTACAAATTTTATCTATTTGCTGCTTCCAGTTTAATTCGTTGTCTAATACTAATCCTAAAAACGACACCCTACTTGCCGCTTCAATAACATGATCGTTATGGTTTACGTTAATATTAAGTTTATTGAAATTCACATAATGAGTTTTAGGTAAGTTGTTTTTTAAATTATTTATGTCCAGCCAATTTACTACAGAATTAATTGTATTATGAATATCAAGAACGTGATTATTAATATAATTGTCTTCTTTTTTTTAAAGTCACTATTATCGAAATGTCATCAGCGAATAATACAGATTTATACACAGATATGCTTACAATGTCGTTAATATATAATAAAAATAATAGCGGACCCAAGACACTACCTTGGGGTACGCCATATCCATTTACTTTGAAACTTGACCTTGAATTATTAACCATTTTTCTACTTTTTATCGACATAACTTCAACACATTGATGTCTGTTGTGAAGATAAGATTTAATCCATTCATATGCTTTCCCCTGATACCATAATAATGAAGTTTATGTAAAAGTAGTCTATGTGACACACCGTCAAAAGCCTTTGTTTGAATAATGCTGTTGTCAAATATTTGCTATCTAAATTTTTTACTATGTCATTTACTAGATTAAAAGCTGCTAATGTCACAGATTTATTTTTTTGAAAGCCATTTTGTTCTTGGGTTTTTTATTCTATGTTTAAGGAAGTAATCGTACAATCTTTTATGCATTGCTTTTACATAGATTTTAGAGAAAACTAGTATCAAAGCAATGGGTCGGTAGTTACCCAAGTTGTCTTTTTCACCTTTTTTGTAAAGAGGCTTTACTATAGCTCTTTTTAAGTTTTCTGGAAATAAGCCATGCTCAAATGAGAGATTTATTATGAATGCTAGGATTTCACTTAGTTCTTCTTTATAATATTTGAGTACTTTAGTAGCAATGCCACCTTCTCCTTCTGCATTTGTATTTCTGAGACACACTATGATATTTTTTATTTCCGTTGCAGACACAGGACTTACGAAAATTGAACTTGAAATACTATTTGTGTTCATTTTATAAGCTATGGTCCCATCATTACTTTCATTAGTTTCACCTATAAAAAAATAATTAAATAAGTTAGCTATTTGTGCCGGGTGTGATTCAGTTTTCTCACTTAGTTTTATGTTTTCAATAAACTGAGGGGGCTGAAGTGATTTATCTTTAATTAAATTCCATGATGTTATGCACACATTTTTACTTTTTTTAATTAATTCACTATTCTTAGCTTTTTGTGCTCCTACTATACATTTTTTTTTAAATCTTTTATAACTCGTATAACAAATTTTGGATTGTTTGGTTTTATCTTTGTAATATTTTAAGCGCAGGAATCGCTTTTTTCTACAGCTTATTTTAAGCCCTTTCGTAAGCCATTTAATTTTTCTTGCTGATTGCATTTTTATTCTTCGTTTGGGAAAGCATATTGAAAATAACATTTTAATGGAATCATGGAAAATATTCAAAGCCAAATCAAGATTTTCACTTTCATATATATCCATAAAAGATAGACCACTAACAGTTTTCCTAAACTTTTCTAGGTTTTCTTTTGAATAATCTTTCTTAAGTACATACCATGTTCTCATGGGTTCTGGTTTTTTACTTTCGATAATTTTCAAAATTTGTCCTATCTCATGATCAGAAAGTGACAAAGGTAGAACTATCCCTACGGCATCATCTACGTTACTGATGATATGATCTAAACATGCTTGTCGTCTGGTTGGTGTAGTAATGTGCATTTTTAATTGATAGTTGCTTAGGATTTCTAATAGATTTTGTGTATATTTGTTTGATTTTAAAATATCAATGTTTAAATCACCAGCAACCACGAGCCTTTTTTTAGTATTTTTTAATAAGGTATGGAGTAGTGATTCGAATTTATTAAGGAATAAATTTATGTCAGACTGTGGAGTTCTGTATATACATATTATTATAATTTTGTACTTTGTAAGTTCAATACCACAATATTCGAACGTATTTATTGAAGCTAAGCTTTTAACAAAATTTACCTCATTATAAGCAAGACCTTTTTTTTAATAAAACACATGAACCACCTCTTTTAGCATCTCTCGAAAAGAACGACGCTAGATCATAGTTAGCTATATTTAATATATGCTCTGAACCTGACTTCAAGAAAGTTTCACTTAGACAAATGACATCTGGTTCATTACCCATATTTTTTAAGTCAATCAATATTAATTCTAATATTTCTCGCTTTGACAAAACGCTTGCAATATTTTGATGAAAAATGTTAATGCTCTGACTTTTACCCTCGAAATAACATTTCAGTTCCGTGTGTCAGGAGCCGCCTTGTGTTATCTTTTTGCATTTATTTACAACTGGAAAGTAAGCTTTTAAGGTACCTTTATTAGATCTAGGTGTTTTTTAATCTATAATCTCATTTGTTTTCTCGTTTTTGCATTATACTTCATTTAAAAAAAAAAAAACCATGGAGCCTTTCTTAATACAGTTAGTATTCACTTTTTTGCTTGTAAATAATAATTTCTTCATATTTTTTATGTGTATTTTTTTTGTATCGTAGTCTATTTGGTCAATTTCTGTATTTATTCTTACACAAATTTTATTTATTTTGATTTTTCTATTAAATACTTAATGATTTCAAATTTTCATTCAATGTGATTTCTAAAATATTTATTTCTACCTACACTAAGTATACTGGGCCATTATTCTCTATGAACAGTCACACGCGTAACGCGTCTTGCTGTGGAATCGTTCCAAAAAGTACGGCAATTCTCGAACATGCACAAACAATTCCACGCAGATATCTTAACGTGGCGCGTTACGTGGCCGAGTGGCAATAGAGAATAAGGTCCCTGTTCTATTTTCTGTGCTTCGGAGAAAAGATTCTAGCGTCCTGCGGAGGTTACTTATGTTGTCGTCATGTTCACCGACAGAGATGATGATTTTGTCATCTTCATTGATTTTGTATACTTTTAGGGTACTGCATATTTCTTCTGTTGTTCTATGTGGCTTAATAAGTGCTGTGACTTCATATTTTTCATAAAGACTACGTTGTCTAGATGCCATTAAATCTTTTGACAACCCCACGCATTGTTTCCCTCCAAATATGAATATTCTCATATTATTATTATTAATATTATTAACATTATTATTATTTATTTTATTTTGTTCATTTTTTTTTATGAATATTCTCCTTGATACTTTATTTTATTTTTTTCCAAGGTTTGTTTTCTCTGTTAGGTTATTGCGTCTCTTTTCTACTATTTCACTCTTACTATTTGTAGATTTTTCTTTAGATTCAACTTCTTGTATGGTATTATATAGATATTTAGCTTCTATCGTTTTACTTTCTTTTAGTTCTTCTTTTTTTTCACTTTGGGAAGTTACTTGTTTCTTTTGTTTGTCACATATGTCTACCTCGTGTTCTCTTTCATGATTTTCTTCGACTTCTCTGTCGTTATCTTCTTTTGGTAATAGTTGTTCACGTGAAAAGTCTCATAATTTTGTTTCATAATTTTGGTCTCCAAAACTTAAATCCTCCATTTCTAATGAATGTACATGTAAAAATCTAATTGTTTTCTTTTCACAGCTGTATCTCTTTGAAAGAGAACCGCGTCTCTTAGGTGTGTTCATCGGTTCAGTAAACAATTTCTTCCATTTGACAATACAATTATCTTTTTCTATTATCTGTTTCTAAAATTCCGAGTTTTCCGAGTTCAAATTTTCTATTTCATTATGTGCTTTCTCCAGCTCTATCTTCAGATATAAAATTTCGTTTGTGAGCTCCTCTTCTCTATCATTTTGATGTGAAGATAAGTCAGGCAAAACTATTTAAATCAGAGTCTTCAATACTAGATAATTCCTCTTCCTCAGATCTATGTAGCGGCGTTATCAGGTTTGCTCTAAATTGACGTCTCCTGAGTGTCACAGTTTTAGATGGCGTTCCGATGTCAGGTTTCTTTGCTGCTGCAGTTTTATGCTCCTAGCAAGTTCAACATTTCCAATTCTCCTTCTTTGGTTTTTCCATTATATAAAACCTAGTACTTGATACTCCTGCACAAGAAATGTCCAAAATATTTTTACAAGATGCACAACATAGGATTTCTCTGGTTTTTATAGGCCTTTGGCAATTAGAGCAACAGTTTATATTAGTTTTGTCCATTATAAGGTTCAGAGATAAATTTTATTTAAAATATACACGCAAAAAAAAAAAACTTTTTGGATTTGAACTCGCGGTTTCCGGACAGAAACTCGAGACTGATACCACTACACTGCGCTAACTTAGTTCAACGCTGCGAAATAACGGTACACATACACAGCTTCAATAACCATGTTGCTATATTGACGCCATTTAACCATTACTTTTATTGTTTATTAAATTAAGTACCTTTTAGTTTTTATACTATTTATTTTGTACATACTGTATACCTATTATGAACAGAACTATCACTATAAATGATGAGATAGGTAGTGATAGTGATGAATTTATTTTTCTTTCTTCTAGTAATGAGAGCAGTGATGAGAGTTTTGTGAGCATTCTAACTTTGAGTGATACGCTATCAAGACAGTTTTCTGATGTATCTAAAAAATATAACGTTATCCACATAAATGCTCAGAGTATTCCGGCACATTACCCTAAAATGCTGGCGTCGTTCGATGATGTTAATACTCATGCTATATTAATTTCTGAGTCCTGGTTAAAACCTTCTCTTCTTTCTACCTCTTACTCTCTCCCCGGCTTCGTTCTTATCCGGAATGATAGAACTGGCAGTGGTGGTGGTGGTGTAGCTATTTATCTGCGTTCACATTTTTTCTATACCATTGTCAACACAACCGCCATCCACAAACGCCGGCGAACATCTTTTCATTGAAGTTTTACTCTCACATACTAAAATTCTGCTAGGAGTATACTATAGCCCTTCCCTACGAGTCAATTATTTTTCTTCCTTTGAAAAGATTTAAGAAGATTTTACCCCCTCCAACTCACATAACATCATTATGGGTGACTTTAATACGTGTCTCTTAAGAAAAGATTCCCGTTCTTCTACTTTAGAATCAATTATTAACTCCAGTAACATGCATATTCTGCCTCTAAGTGCTACCCATAAAGTCCCTAACAGTAATCCGTCTCTTCTAGACCTTATTATATTTGTGTCATCTTTACAGCATGTAGCTAAACATGGTCAATTTTCTGCTGATGCCTTCTCTTACCATGACCTCATTTTCTTATCATACAAGATACGCCCTCCTAAAGCCAAGCCTAAAATTCTTCTGCAGCGCAGCTTTGGTGCCATGAACTCCCTCCCTGCTCCTTGGTTAACTGACGATATCAAGAAGCTTATGCACGAAAAGAATATCGCCAAGTCCAAGTTTAAGTGTAATTCAAATGACTATAATAAGCAGAAGTATAATCATGTCTCAAAATCGCTGTAATAGAGTTTGTAGGGATGCACAACGTCGCCATATCTATAACTCGGTACAAAATGAAGATCCGGCGAAAGTCTGGAAATTTGTACGATCATTGGGAGTTGGCAAGTCACGTCAAGATTCCATTCCACATGATTTAGATATTAATTCTCTTAACCTACATTTCTCTTCGTCGTGAATTCGAATGACAAAATTGCTACTATTAACTATCTTTCTACTCTTCCAACTCCTGATCACTCAACTTTTGTTATAACTCAATTCACTGCTTGTGACGTTAAAAAGAGCATCATGTCCATATCTTCGAATGCAGTAGGTGGAGACAGCATCAGCCGAAATATGATTGTTCCTATTTTGGATTAAATTCTAGCAATTATATGCCATCTTTTGAACAGTTCTGTTTCGAATGGTGCTGTACCATCTTTCTGGAAAGAAGCCCAAATTATTCCATTAAGCAAGAAGTCCAACCCTAAATCCTTTTCCGAATATCGTCCTATTTCAATTCTTCCTTTCTTGTCCAAAGTCCTTGAACGTTTTGTCCATAACCAACTCAGTACTTTCCTCATTCGTAATAATCATCTAAATCCCCTGCAGTCTGGTTTCTTTCACGGCTTCAGCACAGTTTCAGCACTTATTAAAGTCACTGATGACATAAGGCTGGGTATGGAAAATAGAAATCTCACTGTTCTTACCTTGCTCGATTTTAGCAATGCATTCAACTCTGTTGCAAAGGCTTACCGCATGGTAAGCCATGCGGTGATCACTGCCGGTCTTAACCGTGTTGATCTCAGAGGCATCATTGAATATATGCTTATTGGTCATCAAAATGAAATCTATCTCGTGCTTATGACCTCCTGGGTGCATCCACGTCCATTTCCTGGACGGGCGCTTCTTGAAAAAAGGCATCATAAAGAGTCCCTCCTTCTCCATGAAGTCAACCAATCGCTGACCCCTTTGGTTCCGCTGTCCAAATCCAAACTACCCCAATCTCAGTTCATCACCATTGCTCATGCCCAGCCGTGCGTTGAAGTCCCCCATCACCCCTGTGAAGTGTGTTTTTGGGAGATGCATGGCATCAGAAATGTCATCGTCCGGGCGCTTCGAGTGTGGGGCATACACCTGTATGACCTTCAAGAATACCGTTCGGTAATTCTGAGTAGAAGGTATGCCACCCTGCTCGAAACGCTTTCAATCTTCACAATGAATGAATGAATTGAATTTGAATTTGAATTTACTGCTTTATTATACACCAGCTGTACCCGCGGCTTCGCACGCGTGTCCTTTTCTTTAGGTTCAAAGTACCATAATGTGCTATTCCAGAACCAATATACCAACATTTGAACAAAATTTCTTCAGCCGTTAAAAATTCTTTATCAATTGCTCGGCTTCTAACTCACCGGATTGAGATACCAATTACACCAGATTTAAATCAAACCCTAAGCTATCTAACAATGAAAACCGCATTGCAATCTGTTCAGTAGTTTTTACGTGATGCGTGAACAAACAAACATACAGACAAACAGAAAGAAAGACACGATTAACAAAAAAAATATTGTTCAATACCTTTTACTTTTTCGGGATTAAGCGTGTCCTCAATTTTAACTCATCATATAATTTAAGACAGTGCCAAGTTGCATCAAAACCCGTCCGTTACTTTCAGCGTGATACGTGTCCTTCTAAATAAGTTTCAACCCCTAAATAATAACCCATACATTTTTCGATATGGAAATTATCCTATGTCCTACCTCGTAGTACGAACTCAAATCATACCAAGTTTCTTTTGAATTCATCCAGTAGTTCCGGCAGCGTGATGCGCGGCTAAGATACAGACTGACAGACATACAGACAAAAATGAAAAATGATACAGTTTAGGCTTCATAATCGAATATGGAGTAACTTATTATTAATACACTATATTATTAATGTACAGAAATTGTACCCATATCCCACAGGAACCCTTTATTTTTTCGGGACAAAATGTATCCATAATTTTCACCTATCTGATAAACTATGTCTGTGCCAAGTTGCATCAACATCCGTCCAATAGATACAGCTTGCTAAGTGTTCTTTTAAATAATTTTCCACCCCTATCCTGCAGGAACACTTAATTTTTTCGGGATGAAAAGTATCTAATGTCCTACCTCGAAGTGTGAACTCAAATCATACCAAATTTCATTTGAATCCATTAAGTATTTTCGGCGTGGTGTACTGCCAAGTTACAGACAGACAGATGGACAGACAGATAGGTAGACAAAAATTAAAAAAATACAATGTTGGGTTTAGTAATGAATATAGAAAGGCCTCCAAAAAAAATTACATAATATCTTTTATTTATAGAATTTTGGACATTATCCCGAAGGAACACTTTATTTTTCGGGATAAAAAGTATCCTCAATTTTCACCCATTATATAAACTATGACTGTGCCAAGTTTCAACAAAATCCGTCAAGTAGTTTCAGCGTGATACGCGTTCTATTAAATAACTTTCAACGCCTATCCTGCAGGAACCCTTTAATTTTTCGGGGTGAAAAGTATCCAATGTCCTACCTCGAAGTATGAACTCAAATCATACCAAATTTCATTTGAATTCATTGAGTATTTTCAGCGTGATGCACTTCCAAGGTACAGACAGACAGACGGACAGACATACAGAATTCGGCGTAATACGCTTCCAATATACAGACAGACAGACAGACAGACAACAAACAAAAATAAAGTACAGTATAGTAAAATAATATAGAAAATCCTCAAAATATTTTCTTACTAAATATTTTCAATGTGCAGAATTTGGACCCCTATCCAAACTATGACTGTGACAAGATGCATCAAAATCCATCATGTAGTTTCAGAGTGGTGTTTTTTAAATAACTTTCATTTCCTATCCTGCGGGAACCGTTAATTTTTTCGGGATGAAAAGTATCCTATGTCCTACCTCGTAGTATAAACTCAAATTGTACAAAGTTTCATTAAAATTCATTCAGTAGTTTCGCCGTGATGCCTAGCCAAGATACAGACAGACAGACAGACAGACAGACAAACAGAGAGACAAAAATGAAAAAAAAAATACAGTTTCGGCTTCAGTACCAAATATAGAAAAGCCTCCAAAAAAAAGTTTATAAAATATCTTCAATGTAAAGAATTGGATTTGTTACAGTTTTATTATAAGTATAGATTAAAATTATATTTACAGTTAATATAATAAATCTATAAGCTAATATTATTAAAAATAAATAAAAAATAAGTGTATCAACACTACCTGCAGGTTTTGTTGTTCGAAGGAAACTAAATAAATATTGACCAAGAAACATACAAGAACACTCTATTGCAAGAAAAATAATAATAAAAAAGAAAACAGTAACAGTATGAGTATTACAAACTTAAATAGTATGAAATTAAATACAAAATTCAATTTTTTAAATATTCTATTTTTATTATTATTTTGTGCCCTTAATTCTGGTGCAATAAAGTGTTTATTATTATTTATTATTATTATACTATAGACTATGACCAGTTTTAGAATTATAGAGATGGCAGCAAAATAAAACCAGAGTTATCAAAAAGCTGTTTATTATATAACATTGTCACACACTATAAAGCACAAAAAAAGGTACTGGTCACACTAATATTTTAAAATAACATCAATCCTACTAGGACTCCACTTACTTTTATACCTAAATTATACCTAATATTGGTCAGCTAAAGTTATCTGGTGGGCACATAACACAATCAGATGCATAGGACCTGGCGGCCGGGCATTCGGGCTGACGGCCGAGCCGGTCCGGGCCGGGCGGGCGGCGCTGAGTTATGAGCGCGCTGTGAGCAGCGTGATTTATTCGCGCAAGCCGATAGCGGTCGCGCATCCGGTCCCACACACAGCATACAACAGCCAGATAGCCAGGGTCAAGCCTTCTTTAGGATTCCACCATCACCAGACTGGTGAGAAACGGTGTCGATGGACCACATTACAATTGACATTTGAAATAAAACTAATGTGATAAAGACAACATTATTGAATCCAACGTTTCATCGTGTTTCAATAAAAATTCTTGTGCACGTTATGAAAATATATATCAATTTCTAGTATCTGCACTGTGGCGGGCAGTATCCTGAGATCCTGCACCCTCGATATGATATAATTAAAACGGCGTCGGAGGCACGAGCGCGCGAAATATTACCATACCTCCGCTATCAAGGACACCAATCTCGCCTCTCAGACCGCTGCGCCCGCACCGCCCGCCCCCGCGCCGGGCCGCCGATGTGCACCGAGTTGATTTACTGGGTTACATGCGCTGTGATAACGCGAGTACGAGTTATTAAAAATGTTCTACATTATGGCTTTAGAATTTGTGCACGACTGAGGAGTATCGAAAAGATCTGGGGAAATAAACTCAAAGAAGTGGTATTACCCAGGTAGGAATTGTACGTCATAGTCATAGTACTTTATTGGTATTTACAAATACAAGTCATTATAATCACACATTGTTAGGAACCTATGTACAAAAGTACTTTATAATAATTCCTTATTTTATATAATAAAATATGGCATAATAACACAAAAATTTAAATTAATACAATAATAAATTGATTATGACAAATAAATTACAGTCTAGAAACAAAATAAAAATTACAAATGTCAGTTAAAATAATAGATCAAAATAAGTTTAATCATTCTTATTTTAACTCTAGAAATTCTGCATAACTATAGAAAGTTTGGTTAATAAGCCAGCGTGTCAACCTCAACTTGAATTAATCAAGACTAGGTGCTCCTGTGACATCCGCCGTTAGTCTATTGTAGACTGTCGGGCCCATGTCGTGAGTCAACTTGTTGGACTTGGCGAGGGAGCTGGACAAGGCAACCAGTTGTCCTTTGCGACGGGTGGCATACCTATATAAACTCATCTATTTTTTTTAAAGAGTCGACGTTTTCTCTTGTATAAACAGCCACCTGATATATCATTAAGGATGGTAATGTCAGAATACCGAGCGATTTAAAGAACGGTCTCGCGGAGGTATTCTTCGAAACCCTTACAATGGCTCGGACAGCACGTTTCTGGAACCGAAAATTTAGTATGTGCCAATCACTACCCATGTCTGATTTCAAATTCTTAAAGTCAACTGAAATAGACAGTCTTAATATAACAAACTCCCTGATGATGCTGATTATGGATTTATACTTGAAGTCGACTTATGCTACCCTGAAGGATTGCATCATCAACATAATGATTTACCATTTTGTCCTGAAAAATGCGTTCCTCCTGGAGGAAAGCATACAAAACTCGTACCCAACTTACATGATAAATACTTTTACGTCATACATTACGTTCATTTAAAAACTTGAATGAAACATGGTTTGGTTTTAAAAAAAATACACCGTGTAATTGCTTTCAGACAAAGACCATTTCTCAAAAAATATATCGATCTTAACACGACTTTGCGTCAAAAAGCAACATCTAGTTTTGAGCAAGATTTTTTTAAATTACTCAACAACAGTATTTTCGGTAAAACGTTAGAAAACCACGAAAAAAAAGTAAATGTGAAGTTAGTCAAAGAGTGGGATGATGAACGAAATGTAACAAAAAAGAAACTGAGTGCTTGCAAGCTAATTGCTAATCCTAATTTTCACAGTTTATCAGTTTTTACTGAAAATTTAGTTGCTATTCAGTTGAAACCTGATTGTGTGGTTTTAGATAAACCTATTTACATAGGGTTTACAGTTTTGGAATTATCTAAAAGTCACATGTATGACTTTCACTACTCAGTTATGCAACCTCGTTACGATAACCGCTTACAGTTGTGTTATACTGATACTGATAGTTTTATATATCATATAGAAACCAAAGATTTTTATAAAGACATTAAAGAAATATTTTTAGATTACCTTGACACGAGTAATTTTGATAGTGAAAATATGTTCAACTTACCATTTAGAAATAAAAAAGTACCTGGTCTTTTTAAAGACAAAATGAATGGTAATTTAATAACAGAATTTATAGGCCTGCGAGCAAAACTGTATTGTGTTAAAACTATGCAGAAAACTTTAAAAAAAGCTAAAAGAGTAAAGAGTTGTGTTGTTCGTGATTTCAAAATGTTTGACTATGAGAATACCTTATACACTGGTAACGTTGTACGAAAAGTCAATGTTTTATTTAAGTCAATAAAACATGAAATATATACAAGAAGTACTAATAAAATTGCTTTATCTAGCGATGATGATAAACGTTTGATTGCTAAAAATAAAGTAGCTACAAAAGCTTGAGGGCATGCATCAATACTAGGTATTAAAACTGGATAAGTTATGTTTAATATAATTTTAAGAATGTGAATGTACCTACATTATGAATACTAAAAGAAAAATCAAATTAATATATCTCGTTGATTATAAGATGAATATCTTTAAAATAAACTGGATAAGTTATATTTAATATTATTTTAAGAATGTGAATGTATCTAAATTATGAATAATAAAAGAAATGTAAAATAAGTATATCTTGAGGATTATAAGATGAACGAAACCTTTAAAATAAAATACTTTATAATTATGATTATTGTGTTTTATTTATAATACCAAATAAAAGTTTAATTTAGGTAAATAACTTTCCAAAATAGTAATAATGTATATGTCAATATATAATATATATCTAACATGCATATCAGTATCTTTTAATTAAATTTTCAATTAGTAAAAAGGTTCAGGTACCAATCAGTCCTTACAAGTTTTAAATTTCATTGAATTTACGAAATAAGAACTGTCTGCTTCATAAGAAATCTTGAAACATTATACTTCATTATCTTCTACCAACCAGTCCTTACAAGTTTGAAATTTCGTTGAATTTACGAAATAAGAACTGTCTGCTTCCTAAGAAATCTTGAAACATACTTCAATAGTTTATTTTATTTACATGCTTATACTAAAAAATCATTCAATCTCTGCGACTGGCAGGCGACGCTTGTCATACTATTTATTTTAACTGCATATTATCTGTAAGTATTTTATATCTGATCAAGTAGTATTTTAAATATTATTATTATTATTTTGTATATTTTATGTTCTTATTTCTTCTTCTACAGAACATGGGATCAGAAACTGATCCAATGTGGTTTCCTTATGCACAAGACCCACTTACTGGTTGGGATGACCTCGAAAGAAAGATAAGAAACGAGCAGCGGATTGCTGCAGCTAATGCTGTCAAAGAACAAAAGCAACAAGAAAAACGCAGAAAGCGCAAAATCAAAGGTGCTGTGTCATATGTTGTCAACAAGAGCCCAAGAAGAGGACATCGTGTAATTAAAATACAAGTTTACGAATATAATGACAAATTAATGCAAATTGTGAAACTACTCGTGTGCAATATACAGTGTCGGAATGTATAGATGAAGTTTTAACTATGACTGAAAATGTGATTAGTAAAATAATAAAAAAAATGTCTGAAAATGTAAGTGATTATTAACTAAGTGTGAGATCCTAATAGGTATTATGGTACTGTAAAAACTATTTATAACAGTGTGTTTTACTTTTAAATACATTATGGGAACTTAATTATTATGTTGTTTCATTTTAGTAAAAACCATTTATTTTCAATTAAAAATTTAATAAAAATCAATAAAATATCCTAAGATATAAAAAACTTAAAATTAGAAATGTATACATTATTAAAGTTCTTAATTGATATATACACAGGTTTTTATAAATCACAACAATTTTCAATCCAATCATAGCAAGAATACAAAAGACCAGAATCTTTTGTATTCTCTTTCACAACGAGAATTGCGTGAACTAGTCTCCTCAATACCATCCTCTACATACCCATACTTGCGATTGTCAAACATATTAAATACTTGCATGTTATTCTCAATGAACCATTTCTTTACTAAAATAACATTTCTTAATGCACAGTGCTTTTAATGATAAAAACAATTTAGAGCACTTCTGTCATTACAATAAAGTTTATTTAATTGCAATAAATTAGAACAACCCTGTTCACCAACGTCTATTACACTACACTCATTACAAACACTTTTTAACCATTTAAAAAGTATTTGTAATAAGTGTAATTGATTTTTTCCATTCCTTTGACTAAAATGTTTTTATTTGTTAAAATTGGAATAACAATTATTTTAAATTCACGATAGTCAATATAACCTTCACTCCAAAATATACCACGTCGTCTTTCTATCCAAGAAACGGTTTTCTTTTCTGTATCACTCAAATTGTAGTATGGGTATGGTGGTTTTATTAAGAACACTTGAGTATAATCATTAGTAGCTAGTGCAAACTCCTTTATAATAACATAAAATATAAGAATCTTTAAATCCTTGTAAATCTACTATCATGTGCCCTGGATTCATGATATCTTCTTAACTATACTACTCAAAGGTTTGTATTCAACAATGCAGTCGTTTAGAATCAAACAGAAAGCTGATGTGTCTTGTGGAAACTCTGTGACAGCTTCAAGATCGATGCGTACGTCTATTGGTCCTGTCTTAAGAATTTCGTTCTGTCGTGAACAATTAATCACAAAAAGTGGTGCCTTAAATTTAAAATCAGCATAACTTAATAAAGGTTCTGGACGACGTCCGTAATACGACTGTTGAAATGTAGTATAGCGCTCGTATATTAAAGAGTAGTTATCATCGGCGAATTTAATATTTAGGTTTTCATAAGGGTAGTAGCAAGAGTTCAAGAACACTCGCAGATTTTGTATGTTACAGTGGTCAAACTGAGACGTGTCTTTATCAGCATGACGCATACGATTTGTTTGTAAGCCTACGATTACGTATCGCGGTTTTTCTACTTGAGAAGATGTTTTGATAGCCCAAGTATGTTTTCTAGTTTTTGGTAGGGCTGGATATTCATAAAGATCCCAATTTCTAAATATCATATTAATGGGTCGATCTTTTTCTAGATATTTAAGCAAATTAATTCGTTCGCGATCAGACACTTTTATATGAGGAACGCGCCATCTAATATTTTTAATATCAACACTTTCGACATATTCACCAGCATATAATTTTACTGCATTGAGATTTGTGCTACTTCTAAGTAATATTAATTCATGTTTGCAGTTCATATTAATCTTCTTATAGTCTTCAGCAAAACCAAGTATTTTATTAAGAGGTACGGATAGTGAAAAACTACCTGCCCAATTATTTGTTGTTCCATTGATATCCCACCCCCACGACTTTGACATCTTTGATACGTTGTCATTCATTGAAATTAGAGATTTCATTGTGATTGTAATGCCCGCATTTTTTATTTTATCTATTTCTACACCATTTAGCTCATACCGGATATCTTGAAAGAAAAATAGTGCAGGGTTGTTGGTGAAGTGCACTTTGGTTACTGCTGTTTTTGTGTCACGCTTAATAACATTCAGAACACCTTCTATGTACAGAGTACTTGCTGAAGGTAAAACGTATAGATCTTGTTGATTAATAGGTATTCGTATTTCATCATTTTTACGAAAGCTATTGACATATGGTTTATGCGTATGATATTCTATACTTTCAATGGTATTATCAACACGAGGAGAATCTGCTATATTAAGGATACTCATTTTAATAGTCCAATTAATTTAAGAAATTTCTTGTTTTCTTTCGTTAGTTTTACTTTAGGCCTTCTTTTGTTGATGGTGTAGTTAGAAATGCGACAATTCGATGTCTGTGGTGAGTTTTTATGATAGTCAATCATTTTCTCCTTATATGTAAATACAATTGGATATCTTCACCTCGTAAATTTACTAAATTATTATTTGCATCCAATATTCTAATAGTTATTGAGCTGATGTTGTTCTGATTGATAGGAAAATAAATGATATTCTTTGGTATTTCAATAATCCTATAACCAGACGGCACGTTTGGAGGAAATTCGTGAATGATATGACTGGGTGTACCGTTAGTGTATGAGCCGCTAATGATATCACATTCTATCCTTAGCACGGTAGTCGAAAGAATGTTGGCAGGATGAGAAGATTCGTTTAATATATTCGCTTTTAGTGTCTCTTTATTGAAACCAAATACTTTTGTAAGAATCGGGCTCTTTTAAAATGTATATCTTTAGTACAAATGATGGAAGTTTTTAACGTATTATTATTACATATTAACTTTAAAGAACACCCATTCATATGTTGTTCTAAATAATCACTTATGTCACTAAGTTCATAGGATCCTTCTGGGATTTGTATGCCTTCATTTTTACCGAAATATAACTTGTTATTGGTACTATCTATATTAGGTATAGAATTAAATGTTGAAATGTACAGCAGACCACATTCATATTCTCCATTGAGTTCTAAAGCTGGTGAATAGTTCGTTGTTGATAATGGAGTAAGAGACATAGTGATACTGATAGTAAATCAACATTTCATTATCTTAAATGAGATTTCCAATAGTTTTTTAAAATATTTAATACATAAATGACCAAAATTTATTGCAACATAACTTTGATACTTTACATAATTATAAAATACTTCATGATTAGTTAGGTACTTGATTAACTCTAATGGTGGTGTTAAATCACCGAAGCTATCAAAATATTTGCAATAATCTTTATTTTTCACGTAGGCTACCCAATGTGTTCCAGGATTTTGGTGATCATCCAAATTAATAATGCCACATTCAATACGTTTGTTTTTTTTTTGGTAATTTATCTTGCATATAAACACCTCTAAAATAAGGTATATTACTAGCATGCTCTATAATATCTAAATCGGTTAGAGCATGGTTGGGTAACCTCTTATTTAGTTTTTTGGAGATCTCAAAAACAAACCACTACCCTTTTTGTATGGTTTTAAATAACATCCTTTTCCCAGTGCTATATTTATTTTATTTATTTATTTATTTATTTATTAGGTGCACAAAACAGATTACAGAAATATAACATATGAGAATAAAATGGTAAATTATGCGATCGATTCCATAATCCAATCAATATGTGCACACGGCATCAATAAAAAAAAAACAGCTAAGTTGCCAAAAATATTAATACTTATAGCTAAAGTTGCAAGCACTATTCCACAATATAGGTAGGTATTTTAAAAGAATTGTATAGGCGAGCAGACTGCAAGTTCCCTTAATTGCCTTCTATCTGCAATGATAGGTGTATTATAACCATGTTATCAGGCATACACCCGTCACTATCGCCACCCAAAAACGCAAGCTGTTGAATTACAATAAAGAAATACCTAACTGTGAATAAGTTGTTAGATACAAAATCACGGCAGTGTTACGATACAGTACACCACAATACATAAAATTGTAGTGCATTACGAAAAGTGTTTATAAATGGCACTTCTGAAACGGTTGAGACTAAAACTGAATATATCAAGATCATTTAATTTCATGATATAATCATTTGAGTGTTCATTACGAGCGTTACCGCGCAGTAGATTATTATACGACCGACACATACGAGGTATGGGGCCGTTGTGGGAGATATTGTTTTTATAAGCGGCCACATTGAAAATTCGAGGAACCCTACTTCGGATTTTGGTATTAAAGTGGATCAAGCCTAACAAGTATGGACAGTCAACAGTTGAATGAATAATTTTATGTAGGTAAAGTAGCTCAGTCGCTTGTCTTCTTGCAGAAAGAGGACTTAGTTTGAAGTGTCGAATACGTGAATGGTAGCAATGAATTTTACGAACCATACCAAATCGACGGCAGACAGCAGTCATACAACGTCACTGGATTCGTTCGACACTATCCATGTGAGTAGTGTAGTAGGGAGACCAAACAACGGAGCCGTATTCAGCGACAGACCTAATCAAGCTCTGGTAAAGATATATAATACTCCTCGGTTTAGTAAAAGATTTTGTGATTCTCAACAAAAAACCAAGCAACTGATTACCTCTACTAAGTATGTGATATATATACTTAGTAGAGGTAATATAGTATAGCTGGTATAGCTTCCATTGCTTGGTTATGGCGTTCAGATTCATGAAGATTTTGTTTTGCTGATTTATAATCATTGATAGCTTTCGCAACACCCGCAGCACCACCCGCCAAAGCACCCAATGCTGATAGCCCAGCAAATATTGGTATCAAAGGTAATATTCCTCCAGTTTTAGGTATAGGTAGTTTCAGGTATAGGGTCCAGTTTTACACGCGGCATGCAAACTTTATTTTTGATGAAATTTTTTTTTGCTTTAGCATAAGCAATTTTAATAGCAGATTTATTACTTTTAGGCTTTAATTTTTTCAATTTTGCACGTATACAAGAAATTATAGTATTAAATTTTTTAACACCATCACCCAATTTTAATTTTGTTTTCATAGCTTTTCTCACTACACAGGAGGCAAGTTTTTCTCTAGTACTTACTTTTAATCGTATAACGTCTTTTGATCTAAGACGTCTTTTAGCCATGTTAGAGAGTTCAGCGTCTGCTTTATGACGATCTTCTAAACTAGAATTATTCGAGTAAGCAATGTCGTGTTATTTACAAGCTTCGTCCAATTTATTAACTCCTTGATCACCACGTAATAATCGTTCTCGTAATCTTGTACCAGGTCCACAATAATTATAACCAGGTAAATGTAAAACGGTAAATTATTTATTACTTTATTAATGAGTCCACCTCCTTCCATCGGTTATATGTAAATGATTATATTTTATGTGCCATAACTTTTTATAGATTATAACATTTCATTTTTATTAATCCATGAATTTTCATTTTCACTAAAACCTTACCATTTAACAAACAACTTGTTACCTTTTCTTTTCAACACTTTTTCAACCAAATAAATATCAGGATGTTTAGTTTTTTGAAGTTCTTGTTCATATAACGAACCTAATATCATTTGTTTGTATTAATCTTCTAAATTATACGTTACAGGGATTGTGTTATTTACTTTTACTACTGTAAACAGCTCAGTTGACCAATTCGGTGTATAACCCTTTTGTAAACATTCCTTATACTTACTGATGCGAACTTGGTCTCCCACTAGAAAATGCCCTTCACAAAATCACAAAAACGTGTTTTATTAAAACACGTTTTTGTGATTTTATGATATTATTTAATACAATACTTTTGTTCGATGGATTAACGTCTTTTGGTTTTAATTTAATTGTACGATGCAAAGTGTTATTATATTTACTAATAATTTTTTGTAACGGCTTTCCATTCCATTTGAAATTCCATTTCGCAAAATTTGACCATCCAAATTAAGTCAACATGGCTTAGATGATCGTGTGATGGATTCGAATACCAAATCAAGCAACGGCTCCGGTTTCGATCTGCGTCACCGGCTACTTTGTGCAATCTAAATAATTTAATTTAAAATAAAACAGAGAGCCTTTGAACATCTAGTTAGTACACGTCTACTCCACGAGAATAAAAAGAAAAAAAAAAAGAAAAAAAACCTAAATGGATTTCTTTAATTTTGTTGGTATTACATATGCCACCTGGATGTTGGTAATTTTTTGTTTTTTTTTTGTTACCAGATTCATTGGTCCCACTGACGTCAGTAGGATAATATTGGGAATTCTACTACAGGCCTTACGTTCGCTTCGCTCACTCCTGGGAGTAGAATTCCCAAAATTACCGCTGTGCGTTCAATCGACCTATGATAATGTTTTGGATGTAAAATATCTCGTTGAACTTGAATTTAGTCAAATAACTCTAACATGTTGTTCGTTAAACAACCTTGTACTATGAATTTAAACCAAATCTGTACATTAATTACTACTGGAACGACTCACAAACATAGTAAGCTTCTTCCTAATTCTATTCGCTGCATGGCCCCTCAAACTGCGGCAAAACCAATTTATTAATTGGTCTTCTTTTACATGAAAACGGATTAAAATTCTGTGTATATATTCTCAAAAACTTTATTTCAACTGATTTATATATTCTTAGACAATGTTCTTAAATTGGTACCTGCGATTAATTACTATAAATTTAAAGAAAATGATGAAGTGTAGAGTCCAATAGACGCAAAGACAGACTCAGTGATAATATTTGATGACGTGGCTTGTGAAAAACAGAATAAAATACGTGATTATTTTGTTGTTTTGATTGTTTTTACTTAAATCAAATATATAGTAAAATACCGAAACAACTTATTAGAGACAACGCAAATGTTATTGTTCTTTTTAAGCAAGATGAAATTAACCTTATACATGCTTATGATGAACATGTTAATACAGATATGCCATGGAATCAGTTTCGTGAGATGTGTAAAGAAATTTGGAGTCTCCCATATAATTATTTAGTAATTAATAAAGATTGTGAAAAAAACAAAGGAGGTTACAGAAAAAACTTTGACACTTTTGTTATTATCGATAAGCTGGTAGTGTATAAATAAATGCGTTATATATTAATATAAACTTCATTCAACAGTCCGACATTGGAAGATATAGGTCTTATTACAGTCATTATGGAAAATTTAGAAAAGACGTTAAAACAACAAATTGTGAAATCTGCAGATGTTGTTAAAAGAAAGGTAAAGTTAATGCAAAGTTTAAAATCAGATGCTGGAATGGCAATCGAATCTGCATTAAAACCAATAACAGATCCTCTTAATAAAATGGTTACAGAAAGTGTTTCATTTAATGAAGATCAAGAAATGCCTATTCAATTAAAAAAAGTTAAATATAATGAGGTGAATTAAATAATGATTTTATATTCACTGCCAAAGATAGTATGTCTGATGCAAGTGTTATTGATAAATTAACTGAAGATGAATCTGCGGATGAAGATGAAAGTAAAACTCTTGATAAGAGTGGTTTATCCTTCCAATCTTTCGAACCGGATGATATTTCATGGACTTTATCAGAGGATGTATTTCAAGACGTTCCTTTTGGTGTTAGATTAGAAAAAGGAAAATTAAAAATGGGATCATTACATGTGTCTATAAATGAAAATGAAATTAGTATAGGAGGACGATTGTATGCTAAGACATCTAGGCTTAATGAGTTACTGTTTAAAAAAAAACCTAATTTATCTATAATAACTGAAGTTGATAAGCGCAACTATAAACAAATGTTGTTAGATACAAATATACATCGTCGTGATCATGATCCAAAAAAAAACAATCAAAACGAATAAAGGCGTAAAATACTTGAATATTATAAAACCACTTTTTAAACTGGGTAAAGAAATTACAACAAGTACTGAAAGTCATGTACAAGGATCAGGATTGCCAGTCTTAAAAAAGGTAAAACCGAACGTGGACTATATTTACTGGGATAACCCCAATGAATTGGTTGAGAGATTATAGCTATTGATCGCATCTCGTGATGCTGGAAATACTAGTTTAGATAATGAAATTATATCAATAATTGAAGAACTTCACGAATACGGTATAATTAGTTAGATATAAACTATATTGTATCGATAGAATACTCAGTTTAATTTTGAAAGTCCATCAAACAATACCTTTGCTGCTATGCGTATAGATTTGTTTGGCCATCACGTTCATAAACGCTTACGTTTACTGGATGAGTTTAATAAATCTCAAACAGAATTTAATGAGCAGCTCATTAAAAAAGTTACTACACCAAGCAAGAAATAGATAAAAAATTGAAAGAAATACAGAGTCAAATTGAAGCGTATATAAGTCAAACCCAAAGTGAAATTAAACATCCAATAAATCACATTAATTAAACGCTCACTAAAAAATGTCAAAAGTAGAAATTGCTAATGAAATTCATAAGCAAGCACGTAGAAATTTTACTCGTCGCTGTGTTGTAATAAAAGATATCGATGAATTGTGGCAAGCTGATTTAATTGATATAAAAAACTTAAGCCAGTTTAATTCAGGTTATAAGTATATTCTAGTTATAATTGATGCTTTTTCTAAATTTGGATGGACAGTTCCCATTAAAAGTAAATCTATGTGTGAAATAGCGAATGCTTTCGAAAATGTTATAAAAAGACGACCACCTATAAATTTGCAAACAGATTTAGGAACAGAATTTTATACCATTGCTTTAAAAAAATATTGAGTGAATATAATATTAATCCTTACTCTACTTTTTCTACTAAAAAAGCATCTATAGTAGAACGGTTCATTAGAACAATAAAGAACAAACTTTATAAGTATTTTGATTTAGTTGGAAATTATGTATGGAATGGAAAGCCGTTACAAAAAATTATTAGTAAATATAATATTTGCGTTGTCTCTAATAAGTTGTTTCGGTATTTTACTATATATTTGATTTAAGTAAAAACAATCAAAACAACAAAATAATCACGTATTTTATTCTGTTTTTCACAAGCCACGTCATCAAATATTATCACTGAGTCTGTCTTTGCGTCTATTGGACTCTACACTTCATCATTTTCTTTAAATTTATAGTAATTAATCGCAGGTACCAATTTAAGAACATTGTCTAAGAATATATAAATCAGTTGAAATAAAGTTTTTGAGAATATATACACAGAATTTTAATCCGTTTTCATGTAAAAGAAGACCAATTAATAAATTGGTTTTGCCGCAGTTTGAGGGGCCATGCAGCGAATAGAATTAGGAAGAAGCTTACTATGTTTGTGAGTCTTTCCAGTAGTAATTAATGTACAGATTTGGTTTAAATTCATAGTACAAGGTTGTTTAACGAACAACATGTTAGAGTTATTTGACTAAATTCAAGTTCAACGAGATATTTTATATCCAAAACATTATCATAGGTCGATTGAACGCACAGCGGTAATTTTGGGAATTCTACTCCCAGGAGTGAGCGTAAGCGAACGTACTGCAGTGAGCGAAGCGAACGTAAGGCCTGTAGTAGAATTCCCAATATTATCCTACTGACGTCAGTGGGACCAATGAATCTGGTAACAAAAAAAAACAAAAAATTACCAACATGCGACATCCAGGTGGCATATGTAATACCAACAAAATTAAAGAAATCCATTTAGGTTTTTTTTCTTTTTTTTTTCTTTTTATTCTCGTGGAGTAGACGTGTACTAACTAGATGTTCAAAGGCTCTCTCAGTTTTATTTCAAATTAAATTATTTAGATTGCACAAAGTAGCCGGTGACGCAGATCGAAACCGGAGCCGTTGCTTGATTTGGTATTCGAATCCATCACACGATCATCTAAGCCATGTTGACTTAATTTGGATGGTCAAATTTTGCGCATTGTTTCCTCCGACTAAACAATATTACTACTGCGTAAACTGGCTTTTATTAACCCCTGAACAAAGAGACGGGTGTTATAAGTTTAGGGTGTGTATCACTCTGTGTGTGCGTGCGCGCGCGCGCGCGCGCGCGCGCGTGTGTGTGTGTGTGTGTGTGTGTGTGTGTGTGTGTGTGTGTGTGTGTCTGTCTGTCTGTCTGTCTGTCTGTCTGTCTGTCTGTCTGTCTGTCTGTCTGGCTGTCTGTCTGTCTGTCTGTCTGTGGCATTGTAGCACCCAAACGAATGGACCGATTTTGATGCAGTTTTTTATGTTTCAAAGCTGTGAAGGGGGAGGGGGAAATGGGGGTGAGGATCGTAGCTACCAAAACAATGGACTGAAATTGATTCGGTTTTTATGTTTGAAAATTGATGTGATCGAGATGAAGCATCTCGATTAGCTATAATAGGGGTTAGGGGGTCGGGGGTTATATTTTTTTTTATTTGTGCTTGTTTACTGCACGTGTGCATTTGAAGCTTACTATTTCGAAATTAAACATTCAGTTCGAGGCGAACAAATAGTAAGTAAAGAAAATAAATTAAAATTGTTTCAGTAAAGATTAGTTTTACATGAGTACAATGAAAACATGGTCCATACATATAGTTGGTGACGTAAATAAGATATTATTCAAAACGTAAATTTATGAACGTAATAACTTTTTCTCTTCTAAAAGACGTCTTTTGCACGTCTTATTGGAGCGTTGCCTTTTTGAGATTAAAATGACGTCATTTAGACGTGTCACATTGATCTGTAACGTCTGTTACGTCAAAAGGACGTGACCGTGTGACGTCTGTTTAAGGTATTTGGAGCCGTTCTTCATTCCTCTGAAAAATTACTTTATTTAGACGTGTCATATTGGTTTGTAACGTCTGTTACGTCTGTCTCAATAATATCAGCTACGTGGACGACATGGTGCTGTTGAGTGCGTCGGTCTGTGGGTTGTCTAAATTGTTGGGCATATGTGAACAGTATGCCCTTAGTCACGGTTTGCTTTATAACACAAAGAAGAGTGAATGCATGGTCTTTCGGGTCAGAGGTAAATGTCCAGATAATATTCCATCCATAAAATTATACGGGGTTCAGCTTAAAAGGGTCGAACAATTCCAATATCTTGGACATTTGATAGCCTCTGATCTGAAAAACGATGCAGACATAGAAAAAGAGCGTAGGGCGTTGTCTGTTAGATCTAATATGATTTCCCGCAGGTTCGCTCGTTGTTCAAGTGGCGTCAAAATCACTCTTTTTAGACGTTTTGTACGTCTTTCTACACGAGCGCCCTGTGGGTGAACTACACACAAAAACAGTACAGCACCTTACGCGTCCAATATAATAACGCTTTTAGGGTGTTGATGGGACTGCCCCGATTCTGTAGCGCATCTGGGATGTTCGCTGAATGCCGGGTGGATTGCTTTTACGCAACTATGCGGAAACGGTGCACATCCCTGGTGCGCCGGGTGCGGGGTGGCCCCGGCAGCATCCTTAAAGCATTTGCAGAGAGGTTCGATTGTCAGTACATGAACTACTGTTGCAGTGTTCATGTACTGAAAAGGTAAATTCCGTTAGTTTAATTTTAATTTTAGTGTAAATTTTTAAATTAGTTTTTTAATAACTTGTAAATGACCCTAGATGGTCGAAATAAAGAATATATTATTATATTAAAAGGACGTGACCATGTGAAGTTTTCTTGGATAATTTGAGACGTTTTTTATTTGTCAGAAACATGACGTCGTTTAAATGTGTCATATTGGTTTGTGACGTCTGTTACGTCAAATTGACGTAATCAAGTAAGTTCCCCTCCGTGGTTCGCTTGATCGAACTACGCGAGGTTCGATCGCGGAGTTTGATCAAGCGAACCACGAGGATTTTTAGGTCCTTATGGTTCGATTCAATAATCGAACCGTGCAAAGTTTGCTATTTAATGTCCACACGGTCCGATCAAGCGAACCACGAGAATTTGTAGGTCCTTACGGTTCGATTGAATGATCGAGCTGTGCAGATTTTGTTATTTTATATTTACACGGTTCAATGAAGCAAATTACGAAGAATCTATACTTATAATAATGCAATAAGAACGAAAAAAGTGGATGTGACTGTGTCGGGGTGCACGGCCGTGTGTTTATTGTGAAACGTCTACGCCACGTACAAATCGCGTGTTATGCCTGATTGTCTATCCTTACACATTCCCGACTATCTCCACCCATCCCAAGCTATCCCCATCCATCCCCACCTATCCCCACCCATTTCCAAGGATTTGGTTTACTTAGGTCAGATTCCGCTTTTGTGAAAATAAATATAAGGCTGTTGTTTTTCAGACGATAACGGAAATTCTTCTATGTACGTCAGATTCTTTTTTATTATGCTGTTATTTTTCTGACAAAAATAGAATCTCGCTTTAGTACAATAGTGTGAAGTCCGATGACAGCCCATCACGTATCCACTCCATCCATTGGTCGTTGACTAGTAGTTTCTTTACAGAAGTGATAGATCTTATCGATATCTTCGTTTTGGAGGACAGCTGTCAAACTTGAAAGGGCTATAACTCTGAAACTATTAATCCTAGACTAGTAGTTTCTATACAGAAGTGATAGAACTCATTGATATCTTCATTTTGGATGACAGCTGTCAAACTTAAAAGGGCTATAACTCTGAAACTATTAATCTTAGACTAGTAGTATCATTACAGAAGTGATATATCTCATCGATATCTTCGTTTTGGATGACAGCTGTCAAACTTAAAACAGCTATTACTCGGAAACTATTAATCGTTGACTAGTAGTTTCTTTACACAAGTGATATTTCTCATCGATATCTTCATTTTGGATGACAGCTGTCAAACTTAAAAGGGCTAGAACTCTGAAACTATTAATCCTAGACTAGTAGTTTCTTTACAGAAGTGATAGATCTTATCGATATCTTCATTTTGGATGACAGCTGCCAAACTTAAAAGGGCTAGAACTCTGAAACTATTAATCCTAGACTAGTAGTTTCTTTACAGAAGTGATAGATCTTATCGATATCTTCATTTTGGATGACAGCTGTCAAACTTAAAAGGGCTATAACTCTGAAACTATTAATCCTAGACTAGTAGTATCATTACAGAAGTGATATATCTCATCGATATCTTCGTTTTGGATGAAAGCTGTCAAACTTAAAATAGCTATTACTCGGAAACTATTAATCGTTGACTAGTAGTTTCTTTACACAAGTGATATTTCTCATCGATATCTTCATTTTGGATGACAGCTGTCAAACTTAAAAGGGCTAGAACTCTGAAACTATTAATCCTAGACTAGTAGTTTCTTTACAGAAGTGATAGATCTTATCGATATCTTCATTTTGGATGACAGCTGCCAAACTTAAAAGGGCTAGAACTCTGAAACTATTAATCCTAGACTAGTAGTTTCTTTACAGAAGTGATAGATCTTATGGATATCTTCATTTTGGATGAGAGCTGTCAAACTTAAAAGGGCCGCGTGGTGAGTTCATTTACAAGTAGCTCATACATGTTATTCCAGGTCCAAAAGTGCCTATAAAGTACAATATACTACATTTCTTCAAAATACGTTCAGCGTCAGATAGTTTTTTACTGTTTGCTAGGCATCTAATCACCGGATTAAGATACCAAGTACCCCAGTTTTTAAGTTAAACCCTAAGCTAAACAAGAGTGAACCGTATCGTAATCGGTCCAGTAGTTTTTAAGTGATGTGCAAACAAACATACAATCAAACAGATAGCAAAAATTATAAAAAAAAAAAACTTGTTTAGTAGCTTATTGCTTAGTTGCTTTTGTTGCTTATTATTTCTTGTTGTACTTGTGGTGTCCAATAAAGAGTTAATCTATCTATCTTATTGCTTAGTTGCTTTTGTTGCTTATTATTTCTTGTTGTACTTGTGGTGTCCAATAAAGAGTTAATCTATCTATCTTATTGCTTAGTTGCTTTTGTTGCTTATTATTTCTTGTTGTACTTGTGGTGTCCAATAAAGAGTTAATCTATCTATCTTATTGCTTAGTTGCTTTTGTTGCTTATTATTTCTTGTTGTACTTGTGGTGTCCAATAAAGAGTTAATCTATCTATCTTATTGCTTAGTTGCTTTTGTTGCTTATTATTTCTTGTTGTACTTGTGGTGTCCAATAAAGAGTTAATCTATCTATCTTATTGCTTAGTTGCTTTTGTTGCTTATTATTTCTTGTTGTACTTGTGGTGTCCAATAAAGAGTTAATCTATCTATCTTATTGCTTAGTTGCTTTTGTTGCTTATTATTTCTTGTTGTACTTGTGGTGTCCAATAAAGAGTTAATCTCTCTATCTCATTGCTTAGTTGCTTTTGTTGCTTATTA
Source organism: Alsophila aescularia (assembly GCA_946251855.1). NCBI lineage: Eukaryota > Metazoa > Arthropoda > Insecta > Lepidoptera > Geometridae > Alsophila > Alsophila aescularia. The sequence goes on along the minus strand of OX276383.1, from coordinate 52,009,350 downwards.
TTTCTTGTTGTACTTGTGGTGTCCAATAAAGAGTTAATGTATTTATCTATCTATCATATTTTAAGTACCCTAGAACATTTTTTTTAATTATCAATCATCAGCTGTCAATTTTACATGATATATGAAATGAAGATCTCGCTGAGATTTATCAATTCTGTAAAGAAATTACTAATCTAGGATCAATAGTTTCAGAGTAATAGCCCTTTTAAGTTTGACAGCTGTCATCCAAAATGAAGATATCGATGAGAAATATCACTTCTGTAAAAAAACTACTAGTCAAGGATCGTTATTTTCAGAGTTATAGCCCTTTTAAGTTTAACAGCTGTCATCCAAAACGAAGATATCAATCAGATCTATCACTTCTGTAAAGAAACTACTAGTCTAGGATTAATAGTTTCAGAGTAATAGCCCTTTTAAGTTTGACAGCTGTCATCCAAAATGAAGATATCGATGAGAAATATCACTTCTGTAAAGAAACTACTAGTCAAGGATCGTTAGTTTCAGAGTTATAGCCCTTTTAAGTTTGACAGCTGTCATCCAAAACGAAGATATCAATCAGATCTATCACTTCTGTAAAGAAACTACTAGTATAGCATTAATAGTTTCAGAGTTAATAGTTATTAATAGTTTTGAACCACCAGGGCCTAACAATACTCGTGGTTCGCTTGATTTTCAATGATCGAACTACGGGGAATTACAAATCCTCATAGTTCGATTGATCGAACCACCACTTTGAAGGAACTTTCCGGACCAAAGTAATCCAACAAAACCCAGGTCATTATTTTATATAGATTTTATGCCCCAAGTACGACATCTAGCTTTGATATAATGCTTGATTTTTGATAATTTTTAGCCGGAAATCCTTGACTAAGTGTTTGTTTTATCAATTGAGCCGTATATTGTGCAATTGAGCGGTATTTGGCGAAATATGAATCGATGTGACGTCATCACGACACTAAAATTGTAAAGTAGGAACAGCAGTCGCAGCGGAAGTATGTGTCCCGGAAGTTATCTGCTAGTCGCTGCGCAAACTGCGATTTTTCAGGCGCAATACCAATTTTGAAGATGAAGACAGTATTGTATAACTACCTCGCTCACTCACTCACGTTTTTCGCATATTCTATCTCGCTCTTACTTTATGCTGTTTTATCCCCTGCGCAATCGTTCACAGAGCCTACCTTCACAAACATATAGATTGGCTACCGACTACTGTAGGTAGATTGATACCTAGTGTTTCGCACTACAATGTATTTTTTTTGGAAGTATAGTTGTAGGTACGTGCTAAGATAAATTAGGTACTTAAGTATATTATTTACTATTAACTTACCTTGGTCTCTAGAGAGATTCTTTGAGAGTTCCTGAGACTTGTATTTTCCCGCAGAGTATTGCAGAGAATCACAAACCCTTATTTAATGAGCCGATAACTTTGCTTGCACTAAGTGCGCGTCAGAGATGTGTCTGGGTGTAAAGAATCTCCGCCTACTTATTAGCTCCTGTCGCTCCTCTTTACGACGGTCAGCTCCTACAGCCTCCGAGGCTAACCTCCAGGCAAGATACCGTCTCGTAAACATAATAAAATTAAAAAAACACAAGATCTCATAAAGCTCTCACGAAAATTTATATAACGTTGCAAGTGATCGAATTCGTCAAAGTATACTACCGCTAACTTGTCAAAGTGGCAACTCGTACTGCTAAAATGCAAAGAATAATCGAAAACTTTATTTCGAATTCGAATACTACCATGTGATAAAACCCGTCCTACCAATTTAAGTTCCTACAAGTTTCCGCTAGAGGTGCTGACAGTAAATGTATAGAACTAAACGAAACTACATTTAGTTTTCAAAAACTATAAAAACTTGTACTAGGGGTACTGATGAAATCTGGGGCTGGACGATTAACCCTTGGGTTGCCCGCGCCCCGCGCGCCACCAAATGCGTAATTACCGCGGGTTAGAGCAGGTCAGCTTTCCGTAAGTGCAATACGTCACACCGCAGGTTTCAGGGGCTAATTGCTGAATGCTTACCATTAGAATGTTTTGAGTAACTATTGTTTTAAAAAGCCATTGAAATGAGCAATAAGGATATGTAAACATAATATCATAAAAATAATTATTATATTAACTACAGCAGATTCAAAAAAATATATTGAAAAACTATGTTATTTTTAACATTAAATAACTTTTAGTGTAAAAAAACGCTTGTTTTGTGTTATTTTTGTCTTCGGTTTCTCAATTTTTTTTATTTATAAAATATATTATAAACATATTTGCGCTCAAAATAATAATTCTAATATAGCCCGCCAAAGATATTACCTCGAACTCTTCGGAGGAAGCACGAGTTCCAGTGCGTAGAAACTTATTTTATGTGAATAGCTTATAGAATAAATTACATAATGTAATATATCATTTTATAGAAAAAACAATAAAGAACCTCATAAAAATACTACATAATAATAAAAAACAAAACTGTACTCACGTACACCATTTCCCGCCAATTTCGCGCCAAAATCAGCCCGGTTTGTTTTACATTCAATTCTTTTCTTTCAAAAAACCCTTTTGTTTAATCACATAATATATCATCATCATGTCAAATGCCCGTGTCGCACCCATGCCAGTCTATGTTGGGACCGATATTATCGAAGCTGTTGATTAGTATGTCTACTTGGGTCACACGATCCAACTGGGTAGATCCAACTTCGACAAAGAGGTCAACCGACGAATCCAACTCGGATGGGCAGCGTTCGGGAAATTACGCCACATCTGCTCGTCACACATACCGCAGTGCCTCAAGAGGAAAGTTTATAATCAGAAAGTGTTACCAGTGATGACATACGGCACTGAGACGTGGTAGCTAACTATTAGTCTCATACATAAGCTCAAAGTCACGCAACGTGCAATGGAGAGAGCTATGCTTGGAGTTTCACTACGTGATAAGATCCATAACGAGGAAATCCGTAGAAGAACTAAAGTTATCGACATAGCTCTCAAAAGTTGAAGTGGCAATGAGCAGGCCATATAGTTTGCAGACCTGACAACCGCTGGTGAATAAAGTTCTGGAATGGCGACGAGAAACAAGCAAGCGAAGTGTAGGGAGATAAGCGAAGTGTAGACATTATAGCCATAGCAGGGAATTGGTGGATGGAGGCGGCACAAGGCCGTTCGTCGTGGCGCTCTTTGGGGGAGGCCTATGTTCAGCAGTGGCTAAAGGCTGAAAAGATGATGATGATGATGATTATAATATGTTCTTTATAGAATATTTAGCCATAAAAAAACTAATCACAGTAAATAAAAGCAAAAAAAAACTAAAAACTTAAACTCAAAACTTATTTACACGGTCGATAAACTGGCTCAGACAACAACTGCATGTACTCACAAAACTTATTTACACGGTCGATAAACGGGCTCGGACAACAACTGCATGTACTCACAAAACTTATTTACACGGTCGATAAACTGGCTCGGACAACAACTGCATGTACTCACAAAACTTATTTACACGGTCGATAAACTGGCTCGGACAACAACTGCGTGTACTCACAAAACTTATTTACACGGTCGATAAACTGGCTCGGACAACAACTGCGTGTACTCACAAAACTTATTTACACGGTCGATAAACTGGCTCGGACAACAACTGCATGTACTCACAAAACTTATTTACACGGTCGATAAACTGGCTCGGACAACAACTGCATGTACTCACAAAACTGATTTACACGGTCGATGAACTGGCTCGGACAACAACTGCGTGTACTCACAAAACTTATTTACACGGTCGATAAACTGGCTCGGACAACAACTGCATGTACTCACAAAACTTATTTACACGGTCAATAAACTGGCTCGGACAACAACTGCATGTACTCACAAAACTTATTTACACGGTCGATAAACTGGCTCGGACAACAACTGCATGTACTCACAAAACTTATTTACACGGTCGATAAACTGGCTCGGACAACAACTGCATGTACTCACAAAACTTATTTACACGGTCGATAAACTGGCTCGGACAACAACTGCGTGTACTCACAAAAAAAAAAACAATACCGAACCATTTTAGTATCCAACTAGCTGTACCCGCGGCTTCGCACGCGTGGTCATTTCTTTAGATTAAACGTACCATAATGTGCTATTCCAGGACCTAAAATACCAATATACCAACATTTGATCAAAATTTCTTCAGCCGTCAAAAATATTTTTAACGATGGCTCGGCTTCTAATCGCCAAATTGAGATACCAATTACACCAGTTTTTAAGTCAAACCCTAAGCTATCCTACATTGAATAGCAATCGGTCCAGTTGTTTTTAAGTGATGCACAAATATACAGACAAACAGATAGAAAGACACGGACAAAAACAAAAACAATGTTCTGTAGCTTATTTTTAGACCATTTTTTTTATTTGACTTTTTTTGTGCAGCCTTTTTGTACCTATTGCTTTATTATAAGTATAGATAAACGACTGTGCCAAATTGCATCAAAATCCGTCCAGAAGTTACAGCGTGATACGTGTTCTTTCAAATAACTATCAGCCCCTATCCTGCGGGAACACTAGATTATTGTCCTCAAGGTATGCCAATAGCCTAACGTTTATGACACGCTCCATACACTTACAGAGTAAGGAAGTTATCGAGATGGGGCGATAATTGGCCGGATCAGCACGACTACAAGCATCCAGCTCTTCGGAACTTTACCTGAGTGAAGAGAGAGGCGGTACAAACGCGTTAAGATGGAGACAATTCGGGAGCACAGTTTTTCAACACAAGCGCTCGGCTGCCATCAGGGCCACTGGCCTTGTTCACATCTAGGGCTCGAAATGTTCTGAGAACCTCCTTCTGGCGAATGCGTATATCGGGCATAAAAACCCCGCAATGAGAAAGGCAGGAAGGTATATTGCCGGTAGCGTCTATAGATGCGAAGATTCTGCAAAAAGAGAAGCAAATAAATTCGCTTTCTCTCCAGCAGTATGAGCCAGTGATCCATCAGGTTTCAGCAGTGGTGGCAGTGAGGGGCGGCAAAAGTTCACTTCGAACGACTTGGCCAGGGACCAAAAGGCTTATGAAAAGGCTTATGGCCCGCAGGGTATGAAGCCAGTTTGGCCCCTATTCGACCTTTGTGATCAAAATGAGCCTTCCTAAGAGTCTTCTTGTAGATTTTAGTTAAAAGAACGTTTTAACTTTCTACACTATACAAACAATAACACTGTATTTCATCCAGGTATTGTATCTGTATTTCATTCAGTTTAACTACGCTAACTCATAACATATTAATAATAGAAAGATTAAAATTTATAGAAATATACCACACACATACGTAGTAAGTACGAGTACATGCATATTGCATAGTACATACATTCTGAAAATATTTAAACGTATTAAGCGTGTATCATTTCACACGTTGCGGGCACGACCGCGCTATCGTTCGCAACGATCGCAGTTCCAAATACTTTTTGATAAAAACAAAAATATCGTACAGTTCTGGAACAGTCGTGCACAAAAGTGATCTGACCTTTTCTACATCATTTGGTCTAATTACCAGAAATTGCTAGAATAATATGCCAGAAATCTTTTATCACAGTTATTAACCCATTACTGCTTAACGTGCTTTAGCGTTTTCAGCAAAATATAGTTACCTATTGAAAAGGATGCGTTGTCTGAGTTTTATCATGATAATGGACATTATATTAGCAAAGTTCAACCATTGGAATAAAACTTTACTCCTCGAATGTACGTGCTAATCTACATAGATATTCTCACGAGATGTACAGTTCACCGAGAGTCACGTGGGAACGTATATTCGTGTACGAGACGTGATGCGGCAGCACACGATGCGACACGCGCGCGCGTGCGCTTCATCGTGCGACGACATCTGAAGTCATGAGGTTATCCTAGACAAGCGTCTCGGATCTGTTAGGACTTAAAGACTCGTACATTAATGTACTTATTACTAACAACCATAAACATATTTGACGAGTTCTCGAGTGGAGACCATGGTTGTTGTAAGGTAGAGTGACGACCTGCGAATAGCGGCCAAAAGAAAGCGTCCGAGCTCCGAGCTCAGTGGCGTGCATTAGGAGAGGCCTACGCCCAGCAGAGGACAGATATAGGCTGATGATAATGATGATTATAAATATATTGATTACAAAATCCATGCCAACAATTCTTTTAAGCTAATAATGCTTTTACTTAAATACTTGCGGTGCCCACGGCTATCCTCACGTGGTCATTTATCTGAGTTAAAAGCAACCTCTTTGTTATTCCAGGACCAAAAGTACCTATAAAGTACAAAACAAAGAATTTCGTTAAGCCTTCAGTTTTTTTTTATCGATTGCTCGGCTTCTAATCATCGGATTAAGATACCATAAGTACCTCAGTTTTTAAGTTAAGGCCTAAGCTATGATAACAGTGACAACGATGAGAACATTAGATTTAACGTGATATGTGAAGAGACAGACAGAAAACATTTAAAAAATATATGTTATATTGCTTATTTTAAGTCACCTATTTTTTATAAACTTTTGATCATTTAATTCCTGATTAAAAGTATAGATAGATAGAACAGAATAAGTTAAGATAATTAATTATAGAGATCTCTTTCTGTGATAACCTAATTTGGTACTTTATGAAATAATAAATTAGTTATTCTCCTAACTACACGCCAAATCACTTAATCCTAAGTAAGCATAAACTAAAGACATGGAAATACACTCAGGCTGCGCTTGTAGCCGTGCCTCACCGTGGCATCTTGGAGGCGGCATATTATATTAAAGTAATAACATTCAATGCGCCTGCGCCTGCACTCTACATAATCTACTCCTCTCATAGTCCACTACTGCCTTTAAACTTAATGTGAGGAGAGAACAGCACAACCCTGAAATTCAGTGAAAGAAATCTCTTCTCTGACAGAGTTTTACTAGCCTGCCTAAAAAATATTTTTTTCCCTCAATTTGGTTTGTACTCGTACCTACTAGGACCTCTCAATTTAAATAATTTGTGAAATATCCACGTTTTTCTCAAAAGAAATTATATCAATAATCAGGCATGTTTTCAAAAAGGTTTGAATAAAAAATGTTTGGTGTCACAGATGCTCAGTACATGTTTTATTAGATTGCTTACACATTATTTTCTTTTACTCAAACAAGCTTGTAATGTGGTCATTATTTCGACAACCTTCTTTGGGCAAAGTCGACCTTGCCGTCTTCATATCTAAAAAGTCATTGGCAATTTTTTTACCCGGCCGAAGTTGTTTTTTTTTAATCGACTTCAGAAAAGGAGACGGTTGTATGTTTTTTTTTTAACTTTTGTCTTGTTTAACGAATAGGCAAATTGACAATACGTAAATGTCGCTACATAAAATTGGCTCCACATCTTACACAAGAGACCGAGCTACCTTGTAGACACGTGGACATTCCGGGTTTGTGCACACGCATCCCTGTATTAACGCGGTTGCCCACCCGTGCCCGCAGATTGTTGCACGAGATTTGAATACGCTCGCTGCAGCCGATCCTGTGTGTGGCGAATTTTCGAGGATGAAGGTTGCAATTTGACACAAACGTACTCGCACAAGATTCAATGCACGTAAGTGCATCTTCTCTTTTTCGAGCTTGTTTAGTCCATCCAAAGGTTGTGTGTAATAGGGATTGCTAAAATTGATTATTGTGTTAAAGTTAAGGCTTTAATTAGTATGCAATGAAAAGTTATACAAATCTCTAAATTTGAACCACACAAAAAGATCTAAATAAGTTTAAATTTTGGATCGGAAAAATATTCACGACAAGCTGTCGTCCCTCTGGGTTCCGTTGATTCACGACAAGCTGTCGTCCCTCTGGGTTCCGTTGATTCACGACACGTGCAACATTGCCAAGAATAACCGCTAGTAGGTAGCGCCCTGCAGTGGCTACCGTTTACTGGTTGGTAGTGGGCCTGCGATCGCGTCCTGTCGCACAATATTACTACTGCCTGCCCTTTGCGCGTTCGCAGTGAGTCGCTTAATAGCGACAGCTCAACTAATTGTTATTGTTTTACGCCTTCCTCGGCGTGGCTATAATGATAAAGTAGTTTTGTTATAAGTTTATAGAAAGTTATAACATTTCACATGGAATAGCAACATTTGCAGTGTCACAGAATAAATAATAGGCAGTGTATCAGGCAGGTCAACTCCTAGCGGTCAATTTGTACGGCACGATGTGGTGTTGCTGGCACCTGCACCGGATCATAGTGCAGTCAAACAATTTGTACGGCACGATGTGGTGTTGCTGGAACCTGCACCGGATCATAGTGCAGTCAAACAATTTGTACGGCACGATGTGGTGTTGCTGGCACCTGCACCGGATCATAGTGCAGTCAAACAATTTGTACGGCACGATGTGGTGTTGCTGACACCTGCACCGGATCATAGTGCAGTCAAACAATTTGTACGGCACGATGTGGTGTTGCTGGCACCTGCACCGGATCATAGTGCAGTCAAACAATTTGTACGGCACGATGTGGTGTTGCTGGCACCTGCATCGGATCATAGTGCAGTCAAACAATTTGTACGGCACGATGTGGTGTTGCTGGCACCTGCACCGGATCATAGTGCAGTCAAACAAGACATAAGTTCATAAACTAAAACCCGTCTACGGTCGGGTAAAAAATAACCTATGACACTCTATACCTAAAGACGAACTACTTATATACGTACATACATACATACATACATACATACATACATACATACATACATACATACATACATACATACATACATACATACATACATACATACATACATACATAGACTGTAATGGCACCACTAGAGGGCTTACGATTAAGGTTGGCTCCGTATCACTTTAATTATTAAAGTTAGTAATATTATTAACTCAAGTCAAAATGTATTAAAGGTGTATAAATGACGTTACAACTACTACGAGATATCGTTATCATCTCCGGAAAATAAAAATGATCCAAGGAACTTTGAGTACGAAATAACAATAAAACCTCGTAATTGACGACGTCCCCCACCATTCGTCTACTTCCCGCTACCCTCCCTTCACTTCCCCAAACCTTCCCCCACATCCCCCCACGTTGCATTGCAGTTAGGTGCAGTTAGGTTTTCAAGCTGAATCGCACTGTTGGGATCGGGATTGAATCGAAATGGTGTTCGAGAGTAAGCAAGATGTTATTCTAGTACTAATAGTTCAACAGTGCCATAAAAAGGCTAATAAGTAACCTTGTGAATAGTGTAATTTTCAAAAAACTTACAGATTTTTAGCGTTACACAACATTATGCTTCACTCACAGAGTTGACCTTTGGACCCGGTATACAATAAAGTAACAAAAATCGAACCTCTGAAGGTATTTACTTTTTGAACCAAATTTTTTTTTTTTTTTACTACGTTCACCGAGCTGTTTTTTGACAATAGCTAAAAAGGAAAACCAATTATACAGAAAATGCTTAGAGATCAAAGTGTATATGTGCGACTAAATGATTTAACGGCTACCTCAACATTTGTTGATACCACAATAATGAGCCTTCTCAACATCAATTGATGAAGGTAAAACTAATAAAGAGTTTCAAAATAGGATTAACAAAGGGACGTAGTTTATTAGAAAGGACTCAAACCACAAAAAGTAAATTTCGAGAAATCTGCGTTTAAGTTGATTCTTCAGTGATTTTGCACTTAGAATTTTAGGCAGTTATGTTAAATTGAGAAAGAATGAGATACATTTTTATGTGTTTAAGTATAATGCTGTATTGATTTTTGTTTCGCAAATTATTAAAAAAAATATAAGTTTGAGTCTTTTTTTAAATTAGTATTTCCATGACCCAATCTTTATTTGAATTAAGCAAAAACGACTCCGGTAATAAATGTAAAGGATAATTATTAATTATACAATACAATACAATACAACAACACTTTATTGCATACCAAGAAGAAGTTGTTAGTTGTTGTTTGGTTAGTTTTATTATAAATTAAAATCATTACATGTACTAAATTAAAACAGTGTCTGTTTTAATGTACATATCTTAAAATTATACAAAAATAGGAACCAATTACCCATGCAAAACATACTCTCTGTGTATTGCATGTCGTCCACCAATTAGTTTGCTCCATCATTTTCATTATCCTGCTATGTTAGCATCTCAATCTCAGGTTCACAATCGAAACCATCACAGACATCATTTTCATTCATGAAAATCTATACCGTTTTTATGTTAGATGTTAAGTAGTCCAGTTTCGCTTGCGCAATTTCTTTCCTACTTAGCCACAGTAATACGAAGACTTCTTCTCATATTTCTAAAATTTCCTCCAAATTTCCTTTCAATGCTAATCTGTTGAAATACTGCAATAACTTAGTTTTCTTTCATCGTTTTAAAACAGAAATTATTTTGTCTATAACCAGTTTACCTGCGCTTTACATAGATTTCGCCGTATCTACTTATTTGACTTTTAGTATCCCAAAATGAAACTAGATGGCGTTGGCGATCCTTAAAACGCAAATCAAATGAAATCATTTTATTTGTCAGAATGTAGGTAAACAGTTGAAGATGTTAGTTTAAAAATACAATTTCCCTTAGACATTCTCACCATTAGTGATGCAAATTCGGGGTCGGGGGTTGTTGCTATGGGTTTTAGAGGGGACGGGGAAGGGGGGAGAGAGGAGGGTGGAGGGGGAGGGAGACGGGAAAGGGGAGAAGGAGAGAGGGAGTATCTAAATTCAATGTTTCTTATTTACTTACATATTTTACTTTATTTGAATAGTTGCAATGACAACATTGGACTTTAGTACTTACATAACTTTAATAATCTGAAATTGAATTTTTGTAAGATGCATACATGGTTATTGTTTGTTGTTATGTTTATGCAAAATGTGTAATGTTGTATTTATGTTTGTGCAAAAAATTGCAATTTTTTACATATTTTTGGAATGATTTTTTTAGAGACCTTCATTTTGATAGCTCACTCGATAGGTGATTAAGACGAGTCTAATTATACCTCATTTATCAAAATCCATCATGCAGTTTAGGCTATAGGACGCGCCTAAGAAATGTACAAACAAACATACCCGCAAAATGAATTGGACCCGTTACAGTTTTATTATAAGTATAGATTTATGTATTCATATAATATATATTTATTTATATATTGTTATATGTATGTTTATATTGGAAATTTATATTTGCATGTATATTGTAATATATCTATTATTAATCATAAAATAGTTTTAGTATAATTAGAAATTTGATTTACTATTTCTCACTAAGTAGTATTTTTATATCATAATGCACCCCGTCCCTCACAACTATAACAAATCCTCTCCATCCAAAGGTTGCCTGGAAGAGATCGCTTTTAGCGATAAGGCCGCCCATTGTGACACTTCTTCTGCTATTGTTCCTTTATTTTTTGTTGATTTTGTTTGTGGTGTGTGCAATAAAGAATTTATCTATCTATCTATCATACAAACCAAACACATAACCCTCCGCAGTCGGGTGAAAAGTAATAAAGTTAAGCCGTCCATTTACAACACGGTTGCCGCAAATACTTTGAACAGGTGTGCTGCGACGACGCCCGCGGCACCACGCGGCGCGGCTGCGCGGGCGCACGTCTTCATTCGCAACCACTAACGAACACATTTTATATTTTATCTTATACTCTTTAATTTATGGCTATGCTACTGAAACAGCTGAGCCTTTCCGTATAGCGAAAGGTGAGTGTAGATAAAGTTTGATAATCATAAATGGGCCATGAATGATATAAACATTTAAACAGTATATTATCTATCAGCAGTTAACGTACTGTTCATAGCATCAACGAACGCTTCCTATTGTTATAGAATTTATTAGATACCTTTTTGCAACTCATATCAATTCCTTAATTTTATTACTCAGAAACACTGCATCATTATTACTAACAAAAATATTTCTTTCTATCTGCGAAACTCTACCGTTAAATTGCCAAATCTTTTTGATTTGGGTGCATATCAATATCTTTAATATATTGGGATAGGCCAGCTTTTGCGCCAAGTCACGAGCCTTCGCTTCTACTGGAATACCGGTTAATACCGCTTTTTATGCTCAAGTGGAAGAAGTAAAATTAATATAAAAATACAAAAAACCCGACTGCGAACAAAATAATTGAATACGTGCTGGGGCTACAGTCTCGACATCGTTAGCAATAACTTTACAAACAAATTCGGTTGCAAAGTACCGATGAAAATCGATAGTTTTAGTCAAAACCTAACGATTATCATCGTTACTCATATAGTACTGTTGTTATTCGCGTGGACAGCGATCGGTAGCTTGGGATGGTATAGCTATCTGTGTCGAGACCGAAGTATTACAGATTCATAGTCGAGACTACCAGCTACTGTCAAAGATATCGATTGTTATCGTATCATAACGAACTTTATAACAAACTTTACGGTTCTCTTAGTGTTTGCGATGACGTTTGTAGCCGGCAAAGTTTTCGGTACACTTGACGTCTAATACTCAAAGAGGTTGAATTACTCTAGTAAGTATGAATACTTCAATAAATACAACTAAATATATACGCGATCGAAGCAGCGCAAATAGTTTAAGTTATTTCTATCTAACATTTTAGAAAAATTTATAATATACGAGGCTGAACGATCTGTGCATGCTCAGTGTTCATAGGGAAAGGAACTGAAAGGGTAAAGGAAGACACTGATATCTATCGATAATTATCCATTTTGGACAACAACCGCGGCCTCATTTTTTTTATTCATTCGATGTTTTTTCCCACAACCTATTTTTACATAAGATAGGTATACAGGCTGTCCCGTAATAAGTGGATAATCTTGCAGTACTGGTGGAGAGGTGCAAGACCGATGATCAGGAAAAACAACTCATATAGTGTGGAACCTATGTAATTATTTGTAAGCTTGGGAAAATTCGTACCCTTATCTAATAAAATTTTTCTATACGAAAAATTTGAATCACGGACGGGGTCGAACCCGCATTATTCCGTAGTTAATTGCAATATTAACCGTGTTCGGTTGGTCAGTTCTGAATACTGCCAATAAATGGCGTTACCGTCCCACGGGCTTCAATATATACGAGAAATTTTAAGCATGGGTTACCTGTCACGGTAGCTGAACTTGGTAAAAGGCATGTACCGCGCAGAGGCACGAATGATGCGGGTTCGAACCCCGTCCGTGATTCAATTTTTTTGTATAGAAAAATATTATTAGATAATATGTTCTCACTAAGCATGCGTTAATGCTAAAATCATATAAACATTCGTACCCTTTTCACAGTTTTGGTCATCATGCCCACAAATTAAGCAATAACACTTTATTTTTTGTAATAATGTTAAATAATAGTGGTGTTTATTATCACGCATTAAAATGTATTTGTAACTATGACCAGTAGTTTTCCAGACATATTTAAAAAATGATTTTACTATTGTGGCAACCCTCTGCTGAACGTGACGTCAACATCGGCCTATTTTCAAATATAGACAAACCTCTTTATGTGCAAGATTGATTTAAAATCTGGAAAAAGAGGATTGGAATGTAAGAACGGAAAACGTCAGAAAGACGGTGGCTATTATTCAACATTGATTCTATTTCGGAAAAATATTGTTTAATTCAAAGTTTATACTGCAAAGTTTCTATCAATTATAGTGTAGTTCAGCAGAAAGAGAAGTAAAGCATCTCTCTCGGTATTCAAGTTGTTTCTATCAATTATAGTGTAGTTCAGCAAAAGGAGAAGTAAAGCATCTCTCTCGGTATTCAAGTTGTTTCTATCAATTATAGTGTAGTTCAGCAAAAAGAGAAGTAAAGCATCTCTCTCGGTATTCAAGTTGTTTCTATCAATTATAGTATAGTTCAGCAGAAAGAGAAGTAAAGCATCTCTCTCGGTATTCGAGTTGTTTCTATCAATTATAGTGTAGTTCAGCAGAAAGAGAAGTAAAGCATCTCTCTCGGTATTCAAGTTGTTTCTATCAATTATAGTGTAGTTCAGCAAAAAGAGAAGTAAAGCATCTCTCTCGGTATTCAAGTTGTTTCTATCAATTATAGTATAGTTCAGCAGAAAGGGAAGTAAAGCATCTCTCTCGGTATTCTAGTTGTTTCTATCAATTATAGTGTAGTTTAGCAGAAAGAGAAGTAAAGCATCACTCACGGTATTCAAGTTGTTTCGATCAATTATAGTGTAGTTCAGCAGAAAGAGAAGTAAAGCATCTCTCACGGTATTCAAGTTGTTTCGATCAATTATAGTGTAGTTCAGCAGAAAGAGAAGTAAAGCATCTCTCTCGGTATTCAAGTTGTTTCCTTCCAACCCTCACCATCCCCGCATCCGTAACACTATGTTTTCTTTTTGAATGTTAAGTTAGAGCATCTGTGTTGTAAAAAAAATGTAAAAACCCTGGGTGGCTACTACTTTTAAAACATTTATGTTTCAAGAGAATTCTAAAATCGTAAAACGCCATGATTTTTCCATCAGAAATTACTGAGCTGTGGTTACTTGTATCAAAAGCGCTATCTATACATAAGTATAGATAGCGCTTTTGTTACAAAAAAAATAATTACTAAATATCTTCAATGTACAGAACTAGACCTGTTACAGTTTTATTATAAAATAAAACTGTAACAGGTCTAGTTCTGTACATTGAAGATATTTAGTAATATTTTTTTGGAGGCTGTCTATATTTGATACTGAAGCCAAAACTGTATTTTTTTGTTTATTTTTCTGTCTGCCTGTCTGTCTGTGTGTCTGTCTGTCTGTCTGTCTGTCTGTCTGTCTGTTTGTCTGTATTTTGGCTATGCATCACGCCAAAACTACTGAATGAATTCAAATGAAACTTGGTATAATTTGAGTTCATACTACGAGATAGGACATAGGATACTTTTCATCCCGAAAAGTTAAAGGGTTCCCGCAGGAAAGGGGTTGATAGATTTTTATAAAAACACGTATCACGCTGAAATTACTGGACGGATTTTGATACAATTTGGCACAGATATAGTTTAAATAAGAATTATAAGAACACGTATCACGCTGAAATTACTGGACGGATTTTGATACAATTTGGCACAGTTATAGTTTAAATAAGAATTAGAAATTAAGAATACTTTTTATCCCGAAAATATAAAGAGTTTCTGTGGGATAGGGGTCCAAATACTGTAAATTAAAGATATTTAGTTTTTTTTTAAATTCTGTTTTATATTCGGTACTAAGGCCAAAACTGTTTTCTTTTTATTTATTTTCTGTCGTTCTGTCTTTCCGTCTGTCTGTGCCTTGCCATAGTATCACGCCGAAACTACACAATTAACTCAAATGAAACTTGGTATGATTTGAGTTCATACTTTGAGGTAGGACATTACATACATTTCATCCCGAAAAATTAAAAGGTTCCCACAGGATAGGGGTTGTAAGTTAAAAGAACACGTATCACGCTTAAACTACTGGACGGATTTTGATGCAACCTGGCACAGTCATAGTTTATATGATGGGTGAAAATTAGAGATAAATTTTATTCCGAAAAAAATGGGATTCCTTCGGGATATGGGTATTCTGTGGCTATTGATCATCGGGTGGCGCTAAATCTAACATTGCGCAGGACTGAGCGTGTTAGATTACTACTTATTGTAAATATAGAAATGTATAAAAATAATACTTGGTACATGTATCCAGCTTTCAGAACGTAGTATTAGTTCTGAAATGAAGTATTGACCACGTATAGTACCACGTGTAAACTTACGATGTATGTCATCCATCACTATGAAACATAATAATTATGGCATAATAATTATTATAATGTATTCCAATACAACTATCAGACATGACTAATGTAATTAATAAAGTTAATGGTAGATATTCGTTGATCTGTTTTCAAACGACTCGAATAGCTCGGACGATGTCGGTAGTCTTCGTCTCGGATGACTTCTGACAGCGTCGGATGTTCGAAAATGTTATATAAAGGCTCTCTCGACTTGGCAATGTTTAATGTTCTTGTGGCCGCCGCACCAAGAGGACCTTGGCAAGTTAAGTGCTTTTCTTTTACTCTGTTATGCTGCTTGTTTATAACTATGTAATTATACTGTGTTCATTGTGGGGTGATGAAGTGATCTATAAAATTATAGTTAACGGGATTATCATCAATTTGATTGTGTTTAAATACTGTTTTAGAAGTTAATATACCTAGTGTAACTAAGGCAAATATAAATGTTTGTCTGTGACCAATTATCACATTTAAATTATTAATAACCATGTACCTAAATAGTTATTGGTTTAATAATATTACAAAACATGTTCACCACGTAGTGTCTTGCCGGTTTTCTTGAAAAGTGGTGTATTCTGAATCCGATGTTCAAATAAGGAAACAATATAAAGAATTACAAACCCATTTCCTTGTTTTCATTAAAATACTCCTTAAGCTATTTATTCTGTAGCTGTAGCTACTAGGTACTATAGTTGGTGCAGATAAGTTTTATCTCCTACTCGACAAACCTAACCAACTAAAGGCTAACATTACAAAACTTAGGTTTTGATAACCTTACAGTACGTCTAATTATTATACATATGTTCATAAATCTCACATCAGAAGTGAGATCGAATTTACGTGAAATAAGTTCTAATACGACACCGTTATCAATTTCAGAAACAATGTACTGGCCATCCGGGACTTCTAGGGATGATTCACAAAGCTTCACGGCAGCAGCGCGGTGAAAAATGCTGACATGTCTGTGCTACCAGCTACGAACAGCAGCGGCGCTAAATCCTGGTGCTCGAACGACGAGATCCTCACGCAAGATGATTGATGATGGAGCAGCGTTACGACTGTGAAACTGGCAGAAACAATGTACTGGACATCCGGGACTTCTAGGGATGATTCACGAAGCTTCACGGCAGCAGCGCGGTGAAAAATGCTGACATGTCTGTGCTACCAGCTACGAACAGCAGTGGCGCCAAATCCTGGTGCTCGAACGTCGAGATCCTCACGCAGGATGATTGATAATGGAGCAGCGTTAAGACTGTGAAACTGGCAGGTAAGACCCTGAAGGGTCTGCATTGTGTTGTTTGCTTAAAATCTGTGTATTTCTATTCACACTATAATCGCTTAATAAGCAAGAAGGGTCTACATTTTGAGAACTTCTGTATTAGATTATGCTGAAATATATTTATTCTAAGCTTTGTTATGTACATCCAGATCGACAGACTCATGTATAATAAATATGATAACTAAGCTATGAAACTTTGAGCACGGTGATAGGGACGTCCCAAATAATTATGCTTATAATAACCTAGACTGAATTTCCAAAATAGTTTACTTATTACTGATAAACGTTATTAATGATACATTACATAACTCGTGAACAAAAATATATGTGGGTTAATAAAAATCTAATGATTCACAGATAATGTCACTTTTACCATATTATTTTATTACCATTTCGGAAAGTATTTATACTTTAGGTTAAGTAAATAATTGGATTTAAAAAACCTTACTTCAGTTATGGTTTGTTCCAGGCTTCCAGCCCTTATTTTTTTTTACAGTAAATACAAAAGCACTTTACTCTTCAGATTAAAGCTGTTAAGTACGTACATACTTGGAGCAAATCATGTTGGCGCTTAGCTTACCTGGTATCTGAATCAGAATATTATTTGTTACGTATACAGCAATGTGCGTATAAATTAATGTTGTTGAAGCTGCTATAATAGTTATGGTATCAGTGCTCTCAGATTTGTTCATTTGGGGCATACAATCACTTGATTAGACAAACTCAAATTACTAGTATGTAGGTAGTACAAAGTATGATGGTAAGAATTCACATAAATAGGTACCGGGTACATTCTATCACAACAAATGGTGTGCATTTATAAATGTGATAATATAAAATAGTATGGCTACAAATAAATGATAAAAAAATATTTACCTTTAACTACTAATTAATGTCAAAAAGTAAAATTCAAGTATTATAATAATAAAATAAAGTTTAACAATAATTCACCATTACTAAATTAAATAATTACAATGTTTACATTCGAAATGTCGTAGTCATTTTGAATGTAGGAAAAGGAAAATCTAGAAAAAGACATTGGGTAATTTATTGTTTACAATAATGGCATTTAGAAAAAAACAATCATGTATACAGTACTAGTTTGCATTGCTGTATATAAACTTTAAATTTGTCCCTGTGGGTAAAATTTCGTTTAACTACATTTGTATGTTTAGTAAGGTACTCTTGGTGTTGTTGCACATTGAGACAATTCCTTTACGTACATATAAACTAGCGGAAAAATGTCTACGTTTGAATAATGGCATAAACGAATCTGTCCAGTTTGTCACGAACGTAATCGAGAAAATTAAAGTATTGACGAAATCCTTTGAGTCAAAACAAAATCATGTGAAACAATTAAGCAAAGTATTAATAGTAAGCAATTATTACACAGCGCATACATGCGCGTGCGCGCGTGGCAAGCAACTGGTTGCAAGAAATTTTGTTTTTTTTTATTTATGTTTCTCTTTCTATATTGAAGCCAAAACTGTTTTCTTTTATCTTTCTGTCTGTCTGTATCTTGGCCGCGCATCACGCCGCTGAAACTACTGAATGAATTTAAATGAAACTTGGTATGATTTGACTTGATATTACGAAGTAGGACATAGGATACTTTTCATACCGAAAAATTAATGGGTTCTCGCAGGATGGGGGGGGGGGGGACGTTTTTATATGCTTTATATTAGCTTCACTTGGGTGTGTGTTTGTATGTTTGTAACCGACTCCTTTGGACGCTATTTTGACCCACTTTAAACGGTCAGATTTCATTCAAATTTTGCACACCTGTCAAAGACCGACGACAATACAATAATTCGAAAAAAAAAACATAAAAAAACGCTCTTATAAATAAACGAAACTAAAAAGTAGAAAATAAATAATAGTTTTAAAAAACTAAAAAACACGCTCTATACAGAAAACCAAACTAAATTATTTATTTATAAGAACATGTACCACGCACCTGAACGGATTTTGATGCACAGTCATGGTATAAATGATGGGTTAAAATTGAGGATACCTTTTATCCCGAAATAATAAAAGGTTCCTGCGGGATAGGGGTCTAAAGTTATGTTAATTTTGAAGTAATAAATGACACATTTTTGGAGGGTACTCTAAATTCGCCATAACTGTTATTACACGCTTTATATTAGCTTCACTTGTATGTTTGTATGTTTGTAACCGACTCCTTTGGACGCTATTTTGACCCACCTTAAACGGTCAGATTTCATTCAAATTTTGCACACCTGTCAAAGACCGATGACAATGAAATAATATAGTTAAATTTTCTATAAAAGCGTGTTTTTATGTTTTTTAAACTACATTTTTTTCATTTTTGTCTGTCTGTCTGTATCTTGACCGCGCATCACGTCGAAACTACTGAATGAATTCATATGAAACTTGCTGTGATATGAGTTCATAATACGAGGTCTCGTATTATGAACTCATATCATTGGATACTTTTCATCCCGAAAAATTGAAGTGTTCCCGCAGGATAGGGGTTGAAAGTTATTATTAAGTAACTACTTTACGGATTTTGATGCAACTTGGCACAGTTATCTATCTATACTTATAATAAAGTAATAGGTACGAGAAAAGCTGTACAAAGAAGTAAAATTAAAAAACTGGTCTAGGGTAAAATAAGCTACAGCACATATTTTTTTGTCTTCCTGTCTGTTTGTCTGTATTTTGCATGTAAAAACTACTGGATCGATTGCTATGCAATTTTCAATGTAGGATAGCTTAGGGTTTGACTTAAAAACTGGTGTAATTAGAATCTCAAATGATAAAAATATTTTGACGGCTGAAGAAATTTTGATCAAATGTTGGTATATTGGTATTTTAGGTCCTGGAATAGCACATTATGGTACTTTTAATCTAATGATATGACCACGCGTGCGAAGCCGCGGGTACAGCTAGTCATAACTAAAAATAAAACTAAGCAAACATATAATTAACTTACTTGAGTATTATTTGCAATAAATGTTCGAATTAATTGCCACCTTCTATGATACAAGCTGATTTTTTAGGAGGCTTTCTGGATACAAAGACGCAGTTCCTCAATTGTAGTAATTGTTTTTTTGTAAACCTTTTCTCAAGGCAGTCCCAGTAAAAAAAAACAACGGATTTAAATCCGGTGACCGCGGTGGCCACAACATTGGGCCCAAGCGGCCGATCTCTGGTCGGGATAATTTTCGTCCAGATATCTTCTGACTTGTACCGCATAATGAGCGGGACAGCCGTCATTTTGGAGCTACATTCTTCTTCGGATGGCCAGCGGCTCTTCTTCTAATAATATCCGCAGATCATTGCGTAATAACTCTAAGTTTTTTTTTTTATTAGTTACAAGAATTACATATTTTTGAAATGTTATTTTGAATACCTTCATTTAAATATTTAAATACCATAATCGATAACTTTTAGTCATTTTTTTGTTCCGTCCGAAATACAATGTGGTAGCTGTAAGCTACCATATTAGTTTTCTTGACACTTCATATATCCTATAGCACTCTCATGATCAAGATAAATCCAATTATACCTCGTACTATCAAACAAACAAACAAACATACATACAACCCAAACACATAACTCTCCTCAGTCAGATAAAAACGTCCGTAAACGTCGTACTCCTGTCGCCATAACGTTTTAACTAATTCCATTTGAGCGCACATGGTTGAAACATCGACACAAAAAAAGAAGATCAATATACATTTCTCAATACAAACATAATTTAATTACAACATATGACTGTGTTCCGTGTAAGTGTCATCATTAGAAAGAAACACATAAACAAGTTGATAAAAAGCTCTATTACCCGTAGATTAGCCGTTCAATTAAGTGCCGTGTCGATGATAATTTATCGCGCGACGCACGTGGGCGGCCATTAGCGGCGATTTCACGCACATCTGTCGCCGGCCTAACGCAAATGTTCCACTCGCCATACGGCGAGCAAGCTACTAACTGTTTGTTATCATGAATTTAAATGTAGTAGTTACGCTTCCTTATTTTACTGGCAACGTATGGGCTAATATGCAAGAAAACTATGAATACACTTAAATTTGTCCAATGATGACGACATGTGTGGTAACTATGACTTGCCTTCACTAAAACTATGAGTACATTCAATTTGTCCAATGATGACGACATGTGTGGTAACTATGACTTGCCTTAACTAAAACTATGAGTACACTTCAATTTGTCCAATGATGACGACATGTGTGGTACCTATGACTTGCCTCAACTAAAACTATGAGTACACTTAAATTTGTACAACGATGACGACCTGTGTGTTACCTATGACTTGCCCTAACTAAAACTATATATGTACACTTCAATTTGTCCAACGATGACGACCTGTGTGTTTCCTATGACTTGCCCTAACTAAAACTATGAGTAGATACATTCAATTTGTCCAATGATGACGACATGCGTGTTACCTATGACTTGCCTCAACTAAAACTATGAGTACACTTAAATTTGTACAACGATGACGACCTGTGTGTTACCTATGACTTGCCCTAACTAAAACTATATAAGTACACTTCAATTTGTCCAACGATGACGACCTGTGTGTTTCCTATGACTTGCCCTAACTAAAACTATGAGTAGATACATTCAATTTGTCCAATGATGACGACATGTGTGGTACCTATGACTTGCCTTATCTAAAACTATGAATACACTTATATTGGTCCAACGATGACAACCTGTGTGTTACCTATGACTTGCCCTAACTAAAACTATGAGTACATTCAATTTGTCAAATGATGACGACATGTGTGGTAACTATGACTTGCCTTAACTAAAACTATGAGTACATTCAATTTGTCAAATGATGACGACATGTGTGGTAACTATGACTTGCCTTAACTAAAACTATGAGTACATTCAATTTGTCAAATGATGACGACATGTGTGGTAACTATGACTTGCCTTAACTAAAACTATGAGTACATTCAATTTGTCAAATGATGACGACATGTGTGGTAACTATGACTTGCCTTAACTAAAACTATGAGTACATTCAATTTGTCCAACGTTGACGACCTGTATGTTACCTATGACTTGCCCTAACTAAAACTATGAGTACACTTCAATTTGTCCAATGATGACGACATGTGTGGTACCTATGACTTGCCTCAACTAAAACTATGAGTACACTTAAATTTGTACAACGATGACGACCTGTGTGTTACCTATGACTTGCCCTAACTAAAACTATGAGTACACTTCAATTTGTCCAATGATGACGACATGTGTGGTACCTATGACTTGCCCTAACTAAAACTATGAGTACACTTCAATTTGTCCAATGATGACGACATGTGTGTTACCTATGACTTGCCTTAACTAAAACTATGAGTACACTTCAATTTGTCCAATGATGACGACATGTGTGTTACCTATGACTTGCCCTAACTAAAACTATGAGTACACTTCAATTTGTCCAATGATGACGACATGTGTGGTACCTATGACTTGCCTCAACTAAAACTATGAGTACACTTAAATTTGTACAACGATGACGACCTGTGTGTTACCTATGACTTGCCCTAACTAAAACTATATAAGTACACTTCAATTTGTCCAACGATGACGAACTGTGTGTTTCCTATGACTTGCCCTAACTAAAACTATGAGTAGATACATTCAATTTGTCCAATGATGACGACATGTGTGGTACCTATGACTTGCCTTAACTAAAACTATGAATACACTTATATTGGTCCAACGATGACAACCTGTGTGTTACCTATGACTTGCCCTAACTAAAACTATGAGTACATTCAATTTGTCCAATGATGACGAAATGTGTGTTACCTATGACTTGCCTTATCTAAAACTATGAATACACTTAAATTTGTCCACCAATGACGATCCGTGTGTTACCTATGACTTGAGTAAACTTCAATGTGAGTACACTATGAGTACACTTCAATGTGTCCAATTATGACGACATGTGTGTTACCTATGACTTGCCCTAACTAAAACTATGAATACACTTAAATTTGTCCAACGTTGACGACCTGTATGTTACCTATGACTTGCCCTAACTAAAACTATGAGTACACTTCAATTTGTCCAATGATGACGACATGTGTGTTACCTATGACTTGCCCTAACTAAAACTATGAGTACACTTCAATTTGTCCAATGATGACGACATGTGTGGTACCTATGACTTGCCTCAACTAAAACTATGAGTACACTTAAATTTGTACAACGATGACGACCTGTGTGTTACCTATGACTTGCCCTAACTAAAACTATATAAGTACACTTCAATTTGTCCAACGATGACGACCTGTGTGTTTCCTATGACTTGCCCTAACTAAAACTATATAAGTACACTTCAATTTGTCCAACGATGACGACCTGTGTGTTTCCTATGACTTGCCCTAACTAAAACTATGAGTAGATACATTCAATTTGTCCAATGATGACGACATGTGTGGTACCTATGACTTGCCTTAACTAAAACTATGAATACACTTATATTGGTCCAACGATGACAACCTGTGTGTTACCTATGACTTGCCCTAACTAAAACTATGAGTACATTCAATTTGTCCAATGATGACGAAATGTGTGTTACCTATGACTTGCCTTATCTAAAACTATGAATACACTTAAATTTGACCACCAATGACGATCCGTGTGTTACCTATGACTTGAGTAAACTTCAATGTGAGTACACTATGAGTACACTTCAATGTGTCCAATTATGACGACATGTGTGTTACCTATGACTTGCCTTAACTAAAACTATGAATACACTTAAATTGGTCCAACGATGACGACCTGTGTGTTACCTATGACTTGCCCTAACTAAAACTATGAATAATATTCAATTTTTTCAACCATGACAACATGTGTGTTATCTATGACTTGCCCTAACTAAAACAATGACTTTGTTCACTTCAATTTGTTCAACGATGACGACATGTGCGTTACCTTTGACTTGCCTTAACTAAAACTATGAGTACATTTCAATTTGTCCATTGATGACGACATGTGTGTTACATATGACTTGCCCTAACTAAAACTATGAATACACTTAAATTTGTCAAACCATGATGACATGTGTGTTATCTATGACTTGCCCTAACTACCTAAAACAATGAATACACAACAATTTGTCCAACGATGACGATATGTGTCTTACCTATGACTTGCCCTATTTAAAACTATGAATACACTTCAATTTGTTCAACAATGACATGCGTGTTACCTATGATTTGCTCCAACTAAAACTACGAATACACTTCAATTTGTCCAACGATGACGACATGCGTGTTACCTATGACTTGCCCTATTTAAAACTATGAATACACTTCAATTTGTTCAACAATGACATGCGTGTTACCTATGATTTGCTCCAACTAAAACTACGAATACACTTCAATTTATCCAACGATGACGACATGCGTGTTACCTATGACTTGCCCTATTTAAAACTATGAATACACTTCAATTTGTTCAACAATGACATGCGTGTTACCTATGATTTGCTCCAACTAAAACTACGAATACACTTCAATTTGTCCAACGATGACGACATGTGTGTTACCTATGACTTGCCCTATTTAAAACTATGAATACACTTCAATTTGTTCAACAATGACATATGTGTTACCTATGACTTGCTCCAACTAAAACTACGAATACACTTCAATTTGTCCAACGATGACGACATGCGTGTTAGCTATGACTTGCCCTAACTAAAACTATGAATACACTTAAATTTGTCAAACCATGACGACATGTGTGTTATTTATGACTTGCCCTAACTACATAAAACAATGAATACACAAAAATTTGTCCAACGATGACAATATGTGTATTACCTATGACTTGCCCTATTTAAAACTATGAATACACTTCAATTTGTTCAACAATGACATGCGTGTTACCTATGATTTGCTCCAACTAAAACTACGAATACACTTCAATTTGTCCAACGATGACGACATGCGTGTTACCTATGACTTGCCCTATTTAAAACTATGAATACACTTCAATTTGTCCAGCGATGACGACATGCGTGTTACCTATGACTTGCCCTATTTAAAACTATGAATACACTTCAATTTGTTCAACAATGACATGCGTGTTACCTATGATTTGCTCCAACTAAAACTACGAATACACTTCAATTTGTCCAACGATGACGACATGCGTGTTACCTATGACTTGCCCTATTTAAAACTATGAATACACTTCAATTTGTCCAACGATGACGACATGCGTGTTACCTATGACTTGCCCTATTTAAAACTATGAATACACTTCAATTTGTCCAACGATGACGACATGCGTGTTACCTATGACTTGCCCTAACTAAAACTACGAATACACTTCAATTTGGATGTAGGTATGGGGTATCGTTAGAATCATCCCGTTTTCTTACTTTGATGATTTACTTGTTTAAATTAAGTATTAACTGCATTTAAAGATTTTTGAAAATTTCCTTACCTCACAGCTGGGTCTCGAACCGACAAATTCCAAAAACTTCCGGATCTGGTGAGTATGCAACCAATATTTTAA
The DNA here is from genome assembly GCA_946251855.1 of Alsophila aescularia. Taxonomy (NCBI): domain Eukaryota; kingdom Metazoa; phylum Arthropoda; class Insecta; order Lepidoptera; family Geometridae; genus Alsophila; species Alsophila aescularia. Next base: position 51,983,806 of record OX276383.1, on the reverse strand, counting down.
GTACTTTCCCTCTACTGACCGTCTTTAAATTCCAGCCTGCTGTATAAATATTTTTATTATCTGGAAGCAGTTTCTCACGGTTGCGACGTCAAAGCATGCATGAATAACATGAGCAGGGGACGGTTTCAACTAAAAGTCCTCGCCGATGACCCTTCCTGCGATGGTAATCTGTCCCAGAAATAAAAAGCGCCGCCAATTGAGCGGTGCCGCGCCGCGCGAATATCAATGAGCTCTAATTGGCGCAGCGGCGGTGATGGCTGTATCAAGCACAAGACACGCCGAAGACAAGGCCCACTTGAACTAATTGCGCAAAAGTATTCTATTGCCAAAGTCGCGCTGAGGTCTCGAAAATTAACCGAGCAGATGTTTTTATCTTTATATAGTCACCACATCCGCTGGAACTGAATGAGATCCAATTGGTGCGATGGCTTCGTCATTGGCCTTAGAGGAAGCCGACACTAGATCCAGCCGTTTGAAGTAATTTCTAAAATGTGTTGCACTACCGCAAGAGCTCTTCAATTGAGATAAATGAGATTTGCTGTGCCTGCGGCTTTGCCCGCGGGCACTTCTTTCATTTAAAAGTAGCCCACAGCCCCACACGTGTTATTCCAGGACCAAAAGTACCTACAAAGTACAATATACTACATTTGTTCAAGATTCGGTCAGCCGTCAAATAGTTGTTTATCGATTGCTCGGCATCTAATCATCGGAATAAGGCTAGCGCGCACTGCCTTGCGTTTTTATAACGCATATTCTGTGAAGTATGGAGTGTCATAGAAGTGCTCGTATTGCGGTGAAATAAACGCATATAATACAATATGAAATAAACACACCGCGTTCCACCACAAGGCAGTATGCGTGCGCAAGGCGTAAGATACCAAGTACCCCACTTTTTAAATGAAACCTTAATTATCTTCTATGTACAGACTTTTTGTTCGTAATGCTATATTATAAGTACAAATACTACGCTCTCTAGTGTAGACGTCCTACAATATAAATACTTACACCCATGTTAAGGAAATAGGATAGGATAGTCCATTGTGCTATACTCGTACTATTAGAGTACGAGTATAGCACAATGGACTATCCTATACTCGTTTTAGGCTCTTTATGCGCTATGCCTTGAGAATCTAGGTATCTGTGCTGCTTTGCTGTAGCGTTTTGTGGAGGTATATTTTCAAAATACGCCTCGTGAAATATTAAATTCGCCCTCACGCACTTCTGTGACAGTTCTGTTAGTACACAAGCACAAATAAAAAAAGTGTAACCCCCGACCGCCCATCCCAATTATAGTTAAGAAGCATTTCGATCACATCAGTTTTAAAACAAAAACTGCATCAAAATAAGTCTATCCGTTTGGGAGCTACGATTCTCACCTCCATTCCCCCCATTATAGCTAAGAACCAACTCGTTTACCTCAGCTTTGAAACATAAAAAACCGCAGCTAAATAGGTCTATTCGTTTGGAAGCTACGATTCACACCCCTTTTTCTCAACTACCCCCCCCCCCCCTTCCCTATAGCTAAAAACCATTTGATTACCTCACCTTTGAAACATAAAAAACCGCAGCTAAATAGGTCCATTTGTTTGGAAAATTCGATTCTCACCCCTCTTTTCTCAACCCCCCCTCCATATAGCTAAGAACCATCTCGATCACATCACTTATCAAACATAAAAAACGCATCAAAAACGGTCCATTTGTTTGGGACCTACGAGCCTCACCCTCTCCCCCACCCCCATTATATCTAAGAACCATCTTGTTTACCTCAGCTTTGAAAGATACGATTCTCACCCCGATTTCCTCGAAACTCCCCCTTTTTCTCCCCCCCCCCCCCCCCGTTTCTTTTTTGCTATATGGGGCCCCCTCCATATAGCTCAGAACCATCTCAATCACATCAGTTTTCAAACATAAAAAACCGCATCAAAATTGGACCATTCGTTTGAAAGCTTCTATTCTCACCCCCTTTTCTCACCTCCCCCTCCCTCTCCCCATATAAGCTTTCAACAAAAAAAAAACGCAGCAATATCGGTCCATTCGTTTGGGAGCTACGATGCCACCGACACACAAAAGCGCACACACACACACATACACACATACACACACACACACACACACACACACAGTGATACACACCCTAAAATTGTAACACCCATCTTTAAAATGTAAAACAGTAAGCAGTTTACCAATAAAAAAAGCTGCAAGAGGGCGCTTTTTTATGAGGGATTGTATGTTATAAATGATAATTTATTTCTTTTTTAAACATGCACTTCAGGTAAATGTAACAAATTGTATGGTAAAATATAGAAAGTAAATTGACAGAATTGTTTTCTATTTTTGTTTTTTCCGAATTGGAATTATTGTGACCTATTTTGTTGTAACGATTCGACGGTTTACTTCAAGATATGTCAGGAGTCTTAAAAATATCAAGGAAAATTTAAAAATAACGCATCAAATATGTAAATACTTAAAAATATGGAGCAAAACATTTCAAGATGCGCGTGATTTCGATCCACGCACGTCTGGATTGTAAGGCAGACATGTTTACACTGAGCCACAAAGCATCGTGGCGAGAAGGTCAAAATTATGATACCGTTTTAATGTTTTATTATATTACATTTAAATTATCATAACTTTGAATACCTATCCCGCAGGAACCCTATATTTTTGCGGGATAAAATGAATTTGTAATTTTAATACATAATATGAACTTTGACTGTGCCAAGTTACATCAAACTCCGTCCAGTAGTATCAGCGTAATATTTGTTCTTTTAAATAACTTTCCACCCCTGTCCTGTGGGAACTCATGCTTTTTTCGGGGTAAAAGTATTCTAAATGTTAATCCATAACATAAGCTATGACTGTCCCAAGTTGCTTCAAAATCCGTCAGTTAGTTTCAGCGTAATCCATGTTCAAAGAGACAGACAGACAGACAAAAAAAAACGATTTATAAGTTTATCTAAATTATAACTTTCAAAAAAAAAACAGGTTTAGCCCATTTACAATTTTATTATAGTATAGAATAGATAGAAGCTAGATAGATGTAATTTATGTCAGTTGACGGTCGAGTTAATAAAAATTACTTTTATAGGTCCACTAAGTCATTACAAAAACATATGGTTAGTTGAACCAATAAAAGCAAATGAAAGACATATTATGACAAGAAAGACTCATCTTTGCCAGAAACTCAACTGTTGAGCGTGCACATTAGTGTTATGGCTTGAAGAGCAGTGTTTCCAGCAACATTACTGGGCATTTGAGGGTTAAAAACGAATGTAGAGCGCAGTGTAGTTGCAGGGCGCCGTGTGGACCGGTTTTTGATAGGTCCACACCTTCTCACCCGCGGGTACTGTGAAGATCAGCATGGAGTGCAAGAAATGGGCAACAGCGTTTTTCTGTATAAGTATCAACATACTATGATCGCAGTAAGTATCATTAATTTGGAGATCGCCAGCCGCCAGCCACCAGCCGCCAGCCACCAGCCGCCAGCCACCAGCCGCCAGCCACCAGCCACCAGCCGCCAGCCATACGTGTATTATGGAGGAGGCCCATGTTCAAGTTTAAAAAAACTTCACTGAGTTTATGATACACGTTAAGCTCTATTCTATTTAAAATCAAGATCGTTAAATTTTATTTTATGGTAATATGACACTCATGCAGCAGTACAGCACAATATAACGTTTTTCTAAACATTTACTTCGTCACATAATATCTGATCTGTGGCATCTTACAATATGTTGTCAGCAGTACATTCACACAAGGACAACAATGACATGCACAGCAGCTCTGAACACGTCGTTAATGAACGACTAATTGGCGGCCAGCGCACGCTATCTTCGCTGCGACCTTGGACTCAATCCGCCGATTGATCGCAACCGCCGCCCCACGCCTTGGGACATACCATAATCTGCCTAGTCAATCCTAGATTCAAATAAGATGGAGCCACAGATTCCTCTTTTCCTAGTTGCCTCGCGAGCAAGACAAAATATGGAGTGACTTCTCTAGATAGTTAATTAAACATTGGTGCTAGCAGTTCTGCAATGACGTCCTTACGTGTACTCATCTGGGATAGGTAGGTAAGTTTATGTGCATCTGGACTGAGGGATCATATCCTTAAATACTTGAGACACAAAATGGCAGGATAAGTAAAAAATTGTAAAAATTTGATTGAGTAAACCAAAAATTTGTAAAACGCGAGTCAAAAAAGCTAAGGCCAAATGACTGGATCCCTCAATTTAAGGTGCCTAAAAAATTGAATCTCAGGAAATTATATATTTGTACGCATAATTTTCTTTTTACGTTTTAGAATTTGTAAAAATTAATTTTTACATTTTTTTACTTAACCTGCCTTTTTGTGTGTTTCAAGGATTTAAGTGATCCTTCAGTCCAGATGCACATGGTAAGTTTTTATCCGAGTACGGCGAAGCAAGAGAAGAGTAATGAAGTTAACAATCTATGTATTTAAGTGTGTACATATGTAAATGTTTTTTATTTGAATTTGAATTTGAATGTTACACTATAGCGTCATCCCTATTGGTCCGATTTTGACAAGCGAGGTGTCAATCGATTCTTATTCAGGTAATAGCGTCATAGGCTATTTTTTTACCCGGCTACGGCAAGGAAAAGTAAGAGTTAAGGTTTCAAACTAAAAACTTGGTCCAATTTTGGCAAGCGAGATATCAATCTATTTGTATTCATGTAAAGAGTGGGGGTAGAACATTATATTCATAAGATTCAATGGAATTACACGTAACTTTGAATAAATCTAAGTTAGTGAAACTCTTTTAATCAACCCTCATTTTTGCGTAGCTAAAAACATGGTTAGAAGCACTAAATAGATTCATGACCTCGGCAAACCCGAAACAGTTGTAAACTGTAAATAATTTTCGTTTTTTTTAATCTTTTTGCCACCAAATGCACGAGAAAGTTGAATACTTTTTTAGTAGATATATTTTGGTGCACGTTTCTTTTTAATCGACTTCAGAAAAGGAGACGGTTATATGTTCGGCTGAACAAAATGATGGCAAATGGCCAAAACTAATTCAGTTGTTATAATGTTTTATTTTATTCATCCATGGTTTTGAGTCTAAAGTGAGTGTCTACTATTTTCTTTGGCATATATTCTTTCCGATGTTTGCTTGCCACTAAAAATCCAAAAATAAGTTATTTACCCAAAAAAATTACTTCATTTTAAAAATGTTACTTTGTAAACAACCACTAAAAAGAATAAAATAATTACAATTGAGCCAGAACAGTATCACTTTTTCGAAATTACCAATGTAATAATAATGCATAAATACAACATAAGATAAGAGTTTTTTGAAGGCGGTGCCAAACTCAGGCATTATTTAAATCTAATATAAAATTAATAGAAATTTAATAGAAGACTATTACATACCTATCTACGTACGAAGTAATATGCAGTTGGCTATGACGCACCCTCATACAAAACACGAAACGCAGAAGAGACAAAACAAGAGACTCACACGAGCAGATTTTGACTTTCACACGTTCACAAACCGATTGACACGAATACAGCAATCTAGTAAATGATAAAGTTTTTGTAGATAATTACTTTAAAAGCTTATTATTTTATATAGCACGTCAAGCCGTTTAAGACATTATCTTTTTGAATAAGCTCAACCATATTAATAATTATGGCTCGGCTTGGTACCGCCTTCAAAAAACTCTTCTTTATCTTAAGTTGTCTTTATGCATTATTATTACGTTGGTAGTTTCGAAAAAGTGATACTGTTCTGGCTCAATTGTTTTTTTTTTTGTGGTTGTTTACAAAATAACATTTTTATTATGAAGTCGTATTTCATATTTTGGAAAAAATAAATGCATAAACAGTTTTTTTTTCTAAATGAAATTGCACTGGCTCTCCCAGTAAATGTTCATTGGCGTTTGTCGGGAGGATCGAACAATGTGTGAAATTTTTCACTCATTTAAGTGGAAGTATGTACGAAGCACCTACCAGGCATCTTGTTGTACTTATAAAATCTATGCCTCTTGGTTTCCTAACTGGAAAGATATTTTGCGTGACGACGTTACAGGCCTTGACGATATTATGATAATTGTCAATTTTTATCAAAGACCCCGCACGTCATGCGTCAGTAGTGCTATTACAAATCTTGGTTGCAATCAGATTATCACTATCACGTGCACATAATGCAGCGCGTTAGAGTCGAAATTGCTATTAAAATATGAAAATCTGTTTGCAACAAAGATCGGTAATAGCACTACAGGTATCGACAGACAACAGACTCAACAGGGCACAGACGACGCCTGCATTTGTTTTGGGGTGTAATTTACTTCTTTTTTAAAGTGGTAATTTACAATTGATATAAAAATATGTGGTACGCAAAGGATTAAGCATTAACTGTGAGAAGCGTCTTGTTCTGTGACGATATCAGCAGAGTCACGTCCCCATGCTGCTTCTATAACATCTCTAAAGAGCCGTGTTCGACTCAGGCGCGGCAATTAGAGCAGCATGCGCGACAATGTCGCGCGACGCGGCTTTGTATGGTAATGCCCGAGCATTGTGACGCAGCTACATCGTCGCAGCGTTTGTTGGCTTATCCCACTAAAATCTGCCAATCAACTTACTAAGTAAATCATTTTAGCTGATGTTAGTACATACACCTGACGTCATATGCGGGTCTTACAATTATGTTAATTAGAAAATGTACGATAATCCATTCCAATACATAAAAGTGAAACGTAGTCTGTTTCTTTGTTTGTTTGGGGAGCTTTCACGCGATAACTGCTGGACGGATTTTGATGAAACTTGGAATGGATATAGATTATATCCAGGAATAAAACATTGGATACTTTTTATCTCGGAAAATTGTAAGTTTCCACGGGAAAACTGGAAAATATGAAAATAACAAAAATGCAATGGAAACGAAATAACAAAAATGTCAAAAACATGAAGTGATGCTATACATACTTTTGCATTAGTTTTTAATATCCTAGAAGAACATAGGATGCTTTATTTCGCGATAAACAGTAGTCCGCGAAGTCGCGGGCGGGAAAACTAGTTACAAATAAATTCAAAATCAGCCTCATGAAAAGTTAAGTTAGTTTTGAATGGTAGATAAAATTATTAAAGCTTATATTGAACTTGCAATGTTTGCATGTACCTATGTTACTTTTATTGAACTTGCAATGTTTGCATGTACCTATGTTACTTTTATTGAACTTGCAATGTTTGCATGTACCTATGTTACTTTTATTGAACTTGCAATGTTTGCATGTACCTATGTTACTTTTATTGAACTTGCAATGTTTGCATGTACCTATGTTACTTTTATTGAACTGCAATTTTTGCATGTACCTATGTTACTTTTATTGAACTTGCAATGTTTTCATGTACCTATGTTACTTTTATTGAACTTGCAATGTTTGCATGTACCTATGTTACTTTTATTGAACTTGCAATGTTTGCATGTACCTATGTTACTTTTATTGAACTTGCAATGTTTGCATGTACCTATGTTACTTTTATTGAACTTGCAATGTTTGCATGTACCTATGTTACTTTTATTGAACTTGCAATGTTTGCATGTACTTATGTTACTTTTATTGAACTTGCAATGTTTGCATGTACCTATGTTACTTATATTGAACTTGCAATGTTTGCATGTACCTATGTTACTTTTATTGAACTTGCAATGTTTGCATGTACCTATGTTACTTTTATTGAACTTGCAATGTTTGTATGTACCTATGTTACTTTTATTGAACTTGCAATGTTTGCATGTACCTATGTTACTTATATTGAACTTGCAATGTTTGCATGTACCTATGTAACTTTTATTGAATTTGCAATGTTTGCATGTACCTATGTTACTTTTATTGAACTTGCAATGTTTGCATGTACCTATGTTACTTATATTGAACTTGCAATGTTTGCATGTACCTATGTTACTTTTATTGAACTTGCAATGTTTGCATGTACCTATGTTACTTTGTTCAGGTCAAGTCTTGCAAGCTGCATTGGAATAACTTCCCCTTGTCCTACGCAGTTGATTTTTTAATTTTGTTCAATTCCGATGACAATGCATTTTTATGGTACGCATGATCTGAATCGACATCCAGGATTAGCCCCATATAAAGGAACTCTTCAACGGTCTACAGCACAGACACGAAATTTGTGTATGCGAAATGATTACTCAAAAATCGGTGAGTAGTACCTCGGTGTATTGTGATGTTTTTAATGCGGAATAGTGCCTATTTTAAATTGGAAAACTAATAGATATTATTATGATATTTAGATAATTTTACCATGACATGGTAGCTCCACTCAGAGTTGGGTCCTGACTATAGAACTCCTCAACGGTTAACAGCACAGACACGAATTGTTGTATACGCATTTAATTGTGATTCTTACTGTTACCATGACATACTCGTAGCTTTTTTACCTGACTGAGGAGGGTTTTGTGATTGGGTTGTATGTATGTATGTTTGTTTGTTTGTTTGTTTGTTTGTTTGCTTGTACCTACGTTTTTTAGGCGCGTCCTAGGTACAACCTAAACGGCTTGATGGATTTTGATAAATGAGGTATCATTGCATTTGTCTTTTTACGAGAGAGCTATAGGATAATATGAAATGCAAAGAAAACCAATATGGCGGCTTACAGTTGCCATATTGTATTTCCGACGGAACAAAAAATTACTAAAACCTATCGAGTGTGGTAACAAAATGAAGGTGTTTAAAAGTATATTTCAAAACCTATGGCCTATGTTCAGCAGTGGACTTCTAAAGGCTGACATGATGATGATGATGAAAATATGTAAGTAAAAACGAAACACTGGATTTATATAAATACTAGCTTTTTACCGATTACTCACCTTCTGCTCATTGGATTGATAGATAAATAGATAGAAAATTATTTATTGCACACATAAGATAGGTACATAGGCGAACTTAATGCATGCAAGCATTATCTTCCAGTTAACCTCGGTGTATTGTGATGTTTTTAATGCGGAATAGTGCCTATTTTAAATTGGAAAACTAATAGATTCCTAACAATAATATCAATGCTATTATTATACTTACATAATATACCTACGTGTATAATATAATAATATAATTTCATTTATACATAGTATAACTTATTAGGATACATATCTTTAAATATATAACTACATACAGTAATAAAACAGGTAATAAATAAGATATTCAATAATTTGCTCAGTTCATTGTGTTATTTTGTAGCTCGCACTACAAAATAATACAATTAACTTGTACTAGTGGTTGTAGACTTTGGATTTAAAAATGAAAATGGTGCCTGACGAATGTAGGAAGGTACACCGTTCCAGAGACGGGTTGCAGTGACAGTGAACGAATCAGAATATGAAACTGAATTATGTTGAGGAATCATTATCTGTAGATGTTGTGAAGTGCGCTGTGGTCGACCATTAGAAGAAAGATAAGTAAAACGATCTATTAAATAACTAGGAGCATATGGAATTTGAGGATGTTATATACAAGACTCACAATATGTACATTCCTCCTGGATCGTATATCCAACCACTTTAATTGGAGACGAAATTGAGATACGTGGTCGTATTTTCGCACTCCGTACACGAAACGGATGCACAAATTGAGAAGGCGCTCCAGGTTGTTAAGTTGCTCTTCAGTAGCGTCAGGGTAGCACACATCTGCATAGTCCAAAATAGGAAGCATTAAGGAAGATACCAGAGTTAATAGCCTTGCATGTTATGGTAAAAGCTTTTCTACCTCTTTAAACTATGCATGGATCCATACATCCTTTTGCTGATTTCAGTGATATGAGAGTCCCAGGAGAGGTTATGAGATATGTGTAGACCAAGTTTGTTTACTTCTTTACAGAACTTAAGTGATATAACATTATATTTAGCAGAAGGGATTATCAGTGAATCTAACTTGGACAACTAGGTGGAGTGACGATACACGAAAAGAGTTGGAAGAGAAGAGCCGAAGATTGGGCTCAGTGGCGTGTTTTGGGATAGGCCTATGTTCAGAAGTGGGCTAACACGGACTGATGATGATGATGATGACTTAAAATAAGCTACTGAATAAGAATAACACATTTTTTATATTCGTGACTGTCTGTTTGTTGGTATGTTTGTCTGTTTATTTGTTTGTCTGTATGTTTGTTCACGCGTCACGTAAAAACTACTGAACCATTTGCGATGCCATTTCCACTGTTATAGCTTGCACTGGATAGCTTGGAGTTTGACTTAAAAACTGCTGTAGTTGGTATGTCAAACCGATGAGTAGAAGCCGAGCAATCGAGATAAACATTTTGACGGCTGAGGGAATTTTGATCAAATGTTAGTATAGTGGTATTTTAGGCCTTGGATCTATATATATCTATATATCTATCTTTACTTATAACTTCGCCCGCGACTTCGTACGCGCTGACTACAGTACTGTTTATCGCGAAAAAAGCATCCTATTCTAGGATATTAAAAACCTATGCAAAAGTAGGTGTATCACCAATGCTCTTGAAGTTTTTTGACAGACTTGTTATTTCGTTTCCATGGCAACCACAGACCATTCTGTGATGGCAACCGTTCCTCACAGTGAGTAATCAACATTTTCCAGTTTTCCCGTGGAAACTTACAATTTTCTGGGATAAAAATTGTTTTATTCCAGGGTATAAGGTATCTCCAATCTAAATTTTATCAAAATCCGTCCAGCCGTTATCGCGTGAAAACTCCCCAACCAAACAAACAAACAGACAATGTTTTACTTTTATATATTGGTATGGATGGATAAAGCAATAAGAACGAAAAAAACTGCACACAGAAGAAAATTTTATAAAAATAAGCTCATGGGTACTTAATTTATTAAACAAGAATATAACATTTTTAATTTTCAGGTCTGTCTGTTTGTTTGTCTGTTTGTCTGTATGTGCATCACGTAAAAACTACTTACACTTCGCATTTGCTGTTCCCCACGTGAATCAAACTATTAAAAACTGGCTCAAGACCGTCGGTGTAATTTATCGCAATAATTTTACGTATTCACGTTTTACGTTTTATATAATAATTCAATTTGATAGCAAAATAATATTAGTGACTATTTAATCATTAACAGATTCTTTTGATGGACCTCGATAAAAAAAAAACAGCATTATCCGGACCCACTTAAAACTACTTGCCGACCTCTGGTCTAGGGTACTAAAAATTTAAGCTACTGAACAAGAATAAAGCATTTTTTAAATTCTTGTCTGTCTGGTTGTTTGTCTGTTTGTCTATTTGTCTGTATGTTTGTTCGCACATCACGTAAAAAATACTGGACCGATTGCAATGTGGTTTTCACTGTTAGATAGCTTAGGGTTTGACTTCAAGACTGGGGTACTTGGTATCTCAATTCGATGAGTAGAAGCCGAGCAATCGGTAAAAATATTTATGACGGCTGATTTTTTTTTGATGAAATGTTGGTATATTGGTATACCAACATTTGCTCCTGGTATAACAAATAGACTACTTTTAAACTGAAGAAATGACCACGCGTGCGAAGCCGCGGGTACAGCTAGTTATAAGACTTATAACTAGCAGTACCCGCGGCTAACTATCTATCTATACTTAGTATACATAGATAGATTATAAGTACTTATATAAGTATAGATAGATATAGATGATTCAACTCACTCAGCTTATTATGATTAGATACGAGTAGATAGGGATGCAGATGTATAGAAATTCTCAAATGTTAAAAAAAAACATTCCCGATAAAGCGACTGCGCCTGCCCGAGCGGAGCTTCCATTAATATTCAGCGTTATTTCGTGTTCCATATTGTCCCTTTAGCGTCTCATTAAACAGCAGTAAAGAAATATTGATAACCGCTGGTTAAAATGCATCGGTTTGAGGCGCGCGCGGTGCCAATTACACCATCGCGCATCTGATACTGCTAACAAGACGATGCGTATCGCGGCCGGTAGTGCTGTGCCGCGCCGCACTCTCTCTTCAGTTCTTTACAATTTCACACAATTCTCTTAACTGGTAGCACCTCTAGCTCTACGTACATGACGAGGGCATCATCATTATCATCGTCTGCTAAATATGTCCCCACTGGAGATCAGGCCTCCACTCAGAGAGTTAGAGAGGACATAGTCCAATACGCTGACCCAGTGCGTGTTGGTATATACATCACTTATCCTTGAATTGTGAGGTGCTTGCATATTATGTCGGTAGGTAAATGTGAGGGTATGAAGAAAAATCCCTTAGGAGATGTTTTCCACTGATTTCGAGCAATGCATCGGATGTACGAGTATGTAGGTAGGAATGATGAATTGGGTAGAACTAACCTCTGAAGTAGGAGCTTGACAGGCCTCCCAAGGCCCTCTAACGTTCCATAATGACTGGAGAACCTCCGTAGCACGGATCGATGGCAAATTCGCATTTAACGTACGACGACGACTGTCTGGAGCAGATGAGTGGACCAATTGTTCAGTAAATTCCTTGCTGTCCGCGTCCGCCTCGCACTGAATGCGTTCTGTAGGCAAAATACAGTTAACCGTCCGCGTAGGTCATCAGCGTCGCACTGTCACTGTCAGCGGCCTAAAAGTCAATGGTGCGGTGGCAGAGGTTCAAACCCAGCGTTGTTAAATTGTAAAGTACATTAGTACATTACTGATCGGCTATATCTCTCTCCGCAGCGACGGGGTGCAGCTCAGGTACATTCACCGTTTGGCCTCCACCTCCCCCGGCCGCGGCGAATGTTCCATCATCACATCAAGTTAGTTCAACATTAAATCTTCTAAATCTCTTTTTAATACTTCACATTATACTAAAATTTCAAGAAGGCTCTTATCGTTTCGTTAAAAACATCAAAGAAGTAAAATAATTTTACTAAGTAGTTATTTATTTAGTAGTATTTTGAAAATAAGTAAAGTCTTTAGGTAATGCGTCAAAAAATCAAAATGAACAGTCAGCACAATACTGCCCAGTATTTTATGTTCATTTTGATTTTTCAATTAAATTAAAACTTACGCATCGTCATCATCGTCATCATCATCATCATCATCATCATCATCATCATCATCAAGGACAACCTTTACTTTAGTCCCCCCCTCTGTACACCTCTAAGCAATGGGATAGGGTCAGTATTGATCGGTCCTGTACTTGGACTGTCATCGTAGCAGCGTCATACAGACATCTCGGCACTTCGATATATTGCCAATCCACTTGATATCGCTGCAAAGAGTCCAGAACAGACCAGGTTTCGATGGTGTCAAATGTCTTCTTGTAGTCCACAAACGCTAAGCACAATGGCCGATTATACTCTTCGGTCTTTTGTATAATCTGGCGCACTGACTGAATGTGATCTACGGTGCCATATCCTCCTCAAAACCCATCCTGCTAGGGAGGCTGAAACTCTTCAAGTCTCCGCGCGAGGCGGTTCCTGATGACCCTGGCGAAGAATTTATGGACACGGCTCAGAAGTCCCCGTTACTATAATTATTCTAATTTGTGGAATCCATACCAATATATAGAAGTGAAACGTTGTATGTTTGTTTGTTTGTTTGGGGACCCTTCACGCGATAACGGCTGGACGGAATTTGATGAAATTTGAAATGTAGATAGCTTATATCCTGGAATAAAACATGGAATACTTTTTATCCCGGAAAATTCTAATTTTCCACGGGAAGACTGGAAAATGTTGATTACCCGCTGAAAGGAACGGTTTCCATGGATACGAAATAACAAGTATGTCAAAAAACATCAAAAGCGTTGGTTCTATACCTACCTTTTGCATGGATTTGCATTTTTTCCGCGATAAATACTCAATACTCAATATTTTATTGCCATAATATGTTTACAAAAGATCCTTAATAATTAATAGGTAGAATGACATAATATCCTCATAGGGTGCAGCAATGTAAAGTAGGAGCAGACCGAACCATTTAAAGACTCATTCCGGTTGGATAATGTATTAGACTAATTTAGTCATTCATAAAATCATTTAAATTACAATAACATTTTTTAATTAAAAGCATTTTTAATTAATTAATTTATAGAGTATGGTCCGCGCGGGCGAAGCCACGAGCGGGAACGCTAGTGTCTAATAAAAACCAAATAACAGTAAAATAACACCAGCAACTCGAGCACGCCTCTCAAACCTGCCAGTTGGGATGATGCTCGATAAACTGCATTATTATTCCATAAATTTATAGAGTATGGTCCGCGCGGGCGAAGCCACGAGCGGGAACGCTAGTGTCTAATAAAAACCAAATAGCAGTAAAATAACACCAGCAACTCGAGCACGCCTCTCAAACCTGCCAGTTGGGATGATGCTCGATAAACTGCATTATTATTCCATAAATTTATAGAGTATGGTCCGCGCGGGCGAAGCCACGAGTGGGAACGCTAGTGTCTAATAAAAACCAAATAGCAGTAAAATAACACCAGCAACTCGAGCACGCCTCTCAAACCTGCCAGTTGGGATAATGCTCAATAAACTGCATTATTATTCCATAAATTTATAGAGTATGGTTCGCGCGGGCGAAGCCACGAGCGGGAACGCTAGTGTCTAATAAAAACCAAATAGCAGTAAAATAACACCAGCAACTCGAGCACGCCTCTCAAACCTGCCAGTTGGGATGATGCTCGATAAACTGCATTATTATTCCATAAATTTATAGAGTATGGTCCGCGCGGGCGAAGCCACGAGCGGGAACGCTAGTGTCTAATAAAAACCAAATAGCAGTAAAATAACACCAGCAACTCGAGCACGCCTCTCAAACCTGCCAGTTGGGATGATGCTCGATAAACTGCATTATTATTTCATAAATTCCGATAATTGTAAACATCCTCGGGGCAGCACTACTCGACTGCGCCTGCGCAAATTCAAATTCCGATACTGAACACTAAATCTTCCGTCGTCTCCTCAATTCCGAACCTTATCTCTTTACTCGCAAGGTTCAGTGTGTCTCGGTGAGTGGTCAGCGGCCACTTTGCATGATGAACGCTATGGCGTGAATTACGCGGCTGCAGGTCGTTATTGCCCCACCACCTTACACGTTACCTTGCACCATACTATTTTCAACCTAATTGCTTTAACTAGAAGTACTATAGAAAGTGCAAGGGTAGTTTATGGAGGTGGTGCAGAGTGTACGGAGTATTTCACGGCGATGGCGCGATAGAGTCGCGATTGCGCGCGTTCTGATACGTTATCGGACAGGAGGAAGGACAAACCGCGGCCATGAATCAAGTGACAATGCAACAATGCCGCGCGACAACAACTAGAGCATTGTTCCTGTTGCGTAACAACGCAAGCTGTTAGGCTTAGTGATGCTAGTGTTGTTATTTATTTGATAGAGTCAGATGGCACAGATTGAACTCTACAAAAAATGTATATAAATACTTTTTTATTAGTAATTTCTGGTAAAGACAATCAGCCACATCGAACAATAGTTTAATACTGATACGACAGTATCTGTATTAAATAATTTTGCGGTCAAAATAATATCTTGCCGATTTTCATCACAAATGAAGTCAATAGATTTGAAAATTTTGAACGCGGCAGGATAATTTTTATTTTATAGGTACCGTTCATTTTATATTTTTTACCCGACTGCACGGAGGGTTATGTATTTGGGTCGTATGTTTGTTTGTTTTTACGTTTCTACCTAAACGGCTTGATGGATTTTGATAAATGAGGTATTATTGGATTCATCTTGATCACGAGAGTGCTATAGGATATATGAAGTGTCAAGAAAACTAATATGGCGGCTCACAGCTGCCATATTGTATTTCCGGCGAATCAAAAATGACCAAAACCTATCAAGTGAGGTATCATAATTAAGATCTTTAAAATAACATTTCAAAGATAAACAATTCTTATTACTATAAAGTAGCAATTGTCTTTAAAACTTCTTACAACATTTTATATTTTATATCATTCAAGTTAATATAAATACTATAGTCTAATTTTGCAATTGCAACTATTACAACTATAGTATACAAGTAAAATTATTATAAAAATACATTAACCCGACTGCGAACACAATTATTAATACGATAATATTATAAAGGCGAAAGTTTGCATGTTTGTGAGGGGTGTTTGTGTGTATGTGTGTGTATGTTTGTTACTTCTTCACGCTTAAACGGCTGAACAGATTTGGATGAAATTTGGTATGGAGGTAGCTTATATTCTAAATTAACACAAAGGCTACTTTTATCCCGGAAACAAGCACGGTTCCTGAGGGACGCGGGAGAAACCACGGGGTGCAGCTAGTATTTATATACATTTTAATGTTTCTTATTTACTTCCATATTTAACTTTACTTTAATAGTTCAATTGCAACATTATTTACATTAACTTGAATAATCTAAAATTTAAAATTTTGTGAGAATCTTAAAAGACAATTGCTATTGTAAAGTTATAAGAATTAAATATATTTGAAATGGTTTCTCGATAGGTTTTGGTAATTGTTTGTTTCATCGCAAGTACAATACACCTGAGCATTACACGTGCCAAAGCAACGTAGCACTCAGTCAAATACACCTGAGCATAACACGTGCCAAAGCAACGTAGCACTCAGTCAAATACACCTGAGCATAACACGTGCCACAGCAACGTAGCACTCAGTCAAATACACTTGAGCATAACACGTGCCACAGCAACGTAGCACTCAGTCAAATACACCTGAGCATAACACGTGCCACACCAACGTAGCACTCAGTCAAATACACCTGAGCATAACACGTGCCACAGCAACGTAGCACTCAGTCAAATACACCTGAGCATAACACGTGCCACAGCAACGTAGCACTCAGTCAAATACACCTGAGCATAACACGTGCCACAGCAACGTAGCACTCAGTCAAATACACCTGAGCATAACACGTGCCACAGCAACGTAGCACTCAGTCAAATACACCTGAGCATAACACGTGCCACAGCAACGTAGCACTCAGTCAAATACACCTGAGCATAACACGTGCCACAGCAACGTAGCACTCAGTCAAATACACCTGAGCATAACACGTGCCACAGCAACGTAGCACTCAGTCAAATACACCTGAGCATAACACGTGCCACAGCAACGTAGCACTCAGTCAACATCGTGATCAAGATGAATCCCATGATACCTCATTGATCAAAATCCGTTAAGCCGTTTAGGCTGTAAGACGCGCCTAAGAATCGTACAAACAAACAAACAACCATACATACAACCCAAACGCATAACCCTCCGTGCAGTCGGGAAAAAAACGAAAAAAGGAACATTAAATTTATAAAAATACTAGATGCACCCCGCGGTTTCACTCGCGTCCCTCCGTAACCGTGCAATTTTCTGGGATAATAAGTAGCTTATGTGTTATTCCATACCAATATATAAAAGTGAAACGTTGTCTGTTTTTTGTTTGTTTGGGGAGCTTTCACGCGATAACGGCTGGACAGATTTTTATGAAATTTGGAATGGAGATAGCTTATGCCCAAAAATAAAACATGAAATACTTTTTATCCCTGTAAACTGTAAGTTTCTACGGGAAAACTGGAAAATTTTGATTACTCGCTGTAAGGAACGGTTACCATGGAAACGAAATAACAAGTCTTCAAAAAACTTTTAAGAGCATTGGTGCTTATACCTATTTTTGCATTGGTTTTTAATATCCTAGAAGAACATAAGATACTCTTTTTTCGCGATAAGCGATAGTCCGCGCAGTCGATGTCACAGATGGGAAAGCTAGTCCATGATATAAGCAACCTCCACACAGAATTTCATTCAAATCCGTTTAGCCGTTTATGCGTGAAGAAGTAACAAACATACCCTTACATTCATACAAACTTTCACCTCGGTTTCTCGGTGTGAAGTACCGCCTCACCTTACCTACCTCTACCTTAGACAAAATACCAAGTTTGTTTGCAGCTACCTCGGCTTTGGATTCAATGTAAGACACAAAATTCAGGTTCGATGACATCAAACTAATTATAAACGACGACCAACCGGTGCCACAAGATAAAAACTGGCCAAGTGCGAGTAGAACTCGCGCACAAAATGTTCCGTACATATTTTTTGCTGTTGTTGTTGATACGGTTTTCGGATTTTCCCCTTTTTTGTGCTATAGGATATTGCTTTTTGACAAATTTAATAACTATGTCAACGGGAAGTATCCTATATATAGGTTTTGATTCCCTTGCGAGTGTCAAAACATGTGACATAAAGGCCATAGTTTTGATTGCATTGACTAGAAGCATATTAATTATTCTGTGTTAGAAGTTTGATTTTTTCTTAGCTCCAAGGGATTGCAAATCTGAGTATTTGATATTAATTTCAACTTGAGACCTCTTCGCGCTGCTGAGAAAAAAACCATTGACAGACAGACTGACGGAAAACGACGTGATAAGGGCCTGTAAGGGTTGGGGTTTTTTATTTTTGAGGTACGAAACCCTAAAAAACAACAATGTGTTATGAATAATTTTAATCTGTGATATCTTTCGACACATTTGCGAATTGCTAAACCCTTTTAATATTGTTTAGTTATAAATCTGGTAGAGTCACTCATCACGCAGGCTGGGGACGAGGTCAGAACTCACCAGGATCTAGGCCACTGCAGAGTGGAGACTCACGTTTAAGCTGTGGTGAGTGGAGGCACTATTCGAGCCATTATAGGTAAATGGTGAGTGGAGGCATTATTCGAGGCATTAGAGATAAGCTGTGGTGAGTGGAGGCTCTATTCAAGCCATTACTGATAAGTAGTGACTGGAGGCACTATTTACTACTAATACGAATTATTTACATACCTACAAGTTTGTCCGAAACCTTCGGTGCGCGAGTCTGACTCGAACTTGGCCATTTTTTTTTGTATTTGTACATTTTATACCAGTCAGAAATTCAACGCCTATGATATTGTTAGAACTTACATCCCACAAGAAAAATCACATGAAACATCGGCGGTCCCATAACTAGGCCATTATCCGAGAAGCTGTAGCGCGACGGTGACGAGCCGGGCTCGGAGCGGCTCCTTTGAATAATTCGCGATGAGTCGTAGATTTATGGCCCCTAACTACAGAGCGGCGGCTGGCGGCGGCCGAGACAATTAAATAATTTGCCTACAGACGCCGCCGAGCCGACACTACTGCCTACTCTGTGACCATGACGCGTACTTACTGCAGCCTAATCTGCGACTATAGCACGTACTAACTGCTGCCTCATCTGTATTTGCACGCACCGGGTCCGATGCGCAGGCGCCACTGGCCGGGTTAGAAATTGTGATTAGTGGCTTAGAGCGGTTATTAATCATACAAACTATTATGAATGTTGCAAATATAACATGTAATTTTGAATACAATGCTGCCAGAATTTGGGGTTGCAATTAAATGTTTGATTGCTGTGAATTTAATCATTTTGAATGTTTTTTTTTCTTTCTGTATGTTAACTTTGATAATTTGAAATAGGTATTTAATATAATGACAACCGTAAGTTACCGCAATACACGTCCTGCAGACTTATGTCATGGTTGGTTGTAAACAACTTTCCTTTTGAGTGTATGTACTATGTTGTACCACGACTGCACATGAATCGGCGGAGTACCCACGCTCTTCCAATCGGGCATCAATTAGCAATTGTCCCAAATGGAGCGCAAACAACCATTATTGCCTTTTACCGTAGTTCCCGCGGCCCCGGCGCAGGGTCCCATGGTCCCGGCGCAGGGCTCCCAGACTGTGTGCACACACGCACTCTATACAAACATCAGTTGAATGTTCCGTTCACTGCAGCTCACTACAAGTACGTAGTAAACTAGCATCGGGCTATGTTGGCTGTGCGCTGGGACACGGATTGTTAGCGGTTGGACAAAAGGGTAAATTCGTGGAAACTAAAGAAACTTAGGTAACGATTTAATTATGTAGTAATGTGTTAGTCACAGGCCCTAGCACAAACTGTCCGTTAGTAACAGTCTCAACACAAACTGTGCTTTAGTAACAGGCCTTAGCACAAACTGCGCTTTAGTAACAGGCCCTAGCACAAACTGCGCTTTAGTAACAGGCCCTAGCACAAACTGCGCTTTAGTAACAGACCCTAGCACAAACTGCGCTTTAGTAACAGGCCCTAGCACAAACTGTGCTTCAGTAACAGGCCCTAGCACAAACTGTGCTTCAGTAACAGGCCCTAGCACAAACTGTGCTTTAGTAACAGGCCCTAGCACAAACTGTGCTTTAGTAACAGGCCCTAGCACAAACTGTGCTTTAGTAACAGGCCCTAGCACAAACTGTGCTTTAGTAACAGGCCTTAGCACAAACGAAATCAATCTGAGGCATATGGCAAACATCCAAATATCATCTTCACAGTTTTTTTCCGTGCCAACAGACACTCTCAGGCAATCATTATTCTAAATGGAATAAAAATATAGTCCTAGTCGGGTTTTAGTTTATGAACTCATATTTTTATTCATCATCATCATCATCATGTCAGCCTTTAGAAGTCCACTGCTGAACATAGGCCTCCCCCAAAGAGCGCCATGACGAGCGATCTTGTGCCACCTCCATCCACCGACTTCCTGCGATGGGCACAATGTCGTCGGTCCATCGTGTGGGGGGGTCTCTCCACACTTCGCTTGCTTGTTCGTGGTCACCATTCGAAAACCTTTATTCCCCAACGGTTGTCGGTTCTACGAACTATATGGCCTGCCCATTGCCACTTCAACTTGCAAACTCTGAGAGCTACGTCGGTAACCTTTGTTCTTCTACGGATTTCTATTCTAGAAGGCGCCAAATACAATTTAATGTGACGTCACATAGCCTATAACCAGCGGACAATGAAAACGATTACAACGATACCTCATTTGTCAAACGTAGCTTAGAAGTTATAAGGGAACAGCTGAACATACATTAATACATATCGGGTGGGTATGTATTTACCTATACATAGATATTGGTTAAAATAATAACCCTCCTTTTGGTTTCGCTGTAGTCGAGTAAAAATAAAGTTTATTCTATACTGAAAGTCATTAAATGTATAAGACAGTGTGTCTCGAACCTAAGCTACTGTCGACTGTCCCGTAC
Organism: Alsophila aescularia; assembly: GCA_946251855.1. Lineage (NCBI taxonomy): Eukaryota > Metazoa > Arthropoda > Insecta > Lepidoptera > Geometridae > Alsophila > Alsophila aescularia. Next base: position 51,962,802 of record OX276383.1, on the reverse strand, counting down.
CGTGCTACAGATTATAGACGCCGGACAGCCGGAGTGGACTTACTCTGTGTCCAGCGGCAATTGTATAATTGGACGACGATCAATTGGCGCCCGCGCCGCGCCGCTCGCTATCGTGCGAACGCGCACACATCAACGCCAGCCACTAATCTGGAAGAGAGCCGAAACAGGAAATTGAAGAGAGAGGACTGGAACAGAGCAAAATACTTACTTGTGAACAGGAATCTACAAGATTGGTTGAAGGTGTTTCAAATTTTATCAAAATACTATACTCAGTACCTATACGCTGTAGTTGGTAAGTTTTCTTCCAAACTCCAATTATAACAATAGCTTAACGAGGGCTGATATGATGTGAATATGACGGTTTTCTTCCAAACTCCAATTATAACAATAGCTTACCGAGGGCTGATATGATGTGAATATGACGGTTTTCTTCCAAACTCCAATTATAACAATAGCTTACCGAGGGCTGATATGATGTGAATATGACGGTTTTCTTCCAAACTCCAATTATAACAATAGCTTACCGAGGGCTGATATGATGTGAATATGACGTCAATAACTATTTTGGATGCAAGATCTGAAATCTCAAAATAATTATTACTAGGTTTTGTCCGGAATAGATTAAATGTATTCCTTGTTTGTTTGTCGTATGAGGTAGTGCTGGCGTCTGGTGTCAGAGTTTGTCAAGCAGCCCGAGGGCCACTGACATGACTTAATGACTGCTATTAATCAATAACAGCCAGGACCGACAGCTTAACGTGCCCTCCGAAGCACGGAGCGATGGAAAACAGCACATAACTTAGAAAAGTCATTGTGCGGAGCCTAGGACCGAACCCGATATCGTTGGATTCTAAGTTGCACTATAAAACCTTTAGGCTACCATCTCTTTACTGATACAGTATTGACAGCTCACGTTGATAATCCAAAAAGTCATTGTGCGGAGCCTAGGACCGAACCCGATATCGTTGGATTCTAAGTTGCACTATAAAACCTTTAGGCTACCATCTCTTTACTGATACAGTATTGACAGCTCACGTTGATAATCCAAAAAGTCATTGTGCGGAGCCTAGGACCGAACCCGATATCGTTGGATTCTAAGTTGCACTATAAAACCTTTAGGCTACCATCTCTTTACTGATACAGTATTGACAGCTCACGTTGATAATCCAAAAAGTCATTGTGCGGAGCCTAGGACCAAACCCGATATCGTTGGATTCTAAGTTGCACTATAAAACCTTTAGGCTACCATCTCTTTACTGATACAGTATTGACAGCTCACGTTGATAATCCAAAAAGTCATTGTGCGGAGCCTAGGACCGAACCCGATATCGTTGGATTCTAAGTTGCACTATAAAACCTTTAGGCTACCATCTCTTTACTGATACAGTATTGACAGCTCACGTTGATAATCCAAAAATTTAAAAACTAGAAGGTCACAAAAGTTAGTAGTTCGAAAGGAGCCTAAGAGGCCTCTATGAATAGTCCTCTCCTATAGTATAGAGACATTGTTCTGCAGGCGAATAAAGTTAGTAGTTCGAAAGGAGCCTAAGAGGCCTCTATGAATAGTCCTCTCGTATAGTATAGAGACATTGTTCTGCAGGCGAATAAAGTTAGTAGTTCGAAAGGAGCCTAAGAGGCCTCTATGAATAGTCCTCTCCTATAGTATAGAGACATTGTTCTGCAGGCGAATAAAGTTGACTATAATTAAATACATAAATAAATAACATACTGAATTGACTGACCTACTATTGAACCTCTTTGGCTTTAATGCAATCAGCCGGTGGTATGTGATGCAAGCGAGGCAAACTGTGAGAGCTGCCGCCGGAACCGAATTGTTAATGCAATCAGCCGGTGGTATGTGATGCAAGCCAGGTAAACTGTGAGAGCTGCCGCCGGAACCGAATTGTTAATGCAATCAGCCGGTGGTATGTGATGCAAGCCAGGTAAACTGTGAGAGCTGCCGCCGGAACCGAATTGTTAATGCAATCAGCCGGTGGTATGTGATGCAAGCCAGGTAAACTGTGAGAGCTGCCGCCGGAACCGAATTGTTAAACTAGTAGTAATAGGTTCACTTGCCTGCTCACTAGGAAATGTTACCTCTTCAGATGTCTGATCAGCCTGCGTCGGAGCCCAACTGGATGGGATTCTGTTTGAAGTGCCGTGATAGGTTCACTTGCCTGCTCACTAGGAAATGTTACCTCTTCAGATGTCTGATCAGCCTGCGTCGGAGCCCAACTGGATGGGATTCTGTTTGAAGTGCCGTGATAAATGTTACCTCTTCAGATGTCTGATCAGCCTGCGTCGGAGCCCAACTGGATGGGATTCTGTTTGAAGTGCCGTGATAGGTTCACTTGCCTGCTCACTAGGAAATGTTACCTCTTCAGATGTCTGATCAGCCTGCGTCGGAGCCCAACTGGATGGGATTCTGTTTGAAGTGCCGTGATAGGTTCACTTGCCTGCTCACTAGGAAATGTTACCTCTTCAGATGTCTGATCAGCCTGCGTCGGAGCCCAACTGGATGGGATTCTGTTTGAAGTGCCGTGATAGGTTCACTTGCCTGCTCACTAGGAAATGTTACCTCTTCAGATGTCTGATCAGCCTGCGTCGGAGCCCAACTGGATGGGATTCTGTTTGAAGTGCCGTGATAGGTTCACTTGCCTGCTCACTAGGAAATGTTACCTCTTCAGATGTCTGATCAGCCTGCGTCGGAGCCCAACTGGATGGGATTCTGTTTGAAGTGCCGTGATAAATGAACCACAATATGAATTACCATGTTAGATTTCATTGTCTCTTTTATTCATACGAGGCCAAGTGGACAATGATGCTGTACCAGAATGATGTTTGGCATTTTATGCTTGCTGTGTAATATGACAAACCTATTACTAATAAATTATTCCATTACACTCTTTTATTATATGTAAATATAATCCAAAACAATATATAAAAGTGAAACATTGTCTGTCTGTTTGTTTGGGGAGCTTTCACGCGATAACGGCTGGATGGATTTTGATGAAACTTGGAATATAGATAGCTTATACCTTGGAATAAAACATAGGACATTTTTTATCACGAAAAATTGAATGTTTTCACGAGAAAACTGGAAAGCTGGAAAAATGTTGCTTACTCGCTGTAAGAAACGATTGCTATGGAAACGAAATAACAAGTATGTCAAAAAACATCAATATTGTTGCTATACCTACTTTTGCATTGGTTTTTAATATCCTAGGAGAACATAGGATGCTTTTTTCGCGATAAACAGTCCGCGCGGACGATGTCGCGGGCGGGAAAACTAGTTATATTGCGAGTATGTATATATAACTACTGACCCCCAAATCGCGACTTTACCGAAGAGCTGCCAGAAGTCAGCCTTGATGAAGTCGTGTTGGACCTTAAACAGCTCAAAAATACAAAAGCCCCTGGGGAGGACGGAATTACCACGCAACTCATAAAAGCAGGAATCAAAGAACTGTAAAGAACTACCCTTTCCCTAACCCATTCTCAAAGAACTACAGCGTTTATTTAATTCCGTTCTCTTCTCTGGGAGAACTTCACAGGCATGGAACAGGAGTGAAGTCGTCCTGTTTTTCAAAAGGGGTTATTACCCGGGGTTATACCCTGTGACGATGTCAAACCTCTTTCATCATAATCATACCTTTTTGATAGTTTGTCTATATTAATTCTAAATTCAAATAACTTGTCATTCCTATATTGTCATTGGATTAGCAAAAACTGGAATTTTACGAAATAATATGTTATAAAATATGTACCTTAATAGGTTTATTACATCTGGAGTCCTTTAAATATATATGATAGTACTGTCGTTCGTGGTTGTTTTGATCCGTACACATATATTGTTGAAGCACGAAAAGTCTGTGATAATAACAATACTAGAGCCCCAAGGGTACACTCTTACCAAATATATTAAATTGGGAGAAGACTGAATAGAATAGTCGAGTACAAGTTTATGAATCTCTGTTTATGAACATCTCCGAGTGCTCTTAATTGTTCCTGTTCTTTTATGTTGTCTACTAAGGTTTGGTCCCTGGGCTAGTGGAACAAACCCTAGGACCACCTCGTGACAACCCTTCTGAAAAACTATCGGCCCATCTTGCTCTTAAGCCATGTCTACAAGCTGTTTTCAAGAGTCATCACGAATCGTTTCGCTCATAGACTCGACGGATTTCAACCACCGGGGCAAGCTGGGTAAGGAGGATACGGGTTTATAGACCACATTCATACAGAGCTGCAAACTATACAGAAAACCGAAGAGTATAATCAGCCCCTGTGCTTAGCGTTTGTGGACTATGAGAAGGCCTTTAACTCCATCGAGACCTGGTCTGTCCTGGAGTCCCTGCAGCGATGCCAGATGAACTGGCGATATATTCAAGTATTAAGATGCTTGTATGACGCCGCAACAATGACCGTCCAAATACAGAATCAGCAGAATGAGCAAATCCTCCTGCATCGAGCAGTGAGACAAGGGGACGTTATTTCCCCGAAATTGTTTACAAATGCATTGCAGGATATGTTTAAGACTCTGGACTGGAAGGGACGTGGCATAAACATTAACGGCGAGTGCATCTCACACTTGAAATTTGTGGATGGCATCGTCATTATGGCGCATTAGAATCGTTGCAGGACTTACATTAGATGCTGAATGGCCTAGCTGATTCATCTCAACTCATTGGTCTCCGTATGAAATAAGATAACACAAAGGTTATGTTCAATAAACATGTCATTCCGGAACCGATTGATGTTCACGGATCTCTCTTGAAGTTGTTCAAGAGAGATGCGTGAACATCAAGGTAAACCTATTACCTTGGGCAAACGCTGAAGTTGAGTAAAAACAGCTTTGAGACAGAGGCCTGTAGAAGAATTCAGCTGGGCTAGGCAGCATTTGGTAAACTTCGTAGAGTCTGTTCGTCACCTATTCCCCAATGCCTGAAAACCAAAGTCTTCAACCAGTGAGTCCTACATGTTATGATTTACGGAGCTGAGACGTGGACTCTCACGGTACGACTAGTTCACCAATTCAAAGTCACTCAGCGTGCTATGAAAAGGATTACACTCGGAGTTTTTTGAGAGATCGCATTTGGAACGAGGTGATCCGACAGCTATAAGATTAGCAGACGATAACCGTGGTAGACGTGTTCTTGAGTGGAGACCGGACTCGGCAAACGTAATGTAGGATGCCCTCCAGCTAGGTGGAGCGACGACATACGCAAGATAGCTGGTGGATGTTGGAAAAGAAGAGCCGAAGATCAGGCTCAGTGGCATGCTTTGGGACAGGCCTATGTCCATTAGTGGACTGATATGGGCTGATAATGATGATGATGATGATGATGATGATGTTGAGTGACCCCGCCCATGCTTCGCACGGCTACATAAGGGCTTCTCTAAATATTTCTTTGTACAAAACGACATTAAAACTCGTGGCCCGCCCTCACCCACAGAATAAAGTAATATGTAGTAAGTACAAAGAACGGGGCAGAGTTAATTGCAAAAACAAACTTTTTGCGATACTTGTTAAAACGGTAAATTTAGCAAGCAAGCAGCTACGAAATTTTGCATATTCGCGCAAGGCCCATATTAAGGTTTTACTTACATGCATTGTTATAAAAAAAAAGTTATAAAAAATATTTCGTGTTACATATCTGCGTTCTGACAAACTTTATATTTATTTTATTCACATTTTGCATGTATATGTATCTATCTAAATACTTATCCAATAGCGTGTGGCGCGCTTCGCCGGTATACCATCGAGATATATATATATATATGTACTGGTCAATGACCTATACTTTGATTTTTATAGCTTGATCTTCATGACGGCTGTCATCAAGATAACGCGCATGAAGTTTCGTATTTTTTACAGTAAAAATGTACCCAAAACAAAGTCGTACTTTATTGCTGTGACGGAAAGGGATGTTCAATTTTCATTGCGACATCTTAATCACATACTATAAAACAATAAAAATCGATTATGAAAATCGAAATGACTTTATTTGCTTATTCGTAATAAATTCATAAAAAAAGTTTCCACAAGCTAATTTGAATCCATTGTTGTGGTAAAATTCATAAATTTTGAATGACGCTTACTGGTGTAAAATAGATTCCGCATAGATTTATCTGCGTCTGTTTGTTTGTTCGCGCATCACATAAAAACTACTACACCGATTGCGATGCAGTTTTCACAGTTGATAAAAACTGGTGTACCTACTTGGTATCTGAAAATAATGTGTAATAGCCGAGCAATCGTTAAAAAACTTTTTGAGGGCTAAAGGAATTTCGATTAAATTTATATATATTGGTATTTTAGGTCCTGGAATAGCACATACAGTACTTTAACCTAAAGAAATGAACACGTGTGCGAAGCCGCTGGCACAGCTAGTACTTATAATAAAACTGTAACCGGTCAAATTCTGTACATTGAAGATATATTGTTTTTTTTTTGGAGACTGTTCTTTATTCCATACTGAAGCCAAAACTGTATTTTTTTTCATTTTTGTCTGTCTATCTGTCTGTCTGTATCTTGGCCCTAGTTTGGCCAGTAATTTCGGCGTGATGCCTACATCACGCCGAAATTACTGAATGAATTTAAATGAAACTTGGTATGATCCGAGTTCATGATACGAGGTAGGACATGGGATACATATCATCCCGAAAAATTAAACGACTGCCGCAGGATAAGGGTTGAAAGTTATTTACAAAAACACTTACCACAAAAACACTGCAACTACTGGACGGATTTTGATGCATCTTGGCACAGTCATAGTTTATGTGATGGGTGAAATACTGAATTGAGGATAAGTTTTATCCCGCAAAAATAAAGGGTTCCTGCAGGATATGGGTCCAAATTCTGTACATTGGGGATATTATGTAATTTTTTTTGGAGGCTGTTCTGTATTAGTTTTGAAGCCAACACTGTCTGTTTTTGTTTTTTTTTCTGTTGTCTGTCTCTCTGTCTGTCTGTATCTTGGATGCGCATCACGCCGAAACTTTGAATGAATTCAAATAAAACTTGGCATGATTTGAGATCATACTACGAGGTAGGACAAACGATACTTTTTATCCCGAAAAACTAAATGATTCCCGCAGGATAGGGATTGAAAGTTATTTCAACGAATACTTATCACGCTGAAACTACTGGTTGCATTTTGATGCGACTTGTCATAGTCATAGTTTATATGAATGGTGAAAATTGTGGATACTTTTCATCCCGAATAAAATGATGGGTTCTTGCAGGATAGGGGTCTAAACTCTGTACATTAAAGATATTTTGTAAATTTTCTTGGAGGCTTTTATATATTCAATACTGAAGCCAAAACAGTTTTTTTCTGTCTGTCTGTATCCTGGGCGCGCATCACGCCCAAACTACTGAATAAATTCAAAAGAAACTGGGCATGATTTGAGTTCATGCTACGAGGTAGGACATGGAATACTTTCCTTTCCGATAAATTAAAGGGTTCTCGCAGGATAGGGATTGAAAGTTATATAAAAGAACACGTATCACGCTGAAACTACTACACGGATGAAAATTGAGGATACTTTTTTATACCGAAAAAATAAAGGGTTTCTACGGGATATGGGTCCAAATTCTGTACATTGAAGATATTTAGTAAATTTTTATTTGGAGACTTTTGTATTGTTCTTACTGAAGCCAAAAATGTTTTTATTTCATTTTTGTTTTGTCTGTCTGTCTGTAACTTGGACGCAAATCATGCCGAAACTACTGAATGAATTCAAATGAAACTTGGCATGATTTAAGTTCATAATACGAGTTATGTCATTGGATACTTTTCATACCGGTAAATTAAAGGGTCCCCGCAAGATTAAAGGATATTCTATTTGGAGTTGGTATTCATGTTTTACGGTTTATAGTCACTTCCATAGTTCACCTCTAGGATACTCAAGGAATATTCCTCCAAATTTCAAATACCTAGGTCCACCGGTTTAGGCTGGGCGTTGTCTGTCAGTCAGTCAGTCAGTCAGTAGGTATGTCACGGTACAGTTTTATACAGTTTTTAATGTCATAAAACACATATTTTAGTTTTTCTGCCCAAAACTGAAGGGCATCTATACTTATAATAAAGCAGTAAGTACCAAACAATCTGTAAAAGGAAAATATTTAATAAAAAAAGATCTAGGGTTCTAAAAATATGTTACTGAATAAGAACAAAACATTTTTAAATTCGTGTCTGTCTGTTAGTCTGTACACGCATCACGTAACAACTACTGGACCGATTGCGATACGGTTTTCACTGTTGGATAGCTTAGAGTTTGACATAAAAACTGGTGTACTTATTATCTCAATCCGATGAGTAGAAGCCGAGCAATCGATACAATTTTATTGACGGCTGAAGGAACTTTGTTTAAATGTTGGTATATTGGTATTTTAGGTCTTGGAATAGTAATGGAGTTCTTTTAACCGAGAGAAATAACCACGCGTGCGAAGCCGCGGGTACAGCTAGTTCTGAATATAGTCATAAACAACAGGCACATACCGCGGAACTAGACAATACATTTAGTAGTAAATATAATGTATATTTACTCGAAACGTGAAAAAACGAAATTTCAGAGAGATGAAAATATTGAACGATTCATGCATTAATATTTATTCTTCGTTCATGAATAATAGGTAGGTAGGTCTAACGAAATTGTTATTTAAAAAATGCTCCAGCCTCTACTGCCCGGACAGCAGCTTGGAAAGTAGCTGTTTACCACTTTCTGTATTTACTTAAAATTATATTTTACATGAAAATATATCCGTGACAATTACATCCAATTACCTAGCCCCAAACAAGGATACCTTGTACTATGGGTACTAGATAACGGGTACACTAACATTTACCCGTTAAACTCGGAAAAAACATTTCTGCTGATCACACATATGACTGAACCTAGCGGGATTGGAACCCACGACCGTTGGTTGACCTCGCAGTCAGCGTCACTAACACTCGGCCAATCAGCCGTCAAAACTTAATTAATATGGATGGTGAAACTTCACCAAAGTAGAATCATAGCTCAATAGATATTAATCCTATTATTTTAGTTTCAATAACCATTATATTAAAATAAAATGTTAGCAACATATAAGAAATTTTATGAAAGCTGAAACAATCTAATAAGAACAGAGAGCGTCCAAGTAACAGATGTAACTAATTGGAAAGTGAATGTGAGGGCGTATGGAAGCACTTCCCTGTGATTAGCGATAGTCGCGGAAGTTATTGAACTCGCTGTGACCGCGTCACCTATACAAACTTCACCATTTGCAGCGCCCCGGGGCGCGGGGCGCGGCGGGAGCGCGGTGTGGGCACAGTACACATTAAATAGTCCTTTTATGAATTTGATGAACCTAGTATCGGACTATTATAAGATTTGAGCGGTTTATCTCTCTAACGGGCGTATTTCCGAAGCACCGGTAGAGTCAGAAGGGTATTTCCTTTTCCAGTGTGAGATTTAACTCTATTGGCACATGAAAGGGAAATTTCCTTTTCAAACTCAAAGAATACTTAGTTTATCTAAATTTGGATTGATTTGATCTTTTTATTATATTTTATGTATATGTCTTTGTTCAGGAGATGTTAATTTTGACTTATCAAAGTGATAATATTTTTGCCTATTTACAATAAAATACTTTGACTTTGACTTTATAATTTGACCTATCAAGTATGTATTTGACAAGTCTCTGCGAAACCCTTACGGACAGTAGCCCGTAGTATCGAAGCATTGTTTTCGAGTTTGATGTGTACTGTCAGTCGGAGACCGAGGGTTGCCACCTGAGGGTCTTTACCCGGCTACAAAAAATGAAGGTTATGATTTTATCAGAATACCTATGTATGCATGAATTAATGTATGTATGTTCGTCTGCTTGTACACCACAATTGACCACAATTGACAGCCAACCTTTTAAATTTGTAGGAATCATCTATTAGTAAAACCAGTGTTTCTAGACTACTTACAAAAAAAAACAAAAGGAAAAAACGACTTCATAATAAAAATGTAATTTTTTAAACAACCGCTAAAAAGAATTAAATAAATAAAATAAAATTAGCTCCCATTTTGCGGGAAGTACCTTCCCAATCAAAAACCCGCTATGACTAAAAATTTTTTAAATTCGTTATACTTGTACCAGTACACCAAGTTTCGTTTAGATCGGTTGAGAAATGCGACCTGTAGAGGAGAACAGCCGTAAACACATACGAATGATTTTTTGCCGTAGCTGAAACGAAGAAACTTCGCTCGCGCTTCCCGCTCGCGCGGTCAATAATACATCACCAAGTTTCAGAGGAATACAAAATATTTGGTAAAACAATAGCCACCATGTACACATTGATTTTGGTGCTAAGTTTAATACCCGAACCCGAAGTTTACCAAAAGCAGCTGATGTGAACCATGGACCATGTGAACATAGAAGCAATCCAGCTCCTCGATCACACTGACATAGTTAGAAGACTCAAAAGGACAAAACCGTTTGAGTTAGTGTAGTGTATATTATTATATTAGTATAGTGTAGTGTGTAACAAGTGCTACTTATAAAGTAAACATTAACAATGTGACTTCACCTTAATAGAGACTATAAGAAAAGTGTTAATGGACATATTCTTAGGATACTCAGTGTAAAAGTTTAAGTTATATTCAAATTACTTATTATCCAAATCGTGGCTAGATTGTAATAAAACTAGGGTGCGTAAGTAAGTACCCTAAGAATAAGGAAAAAAATATAAAAAAATATGTATGTTTGGAAACAGCTTCTGTCGGAACTTTATCATTCTCATCAAACACGTCCTCTTGTATACGTGGTTTTATTCCAAGAGTCTCATATACTGTGTTGAGAACACAAAAAGATAATGTTTGCCATTTGTCCTCTAGTTCGCCATCCGCCATGTTATTGGTGTTTAGAGACTTGTTAAGGGCTTGTTTAAAAGTGGATCGGATTTTAAGAGACTCTAGTTTTTGAAAATTTACGGTATTTGGTTTAATTCTGGTATGCCTACGCGGTGAATGAATCTGGAGTTTAAGCTTGACAACAATAAGCCTATGGAGCACAGCGGAGCAGTCTGCACCGCGCATTACGCGTGCGGAGTCACGTAACTGTGACTTCGGAGATGTCTTGCTGAAGTACTATAAAAATAAAAATAAAATAGTCAATCAAATGCCAATGCTTTGACCTCGGGTGAATCCAGGTGGTTTTATATTTTTCAGGAAGTCTAAACATTGTGTTGGTAATTGCAAGGTCAAATTGTGCACACAAACTTAGTAGAAGTTGCCCATTACTGTTCATATTACCAACTCCATGTCTTCCCAACACCCGATGCCAAGCTTCATAGTCTCGCCCAACACGGGCATTGAAATCTCCCAATAGTAAAATCTTCTCACTAGGTTTCACTCTAGTAAGGACTAAAGAAAGTTCCTCATAAAACTTGTCCTTTATGTCGTCACTTTTGTCAAGAGTTGTCGCGTAAACGCGTATCACGTTCAATCAGTTTCCATTATCCAAGGGAAGGCGTGAGGTCATGACACGGTCTGATATGCCGATTGGATGTTTAGTCAGCTTAGAAGCTAATTTATTTTTGATAGCGAAGCCTACGCCTGACCGACGAGGTTCAGTAGCCGGAGTGCCTTTCCAAAAGAAAGTATACAAATGTAAATGTTCTACAAGCTCACCTTCGTCGGCTAGATGAGTTTCACTTAAAGCAGCGACATCCACATCATAGCGTCCAAGCTCTCGAGCTACGATGGCAGTCTGTTCTTTCAGGACAAGCATTTCCAGCTCTATCTAAAAGACGTGCGAACCGTTCCATGCACCATATGTCATTTTCTTGTTTAGTTTTTGATTTTGATTTAGATTTTTGCTTATTTTTCGACCACGAAGAGACGGATGCGTAGACAGCCGTGGTTGCTGCCTCCCGTAAAGTTGTTAGGGTAAGTTTTTTTTGTGACACCCTTTCTAGTCCCCTCCCCGGCTGAGCGGGGGAAGCAGTGCCTTTCTAAATAGAGCTGCTTCGTCGCAAAGGATGCTGCCGAGTTCCACTGTTACCGTAGTGTAGTGCAGAAGCGACCACTCTTCCTTAGCCGCCTATGTGCAGATATCAGACAAAGCCCAGCATACATCATAACCAGACCTCTCTACCTCTATCCATCGCCACAGGACTTGTGTTCTTTCTCGGTAACCGTTTTAGCAGAAGCAGTCAGATGCGCAGGAAATATTTCAGTGCACAAGTGGGTGCGCGCACACAGAAGCACTCTCTTGTCTGTACTCCTCTTGAACCAATGGAACGGAAACCGCTACGATTGGAAAGGATCTGGATGTAGTTTCTAGCCGATGGTAACTTAACGACTCCTACCGCTGCCCATGGCCTTCAACAATGCCTTGCTGTCTCGCCGGATCCGCCAACTTCGGGCGCTTATCAGCTGTTGAATTGCCTTCACCACCGAGACAGAATTTATGCACAATACGTCCTCGTAACCGTAGTATAGACTTGCTTGAGTCCGCATATTCCCCTCATCCAGGTTTGGCCCACAAGTTGACGTGGTTTACCGGGGTAAGGCTGCTGCGTGCATAGCAGATTCTTGGAGCCACTGGTGAAAAATTGCAGGTTAAAGGTGGTTCAGTTCTTCATCTTCATACTGAAAACCGACTAGAAGAATTAATTACCACCACTCACCCACTACACCCTAGCGTGTGCTGCAACGGTGACTTGGGGTCTAAATGGCGAGATAACGAGAACAATTTACGTAGCAGTACTGGAACCCATCATGTTGTATTCTTCAAGCGCTTGGTCTCAGGAAGTAGTACTATAATTAATACAAGATAAATTCAACTCGCTCAAGAGGGATTTCGCACAAAAAATATGCAAGTCATACCGAACGGTTTCATTGACATCAGCTCTAGTACTTTCGAGTCTGCTCCCGTTAGACCTGAGAATACAGGAAGCATCAAACCTGTACAGAGTTAAGAAGAACCTTAACCAACACTACTTACCGCCAGGAAAGGAACTCGAATGCATCATCGGATATATGGACCAACCACATCCTTCCACAATAGAATCCATCGATTATGAGTTCCTCGAAGGCGCGGCTCACCAAGTCACCGGACCCCAGACATACACTGATGGCAGCAAGATCGAGGGTCAAGTAGGTGCTGCCCTAACTTGGTGGGAACAGGATAAGGAACTTCACTCGGACACCTTCAGTCTCCATCCTTCCTGTGCTGCGTTCCAGTCGGAACTTTATGCTCTCTACAGGGCGATTCAAATGGTGAAATGTAGCAGAGACCCCACAGTAATTATATTGAGTAATTCAAGATCTTCGCTCGACCTGTTACGGAATCCCAAAATGAGTCACCCTCTGGTAAGGAGCATAAAGAATAACATAGGACAAAACAGAGCGGAAGGTAGAGAGGTTGTTCAGCTGTTCTGGTTGAGGGCGCACTTAGAGACTGCTGGTAATTAAAAAGCCGATGAACTCAAGAAGTCAGCAGCACTCTGCAATAGCGCCCAGGACTATGACAAAATCCCCCTGTCCTACGTCAAGAAGAAGATCCACGAGAAATCACTACGCAAATGGCAGGACCGTTATGACACCTCCAGCACAGGGGCCGCACCAAAATTTTCTCGTTTAGATAATCGGGAGGAAGCTATGATAGTGTCATGCTGATGCTAATAATGAATTTAAAATTAACAATAAACAACAAATTATAGCATCTTATTGTAAAATTTAGGCAGCGCAGCGTCGAGGACGCGGGCGGACGCGGCGCGGAATTTCGACGTATCTATTTTTTGCTTTCGTTTTTTTTTTTTTTTTTTTATTACGGACTAGGCAATCGTTTGACCACGATCTCACGTGATGGAAAGCGATGATGTGGTTGAAGGTGTATCACGCTTGCCTAGTAGATACCTATTCACTCTTGACTTGAACACATCGGGGTTATAATTTACTGGAAACACTGACGAGGGCAGGGCATTCCACTCCTTTGCAGTTCTTATAATAAATGAAGAAGAAGCGTAATGCTTCGTTCTTGTGCGAGGTATTTTAACCAAGAAAGGGTGGCGCTTTGCTGATCGTCTAGTCGTACGGTGATGGAAAGGTGATGGGGGAATCAGTTAGTGCAGTTCTTGTGCACACTCTCATAGTGCAATCTGTAGAATACCGCCAGGCTTGCTACCTCACGTCGATGCGCCAGACTTTGAAGCTTACTCTTTACCAGAGTGTCATCCCCAATGAGCCTGATAGCACGTCTCTCAATTGAATCCAAAGACTCGAGCTGATACTTGGCAGAACCGTCCCAGAGGTGGCAGTACTCCATACAAGATCAGACCTGTGCTTGATAAAGATTCAAAAGCTGTCCCGGTGTGAATTACCGCCTAACCTTAGACAAAATACCAAGTTTTTTTGCAGCTACCTTGGCTTTGGATACAATATAAGACCCAAAATTCAAGTTTGATGTGAGTTCGACACCCAAAAGCTCCAAATGGTCGCCTATTGGTATTGTTACACTTTGGAAAGACGGAGATCGGTGTAGAGGACTCTTTTTAGCAGAAAACAAACACATATAACCTTATATTTAACCTTATATTTTTATATAAAGTTATCAGCTTTTTGGAGAAAGGTTGATAATTTAAGAAACGCTTACGCAGATGTTCTAGAACATGTAGGGATACAACAAATAAACGTAACATAACACTTGCAAACATAAATATAACATGAAGTTTGAATTTTATTTAATCTCTAGCCACACACCCGCATAATCATTGATAAGCTATCATTGATACCAGCATAATTCCATCAAGGTACAGCCGCCGGACCTCACCGGGCGCGGGGGCCCAAGGGTCTAGGGTCAGGGGTCCAACTTATCGCGCGCCACCTGACGGGGGTGCGTCGCGTGCTCGGGCTCACCCCTTCGGACACAGAAAGGGTAGTTTTTGTTTGGGTGCCCGTATTGTAATCGAACCCTTTCAATTTGTTATTTTGATGTCAAAAGCTGAATGAACCCTCGAGATTGTGATTTAGTTATCGAGATTGTTTTTTACTCGTACATTGAGAAAAGTAATATAAGTTGCCCTCAAAGCTATTTTGCAGAAGCTTTAAACATTGTTCTGTGAACATCATTAAGTTGTATTTATTATTTGTGATGGTACAGTTCGATACAATATTTCTTTATTGAACACCAAAGTAGTACAGATTATCAAAAATATGCTGCCTTGTTGTTGACCAAATCTCAACTCCATCCATACTCAGCGTAATGTGTCCCACGGTTGGCATATACCACTGTTCCAGTCCGGCTCAAATCTCAACTCCATCCATACTCAGCGTAATGTGTCCCACGGTTGGCATATACCACTGTTCCAGTCCGGCTCAAATTCATCATAAATACTGGTACTTCTTGAATACCTATATTTTGAACTAGCTGCGCCCTGCGGTTTCACCCTCAGGGATGATGATGGTGATGTTGATGAAAGTATCTTATGTGTATGTCCTAGGATATAAGCTATATCCATTCCAAATTCCATCAAAATGCGTTCAGTCGTTTGAAATTGAAGCATGATGACGATGATGACGGTGATGATGAAAAGTTAGTACTTTATGTGTTATTCCAGAGTATAAGCCTATCTCCATTCCAATTTTTTTCAAAATCCGTTCAGTCGTTTGAGAGTGAAGTATGATGATGATGAAAACTGTATACTGGCTAACACTGGTACATCAGAAGTTTCTAACCCCCTCTCATTTAGTCAAAAGGTTATGTCAAAGTAGTTTGTGTGAAAGTGGTGCAAAATTCATTACCTAAAGACTTCTCCGTGAGTGCCAAAACTACTTAAGTAACGTGATTATGGCTGGCAGCATAGGAAAAACCTATTGAAATAAGGAAGATTTGTTGAATTCAGTTTAAAAAAAAAGACTTTTATTCTTCAAGTTATGGTCTTGGGCAATTTTAGGCAGTGTGGCACAGAATCAACAGTGCCAACATTTGATGGCGCAGCCCTGACTCCTGTGACATATTTGTATGAAAGTTGAAATAAAAGCCCAACATTGCCCACTTCACTTATAAACAAACTAATGACTACTATTATACTTTTTTGTTCTGGATCGCGTCTTTGCTCCTTTTTCATGTTTGATTCTAAAACCAGCCTCTTTAGTCTTAAAATGGCTTCACAAATGAAGGGTGGTAAAGTTGGGCACAAATCCACATAACTTTTCACGCCTCTTTTTCTTTCGTTTTTAGAGAAACTGGTCAAAAATCTAGATCTTTGACCAGGTTATCAATTCAAGAAGGGTCAAATTATAAAACCTTAAGTCACATGAAGCTAAGTACCCCGTATTTTTAGACTGTTGCCTAAATAGTGTAAAAAGTGTGCACAGTTGGAGAATTTCACCGTAAATATTTAACCTTTAATGATATTCCCAAAATCTCCTCTAGAAAACATACATCATCGTTCCCTTTTCGATTTGGATTTAATACGATTGGCGAGAGCTTTCCGTCGAGCAAATCTGCCAAACCCATAGACATGTCCGTACGTCCGACCCCTATGTCTTGGAATCCACTTCACCCTTTCCCCTGTTTTTTATGCCCGGTCCCGTGCCGCAATATGTTTATGAGTAATGTTTACATTCAAGACGACAGCGAACAGGCTGTGTGATGGATGGCGCTCTCTAGCGACCGTTTAATGTGCTATATAATGTAGGCACACGTTGGTAGGTTGAACGTCGATCGGTAGGCTCTATTGTAAATGATTGATCGTGGAGAGATCGAATTTTTGCTAACTTTGATGTATGATGCTTGATGTAATGAGGTAATGACTTACAAGTTATACAGGTGGTAAGGCCTAGGCCATGTGTACTCGCGTATTGGTATGGCTGAAAAACGATTTGAAAATTCCTATTGGAAAACACTCGTATCTCCACTATATGCAGAAAATGAATATGCCCACTCACCAGTTCAATAATCCTGGCACACCTGCAACTCCTCGAGGTACGAATTACTTATATGAACACTGCAGGTTCATATAAGTAGTTTCCACAAGACCATCAAGTCTTTTCAAAAAAGTTTCAAATCACAAACAATCACTGACTAGCACCTAAAGCATAAACGTGTATTCGAAAATGACTGCTAACGCCATCTCTCGGAGTTTTGGGTGAAACCAAAAAAAATATACATATAATAAAACTGTAACAGGTCAAATTCTGTACAATGAAGAAATTTAGTTTTATTTTTTGGAAGGTACTCTTTATTCGATACTGAAGCTAAAACTGTATTTTTTTCATTTTTGTCTATCTGTCTGTCCGTCTGTCTGTATCTTGGCCAGGCATCACAGCGAAACTACTAAATGAATTCAAATGAAACTTAGTATGATCTGAGTTCATACCACGAGGTAGAACATGGGATACTTTTCAACGCAAAAAATACCAACAAATGTTGGTATATTGGTTCTGAAATGAACAAATTTCTTCAGCAGTCAAAAATACTTTTATCAATTGCTCGGATTCTAACTCACCGGATTGAGATATCAATTACACCAGATTTAAATCAAACCCTAAGCTATCTGACAATGAAAACCGCATTGATATCGGTCCAGTAGTTTTTACGTGATGCGTGAATAAACAAACATACAGACAAAAAGAAAGAAAGACACGAAAACTAAAAAAAAGTTTGAAGAACTTTTTTATACCTTTTTTAAACACCCAAGAGCATTTTTTTATTTGAATTAATTTAGTAGTTTGGGTGCGATGCGCGGTCAAGATACGGACAAACAGACAGACAAAATTAAAAAGTAAAACAGCTTCAGTATCGAATATAGAAAACCATCCAAAAAATATTTTTTATTACTTAAATATTAACATAACTTTGGACCCATATTCCGCAGAAACCCTTTACTTTTTCGGGATAAAACGTGTCTTCAATTTTAACCCATCATATAAATTAAGACAGTGCCAAGTTGCATCAAAACCCGTCCATGAGTTTCAGCGTGGTACGTGTTCTTTCAAATAAGTTTCAACCCCTATCCTGCGAGAACCCATACATTTTTCGAGATGTAAAGTATTCTATGTCCTACCTCGTAGTATGAACTCAAATCATACCAAGTTTAATTTAAATTCTTTCAGTAGTTTCGGCGTGATGCCTAGCCAAGATACAGACAGACAGACAGACAGACAAAAAAGAAAATAAATACAGTTTTGGCTTCAGTATCGAATCTAGAGAACGGTCCAAAGTTTTTTTCAAAATATCTTCAATGTACAGAATTGGACCCGTTACAGTTTTATTATAAGTATATAGATAAAGCAATAAGCATGAAAAGTCTATACAAAAATAATTAAAAGAAAATGGTCTAGGGTACATAAAATAAGCTACTGAACAAGTACTTATATAACATTTTTAAAAATCATGTTTGTATGTATGTTTGTTTGTTCGCGCACCAGGTCAATACTACTGGACCGATTGCTATGCGGGTTTCTTTCTTGGATAGCTTATGGTTTGGCTTAAAAACTGGTGTACTAGTTATCTCAATCCGATGAGTAAAAGCCGAGCAATCGATAAAATCTTTTAAACGGCTGAAGGAATTTTGATCAAATGTTGGTATATTGGTATTTTAGGTCTTGGAATAATACATAGAGTACTTTTAACCTAGATAAATGACCGCGCGTGCGAAGCCGCGGATACTGCTAGTTGGTAATATACGTAAACAATCAATGAAAACTATGATATATAATTTTTAGGCATTGACGCTTCACTGACAAAGAATAATCATTGTTTGTTGTTATACTACAAACTTATTTGAATGTAGAGAAGTTACTCTACAATGGGGGTCCGTTCCACTACTCATGTGTCAAATGTGTGCCCTTTTTGATACTGGATACTTATTTCCTGACACCAAATATTGACAAATAGTAGGTCATTGAGGAATACTAATAATTGTCCGGACTGATAGGTATACAAATACATATACAAAAAAAAATATACAAAAACTCTAGGAAACAGTAAATATTAAGTTTAACTAAATACATTCTGTTTATATGTATACTCGTAGTATGATTTGTAAGGGCCCGCACTAGAGCTTGCCTGTCTCGCGGCAGGCCGTAGCCGTTTAACAAAATAACGATTTGAAGAACATCAGTACTAAACTATCATAACTAAAGTTGATAAAATAATCTTAACAATGACAAATAAAAATAAAAAGTTTACAATTTGTTACTCATAATTAT
This sequence comes from Alsophila aescularia, assembly GCA_946251855.1. NCBI lineage: Eukaryota > Metazoa > Arthropoda > Insecta > Lepidoptera > Geometridae > Alsophila > Alsophila aescularia. The sequence continues at coordinate 51,943,605 of OX276383.1, read as the reverse complement.
ATGTGTATGTGTAAGGGTAAAGAGTGTGTGTGCATGTGTATCTCTCATAACTGGAATTTGAGAGGGGAAATAACGCTATTATAGAAAAACTACTATTGTATTTTTTCTGATAAAGAAGTTACATTTCGCTTTGAACTTAGTGCAGTGTTACTGTTATGTAAATTGGAAACTGTTGTGAAACAGCTCGGCATAAATACAGGCAGCACTCTGTACTTACCGTGCTATCCTATTCGAGCGATGAGTTGTATGTCGATGAGCCCTATCACTTTATTCCACAACGAGGTAACAACAGTACTGAAACTACTCGTCGATAACGTGCAGATCAATCTGCAGATTACCCAGTCTAGTACGTGAGTCAGTTAAGCGCAGACTCTTACAGATTTATAACTATGTATTATCAACGCGCAGGTTTATTGCTATGGTCACTAATTCAAGAAGCGAATCTTCATAGTTTAAAATCAAGGCAGCATCCTTTGTTCCCCTGACTATCATCCTAATTGCAGTGGCGGTAGAAGACGGATCCGCTGATAGTATGTATACAAAGGGGAGATAAGCCAGTTGTCTGATACTTGGGTAAACATTTGCGAATTAAACGAATTCTAGATACTCAGTCTTATATGACATAGTAGGTACCCAGAACAGGAGCACTTATATGACATAGTAGGTACCCAGAACATGACCACTTTTTAATCGACTTCAAAAAAGGACGCTACAAAGTTGATGTGTTTGTATGTAATATTGTAGATAATATGTAATATTCATATTATGTTAGTCTATACGAGAATCTAAACAAATGTACCATATTATGTTAGTTTATACGAGAATCTAAACAAATGTACCATATTTCTCAAATGTTTGTATGTATGTTCATCCACATATTTATTGAAAACTACAAATATGACTGCAATAACTCTTTTTTTAATAGTTTTAGTATCTTTTAAATTGAGGGAATAGTTCAAGTTTCATCAAAATTGGTTCAGAAAAGATATGGACTGTTAGATAACTGTTTCCAGTATGGCTTTCTTCTTAGCAACGGGAATAACTTAGTTAATTTTCTTGGGCTTACTTTAACGAAACTAAAAAGAAAGAAATAAAAAACGATTTTCAAAAAAACAGCCATATTCAAATTGAACAAACCTTTTTTTTTATATCTTTGCAAGGTAAGTGCCTACTTATTGACGATGTTTAGTCGGCTCGGGCGTAATACAGACCTCAAAAATGAACTCGGTACATATTTCTTTCTTATAAGTTTTTACAAATACAAGCCATTTTTTTAAATCACTTTTTTATCACCTAAGTTTAGAGCTTAGGTACTATAGCAGACAAAAAAACCTAAGAGCTCCTCTCTAATACATTCGAAGAGTGTGGAACGCTGGTGAAGCATGGACGCAGTGTGGAACACTGGTGAAGCATGGACACAGTGTGAAACGCTGGTGAAGCATGGACGCAGTGTGGAAAGCTGGTGAAGCATGGACGCAGTGTGGAACGCTGGTGAAGCATGGACGCAGCCATACACATTCGCAACTGATTCCAAACGACACAATTGTAATTAGCTCGTCGAGCCGCTCGTTAGTGGACACTTGCTTCGATGTATAATAATATAATAATGGACAGCGACTCGTACCAGAACTAGGCGCATACTAAAAACAACTACCAAACACAAAATGTAAAAAGTAAAGTAATTAGGTAAGTATGTTAAATCGATAACAGATAAAGGTTATATTTCTACATTCCTCACTAACATCTGTAATAATAATAATTGTTAAAGGCATAACCATCACTGTCACTTTCAAACAAATAGACCACCTTAGTGGCGTAACAGAACAGGCGCAACAAACTAGCTGGACACACAAAAAAAGTTCAATGATCACCTTCACTTCATATGGCTACACCACAGGAAACACGAGCATCAATAGACAGAAAAAACCACAGAGACTACAATTTGTTTGGAATTAGAATGTTAAAAGATTCAATTGACGCGTTGTTATAATACTAATTATGGTTGAACTTCATAAATAACTAGTTTTCCCGCCCGCGACTTCGTCCGCGCGGACTACTGTTTATAGCGAAAAAAAGCATCCTGTGTTCTTCTAGGGTATTAAAAACCAATTCAAAAGTATGTATAGCACCCATATAGCACCAAAGCTGTTGATGTTTTTGACATAATAAAATTGTTATTTTGTTTCCATGGCAACCGTTTCTTACGGCGAGTAATCATAATTTTTACTGTTTTTTCAGTTTTCCCGTGGAAACTTACAATTTTCCGGGATAAAAAGTATCCTATGTTTTATACCAGGATATAAGCTATCTTCATTCCCAATTTCATCAAAATCCGTCCAGCCGTTATGGCGTGAAAGCTCCCCAAACAAACAGACAACGTTTCACTTTTATAATAATACTAGCTGTACCCGCGGCTTCGCACGCGTGGTCTTTTTTTTAGGTAACCATAATGTGCTTGCTATTCCAGGACCAATATACGAACATTTGAACAAAATATCTTCCGCCGTCAAAAATACTTTTATCAATTGCTCGGCTTTTAACTCACCGGATTGAGATACCAATTACACCAGATTTAAATCAAACCCTAAGCTATCTAACAATGAAAACCGCATTGCAATTGGTCCAGTAGTTTTACGTGATGCGTGAACAAACAAATATACAGACAAACAGAAAGAAAGACACGATAACAAAAAAAAAAATTCAATACCTTTTATAAGCACCTATGAGCATTTTTTTCATTTGAATTCATTTAGTAGTTTGGGTGCAATGCGCGGTCAAGATACGGACAAACAGACAGACATAGTAAAAAAGTAAAATAGTTTGGCTTCAGTATCGAATATAGAGAACCATTCAAAAAATATTTTTTATTACTTAAATATTAACATAACTTTGGACCCACACAGAAACCCTTTAATTTTTCGAGATAAAACGTGTCCTAAATTTTAACCCATCATATAACTTAAGACAGTGCCAAGTTGCATCAAAACCCGTCCATGAGTTTCAGCGTGGTATGTGTTCTTTTAAATAAGTTTATCCCCCCCTATCCTGCGAGAACCCATAAATTTTTCGAGATGTAAAGTATCCTATGTAGTATGAACTCAAATCATACCAAGTTTCATTTGAATTCATCCAGTAGTTCCGGCGGCGTGATGCGCGGCTAAGATACAGACTGACAAACATACAGACAAAAATGAAAAAACATACAGTTTAGGCTTCATTATCGAAAATAGAGTAACTTCCAAAAAAACACTATATCTTTAATGTACAGAATTTGGACCCATATCCCACAGGAACCCTCTATTATTTCGGGACAAAATGGATCCATAATTTTCACAAATGAACTATGTCTGTGCCAAGTTGAAGTTGAATATAATATCTTCAATTTACAGAATTTTGGACATTATACCGCAGAGACGCTTTAGTTTTCGGCATAAAAGTATCCTCAATTTTTACCCATTTTATAAACTATATATGTGACAAGTTTCAAAAAAAAACCGTGTAGTAGTTTCAGCATGATACGTGTTCTTTTAAATAACTTTCAACGCCTATCCTGCAGGAACCCTTTAATTTTTCAGGATGAAAAGTATCTAATGTCCTACCTCGAAGTATGAACTCAAATCATTCCATGTTTCACTTTTTTCATTCAGTAGTTTCGGCGTGATGCGCGGAGAAAAAAACTTTAATTTACAGAATTTGGGACATTATCCCACAGGAACTCTTTATTTTTTCGGGATAAAAAGTATTCTGAATTTTAACCCTCATCATATAAACTATAACTGTGTCAAATTGCATCAAAATCCGTCCAGTAGTTTCAGAGTGGTAAGTGTTTTTTGAAATAACTTTAAACCTCAATTCTGCGGGAACCCTTTAATTTTTTGGGATGAAAAGCAGCCTATGTCCTACCTCGTAGTATGAACTCAAATCATACCAAGTTTCATATAAATTCATTCAGTAGTTTCGGCGTGATGCCTAGCCAAGATACAGACAGACAGACAGACAGACAGACAAAAATGAAAAAATACAGTTTTGGCTTCAGTATCGAATCAAGAGTACGTTCCAAATAAAATTTTCTAAATATCTTCACTGTACAGAATTGGACCCGTTACAGTTTTATTATAAGTATATAGAATATAGATATTGGTATGGATATCGTTGTTAGATCGCAGATGCCTTGTAAGTATCTCCCATACTTGGAATGACACTGCCACTTCAATATCGTAGCAGTTTATTTATGTACCGATACTAAAATAGGTGGTATTTCCATATCAGGCTGATTATCCCATTAGGTTAAATAAACTATAATATCTTTAATTTCCATATCAGGCTGATTATCCCATTAGGTTAAAGAAACTATAATCTCTATAATTTCCATATCATGCTGATTATCCCATTAGATTAAAAAAAACTCTATAATTTCCATATCAGGCTGATTATCCCATTAGGTTAAAGAAACTATAATCTCTATAATTTCCATATCAGGCTGATTATCCCATTACGTTAAAGAAACTATAATCTCTATAATTTCATCAAATAGGTAATACCCAGATTTCCTTCAAATGAACACAAATGCACCAACCCCGAGTCAGCTTGATTATTTTAGTGTAGGATCATTTCCGAAACGAAAAATAAGAAATTGCTATACAACATACTCGTACCTAGCTTACGAGTATAAACTTAGGTAGGTAGTTATTATTGCTATACAACATACCTAGCTTACGAGTATAAACTTAGGTAGGTAGTTATTATTGCTATACAACATACCTAGCTTACGAGTATAAACTTAGATAGGTAGTTATTATTGCTATACAACATACCTAGCTTACGAGTATAAACTTAGGTAGGTAGTTATTATTGCTATACAACATACCTAGCTTACGAGTATAAACTTAGATAGGTAGTTATTATTGCTATACAACATACCTAGCTTACGAGTATAAACTTAGGTAGGTAGTTATTATTGCTATACAACATACCTAGCTTACGAGTATAAACTTAGGTAGGTAGTTATTATTGCTATACAACATACCTAGCTTACGAGTATAAACTTAGATAGGTAGTTATTATTGCTATACAACATACCTAGCTTACGAGTATAAACTTAGGTAGGTAGTTATTATTGCTATACAACATACCTAGCTTACGAGTATAAACTTAGGTAGGTAGTTATTATTGCTATACAACATACCTAGCTTACGAGTATAAACTTAGGTAGGTAGTTATTATTGCTATACAACATACCTAGCTTACGAGTATAAACTTAGATAGGTAGTTATTATTGCTATACAACATACCTAGCTTACGAGTATAAACATAGATAGGTAGTTATTATTGCTATACAACATACCTAGCTTACGAGTATAAACTTAGGTAGGTAGTTATTATTGCTATACAACATACCTAGCTTACGAGTATAAACTTAGGTAGGTAGTTATTATTGCTATACAACATACCTAGCTTACGAGTATAAACTTAGATAGGTAGTTATTATTGCTATACAACATACCTAGCTTACGAGTATAAACATAGATAGGTAGTTATTATTGCTATACAACATACCTAGCTTACGAGTATAAACATAGATAGGTAGTTATTATTGCTATACAACATACCTAGCTTACGAGTATAAACTTAGATAGGTAGTTATTATTGCTATACAACATACCTAGCTTACGAGTATAAACATAGATAGGTAGTTATTATTGCTATACAACATACCTAGCTTACGAGTATAAACTTAGATAGGTAGTTATTATTGCTATACAACATACCTAGCTTACGAGTATAAACATAGATAGGTAGTTATTATTGCTATACAACATACCTAGCTTACGAGTATAAACTTAGATAGGTAGTTATTATTGCTATACAACATACCTAGCTTACGAGTATAAACATAGATAGGTAGTTATTATTGCTATACAACATACCTAGCTTACGAGTATAAACTTAGGTAGGTAGTTATTATTGCTATACAACATACCTAGCTTACGAGTATAAACTTAGGTAGGTAGTTATTATTGCTATACAACATACCTAGCTTACGAGTATAAACTTAGATAGGTAGTTATTATTGCTATACAACATACCTAGCTTACGAGTATAAACATAGATAGGTAGTTATTATTGCTATACAACATACCTAGCTTACGAGTATAAACTTAGATAGGTAGTTATTATTGCTATACAACATACCTAGCTTACGAGTATAAACTTAGATAGGTAGTTATTATTGCTATACAACATACCTAGCTTACGAGTATAAACATAGATAGGTAGTTATTATTGCTATACAACATACCTAGCTTACGAGTATAAACTTAGGTAGGTAGTTATTATTGCTATACAACATACCTAGCTTACGAGTATAAACTTAGATAGGTAGTTATTATTGCTATACAACATACCTAGCTTACGAGTATAAACATAGATAGGTAGTTATTATTGCTATACAACATACCTAGCTTACGAGTATAAACTTAGATAGGTAGTTATTATTGCTATACAACATACCTAGCTTACGAGTATAAACATAGATAGGTAGTTATTATTGCTATACAACATACCTAGCTTACGAGTATAAACTTAGGTAGGTAGTTATTATTGCTATACAACATACCTAGCTTACGAGTATAAACTTAGGTAGGTAGTTATTATTGCTATACAACATACCTAGCTTACGAGTATAAACTTAGGTAGGTAGTTATTATTGCTATACAACATACCTAGCTTACGAGTATAAACTTAGATAGGTAGTTATTATTGCTATACAACATACCTAGCTTACGAGTATAAACTTAGATAGGTAGTTATTATTGCTATACAACATACCTAGCTTACGAGTATAAACATAGATAGGTAGTTATTATTGCTATACAAAATACCTAGCTTACGAGTATAAACATAGATAGGTAGTTATTATTGCTATACAACATACCTAGCTTACGAGTATAAACATAGATAGGTAGTTATTATTGCTATACAACATACCTAGCTTACGAGTATAAACTTAGGTAGGTAGTTATTATTGCTATACAACATACCTAGCTTACGAGTATAAACTTAGGTAGGTAGTTATTATTGCTATACAACATACCTAGCTTACGAGTATAAACTTAGATAGGTAGTTATTATTGCTATACAACATACCTAGCTTACGAGTATAAACATAGATAGGTAGTTATTATTGCTATACAACATACCTAGCTTAGGAGTATAAACTTAGATAGGTAGTTATTATTGCTATACAACATACCTAGCTTACGAGTATAAACATAGATAGGTAGTTATTATTGCTATACAACATACCTAGCTTACGAGTATAAACTTAGATAGGTAGTTATTATTGCTATACAACATACCTAGCTTACGAGTATAAACATAGATAGGTAGTTATTATTGCTATACAACATACCTAGCTTACGAGTATAAACTTAGGTAGGTAGTTATTATTGCTATACAACATACCTAGCTTACGAGTATAAACTTAGGTAGGTAGTTATTATTGCTATGCAACATACCTAGCTTACGAGTATAAACTTAGGTAGGTAGTTATTATTGCTATACAACATACCTAGCTTACGAGTATAAACTTAGGTAGGTAGTTATTATTGCTATACAACATACCTAGCTTACGAGTATAAACTTAGGTAGGTAGTTATTATTGCTATACAACATACCTAGCTTACGAGTATAAACTTAGGTAGGTAGTTATTATTGCTATACAACATACCTAGCTTACGAGTATAAACTTAGGTAAGTAGTTATTATTGCTATACAACATACCTAGCTTACGAGTATAAACTTAGATAGGTAGTTATTATTGCTATACAACATACCTAGCTTACGAGTATAAACATAGATAGGTAGTTATTATTGCTATACAACATACCTAGCTTACGAGTATAAACTTAGGTAGGTAGTTATTATTGCTATACAACATACCTAGCTTACGAGTATAAACTTAGGTAGGTAGTTATTATTGCTATACAACATACCTAGCTTACGAGTATAAACTTAGGTAGGTAGTTATTATTGCTATACAACATACCTAGCTTACGAGTATAAACTTAGGTAGGTAGTTATTATTGCTATACAACATACCTAGCTTACGAGTATAAACTTAGATAGGTAGTTATTATTGCTATACAACATACCTAGCTTACGAGTATAAACTTAGGTAGGTAGTTATTATTGCTATACAACATACCTAGCTTACGAGTATAAACTTAGGTAGGTAGTTATTATTGCTATACAACATACCTAGCTTACGAGTATAAACATAGATAGGTAGTTATTATTGCTATACAACATACCTAGCTTACGAGTATAAACTTAGGTAGGTAGTTATTATTGCTATACAACATACCTAGCTTACGAGTATAAACTTAGGTAGGTAGTTATTATTGCTATACAACATACCTAGCTTACGAGTATAAACTTAGGTAGGTAGTTATTATTGCTATACAATATACCTAGCTTACGAGTATAAACTTAGGTAGGTAGTTATTATTGCTATACAACATACCTAGCTTACGAGTATAAACTTAGGTAGGTAGTTATTATTGCTATACAACATACCTAGCTTACGAGTATAAACATAGATAGGTAGTTATTATTGCTATACAACATACCTAGCTTACGAGTATAAACTTAGGTAGGTAGTTATTATTGCTATACAACATACCTAGCTTACGAGTATAAACATAGATAGGTAGTTATTATTGCTATACAACATACCTAGCTTACGAGTATAAACATAGATAGGTAGTTATTATTGCTATACAACATACCTAGCTTACGAGTATAAACTTAGGTAGGTAGTTATTATTGCTATACAACATACCTAGCTTACGAGTATAAACTTAGGTAGGTAGTTATTATTGCTATACAACATACCTAGCTTACGAGTATAAACTTAGGTAGGTAGTTATTATTGCTATACAACATACCTAGCTTACGAGTATAAACTTAGGTAGGTAGTTATTATTGCTATACAACATACCTAGCTTACGAGTATAAACTTAGGTAGGTAGTTATTATTGCTATACAACATACCTAGCTTACGAGTATAAACATAGATAGGTAGTTATTATTGCTATACAACATACCTAGCTTACGAGTATAAACTTAGGTAGGTAGTTATTATTGCTATACAACATACCTAGCTTACGAGTATAAACATAGATAGGTAGTTATTATTGCTATACAACATACCTAGCTTACGAGTATAAACATAGATAGGTAGTTATTATTGCTATACAACATACCTAGCTTACGAGTATAAACTTAGGTAGGTAGTTATTATTGCTATACAACATACCTAGCTTACGAGTATAAACTTAGGTAGGTAGTTATTATTGCTATACAACATACCTAGCTTACGAGTATAAACTTAGGTAGGTAGTTATTATTGCTATACAACATACCTAGCTTACGAGTATAAACTTAGGTAGGTAGTTATTATTGCTATACAACATACCTAGCTTACGAGTATAAACTTAGGTAGGTAGTTATTATTGCTATACAACATACCTAGCTTACGAGTATAAACATAGATAGGTAGTTATTATTGCTATACAACATACCTAGCTTACGAGTATAAACTTAGGTAGGTAGTTATTATTGCTATACAACATACCTAGCTTACGAGTATAAACATAGATAGGTAGTTATTATTGCTATACAACATACCTAGCTTACGAGTATAAACTTAGGTAGGTAGTTATTATTGCTATACAACATACCTAGCTTACGAGTATAAACATAGATAGGTAGTTATTATTGCTATACAACATACCTAGCTTACGAGTATAAACTTAGATAGGTAGTTATTATTGCTATACAACATACCTAGCTTACGAGTATAAACTTAGGTAGGTAGTTATTATTGCTATACAACATACCTAGCTTACGAGTATAAACTTAGGTAGGTAGTTATTATTGCTATACAACATACCTAGCTTACGAGTATAAACTTAGATAGGTAGTTATTATTGCTATACAACATACCTAGCTTACGAGTATAAACTTAGGTAGGTAGTTATTATTGCTATACAACATACCTAGCTTACGAGTATAAACTTAGGTAGGTAGTTATTATTGCTATACAACATACCTAGCTTACGAGTATAAACTTAGGTAGGTAGTTATTATTGCTATACAACATACCTAGCTTACGAGTATAAACTTAGGTAGGTAGTTATTATTGCTATACAACATACCTAGCTTACGAGTATAAACTTAGGTAGGTAGTTATTATTGCTATACAACATACCTAGCTTACGAGTATAAACTTAGGTAGGTAGTTATTATTGCTATACAACATACCTAGCTTACGAGTATAAACATAGATAGGTAGTTATTATTGCTATACAACATACCTAGCTTACGAGTATAAACTTAGGTAGGTAGTTATTATTGCTATACAACATACCTAGCTTACGAGTATAAACATAGATAGGTAGTTATTATTGCTATACAACATACCTAGCTTACGAGTATAAACATAGATAGGTAGTTATTATTGCTATACAACATACCTAGCTTACGAGTATAAACATAGATAGGTAGTTATTATTGCTATACAACATACCTAGCTTACGAGTATAAACTTAGGTAGGTAGTTATTATTGCTATACAACATACCTAGCTTACGAGTATAAACTTAGGTAGGTAGTTATTATTGCTATACAACATACCTAGCTTACGAGTATAAACTTAGGTAGGTAGTTATTATTGCTATACAACATACCTAGCTTACGAGTATAAACTTAGGTAGGTAGTTATTATTGCTATACAACATACCTAGCTTACGAGTATAAACTTAGGTAGGTAGTTATTATTGCTATACAACATACCTAGCTTACGAGTATAAACATAGATAGGTAGTTATTATTCTAAGGCTTATACATTTTTTACAATATAAATATTTTTTCAGCAATACTTAAAGCAAGAAATTTCAAAAAATCCCTCCTTGTGGCAATCCTTGGGTTGACACCTGTACCTTTAGCACCTGTCATTTTGACACCTGTTACTTTGATATCGAACTGGCAATTCCCGTACAAAAACAAACGATATTTTTTCCCCATAATATGGATCAAGACTAGTTAGTTTTAATCCAGGATATAAGCTTTCCTGATATCAAATTTCATCCAAATCCGTTCAGCCGTTTGAGCGTGAAGGATTAAATAAATATACACACACATACAAACTTTTGCCTTTATAATATTAGTCTGTTGTAAACGGTTCCATAAGGGAAAGTAGAGTTCTGAGCGGAGACCACGTTTAGACAAACATTTAGACGGTTCCCCATGGCCAAGAGGCTCAACTGAACGTTACAGTTTCTTATTTAAACCAATACACAAAAAGACCGGAAACTTTTCAACAGGTCTATAGGTATGTTTCTACTAGGTAGCTATATGCAGGGAGCAATATTGTCATGGGCTATTTATGTTTATATACATATAGGTGCTCTAAGACCTCTACATAAGAGTACATATAAGTACATAGGTAATGTCAAAATGGTCCATTACCAGTTGGCAGCATAATTATATTATTCAGAACATAAGTGGTGGTGTACTTGCTCATAAAATGCTGTCATCACAACAGTTAGTGAACAGTCCAGCCGGCGCGCGGCGTGATGGATGGCATAACATTTGTAATGTTTCAAGCGATTGGTATGAGATGGGTGTCGCAGCGAAGTCAACGCATACAGAATAATGTCTCGCGTGGTGTGTGTCTGTGTTTACATGTGGTGTAATGTTGCATACATTATAGTGTGGCAGCTAGCCGGCGCGGGGCGCGGCGCGGCGGGGCGTGGCGCGCGTGCGCCATTGGCCGCCGCATGCAAATGCGCCAGCGCACGGCCGCCGCGCCGCCAGTGCCGCCGCCTGCGCACCGCGCTAACTCCGCCGCTGAAAACACCATTGTCTTTGCAAAAACAGAACTTGCTCCCGCTCGTTTGTCGGGAGCTTGTACGACAAAAACGGCAGAATCCGCATTACAAGAAACGGCAAAAAACCTCGGACGACAGCGGCACTTTTTACTTGGGATTGATGTCCCGGGCGATCTCCCCTCTCGGTCTCGCGGCCGCGACGGCGGCGCACGCGCACATCGCCGCTCTGCTACTTATCCTAACGTCACATCGCGACCTGTCGTCACTTCTCAGCGTTTTTGCTCTGGGCGAGTGACCCCGGCCCCCGTCCCCGCACCACCCGCGCGCCTCTATGTGCGCAGTCAATTGGCAACAGGGCCATTACTTTTCAATCGCATTTACATTGAATGCGCAACCGAACGGTCTCGAACATTGAATGCGCAACCGAACGTTCTCGAACGTCGAGATGCTCAATTAAAGTAAGGCAATAAATTAACAAAAGTCTCTGCATGAATCCACTTTGTTAATCAGATGCTCACAGAATCAACCATACGTTTGCTTTTTATCCCTTCAACTAAGTGGTAATTGATCCCAAATAAACACGATCTCTTTAAAATGTTTGATTAAGGTAACGTGTATAGATAAAACTAATAAGTAGGTAGCGACCTGCCTACTTCCATAAATCCTTAGATTTGATAAAGTTGAAGAGGCTTATACTAATTAGATGAATCTGAATAACAGGGAGAAGGTTAAAGCAAATTAGTGCCAACCATAGATAGTATTAATTAGTTTATTCAAATTATTATTGTTTTTATGAAACAATAGAGTATCCAGTACCTATCCCATGAAGCCTTTGGTTCCCGAACTAGTGCAAGAAAACCCGAACAGTGTCTACCAGCGGTCACCTGGCGCTCGTCCAACGCGCACGCGAGTGTGCATCGCCCGCACTCGCACAATCACACTCCCCTCCAGTCGAACCATTTTATAATGCCGTTTATTCACTCCATTCATTCATTTTTGAGATAAGCACTGTGCTATCTGTTAACTCATTATGAATTTGCTGTGCCTCCGCTTAGGCCTCCATAATTATAAATATTCAACTAAGAAAGTACAATTAATCCTGTCTCGGCGGTATAACGCTAGGCTTTTACGCGATAATTACCGAGCCGTGCTGTGCCCGCGTTTTTACTAGCCGCAGGAATAATGGAGGAGGAACTCACTCGAGGCTCTCATCGCCGCGTCTAATTACTGGCAGCAATTACGGCCAGGACGACGAGAAATCTGCGTTTCATGATGGCATTCCACTATTCAAAGCGTGTTCACACTGAGCCGGTATAAATAACGCTCATTACGGGTCGCATCCGAGCGCTAGATTCGTTCCGAGTACGCATTCGTATTCATTATGCGCGCGGCCGCAAAAACTAGCAGCGCATTAGAATGACGGGGCTCGTTACTCGCGCGTCCACTCGCCCAATTTACAAATAAAACGCGGGGAACGTCCGGCGAGCGCAAAAACTGCCTCCTCCTCTCCGGCCGCTCCTCGCGCCGCTCGCCCGCGTGCATATGAATGGGCCACTTTTTTGTGCCCGCAAAGTGGCTTTAATATGTCGCTGCTTGAATCACTGCAACTTCTGAAACTGCATTACTAGCAAAATTGATCTAAAATTATGTCGCTGGAGGCATTCCAACTCGTAGGCAAGTTCATGACTATTACACCGACACATCTCAATGCGTCGCCGGTTATCTCCAAGAGTTGCCTTACACGATATTTTACTCCTCTATACAATTTAATAATGGCCTAAAATGCAACGTGTAATCAGCCAGACAGAAACTCTTACACCGGAAGATCTTTTCAGCATTAGGCGATTATCACAATGAATATCGCCTTTTGTTTTCCGAAAGACTTCAGAAGCCAGAAATGGTACAAAGCGCCAAGTTAAGGCCCGATCAGATTCCTCGCTGAACGTCTGATTATGTAACGAGCGCGCAGTTTTTGTCGCGACAATGTCCTGCGCCTGAGCAGCGGACGCATTGGACATTCAACAGTTACGGCGCGCGGCGGCCGCATCATATCGGAGTTATGGCATTATCATACGGCAGCACGGAGCCGACCGACACACAACATATACTTAATTGTCATTAAAAACCGGGAGGATACCTCTTTTTGCAACGAACTGACGAATAAGAATGTGACTGTAAATATTAATGTTATCGATGTCATAGATATCTATTCACCGCACGGGGGGCTAAACTTAGAGACAACCATTTTAATTAAAATGAGACATGAAAACACATGTGATAACAAAAAAAAACAAATTTTAGTATTTGTTCATTTAAATTTTAAAGTGACTATGTATTATAGTCGTGCAAGTTGACCGAACAGATATCAGTTTTGTTTTTTATTATTTTTTAATGTAGCAAGATTAATAAATTGAATATACCTGCTCCACAAATAATTATTTCTCTAAAATATGGTTCCGATAGCGATCACCCGACATACCTGTTAAGTACTCTTCAGCTGCAGCTCTGAAGCGCGAAGACGCCCGTTGCTTAGCAGAGTCGTTACGATATCGGAGTGGCGCAAATTACATCGGCGATTATAAATCGTGCGCCCTGGCAGTGGGTAATTGTTTGGTGTGTGACGTCAGGGTGCGGCGGTAACTCAGCCGCTCGTGCAGAGATGCCATCAAGGGACTGCTATTTGGCAGTACTCAGCATGGAACTGGTTGGTTGCTCCATATCAAAGTCTGGTATTTACTTCACAAAGAATATTCCAAAAACATATTTAGAAGTTAGAGTTGCTCTCGATGTTAGTTTGGAACTGCCTGCTACATAATTATCCAATAGCAGAAGTTCCATTTAGGCGTTAGACCTGAATGTTCGAACTAGGAGGTGAACAATGATGCCAACGCTATCCGTCCGTCCGTCAGATGCAGAGTAGAAGTGTATCGATATACGCACTTCTAACCTCTATCTGGTTATTTACAAATCGATTAAGTACTCGGCCATGAAATTAATATATTTTAGCAACAGACCATTGCAGCCTCACTTTCAATTTACTATCAATATTCTTATTGCATACAAGATTCAAAATCCAAGAGGTAGTCTTGCGACCAAATTGTGTCGCATGCCTAATAGGACATACCGGATTTGGAGTTTTTAAAGCTGTTTATGGTAGGTACTTTGTTACTAAATTCTGAATAATCAGCGACAGTGAACCAATAGATGGCGATGACTGTGGTATTAATTATTTGCTAGCCAAATAATTAATAATAATTCATATAATATTTATTATTATTTTCCTAAATGCCAGATGTGACATTATGTACGGCGAATTTAAAATTATATTATCTCAAAAGTTGGTTATGTAGAAATTAGATGATACCAATTGGTGCGATTTGCACAATTTTGACTGTCCATTATTGATGTATGAGGAAATTTGACTACTGATTTTGTTCATTTGTTTTACTTTTCTTTTAAATAATTCATATTGCAAGTCATTGCGAAAGTAATACGACAAACTATGATTGTTGGTTGTATTTAGTCAAACCATCAAACACTCTCGCAATGTCTTCACTTTTTAGTATGTACCGGTTTTATACCGCTTTTGTATTCCCTGCATTTCGTGATAATTTACTCCCAACTGGAATTCTTTTAAAAGTATACTTCTTACGTGCTGTATTTTTATATTTGTAAACTTATGTCCGACCCTTCTGGTCTTTCACACTTGTACTTTACTTTTAACTTTTTATTTACTACTTTAATGTCAACCTTATGTACCATACTGGCTGCCACTTCTACTTCCTTGGGGCTTAACTGAAAGAAGCCTCGTCCGGCATGGTGGACCCCAAGGAACGAAGACCTGGGGCCTGGTTCCGTAAAGTTAAAGTGGGGTTCGGTTAATGCCACTTGGACCATTCATTGCCACCGATCACTCGTTTCGAATTCACTAAGCTCAGTGTGCATGTGAAATGACGTCATCAAGGCGATGAGCACTCAACCGCATGGAAACTGACATTTTACTAGGAAATAGAAAACCGGTAATTCAAAATCAGAATTCACAAGGAATTCATTAGTAATGAGTTTTCGTCAACCGAAGAGCGCCCGGTGCGTTCATTGCATTTACTAGCAGTGTTTGGTTAGTGAAGATCATTGATAATGCATAGTTATAATGAAACTTATAGTTCTAACACCTACCTAGGTACACTTTGTTTCATGTTTTATCGTGTCATGAAATTGTGTTGTTTTTGTGAAAGGTAGGTTTAATGACATGTATGTATGTATGTGGTATTTCATAGAACCTACCTATCTATTTCATAGCTAGAGTAGGATTTTAACCCTAAAATAGAAAAATATCTACTGGTTTTAAATCTAGTAGTTTCTTCTTACAAAGCCTAATTATGTAAAGTTCTACAAACAACGAGGGGTCAATGCAAATATAAGAAAAACGAAATCAAGTGTAAGTATTAAATATCATGTAATAATGTTATAATTTTCACATAAATTGAGATTTACAGTATCCTAGCGAAAAGCGGAGATCTATAGATTCTTATGAACTGCAGTTCTGTGTGCATCCATGCACCTGAAACAAATGTATCATATTATTAGTATAATCAAGTAGTTTCAATATTCAATATACATAGTTAGGTACTTGTCTATTAAGTCCTAGGCTATAATTATCAACTGTCGAGCTCCCATTTGTCCGTCTCTCCAAGACGATCATTTTTGTGAATCTACAACGATACATATCGTAGGTAGATACACTTCTATATAGGTACAAAGCAAGAGATTTCATCTAGAAATACATTTCTAAATCGCAAATATCTTTCTTCGTTTTTGGCGTTTTATTTATTTATTGATTTAATTGTTTTGCACAAATGTATTATAGGTACAAAGAATGACATGTTTTTATGCACGTTTTCAATCACAGCATTTTTACTCGAAAGATTAAAAAAAGATTATTTTCAGTTGAAGTTGAAGTTTACCTGAGAAGCACTATTAGTCACTATACCTATAGGAACATGGTATTTTTAAACAGGCAGTCGTAGGTAATAGTTATTTGAAGTAGGTAACATACTCGTATTATACATTATTGCTGAGAAATAATATCAATGTTTACATTTTCTTTCAGAGACGTAAAATCTACAAAAAGTTTATTGGCATATTTTTAGATCACTATAAAACTTACGATGCTAATTAACTTTTAATTATACTTAATATCTACATGGAAACAAAATTTTAGATAGATTAAAATCGAGAGAGAAAATACAGAAAATAAATTCAGACGATGATTGTTGGAGGGCAATTGCCGCCATTGGTTGGCTGGCGCGCCCGCCACCCATAGATAATCACTCGAACATAAAACCCGGCAAAATTTGAAAAGTCCTATTTCTGCTAGAAGTATTTGTAGGCTAGGTTTAGCTTAATTATGCCGCCTAGTTACCGGTTTTGCGGTATTAGTGTTGATTGCGGGTGCTTGACGGGTGCGCGTTAACTGTTTAGTGAATTCCAAAACCTTCACGACCTTCAAGCGCACCCGCAATGGGTGCTCGGTGGCAATCACTCAACCTCACTCCTTAGGGAATCAGCCTGTTGGTGATGTACGGCAGCCAGACCTACTGAACCTGGACTAAGGCGTCTAATTCTACCGTTCCAGGGTTTTTTTTCGATTCCTAGAGGTATAACATACCTAGAACATACCTAGAGGTAGAGGTAATATCATACGCACACCACCTCCTGTAACTCACTCCCTGAGACTTTATCTGATTACACTGGTAGTTAACTATTTTATTCTTTCTTTTTTTTATACCTATTGTCACTTCACAAGTAGGTAGGTAGGCTTCTTAATTATTTCTTTCTTAAACCTAAACTGCCAGGTGACACTTGTTCACACAGTTGTGTTTTTTTGCAAAGATGATGTTGAGTATGTATCAAATTCTGTAACGAAATAGATACAATTAATCATAATTGTGATCATGCTTTTCTGGACAGATCAATTTATGTGACAGATAGTATTGTAACTTTTTTGTATAAAAAGGTAGATTCAGGGGATAATGTGTGTAATAAACTTAAAATGTTGTATCAATTATTTAAAATATTACATTTTTTTATTTTTTTTAGATAGGATATGTGCTGTTGGTCTATAGCTGATCTCTACAGCGTCACCGGACAGTGAGGCGGGCGCAAAAGCGCTCCGCCGCAATGCGTGACGCAGAAGGCGCACGCCAAAGTTAAATTTTATGGCCACTTGCTCAAGGGGGTACGAACCTCAGCTTGGACAGTTGCCATTGATTACTTGGGGAGTATCGAACTAAGGGAGTATCGAACTAAGGAGTATCGAACTAAGGAGTATCGAACTAAGGGAGTATCGAACTAAGGAGTATCGAACTGAAGAAAATATTACATAGAGGCACCCTTTACAGTGTGTATTACGCATTAGTCGATGCGATTATCAGCCATGCTACGGGCTTACGTTCCCAACATACATACGACAAATTAAAAACTTACAAACTATAATATTAAAACTATTAGTAAACATGAAAGCTAATGAATACATAAATAATGGGTATTTCAAAATATGTAAGATATTACCAGTAGATAGATAGTAAAGGACAGTGATTATAATAGGTCAGATCAGTATTAACAAATAAAGAAAATTTAACTATCCGACTCGGAAAGCACCTTTCTAAGCCATAGCTGGCTTTACAATTTAATGTTAATAATTATTATGGGCAAAGTATGCGGAAATGAATAGTGCCCCAACTATATAACGATTTATCTAGCGAATTTGTCGATAAATATGTAACTATATTAAATTAAATTCATTTGAAGTGGCGTTGAAATAAAGGCCATTATAAAATATTGAAGACTAATAACTAAATGTCTTCAATCTGCATGATGTTAAGTTATTGTATAATTAGATGTATTACAAGACCTTAAATAGCTACCTATATAAAACTAAAAATTATTACCTACATAGTTATAACATAACAAGAGAGTTATGTTATAACTATGTCTGCCTACAAACTAATTTGTAGTTTGGCAGAATATTGTTTTATATATTTGCTATGTACATTGATGAATAAATAAATAAAAACTAAATTTAAAAAGCTCTTCATTCATATTTTTTTGTCGTTCTGTAATCCTTCGGTTTAAAACTCGTTAACAAGTGCAGCATATTTTCATAACACTGTCGTATCGTCAAGAGCTGGCCCTGCGGCGCGGGCGGGCGGCGGCGCGGCGTAGAATTAGCGGATATGCGGATTGCCACCCGCGCTTGATTGATTTTTGACATTCTTGTTATTTCGTTTCCATGGCATCCGTTTCTTACAGCGAGTAATCAACCTTTTTCCAGTTTCCCGTGGAAACTTACAATTTTCTGGGGTAAAAAGTAACCTATGTTTTATTCCAGGTTATAAGCTATCTCCATTCCAAATTCCATCAAAAAAGATCCGTCCGCCGATATAATAATAATAATAAATAATAAAATGTATTTATTGCAAACAAACAAACAAAAACAATCAAGATAATCAACAAAATAAATATTCCACGATAACATGACTTGCGACAATTAGTAACATTGAATTTACCGTGCCTCTCGTCATGTTAGCATGCATATCTGATGTTTTTTTACAATATTGAGCTTGTTTGACAATTGTGGTATGCTCAGCACTGTACTGCGCAGACTAAGAGTCTACGCAGTACACATCAATAACGTCTGGTCTACGCTGGTTTTCAGCATACCCCGTTGCTTGAGCTCTGGTGTTAGTCAAGCGCAAATAAAGTGTTAAGCGAGCAGTAATCAAAAAATAATAAATATTCATTTACAAAAAAAAACATAATTGCAAAACAGCACTTTATGATAGACATTACAAAATTAATTAATTACAGGCCTGTGATTCAAAAGTTTCACCATTGACTACAATATGCGGGTGATGATGAGTGTAAGGGGGTGGGAGTTGGTGTGTATGTGTATGTGTGTAATTTGATGGAAAGAAGGTGTGTGCGTGTGTGTTTTGTTATTTTGTTTTAAAGGTTGCTTCAAACTGCTTTTTGGAACGGTTCAAAAGAAGACCCTTGTATTTATATTTAAATAGAGCTGAACTTTTTTTTTTCTTATAGGAGGTGGTATATTGTTCCAAATTTTAGATGCGATATATTTGAAGCAGCCTTTAAATACAGTGGTCTTATGCTTAGGTACAGACAGAACATTCAGGGATTTTGAGCGAATGTTTAGTGATTGAATATCCTTAATCCGTGTAAGCTTTTCAAAAAGATATTCGGGTTTTTTGCTCCACATTACCTTTTGTGTTGTGCAGACTAAGTGAAGGTCTCTCCTAGCTTTCATATTCAAAATGTTGTTTCTGACGAGGTAAGGTGTAACATGCTCTCGTCTTGGTATGCAAAAACAGAATCTTGCACATGCATTCTGTACTCTTTGAATTGCATTTTCCGTTTTAGCATACAACCTCAGTCCATAAACTGCACTGCAGTAGTTAAAAGGTGATAATATCAGAGGGTCGCATAGCAGAATTATTTTATCTTCCGAAATATGTTTTCTTATACTATAAAGAATATTGAGCTTTTAAAACGCTGTTCTAATTATGTCATTGACGTGTTTTACAAATATCATCATCTCTCATCTCTCTCTCATCTCATCTCTTTTCTCGCGTGAAAGCTCCCCAAACAAACAAACAGACAACGTTGCACTTTTATATATTGGTATGGATATACTACTATCGAAATAATTCCATTTGCACAAATGTGGCAGTAACGGATCGTAGCAAGCTATAAAAAATACGTTGTCAATAACCTTTAACTTGTGATCACGATCAGCAATGTATTAGGTATCGCCGATAGCCATCTCGTCGTCACGTCAGCGATCGACGATGCAACATTATCTAAATGTCGGCTCCTGAACTTCACGCGCCCGCAGCAGCGACCGGCGGCGACCCGGGGACCGCGCGCCGTCAATGAAACTCGTTCTACTTCGTTAATAAATTGTCGCCACTCGCTTATCGCCTTTATCAAAACACTGCATAACTAAATACTTGCGACTTTGAACTTTTTACCCTCGTGATAAAACTGACAAGTATCAATAGACAAGGGCAGATGTGCGAAGTGGCAAATGTCAAAAGTGCGCCCGCGGCCGCCGCGGTAACGGTACTTGTATGTTCCGGTGAATGACTACGTGTTGCAGTTAGCTTAACCTTGAACATGACTCCTATTTATAGAGCAGATAGAAGAAAGTGACTAGCCCTGCCACTATGCTTCATTATTATGAGTGTTTTTTTTTTGTTTGTAACATTATAATAATTACTAATGAACTGTGAGAGTTTCGGTCAGCCACGTCGATATATAATGATTTAAAAAATAAAAAATAAAATGCACTATGAAATAAATAATTTTACTCACTTCTTAGTCGTACACAAGCAGTAGAATAAAATATGAAAATTTGATCATGACAACAATAAGTTGTATAAAGAGGAACGAAGGAAGCCTCCCAGCTACAATACAGCATTAGCCTGGTCGTACAGTTTCTTTGTTTATTTAGTTTTTATATACTTATTGAGTATAAGTATATAAAAACTAAGCGTTCTCCTCTTCAATGGTTACGCTTGTCAGATAGATAGGATTGGACCAGAAAGTTGACACCTCAATTGCGCTATCTGTAACCTCCATTAGGTCTAAGGAATATACTACTCTCAGCGAGAGATTAAGTCCTTCTTTGTGTAGTTGAACGGGCTCGTGGGTATTCGAGCAAATGCTGCATGTTTTGCGTTGGGGCACCGCAGTCACATTGCGTTTGGGATGGATCAGTTATGCCCCATATTTTGTCTATACCGCCCCACACTAGTACGCAGCCGATTTAGGTACTTCCACACACGCCACAGGAGGAAGTTCTTCGTTTGTGATAGGTACGTAATCAGATGATGTGGTGTGATTATTCACAGTTTGACTTTGGGTTTGGGTGGGTGGATTTTTAAAAGCTCTGTAGAATGCATTAAGCTTTTACGGCTTTTCACCCAAGCCTTATTATTAAATAAGTAATAAAACTGCTATTGCAATTTTATTTCTTTCTATAATTTTGTCAATGTAAAGATCTCTGCGATAAAGTGAAATCGTGGGTCAAAATTCTTCATACAACAGTCTGGTGGAAGCCATCAGACAAAGTTGACCACATCAAGCGGGAAAGTTTTAGTTTCTATGCCGGTGATTCTCGCGGAAATTGAAAATTTCTATGGTTGACTGTACGTGTCACACGCGTCGCAACCCGACCCGATATCGAGGATTTCAGAGCCACTCTGACCCGCCACTATACCAAAGAGCTGCAGCCAGCTAACATAAAGAAGTCAGCCTAGATGAAATGGAGATGGCTCTGAAACAGCTCATAAATGAAAAGCCCCGGGTGAGGACGGAATTACTACGGAGCTGCTGAAGGCAAGAGGTAATCCCACGCTTAAAGCGCTTCAGCGTATGTTTAATTCTGTCCTCTTCTCTGGGAGAACTCCAAAGGCATGGAACAAGAGTGTGGTTGTCATGTTTTTCAAAAAGGGTGACAAGGCCTTTTGAAAAACTATCGGCCCTTTTTCCCCCTGAGCCATGTCTACAAGCTGTTTTCGAGAGTCATCACGAATCGTCTTCCGCGGAGATTCGACGATTCCCAGCCAACAGAGCAGGCCGGGTTTCGGGGAGCATACGGCACCATAGACCACATCCACACAGTGCGGCAGATTGTACAGAAGACAGAAGAGTATAATCAGCCCCTGTGCCTAGCGTTTGTAGACTATGAGAAAACCTTTGATTCTTTCAAGATTTGGTCTACGTTGGAGTCCCTGCAACGATGCCAAGTCGACTGGTGGTATATCCAAGTGTTGAGATGCCTATATGACGCCGCAACAATGACCGTCCAAGTACAGAACCAGCAGACTAAGCATATCCCCCTGCATCAAGTCCATCAATTTAAGGTCGCTCAGCGGGCTATGGAAAGATGTATGCTCAGAGTTTCTTTGAAACATCGTATCCGGAATGAGGTGATACGGTAGAATACCAAAGTGGTCGACATAGCCCTTAGGATTAGTAAGCTGAAGTGGCAGTGGGCTGGCATATCTTTCGAAGAACTGATTACCGTTGGGGTAGACGTGTTCTTGAGTGGAGACCGTGGCTCTGTAAACGTAGTGTAGGGCGCTCTCCAGCTAGGTGGAGTGACGATATACGCAAAGTGGCTGGCAGCAGTTGGAAAAAAAGAGCTGAAGATCGGGCTCAGTGGCGTGCTTTGGGAGAGGCCTATGTCTAGCAGTGGACTGACACGGGCTGATGATGATGATGAAAGATCTCTGCTTAAAATCATAATTCCTTTAAATATAAATAAAACGGCTAAAAACTCACGAAAAAGAAGATCGGAAATACTCCGACCAGTTTCAGACTATTTTGAAAACCTTCATCTGGTTTTATTTATATTTAATATGAATATCACTCGCGTTAGTTTTCAAAATCATAATTTGTTTACCCAATACATTCCATTTGCCAGGTCTGCCTGCATGGTGCCTGCATGTGATATACCTATGTTTATCCGTTATCTAGTGCCCATAGTAGAGGATATCTTAGTTTGGGTCTAGGTAATTGGTGTGAATTGTCCAGATTATTATTATTATTGTTATTTATGTGTTTATTTAAGAACTATCTCGTTACCGAGGTAAAAATCAATAATCGCAGGCTTTTGGCCAAACTAGAATCAGTGTATAAAGTTAGTCATCTAAAGACAGGAACTTGCATACAATCCTGCACGTTGTGACGATGTCAAACCTCTTTCATAATAATACTCATTTGATCTCTTAATCTCATTTCTTTCTCAGTTTGTCTATATTAATTCTAAATTCAAATAATCTGTCATTAATAGATTGTGATTGATGAATTGTCTCATGTCTATATTTTTACAAAATATCTGATAAAAAGTGGTGAATAAATTATTATTTTATCTACATAAAGCTGGTAGTTTAAGTACTGCTTAAAAACCACTTACCTAAAGTAACGGCCAATAGAAAGTCAAAGTCAAAGTATTTTTATTGTTAATAGGCAAAAATAATAGCACTTTTACAAGTCAAAATTAACATCTCCTGAACAAAGAGAAATACATAAAATATTATAATAAGATCAAATCAATCCAAATTTAGATAAACTAAGTATTCTTTGAGTTTGAAAGGAAAGAACAATGGCGAACTCCCATACATACTTTTATGTCAGTCAAATTCACGGCGTCTTTAGACAAAAAATATCGCTAGTAATTCAGCATCATTTCCTGAGATTGTTAGTCTAAGTTTTTTTTTGGGGAGGCCAGGAATAATTGTTATTAGGCTTCAAAGTTTTGTTGGTTATGTTACTGTTAATGACCTTTGAAACAAGATTGAGATATTGTTATTGATTGAATAGAGATTTTAATTATTTTATCCGCTTAATTTGGTAGGCAAGTAAGTACTTATGCGTGATAAATATAATGTTTCAAGATATTGTAGGTTACTACCTATTCAATTACCTATCTAGTGTGGCTTTTGAATAAGAATTATTTTCAATCTGTTACTGCCTGCCGAGATTACAAAACAATATATTTAGATATGTTGCTGCTGTTTCACTGTGCAGGGAAACAGTTGTCCAATATTAGCACAAATGTTTTGCAACAATTCCTTACACTAAATATTTTATTTACACAAACCTTTGTTTATTTCGTATTTATTGTTCAATACTTTAACCAACACGCCCTATGTACTATTATTTCTTTCACGACCTGGATGACTGGTAGATAATGCTGTTTAGCATTAATTACTTCCTTGTACCTACACTATTTTTGTCCAAAACAATTAAATAAATTAACATATCCTATTATAACAACAATTCTTTACACTTCCACCATAAACTATAATGCATTGTATTTCATGCATTCTATTGTTGTTTGTATTGTAGTCTTATGTTTTGAATAGAGGTTTTATATTGACTTACCATTTTGTCTATGCCACAGTATATATTATTATTCTTTTTATCGCAAGAAGGTTGAATTACGCTTACTGTTAAAAGATTTAACGCCAGTAAGCTTAATTCAACCTCCTTTGGTTTAAAAAACCGGGTGGGAAGAAAGCGTTATTAAACCTCCTTTGGTTTAAAAAACAGGGAACCGGAAACGTCATTGTATTATATATATTTTTTACTACCGTTGGGCAGGCAACAAGGCCGGTTAAACATTGTAGGAAGGAAATGAAGTTACAATTTCATGATTTTTAAATTGATTTGTTAACTTGGGGTTTTCTAGCTTACAGGCTAAAAATAAATATATTTATGTTGAAAAAGCGTAAAAAAATAATTACTGAAGTTCTGTAGAAATGATATGTCAAGACACTGCAAGATTTATCGCGTAAAATTCCGCCTATGTTCTTTCCCTTTCATGTGCCAACAGAGTTTAATCTCGCACTCGAAAAGGAAATACCCTTCTGACTCTACCGGTGCTTCGGAAATACGCCCGTTAGAGAAGAGAGCACCAATAAACTCTACGGGGATGTATTTTTTTCATATTTGTTTATGTTAATGCCCTCCAGAATGCTGATATCTAGCTTGGGGCGTGTTCGTGTTCAGTAAGGAAGGACCAGCTCGACTAGCAGAGTCCTGCAAGAGTTGCTGATAGGCCAGCTATCTCTGTTCATGTTCATCTTCTTCTACAACATGTCCACGAAGATGAAGCCGCTGTTTATGAAAATCTCCATGTGCTCCTAATTGTGTCTGTACTTTTATGTTGTCCACTGAGGTTTGGTCCCTGGGCTAGTGGAACAAACCTAAAGCCTAGGACCGCCTCGTGACACTACTTTAAATAACAGCTTTCTGTAGAAGAATGAACGTTAATTGGTGTATTCCTTGAGTTTGCATACTTGTGTGGAGTGTGTGCGGAATTACGCCAGTGGATGACAAAATAATTGGAAAAGTTTTAACTATCTGCACTCTTCATTGTGTTTTTAATTCTGTTGCCTGATCTATATATTTGGTTAGCTTGTCGGTATGTGTGGAAGCTAAGTTATGGGTATTAGGGATGGTGATATCAATAAGGAAAACAGATTTTTTATCATAAAATATGATATCTAGACCAGATATATTGTGATGAATTGTTTTATCAGTGATAATTGTCCTATCCCAATCGGGGTATAGTGACGATGTCAAAACCTCTTTCATAATAATACTCATTTGATCTCTTAATTCTTTCGTAATCCATTTCATTCCATTTGATAGTTTATCATTATTAATTCTAAACCTGCCATTCCGATATTGATTGGATTAGCAAAACCGAATTTTACAAAATAATGTTATAAAATACCTAAATAAGTTTACAACTGGACTCTTTTATATATATATATATATATATATATATATATATATATAAATGTTATATTCTCTATTATATATATATTATAAATGTTCTGGTTCTGCGAACTATATGGCCTGGCTATGTGGGTAACCTTCGTTCTTCTACGGATTTCCTGATTTCTGATTCTATCACGTAGTGAAACACCGAGTTTATATTTGTAAACAAGATATTTATGTATAATGGTACATATGGTAAATATATAAATATATTTAAGATAATTTCACCCCAATTACCTAGCCCCAAACTAGGATACTCTGTATAGTGCTGTTATTTGTGTGTTGTGTAAATTTTTGATGTCTATAAGTCCTCTACCTCCTCTATTGGGCAGAGTTTATCATTGTATGCAAGAACGAGGGTGGTGTTTCCTATATTTAGTCATAAGTGTGTTTATTTTGCGTTGCAGTGTAGTTAAATGTGACTGTGACTAGTTGATTATTGCAAAAGAATAGGTGAGTATGGGTATTGCAAATGTGTTTATTGCTTTTATAGTAGGTCTTATGGAGCCTACTTATAAATTTCTGTTCTATTGCATCTTTAGTCTGTTTCTGATGAATTTGTCGAGTTTGAAAATAACCTAGATATATATAACCAGATAACGGGTCTACGGGGTCTATTTGCTGCCCATCTGTGAGTTGATATATGTTCTGTTCTATTTTTCCCTTTGTTAATTGATAGTATTTTGCATTTATCTATATCGAATTCCATGTGTATATCCGTAGAAAATGACTGTGTAATGTCTGCCTGATTATTGAGTTCTTGTAAATTACTGCCAAACAGTTTTATATCATACATATACATGAAATGCGTTAAAGTATGGAATGTGTCATCAAATTTAATTTTGTAGCCGTTTTTACTATTTTTTAGTAGGTTTGAGCGTGGATTTAGTGCAAGACAAAACCAGAGGGGACTCAATGAATCTCCCTGGAAAATGCCACGGTGGATCTGTATGGGTTCAGTCTCTATTGGGGTATCACCTAGATACATTAGTAATATCTGGTCTGAGGGTATCACCTATGTTAAGTTATAGTACTGTCTTCCCACTAAGCATTGCAGTTTTGAGAAAATATATGCGTGTTGGGTGGATTTTGTAGTGCTCTTAGATAAAAACTACCCAGCTGTGTGAGACAGAATTATAGGCTTTTTTATAATCTATGTACATCATACATATATATATATTTAGTTTAGTTTTATTTAGTTTCTTTTAGTGAGAGCTTGTTTGGATGCTATTGCATCTATTGTCAATTGTTCCTTGCATCCTTGGCTAGGTCTGCGGCATATTTTTGTTGTTCAGCTAGTAGTTGGTGTGAGTGCGTGTGTCTAGATACTAGTTCACTTATACAGAATGTAATAATTTTATAGATGTTTTGCAGACAAGTTATTGGTCTATATTTTGATGGGTTTTGCATATCAGTTTTATCCTTAGGCACCATGTATGTAGTTTCTAGAGTTATGTAATTAGGCATGGTTTCTGGAGATTGTATGAAGGAGTTAATATGTTTGAGGAGGTACGGGTGTAAAAATGAAAACTTTTTGTACCAGTAATTATGTATTTTATCTAATCCGGTGGCTTTCCAATTGTGTTTTCTTTATTATGTGCTGCAACGTGTCTAAATTGATACTATCGAATTTCATAAAAGGTACGTGTTGAAGCGCAAGAATATCCTGTTCAATCCAGTCACTATCTTGATGTACCTTGGGAATTTACCATATGTTCCAAAAACTTCTGTAATGTTTCTGGATTTGGTAATTCTGTTGTTGTGTTCTCAGTTTGTTATTAAGGGTCCTGTAGAATATTTTTTCGTTGTTGATAAAAAGTACGTTTTGAGTTTTTCGTTTTGTTGTCACAATATACCTACGTAGACGGCTAGAAAGTTATTAAGTTATTAAGTTTCTGTTTGAGGGTATCTAAAAATGTGTTAATTCAGTGTTTTCTGCTTAATGATGTGAGTGTGTCACTAACATGTCGTCGCTGCAGTTGGAAAACTAAATAACTAACAAAACCAAAATTGCGAGAAAAACGCGATTTTCTGTTTTTTTGCATCGAAAATGGCGTTTTTTTTTTGCGTACTATTTTACTGTGAATCTTTTGATATTATATAGATTGTTACTGTATCTATTTTAGAATTTAATGATAAAACATTATAGTACATTTGTTTGTGAGAAAGAAAGCATTTATTAGCGTTAGCGCTGGCGTTTTTTTTTGCATTTTTCTCTCGGAATGGTTTTGAATATTTGATGCACTTATTTATTTTTGCACGTTAGTTGTTTAGTTCTCTTTCGTCAATGTTTTCCATTGAGGTTCAAAAAGCAAGCGATAAGTGCCATTATTTAATTGTGCTATAACAGTCAATTTATAAAATGTTCTATTATTTATTTATATTTTACTAAGAAAGTCCTATCCATGGATATAGATTTAATTAAAATTAGGATGAATATTGAAATAAAATCATCAAATAATATTTTTTTTCTATTAAGAGTGTGCAAGGAAAATAGTAGGCCTCTCCTAATGCACGTCACTGAGCTCGGTCTACAGCTCTCCTCATCCATTTTCTTCCAGACACTTTTCGCAGGTCGTCACTCCACCTGGCCACAGGGCATCCTACATTGAATTTGCCTAAACGCTCGAAAACTCGTCTACCCCAACGTTTATCGGTTCTTCTGGAAATGTGACCAGCCCACTGCCACTTTAGCTTGCTTATCCTTAGAGCTATGTCGGTCACCTTGGTTCTCTGTTGGATACATTCATTTTGTATCTTGCCCTTCAGAGAAACCTCAAGCATAGCTCTCTCCATAGCTCGCTGAGTGACTATAAATTTGTGGACAAGTATAACCGTGAGTGTCCACGTTTCGGCTCCGTAGGTCACGACTGACAGGACGCACAATTTCAAGCTGATTGAAGATTTTTGTCTTCAGGCACTATGGTATGGACGACAAGAAGACTTGACGAAGCTTGCCGAAAGCCCAAGCCAGCTGAATTCTTCTGCTGACTTCCTTCTCAAAATTGTTTTTACCTAATTGCAATATTTGTCCAAGGTAAACATGTTGTTGGACAACTTCATGAGGTACACCATTGACTGCATTCGGTTTCGGGTCAATAAGATCGTTAAAAATAATCATGTTCAATCTATGTTCATTCCGAGACCAATGCGTAGAGAGTACGAGTAATCATCTAGGTTGGCCATCATACTTTGCAAATCTTGCAGTTACTTCGCCATTAGGACGATATCAAGGGCAAATCGTAAGTGTGTGGATATTCTCGCCATTGATATTAATGTCCATTCCGTTCCAATCCAGCGTCTTAAACATATCTTCCAGGGCATTAGTGAACCGTTTCGGGGATATAACATCCCTCTGTCTCACTCCCTTGCGCAGTTGGATATGTTTAGAATGCTGGTTTTGAATCAATCCTCTCAATTTATTCATAATCTTGAGCTTAATGGCTACAAATTACTCTATTAAGAATCATTTCCAGGTTGTAAATTAACAAAAGACGACGACGGCAAACTTGCCTACCATGCGTGTAATTCTGCAGGTATTATATTCTTTTAGCAAAAGATTCAGAAGGTATTTTTTCTTTTCTTCCGTAATCGGAAGAAGGTCCTTGTATGCCATGTCAATGCCCGCGTGCGTTGTTTTCCTGGTCGCTCGTCTAGTAGTGCAAGACGAGTCCATCGTCATAATATAGACCATCATACCCATATCATATCATATAAACTGTTGGCTTTTTTCCCTTCCGTACAGGTGTTTTGATTTTTTATTATTTTGCCAACCAGTGACTATCATGTCTTTATAGCTTAATTCGTGTACATTGTTTGGGCTGATATTTTTGTTGTTGTAAAAATAATATTTTTGGTTTCTACTACTTTCATATAGTATGTACTCAAATAAAAATGTTTTTTCTAAATTCTCTTCCACGTACAGATTTCACTTTGGTTACAGTTTTATTTTAAGTATCCATACCAATATATAAAAGTGAAACATTGTCTGTCTGTTTGTTTGTTTGTTTGTTTGTAATATATGACCATCTCTCGTCAACCAACCACAGACAACCTTAACACAGTGATGCCATAACCCTAAACTGACACAACTCCATCGTGTAACAGTTGACACATCCAGTTGTAAATAGGTTTTCATTCTGTGTAGCAGTTTGATAAATATTCAAATGTACTAAAGTTAAAAGCAACATTAGTAATTAGTCTAAAAAGCAGTAGACGAATATAGGCTGATGATGATGTCAGTTAGTAATCTAATCATACTTGAAGGATTGTAGAATATAGGCTGATGATGATGTCAGTTAGTAATCTAATCATACTTGAAGGATTGTAGAATATAGGCTGATGATGATGTCAGTTATTAATCTAATCATACTTGAAGGATTGTAGAATATAGGCTGATGATGATGTCAGTTATTAATCTAATCATACTTGAAGGATTGTAGAATATAGGCTGATGATGATGTCAGTTATTAATCTAATCATACTTGAAGGATTGTAGAATATAGGCTGATGATGATGTCAGTTAGTAATGTAATCATACTTAAAGGATTGTAGAATATAGTCTGATGATGATGTCAGTTAGTAATGTAATCATACTTGAAGGGTTGTAGAATATAGGCTGATGATGATGTCAATTATTAATCTAATCATACTTGAAGGATTGTAGAATATAGGCTGATGATGATGTCAGTTATTAATCTAATCATACTTGAAGGATTGTAGAATATAGGCTGATGATGATGTCAGTTAGTAATGTAATCATACTTAAAGGATTGTAGAATATAGTCTGATGATGATGTCAGTTAGTAATCTAATCATACTTGAAGGATTGTAGAGTGCACTCAAATGTCAAACGCATCAAGATAAAACTACTAGACAGATTGAAAAGTAGTTTGCATTGTTGGATAGATTGGATGTGTTTAAAATCTGATGAACTTAGAATTTAGATGTTTAGAAGCAGCGCAATCGATAAAAAACTATTTGACAGTAGAACGAATTTTGATGAAATTTGGTATTATTGTATTAATAGGTATATCTCAGAAAATGTCCACGCGGGAAAAACCACGGGCAAAACTAGCTCTAAGTCATTCAATTCCTACCGGATTTTCATTTCATTTGTTGATCGTAGTCAAATTAGAAGATTAGAAATACGAAGCTAAAAAGTGTTCTAACAAATCTTGTACTTATATCGATCCTAAAAGATCGAGCACATACCTAACCGTCGGACAGACAGGGCTGGCAAACACGATGAAACCACTGCACTGACAATTTTATTACAGTAGCAGTTAGTTTTTAAGGTGCGAGAACTTTCTTCCATTAGCATGCGCTGTAAAGAAAGGGAGAAATTATACGTGCGCATGAATATGCTAGCAGCTGTGCAGTAAATGTTAAAGGTGAACGTCTCCGCATGGGGAAGGTCGAGGGTTCCCAGGAGACAGTCACGCTATACCTACTTTTAAATTTTTAGACCGATATTTTTGATATTAACACTAAAGTTGAAATGGGGCTTGTTTCCTTAACCCTTGAAAATCACAAGTTTGTTGTCACTTAATAAACTCTTTGGATTGTTTTTTTTTAGATAGTACTCTATATTCGATACTGAAGTCAAAACTGTTTTTTTTTTTTTCTGTCCGTCTTTTTGACAGTCTGTCTGTCTCTATCTTGGCCGCGCATCACGAAGAAACTGCTGAATCAATTCAAATAAAACTTGGTATGATTTGAGTTCATACTACGAGGTAGGGACATGGGATACTTTTCATCCCGAAAAATTAAAAGGTTCCCGCAGGAAAGGGTTGAAAGTAATGTAAAAGAACACCTACCATGCTGAAACTACTGGACGGATTTTGATGCAACTTGGCACAGTCATACTCGTATATGATAAGTTAAAATTAAGGATACTTGTTATACCGAAAAAATAAAGTGTTCCTATGTGATAGGGGTCTAAAATTATGTTAATTTTGAAGTATATATATATATATACTTCAAAATTAAAATTAATAATTTATTATTACATATAAATATATATATATATATATATATATATATATATGTTATATATATACTTCAAAATCAACATAAATAATAATAATTTAATATATAATTTTATACCCATCAGGATATTAGTTGAAATTTATTTAAATGAACACGAATCACGCTGAAACTACTAAATGGATTTTGATGAAACATGACACAGACATAGTTTATATGATGGGTTAAATTGAGGGTACTTTTTACCCCGAAAAATAAAGGGTTCCTGCGGGTAATAGGGGTCCAAAGTTATGTTAATTGCCAGTAAACTCGTAGTTTAAAACGTCTATAGGATCTCGGAGGTGATGACGCAAGTTTGACACCGACACGACAAAGTACCATTTAATATTCTCCTCATCCTAACCGGCTTCTGACAGAATAGTTAAAAACTTCTATAAGATCTCAGTGACGATGACGCTAGTTGGACACCGACATGAGAAAGTACCATTTCATGTTCTTTTCATCCTCAGCAGCTTTTAACAGAATATTTAAAAACTTCTATAGGATCTCGGTGGTGATGACGCTAGTTGGACATCAATACAAAAAAGTACCATTTAATGTTCTCATCCTCACCGGCTTCTGACAGAATAGTTAAAAGCTTCTATAGGATCTCGGCGGTGATAAAGCTAGTTGGACACCGACACGAAAAAGTAACATTTAATGTTCTCCTCATCCTCAGCGGCTTCTGACAAAATAGTTAAAAACTTCTATAAGATCTCGGAGGTGATGACGCTAGTTGGACACCGACACGAGAAAGCACCATTTAATTTTGTACTTATACTCAGCGGCTTCTGACAAAATAGTTAAAAACTTCTATAGGATCTCGGAGAAGATGACGCAAGTTGTACACTGACACGAGAAAGTACCATTTAATGTTCTCCTCATCCTCAGCGGATTCTGACAGTATAGTTAAAAAAATCTATAGGATCTTGGAGATGATGACGCAAGTTGGACACCGACACAAGTAAGTACCATTTAATGTTCTCCGCATCCTCACCGGCTTCTAACAGAATAGTTAAAAACTTCTATGGGATCTCGGTGATGATGACGCTAGTTGGACACCGACATGAGAAAGTACTATTTCATGTTCTCTTCATCCTCAGCAGCTTCTGACAGAATAGTTAAAAACTTCTATAGGATATCGGCGGTGATGACGCTAGTTGGACATCGATACGAAAAAGTACCATTTAATGTTCTCCTCATCCTCATCGGCTTTTGACAGAATAGTTAAAAACTTCTATAGGATCTCCGAGGTGATGACGCTAATTGGACACCGACATGAGAAAGTAGCATTTCATGTTATCTACATCCTCAGCAGCTTCTGACAGAATAGTTAAAAACTTATCTAGGATCTCGGCGGTGATGAAGCTAATTGGACACCGACACGAAAAAGTAACATTTAATGTTCTTCTCATCCACAGCGGCTTCTGACAAAATAGTTAAAAACTTCTATAAGATCTCGGAGGTGATGACGCTAGTTGGACACCGACACGAGAAAGCACCATTTAATTTTGTACTTATACTCAGCGGCTTCTGACAAAATAGTTAAAAACTTCTATAGGATCTCGGAGAAGATGACGCAAGTTGGACACCGACACGAGAAAGTACCATTTAATTTTGTACTTATACTCAGCGGCTTCTGACAAAATAGTTAAAAACTTCTATAGGATCTCGGAGAAGATGACGCTAGTTGGACACCGACACGAGAAAGTACCATTTAATTTTGTACTTATACTCAGCGGCTTCTGACAGAATAGTTAAAAACTTCTATAGGATCTCGGAGAAGATGACGAAAGTTATACACTGACACGAGAAAATACCATATAATGTTTTCCTCATCCTCAGCGGATTCTAACAGAATAGTTAAAAAAAACTATAGGATCTTGGAGGTGATGACGCAAGTTGGACACCGATACGAGAAAGTACCATTTAATGTCCACCGCGCACGTATTTACGTCTCCTAAATACTTTACATTTTCGATTTGAGAAATATAAAAGTCAAAGTAGAATTTATTTCTACTTTTCATCATCACCATCATACCTCACGCGGGTGGAACCGCGGGGCGCAGCTAGTA
The DNA here is from genome assembly GCA_946251855.1 of Alsophila aescularia. Taxonomy (NCBI): domain Eukaryota; kingdom Metazoa; phylum Arthropoda; class Insecta; order Lepidoptera; family Geometridae; genus Alsophila; species Alsophila aescularia. Next base: position 51,909,234 of record OX276383.1, on the reverse strand, counting down.
CATCACCATCATACCTCACGCGGGTGGAACCGCGGGGCGCAGCTAGTACATCACCATCATACCTCACGCGGGTGGAACCGCGGGGCGCAGCTAGTACATCACCATCATACCTCACGCGGGTGGAACCGCGGGGCGCAGCTAGTACATCACCATCATACCTCACGCGGGTGGAACCGCGGGGCGCAGCTAGTACATCACCATCATACTTCACGCGGGTGGAACCGCGGGGCGCAGCTAGTACATCACCATCATACCTCACGCGGGTGGAACCGCGGGGCGCAGCTAGTACATCACCATCATACCTCACGCGGGTGGAACCGCGGGGCGCAGCTAGTACATCACCATCATACCTCACGCGGGTGGAACCGCGGGGCGCAGCTAGTACATCACCATCATACCTCACGCGGGTGGAACCGCGGGGCGCAGCTAGTACATCACCATCATACCTCACGCGGGTGGAACCGCGGGGCGCAGCTAGTACATCACCATCATACCTCACGCGGGTGGAACCGCGGGGCGCAGCTAGTACATCACCATCATACCTCACGCGGGTGGAACCGCGGGGCGCAGCTAGTACATCACCATCATACCTCACGCGGGTGGAACCGCGGGGCGCAGCTAGTACATCACCATCATACCTCACGCGGGTGGAACCGCGGGGCGCAGCTAGTACATCACCATCATACCTCACGCGGGTGGAACCGCGGGGCGCAGCTAGTACATCACCATCATACCTCACGCGGGTGGAACCGCGGGGCGCAGCTAGTACATCACCATCATACCTCACGCGGGTGGAACCGCGGGGCGCAGCTAGTACATCACCATCATACCTCACGCGGGTGGAACCGCGGGGCGCAGCTAGTACATCACCATCATACCTCACGCGGGTGGAACCGCGGGGCGCAGCTAGTACATCACCATCATACCTCACGCGGGTGGAACCGCGGGGCGCAGCTAGTAAGAAATAAATTCTACTTTGACGTTTATATTTCTAAAATCGAGTGTCAAATTTAATCAAATCTGTTCAGCCGTTATCACGTTAAAACTCCCCAAACAAACTAACCGACAGACAAGTTTCACTTTTATATATTGGTATGGCTAATATAATTATAATAAATTAATATAAGTTATTTGCCCGATACTAATTATTCATTCGATAGCCCTAATCATTAAGATCCAAATGGCGTGCATGCACTACTGCGCAGTGGCCGTCTGCGTGCTTTGCGTGCGTCCTCTGATTTATACCCCGTGCACGGCGCCTTTATCGCACTGACACCGGATTAAATACTACAATGTAAATTGTAGTAAAAATTAATTAAATATGTAAATATTAGTTACGGCGAATTCGAACAAAAAACTATAGCTAATTAAGTTGCCTTGATATTATGCCGCCAATGCCAGCGCGCTTCTTATAATTCGCCGGTATTTCCGCTCTTAAGGTTTGTCGGAATTTGAAACAACGCCGCCGGCCGACTCGAGAGTATACTGTGTTTTTACGTACATTTACATTCAATGGGGCTCTATCGTGCTAGTACTTTACTGATGTGTTGTAATTATTATGCAAAAAAACACCCGGAAAACACCCGTAACGATGCAGAGAGTGGACTGAGCGCCCAAGCGGTAACGATTTTATAAATTGAGACTGATCTTAGATAGATAGATAATACTTTATTGCACCAAAAGAAACACTTAAAAACAAAAAATAATTGAAATATAGTGCAATCGGCGCCCTTAATATATTACATTTTCTGACTGTATAATAAAGCTCATTGAATTATTGGATAGCAAACAGCCGTAAGACAGCGCGATCGACTATAGTGTAGTCATCAATTGCGCTAACTTTAAGCCGAACTCCGCCGTCGGACGGTCACAAGCAGCATAGTAAACAACGTCGCATGCACCTTCGTTCGGCAAACTTCTATTATATTATTTAGCACGTGACGACGCCGGGGACAGGGGGGGGAGTAATGATACATTCTGAACTGAGGCGAGAGGTAATAATGAGTTATGTACGTGATCCAATTATTTGGGCACTGGCTCATTACGCGCTAAGTGTGAAATATTGCTGGCTTTATTACTACCATCGCCGAGTTCCACCCCCACCCCCAACCCCGCTCGCCCAGCCGGGCGGCAGCCTCGGAGCGGGGATGCAACACTGCAACTGTGAACGCTAAATCATAATAATGTAAGGTGGAGCAGGAACGGCTCTTGAAAGAGTTGCTACTATTGTTATGTGATGTAGGGGCCGATAACTCGGTTCCTTTCGTCGCCTTATATAGGAAGTATAAGGCGATGTTTTTTTGTTTTGTTTTTATATCTTGGTGTTTTTTTTTTTTTTTTTTGCATTTCTTCACTTGCTCTTGTACAAGTTAGTCTGTGTTGTTTCGGTTGGTTTAATCTAGATGAAATAATATAATTCGGTAATAATATAATTTTATTTAGTATTTAAACCTCTGACCTTTTCTACATAAATTATGGAGAATGTATTTGTACGAATTTGAAAAAAAAACACTAGGGACTACGAAAGTAACTAGGTACATATGTGCCTTTTATAATAAACATACAGAATATAAGTAGCTTTTAGGGTTCTTGAACGTAGCAAGCAGCATACACACGGCAGGTCGCACACTGATATATTCGTAGCAAGCAGCATACACACGGCAGGTCGCACACTGATATATTCGTAGCAAGCAGCATACACACGGCAGGTCGCACACTGATATATTCGTAGCAAGCAGCATACACACGGCAGGTCGCACACTGATATCTTAAACGTAGCAAGCAGCATACACACGGCAGGTCGCACACTGATATCTTAAACGTAGCAAGCAGCATACACACGGCAGGTCGCACACTGATATATTCGTATTGATTGCAGAGTTAAAAGATTCATATTTGTCCCTACTAAACTCTCAAAATATAAGTGTTTGCGAAAACTTTAAAGTTGGGAAGAAAAGCGTGCCATTTGGCTGAAATACGATCACACCTTGCGCTATAAATTGGCCAAATGCGTTAGTTAAGAGTTATATTTTAAAGATTTCTTCGCGAATGCAGTAACTAAAATCCCCCCCCCCCATACCCCCCTCTACGCAGAGGTTCAAGCACAGAGCCGGAGTTATTCCATTAATTAAAGCCGAAAGGGAGACGTGAACCTCCCCACTCCTTCCTATTGGCCCCCCACGTAAAAACAAAGCAAGGTATAACGGGGCCAGGGCTGCCCACCTGCAACTATGCGGATTTATGGACGGAGTTTGCCATTTCGAATAAAATATGTCGACAAAACGTCGGAACATGCCGCTCGGCGCAGTTTTAGTCCCGGTCATGAGTTGTGTGTGTGATATTGCTTTTTGATATTACACGCTGTGGTGAACAAAAGATACCGAAGTGGATCGCAGAAGAGTACCAATAAGTATACATTACCACCTGCGCAATGAGCCGACAGCATCGTCCGAATTAAAGGCAGACCTCGGGAAGGCTCTGGATGGAACGATATGAGCCGACAGCATCGTCTGAATTAAAGGCAGACCACGTAGGCTCTGGATGGAATGATATGAGCCGACAACATCGTGCGAATTAAACGCAGACCGCGGAAAGCTCAGAATCGAACAAGATGAGCCGACAGCATCATCCAAATTAAAGGCAGACAACGGTAGGCTCTGGATGGAACAAATGAGCCAACAGCATCGTGTGAATTAAAGGCAGACCACGGTAGGTTCTGGATGGAACGATATGAGCCGACAGCATCGTGCGAATTAAAGGCAGACCGCGGTAGGCTCTGGATGGAACCAGATGACGGATGAAGACTCTGCCTCTACTCAACGTCGAAAGTGAACTGCTGGAAAACAATGATACCGTTATACTTCCAGTAGGTACATTTTAGTAGTAGGTATATTTTAACACTAGCTGTGCCTGCGTCTTCGCACGCGTGTTTATTTCTCGAGGTTAAAAGTACTTCTATTCCAGGGCCTAAAATACCAATATACTCGTACTAACATTTAATCAAAATTCCTTCAGCCGTCAAAAAGTTTTTTATCGATTGCTCGGCTTCCGCACATTATTTTGAGATACCAAGTACACCAGTTTTTAAGTCAAACCCTAAGCTATCTATTAGTGAGAATCGGTGTAGTAGTTTTTAAGTGATTCGTGAACAAACAAACAGCGATTTTTTTGCCAAATAATCATCATCATCATCATCAGCCTATACCAGTCCACTGTTGGACGTAGGCCTCTCCTAATGAACACCACTGAGCCCGATCTTCCGCTCTTCTCATCCAGTCGCTGACAGCTGTCTTTCGCAAGTCGTTTCCTCACCTAGCCGACTGGCGTCCCAGTCCCACACTACGTTGTGTTTGTGCCTACGGTGACCGTTAATCATTTATGATAAAGTGCGAGGGCCAGCTTAAGATGAGCCGTACATTCAAACGTTCACGTACATTTCGGGATTCAAGTTATTTGGACATAATACTGAGGGTTGAGCTGTCTGTAATTTCTGACCTGCAAACCCGATAACCTTGAAATATTTACATGACAATATTAAAGTAGGTACCTCCTTTCTAACAAAAAAATAATACATGGAAGCGGACTACATGTTCATGAATTACAACTATGTATACATTTTGACTATCATCCCCTCTCCCACGGGAACCATGCTAAATATCGGGATAAAAAGTATCCAATGTCATACCTCGTACAATGAACTCAAATCGAACCAAGTTTCATTTGAATTAATTTAGTAGTTTTGGAGTGATGCGCGGTCAAGATACAGACAGAAATGAAAAAAATATTTTTGTCTTCAGAATCGAATATAGAGTACTACGAAAAAAAAAACCATGCTTAACATAACTTTCCCGCAGGAACCCTATATTTTTTCGGAATAAAAAGTATTCTCAATTTTAACCCATCGTATAAACTATGACTGTGCCAAGTTGCATCAAAATCCGTCCAGTAGATTCAGTAAGTGTTTTTTTAAATAACTTTCAATCCCTATCCTGTGGGAACCCTTTAATTTTTCGGGATGAAAAGAATCCTATGTCCTACCTCGTAGTATGAACTCAAATTATACCAAGTTTCATTTAAATTCATTTAGTAAAACTTTAAAACTAGCCTTATTAATACTATTAAATCTGGTAACTCTGAACGGATATACATGTGAAAACAGGGTTCGTGAGGAGAATTTGTCTCCACCTGACATCACGGAACAGGAACGAAAGTGACGAACGAGGTTAGGTATACCAGCAAAATCAAGAAAATATTACGACTTTTTTTTTTTATTAAATGTAAGTTCCTATTACATTAGTGTAGATAAAGTAGTGTATGAAACGGCACATAACTAGGTATTAAAACACTCGAGTGATACTATTAATAAACTCGCCTACGGCTCGTTTTTTAAACTCACTCTCGCGTTTTAATTCCCTGCTTTATTCAACCGTTTCATAAACTACTATTACTTTACTACTGTATTACTGTATTTATTACTGTACTGAACCTATAATATTTAATGAAAAGAAGTTGAAATTTTCAATTTGAGTGGAGACTTGAGTTGAGCAATAAATAAACAATCGGTCAACCCTGCAGCATCCCGGTCGCCCGCGCCGGCAGGGGCGCGAGCGGGGCGCGGCGGGGGTCGCACGCTGTTAGAATAAAACATTATTCATAAATAGGATATTACGGCAACACTACGGTAACAGAATCTCGGCTCTACGAACGCTGCTAGTATCCACTCACGCACACATTCACGACAGAGAACCAAAGTAACCGATATACTTCTAAGGATATTAAGCATGCTGAAGAAGCAGTGGGCTTGTCACATTTCCCGAAAAACAGATAACTGTTGGGGTAGACGATTTCCCGAGTGGAGACCACGTTTAGGCAAACGTAGCGTAAGACGCTATGTGGCTAGGTAGATTGACAACCTGCATAAAGCGTCTGGCAAAAATGGATGAGGAGAGCTGAAGACCGAGCTCAGTGGCGTGCATTAGGAGAGGCCTACGTCCACCAGTGGACAAATACAGGCTGATGACGATGATGACACATACACGAACTTACAGGTTAAAGACACTGAGGGTAGATCGCACACTGATTTTCCACTGCAATGCTAAAACACATAATAGTTTAACTATAGTAAGAACTTCATGCATCTTCACGCGTAGCGAGCGGGTCTAAAGTTAACTCCTGAGCAAAGTTATATTGAGTCCCGAGTGTAGCGTACCTTTGGACGCTATTTTGACTCACTTTAAACAGTCAGATTTCATTAAAATTTTGCACACCTGTCAAAGACCGATGACAATGCAATAATTCTAAAAAAAAAAACTCTCTTATGAATAAACCAAACTAAAAAGTAGAAAATAAATAATAGTTTAAAAAAACTAAAAAACACGCTTTACTTATAAAACCAAACTAAAAAATAGAAAATACATTTTAATAGTGTAAATAAGAAAAAAATAATTTAAAAAAAAAGCGTGGGGTGCTTTTTAAGATATTATCGAAATGATAATCCTTCTTCTCATATCTGTCAATGAAATATTTATAACTATTGACCCATGCACCCCACAATTTTTTTGAAATAAAACATTTATTTCTTATTTACACTATTAAAATTCATTTTCTATTTTTTAGTTTTGTTTTCTATATGAAGCGTGTTTTTTAGTTTTTTTAAACTATTATTTATTCCTCTTCACCATACATTTACATGATTCTTTTTTAAATACAGACAGCGGGCCACGCGACCCAATGAACAAAAAACATCAGCCGTCGCGGGTTGCCTAGCTGATGTGTAAAATAATGTTTTTTACAAAACCAAATGCGGGTAGTTGGAAATAACGCTCGCCCTTGCTGACACCCGCTACTTCAGTCTTCTCGTGACCACGATAAATGCAACTTGATAGAAACGTCGAGGTAATTAATATTAAGTTTTCAGCGCGATTAAGTGCCGTTTAAATATATAAATATGTATTCGAATAGCGAAAGTTTAAAGTTACAGATCATCAATAACCTATACTGGACATAGGCCTCTCCGAAGGCGCGCCACTGAGCCCAAAAGTTGCAGAAGTGTGAACATAAAAAAAAACTACTAACAACCGTTTTGCACCGTGCGCTCTCATTAGTCAACTGTAAATTAGCAACCCTTCATCTGATCTATAAGTACTAAATTCACAGCCTTGTACCATAAGTCTGGATGGCTCAAAAGTAACATCGTTCTACATCCGATCTTTAAGTCATAAGTAAGTCATAAGTATTTTATTAATAAACATCAGTTTAGTACCGTAGTTCAATTCCAAACTGTACACAACAACTGTACTGTGTAGAGTGATTACATTTTGAATACGGCCGAGCTCAGGCGGAAAGAGCCGACAAAGAGCAAGGAGAGCTTGCGTCGCGAAAAAAAAAACACGATCCAAATTCAAAACTCATTAACTCATCTCATTACTCTAAAAGGCTTGAACAGAAAATACCTACTTTGCTCCCTCTTTTCGAGGAACCATTTAGTGTTTTTCGAATGGATGGGATGAAATAGTAAATTATGATACAAGTGTGCTAAGTTGGTCATTATACTAGAGACGGTATTATTCGCGCGAGCCGTATAAATTTGCATTGAATGTAATAGCAGATTACAGCATCGAGCGGAAAGTGACTTATTGCTGCACCGATTGTTAGATTGGAGCCCAAGCTTTAGCGAGGGCTCTAAAAACTTGAGTGCAGCAAAAAGTCACTTGAGCTAGTGTCAGTAATCGCTATTACATTCAATGCAAATTGAACTGCGAGCGCGATAAGGGAGTCGAGTGTGGATATGATCAATGCACACGCGTTTCATGCGACGTTTTTCAACACACTTAAAACAGACAGACTATTATTTTCATTAACTTTTAATTTTATATTGAAACAATTAGTGAAAGTACAATTCTCAAAATGGTACCGAACACTCCCAACAGTTTTTGTTGGTATTTATTTCTAGATTTTGGTGGCAAAAGGCTATCATTCGCTTTTCGTGCCTCGATTAGTATTTCCGGCGGGGTCAAATCTACGTATTGCTCTTCTTCCCTACGTGAAGTCATTTTTGATAATAATTAACATCTCAACGAAAACTTTAACAAATATTTATGGCAAACGGCGCGCTGGTTTTGATTTCCCGCGCGCCGCGCTAGTGATGTGCGCGCAGGTGTCAATAAAGGCACTGACAAAAACGCCATACAAAAATAAATAAATAAAATAAATATATTTGGAACATTTCCACACCAATTATCTAGCCCCAAACTAGGTTACCCTGTGCTATGGACACTAGATAACGGATAAACATACATAGATAAGAATATACAGCCTAAGGACGAATGGTCATTACATCCAAAAGAGATAATAAACACAAAATAATGTTTTGAATACGCAAATTAAGGTTAAATATGTAGTAAAAAATATATAATTTGATGAAATGATAATATTTCTGATGATTGATTTATCATATGAAACGTAAAATAGTTTATTTATTCACAAATATGTTCATTGTTTTTAGACATAAAAACTCTATCCTGAGATTGAAAAATAATAGTAAAGTAAAAATCACTAGTGTGTATTAAACTGAATTATGAATTCGTTGCCATAAGAGTCACTTTTACGAGCAAGTGAGTTGAAAATTATATTGCTACTTGCTACGTTTCGAAGTTTATGGCAATGATCTTATCATTGCAACTCTCAAACTTAGATTCAGAAACAATTTTACGAACTTTAGTTTGGTGAGTAGGTATTTCACAACAAATAATTTATATACTTCACAATGTATAACAGATGTTAATTTGTTAAAATAAATCCCGAACTTTTTCGTCGTCTGTGTGATTTTGTTGTCTAACAGCCGCAATAAACCTACAAAATCTGCAGATTTTGTTGTCTAACAGCGGCAATAAACCCACAAAGTCTGCAGATTTTGTTGTCTAACAGCCGCAATAAAGCTACAAAGTCTGCAGATTTTGTGCTCACGGTAATTCTATGACGTTCATGCACTAACTGTCTTCTACTTAGATGCTGTTTATATATAAATAGATACACAAAGCTACTAATGAATTAAATAATGACTTGTGAAAATATAATGTTTCTAACGGACAAATGTTATTCTATGGCAACATCGAATTCTTAACTAATAAAATACAATCTGAATTCATCCAGATTCAAAAGAAAAGAAAGACTCAAATCTAATCACTACATCTACCGGTCTGGTTATTAGAACTCATGGCCAATCCTATATTCGAAAACATACTGTGTTGATGTAAATTGTAAACATACTGTGTTTATATAAATTGCACAACAAAGAAGTATAAACATTTTTTTATTTGTCTAAGATCTGAAATAATAAGTTGTAAGCTAGATTACTGTCTACATCAAAACTGTGCGATATTACGGCAGGTGGCAGCGCCGCCGCCGTCCGCCCAGACTCATACCGCCCGCCCACTGCAGCCGCCCGCCCTGTGCCAGTTCTACAATGCAATATGAACAGATACGCCAAGGTAAATGAGAACATTTCCAACAAATATGGCTTTCAAACGGCTCGATTTAGTTAAATTATAAGTTGTTGTTTCGAAGACCGGTTGGTCTAGTGGCTAGAAACCCTAGGTAAGAAATCAAACGGTCGCGGGTTCGAATCTTGCAAGGTGCAATCATTTGTGTGATGAGCAGAAATATTTGTTTCCAAGTTATGGATGTAATATTCGTACCTATGTAGGTTTCTATGTTTACTAGTGCCCATAGCACAGGGTATCCTAGTTTAGGGCTAGTAATTGGTGTGGTGGAAATGACCCGAATATATTTATTAATTTTTATTAAAGTTACACAAATTAAGCAATTGTCTAAAATATATTTTTGGGGTTTGGTATATCTCAGCGACATTACGTCACCTAACAAATAAGTAAAAACTTGAAAGCATCTTTAGCATTCTTACAGCAAGTAGTTGGAGTATGTAATACCGTTTCGAGTAGGTGCATTAATGTTACCGTCAATAGGTATTCATTAATTCACACCATTTATGAAATTCTTGCGCAGCTGTGAAAAACTTCCGGGTAAATTTGCATTAAAGATGCAAAATTAAAGTCAAGTCAATTAAAGTAATTAAATGCGGAATTAAAGTCGTTACAACATCACAACAACACGTCGCGAATAAAAGTAATTAGGTAGTGCATGATTGTGCTCGTTGCGTCAGCGCGAATCTCGGCTCGGAAAATCACAAGTAGTTCTGCGTTCATTATTAGATATATTGACAATTTGCTGTGCCCGCGGTTTCGCACGTGCGGTCATTTCTCCAGGTTAAAACTACTATGTGTGCTATTAAAAGACCTGAAATACCAATATACCAACATTTGATCAAAATTTCTTCAGTCGTCTAAAAGATTTTTATCGATTGCTCGGTTTCTATTCATCGGATTGAGATACCAATTACACCTGTTTTTAATTTAAACCCTAAACAATCCAATAGTGAAACTCGCATCGCAATCGGTCGTGTAGTTTTTACGTGATGTGCGAACAATCAACCATACATACACACAGACATGATTTAAAAAAAAACTTTTTCAGTAGCTTATTTTAAGTACCATAGACTATTTTTTAATTATCTTCTTTGTACCGACTTTTTCGTAGTTATTGCTTTATTATACTTTATAAGTTGATAACTTCAAAGTTAACATAACTTTGGACGTTATTTGTCCCGAAAAAAATAAATCCTTGTTTTTCGGGATAAAAGTACATAATTTTAAACCCATCATATAAGCTATGACTGTGTCAAGTTGCATTAACATCCGTCCAATTTTTTCAGCGTGATACGAGTTCATTTAAATAATTAATATCCTGCGGGAACCCTTTAATTATTCGGGATGAAAAATATCCTACCTCTTAGTGTGAACTCAAATCATATCAAGTTTCAGTTGAATTCATTCTGTAGTTTAAGCGTGACGCACGGTCAAGATACAGACAAAAAGAAAGACAAAAAAAACACAGTTATCGCTTCAGTATCGAATATAGAATAACTTTGGACCCCTATTCTGCAGGAATCCTTTATTTTTTCGAGATTAAAGGTATATTTAATTTTAACCTATCATAAAGTTAAGCTATGACGGTGCAAAGTTGCATCAAAATCCTTGCAGTAGTTTCAGTGAGCTACGTGTTCTCATAACTTTCAACACCTATCCTGCGGACTATCGAACTTTTGGTGTAACTGGATGTATAGCATAAAGACAAAGTCATCCCTGTGTAGTGCGCATGATCCACGCGTAGATTTGTGCGTGGACGTGGCGCTCGCTATGGACAACTGTGCCGTGGGAATCACCGCGCGACCGCACCGCCACATACTGTACTTCTGCACCGCGCACTGATGGCATTGACGCATGACAAACTGTTTTACATCCATCCCTCGTTAAGTAACGAATAAGAACCTCAGTCTAAGACTCTAAACAGCGAAGCTTTACGGTCAACTAAAAATATTGGCGTTGATCTACTAAAGTCATTAAAAAAATGTAATTGGAGATTTTTAACATACCTACATCTTTAGTTAAATGACGTAATACGAACGTAAATGCGCTTATTAATATTGATAACCATTGAAATACACCATATGCGATCGATAGATTAGTGCTTAGCATTTACATAGCGCTTCTTATGCTATGCCCCTAGGCATAACTGTACAATAAGCAATTATACTACCGATGGAGAAATATTTTATTAAAATGACACTGACGAGTAAAAAAACTTACTGCCTCGATGGTTATCTATTATTGTAAAATATTAAACATAATTAATACGGAATAAACATTAGGCCTTCGTTTTCCGGCCTGTGACTCTGTGCCCATTGTCAGTATACTCTACACAAAACGCTAACGGCGATAAATAATTGATAAGGAATTTACACAAGCTGACGCAAGTATAAATTCGCCGAAGCGATCACCCAAATAGTTCGCAATCTGCATTAACATACAACAATGTTAGGTCCGCATTATGCAAATAAACGCCGCTCAATCGATTGTAATCGGTAATGATGACCGGAGTTTCTACAAAAAAGGTGTCAAGGAACATCGGCTGTAAATGCTATCACTGTATCCATATAGATATTCAAATAATACTATTATAGCCAACTGCCATGTCTTTGTTTAATAATTGTACAATCTCTAAGATTTTAGAAAATCGCACAAGTGCTAGTCGGACTCGCGTACTGAGGCTTCTGTACCACCAATCCCCTTTTTTATTATTTTTTAGGATATTAGTCATACAAGGATACAGTCATACAAGTCATACAGTCAAGGAATATGGGTTACATATTCCTTGAAAATTTAAACCACCTACCTATTGTTATGCCGCCGGTCGATTCATAGAAAGCAATAGATACCTGCATGTTCGAGAAGCCGCAGCTAGATGACGCAATACGCGAGTACCTACACTTACGAGGTACTTCTGGAACACACCAGACTGTAACAGCAATGCGCTTGTCGCTCGGAGACATATTTCTTCTGGAACAAACCAGACTGTAGCAGCAATGCGCTTGTCGCTCGGAGACATATTTCTTCTGGAACACACCAGACTGTAGCAGCAATGCGCTTATTGCTGGGAGACATATTTCTTCTGGAACACACCGGACTGTAGCAGCAATGCGCTTGTCGCTCGGTGACATATTTCTTCTGGAACAAACCAGACTATAGCAGCAATGCGCTTGTCGCTCGGAGACATATTTCTTCTGGAACACACCAGACTGTAGCAGCAATGCGCTTATTGCTGGGAGACATATTTCTTCTGGAACACACCAGACTGTAGCAGCAATGCGCTTGTCGCTCGGAGACATATTTCTTCTGGAACACACCAGACTGTAGCAGCAATGCGCTTGTCGCTCGGAGACATATTTCTTCTGGAGCACACCAGACTGTAGCAGTAATGCGCTTGTCGCTCGGAGACATATTTCTTCTGGAGCACACCAGACTGTAGCAGCAATGCGCTTGTCGTTCGGAGACATATTTCTTCTGGAACACACCAGACTGTAGCAGCAATGCGCTTGTCGCTCGGAGACATATTTCTTCTGGAACACACCAGACTGTAGCTGCAATGTGCTTGTCCCTCGGAGACATATTTCTTCTGGAACACACCAGACTGTAGCAGCAATGCGCTTGTCGCTCGGAGACATATTTCTTCTGGAACACACCGGACTGTAGCAGCAATGCGCTTGTCGCTAGGAGACATATGTCTTTTAAAGTCTCACACAGTCCAGTATTTTTACCCGACTGTACGGAGGGTTTTGTCTTTGGGTTGTATGTACGTTTGTTTGTTTGTTTGTCCTTGAGCCTAAACGGCTTGACGGATTTTGATAAATGAGGTATCTTTGTATTCGCCTTGATCGCGAGAGTGCTAAAGGATATATGAAGTGTCAAGAAAATTAATATGGCGGTGTACAGAAGCCATATTGTATTTCCGACGGAACAAAAAATTAAACATCAAAACAGAGCTGAATGAAGTGCGTGGATTAAACGTGAGTGCACAAATAATAAGAAGGAGGCTAAAGGAAGGGGCTGTCACCCTTTTTAAACCAGCAAATGGTCCAAAGTTGTCAGCAGCTCACAGACAAGCTCGCTTAATATTTGCGCGTGAACACCTAAATTGGTCTGGAGAGCAATGAGCCTCCGTATTATTCACCGATGGGTGTACAGCCGGGTGTACAATGCGTGTGTACACCGCATGGTAAGAAGCTCATTGAATATCAACGTAAAGCTGGAGAGGTTTCGTTTGATGAGATCCAAGTCCTGTCCAAATCCAAAACCCCGAGAGCTTTCAATTTAAGCTCCAAAATTGCTTCCAAATCCATACCGAATGCGATACATTGGACGAACTAAACAACGGGTTGGTGGAAATTGTTCACGCGGTCGTGTCGGAGTTCTTTAAGACGCACCGCAAATAGAACACAGCAACTCTCTGAGCATACACTCAAGCTTATGGCAGAACCAGGCTGCAGTCTTCAGTGGATATGTCGAGTTATAGCTTGCTTAATAAACAGATCTCCAAGCCAATACGTCACGATTGCGATCTTATAATACTAATAGTATTAGGAACGCAATAGAGCGGAACAAGGGCGCCAATGTGTTCGCAAGAGATCTGTCTATTGGACAAAGCCTGTTGACGATAAGTTCTATGGTCAATTATACACCTCATCGCGTAGTCCTCCTAGCATGACTAGTGATGCAAGAGCCCGTTTACATTATACCGAAAATATCCCGGATGTCAGCCTATTCGAGATCAGAATGGCTCTCAAACAGCTTAAGAGCAACAAGGCACCAGGGAGGACGGAATAATGACAGAGCTACTGAAAGCGGGTGGAATGGAACACTGGTACTTAAAGTCCTTCAGAGGCTGTTTAAATCAGTCACCCTCGAGGGTACTACGCAAGAGGCTGGCATGGGAGCGTAGTGGTGCTGTTCTTCAACAAAGGTGATAAGACCCTCTTGAAGAATTATAGGCCTATTTCACTGCTGAGCCACGTCAATAAGCTGTTTTCGAGAGTAGTTACAAACCGTCTGGCTCGTAGGTTCGACGACTTTCAACCTCCCGAACAAGCTGGATTCCGCAAAGGCTTTAGCACCGTAGACCACATCCATACACTCCGGCAGCTTATACAGAAAACCGAAGAGTATAATTGGCTACTATATCTAGCGTTTGTGGACTACGAGAAAGCCTTTGATGTTATAATTGTGACATTTGAAAAATATATAAAGAATGAACAAATATGGAAAAATACATCCCCGTAGAGTTTCTTGGTGCTCTCTTCTCTAACGGGCGTATTTCCGAAGCACCGAGAGATTAGATTAGAGTCAGAAGGGTATTTCCTTTTCCAGTGTGAGATTTAACTCTGTTGGCACATGAAAGGGAAATTTCCTTTTCAAACTCAAAGAATACTTAGTTTATCTAAATTTGGATTGATTTGATCTTTGTATAATATTTTATGTATATCTCTTTGTTCAGGAGATGTTAATTTTGACTTGTAAAAGTGCTATTATTTTTGCCTATTTACAATAAAATACTTTGACTTTGACTTTGACTTTGCCCCCGGTGAGGATGGTATAACTTCAGAGCTCTTGAAGGCAGGGGGGAAACCCGTACTTCGGGAGCTTCAGGGGTTATTTAGCACCGTCATTAACAGTAGTAGAACTCCAGAGGCGTGGAGCAGGAGTTTGTTAGTACTTTTCTTTAAAAGGGGATAAAACCCTTTTAAAGAACTACCGACCTATTTCACTCTTCAATCACGTCTATAAGTTGTTTTAGAGGGTCACCTCAAATCGTCTCGCAAGAAGACTTGATGAATTCTAGCCTCCTGAACAGAGGTTTCAAGGAGGGTTTTGCACCATAGACCACATACACACAGTTAGGTAGATTAAACAGAAGTCTCTTGCTTTTGTGGACTATGAAAGGGCTTTTTACTCCGTTAAAACCTGGGCGGTTCTGGAGTCTTTGCAGCGTTGTCAAGTGGACTGACGATACATCGAAGTGCTGAGGTTTCTGTATGACGCCGCGACTATGAGTGTCCAAGTACAAAACCAGCAGTCTAAACATATTCAGTGAGACAAGGCGTTGTTATATCCCCGATACTGTTACTGTGTGTGTGGCGAGAACATCTCACACAATTTGCCGATGACATAGTCCTAATGGCGGAGTCGCTGCAAGACTTGCAAAGTATGCCTACCAAACTAGTTGATGCTTCTCGACGCATCGGTCTCGGAATGAACATAGATGAGACCAAGATCATGTTTAACGATCTTATTAACCCGGAACCTTTTGCAGTCAATGGTGCACCTCTTGAAGTTGTCCAAAAATATGTTTACCTTGGGCAAATATTGCAATTAGGTAAGAACAACTTTAAAATAGACTTGTTTTACTGCCAAGAAACCGCAATAAGATCGAATTTTGGAGATAGCATAGACTGCTGACGAAAGTTTAGAAGCTAATCGATCTATGTGTGTGTGTCCCATTTAAGTTTACTGTCTAGATACACACCAAGGAATTTGACAGTCTTAACGATTTCCACATTTTTATTATTATAATTAACACATATTTCATCCATAAAATTCTGTGTACCAAGGGAGAATACCATAGCTTTGGTTTTCTCAACATTAAGAAGTGGCCTATTTGAGGCAAACTAATCACATATAATACCAATAGATGCGTTGACTAGTGGACTGAGCTGTTTCATGTTTTTGTGAGAAAAAACAACCGATGTGTCAACTGCGTACATAACCACCGTTCCTTTATCTTTTATGTAAGATAGCATGTCATTAACGTAAATATTAAATAGAAATGGTCCTACAATGGATCCTTGTGGGACTCCACATCTGAGACATAGTCTGTCTAAATACTCGCCATTAACCAACGTTTTATGATATCTGCCAGTAAGGTAGGAGTAGGTCAGTAATTTAATGGCAAAATCAGTAAGTCCATAATGACAGCTTATGCACTAATACTTTGTGGTTAACACAGTGAATCGCCTTAGACAAATCATAGAAGAGTCCTTGAGTTTTCTGTGACTTATCCAAAGATTCAACTATTGTCTGTGTCACCACATATATGGCATCAATTGTCATGCCATGTCCTCTGTCCTTATCAGGCGTGCATCATAATCATAACTCATGGCTATGTCGCCAAGACGCGAGTGACACTGCGTGACGCTTCACGACGCTGCTGTGCGGTACTACAGGCGTCTCCATAATCATAACTCAAGGCTATGTCGCCAAGACGCGAGTGACACTGCGTGACGCTTCACGACGCAGCTGTGCGGTACTACAGGCGTCTCCATAATCATAAGTCATGGCTATGTCGCCAAGGCGCGAGCGACACTGTGCGATGCTATACGCTGCATCGCGACGCAGCTGTGCGGTACTACAGGCGTCTCCATAATCATAACTCATGGCTATGTCGTCAAGACGCGAGCAGCACTGCGACACAACACGCTGCGACGCGACGCAACTATGCGGTACTACAGGCGTCTCCATAATCATAACTCATGGCTGTGTCGCCAAGCCGCGTGCAGCACTGTGCGCATACTTAAAACGAACGGTAGGCCGAATGGTTTAGTGACCTGGACTTTGAAGCTGACGGTCGCGGGTTCGAATCCCGCTGAGTGCATTTTTTTTTTATTGAGCATTAATTACCGTTTGGTGTTTTTTAATTTATCTTTATGTATTTTTTCGAGTCGTGGGAGTAGCTCAAAAACGCCAATTTGAAAAAAAAACGAAAAACTAAATCAACAAAAAAATACATTTAATTATAGAACCTGCTCACAAAATTTTCACGAGAATCGGTTGAAAATTGCGACCTGTAGAGGAGAACAGCCGGACAGCCGGACAGCCGGACATACGAAAGCATTAATGCCCAAGATGAAACTAAAACACTTCGCGCTCGCTTATTGTAAAACTAACATTACTAAACAAGGTGCTCCATAATTTTTCCAATCAACCTTAAACGAACTGACCAAAGTAAACGACTGATTCCACCGGTAGAAACCTAAAAGTGAGCAATTTACTGCATTTTGAGGAGCTATTCTACTCATCATGCCGAAGATCCTCTTCATATATTCACCAAATTTTTATGAGATACGTTTCAAATAAAAAAAAAACTATTTAAATCGGATCTAATAATAAGAGGAGATATTCAGTTGCCCACTTTTTGTCCCTTTTTGAGGTAAGTAAAAAAGGGGCAAAAAGGGGGCCCCAATCTAAAATCCCCGACGACTAAAAACTTCTGAAAATTATTTAAACCTGTATACCAAGTTTCGTTTAGGTCTGTACAGAAATGCAACCTGTAGAGGAGAACAGCCGGACAGACATCCGGAACCACATATGAAAGAATTTTTGCCCAAGCAGAAATGGAGACGCTTCGCGCTCGCTCGGTCAACTTTTCAAGAAATTAATAGCTGGGATTTAACTAGTACTAAAAAACGATGAATTATTTATATATAGGTGCACTAAAATTAGGTAATTACTACATTTTATACTGTCACATAAAGTATTATATACCTTCTAGCGCCCAATACTTGGTACCGAAGTAAGAGTAGGTATTGGGAGATGCGCCGAAGAGCGGCGCGTTCTGCATCAGCACCTCGTGGCCTGCATTGAGGTCAATGGAGCAGCGGAGGAATGCTTGTTAACTTCTGTTAACTAAACCACACTATACGACAAGCATTTCAAACACCGCATTTTGATATGATTAATTTAAAGGCTCACTGCAGGCGGCTGCCGCGGCAGCCGAAACTCAGTACCAAAACCGGTGTAAGCACGCGCGGGTGCACGTACTGCATAAACTGTTAAAATCATCTATCCATACCAATATATATAAGTGAAACGTTGTCTGTTTGTTTGTTTGTTTGATTGATTGGGGAGCTTTCACGCGATAACGACTGGACGGATTTTGATGAAATTTAGAATGGAGATAGCATATACCCAGGAATAAAACATAGAATACTTTTTATTTCGGAAAATTGTAAGTTTCCACGGGATTACTCACTGTAAGGAACGGTTGTCTTCACAGAATGGTCTGTGGTTGCCATGGAAACGAAATAACAAGCCTGTTAAAAAACATCAAGAGCATTGCTTTTAAACCTACTTTTGCATTGGTTTTTAATATCCTAGAAGAAAATAGGATTCTTTTTTTTCGCGATAAACAGTACTGCAGTCAGCGCGTACGATGTCGCGGGCCGGAAAACTAGTTCGTTTATAAAACAAACAAGTAAAATTATTATAAATAATACAAAAAACCCGACTGCGAACAAAACTATTGAATACGAGTTGACCGCCCGCAAAAAATAATCATGAAAATGAAAATGAAAATGAAAATTTTTATTAATAGCAAATGCTACATGTCAAGGAAAGAAAAACATTGTTCAAACAGTTGTTTTTAAAAATACGCTAAAACAATTTTTCAATTAATTCATAATTAGCTTACAAAAAATAAGTTCAAATAATTACAAAAATGTTCACAAATTAATATATAACAATATAAATAACAATAAAATTTATAGTTTTAAAAACTCTTCAAAATCATAGCATGGCCGTTCTAGAAGCCACAGTTTTAATTTTTGCTTAAAAATCGCGACGGAAGTTGCAGTCACGATACTATCAGGTATTTTGTTATATACTTTTGGTCCTACGACATAAACAGACATTTCAGACCTCCTCAAGCTGTGGGCTATGCTCATTAGCTTCGTTTTATTCCTCGTAAAATAACGGTGGTGCGCTCCAATCCGCTCATACATATGCTTATTTTCGTGAACGAAAACCGCGACCTGGTAGACGTGGATATTAGTGAGGGTGAGTATACGTTCGGACTTGAAATGCTCCCTCACTGATTCGTCCTGCTTTATACCTACGATTGCTCGTACGGCACGCTTTTGCAGTCGAAACGCGCGGATTCTGTCCGCTACGCGTGCCCAGAGTTCCGTACCGTACGGAGAGAACGCCGTGTATTGTGGCGAAATAGCAAGCTCTAACGACATCTTTGGAAGCCGTGGCGGCCAGTCGACGCAGAGCGAAGCACGCGCCTCCAAGCCGGGAGCACACACTGTCGATATGGGCGTCCCATTTGAGGGCGCTGTCTATTTCAAACCCTAGAAGCCGAGTGCGGGAGACCTGGTAAATTGAGATACCTCCTGTGTTAACACGTAGCTGTGGTGGGGATAGACCTCCCAAACTGAAACTTAACAGGCACGTTTTGTCTAAGTTCAACGCCAGACCATTCCCCCTAAACCAATTTGCTAGTTGGTGGACGACATTATTTGACCTCGCTTCCAATTCCGCAGTCGTTTGTCCCTTGATAACAGCAGCGACGTCGTCTGCATACATGAAAATGTCTGCACCGTCAATGGCCGTGGGAAGGTCATTCAGCAGAATGGTAAACAGCGTATTGGAGAGGCAAGACCCCTGTGGAACTCCAATAGAATTGGATAGTTCGGACGATCTTATTTTTCCACGGTCGCCCACCACGGATTGACTTCTCTGAGACATGAATGAGGATACCAGATTTAAAGCGGGTCCCCGTATTCCATAGTGGTGTAGTTTGCTCTCAATCAAAGAGTGGTCAGCTGTGTCAAAAGCGCGCGATAGGTCGCAGCACACGAGGGCGACCTAGTTGTGGCGCTCCCTCGCGCTCAACACTCGCCAGACCACCTCACGCAGAAGGGCTGTTGTGGATCGGCCTTTACAATATGCGTACTGCCTGTCTGATAGCGTGCTGGAATTGGACATAAAATTTATTAATCGTTGATTCAGACCTACTTCAAAGATTTTACTTAAACCTGGTACGAGAGATATTGGTCTATATGATTTCATAGCATTTTTACTGCCCTTTCCCTTGTATAGCGGGGAGATTTTAACCTTCTTCAGCGCGGTCGGGTATTTGGCTTGCTGTATTCTAGTGTTGTACAGAGTACTCAGCACATAGCACATATCAGGTATGACGTGTCTAAGCAGGTTGACAGATATATCATAAATATCTAAACTGCTCTTATTAGCTATATACTTATATAATATTTGTACGATCTCGCCAGGTGAGAAACGCTTAAATAGCATGTATGGTATGTAATGTGTATGCGTGTTCGTGTGTAGTGTGTGTGTGTGTGTGTGTGTGTGTGTGTGTGTGTGTGTATGTGCGTGTGTGTGTGTGCGTGTGTGTGTGTGTGCGTGTGTTACTAACTTCTTCTCACTTTAACGGCTGAATGGATTTGGATGAAATTTGTTTTTTTGTAGCTTAGTTTAATTGAGGTAGCTTGTACCCTGGATTAACACACTACTTTTTATCCCATATACATGAAACCACGAGTCACAGCTAGTATTTATATAAATTTTAATGTTTCTTATTTACTTCCATATCTAACTTTAATTTAATAGTTCAATTGCAACATTATTTACATGAACTCTACCTCTATCACTTCGTAAAATGCTCCAGTTACTGCATTCGAGTTTGGAGTCTTCAACCAAGCCGTCAAGGACTGTTTTTGTTATAGCTAACATCTCGTGTTCTACTAGCGATAAATTGTTTTTGTTATAGCTAACATCTCGTGTTCTACTAGCGATAAATTGTTTTTGTTATAGCTAACATCTCATGTTCTACTAGCGATAAATTGTTTTTGTTATAGCTAACATCTCGTGTTCTACTAGCGAAAAATTGTTTTTGTTATAGCTAACATCTCATGTTCTACTAGCGATAAATTGTTTTTGTTATAGCTAACATCTCATGTTCTACTAGCGATAAATTGTTTTTGTTATAGCTAACATCTCATGTTCTACTAGCGATAAATTGTTTTTGTTATAGCTAACATCTCATGTTCTACTAGAGATAAATTGTTTTTGTTATAGCTAACATCTCATGTTCTACTAGCGATAAATTGTTTTTGTTATAGCTAACATCTCGTGTTCTACTAGCGAAAAATTGTTTTTGTTATAGCTAACATCTCATGTTCTACTAGCGATAAATTGTTTTTGTTATAGCTAACATCTCATGTTCTACTAGCGATAAATTGTTTTTGTTATAGCTAACATCTCATGTTCTACTAGCGATAAATTGTTTTTGTTATAGCTAACATCTCATGTTCTACTAGCGATAAATTGTTTTTGTTATAGCTAACATCTCATGTTCTACTAGCGATAAATTGTTTTTGTTATAGCTAACATCTCATGTTCCACTAGCGATAAATTGTTTTTGTTATAGCTAACATCTCATGTTCCACTAGCGATAAATTGTTTTTGTTATAGCTAACATCTCATGTTCTACTAGCGATAAATTGTTTTTGTTATAGCTAACATCTCGTGTTCTACTAGCGATAAATTGTTTTTGTTATAGCTAACATCTTATGTTCTACTAGCGATAAATTGTTTTTGTTATAGCTAACATCTCATGTTCTACTAGCGATAAATTCTTTTTGTTATAGCTAACATCTCATGTTCTACTAGCGATAAATTGTTGCGCCACATGCGTAGTTTTGTTTTTAGACCGCGCACATTTTGATAGAACGCACATATTGAAGTTAATTTTAACAACCTTGTTTTTACGCTCTTGCGAGACCTTGAAAGGACTTATTGTAGCGTGCGGTGGCTGTTGAAGTCTTCCGAGCACCGGCGACATCAGCCGGGGCTGGTCTTTGGTACGGAATCCACGCCTTGATCCTGGCATTAACCGGCCAGACCTGAGATGAAAAGCATAAATCATAGGCAACAGCTGGCACTCCTATCTAGGATTTATAGACTCCTTTCGGAGTCGGCTCCTGAACTGTGCATAATCCTGTGGCACATAGCAGCCGTAGATAGCCTCTAACGTCGTCAACATTGAACTCCATATTCCACAGGTGCATGTATTCCGCGACTGTACCGCTTTCAGGGTCGTTACAGCTGGGCCTGCAGTTCCGCATAAGGAAGCTGACCGAAATATGAAATCTTAGATCCCAAGAACTCGCACAGGTTTGACGTGATATGATTATAAGATTATAAGAGTAAGTAGTATAGCATTTCGTTTCAATCTTAAAGGTGAATTATACTAAAAGATTGTAAATAATCATAATTGTAATGTTTTAAATTATCATAATCTATAAATTTTAGCGGAGATCATAGTCATTAAAAATAACTAAAATTATGATATTATAGAGTACAATAACACCACTTGTCTAGTTCTACGAACCGTGCATTAGCTGATCAGACTCATAACTAACGTCCTAGAGCACCACCGATATGTCAATGCAGGGCCGGCGCCGGCGCTGGCGCCTAGCTTCCCGGTACCGATATAATTGAATCTGCGCAAGAACCCCATCCATACGTATTATGCGCCCTGTATATGCCCGCGACTAGTGTCTCAGAATGTTGCAACGATTCAAAATGAGATAGACGGTGGGTGGAAAGACAGTGTTTGAGTTTCAAACGCGTGCACTTTAGACGTGCTCTCAGAGGCGAGCATTCGTGATATTTTAGAACCAACCCGCGCATGTATTCGTGGCTACAACAGCAGTGTGGTTTCGTACATGGAAAATTAAACTGTCGACAGCAAAAGCTAGAGTTAAATCACACTATCCATACCAATATATAAAAATGAAACGTTGTGCGTTTGTTTTTTTATTTGGGAAGCTTTCACGCGATAACGGCTGGACGGGTTTTGATGAAATTTAGAATGGAGATAGCTTATACCCTGGAATAAAACACTTTTTATCCCGGAAAATTTTAAGTTTCCACGGGAAAACTGGAAAATGTTGATTACTCACTGTAAGGAACGGTTGCCTTCACAGAATGGTCTGTGGTTGTCATGGAAACGAAATAACAAGCCTGTTAAAAAACATCAAGAGCATTGCTTTTAAACCTACTTTTGCATTGGTTTTTAATATCCTAGAAGAAAATAGGATTCTTTTTTTTCGCGATAAACAGTACTGTAGTCCGCGCGGACGAAGTCGCGGGCCGGAAAACTAGTTCGTTTATAAAACAAACAAGTAAAATTATTATAAATAATACAAAAAACTCGACTGCGAACAAAACTATTGAATACGAGTTGACCGCCCGCAAAAATAATCATGTATGGTATGTAATGTGTATGCGTGTTCGTGTGTGTGTGTGTGTGTGTGTGTGTGTGTGTGTGTGTGTGTGTGTGTGTGTGTTGTGTGCGTATGCTAGTAACTTCTTCACGCTTAAACGGCTGAATGGATTTTAATGAAATTTGTATGGAGGTAGCTTGTACCCTGGATTAACACATAGGCTACTTTTTTCCCAGATACATGAAACAACGGGGCGCAGCTAGTAATAGATAAAAAATATTTTCCTTACAATCCATTTCATTTCGTAATTTAAACAATATTTTATACTTTCTAGCTAGGTTGGGCAAGTTGTGTTATTGCTTTTAACGGGAGCACGCACATTTATGAGGTACGTTCTGAATTGGTTTCATAAATTATAACTTAAGAAAACGAGCAAGTTTCAGTACTGTTCTAAAAATGCCGCACCGTGTCACAGCAACAAAAAAGCGCATTGTGTATCGCGGCATAACCAGCGTCTAAGTAGCTCGCTAACATTTACATGACGCGCTCCCTGTCCACTCCGATAATTGCCCACCATTTCACATTGCATTATATGACCATTTTTTATTGTTAATAATAAAGTCAATTGAATATTAATAAAGCATAACTTCATAACAACAATAAACCAAATAAAATTTAAAGCTTTTTCAAACCGTTTCTTTTTTTTAAAGTTATCTCTATATACTAAAAACGTTAAAATGATAAAACTCATGAGAACTTTCATACTAAAGTTTATAGAATGTCATCTCAATTTGATTTATCTACACTTATATTGTAAAATCCGAATTATGAACTCAAAAATGGTGGCATAATGACATACATTACGCATTGCACGTCTCTAATAAGTTTATTTTTACATAATAACACAATTTTTTGAACTTAACGATTTAATAATATATATTTTTTTCCCATAAAAGCACTGGTTGGCTCCGCACCTACGAGAATTTTTGTCGTTTATTATCTATGGCGGCGCGTGCTAAACCGTAGGCGCGCGAATTCGCTGTGGATCCAGTCCACAGCGAATTTGCGCCATAATTTACTTTACCTTAGTACCTAACCAATTTAATATATTTTTGTTTATCAAAAGTTGTAGCTTATTACAAGTGGCTTAGTGCAGTATTAGTGAAGAGAATTTGACTCCACCTGACATTATGGAAACAGCAACGAGCATGACGAACGAGCTTTTACCAGAAAAATAAAAAAAAGGAAGTTTTTCTTTTTCATTAAATGTAAGTCCCTATTGCATGAGTGTAAATAAAGTAGTTTATGAAACGGCACATAACTAGTTATTAAAACACTTGAGTGATTCTATTAAAAAACTCTCCTACGGCTTGTTTTTTAAACTCACTCTCGTGTTTTAAGGCCCCTTATTATGCAACCATTTCATAAACTACTATTACTTAACCCTATTTGAGTCGGTATGGAACGGCAGGGCACCTGTAATTAAGCGGAGAGTCTTCGGAATAAAAATATTTGGGCGAGCCAAGTAAGGCATGTGAATAATCTGGGATCTCTTCGTCCTAAACAATTAGTAGCTGGCGCCACTCAATAGCAGATAAAAATGCCATTCATCGATTCACAGTGAAGCGTCCTTACGGAGAGCCACGGCGTTATCCCGCGCTGGGAACCGCGGCAATTACAGACGCGCGATGACGCCGCGTTTTTCTACCGAATGAAAATGTATGAGCAGCGGTCAGCGGCCGCCCCGCCTGCCCGCGCCTGGACTATTGAAACTTTTCCTCGCAGCCGGCGATCTGCTACTAATCCGCAATGTCGCGATGTATGCCGGCGACGTATATATTATACGAGTCCGCATTGCGATGGCGCCGCTGCCGTTACCTTAGCTCTCACCACCAATGCACTCCACTATGCCTCTTTTTTCAAATACACGTTTTTGTGTACTCGTATGTGTAACTGCTTAGTTAATTTAATCTTTTGTAACTCCAATTCACTTTCATATTCAATTTGCTATAACTTAAATCGTCAATGCTTACATCAGCCGGTGGTCATCAGTTTGGTGG
Source organism: Alsophila aescularia (assembly GCA_946251855.1). Lineage (NCBI taxonomy): Eukaryota > Metazoa > Arthropoda > Insecta > Lepidoptera > Geometridae > Alsophila > Alsophila aescularia. The sequence goes on along the minus strand of OX276383.1, from coordinate 51,883,683 downwards.
TAAATCAAGGTCTCCTAATTCTCATAACAGTTTTTTTTTTATCCTTTTGTGCCCAACTGCTTGGCAAAGGTCTCCTCCAATTCCTTCCATCTATCTCTATCTTCTGCAAGTTCAAGCAAATTTCCTTCGAAAGTATCGAGATCGTCGCGCCATCGCGTCCTTGGACGGCCTCGACGCCTTCGTCGGTCATTGGGTACCCGATGTGTGGCGATCTTTGTCCATCTTTTTGGGATGCATCCTGTTCACGTGACCCGGCTACTTCCATTTAAGCCTTGAAGTTTTTTCTTCTAAATCTGCATTACCTGTCATGGAACGCAGAATGGTATTTCTAAATCGATCAATTCGTTTTATACCTAGTATGCTGCGCTCTATTACCCGTTGACAAATCTTGAGTTGGGTGGTACCTCTGACATTCATTAAGTGACCAGATCTGGGTACCGTAGGTCTATTCTAACCTACGGTGCCCAGATCTGGATACACATGTCGATGAGTTTACGCTACAGAGAGATCGGAAGGTCTTCTTTCATAAACCACTTCATAGACGGTAGCTCTTCTAGGCGTTATCGATACGGTGACCGATTTCTTTGATTTTTCATGCGTTTCATCGAAGGATGCTAACTGGCCCAGATAGACATACTCATCGACATAATGTATCATTTGCCCATCAACCTCGACCCTACGCTATATGTTGTTGGTCATCTGCGTTTTAGACTGCGTTTTAGACCTGTTCATCATAAGTTCCACCTCAAAGCTTGCCATGCTCAGTTCTTGTAGCATTTTCTCAAGCTCAGGTGCAGATTGGGCAAAATGAACAATGTCATTCGCAAATCTTAGGTTCATGATACGATTGACGAAACCTCTTCTAGGGTATTGGGAATAATTTGGGAGAAAGCGAGTCACCATGTTTTACGCCTTTGTATATTGGAAATGAAGGACCGGATGATTTAAGTTTGATGTCTGTTGTATTGTGACGATATCAAACCTCTTTCATCATAATCATACCCATTTGATAGTTTGTCTATATTAATTCTAAATTCAAATAACCTGTCATTCCTAGATTGTCATTGATGCATTGGCCCAACTCTATAGTGAGGAGTTGCGATTTTGTAAAACAAGATTTCGTTATAATAATAATTGTGCACCAGCATATATAGTACTATGTTTTTATTATTACCTCACGCCGATTCCTGATGGTGAAATTACTTTAATTGGAAATACCATAGTACCAAAACTGTGGGTTCGAAGAAGTGTACCTCAAAGTTATGTCAGCTGTGAGCCTATTATCTTCCATATGAGATAAATCTACTACCCATAGCCAATAGGATGGCTCGCACCACTAAGTTTCTTCTGCACCTACTATAAATTATTAGACTTATTAGTCTGTAGTTTTTTATATTAGACATATCACCTTTTTATGTAATAGGACGATGTTTGAGTGGCACATGTTTTCAGGCAGTTTTCCTGTTTCCAATATGGTATTTAATAAGTTAGTGAGGGGTGGAAGTAAAGATTATGAACCTATTTTCAAAGCCTCCATCGTGACACATATATCATGGTTTAAAGCTTTGTGAACTTCTTGGCCCGTTATAGAAGTAATAGTATCAAGACGGAAGTATTGTATGTCTTCTTCATTTTTTGAACTATCGGAATACACTACTACTACTACACTACTATCTTCCGTTGTAGCGGTAAGACTGTGGAATGCGTTGCCAATAGACATAAAAAGGGCAACTTCTAAGGGTATGTTCAAGCGCCAAGTTCGCAACTTTTATGTCGAAAAGGTTCATCATTCATAATTTCTCTCATTTTTTTATTTTTTTTTGTTCCTAGATATATGTATGGATTCTTTAAAAACTGTTTTTTTTTAATTATCTTCTTTCTTTTTCTCCTGTCGTACTTAATGATAAATGATAATAATATTATTATATATTTTTTATATATATTAGTGTATTACTTATAATATTCTTATGTATTCTTTTATTTATTCTTAAAATTTTAGTTTATAGCTAGGTACTTATTTCTATTCACTTAAGTTATTTATTTTTTTACTGCACCGCTACCATTTTTCTTGCACTTCCAGGTTGACTGGTAGAAAATGCTACTTAGCATTAAGTCCTCCTTGTACATTGTATTTGTGTACTAAAGAATAAATAAATAAATAATAATACATTTTTGTTTCTAGAAGTTAGTGCATATTTCCATTATTTTATCTCTTTTATTGTGTTTTTTTCTTTATCATCTTGTAAGCTGTTAATCCATCGCCTTCCTGTTGAAATTCCCAGTTTAGCTACTCTTAATGAAGTATTTCTTTCTATTGTAACTTTTACTAGATCATAGTTATGTTTCTGTCTGTCTGGCAACTGACAGATGGCGAATAGCCAAGCTAACCAAAAGGTATATCCTTAAGGTCGTACAGGTTTAGGCACCGACCTCGGCACACTCGGATTATGAGCTAGAAGATATGTTTGATGATATATCGTCGACCTTGCATAACCCCACAAAGGCCCACTACAACGTTATCATGGGAGAATTTAACGTCAAAGTGAGAGTACAGACACAGTACATATATTAGTTCTGTAAAGACTAATATATGTACTAGTACTGTGGTACAGACTTGTGTTGAGTGAATCGAAAATAGGTCCGGCTATGGAACCAGGAATCACAGAGACCAAATGCAAGTTATCTTTTTGGAACATGAGGGCTACTTCTTACACAACTGCCTAAAAAAAGGAGTGTATTGTTTTTAGCATTCATGTATGTATGTGAGTTTCTTTTTATCACCATAACTTTTAAATGCTTGAACAGATTTAGACGTATGGGGTATCGTTAGAATCCTTACATCCCCCCGAGTAACATAGGTTTTTTTTTAGAAAACTTTCAGTATGGTGGCAGTATGGCACTATTTTAATACTCGAAAAAAAAATTCGATGTTTACAATATGGGTATCAAATTGAAAGTCTTGATAAGCACATTCCAACAGTATAGAATTTATTGGCAAAAGCTATTTTTTGGCAGAGCAGGCGTGTTTTTTTTTTAGCTTTTAAGCTAGTTATTGATGAATTCATTCTTCAAAAAGCAACCCCAGAGTAAGTGTGACTGAAAATTAGATTGACTTCATAGTGACGGACAATAAGCACGTATTCAAGGATGTCTCATTTATCAATAGGTTTAATACCGGTACTGAACTTATCCGAGGCTTCTTGACGACCATACGCTTGAAAGATGCCATCTGGTGAAGTGTACGCTCCAACCCATCCTGCTCCAAGTCGCTGTTGGATCAGAACGGTTCCAACTCAAGTTGAAAAATCGATTCGCTGACTTGGAAAGTCAGTTCCCACTAGTTCTATTGGTTGTTCCATTGATAGACCCACAATCAACTTTAGACGAGGAACTTCAAAAAGTTGTGGGAATCCTTAGGAAGGAAGGCATTAGATTTTGTCAGCTGCAGCGTACGGGCATGAAGTCTGAAATTTCGGAGGAGGCTCTTTGGCTTATGGCTGAACGACGAGAGCAACAGCTAGCCACAGAAAACTGAACTCATTTAAAAAACAGTAAGCTGGAGTGATGTGACCTGCGATGCTCAAACACACGCCGAAAAGAAAAGGCAATTGAGCAAACTCGGGTGCAATAAGCCTTCGACTAGCAAATGAGTAGATCCCACCTGACGACCAATAATGGCACAACTGTCGTCTCTAAACTCCTTTCTGAGAACGAAGACTTCTATGGCCGATTGTACGACTCACATATTTCTAGAACCGAACCCAGCACATTGGATTTCTGCGCAATACTGACTTGCCACTATAATGATGAACTGCCCGACGTCAGCCTTGACGAGATTGAGATGGCGCTTAAGCAACTTAAGAATGGAAAGGACCCCGATGAGAATGGCATAACTTCAGAGCTCTTGAAAGCAGGAGGGGAAACTCGTACTTCAAGAGTTTTAGGGGTTATTGAGCACAGTTATTAGCAATGGAAGAACTCCAGAGGCGTGGAGCAGGAGTTTGGTAGTACTCTTCTTTAATAATGGTGATAATACTCTTTCAAGGAACTAAAGACCTATATCACTATTGAGCCAAGTCTAAAAGTTGTTTTCGAGGGTCTTCTCTCAAGAAGTCTTGACGAATTCCAGCATCCTGAGCAAGATGGATTCGCGGAGGATTTAGCACCATAGACCACATACACACAGTGTGGCAGGTTATACAGAAGTCTTAAGAGTATATCCAGCCCCTGTGTCTTGCTTTTGTGGACTACGAGAAGGCCTTTGACTCTGTTGAAACCTGAGCGGTACTGTAGTCGTTGCAGTGTTGTCAAGTGGACTGGCGATACATCGAAGTGCTTAGGTTTCTGTATGATGCTGCGACTATGAGTGTATATGTAAAAAACCAACAATCTGAACATATCCAACTGTGCAGGGGAGTGAGACAAGGGGATCCCCAAAACTGTTCACTAATGCCTTGGAAGATATGTTTAAGACACTGGATTGGAAAGGAATGGGCATTAATATCAATAGCGAGAACATCTCATAATTACGATTTGCCGATGATATCGTCCTAATGGCGGAGTCGCTGCAAGACTTGCAAAGTATGCTGAACAATCTAAATGATGCTTCTCGACGCATCGGACGCATCGGTATCGGAATGAACATAGATAAGACCAAGATTTTGTTCAACGATCTTATTGACCTGGAACCAATTGCAGTCAATGGCATACCTCTTGAAGTTGTCCAACAATATGTTTACCTTGGGAAATTGTTGCAATTAGGTAAGAACAACTTTGATAGGGAAGCCAACAGAAGAGTTCAGCTGGGTTGGGCAGCATTTGAGAAGCTTCGTCAAGTCTTCTCTTCTTCGATACCACAGTGCCTGAAAACGAAAGTCTGAGTCTGATAAGTGCATCCTACCAGTCATGACCAAAACGTGGATACTCACGGTCAAACTAGACCACAAATTTAAGGACGCTCAGCGAGCTATGGAGAGAGCTATGCTAGGGGTTTCTCTGAAGGACAAGATTCGTAATGAAGATATCTGGCGGAGAACCAGGGTAACTGACATAGCTCAAAGGATAAGCAAGCTAAAGTGGCAGAGGGCTGGTCACATTTCCAGAAACCTGATAACTTTTGTGGGAGACGAGTTTTCGAGTGGAGATCACGTTTAGGCAAACGTACTGTAGAATGGCCTAATTGCGGAAAAGAGCCCGCATATCAAGTATTAAGTAGGACGCCCTGTGGCCAGGTGGAGTGACGACCAGCGAAAAGAGGCTGGAAAAAAGTGAATGAGGAGAACGGAAGACCGAGCTCAGTGGCGTATATTAGGAGAGGCCTTCGTCTAGCAGTGGACAGATATAGGCTGATGATTTCATTTCTTTCATTTCATTTATTATTTGCTTTAATGTACATCGAAGGACAGATCTTAATTTAGTCAGAAGGGTAAATACATCATACCCGGTAAGGGCGTCGCAAAACAGGTTATAAATATAAGTAGTATTATTAGTTATTTTAGTTTAATGAATCATTATAATATTATTAAGTAGGTATGTTAGTGTCAATTACTTTATTACAATTCTTAATTATATATTTACATTACAATTCTTATTTAATAATTACATTATATATATTACTATTACATCAATTTCATTACGTATTATGTCAAATTCAATAGGTAATAAGTAAATTTTAATAATATGTCAAGTTTTCAATTTTAAATATTCATTAATGTCATAAAATACATTGTCCATAAGCCAATTCTTTAAAACATTTTTAAACACATTGTTAGAAAGCTCCTGGATATGCTTTGACAAATGGTTAAAGACGCGAATACTAGAGATATATGTGCTTTTATCATATATTTTTATCTTAACTCTAGGAAGGTACAAACTATCATATTGCCTCATATGCATTTTCCTCATACGCATGTCAGACTTTTGAACATATAGATCTAAATTGTTTTTAACAAACAAGCACAGCTCCAATATAAATATTCCTGTAACAGTGAGGTACCTTTTGTCTCTAAAAATTTGTCTTAAAGATTCATCCCTTTTCATACTGTAAATTATTCGCAGGCTTCGTTTCTGGAGCGCAAAAGTACTGTTCACATGGACCTGATTTCCCCAAAAAATAATACCGTAAGTTTGTAATGGATAAATATCAACATAGTAAGCGCTTCTGGCGACTTCAACGGAAGTAACATCAACCAAAACTGGCAGGGCATAACAGCAGCTCGTTAGTTTGTAATTAATTTTATCAATTTGTGACTTCCAATTGAGGTTTTCATCAATTGTTAAGCCCAGAAATTCAGCCTCCCGAACTTTGCTCACTTGTGTGCCATCAACTTTAGTGTCAAGGTCAAGTGCGGGGGTTTTATATTTATTAAATTGAATCAGCTTCGTTTTTGAAAGGTTGGTTTTTAGGTTTAAGGTTTCCAACCAGGTCATTATTTGCCGAATTGTCCGACAAATTTTACTTTTATATTCAGCAAGAGAGAGGCTATCATTAATAATGAGTATGGTAGCATCATCTGCGAAGAGTACACAGTGGTGTTTAGTGATACTAGGCATTTCGTTAATGTAGATTAGAAACATCAGCGGACCCAGTATACTGCCTTGAGGCACGCCTAGTGAAATTACCTCTGGTTTGGACTGAATGATTTCCACGGTTTTATTGTTCTTATTGAAGCAAGTAAGTATTGTGGACTGTACTCTATTTTTAAAATAGGACTGGGACAAAGCATTCGCGGTTCCGCGAATACCAACAGCTTCTAGTTGTCGTATAAGAATGGAACCAAGCAATCAAATGCCTTGGTCATGTCCAGCAGGAGGGCCCTGCATTGTTTTTTCTGATTTATGGAGTCCCATACTTTTTGTAATATTGAATAAACGGCCATCGATGTGGACTTTTCCTCACGAAATCCAAACTGAAACTTTACTACTAAAAAAATATTTTTCATTAAGATAATTGATGGTTCTATTATTTATGGCATGTTCAAAAATTTTTGAAAACGCCGGTAGTAAAGCTATTGGTCGGTAATTGTTGGGTTATCTTTAGCTCCTTTTTTTATGCAGGGGTTTAACTAAACTCACTGTTAGGTTTTCAGGAAACATCCGGATTCAAACATCATATTTATTAAAAAGGAAAGAGGTATCGCTATGAAAACTACACAAGCTTTATTACGTGCATAGTTATACCATCTGCTCCACTGCTTTTCTTATTTTTAAGCTTTCTTACAATTGACACTACTTCATCAGCATCTGATGGTTTCAAAAAAATACTATTACAGGAAGATGCGAAAGAAGGTGTCTAACTAGAATTAATATACCTGTCATCAATGGTCTGTGATATAAATAGATGATTGAGAAAAGTTGCAATGTGAAGTTGGTTTGTAATTGCAATAGTGTCATTATTGATCGTGTCAACTGTCTGTTTTATGTCATTTGAAGGTTTTGTGTGCATTTTGATAAGACCCCAGGTTGCTTTGGCCTTATTGGTACTTTTTTGTAAATATTCCATATTAGCTAATGTTTTGGAGCGTCTTATTTTGGATTTTAGCGCTCTTTTGTACGTTTTGTAGAAACAAACATTCCCTTTTGACCTACATTTTTGTAACTGAAGGTACAATGAACGCTTTTTCTGACAGGATTTGACTATTCCTTTAGATTTCCAATTTGTTTTTTTTTTTATATGTTACTTTTACCTTAATGGTGGGAAAACATAAGTCGTATACCATTTTAAATATTTCATAAAATTTGTTGTAATCTTGGTCCATATCTACTTGGTCATATACTTCTGCGAAACTTATTTGAAATATATATTTAACGAATATATAGATGTTAGCATCAATCATCTTCCTATACTCAAACCAATACTTCATGATATACCCAACACTACAGGGAAGATCTATTAATTGCCCTCTGTGGTGTGATAGGCCAGTTAACAATACCTTAGATTCAGACTTCTTTGTATTTGTGATTATGTTGTCAAGACATGTCTGGGAGGTTGCAGTAATTCGTGTAGGCTCACTAATAGTGCATTTCATATTGTAAGAATTTAAGTAGTTAAGAAACAACTTTGTGTTATTATTATTAGTGTTGTTTTGTTATTATTGTTTTCAAGAATATCTATATTGAAATCTCCTACAAGTACTATTTTTTTTTTAACATTCCTAGCCTTACGAGTCATTTTATAAAGAAGTTTGTCAAGTCCATCGAAAAATACATTTATGTTACTATGAGGTGGTCTGTATATGCATACTACATTAAGATTTAGTTCAATAATTGAGATTCCACAACATTCAAAGTTTCTTTATAAAGAAGAATTTTATATCCAGTCAAGATTGTGGTACTGCAAAGACTTTTTAACAAAGATGCAAACACCACCTCTCTTACGAAGACATCTCGAGTAATTAGATGCAAGCTCATATCCTTCAATAAGAATAGTGTTTATTTCATTTGGCTTTATAAAAGTCCCCGAGAAACATAAAATGTCAATTCTAAAATTAAATGTATATTGATAGGTTTCAATGTCATATATTTTGTATTGAATGCTAGCTATATTTTGATGCAATATTTTAAATGTATTATCCTTATTAACGAAAACATGTCATGTCAGTGTTAGTCTTGCTGGTGTTATCAGTGCAGGAGGTATTATTTGTGTCAGAGATAGGGACGTTGCTAAAATCATTGAGTTCAGTCTGCGTGCCTATCGATTTGTATGATTTTTGTGTTACTCTTTTCGTTACGCTTGTTCTAATCTTACTAAGACTCAGCCTATACTCATAGTATTTACGCTTGTGTTCTATATGAAGAATTTCTTTAAGTATGCATCTTGATAAATTGAGTGCACGATGACCTATCAGTGATCCCCGAAACAAACCCTGCAAATAGCCAGCAAAACATGACCATTCAAATTAATCACACAAGAATTTAAACATTGAGTGGAGCCTGTTTGTATTCAAGTAACTGTTAGCGAAAACTTCTGTCAATATTACATTTGTGTTATGCAACTCATTCAAATAGTAATAAAGATGAGATTTAAGTTTAGTGCGATTGTCATCGTTGGATCCTCCCACTAGTATGACATAATCACTTTTGGTGAGGGATTTACAAAAGGCCAGGTTAGAATCAAACATCTGCTGAACTTGAGCTCCCGGCATTAATATTGAGAGGACCTTAAACTCCGGGCCAAGGAGAGCACTTAAATTTTTAATTAGGCCTTTTCCCTCATCGTCACCTATGATAGTGACATTTGTTTTTTTTATCTTCAGAGGATTAATAGGGTTGTGAGAGAAGGAACTGGTATGGTTGCTTGATAGTCGCTTACATGTGTTGGACTGGAATGTTGAATTGGATGATCGTCGAAATTCACCTTATGAGAATGGTGTTGGTGTTGGCAAGTTCTCGGATACCTTTCGCCCAGGTGTTTTGAGACGGTGCTTGCGGGCCGACGAAGTAGGAGTGTTTGTGATTTCAGGAGTGCCAGCAGTGTTTATTAGCTTGAGTGCTTTTATTGTTGTATTTTTCTGCTCAGATATCCTCTTAATTTCTGTATTTTCTAAGCTCAATCTGTCCACCTCTGCATTAGCTATTACTAGCCTCTCCTGTGTTTGCTTTAGTTCATCTTTCAATTCAGCTACTATTCCAGAGTTATTATCAATGGATGCATTAGGTAAACTTCTTGAAGAACTGTCTAGTAGTAAGGAGTTGTAAGTACTACTTTGATCTTGTTATGTTGGTGTAGATCTAAGAGTGAATGTAAGGAATTCGATCGACGTTTTCGTTGGAAGCATTTGATTGAGGAGTATGAGTTACTGGTGCCTGCATAGTGCCCTCATTATTGAGTATCATAGCAAGATCTACATTTCCAGGAGGATAATTTCATCTTTTCCATAATATGATATCGTGTGTATGAAATGCCAGCTCTTTCCAAATCATACGATACATGACAATATGCACATTTGATGTATATTTTCCTATCATCTGAGTTTTCTCTGTCCTGGTTGTTACCTCGTAAACCTCGAAACATGTTCATATTTTCGAACTACCAACGCCCTCTATTGCAATTTGTGTGAATCTTATCACAAAAACAAATCTATATCTAGACTATGTAATAGTCAATCTATGGCACGTCAACTATAAGGCCGTTCGTATTGAAGCAAAAAGATAAAAAAAAACAATCGATTCTGCCCTAAAAACGCCTTTTATTCAATTCGAACGCAGGGTATGAATACACTTCCAGCAGACTCAACCAATGTCAATGTCATCACATCAATCAGCTGTTTCAAGTACCCGTATCTTCTTTGTAGTTTGTGTTTCAAGTACATGGACCGTCATTGCAATTCAGAAAAATATTAGCATGTCGTAAATGTTTTTTAAAGGTGAATCAACGTTTTTAGTGTGATTTCGTGGGTGGAAATGGCAAATAAATGCTCACCAGATGATATGCTCCTGATATTATTGAGTGGGTCCAATAGCTGAATGAGTGTCCGTTGATCACAACACTTGCGGAAGTTAGAAATTTACGTTTTATGAATTTAATTCGATTAATTATCACATCGATGACTTCTCAATATTTACGCGGCTAGGGTTGCCAGCAACTCTCCATGATGATGATAGAGTTAAGTTTACGAATATCTTTTCGGTTGCTATTCTTTTCTTTTCTAACTATGGTGTTGTATTCTGCAGTGCAAATTTCAAAGTCTTGTCTAATCTGTATTAGTTTATGTGTTTCTCTTGATAATTTTGCTTTACTTTTCTTGGTAGATTTTGTTTTCTTCATGCTATTTTGTATTTCTGTCACAATAAATCAGAGGAATATAAAATGTTGATGATCAATATACTAAGTACATACTGATCATCAACATTTTATATTTCTCTGATTTTCAGACTTTTGAAAGAGATAGAAAGTTCTAATGAATGTTCCGAATGTTTTAATGTGAACTTTAAGTGGTTTGCTGTTCGTTTTGTGAATAGTTTTATGCGATGAATTTTCAGGTCAAATCATACTTAAGCGTGAATTGGTCTATAGTCAGAACTTTAATTCAATTTGTTAATGCATGACACATCTTTGATTATTTGCATATCAGAGGTGAAGTCTCTTTAAATTTTAGTGGTACCATTTGGTGAGACCGACTTCCATCGTCTCCGAGTCTATTTACTAAAATAAAGTATTGGCAACTTTCATACTCTGTCCAAAGGCAAACTGGAGTAGTTACAGTTTCCAAGACCGAAATGTCCTAGAATATTTTCGGAATCTGTATTGTGCCTTTGTCCGACTTCAGCATTAAAATTGCAGAGGAGCATGTTCCATATGACATGGTTTTCTTCGCAAACTCTGTTAAAAAAGTCATTGTAGCCCTCGACTTCTTCAACAGTATATACAGATGGTGGTGCATACGTATGTATGAGCGTTAGGGTATTATTGGGAGTCACCAGAAATTTAAGGACGGCTATTTTTTCTTAATATCCGACAAACTCAATATATATTATCTTTCCAATTTTTAGCTACAAGAAAACCTACACCATGACTTTCGCTGGTATCACCAAAGTAGAAAAATATATAATTGTCCCGCTTTTCTGTCTGTTCAACTTGTTTCTTACCACTGCTAAGCCTAATATGTCCCACTTGACTTCTTTGAGTGCATTCTCAAGCTCTAATAGACGCTCGTCCTTCATCAAGGTGCGGACATTATATCAGTATCAGTATCCGTTATAACATGAGCTGTGGTTGTAGAACGGTGGAAGAATCCCGCCCGAGATTCTAAGCCCAGTATCCTTAACTCCAGTATTGGGCCAGCGTCCTTCTCCACCAGCACAGCCGCTGAAGTTGCCGGTCACTTGGGGCCTGTCTAATTCATTTCTATTGTCTCGTAACGCTTAAAAGAGATAATAGAAATAAGACTTCTTAGATCTTTGGGTCAAGAGTTTCGAAACTGTGTAGGAACGTTGAATTATGACATAAAACCTCAATTAAGGACCAAATAAATATTGCATTGAATTATGCTTATACCGAGATATTAAATTACGCTTTAGTAAGTAATTCAACACTATGTCCTTGGTCTATGGCTTACAAACTCCTTACAGGATGTCGTGTTATTCTAAGCCGTTCAACGTCTACGGTTATAGAATCCAAGGAGATCTTTAATTGCCATACATGAACTTTGAGATTCAATTTTACCCATATCTGCTACGCATATCTGTTATTTATTTGAGTGAACATTCATTATAAAAGGAGAAGAGAAGTACCTACCTTAAATTGAAAAAGTATTGTGTGAAAGCGCGTGAAAGCACATCTCCTTTAAGCACAGAACACTTAATAATAAGTTTAAGTCAAAAATGCGGTGGTGTATACTCTGCAGATTTGATATAGAATGTAAGGAATTGATACCCTGGAGGGCAATTCTCACGAAGTGATATAAATATCACGATAGATATATAGATATATATAAATATCACGATAGATAGATATATAGATATATATATATCGTGATCACTTCGTGAGAATTGCCCTCCAGGGTATCAATTCCTTACATTCTAAAAAAATAAATGTCGAAATATCCATACATTTTTCGATATATATCGAAAAATGTATGGATATTTCGACATTTATCTACTGTAATATTTATATCACGTCGTGAGAATCGCCCTCCTGTTCCATAATCTTAGATATTTTATGTAAACAAAGAGAATAACAGTGCAAAAAAACTGCCTTAAAATCGTGCAATCCATAATTTTAAATAGAAATTTGTTTTACTTATTTTGAAAGAATAATATGATATTCTTGAATTAGTGAACGGTTTTTAAGCTTGTACTTTTGCATGATAGTCATTCTAAACAAATTTAGACTGAGCCAAAGTTTTTTTCGTGCAATTATTTTTCTTAGACTGGGAACACTGCAGGGATTCAAAACATTTCGTTCAATCGCTACCGTTTTGTTATTTGTTTTCTATTTTGTTTTTCTATGTTTTTGAATTTGATACCTTTCTCCCCGTCACTTGGCTACCTGTCACTGCCCTCACAGACACAGTTGTTCAAAACATGAGCTTAACTAAACGTGATCTATGTTTTAATTTCAGGTATTTTCTATATATTTTTTACCAATAAAAACCATAAATTTTATAAATTTACAAAATAAATTTTATTTCTGGATGGCTTGACCACAGGTCTGAAAGCTCCAACAGGCAAAGGCAGACGACTAATAATAAGCCATACAGGCAGCGAAGAAGGTTTTGTTGAAGGTGGTTGCTTGTCTTCCAGTCCAAAACAAATAGTGCAGATTATCACTAAGAAATGAACTCTGAGTGCTTTGAAGAATGGATAATACAGGAGCTTCTGCCAAAGTTAAAACAAGATTCAGGTTTGGTACGGTGTCTGGTCAATTCATAAAAATAAAGTAATATATTTTACTGTTTTATTTACGTCTTCCTAAAACTATCTACTTTTAGTATTTTGGAATTTAAAAAACCATCTTCATACTTCATACCCTACTAATATTTTGTATGCAAAAGTTTGAATGTTTGTTGTTTAATCAGTAGCGTTGTAGCTCTTAAAGGCATAGAATAATAGAACAAGATAGACCACAATTAAAATGACTCCCCAAAAAAGGAGTGTTATGTTTTAGAGATCATGTAGGTATGTCTGTATCTTTGTGGGAGAGTTTGTTTACTCCACCATAACTTCTAAACGGCTCAACCAATTTAGATGTGTGTGGTACTGCTAGAATCCTTAGATTTATTGGTTGACATAGGCTATTTATCTATAGAACTGGTATAAACAATTCAATTTATTACGGCACGGCTGTCATATTTGTTTCAATAAAAGGTTTTATTTTTATCTTTATTTAAAGCAAAGCCGGCGGAAATAGAAACAAAAATATATTTCACAAGTGAAAAATGTTTTGGGCAACTGTCAGTGACTTCACGTGACATTTCTTTCTTTACATAAAATATTTAAGAGTATGTAACAGGGTGTAATCACTTTGTAATTGACAAACATTATGAAATCTGCGGAATAGAAATAAAATGTTTAAAACTTTACGTGCTCTGCATCTACAGAACCCCTAAATCGGATGTCAAAGGATTCTCTGAAAAATTGCAATTTACCCTAATCTAGAACGAAAACGCTATAAAATAATAGTTTTTGGCGATTTTTATATTAATACAATAGTTAAAGGTAAAGATAGGAATAGTTAAAGGTTAAAGGAGAAGCACACAATTTCAAGAATTATGAATTTTATTATTGTTATCAAATTATGGCATGACGTTGCATATTCAAGACCCAACGCGTCTTCATAAATGTATAGATAATATTTTTAGTAATGTTCCAAAACATTTTTTTGTTTATTTGACCACAACACTGCACAAGTAGCTATTTTTGAGGACATGACTTTGGCTAGGCGCATTGAGCATTACTTCAAATTGTATTACTGATGTGTGAAAATATATTGTTAATAAGTTCTATAACTCCCTATGTGGTTAGACTTTTTCTGAAATCTTTGTTTCAAAGACCTTTGACAAAATTATGCCTTTAATACTTTTCGCGATATTGTGATATTATTTTATAAACTATGCTTTCCAACTGTCAATATCAAATCTAAAATAATTACAGGGCTAAGAATAAAGTGCAAGACAAAATGCACTAAGGTATAAAAATAATAAAAATAAAAATCCTACTTATAAAAAGTCGCTTATCGCATAATCGCCCAACTTCTGGCCAAGTATACACGCAAATGTGTGAATCTCGGAAATGATTTAAAGGTCGATTGAAGTGGTGCCAAAACAACCAGGACCAGATTAAGATGGACTTAATCGCAAACCAAAGAGCCTCGAAAATTTCAGTCAATTTTGGGAAACTACTGGTAAGCTTGATATCAAGCCTGTTTTTCCAGTAAGTGTCGGTGGAAGACACGAACATAAGGCGATCGCAAATATGTTTATGGAGCATTTTAAGGTGCGATCTCCGCTTGGCCCGTCATCTATGATGGATGACCGATTCTGCGTTTGTCGTTCAGGGAGAAGAGCCACTACTGCGTTTCTCGGCTAAGCAAGTCCATTCTGTTACTAAAAATATGATCAGAGGCAAATCTGGACACGACAAAATCAGAACAGAAATACCGTTATGAAGTCATAACTAAGCTAAGATCTAAGAAAACTACCAGAAAAATTAAATTTAGGAAAATAACCCTAGTACCTATGGAAATGGAAATTCAGTTGAGTTCAAACAACTCTGTTTTTCATAACCGTACAGACATTATATGAAGTTATGATAGAAAATGTAATGGACTTACTAGATGCAGGTATAATTAAAGATTCGCAGTCTAATTACGCTTCACCAGTAGCTTTAGTCAAGAAAAATAATAGAGATAGTAGGCTTTCCGTAGACTACAGGTCACTAAACCCACCATCAAAGATAGTTTCCTGTACAAACAACTGAATTCGTGGGCAAATGTCTTTACATGAGCTTTGATTTAGCGCTAGACAAAGTACTGCGTTCTGCTGATGCTAGAAAGTTTACAACATTTATTATATTGACGGGCTATGAGAATGCCTCACACAGTACAAGACACTACCAAATTCAGTTATTACAAACTTATAAGAAGAGTTTAGTGCCCGAAATAACTAGAAAAGTATTTGAAAATAACTGAAGAAAAGAGAAAGCAATAAAATAACAAGAAAAAAAATTAACCAGGTAAATGGTTAATAAGTAAATACATTAAAATAAGAAGGAAGCACGGAAATATCAAAAGGAAAAAAAAGAAGAAAAACTATGGAAAAATGCAAATACTCGTACTAATTCTGAGACGGAAATTAATCTTAAGATTGAAGTTTTGTATGCTGGACTCTACAAGTAGTGCAAGTTTGTCTTAATTATTGCTCTAATATCTGCAGTATAAAGGGGATGAAAGGTTCTAAGAATCTTGATTTAGGTTTTTTAACTTTGATACAGATTCTGCTAATAGCGCTAAGAATATTGTGGATACGCAAGATATGGTCGATCTGTTAGAAATTTAATCCATCAGCAAATATTAGTAGTCTATTCAGCTGTACCCAAAGAAGTCAACTTCCCCTAATGTGTTTTTGTGAATACCTCATCGGTATTCACATTTGCAGGATGGCCGATGTTACGCGCCACTACCCCAGTCGAGGACATCGGGTGCTTTCGGAATCACTCGGCGACGCTCGGCTGCGCCGGCGCTAGGCAGGCAAGAAGCGATGTCACGCCACTCTCGAAAATCTATGGTCGCGACGGTCGTATGATTGATTTGTGTGCGCTAAATTGGATATTTAGGTGTACGAGCCTTCGGCTTGACCCACTGCGAGATTAACCCTTTGAAACATCAGCGCCATCTAGTAGTTTTCTTCGAAGTACTGTATGAATCATGCAATTGGTAGTGGGGAGTCAGCGTGGCGGGGGAAACCGGTCGCCATGTTAGTCAGTACGCTTATGAATCTCGGCGTCGTCGGTAGTGTATTAACAGGGACGAGAAAATTCATCTTCAAAGTAAATAAAATTCAACTAAGTACATTACAATGTGAGTGTCACTAGTTTATTAGTGAAACAGCTTTTTGAAATCGGTGTTTTTATTCAGTCATACGTATACCGTTACCGGTCACGTTGGCTCATCAACCGATGATAATTGTGCTTAATATTGCCTAGGCATTATGTATGGTTCTCCCGGTGGAACCATTGTCGTCTCGCAATGAACGAAAATTGTCTATTAACCGTTTTTACGGTTGTGACAAAAAATGCACCTTACCTGGATCGTCGATGAGATATTATCAAATGCATCCAGTCGTATGAATTGATACGACGATCCATATTCCATGTCAGACATAGGCAAATTATTTATCTGTGATGTCAGGTGACTCGACTGGACTAATCAATAGTTGAGACGCATCGGTCGATGCTACTGACTGGACGCATCGGTCTATGCTACTAGACGCATCGAATTATCTCACCAATTTACCGGTCAATGATACATTCACACGAAATGTGATGCTTCATTTCAATCTTTTCCAGAACATGACATCAACCACGTTGCAAGACCTCTACTGTCTACCAGTATCTGGGGACCAGGAAGATTTTTTCTTTCGGTCATGGCCGGTGGAGGATCTTCCCAACTCAACCCTTTTCGGACAACATATGTCATCAAAAATAGAAGCGAAGTTGCGGTTTGCAATCCCCACCACAGCACTGGCCAGTGCTTTCTTGCCAGGTGACCTATCTCTATCAGAAAATAAATATCGTATGGTGAAGAAAATACTACTACAATGGCCTCTGGGGCGCGCCTTATTATACTCGCCACACAATATAATGGAAAAAAAACATTCAAAGTCTTACTACCAATTTATGACCACAGTCAAAATACTTAAGCACAAATTCACATCGAAGGGGGCGGCTTATAAAAGAAAGAAAAAAAAACTGTTTTGACGCCCTCGTCGAGAAACTCTTGAACAAGTCAAAAATAACGACTGGCAATTTAAGTCAGTTGAAATTATGATGCAACAACTGACGAGACAAAGTAAAGCTATTGCAAGTGTCGCTGCACGAGTCTGCACTATTGCCTCCAGAAGGGTCAATTTAGACGATTATTTTGAGTCAGCTGTCGATAGTACTCAGTTGGGTGAGATATTTCAAGCACCAATATTTGCCGTTGCACCTTCTGATAACAGCAATATCAGAAGAAGAAGCTCAAACACCACAAATTGTAGAGGGTCAACGAAAATTTGCCATTTTAAAAGCCTCAACGGCAGAGGACACTACTATTGACTGTAATATTTCTCCTTCTACAACGGAGGCAGAGCCTAAACTAGCCAATGCATATCCATTTCTACTCAAACAAGGTCGAAAGTAATGGATGAAAACGGATGGAAAAATATTCGATATGCTGAGGTACAACAATATATCACAATAATCCAGATTTTAATGCACTCAAAGTCAATGGTCAGCTCGCGACTTCTACTCTATCGGGACAATTCGCAACTCAGCTGGAAAAATTGGATCTTACACAAGGCGCTATAATATTCAGCTTACTGCTTCAGCGCAAAGCGTTCCAGGAAACCTGTAAAAAACTAGACGCAAAAACACAACAAGAGATCCAGAACAACTTCCTTTCACACGACTGCACTTTAAAGAAAATCTCTGATGAAGAGAGACACACAAGCCACAAAACAAATTTTAAAACGATATCTTGCATGACCTTCCACATACATCTTCGGCACACACCGCTTTTCCGAAGAGAAATTGTCAGAAGTTATCAAAGAACAAGGAGGAGCACAAAAAAAAACCCGAAGAAAACATTTCCCAATTTCAAAACGGGAAAGAAAACTTTTGGAAACTCCACCACACCCTGGAAAACCACTGGAAAATCAAAATATCAAGGAAAGTTCCAGAATAAAATACAAACATCTCGAAATTTTCATCAAAAACGAACATCGCTCAGCCGGCTATAAGCCGTACAGGACAAAACCCAACAAGGAAATAAAACCGAGGTATTCCAAGCGGGTCAACTTAAAAACAAAATCAAACTGTGGGAATCGTTAGGCGCCTCGGATACTATTCTGAGTGTTCTAAAAGGCTATAGAATACCGTTTATTCATAAACCAACGCATCAACGCAGCACACACACACTCTCTCATATCAACACAGTAAAAATTTTAAACCAAAAGTTACAAAAATTATGCAACTACAAATTCAAGACCTCTTAAATCTCGGAGGCATTTCCGTAAATAATTTCCGAAGCGGGTACTTATCACTTATAATTCTAAGACAAATGCCTAACTGCTCGCACATACTGATTATGCCCCAAAATTCAGACTTATCGGCCAAAAAAAGGTCTCACAGATCATACAACACAGAGATTTTCTAGTAAAAATTCACATATCAAATAATGCACATTACCACATTCCAATTTTAGAATCGCTATAAGAGGTATCTTTCCCTTACCTTTGAGGGCAAAATTTACAACATGAACTGTTTACCCTTTGGTCTGTCAAGTGCTCCCTCAGTTTTTAGCATAATTTCTAATTGGGTTGCATCCTTAATTAGTGAAACAGTCAACGCTGAAAACGTACAAGCCAGCATGGAAGAGTTGGATTCACTGGACCAGAGCAAATAACGTAAACCCATCAATTCCAAACCCAGGCGACCTCGCCAGATACCTGACCTCCACGAAGGAAGGAAATTATCTGCCAGAACCATAATGGTACATAAGTCAACTGTTGCTACTTTTACAAAACCATCATCTAAAGAATCATTGAGTAGTCAACCACTGGTAAAAAAAACGTATGAGTAATTTTGCTGGAAAATCCACCTAAACACAAACTTACCGCGTAGAACGTGAACGATCTCATAAAATGGATTTCTAATCGGAAAATTAATTATTCAAACCAGTTTCTAGACTCCCAACATGTGGCAACTTTATTACTATTGGCCACAGTGTGTCGAATTCACGATTTGACTTTGCTGCATATCAATACTGATCGTTGTCACATAACAGAAAAAGAAGTTATATTTTGGCCTTCATGTGGTTCAAAAACAGATATCTCAAATTACCGCTAATCTGGCTGGAAATTGCTAAAGAATAACAATAACAAATTTTACCTGTTTTACTGCATACCAAGACTAATAGACATTTAAGGAAAACGACGAAATGCGGATCGAACACGGGCTTTATTTATCACAACATGAGCAAAAGTTAAAGCTGCATTAAGATCAATAATTGCTGGCTGGTTAAACCTAGTGTTCAAAGAAGCAAAAATTATTGCCTCTCCATGAAACTTCAGGACCAGATTAAAAATTGTCGAAGTACTTACTACGCAAATCAAATTGGCGTAGCGCGACCGTATTCATGAAACACTACTTTAAAGAAATAGTATCAAGTAGTAGTATGATTACTTCAATGTGTTATAGAATAGATATAGATTAAGAAAAGTGCAAATCTTATATTATGTTTCGTTACAACAAATAATTGTTACTCAGATGATATCTATTTTTATTGGTATTAGTTACTTGAATACAAATAAGTCATTGATTGATATAATTATTGTCATATCAATATAATATGTACCTAAAACCCGTGTGATCCTATTACCACGGAAATTCACAATACGCGGAGTCAGCGCCTGCAGATATTAAACATCTCACAGTGGGTCAAGTCAAAGGCTCGAACACCTAAATAGAACCGTTTTTCCCCCAAAGGGTAAAAAACGGATATTTAGGTTTCTTGACCCACCAATATAAATTCTTGCCAGCTTACGCCTCGTCTCAATTCCAAACCGAACCGGTACTGACCAACATGGCGACCGGCTTCCCCCACCATGCTAACTCCCCACTACCAATTGCATAATTCATACAATACTTCGATGAAAAACTACTAGATGGCGCTGATGTTTCAAAGGGTTAATCTGGCAGTAAGTCAAGCCTTTCGGCTGAAACCTAAATATCCGTTTTTTTTTTACCCTTCGGGGAAAAAACGGTTCTATTTCATTGTGAATTATTGTAAATATAGTGCTTAATACCGACAAAGTGTTTGACTGTTTAACATACGTTTTAAAATGCCTCGGCCGACACTCGAATTATTTAGGAAAAACTATGTTTACATGGCTCCCCTAATTTATAACTCTCTTCCACAATGTTTAATTGATCTTTATTTTTATAAATTCTGTATAGAATTAAAGAAGTGGGTCGTGTTGGAAAGCTTATATACAATCAATAACTTTCTTAAAAAAAAACTTGTCGCTTTTACATTTACGGAAGTGCATTGTTGGGTATGTAGATAGATAGTATGTGGCAAAAAATAGAATTAAAATTTTATCTTTTAATACATAACTATGTCATTAATTTAAAAAAAATGTGCGTGGAGTCCCTCCGCGCGGAAGAAGTGAAACTTCGTAATGTGGAAATGAAAATAGGAAGGCCTCCATGGTAGCGTTAAACGTTTAATAGGAAGGCCTCCATGGTAGGTAGCGTTAAACGTTTAACGCAACCTTGTTGGAAGTCGCATTAGAAGTTTCACTTCAAAAAACTGTTTCTACCATGACATCTTTACCTATCTTGTGACGTGATTATTTTTATTTCATATGTTTATTTTTGGGTAAAGTTAGCAATATTCTCAAACCAGCAACGGTAAAATATGTTGATACTATACTGACCTTACCACCGTTACCTTGTACACATATTTATAGCAAATAAATGATGATTATTATTATTAGTAAATCGTATTGTGTTTGGTGGGATATTGAATTACATTTACTGCGTATGAGTCAAAATGAATGTTATTAGTCTATGGCTAATATAGTTTGTAGGTAGTCTGTGGTTCTGTACTTTGATAAAAGATTTTACAGTTGTCACGTAATGTCACTGCCTGTAGGGCTCATTTCCTACGTCAAAGGTAAGGCTATACGAAATTCAACATCTACGATTTCAATGAGTAACTTGACATGAGACTTTTCAGAATCGTCTATGGTGCGTTACGGAGCAATGGAGGATTTTCTGAAGCATAAAAACATAAGACATTTCTACGTCAAAGTTTTTTTTTATTAAAACGAAAAGATTGTACAGACTGTATAACACTGGCAAGGCCTTGAAGCAAAGAAATATGACCTTGAATGACGTCACGTATGTTTTCTGTCTCTTTTTTTTAGGGTGACCTCGTTGGATCTTAAGTTTAGGATTCATATGTATGGTTTACGAAATTTTATGAAAAACTAATTGCGCCCCGCAGTTTCTCCTACGCCATAGTGCTCAGGGATAATGTAGCTTCCTATTAGTAAAATAATTTTCAGAATCGGTTCAGTAGGTAGTTTCAAAGATCAGCGGGCTGACCGCAGATACAAATCGTAATGGTTATTGCACTCAAAATCACACAATTTGTAATTTTTCCCATACTAGAAATGTCAAATTGAGTATACTCGTAATTGAGTGCGATTACCATTACAGTTAGTATCCTTGGTCAGCCCACAGTACAGATAAATTAAAACAGGATGCAGAAGCACATGCACATCAGCCGGCAGACAGCCACTGCTGAACTACTGGTTACGACAGCAACCACACCGAATGACAATCCGCCACCACACACGATACGAATATATTATTTAAAATGTATCCCTTTATGGGATACGATACTAAAAGGGATCAATAAAAATGAAAAACAGCAATATGGTAAATCAGTTTTTCACTGACATAATGTTTATTTTATTTTATTCGAGGAATACATTTGTCTAAGTCATTAGAAAAATAGAACAGCTTACTTAATAAACATAAACAAGATTCGAACTAAAAGGCATTAACGTGAAAATAAGATAGTTTGCCTTTTTTTCTAATATCCCCTAGAAGTTTGTTTAGTGTGTTTTAAGTACGATGAGCACTATTTAGGAGATTTCCTGGCCTTTCTGGGTAATAGTCGTCTGGTTTAAAATGTTAGCTACATATTTAGCCCGACAAATAAATTTTACCCTTTTTTGGTATGATTGATAACCAAGTATTTTTTCTGTCGCCATCTTTCGGAAAGCTGAAATATAAAATATATTTAGTATTTCAGCTCATATAACTTGACTGGATTAGAATGGAACCCTGGGTCCAGGTTACATTAATTACAGATTAAGCTATGTTCACAATATCATATTATGGCGGCTAAGGATGATCTTGTAAGTGCTACAAGATTATATTAATGACTTTTGAATACTTAAATTCATAGTATAATACCATATCCTTCCTTAGAAAATCTCAAGTGCAGTTTTAATAGTCACCATAAATAAATTAAACTGTTTTGTTTATATTTGGTGAATATGGTTCGAAAAACATGATATGGTACAGAATAAAATAAGTATATCATTAATCTAGCGACACATCATACTAAAATTAATAATTCATAAGGTTATAATAAGATTCTTAAAACGTATGAATATGGTTAAATACGGTTAATAGCGTAAAAATACAATCACCTGTGAAACTTAATGCTAGAATTTAGTTTCTAAACACTTCTACACTTTTGCACAATACAATACATTGTGTATATCGAGAATTTAACAAGAAAACGCTTTTATTTATTCATATAAATCTAGACATTCGAAGCGATAGAAAATCTTTGACAGTTTGGCTTAATTCAGTGTTGCTATAAATATTAAAATGGCAGCTACTAACAATCAGGGTGCGTTTAAGTAATCAAATAAATAGTAACATTTTCTTTAGATAAAATAAATACGAGTGAGATTTCACTGAACTTCATACATTTAGATTTTATATCAATTTTAGCTGTCAAGTTCAATTGTCATCTTATCATTTAGCAGCTCAACTCTACTTTCTGTTTTTAAAGTTAAATACTCGCACAAAGTAAAAATATCCCATTTAACTACTACTGTGTTACAAATTACAACACAATAGTATTCTCCTTGTTTACGAACAAAATAACCATCAAAACATTGTATCGATTAAATAGAATTATCTTTTTAATCGATACAATGTTCACAACAAATAAATAATTAAAATTAATAATTATTTTTATTATTTTTATTTATTTTGTTTTAATTCTATTTAATCGATACAATGTTTTGATGGTGGGTATATATATATATAGTTGGTTTCATTTTTCACCTCGCCAAAGGTACCCTTTGAACGGGGTATTTGACGTTTGTTCAGTATAATTTTTATATTGGACTAGCTTTCCCCCGCGACTTCGTCCGCGCAGACTACAGTTTATCACGAAAAAACATCCTATGTTCTTCTAGGATATTGAAAACCAATTAAAAATTATAGCACCAAAGCACTCTTGATGCTTTTTGAAAAACTTGTTATTTTTACGTTTCCATGGCAAGCGTTCCTTACAGCAAGTAATCCACATTCCCCAGTGTTCCAGTGGAAACTTACCATTTTCCAGGATAAAAAGTACCCTATGTTGGTCTCTATATTGTACAGTACCTATTTACAAAGTTTCATCAAAATCGGATCAGCCGTTTTGGCGTGAAAGCTTCACAAACAACCAAACAGACAACGTTTTAGTTTTATTTATTGGTATGGATAATTAATTGACTTAAAATGCACACCCAAAAAGTGAAGGGCTGATTATATTTTTTGTTTTCAACATTTTTTTACCGACGTCCAAAAATCGCAAGGTGCAGCGTATGAAATTTATCCAAAAAATCAGAACAGAATCCTGACCTTGCGAAATCTTGGCTCATCACACGTTCTGGTTGCGATTTTTTGGTTTTTACATGGCAATTTCAGATAGTGTGAGAGGAATAGAAATCATAATAGGGGTGAATGACCTTGTCTTGATTCTATATTTCTGGGTGAAATCTCCAGTGTAGGTATAAGCTTCTTGATACAGACCGTTCACTATAACTTGTCTCTTTCATACAATGTTGGCACTACTGACTGTCAATCTAATGACAGTGGCCGCCATTACAGGTAACTAAAATAGAGTTGTTATATCTCGAAATCGATAAGTAAGGTACCCCTATATACTAGTGGCTCTGTGAGCTGTAGACCTTGCGTACAAACGTTTTTGCAAGCAATCTAGTGGTGCACAGTATCTAGTTACCTTATTGTAAAACCAACATTAATAACCAAGGTGCTCCATCAATGCCTACCTAGTGGGTAAAGGGCTGATGTAATATTTGTATATTGTGAAGTAATATGCTACTCAAATTGCGACGGACCCAAGGGACGTTTTAAAAAAACACAAATTTGAAGTTAAATTAATGTATCAATTGATTGAATGCTAAGTACAGACTGAGCTCCTCTAAACTTAATAATAAACACGTTACATACTAACAAAAGTGCCAACTAACAATCGCACAGAATAAAACATAGTCATTAGATTAAGCGGAATTGTGTGGGCGACCTGGCGCTATGAGATGATAAGTATGGTGCCACAGGTTTAAATACTATAGATTCTGCGGTGGACCAATGTTAGACTCTTTTTTCTAGTCGTCTGACTATAAAATAGAGACGGAGAAATCAAGCTTTGTAGTTCTATCTTATTCTTTACCAAATAAGTTCAGCTTCAGTTTGGAGGTTTAAGGAGTTACATCTGCAACTTCCAGTTTTGGAACGTAGTTCGGTGTTTCGAACACCGTCCGTTAATCCAGAATGCCGCTCTATTGTCCTCTGGCATTATGAAATGTATCCATACCTATCATCGACCCTATTAAATAGGATCAATGATACCAATATATAGAAGTGAAACGTTGTCTGTTTGTTTGTTCGTTTGAGAAGCTTTCACGCAATAACGGCTAGCCAAATTTTGATGAAATTTAGAACAGAAATAGCTTATACCCTGGAATAAAACATAGGATACTTTGAATTCCAGAAAATTGAAAGTTTCCATGAGAAAACTGAAAAATGTTGGTTACTCACTGTAAGGAACGGTTGCCATTACAGAATGGTCTGTGGTTGCTATGGAAACTAAATAACAAATCTGTCAAAAAACTTCAAGAGCATGTACTTATCACTTTTCGAAATTACCAACGTAATAATAAAAAAATACAACTTAAGAGAAGAAAGAGTCTTTTGAAGGCGGTGCCAAACCGAGCCATAATTATTAATACGGTTGAGCTTATTCAAAAAGATAATGTCTTTAACGGCTTGACGTGCTATATAAAATAATAAACTATTAAATTAATTACCTACAAAAACTTTATCATTTACTTACTGTATTCGTGTCAATCGGTTTGTGAACGTGTGAAAGTCAAAATCTGCTCGTGTGAGTCTCGTGTTTTGTCTCTTCTGCGGCTGCGTTTTGTGTTTTGTATGAGGGTGCGTCATAGACAACTGCATATTACTTCGTACGTAAATAGGTATGTATTAATTTTGTAAAGATATTAGATTTAAATGATGCCTAGGTTTAGCACCGCCTTCAAAAAACTCTTTCTGTTTCTTATCCCTAATGGTTGTCGGAATGGTTTGTCTGTGCAATTAGTATGTGTTCAATTGCCTGAAGAAATCGTAACATTCTTAATATTCTAAATTCTTTGAAATACACCATCTACAAGATTTACATACATGTAGGTAGATTGTACGAATATTGAATTATACCAAGTATTGAAAAGTAATTCTCCAAAGTTATGTTTTGGATGTACTTCCAAGAGGTTCTATTAAGTGTCTGCATTCCTTAATTACTGTTAAGTTAATCTAATAACAGGTAACAATAAACAAATACCTCACACGCGTCCACTACTTGAGATAGACCCTCACCCGCAGGCTAATGCGATTTTAATAACGCCACCTTAACTCTAGGGTGAGATCGCGTAATAACGAGCCTTAGTATTCTCGAAATAAAGGCTGATATTGAAGCGAGTCAGCGAAAGGTGGATCAAAAAAACAAGTCAATTAATGAAGGTGTTTCTGAATTTAACTATTGTGTTTACGACGGGCGATAAATTGTTATAAATGACGCTGGGTAGAGGGCCAGCGCCGCCACCGGCCGCGGGCCGCAGGCGGCGATTACGTGCCGTGCCATCAATCGCGCGTTTGGCTAGGCTTCCGAAACCGCGGAGGCAATTATGAAAATTATATTTGTCTACTATTAGATTACGAATGAAGATTACATCTATGTGTTTAATGCAAATATTATAATTTAGACACGTGTCCTCCTAGATTAGTACGAGAAACAGAAAATTCCGAACGCAAATCACATTTTCATATCAATTATGATAAACATTGTATAAATTGTTTTTTTGGTGTCACAGAAAGAAGTATGTAATAGTCATGTGTTTAAGAGCAGGTAAGATAGGAGAGTGTAAGTATTACCCATTAGTGAAGTTTGTAATGCGATGCTCGATTTGCTTATTCTGCGTTGTTGTACACAACGTTGGTCGTTGGTGTTGTGCGTTGTTGTGTCAGCGCACTATGATTGGTGTTGTGCGTTGTTGTGTCAGCGCACTATGATTGATTGGAGGGAGAGTCGTAATCCGGTAAACTGATCAGGTTTCATAATTATAAACAATTTGATGTAATCTAAACTGAAAGTGTATCAAACTGATTAATATTGCTAAGAATGACTATAAAAACAGCAGAATGCAGCCACACAAGCATGTGCCCAAAATGCCTGCGTTATAAATATTTTCTGCAAAACGACTTTCTCAACCATGCATGCCGGCTTCAAACAATATGATTGCATATCTCAGTTCCAAGGCCACCGCTGAGCAAAAACTGCAATTTTTGTCGCTTAATCCCACCGGGCGGCATCCAGAAGAGCAGGATATTTAAATACGCGTCGGACGCTTTGGCGGCGCGCATTCCGCGCCTGCGCGACTTTCGGCCCAAGATGCTTATTTCATAGTTTTTTGGATGGCACGTTAGATGTAGATGGATTTCTGTTTGAATATTTTTGGATGCGTTAGATATAGCATAGTTATAATAAACGAGAGAAATCATAAAAACTGAATTTCAGTTTCACTTTTTGCAATGCCATGCTACGTTTGTTAGAATACTCTTATGGAAATCTGCTTCAACATAACAATCATTAGGAACTTTGGACAGAGTCTTTATTGTAGTTTAGTACACTGCAATAAAAATAACCATGCTACGTCTGATAAATTAATATACAATATTCAGCTTTTAAAATATCCTAGCAAACGTTCCCCATGGAATGAATACGTCCAAGCGGCAGTTACTAATAAAGGCAGATCGCTATAATACTCCTCCTCGCCGTGCAAACTCTGATAGAATACTGCGGTTATTTCACCTCCTCCTTGCCATGCAAACGCTGATAGAATACTGTGGTTTTTGCACCGTCCTCCTCACCATGCAAACGCTGATAGAATACTGCGGTTTTTGTGCCCTTCTCCTCGCCTTGCAAACGCTGATAGAATACTGCGGTTATTTCACCTCCTCCTTGCCATGCAAACGCTGATAGAATACTGTGGTTTTTGCACCGTCCTCCTCACCATGCAAACGCTGATAGAATACTGCGGTTTTTGTGCCCTTCTCCTCGCCTTGCAAACGCTGATAGAATACTATGGTTTTTGCACCGTCCTCCTCACCATGCAAACGCTGATAGAATACTGCGGTTTTTGTGCCCTTCTCCTCGCCATGCAAACGCTGATAGAATACTGTGGTTTTTGCACCGTCCTCCTCACCATGCAAACGCTGATAGAATACTGCGGTTTTTGTGCCCTTCTCCTCGCCATGCAAACGCTGATAGAATACTGTGGTTTTTGCACCGTCCTCCTCACCATGCAAACACTGGTAGAATACTGCGGTTTTTGCACCCTCCGCTTCGCCGTGCAAACGCTGATAGAATACTGCAGTTTTTGCACCCTCCTCATCGCCGTGCAAACGCTAATAGAATACTGTGGTTTTTGCACCCTCTTCCTCGCCGTGCAAACACTGGTAGAATACTGCGGTTTTTGCACCCTCCGGCTCGCTCTGCAAACTCTGATAGAATACTGCGGTTGTTGCACCCTTCTCATCGCCGTGCAAACGATGATAGAATACTGCGGTTTTTGCACCCTCCTCCTTGCCGTGAAACGCTGATAGAATACTGCGGTTTTTGCACCCTCCTCCTTGCTGTGCAAACGCTGATAGAATACTGCGGTTTTTACACCCTCCTCCTCGCCGTGCAAACGCTTATAGAATACTGCGGTTTTGCACCCTCCTCCTCGCTGTGCTAACGCTGATAGAGTACTGCGGTTGTTGCACCCTCCTCCTCGTCATGCTAACGCTGAATGAATGAATGAATGAATTAATGAATTAATTAATGGATGAATTTTATTTGTTCAAACATGTGTACAGATAAGATGGTAGTGGTTTAAACTTAGTTCTAACATGCTCTGCCTTACAGCGTACAAATATTTATATTAAAGCTAAATAGGTATTAAATTACATCGAAAATTTATCATAATTAACTAATTTAATTTTAGATAACTCATTCTTTTAAAATTAATTGTGACGACAAAATAACAATGATAAAATTGATAAAATTAAACGGTCATATATGTCACTTACTTTAAATAATATTATAATAATATTTTAAAGAAAAGTCACAATAATATTTAATGAACCCAATAAGTCACAGTTTGGCTTTACATTTTAAAAAATCGTCTAGTAAATAGAAGGAGAATTGCAATAGCCAGCTATGAAATCTGTTTTTAAATGTATGTAGGGGCATATCTCTTATTTGTAATGGTACGTTATTATAGATTTTGATCGCCGTACAAAATATAATATTAGATAACTCATTCTTTTAAAATTAATTGTAACGACAAAATAACAATGATAAAATTGATAAAATGGAACGGTCATAATTATATGTCACTTACTTTAAATAATATAATAATAATATATTAAAAAAAAGGTCACAATAATATTTAATGAACCCAATAAGTCACAGTTTGGCTTTACATTTTTTTTAAAATGTCAAGTGAATAGAAGGAGAATTGCAATAGCCAGATATGAAAGCTGTTTTTAAATGTATGTAGGGGCATATCTCTTATTTGTAATGGTACGTTATTATAGATTTTGATCGCCGTACAATAAGCATTGTATTTAAATAGTCTTAAATTACGCTGGGGCATAGCTAGGTTTTTGCGATAGCGAGTCGACCGTTGAACATCCTTCCATTTCACACACCTTTCATTGTAAAAGAGTCCGAATATTGTTTCACAAACAAACTAATTTCTTCTATATATAGACGGGAAGGTGCAATATTTTGTTTTCTGTACAGGGGCCAACATGAGTTACGATACCCTGCCATGCATAAGGTACGGATACATTTTTTCTGCGCCTTAAAAGGTCTTTCAATGTCCACGGAATTTCCCCATATCACCAATCCATATCTCAACACTGATCCTATATAACCGTAATATGCTGAGAGAGAAGATCAAGATCAAGAGATCAAGAGTCACACCCAGAAAAACACAACTGCTAACTTCCTCTACGTCCTGGTCATTTGCAGAGACTTTAAAATTTAAGGGAAAGGCTCTGTAAGTGCGAAAATGAATTAATTTAGTCTTGTTAATGTTAATTTTAAGATTGTTTTTGCCTAGCCAATTAATTTCCGATTGGAGAGCTTTATCGATATTTTCAATGAAAGTTTGTTTGTCCTTGCATTTTACTATAATGGTTGTGTCGTCTGCAAACAAAACACACTCATGGTTAACGTTGTTTGGCAAGTCATTTATATAGAGCAAAAAGGGAAGGGGCCCTAAAATTCTCCCTTAAGGGACACCGAAATGGTTACACCTTAGCTCAGATTTATGTTTTTGTTGAACGTAGTTGTCTATATCAGCAATTTCAACGTATTTATGTCTATTTTTTAGGAAGCTTTGAATGCAATCAGGTGCTTTTCCACGTATGCCGTATCTCTGTAGTTTGGAAAGGAGAATGTCGTGATGAGCAAAATCAAAGGCTTTCGAGATATCGAGGAATGCTACTGCTGTTTGTACTTTAGCATTAATGCTTTCTGTTATTGTTTTTATCAAAGAAAAACATGCCAAAGTTGTCAAACTACCTTTTCTGAAACCAAATTGAACACGCTAGAGTATGTCAAATTTACATATGAAGCTATTAATTTTTTTTAACATAATTCTTTCTTTTTTTTTTTGTTAATACAGGTGTTAATGTAATTGGCCTATAATTACTGGGGTCTTATTTATTCCCCTTTTTAAAAAGTGGCTTAACAATAGAAGTTTTTAATTTCAATGGAAACTCACAATGTTCCAGTGATAAGTTAATTATGTAACATAGTGGCGGCGATATGGTTTCTGCGCATATTTTCAGTATTCTGATGTTGATTTCATCACATCCAACCGAATTATTATTTTTTAATTTCATTATAATTTTGAACAATTTGGAAATCCAGTGCATACCCGAACATAAGTTTGAAAACCTAGAAAATTTAATGTTTCAGATCGCTAAAATCTTGGGCCGTATATTGCAAGAAGGTGATATACACAAATGCACAAGGATAACCAAAATAAATCCCGAGAATTAGCGTACCCGCCCCGTGGTCATTAAGTTTTCAAGCCCTCGTGTTCGAGACACTTTTATGGCAGGCGTAATACAATTCAACAAAAAACATCGAGATGATAAACTAAAAAATGAAAGAATTATGTTACAAAAAAAAAAAACTTCATATGTAAATTTGACATACTCCAGCGTGTTCAATTTGGTTACAGAAAAGGTAGTTTGACATCTTTGGCATGTTTTTAACAAGTCATGTTGGCATCGGAGGTGAAAAGAAGCCCATATACGTAGTTGATCATCTCACCCCGGAAATGAAGAAAATACACGCTGCAGCCAGAGAAGTCGCAAAGAAATTTCGTTACAAGTTTATTTGGCTAAAAAATTGTCGCATATTTATGATAAAAACTGAGACATCGGAACACATTAATATTCGTGAACTTAGTCAATTAGAATCACTTACATAGTTATCTTATTTTTACATTATATTTAATTATAGTTATTTTTCAAGGTATTTATAGTTTATGATTACAATTTTGTATTTCAGGTTTTGTATTGTAGCTTCTGTATAGATCTGTTACGTTTCTATTACCAAAATGTAAGAGGTGTAAGAGTCGTGACGTCAAACTTAACATTATCAATGATGACTTCGATGTTTTAATATTTACCGAAAGTTGGCTTAATGATAGTATATATGACAGTGAAATTTTTGATCATCGTTACATGGTATATAGGAGAGACAGAGAAGGTAAGAATGGAGGCGGTGTGGTAATTGCTGTTAAAAATAATTTGGTCTCACGTCGTATGCTTAAGTGGGAGAGTGAATGTGAGGATGTGTGGGTGACTATTGATATTGAAGGACATAGCAAAGCTAATCATATTGCAGTGTGAGCTGTATATTTACCGCCACCGATAAATAGAGACAGATTGGAAAGATTCATTACTAAGTCCAGAAATATAATTAATCAAAACGAACACGTCTTGCTGGCAAGAGACTTAAACTTAACAACAACTTTAATATAACATGGTCTGATTTAACTGGCTTCAGGAATCTGCACCCGTCGTGTGGCTGTAGGTTGGAGTCACTATTTATTGACTTTATGGAAGAAAACGCACTGAAACAATATAACTCAATCGTCAATAAGAACTAACGAATACTTGATTAACTATTATACAATAGTACAGAACTGATTTTCAAAGAAAACATCAATCCGATTAGCGTTGTGGACCAGCATCACCTCCCTCTAGATGTCACTGCAAATGGCTAGCAAAACTGTATTGCTGAAAGAGAAAGTTAATATGAAGATTAACTTTTATAAAGCAAATTATGATAACATCGTGACAGACCTAAATGCAATACTTTAGCTTGATCTTTTTTCGGAGTGTGCAGATGTTAATACCATGCTTGCAGTATTCTATAAAACATTAGAAGAAATTATATTGAAACATGTACCTAAAACTAAGTCTAAAAGTGTAAAATATCCCATTTGGTTTAATAAAAAACTAATTTTATTATTAAAAGATAAAAACAAAAATAGAATTAAATATAAAATATATAAAAATCCACTTGACCGAATTAAGTTCAAAAAATTGAGATCATATTGTGAAAGTCTAATAAAAAATGCTATAATGATCATATTGAAACAATCGAATCCAACATTGCTTAAAATCCCAAATACTTCTGGACACATTTAAAAAACATGAAACAGTCATCAAATAGTTATCTAGCTAAGATGATGCTCAGTGGAAAAGTGGTTTCTGATGGAACTGATATTTGTAATTTGTTTGCTAGCTTTTTCTCGTCAGTATATGATAGTAACTGCCCTCCTTCTGATAGCATAATCCAAACAGTATTTAGTGGTTCACTTTGCTCAATACAATTTACAAGATACGAAGTTTTCAAAAAATTTAAAAGACTTGATCTACTTAAGGGTGCTGGATCAGATAATCTGCCTCCCATCTGCATAACCAAATGTGCAGAGCCACTTTCTTTACCTATTTGTATGATATATAACAAATCGCTACAAACTGGAATATTTCCTAATCTTTGGAAATGTGCTAAAATCGTTCCAATTTATAAGAAAGGTGGGCGTGAAATTATTACCAATTACCGGCCCATATCCATAATATCTGTGCTGCCTAAAACTTTTGAATCCCTTTTACCTTCGTTTTTCTTCGACAAGTACAGCGGACAATCTCAGATTGTCAACACGGCTTTATGCGCTTTAGATCTACAGCCACAAACTTGTCAAATTTCGTAAATTATCTTTCAGACTCGGTGGATTCCCGCATACAAGTCGATACAATTTATACTGACTTTTCGAAGGCCTTCGATAATTTCAACCATAAATTACTTACAAAAAAATTGTCATCGTTCGGTTTTGGAGGACCTATATTGTCTTGGCTAGCTTCATACTTGGATGGTAGGCCGTCATATGTGGTTGTTAAAGGCTATGTCTCTCATCTCTACTACGCATCATCAGAAGGTCCACAAGGTTCTATTCTAGGACCCCTATTATTTAATATATTTCTGAATGACATAACAAATTATATACAAAATTCAAAATTCTTTATTTTTGCAGACGATCTAAAGATAGCTAAACACATACATTGTACTAACGATGCCCTAGAGCTACAAGATGATATTCATAGATTGTCGGAGTGGTGCAGGCTGAATGGAATGCTGCTCAATCCAGAAAAATGTGCATATATTAAATTCACACGTAATCGTTTATCACTAAGCACAATTTATAAAATAAACAACACTGAACTCCAAGAATATAAAACGATCCGTGACCTAGACATCACAATCGATTCTAAGTTGGAGTTTGTTCAACATATTGACACTATTTGCAAGTCTGCGCGTAGTATGCTAGGCTTTGTGTTTAGAAATTCTAAAGTCTTTATGAAATCTAGCACTAGGAAACTTTTATACACCACTTTAGTAAGGAGTAAGCTTGAATACTGTTCCGTTGTATGGAATCCCAACTACCAGGTTCATAAGGATCGCATTGAGAGCATACAGAGACGTTTTACTCAATTTTACTCACACGGTCCCAATAAACGTGCGCCATATGTTGATCGTCTTAAGAAATTCAAACTCTCAAGTTTGTCCGATAGACGAAAATTACTAGACATAACATTTGTATACAAACTTTTAAATAACACCATTGATAATCCTGAATTATTGAGCCAGATAATGATAGCCGTCCCTTCACGCTTGCCGTGGTATCCCGTTTCATTACTCACTCATAAAACATATAAATCAAATCTAGGTAATTTCTCTCTTTTACCCAGATTAAGTAGATTATGTAAGGAATTTTTGAAAAATGATATCACCATATACATATTTTATGACAAGCCATCTGATCTCAAAACTAAAATTTTTAGGGTCATGGACCCATCCACTTCATAAGCATAATTATTGACATCAATAAAATTGTATTGTTATTTTTTGTTATTTATTATATGTACTATTTTTATTTACTATTTTTATTATTAGATTACATGTTTACATCATTTATTATATATTTTGCTAAATGTTTAAATTCTGTCATTTTATTTTGTGTTAATCAAAATTGAATTATAATTAGCATTCCTCTCGTTATTTTATTTTGTAAATATTTTTTGTGCAATAATTTGATTTTAATAATGTAATAATTTAATTCTTGATAAGCGTTGAGTATTATATCATTGTAAAGTATGTTGTATGATTTGTGCATGATGTGTTCATCTATAAGTGAAATTGCACGTAACATTTATTATATTATTATTTTGCCAATAAGCATGTAATCATGTTATTTTTGTTGATGATCCTAATTAAATAAATAAATAAATAAAATGTCATTGTCATTAACGGGAGTTAAAAAGATAGTATTATTATTTATTTTAATATTATTTATATCATATGTTTTATTATTTTTATAATCGATGTTCTGTTCAATGATATCGATAAAAAGTTATTAAAAAGTGTGCTAATTCCTTGTGGGTTTGTATAAGTTTAATCGTTATATGTAATTGTTTTTATTTGTTTTGAAACTGAACTTTTGTTAATGTTTTTCTGTATGACGTTCCAACTAACTTTACACTTATTTTTAGAACTAATAATATTTTTTTGATTTGAAATTTTTTGGCTATGATATATACATTTCTTAAGAATTATTGCATACTTTTTATGATGAGTATTATTTTTTGAAGATTTTATGTATTTGATATATAAATTACGCTTTTTAAGACTACATTTTTTAGGCCCTTTCTTAAACCATCTGGATTTTAATGATCTGTTATTAATCTTAACTTTAATCGTAGGAAAGGAAAGATTATAGAACATTAATAACGTATTATAAAATTCATTGAAAGTTCGTTTATTAGATCAGTTTCTTGATAAACGTCACTAAAACTTAAGGCTTTAAGACTGTTACAAAATTTTATAACGTTATCCGGGCTGTAATCTCTCTTATATTCAAGCCAGTGTTTGTATATTTTGTGACTTTCCTTTAATGTAACCGTAAGTGTTTGATCAGTCTCGTGATCAGAGAGTCTTAAATAGTGCACATAACCTGTTGCATTGTCGATATTGCTCGCTATTTGATCTATGCAAGCTAATCTGCGCGTAGGGGCTGTTATATGTGTATTAAGATTATGGTTAGTAAGAACATGTCTCAATTCATTAGAATATTTGTTTATTTTAAGGGTATCGATGTTCCAGTCACCACAGACAATGTTATGTTACATGTTTATTATTACGAACAATTTTGTTTAAAAACACAGATTTCCAAAAAAACTGTGTTTAAAACGATGTCTAGTACTCTAAGAAAGTCGTCAACGTTTAATTTAGGTATTCGGTACACACAAAGAATAATCAAATTATAGTTTAATATTACTCCGCAGCATTCAAAAGTATAAGGCTCTGCAAATTCACTTATCTTTTCAATTTTTTCAGTATCTAAGTTATTTTTAACTAAAATACATGTTCCACCTCTCTTCTGGCCAGAGTGTCAAAAGGCAGCTGCCAATTTATAATTTGGTAGGGTCAGGCCAACTTCGCTCCCATACGAAAGAAAAGTTTCAGAGAGGCATACAACGTCCACATTTGTACCCTGATCAAATAGTCGATGCAGCGCCAGTTCCAAGTTATCCTTTTTATTTAATACTCCAGCAATATTTTAGTGGAAAACAAAAAACATTTCAGTCTCGAAAAAAAAACAGACAAATGTTGGGTTTTGCATGCAACCAAGAAACACTTTGGTACTTACAACGATGCTGCATTGGTCGCTATTGGTCATTGCAGTGTATTTGGCTCTTTGCCCGCAAGCTCTTAAAATCTCAAATTACATCCCAATATAGTATCTATGGTACCACATTATCTTCTGAAGCCCACCAATCAGCACATGAAGAAAAGGTCCGCTTCAAAGTGTTTTTTTTTTCTGATTTTATTATTCTCTCAACTTTTCCGTCTACATCTTCTGTCGGTTTTTGTGCTGTTAATCCTTTATCGTTAGAGAGAGAGAGAGAGAGAGAGAGAGAGAGAGCGTTACAATACATTACAAAATCTTAAATAAAACAATACGTAGGCAACATAATAATTACAGCATAACGAATAAACTGACAAACAAACGCAGAGACGTGCTTTTTATAGAGTCGGTTGAAATATTCATCGCATGCAGTGTGTTTGTTGCTAATCACAATTTCAAAGGCATGCAGTTTTTGGCTCTCCAGCAGGTTGTAAGTCATTTGCATTGCAACTTCATGGGAATTGCAGCTTGAGTGGATTTGATGGGAATTGCTGTTTGACTCATTTCTCATCAAAAGTCAAGACGGTCCACACACTCGTCCAAATAAGCTAAAAGATTGGGTTGGCCCTTATTTGTGTGTATATCTTACGGGCCGTAATGAGATGCAAAGCGATGCAAGCTCGTTGTCGAAAGTCGCGATGCAATCTGCGCAGGCGCAGCGTGGCGGTGTGAGCGGCGTACCACGCGAGTCCCACGCCACCAGCAAGCAGCAAGAACGCAAAAACGGAGTCGTTGGACACAGCGTAAGAACCGGCAGAAGATGTAGACGGAAAGGTTGACAGCTTTAAATGTTTCGAAGTTAGCTTAAAACCGATGTCTCTTGAATATTTTCTAGTCTTTGATAAACGGTTGAAAGTATGTAAGGAGGTATTTCTAATAAGGCAGTGTCTACCTCTGGTGTTAGAGTAAGTCAGGGCCATCCAAAGGTCTGTGACGTGGCTTAACGACTATTGTCAATTACTAGGAACCTGGACCGCCAGCAAAAAGTGCCCTTCGAAAAATGGCTAATTTGCACTGAAATAATCAAAGTCAATGCTTGGATCAAGGCCAAGGTTCAAACCCCGTGACCTAAGATAGCAAAGCAAACATTTTATTACTCAACCAAAGTAATTGCAGCTTACATGAAGTAGGTAAATTAGTCTGAAATCTATGCGGAATGCTCGTAAGTCATTTGCCAAAAGACAAAGAGTTGACTGATTTCAAGCGTCAATCAATAATAACTTCTAGCAAGAAGTGTTTTAACCTCAAAAGTGCCAAAACATAAAATGGTTTCAAAATATGTTTGCAGCATCCCTCCTGCTTCCTATCTGTCTGTGTCAGAACATTCACGGGTCCTGCCGCATGCATACTGATGCTGCGTAATTGTCGCGCACAAAAACTAAAGCATTGCAATCAAGGAAACGCTACATCATGGCCCCGTCCCCGGTCCGCACCCGGACGCATCCCTGTGCCGTCCCGGCTGGCCGGCGAGCGAGCTCTGATTGTAGATCGTACAGATAAATATCATTATTATAAAAAGGTTTTTCGTCGCCGATTGTTGTTCGCCGTGATACAGGCGATGTAATACTGGTTGCTATAATAAAGGGCTCGCTCGGTGATTCGTACTGCGCTGTTTTGTTGTGAGCATTGTGTTTACTGCTTGTCACATCATGTAGATAGAATGCTTACCAAACAGAATGCTCGTACTTCAAAGTTGTCTAATGCGACATTTACTCTGTATCTATAGCTAGATGCTAATCAATATGACGAGGCATTAATTCATACAGTCAATGTGGGTAAAAAATAACCTACATTGACTATTACATAGGTATCCAAAGAGCATCTATGCTATAAGGTATTTATCAGATATCTTGTCATTATACCACTCCTTGCTATTCATAGAATACATTTGTCATGCTAACAGCTGGATAAAGTTATCGATATTAATACAGGTATATTTGAGCCTATTTGCATAATGCATAGTGGTAGGTATCTGTCAGAGCAAACAAGCCACAAAGGTTTATTGTGCCGTTATCTAACAAGGCGCGCCTCCGAATAACTTCGAGACTGACTCATTATTGATTATACGTTACATAAATAGAGTTATCTAGGTAGGTACCTACTATATAAATTTACCCGATTTTCAGTCTTACACAAATTCTATTGTCATTTCAGGATCTAGTCTTCTTTAATCTTCTGTTATCTTATCTTTTGATACATTTGTACATAATAAATAATAGTACATGTAACATTTGTTTTTTTTCTGAATGTGACTAAGGTTTTTGTTCATAAATTATACAAACGTCAAAAATTAAAAGAAAATTTTTAGTAAATACATACTTAATAACTAATATTCTTTACCATATTGCCTAAATGGTAAATTAAACTTAAATAAATACAGGCATATTCTTAGTTAATAATAATCTATACTTAAAATAATAATATAATAAAAAGTATATTTTCAATCTACAGATTATACATGCATTTTAAAAATTATGTTCACCGGCTAACATGTTACACTATAATATTTATTGTTCATTTTTCTCTAAGTATCTTTATTTCCATTGATCGAGACCCCTGCTCGGGTATAGGCCTCCTCCAGCTTGTTCCATACCTCAACGTTTTTTGCTTTCTGTCTTCATTCGCAGCTTTAATGTCTTCTATCCACCTTGTTTTAAGGCGCCCCTTCTTCTTTTTCCTGGCGGTCCTTTCCATACTGTTGTCTCTAGTGTCCATCTTTTGTTCGTGTATCTCGCTATATGTCCTGTACATCGACAATTCTGTTTCAGAGCATAATATAAGGTGTCTATAATTTTCGTTTTCTGTCTTATGTGTTGGCTTTTTACCTCATGTATTCTCCTAATTTTTTGTATGCTCCTTTCCATTGCCTTCTGACATGCCACTAGTTTGGTTCTTATTTTTATGCTATACATCCATGTCTGGCATCCGTATGTGAGAGTAGGTAGAACACAGGTATGTGAGAGTAGGTAGAACACAGGTATGTGAGAGTAGGTAGAACACAGGTATGTGAGAGTAGGTAGAACACAGGTATGTGAGAGTAGGTAGAACACAGGTAGGTGAGAGTAGGTAGAACACAGGTATGTGAGAGCAGGTAGAACACAGGTATGTGAGAGTAGGTAGAACACAGGTATGTGAGAGTAGGTAGAACACAGGTATTCAATACGATTTTCTTTAGGTGGAGGGGAAATTCCCTTTTCATAATTTTCATAAGGGACCAGTTTTTTTTTCAGCTCATGTTAATGCGACGTTTACCTCTTGTTCTTCATTATTATCCTCGAATTAAATTTTTTTTCCTAAGTATATATAGTTATTGACATATTCGAGCAGCTTTCTGAGTAGGTTTATTGTGTACTAGCTTTTGCCCGTGACTTGTCCGCTCGGACTACAGTCATCTTATGTTCTTCTAGGATGTTGAAAGCCAATGCAAAAGTATCTATAGCACCAACGTTCTTGATGTTTTTTGACAGACTTTGTATTATTTCGTTTCCATGGCAACCGTTCCATACAGCAAACAATCGACATTTTCTAGTTTTTCCGTGGAAACTTACCATTTTCCGGATTAAAAAGTATTATATGTTTTATTCCAGGGTAGCTATCTCCATTCCAAATTTCAACAAAATCCGTCCAGCCGTTAACGCGTGAAAGTTCCTCAAAGAAACAAACAAACAGACGTTTCACTTTTATATATTGGTGTGGATGTGTGGCTGTTTGACCATATTTTCGTTTTATTCTCATTCATTTGAGACCTGATTTTCGCTGTCTTTGTTTAAAGAGTTTATCATATTTTGTAGCCGTTTACTTGTTTCAGCGAATAGAACAATATCATCCACGAGTCTGAGATGAATGAGTCGAACTCGGTTGACTCTAGTCCTTTCTGACTGCCAATTTTGATTATCAAACCTGTGATGTACTACTGCTATGAACAGCTTGGGTGAGAGGGGATCTCCTTGCTGTGCTGTAGTACCGCTATGAACAGCTTGGGTGAGAGGGGATCTCCTTGCTGTGCTGTAGTACCGCTATGAACAGCTTGGGGGGATCTCTTTGTCTCACTCCTCTACAGATTGGTATATCTGGGCCTCGATTCTCTAGTCTGACTTGGCTTACGGCATTGTAGATATTTTTCAGTACCCTTACGTATATATTACATATTTATTTACGTTTATATGGCATTTATTAAGATCTTCCCAAATAGCATCATGAGAAATCGTGTCAAACGCTTTGGCATCCATACCAATATCTAAAAGAGAAACGTTTTCTGTTTGTTTGTTTATTTGTTTGTTTGTTTCTTTGGGGAGCTTTCACGCGAAAAAGGCAGGACGGATTTTGATTAAATTTAGAATTGAGATAGCATAAACCCTAGAATAAATTAGTAGTATTAGTATACTTAGTATACTTTTTATCCAGGAAAATTTTATGTTTCCACGGGAAAACGGGACAATCTGGAAAAATGTTGATTACTCGCTGTAAGAAACGTTTGCCGTTTAAACGAAATAACAAGTATGTCAAAAAACATCCAGAGCATTGGTGCTATACCTACTTTTGCATTGGTTTTTAATATCCTAGAAGAACATGGGATGCTTTTTTTCGCGATAAACAGTAGTCCGCGTAAAGTCGCGGGCGGGAAAGCTAGTAATCGATTAAGGCAATATATAGTGGCCTGTTAAACTCTAAGTATTTCTCCATCTCTTGTTGCATTACCTGTATGTGGTCCGCTGTAGAGAAATCAGGCAGAA
Organism: Alsophila aescularia; assembly: GCA_946251855.1. Lineage (NCBI taxonomy): Eukaryota > Metazoa > Arthropoda > Insecta > Lepidoptera > Geometridae > Alsophila > Alsophila aescularia. Next base: position 51,842,768 of record OX276383.1, on the reverse strand, counting down.
AACCCAATTGTTCTACCGGTTGAAATTGGCCGATCTTGGGGCTCGATCGGCTTTGTAGGATTGATGCAAACAGTTTGTATGCACTTGAAGCGGAGGTTGGTCATTAGCGAGGTCATGAGGATCCCCCTTCTTATAGAGAAGAATAATTATTATTTCAGATCTAAGTTAATACATACTTAATAAATAACATTACCATTACCACATTTCCAACATGGTAAATTAAACTAAAAAACGTGACAAATACAATTACAATTTTAGGCTGAATCAGACATCTAAAAAAATCTTTGCCAAAAATTAAACGTTTCTGGTTCAGAAGATGTGCTAGAGCATGTGAGACAGGTAGAACCTCTCTCTAACATTACAAACAAATTATTAATTCACAAATTCCTGAAAAATCGTACGATACATAATCAAAAGAGCAAATGACGTTCCATAGGTACCTAATAAGTTAATAACACCTAAAATTCAAAATAAAAAAGCACACAAGACGAAATCAGCACAATCAAAATTAACCGGCTTATTATATTAAATTTACGTGGGTACTTAATGTTATCGTAATCGTTACAGAAATTACAAGAACCTTGCACTGGGGTACCTGCCTCGGTACATTGTCGGTTTTGTTGTTTTTCCTGTATCGATGCAGCGGCAGCGTGGGGCCCACGCCCGCGCCTCTATAAATATATTTAACTAGATTATCTGCGCAGTGGCAGCTACGCCCGCGCACTCTAACTCAATGTCTGTCAGAGCCCTCTTGCTAAATAATATTGGAGAACCTTAAACATATTAGTTCGTTTATGAAATTTTGTCGTAAATTAACACGCTTGGTATGTAGTATTTATTACATTTGGAATTGGAGATTTCATGAAGCAAGGAAAATGAGTAAAACCAATGACAATAAAACTAATACTGTTGTTTTCTTAGGTATAGTTTTATTTTTAAACTTATACTAATGGATAATAACGTTCGAAAATCGTCACTCGTCGCTACGTCAATGACACCCAGAAGAAAAACATCAAACGTGGTCCGAAAACTAACCGGAGCAATCTAACGTTATTATACTTTATTTTATAGCTTTTTGACAAGTAAGTAAGTAAGTAGCGGTTTTCATGTTTAAATATGAATAACACAACAACACAATCAAACAAGTTAGGTCTTTACAAGACCTAACTTGTTTGAGAATAAGTCTGGTATCGTCATGGTGAAAAAGTAATTACAAATGTGTCAAGTACAAACTATACTTCTGCAAAAATCGGAAGATGAGAAAGCCATAACATCGGATCGTTTATTTTTAGAATACCCTCTCTCTTGCGACCAATATCGTTGTAGGATCTTGTTTTTAAAGTGAGTGGGTACTACCTACCAGGTGGGCCAACCCTCGCAGCTTAGTGGGTACTACCTACCAGGTGGGCCAACCCTCGCAGCTCCGATATTCAAACAGCGCTAGTTTATAGCGCTCGCACGCAATTATAATACACTGCCCTGCGCGTGCACCTGAGAAAGTGAGTAACTAATAGTTACAAGACAAATGGTACTAAATCTTCAGAGATTGACCAAAAACGATTACAAATAAATTGCAACAGTAAACATGAAATTTGAACAATAGATTGGAACTCTACTACTTCATAATTAGCTAGTTTAGTTAATGAAAACATAATTATTATTACAACTAAAAAATCATCTACTCGTAGGTAACATAAGTTCATAGTCTCCAAATAGCCATAAACTTACTTGTAGCATCATAATGCTACCCCACTAATTCCAATCCAACCTATGTTCACATAAAGTTAAGGAAATTGATCGCATCTCAACAATGTAGAGATGAGATTAATCGAGATTGGAAACATTTTAATGGACTTCGTGCCACAATTTGGCTTCCTGCAAGGAAAGAAAATATTTATCGCAGAGCGTGCTGCTCGCCAAGCCTTATCTCATTTCCATCAGCAAGATCCGAAGCATCGTGCGCAAAACAAAGCCCTCGTAATCAAAATATCGCACATTGAGTCAGGTGCGGCGAGGAGTCCTCGTGCGACCAGACTACTCAATACGCTCTCGAGCGAAAAAATATGTACAAACGCCTCACTTTGTTCTCATCAGCAAATCATCACGAACAGACAATAATATATTTATAGAATTACGACCCCATTTAAACATTTCCAATGAACCGTCCGTCGGTCCGACAAAGCGAAGTGCCGCAAAAAGCGCTACAGCAGCTTAGTGTTATATCGCAGACGCAAATGATGTCAATTATCGCAATTAATGCACTGTCAATGGAGGAAAAAAGGCAAAGGGAGCCGCGCAGGGAAACATACCTAGCTACCTTGTTCCAGTAGCAGCACGAGACGTGCCGGAGGCTTCTTGACATAAGAACCTGATAATACATATTTGTGCAATTCATTCGTGCCAAAATTGAAAGCTAAATGTAGATGTTGTTTTATACGCTGCTTTGTTTGATGCTTGGCTAACGTCTCCGCTACCTTCTGCTAAATGTCCTCCATGGCGAATCCAAACGTCCGAAATGAATACAAATTATCAAACATTTGCCCTGGCTTGGCTTGGCTAGCTGACGAGAAACTAGTCGCTAATGTCTATTATCAGCAGCCCTTTTTGATGCTTGGCTAACGTCTCCGCTACCTTCTGCTAAATGTCCTCCATGGCGAATCCAAACGTCCGAAATGAATACAAATTATCAAACATTTGCCCTGGCTTGGCTTGGTCTAGCTGACGAGAAACTAGTCGCTAATGTCTATTATCAGCAGCCCTTTTTATACGCTGCTTTGTTTGATGCTTGGCTAACGTCTCCGCTACCTTCTGCTAAATGTCCTCCATGGCGAATCCAAACGTCCGAAATGAATACAAATTATCAAACATTTGCCCTGGCTTGGCTTGGTCTAGCTGACGAGAAACATTTGCCCTGGCTTGGCTTGGTCTAGCTGACGAGAAACATTTGCCCTGGCTTGGCTTGGTCTAGCTGACGAGAAACATTTGCCCTGGCTTGGCTTGGTCTAGCTGACGAGAAACATTTGCCCTGGCTTGGCTTGGTCTAGCTGACGAGAAACTAGTCGCTAATGTCTATTATCAGCAGCCCTTTTTACCTATCTACACTGAAAATATAAGTTTTTGAGCGCAAACTCGTTCTATTTTAACACGTTTTTACCTGACTGAGGAGGGTTATATGTTTGGGTTGTATGTATGTTTGTTTGTTTGTACGTTTCTTAGGAGAGTCCTACAGCCAAAACGGTTTGATGGATTTTAATAAATGAGGTATCATTGGATTCGTCTTAATCACGAGAGTGCTATAGAATATATGAAGTGTCAAGAAAACTAATATGGCGGCTTAAGGCTGCCATATTGTATTTACGACAGAACAAAAAATGAATGAAATCTATCGAGTGAGGTATCAAATTAAAGGGATTTAAAATACAATTCCAAAAATATTAATTCCTTAACCTAAACAGTAGCAATTTTGTCTTTCAAGCTAATTACAAAATTTTTAGTTTTATATTTTTCAAGTTATGTAAGTAAGTAAGTACCTACTCCAATGTTGTAATTGCAACTATTAAAGTGAAGTAAAATATTTAATACCTTGGGTTTCATTATAGCAATTTTCGAAGGGAACTCTAATTTTAAAAATAACCTGCTGGTGTTACTTGCTGATAATTTACTTTACTTTATCTGAAAGAATTTTTAAATTCGGACCTTTATTTTTTGAGTTCATCCATTACAAACAAACAAACAATCAAATCTTTCCTCTTTATAATTCATAATATTATAAAGAGGAAAGATATATATCAGTTCGCATCGCATTGCTTCCGTCCGATATCGCGGCTGAAAAGTAAAAACCCGACATAGCACGTTAGTTGTTTACATTTTGATTCAATAGACCACACACCCGATTAGTTATCCAACTAAAACTTTCAGGGTAGATCACAACTCGAAGACAATATATATATACACAAAAACCAGGGAAAAAACGTGTTTTTAGATTAGTTTTATAATCTACAATAGTTATGTAGCGAAAAACCACCTGGACATAGTCAATCTTTCGATAGAACGTGTGACAGAAATATCTTGTGCCGAGTTGGAAAGGCTAATTATCTATATTTCTATCTATATACTTATAATAAAACTGTAACGGGTCCAATTCTGTACATTGAAGATATTTTGAAATTTTCCAAAGAAGCCAAAATTGTATAATTTTAAATTTTGTGTGTGTCTGTCTGTATCGTTACCGCGCATCACGCCAAAACTACTTAATGAATTCAAATGAAACTTGGTATGATAGGAGTCATAGTTATATATTACATAAACGGGACTTAATCGCGCTGAAATCTTAATATTTATTTACCTCGACGTTTCGATCAAGTTGCATTGATCGTGGTCTTCTCGTGACCAACTTGATCGAAACGTCGAGGTAAATATATATTTTGTTTTATTTGCATATTTGTTTGCTGGGTGTTAACGTACGTACTATTACAAGTTTGCGCAAACAAGACGTTGCCTAAATTCTAGACGAGTCAGATATATAAGATTTTATACCTAGATGCGAAGGCTTGGGTAATGCGGTAATTTGGTGCACAGTGAGCACGAATCGTCTTCTTCCTCTGGATCCGAATAGGAAGAACATTACGGTTTTGGTGACGACTCTCCAAGAACATCCGCCCAAGAAAGAGTACGAAGTGCTGCATCTACCAGAAGAGCCCGTGGTCGCAATCATTGTCATCAAGATGCTAGGCGAGGGCAGAGAAGTGCTTCCACCACAACTTCAAACAGAAACCTGCCTCCAGTTTCTGGGGCTACTACAGAATTAAACTGGTTAGTTAAAGCAATTTTACCATAGTCACTGCAGCTTACAGAGCCTTCATATTTGCCCATTGAGAGTGAAGAATATGAGAAAATAAATTATTTCAGACTGTATATAGATGACAGAATAGTAAGCCTGATTATTGATAAAACGAACCAAATAGCAGTTTTAAAGACAAGCAAGAGTTTAGATTTAACTAAAGAAGAATGCTATGCTTATATAGGAATACTGTAGTTAATGCTAGCCATTACTGCATAGTAATGGCTAGCATTAACTACAGTTAAATGTGACTTAATAATCTGAAATCTAGGTATAAGCGGAACCATATTAGTTTTTATAGTTTTTTTTACACGACTGCCCATAAAAAGGGGTGTAATATTTTTAGGATTCATATGTATGTATGTGAGTTTCTATATTTCACCATAACTTTTAAATGCCTCCAATATCACATGCGAAAAAATATATTTAAGACCTTGATAAGCACATCCCAACACGATATAATTTATTGGCATAAGTTATTGTTTGGCGTGTTTTTTAGTTATTTGAATGTAGTTGTTTTAGTTTTAGTTTTTTTTGTAAAGTTTTAGGATTTTTTTAATGGTTTTTTATAGATATATTTTCTTACTTATGTTTGATAGATTTTAAGATTGAAACCTTGATTATAACAAACGATTTCTATTATATTGCAATAAAAAAGTTATTTGAATAAATCCCATTTTTATTAAGTATTGCTCGTTGTACTTTAAAAAGTACAATTTGAATAGATATATATATTTGTGAAATATATATTTATATATATATTATAATATCTTATATATCATAGTTTTAGTATAATTACAAATTTGATGAAGAACTTTGGTGTACCTCTAGTAATTAAATATCATAGTGCACCCCGTCCCTCACGATTATAACAAATCCTATCCATCCAAAGGTTGCCTGGAAGAGATTGCTTTCAGAGTGGTGCCCAATTTTCATAAATATAACCAAATCAACGGCACAGACTTCCATAACTGTTTCCCACATAAGATTATTTTATTCTTTTTGAAATCAGTTATGACTTAACTTAGTTTATTTTTCCTAGTTATTATTAAGGCTGCTGTAATTTCCTGAAGTAAACCGTCAAGTTATGTTTCTAAACAAGCAGATTAAACATATACAGACGACCGCGCGTTTGTTATAATTATCATGGGATATTGATAATTTATAACACAGAGACCGTGTTGGCGTCGGGTATGTTTTCAAATCAGATAGCGAAAATGTATTTATTCTTCGAAAGTATATAACCAACATTTATGACGTCACTGGCTGAGCTGACATCGGGTATACTTTCGAATTTAGGATTTCGAGGAAATCCTAAATTCGGCGAATCCTAATTTCAAGACGAAGGCAGGAGCGAAGCATACCGAGCTCTCGCCTTCGTTCCAATATACTTTATATACTTCCAATATACTTTATACCTACCGCTTTTCTTCCAATATACCATGGTCGCTGTGGCAATCAAACCTCAGTAAAAAAACCGCGCGCGTTATATTGAGCCTATAATGCCTCAGTTACTTGTTAAATAAAAAAAAACACTGACATTAAGATTATAAATGACTAAATAAAACTTTCTCGTTTCATAAGCTTTCTAAACTGTTCAAAACATAACATTTTGACTAGAACAACATAAACAAATTTAATTTTAACTACCACAGTAGGTATGTGAATAATATGGGCCGACCGGTTTTTCACCTAATTTGACCCTTGCCGGTGATGGCAAGCTTCCTGATTGGCCGCTCTTGTTTAATGTATATGATATGTATCATCATCATCATCATCATGTGTTCGTCCACTGCTGGATATAGGCCTCTCCCAATGAACGCCACAGAGCCCGATCTTCGGCTCTTCTCATCCAGTTTATGCCGGCCGTATTCCGCAGGTCGTCACTCAACGTGGCCGGTGGGCGTTGAGAATCCTTCAGAGAAACTCCAAGCATAGCTTTCTGCATAGCTCGTTGAGCGACTTTAAATTTGTGGATTAGTCCCACTGTTAGTGTCCACGTCTCGGCTCCGTGTGTCATAACTATGATATGTATATATTATATCATCAGCCCGTATTTGTCCACTGCTGGATGTAGGCCTCTCTTTGTGAACGCCAATCAGCCAGGTCTTTGGCTCTGTCGCCCTTGAGTCCCAAAAAATAAGACACCGTAAACTTTATCGAATTTAATTTATATTTAACATACAAATTACAGCTACGGTCTAACTCGAACGCACTTGAAACATCGTTGAGGTGAGCGCTGTATTGCCCGGAGAATTTCGTCACCGCGATTCAGAAATCTGTTGTCTTGCACTAACGCCATCTAGCATACTTTTGGTGAACTACATGCGCTTGCACATACTTGCGTTGGATATATTAAACATACCGCCCACCAAGGATAAATTGACAAAATTTTCCTGACAATGAACTCCGCCCACCGTGAGATATAATTAAAACTAAAACAACAGAGTTTAACTAAACACAATAAATTTTGATTCTGTATATTAATAACTTAGCCAAATATGAATAAACAGTACATTTATGAACTACAACTTAAGTTTCTGAAACACTCAAAATGCGAAAATAAGTTTGAAGACAAACATCTAAAACTAGTTTGAAACAGGTAAGAAACATAGTTTTGAAACAGGGCGTTTCAAAACTATGAGCGTTGAGCCTTTACATCTCAAACTGACGACTCTAGTAAGTCCGTGCAACCCAGGATAATTTTGTTCAATGATGCCATATAACCACCGAGCTGGGGGAAGATCTTCTTTCATCACCAATACCACATCTCCAACCTTTGGCTCAGGATTTTGATGTGACCACTTGTAGCGATGATGAAATTGAGTCAAATATTCCTTGGACCATCGTCGCCAAAACTCTTGAGTCATCCGTTGAATAAGTTGCCATCGTCTTAGAGTTCCAACATTGAGACTTTCATAGTTTATATCTGGCGCTGTGACCAAGGGTTCTCCTATGAGGAAATGACCAGGACTCAGAGGAACCGAGTCGCCAGGGTATAATTGACATTTGAGGAAATGTCAATTATACTCGCGCAAATTGAGGCCTGCCTTAATTGGCGTCCAATTTCCAAAATAAGTAGCCACCCTGGCGACTCGGTTCCTCTGAGTCCTGGTCATTTCCTCATAGGAGAACCCTTGGTCACAGCGCCAGATATAAACTATGAAAGTGTCAATGTTGGAACTCTAAGACGATGGCAACTTATTCAACGGAAATTGGACGCCAATTAAGGCAGGCCTCAATTTGCGCGAGTATAATTGACATTTCCTCAAATGTCAAGGTTGAACATCCAATTATGCGTTTCAGATGGTGTTTAGTAGCCCGTACTCCTGCTTCCCACAATCCTCCGAAGTTAGGAGCATGAAGAGGGATAAAGTGCTATGTTGTTCCATTATTAGCTAACTGTTCTGAGATTTCTCTGGGTATGCTTGACTTTTTGGAAGCAAACAATAGCCGTAGTTCTCGGGAAGCACCCACAAAATTTGACACTCCATAGTTCAGCACAGTGTCCACGCCGAGCTACGAAGCGCTTAAAAGCGGCCAGGAAACCTTGGGTTGTCAAGTCACTGACGCACTCAAGGTGAATCGCTCGGGTAGCCATGCACACGAAGAGGCATATGTAGCCTTTGTAGGTGGCCGGGACCCTTTGAGGTTCTAATACTAACGGGTCCAGCATAGTCCACACCACTATTAGAAAAGGGGCGAGGCGCCATCGCTCGTGCCACGGGTAGTTGCCCCATGAGCTGATGTCGTGATCGAGCTGAATTCCGTATGCAATGTATGCATTTCCTCACAAAGATTTCATTTCTTCTGTTATATGTGCATGCTGTAATCTTCCGCCAACTCTTAGTATTCCGTCTTCGTCAATAAAGGGGTTCAGTGTGGTAAGTTTGCTTTTTTTACTGATATCTTTCTTCTCTTTCAGCTTTAAAGTTTCATCAAGAAACCCCTTTGCTTGACAAGTCTTTATGCATGTTTTCAAACTTTCTTGAATTTCGTGTTTTTCTATCCACCTAGGTGGTGATTGCTTCTTGTTCCTTTGCAGCCATCGTTTTATGAGAGCAACCACGCGGATTAGTCTTGTAAGAGAAAAAAATCGCGAAAATATATCTTCAGCTGGAACTTCCTCTTCTTTTGAGCGTGAGTAAGTATTCACTGCACATTTTTTTTTGTATTTTCTTCTAAATTTGTGTCTTTTCGTTCAATTTTCTTGTAAACATTGAACAAAAAGACACAAAGCTCTTCATGTTCCAGAATCTTCGTGCCCCGTGATCCAGCAGCTACTTCAACCAACAGTTTAGCTAGAAGCACGGCTCCACAAAGCTCTAACCTTGGGATTGAGACTTGTTTGATTGGGGACACTTTAGTTTTTGATGTGATCAAGTTGACGTGTACTTCCCCTTGACTGTCTATGACACGCAGATAGATTACGGCCGAAAAACCGTCATTAGATGCGTCACAAAAACCTGGAAACTCTTGGAGTACGTCGGCTGATCTGGTGTGATGCCATCGTGGAAGCTTAAACTTGGTAAGTTGCTGTAAGTCATTACGTTAGTTTCGCCAGTCCTTCAGTAATTGAGGTGGAAGCTTATCATCCCACTCAATACCTGAGAGCCACAATTTTTTAATAAAGATTTTGGCTGTGATAATTACTGGTGCCTACCATCCTAACGGGTCAAATAAACGAGAAATGTCCGATATTACCTTTTTTTTTGTTACAGGTACTGTTACCGGTGGGAGCTGCACTGCGTACTCAAAGGCGTCATCATTCCGGTTCCAGGTCAGTCCTAGGATTTTCATGTAAGTATAATATTTTATTTTTCTGTTCATATCAGTCTCTCCTTCAACTTTTTCTATTTCCTTTAACAGTTCTTCACTATTGCTACTCTATTTTTGAAGTTTGAATCCTGCTCCCTTTAGTATTTTTGTCATCTTCTGATAAATCTGTTTCCCTTCTTGTATCGTTTCACAATTTGTCATAAGATCATCCATGTAAAAGTCCTTTAGTATTTTTTCAGATGTCGAAGGGTATGCACTGCCGTCATCACGAGATAGTTGTTGAAGACTTCTTACAGCAAGGTATGGTGCTGAAGCTGTTCCAAACGTTACTCTCAATAATCGCAAGTGTTGCAGATCGTCGCTCGGACTATCACGCCACAACAGTCGCTGAAAATCTGTATCATTTTCATTGATTTTGATTTGTCGGTACATTTTAACGATATCAGATACCAAACATATGGGATAGTTTCGCCATCGCAGAATAATATGACGTAAGTCATCTTGCAGCGTCGGACCAACTAGTAAGTCGTCGTTAAAGGAGACACCATTAGCGCCAGGCTCAGATGCATTGAAAACTACGCGAACTTTGCTGGTATCCTTGTCTTCTCTCACCACGGCTAAATGTGGTAAGTACATCGCATTTGGATTGTCTAGTTACACCTTCGGTACCTCTTCCATGTGGCCCAGTTGCTAATATTCTTTAATAACGTAAAAGATTAGAATAATGACGATAAATACAGAAATTAGGTCCAAAAGTTCGCAATTATCCTGTCCTTGGTATGGACCATGGTCAAATTTCAAATGCAAATGGGCCTCTAATAATGGCCATAAAACCTAACGACGTGTAACGCCGATGACATTATATGTTGTTGCGATATTGGCTGCTTTTATAGATGATCATAATTGTATGCATAATACGTGGCCTTTATTAATTTGAAAATGTTGATTAGGTATGTTATATTTCTTAATCATTAAATTAAACATTTGTAGTTGTTTTGTGTCAGTCGGTAAAAGTTTCAGATGTCTAAAAAGTTTTACAGATTAATATCACCTTTTGCTCTAGTCACTATTTATTGTAACGATAACTAATTACAACGTACAACACAAACATTAATAATATAACTACATCAACAAAACAATAAAGACACAAAACATCGGTATGCTTACGAACGAAACCACACGATGTTGGACACAGCACAGCCTAATAACAGTGGGGTGCGGCCGAGTGGGCACCGAAATAACTTGGTACCCGAATAACGTTATAATTTGCATCGACAAACGTTACTTGTAACGACGTATCGGTAATGAGCACGCTCATGAGGCTCAGGATTGTCCCACTCTATCATTTGGACAGGCATGAGGATCAAATAGCACCAACACTTTTAACCACAAGTGGTAGTAAATGATACTCTGATATACTAAACGACTTATCTTTACATGCGATGGACCAGCGAAATGTTGTTGCATATGTTACTTTAGAAGAACTAAATAGTGCACTTAAGACATAATATTTATTACTATTAGTGACTCGCCCCGGCTTCGCATGGGTACCGCTCACATCGCGGCATTTTTCTTACTTTTAGCATTTTTATACCCGTCGTAACTTCTAAAAAAACTACGTTAGTAAGCGTAATACAAAATCTTTAGCAGCAACGATCGTGGTGTTATTTGACCATAGACAACTGCATTATTACTCACGTACATGACAGACTTGTTATTAATTCGTTTCCATGGCAATATGTCATTCTGTTCTGTATTTTTTATACCTTGGGTTTCATTATTTTCAAAACGATCTCTAATATTATAAAATATACATAATACTGGGCATGTTACTCGCTGATAATGTAGCTTTCTTTATAGGTGAAATAATTTTTAAAATCAGATCAGTAATTTTTGAGTTTATCCATTACAAACAAACATACAAACAATCAAATATTTCCTCTTAGTAATATTAGTGTAAAAATTAAAGGGTTCCCGCAGGATATTCATAGAAAGTTATTTAAAAGAACACGTAGCACGCTGAAACTATTGGACAGATGTTGATGCAACTTGGCACAGACATAATTCATAAGATGGTTGAAAATTATGGATACTTTTTGTCCCGAAAATATAAAGGGTTCTTGCGGGATATGGGTTCAAATTCTGTACATTAAAGATATTGTGTTTTTTTTTGGAGGTTACTCTTTATTTGATAATAAAGCCTAAACTGTATGTTTTTTCATTGTTGTCTGTATGTCTGTCTGTCTGTATCTTGGCCGTGCATCACGCCACCGGAACTACTAGATGAATTCAAATGAAACTTAGTATGGTTTGAGTTCATAGTACGAGGTAGGACATAGGATGCTTTACATCCCAAAAAAAATATGGTTTCTCGCAGGATAGGGGTTGAAACTTATTTAAAAGAACACGTACCACGCTGATACTAATGGACGGGTTTTGATGCAACTTGGCACCGTCTTAAGTTATATGATGGGTTAAAATTGAGGACATGTTTCATCCCGAGAAAGTAAAATGTTTCTTTGGGATATGGGTCCAAAGTTATGTTAATATTGAAGTAATAAATAATATTTTTTGGATGGTTATCTACATTCGATATTGAAGCCAAAACTGTTTTACTTTTATTTTTGTTTGTCTGTCTGTCTGTTTGTTCTTATCTTGACCGCGCATTGTACCCAAGCTACTGAATGAATTCGAATGAAACTTGGTATGATTTGAGTTCATACTACGACGTAAGACATTGGATACTTTTCACCCCGAATATTAAAGGGTTTCCGCATGATAGAGGTTGAAAGTTATTAAAAATAACACGTATCACGCTGAAACTACTAGACGGATTTTTTGATTTAAATTGACACAATCATATATCTAAAGTTATAATAAAGGAATAGGTACGAAAAAGGCTGTACAAAGAAGATAAATAAAAAAAAACTGATTGATATCTAAATCCGGTGATTTAGAAGCCAAGCAATTGATAAAAGTATTTTAGACGGCTGAAGAAATTTTTATCAAAGGTTGGTATATTCGTCCTGGAATAGCACATTAGGCTGCTTTGAATCTAAAGAAAAGACCACACGTGAGAAGCCGTGGGTACAGCTAGTTCAAAATAAAAATGTGAAATGAGAGAACATTCACACATTCAAATTGAGAACCTTCTGCTGGAAGTCAATTAAAAATTAAACACAATTCTGCCTTGCTTGCTGTGTGCAACGCCAAAAACAAAATACCTTGCTCCACGTAGCAGGGCGGAATGCAACGAGTATAGTGGATACTGACCCTCGCGACGTACCAATATCGAGCACAATACGGAGCTCTCCGGATATTTATCTCGCGGGATGCAAAAACATTGATTAATATTGTAATGAGCACGACGAACAACTACCCCGCTACCACGAGACGATGAAATGAAACAAGTTTCGATGTCCATCGAAACTCACTTTTCAAACATTTTAAACCGGTTATATTAATTCAGCGATTTTTATACTGTTCTTTTTAGCTATTTGTGATTTATTATCATCATCATCAGCCTGTGTTCGTCCACTGCTGGACATGGGCCTCTCCAAATGAACGGCACAGAGGCTGATATTCGGCTCTTCTCATCCATTTTCTGCCGGTCGCCTTTTACACAGGCCGTCTCTCTACCTGGCCGGCACGGCGTGGGAGTCCTACACTACGCTTGCCAAGTCGCGGTCTGCACTCGAGGACAAAAAATAATAAGGAAAAATTAAGTATTTTTTATTTTATCATTGATCACATGTTTTTACTTCTAAATTAAGGTATGATTTCCAATTTCATATGGGTTCTACAAAATGACTAAGCATACTTAAAGGTACTCAAAAACAAAGCGTTTATGTTTCCTACATCGTCATATTTCGTGGTAGAGGCCTTCGGTGGGTAATTGTGTATAGTTTGAGATAATGTCCGCGCTGCGGCGCGGGCGCGGCGGGTGCTATTATTTTCATCCGTCCGCTGGCCGGGAGAGCCGTGATTTGCGTACGCGCATATCCTCCGTGCCGTACTGCCACAGAGCAGGGCACTGCAGAAGGTTATGTTAACTCAAGTAGACTCTATCCTTTGTGAATATATTCATTTTAAAGTGCTGGATACAGATCTGTGTAGGTGGAAACGCACACATAAAACCAACATGACGTATCTAACTAGTTAGGAATAGGTAAATGATCTGCAAACTTGAAACAAACAATATTTTTTCTAGATTTCAAATTTGTGTGAAAACGTAAAAGTTTCCACTGTGGCAGGTCCACGTCGATAATAAGATGTTTCCATCCAAATGCATGCGTGTCCACGAAATAGCTCCACGCTAATAACATGCAACGGTGAAGAAGAGTCAGCTTAAATTAGGTTTTTTTAAAACCTCAATCATTGATATAGATCGATCGAGTGATATAGTACAAAGAACGTCCGGAGAAGTTATAAAAGGTTACAAACAAAGTATTTGCTCTAGATAGTGCAAACAAATTTTTGAGAAATGAAGGTGCAGAAGGTTACAGTATTTACTAAAGTATATTAAACGTATAGAATGATGGTTTCGCGGGTGGACAGATACTTACATTCTACTAGTAAAACAAAATAATACCTATTTATTTCAACATTACTTCAAACGGCAAAGGGCAGGCCATATAGTTTGCAGAACCGACAACCGCTGGGGAATAAAGGTTCTCGAATGGCGACCACGAACAAGCAAGCGAAGTTTAGGGAGGACCGACACGATGGACAGACGACATTTTAGACATCGCAGGAAGTCGGTTGATGGAGGTGGCACAAGATCGATCGTCATGGCGCTCTTTGGTGGAGGTCTATGTTCAGCACTAGACTTCTATAGGCTGACATGATGATGATGATGATGATGACTTGAACGGTTGAAAGAATATATTCATTATTATTATTATTCATAATCTCGCCTGGGTATTTATTTCTCGATAACTTTGTCTGGGAATCTCCAGTGACAATGAACGGGTATCTCCTAGCAAGCTTGTTACATAGTAGATCTCATCATTGATAGTAGTCACACCGAGAATACCTAATAAAACATAATTAGAACCACTATGTACGTAGTCTTTGAGACGTAGTAATGTACTATCAGTACATAGTATACATATAATAATTTTTTGGTTCTCAAGGACGAACCACAAAATTCAAAAGCGTGAAGTACTCAAAGATAATACTAATACTATGGCATTACCTATGACATCTGTCAACCAGCAATCTGTGAGATCTAACAGAGGCACTCATATAGAGAATATAAAACCAACATCTTGAGCTCTACTGGATCAGCATGGCGAGTGAAGTAGAGGAGGTCTGATACGATCTAATTGATCTGATTATTATGATAGCTTAGACTTAGAACACATCCAGTTTCCATTGTCATTAGGCGGCGGAAACTCATGTGAATGAATGTCATTGGATCAGAATTAAACCAATATGTCTGACAACGATAATAGACGAGTGATTATTGGTGCACTGTTACTGTTCCTGCATCGCCTGGCGATCCATTTCTTATAATCCAGCGGACTTAATAACACAAAGCTGCGCCCGCGCCGGTCGAGCCGCCATTACGTAATCTCACGGGCAGGGGGCGGCGCGCGGCGGGTCGCGACTCACCAAACTATTAAAATGAACGAGCAGCGTCCGCGCATCGCTCGCTTTGTCCTAGTGATGGGCATAGGTATCTAACTAGTTACCATTAAATAAAACGTAATCTATCTATTCTATTTTACTATAATAAAACTGTAACTGGTCTAAATCTGTACATTAAATATTTTTTGAAAATTGTAATTGAGATAAACTTCAAAATCGATATGGAGTGCAAAAAGGTTTATTTTTATTTTTTGTCTGTCTGTCTGTCTGTCTCTTTGAACACGCATCACGCTGAAACTACCAGACGGATTTTGATGCAACTTGGCACGCGCATAGCTTATGTTATGGATTAACATTTAGAATACTTTTTATCCCGAAAAAATCATGAGTTCCCGCAGGATAGGGGTTGAAAGTTATTTTGAAAGAACACCTATTACGCTGAAACTACTGGACGGAGTTTGTTGTAACTTGGCACAGTCAAAGTTCATATTATGTATTAAAATTCTTTTCATCCCCAAAAAATATAGGGTTCCTGCGGGATAGGTGTTCCAAGTTATGTTAATTTGAATGTAATAAATATAAGACATTAAAACGGTATAAAAATTTTGACCAGCTCACCATGAAGCGCTGTGGCGAAGTCAGAGAATGATAGCCTTCCAACCCAGAGGTGCGGGATCGAAATCACGCACTCCTTAAAATATTTTGCTCCATATTTTTAAGCATTTTCATATTTTATGCGTTAGTTTTTACATTTTTATTTATAATTTTAAGGCTTATGTCATTTCCTGAAGTAAACCGTCAAATCGTTACAACAAAATAGTTCACAATAATTCCAATTCGGATAATTTATAATAAACTCAAAAACAGAAAAGAATTCTGTCAATTTACTTTGTTTTTTTTTTCACTTTGTAAAGAACATAGGCGGAATTGTATGCGATAAATCTTGCAGTGTCTTGAAATATCATTTCTACAGAACTTAAGTAATTATTTTTCTACGTTTTTTCAACATTGCCTGTAAGCTAGAAAAACCCAGGTTAACAATTCAATTTAAAAAAACATAAAATTGTAACTTCACTTCCTTGCTACAATGTTTAACCGGCCTTGTTGCCTGCCCAACGGGTGAAAAAAATTATATAATACAATGACATTTCCGGTTTGGACGTCAAAATTGTCAACACAGTATACTTCCGACCCAGTTTTTTAAACCAAAGGAAGTTGAATTACGCTTTCTTCCCACCCGGTTTTTTAAACCAAAGGAGGTTGAATTAAGCTTACTGGCGTTAAATCTTTTAACAGTAAGCGTAATTCGACCTCCTTACGATAAACAGAATAATAATATAGACTGTGCTATAGACAAAATGGTACGTCAATATAAAACCTCTATACAAAAAATTATACTCGTAGCAAAGGGAATACAATGCATTATAGTTTAGGGAGAAAGTGTAAAGAAATGTTGTTATAATAGGGTATGTTAATTTCTTTAATTGTTTTGCACAAAAATAGTGTAGGTACAAGGAAGGACTTAATGCTAAACAGCTTTATCTACCAGTCATACAGGTCGTGAAAGAAATAATAGTACATAGGGCGTGTTAGTTAAAGTATTGAACAATAAATACGAAAGAAACAAAGGTTTGTGTAAATAAAAGTTGCAAAACATTTGTCCTAATATGGGACACCTGTTTCCCTGCACAGTGAAATAGCAGCAACATATCTAAATATATTGTTTTGTAATCTAGGCAGGCAGTAACAGATTAAAAATAATTCTTATTCAAAAGCCTAGTCTGTTACACTAGGTTAGGTAATTGAATAGGTCTAGGTACCTACAATTTCATCTTGAAACATGATATTTATCACGCATAAGTACTTACTTGCCTACCTAACTAAGCGGATAAAATAATTAAAATCTCTAAGACTTGTTTCAAAGGTCATTAACAGTAACATAACCTACAAAACTTTGAAGCCTAATAACAATTATACCTGGCCTCCCCAAAAAAATATCTTAGACTAACAATTTCAGGACATGATGCTGAATTACTAGCGATATTTTTTTGTCTATTGACGCCGTGAATTTGACTGACATAAACGTATGTATGGGAGTTCGCCATTGTTCTTTGTTAGTTTTACCTGAAGTGCATGTTTAAAAAATAAATAAATTGTCATTTATAATTTACAATCACTCTTAAAAAGCGCCCTCTTGCGGCTGTTTTTATTGGTAACCAAACTGCTTACTGTTTAACATTTTTAACCCCCGAACAAAGAGACGGGTGTTATAAGTTTAGGGTTTGTATCACTGTGTATGAGGGCTTGTGTGTGTGTGTGTGTCTGTCTGTCTGTCTGTGGCATTGTAGCTCCCAAACGAATGTACCGATTTTTATGCGTTTTTTTTTGTTTGAAAGTTAATGTGATCGAGATGGTTCTTAGCTATATGGAAAGGGAAAGGGGGGATGGGGGTTAGGATCGTTGCTCTCAAACGAATGGACCGATTTTGATGCGGTTTTTTATGTTTGAAACTGATGTGATCGAGATGGTTGTTAGTTATTATGGGGAGGGGGCGGGGGGAAAGGGAGGGGATGAAAAAGGGGATGAGAATCGTACTCGTACTCCCTCTTACTTTAAACGAACAGTACCTAACATAATAATCGACATAATAATTATGTAAGGTGACGTGTGCGAGCATGACCAAGCAAGGTTGAGATTACATCAATTATACATTGCGCTGCCATCTAGTAGAATTTAAAGCGTCATATTGAAACACGGCAAACGCATTACAAAAAAAATTGGTCAAAAACACAGATCTTACCGAGGTGTAAGTTGATCCTGCTCCCCGCGGCGAGCGCCCGTCTCTAGCGCAGCGCCGATGCGCGGCTGATTGGATTTAGTTTAATGACCATAAAGCACCGCTCCCCCCTCCGCTCCCTTCATTGCTTCTCTAACCACAGCCCTATGGAAACTGCCGAGCCATAAATATGGCGCAATTGTAGTCATCGATCGCCGACGAGACCATCTCTAATGAAAAGCTGTACAGTACACATAGAACCATGCATTACGGATAAAGTTTTCATCACCATCGATCACGACAACGGCCACTTTCCTGTTATAAAATTAACATGCTAGTATTTTTCCTTTGTATCGCGCGGGCGCAGCGGTGGCGTGTCATTAATATGATTATTTGATTGTTTAATCACTGGGCACGCGAACTATCCCAGCCGTCTCAATACGTGACCATATGCGCTGCAATACCCAGGCATATGTATCACTATTTGCTATAAAATAAATTATTATAAAAAACAAAACCCGACTGCGAACAAAACTAAAAAGAGGCAAGCAAGCGCTATAATTTTGATTTTCAAATATAAGATGCAATCGGAGGCGTCATGAGTTTATTTTCTCCTTGACGGGATCAGCTAGAACCTGGTGAGCTACCTTCGTGCCTCAGACTTCTTGATTTTTTACAAAATTTACTCTAATTTAATCTTCTTATTATATATTTACCTATAAGAATTGGCGATAATAGTAAGGGGAAACCCCGGATAGATGCCCCACTTTTTAAAAGGGCCTCCTATACTTAAAACTATTAATTTACCATGATTAATGCATGAATGTAGCTAGTTTGTTATCTTACCTTAAATTACTACATGTTTTTGTTGACCTAACAATTACAGATTCTGCTGAAATTGAGTTATTGCAGACTATTTTTTTTAGGATAGATGCCTACCTATATGGATAGATGCCTCACCATGAAAATGCTAAGAAGGATAAGATGCCATTAGTGTAGGATAGATTCCCTATAGAATAAGTTGTAGACAGATAGATGGATAACACTTTATTGAACCAAATGAAACACTTACAAACAAAAATAAACTTAAAAAAAAGTACAATTGGTGGCCTTATCGCTAAGCAGTGATTTCTTCTAGGCAACCGTAGGCTATATTCAGACTATTTTATTACCTCTATTAAGAGGCAGTTAAAATACATATTAAATTTGTAGTCATTAGACGATAATTTTAATAGACAGCATAAGCATAATTATGCTGACATCTGACATTTGGAATTAATGGGTTTTTTTTCATGCTTTGTTATCGAGTTGTGAGCTACTCTGAAAGTTTCAGCGGGATAGCTAATGGAAAAGTGCTTGTAATATGTGTTGCAAGATTCCAGGACAGAAATACATAGATAGATATATAGATACATAGGTACATGTGAAGTTCAATGAAAGCTTTTAATATAATTTAGTTTTTGTTAGAGCTAACTTATATCATATGATAATACGAAATACACTTCAGCTGCAAGCAACGAGATGATTTAACCAGAACCGGTTGATGATTGTATCTGCGATCTCAAAATCAAGAATCAATGAAATAAATAAGTACAGCAATGTGCGGACCACTGACGTTTAATTGAAGCGTCGCCAAATACATTGGCAAGTAATTTGGAGTGAAAAGACGTTTTTCGGATCGGATATCACGAGATGTTCTGTGAGTGTCGATTAAATTAACACGAAAAGAAAAAGCTCTGATGTTGTATCATGTGATGGCAATTACAAAGAAGATGGCTATAATGTGTAAAATGATAAAAAATAATCGGAAATCGATTGACTTGTTTTTTTTAGGGTTTGTTTTAATCTCTGTCTACGTTATAGTCATGAATTTAGTTATTTTAACGTAATTTAATCAGATTTTTCTGAAATGACAGCGGTAGGTGGCAGCTGCCCGCCGTGAAGGTCCGGGAACAAAACTGCACAAAAACTCGGCAATCCGTCCGCAAGAACGCTCCACCGCAGCATCGGCGAGTTTGAATCATCTACCGGATTTTACCGAGAAATTCTTTAAAATTTAGCATTTTGGGAACCACTCACATTTGGAATTCATTGCGGCATTGTGGTTTTTGTACGGTTTAATTGGTCCTGGTATCCATTTTATCTGTGAATGAACGGAGAGAAGCAAACATTCCTGAACGAGTCCAACAGAAATGCTGTTTTAATCAATAAATACTCGTATAAACACTAAAGGCAACATTATAAATTGTCATTATTGAACCAAGACCACTGAAGTTATTCATTGAAGACAAACTGATCTCCGTATAAAATAAATATATTTAACTGAGAACTAAAACTTGTTACTGAAGAACATCTATTATTAAAATAAGATTATTTATATTCTTCATTGAAAACTATTACGAACTGATGCAAGAACTGAAACTGCTTCACCGAAAAATATTACAATATTTATGAAGCTTTTGTTCTCCTTAAAAGTATTTAATTTTCCTGCACGTATAACTCGGCAGCTCTGTTTGAAATCAATTGATCTTAAACTAAGCAAAAGAATGTCTCGTTAAAATTAAAAAAACAAAATTAATTAAATTTTCAAATGGTTGAAATTAAATTATTATTTTTTTATTTAAAAATTGCAGGATTTTGTTTTAACTCTTCATTCTTCATCGTTTTTTATTATTATTGATCTAAGAATAATATATTTTTTATTACAATCATTTGTTTTTTCAAATCAGAATCGTGCACAAGAACGAGTGAACGAACGAACGAATGAAATATGTAGATTTAAGACGTAATTGTTGTTTTAGATGTAAGAATTGCAGATTCTCAACAGTAGAACAATGATATTCTTTACCGAAGACATATATACTTTCTCTAAGTAAGAATATAATAATGTCATGCTTAAAGTTAATAAATGCTTCGGACAAAAAACGATTAACAAAACAAATATTTACTAGTGACATGAATATAATGTTTTCCCTATATACGAAACACGGAATGTCTTGACCAAACCTCAGTTGGTCCTATAGAGATAAAGATCCTTATAAAACAAACAGGATAGACTGGCATAAAAAAAATGATGTGTGTAATATCCACCATTTTCTTGATGACTGTTTGTTTTTTTCAAAATCTGTGATTGCTGTTCAAAATATCTCAAAAAGTTATGGAAGGTCTCCTAGGAACGTTTTCCTGTAACTATAACGGTTAAGGTACCTGCCCTTACTGTCCCGTCTCAAAAATTCATCACAGTATGATAAACACATTACCGGGCCTTTGCGTTGCGCAGTCTGGTAAAAAAGAAGTAAGGTAAATATTTTGGCCGACGGTATTTTAAATGTGATCACTGAGATAGGTTTAACAAACTCTATAAATAAATAACAATAGTTCATCATAGCCCGGCGCTGGCTTGATATCTTCCATTTAATTATTCTAAACAATGAAACTAGTTAATAATAAAAACGAATAAAAGTTGGCTTCAACTTATAATAAAACTGCTGAACCAATTTGAATGAAATATAAATGAAAATACAAATGTAGATTATAATATCTTTTGAAATAAAATATAATCATTTTAACCAGTTCAGAAATAGAGGTAAGAGGGAATCAAAAATATAAAAAGATTTTCTGTATATTTTTCACAATTGTAGGCTTATCAGTTTTGGAGTTATGTGGGGGAAATGGTCAATTTTCATCTAATTTATACCCCAAATCTGTTTATTTTAATATTATAAAAAAATTGAGAACTTCACAACAAGCCCTTTCATTTGTTATATCACACTTACAGCTTGTTAAACTAGTTATATTAATTTTCTAAATTTCCTCCAAAAGTCATCCCCATATTAAAAAAAACATTTCATTACGTTATATGTCCGTGTTAGGTCACAAAAATTCATACGTTGTACGAACTTTCAATTTAATTGGTCCAGTAGATTCGAAGCGAATTCCATCTGTGGCAGACCGACAGACATACAGACACACGAGAGATCCTGTATGGGTTTCGCTGTTTTTCATTCGGATGTACGGAACTCCAACAAATTTAATTACTAATAAACTACTAAGTCATTTTTGATGAAACTTATGTAAAACTAAGAAGCTTTCTTATAAAATAAGTATAGAATACCGGGAGAATGCAGGAACAGAAACAATAGAACAAATTGAGTCTCGTACTTATTGTTTAAACAACTTGTTGTATTTGCCATGAAGCCAACTTTTTATAAAAGTTATTTGATGAAACTTATTTAGGGCTACTACACAGAAAATATCCCTTTCAAATAAAAAAACATTAAACAAATCTAATCATAAATACCGGAGTTATGATGTAACATACACACACACAAATAAAATACAGACGACTGAAGAACGTTTTATAAAGTCGATTAATAAAATAAAACCTTGCTTCTGGTTAACCATGCAATGACCATAACTTTTTCTTTAAGTAACTCCATAAATATGGTCTGATTACCTTCTAAATGTCCTCGATCGTGTCCAATTGGCTCCCTATAGGGGTCGATGCTAATCGCCGTAATGGAGTTAAAGCCCATGATGCCATTATGTCTCGGTGACACTTGATTAGGACAATGAGTAAACTGGCCAGGCGCTGTTTACACTGGGATAGTGGTGAGATCATTTTAATAACTGGACTTGCAGGAGCTTTTAACTGATTCAAGTTTCCAGAAAGATTACAATCAAATCAAATCATTGTACTGGCACAGAAGTTATTGTCACAATTTCGTCAAGCATATTATGTTGTACAAGAGAATTTTTACAGACTTATTACACTGTTTTATTTTAACGTAATCGTTTCTAGAAACATTATACTATTTTCAATGAAATTATTATAACTTTTGTACAAGTTGAAAATTATGTTCGGAAATAGCCCTTCATCGACAGCCTGCATTAGACCACTGCTGAACATAGGCCTCTCCTATTGCGCGTCACCAAGCCCCATCTTCAGCTCTTGTCATGTAATTTCTGCCAACTACTTGTAATATCACCGCTCCATCTAGCCGGAGGGCGTTTGCTAACTCTTTGAACTATGTCAGTGACATCCGTTCTCGAAAATAGCACTTATATACGTACGTATTAATTTCAAGTGGTTTTGTTCCAGTAGCTAACCCATATCACTTGTTTATGCCGGTCACGGTGGACAAGAGACGCTCAGCATACGCACATTAATATCAATTGAGTATCAGATCGATCTACAATTAATTGAGTCTCCACAATCGACAACTGCAGCGGGGCAATTGTACCATCAGATAATGCAGGCCAGCAATTGAAATGCTGGACACATTGGAAAATTAGGTAATAGATATTCATTTATGTAATAGTGATAAATTGCGATGTCATCAGCATATGACGTTCCCACTGCTGGGACGCAGCCCTTCTATCGGAGACAGAGAGAACATACCGCACGCTACCATGCTGGGCGAGTGGGAGTCAGTGGAAAAAAAACCTATTCATTACTACTGTAGAAATGGAACCATTCAACACGTAATAAAGTTGGTACAGTTTAAGTTTTATATAAGTTATCAGGTCACCGATGTGTGGCAGGTCTGCAGACTAGCTCCTTGAATTTTGAGTGGCTCCTGTACATTAAACAGCAGATGAAAAAAATACTGTACCCCGTCGAGTCTCATTGAATAGGTATTTTTTTCTATTTAATTCCTAAGCTTTTTTTGAATACAGCATGAAAAAACAATAAAAAGTTCCAAAAAACGTCTAGGGTACTAGCGCATAAACAAATTTATCACGGCTTGTTAATATACGGAGAAAAAACTGATAAAATTAGTCCTAAGTTACACGTAAAAACTACTGGACCGATTGCAGTGCGGTTTTTACCAGATTACGCAACGCAGTGGCCCGGTAATGTGTTTATCAGCATATGTATGTATGTATGTATGTATGTATGTATGTATGTATGTATGTATGTGTGTTCCTTTGTGGCACTATATAGACCAAACGCGAGGACCGATTTTGATGATTTTTACGTCAATCGATTTGTCTTAATTTTGCGAGTGCTACTAAAGACATTACATTAATCAAAACTCAATGTGGCGACAACCAGACGCCATATTGTGAATAAGAAAAAAATGAAAGTCAACGAACTATATCATTGAATAGGTTTTTGAAAATTATCTTTATGTTTCTCTTATTATTTTTCATTTCGAATGGTCATTTAGGATCTATAACGATTTAAAGATTCTCACTAATTCTTATATACTTACATATATAAACTAAACAGTTTTAAATAAAAATAAATTATTTTAAACACAAAAAAAACTCGAATGCGAACCAATCTAAAAATAGCAAACAAGCTTTAGATTTTCGATTATGAAATATAAGATGCAGTCGGAGGCATCGTGCATTTCATTTCTCCTTTGACGGAATCAGCTAGAACCTGGCGAGCTAAGTCTTCATGTCTCCGCCTGCATCTTTGACGGGATCAGCTAGAACCTGGCGAGCTAAGTCTTCATGTCTCCGCCTGCATCTTTGACGGGATCAGCTAGAACCTGGCGAGCTAAGTCTTCATGTCTCCGCCTGCATCTTTGACGGGATCAGCTAGAACCTGGCGAGCTAACTCGTCATGTCTCCGCCTGCATCTTTGACGGGATCAGCTAGAACCTGGCGAGCTAAGTCTTCATGTCTCCGCCTGCATCTTTGACGGGATCAGCTAGAACCTGGCGAGCTAACTCTTCATGTTTCCGCCTGCATCTTTGACGGGATCAGCTAGAACCTGGCGAGATAACTCTTCATGTCTCCGCCTGCATCTTTGACGGGATCAGCTAGAACCTGGCGAGCTAACTCTTCATGTCTCCGCCTGCATCTTTGACGGGATCAGCTAGAACCTGGCGAGCTAACTCTTCATGTCTCCGCCTGCATCTTTGACGGGATCAGCTAGAACCTGGCGAGCTAACTCTTCATGTCTCCGCCTGCATCTTTGACGGCATCAGCTAGAACCTGGCGAGCTAACTCTTCATGTCTCCGCCTGCATCTTTGACGGGATCAGCTAGAACCTGGCGAGCTAACTCTTCATGTCTTCGCCTGCATCTTTGACGGGATCAGCTAGAACCTGGCGAGCTAACTCTTCATGTCTCCGCCTGCATCTTTGACGGGATCAGCTAGAACCTGGCGAGCTAACTCTTCATGTCTCCGCCTGCATCTTTGACGGGATCAGCTAGAACCTGGCGAGCTAACTCTTCATGTCTCCTCCTGCATCTTTGACGGGATCAGCTAGAACCTGGCGAGCTAACTCTTCATGTCTCCGACTGCATCTTATATTTCAAAATCAAAACTCTAAAGCCTGTTTGTCTCTTTTCAGTTTTGTTCGCAGTCGGGTTTTTTGTTTATATAATATTTTATTTTTATTACAGTTGTGTAGCTTAGAGTAAACAGAATAATCATAATAATCAATTTATTAATCTATCTTCTATATACATAATCTATCTATACTTATAAGTAGTGGCTCTGTGAGCTGTAGTCCTCGCGCGTACAAAATTTTTTGCTAACAATCTAGCGGTGCACAGTAACGCCATCTAGTTACCTTATTGTAAAACTAACATTAATAACCGAGGTGCACCATCAATCTCTATCTAGTGAGCAAAGAGCTGATTCCACTGATAGAAACCTAAAAGTGAGAAATTTACTGTATTTTACGGAGCTATTCTACTCTCTATTTTTTATGAGACCAATTTAAAGTTACTACCTTTCAAATAAAACTCTCTGTTCGTTACTGGAGCAAAAACTGTTTTTTTTTTTTCATTTTTGTCTTTCTGTCTGTTTGTCTGTCTGTCTGTATCATGGCCGCGCATCACGCCGAAACTACTGAATGAATTCCAATGAAACTTGGTATGATTTGAGTTCATACTACAAGACCTATCTTGTCCTACATTGGATACTTTTCATCCCGAAACATTAAAGGGTTCCCGTAGGATATTGGTTGAAAGTTTTTTTAAAGAACACGTATTACTTAAATTACTGGACAGATTTTAATGCAACTTAAATTAAAGGGTTCTTGCGGGATAGGGGTCCAAAGTTATGTTTATTTTGAAGTAATAAATAATATATTTTGGAGGGTACTCTGTATTGATACCGAAGCCAAAACTATTTTTTTTTTCAATGTTGACTCTCTTTATTTCTGTATCTTGACCATGCTTCACGCTAAAACTACTGAATGAATTCAACTGAAACTTGGTATGATTTGAGTTTATACTACGAGGTAGGACATTGGATACTTTTCATCCCGAAAAATTAAAGGGTTTCCTCAGGATCATCATCATGTCAGCCTTTAGAAGTCCACTGCTGAACATAGGCCTCCCCAAAGAGCACCATGACGAGCGATCTTGTGCCACCTGCATCCATCGACTTCCTGCGAAGGCTACAATGTCGTCGGTCCATCGTGTCGGTGGTCTCCCTACACTTCGCTTACTTGTTCGTGGTCGCCATTCGAGAACCTTTATTCCCCAGTGGTTGTTGGTTCTGCGAACTATATGGCCTGCCCATTGCCACTTTAACTTGCAAACTCTGAGCGCTATGTCGGTAACTTTGGTTCTTCTACGAATTTCCTTATTTCGGATTTTATCACGTAGTGAAACACCGAGCATAGCTCTCTCCTTTGCACGCTGAGCGACTTTGAGCTAGTGTATGAGACCAATATTTAGCAACCACGTCTCAGTACCGTATGTCATCACTGGCAACACGCACTGATTATAAACTTTCGTCTTGAGGATCTGCGGTATCTGCGACGAGAAGATATGGCGTAATTTCCCGAACGCTGCCCATCCGAGTTGGATTCGTCGGTTGACGTCTTTGTCGAAATTGGATCTTCTCAATTGTATCCCGCAGGATATTGGTTGATAATTATTTAAAAGGACACGTATCACGCTGAAACTACTGGACGTATTTTGATGCAACTTGACACATACATAGTTTGTATGATGGGTTAAAATTAATCAAAATTTTTATTCCGAAAAATCAAGGGTTCCTTCGGGATAGGGGTAAAGGTTTGTTAATTTTGAAGTAATAAATTTATATACTATATATATATAAAGCAATAAGTACGAAAAACATTGTACAAAGAAGTAAAAAAAATGTGGTCTAGGGTACTTAAAATAAGGTACAGAGCAAGTTCTTTTTTAAATTTTGTCTGTCTGTCTGTATGTTTGTTTGTTCGCGCATCACGTAAAACTACTGAACCAATTACGATGTGGTTTTCACTGTTGGATAGCTTAGGGTTTAACTTAAAAACCGGCGTAATTTCGTTGGCATCTCAATCCGATGAGTAGAGAAGCCGAGCAATCGATTAAGATCTTTATGACGGCTGAAGCAATTTTAATCAAATATTTAGGTCTTGGAATAGCACATAGAGTACTTTTAACCTGGAGAAATGACCACGCGTGTCAAGCCACGGGTACAGCTATAACAAAACTCTAACCAAAGTGAAATCTGTACATGGAAGTGAATTTAGAGAAACATATTTTTATTTGAGTACTAGCTGTGCCTGTGGCTTTCCCGCGTGGTCATTTCATTTAAAAGTAGCCCATACGTATTATTCGAGGACCAAAAGTACCTACATTTCTTCAAAATTGATTCAGCCGTCAAATAGTTTTTTATTGTTTGCTCGGCACCTACTTGGTACTTGGTGCTCGGACTCTTTTCCGCAATTAGGCCGGATGTCGGCCCTTTTTGCGTGATGGGTGATGAATGCAGCCACCCAATGTCCTCCAGGAACGCCAACAGCTGTCGTATTTCAGTGCAGATCTCCTGCAGGGTTCCCTGTACGCCCAGGAAATGCGCCCTTTGATACGCCACGCCGCTGCACTCCAAGAGCACATGCGTGGCCGTTTCCTCAGCGTCCAGGCATCTTTTGCACAGGGGGCTGTCAGTAATTCCTATAGTGAATAGGTGTTTATTAGGGCCCGGTTGTGGGACTTTTAAAAATTTTCGATCATTTTTGAACGTCTATATCTTGTTTTATAATTAACCCAGAACTATGAAATTGGTATCACAACAAAATTAGACATATTATCCCGTACTTTGTAAACACGGAAACACGATTAGTATGAATTCACTCGATAGAAAATAACATCGAAGGTAACACTACTTTATGCTTAGAACATTGATTGGAAAGAGACCCCGTCACTAAATGATATCAAAGATATACCAAGAGAAATAACTTATTATTATTGAGAAAATTTTTGAATAGATTTTTCCGAACTTACTACTTTTTTTTAAGTACTAGATGTGCCGCGGCTTTGCGGGATATAAGGATACTGTGACATTCCAGAACCAAAAGTACCAAAATCATCAAACTTTGTTCAGAAGTCAAATGGTTGTTTATCGATTGCTCGAGATTGAGATACTTAGTATTTAAGTCAAACCCTACGCTATCTATGAACGTGTGTATGTAGATAGTGTAGATACCAACACATTTACACACAACAGAGACCAACATAGGATTGCCGCGGGAAAAAGACAAAAAGTCTATTAGTCACTCTGTCACATCTATTATGATGAAGTTTTGAATATAGGTGGGAAGGTAGGTACTCAACGACGTGCTCAGAGACCGAAATATACCGCAATATCTGTAGACCCGTCTATATAACCAATGTGTCTTACCCACGTGACTTATGGTGCTGAAACATGGACGCTCATCAAGTAAACTCTGCACAAGATGCGAGTCGCTCAGTGGGCCATGAAGCGTTCCATGTTAGACATAAAGTTGAGCGACAGAGTTCGAAATACGGAGATCCGAAGAAGAACCAAGGTGGAAGAAATCGGAGTCAATATATAAATAAATTCAGTGGCGATGGGCAAGACACTTGGCAAGATGTGATGATGGCAGGTGGAGTAGGTCTCTCACAGATTGGTGGCCACGTGTGGGAAAGCGTAGCCATGGAAAACAATGGCAACGATTGGTCGATGACATCAATAAGGAAAGTGTTCGCTGTTCCAAATGTATCAGTGACTGGGTACAAATGCCCACGTCATCCCCATACATGAAGACTTCACCTGCTATTACGTGCTCGGGTAGGTCGTCGAGCAACAGTGTGAAAAAGATATTTGACACCGATATCCCTTGTGGTATTCTATCTGCTGACCGGTTTCGGAGTGGGTCTGACGATTGATGCCGTAGTACCGAAGCTTGTAAGGGAGAACACTGTGGTCTGTGACGTCAAATGGTTTTTTCAAGTCGCAGCAGAGGACTGCAACTTGCCGTTTCTGCTCACAAGCCCCTAGCCCGCGGCGAATGACCGCACGCCGCACGCGTAAGCGAAGTATAGTTGAGCGACCGTGACGGTGTCCTGGTGCTCGGGAAGCACCGATGTTAGGTACTCAGTGAGTCGGGTAGAATCATGGTTAAAGAACCATAAGTCTATGCGTGTCCCACATGCACATTGCCGTTTTTTTTTATAGCAATGGCATTAATTTAATAAATAAGGCATCGTAATCCGCACCTTACTTAATAGGTATGTTAGACACAGATGCAGAGCCAAGGCACAGTACAATTAGGACTCTTTATGTTCTGTGACCAATGCCTTGAACTTTGTGCTATTATATCGTAAAGCGCATGCACGCACGGCTACCGCTTCTTCGAATTGGTGATGCACTACACATTTATTTTATGAGAAGTTGATAATGTTTTTACCCGCACACAGAATACCCTACAAAAATTACAATGCGTCATCGAGGTCAGCACAAGCCTTAAGGGGGTACTCTATGCATCCGCAGTCCAGGCTCAATTATTGCGATAATCGATGGCGAGCGACGCGACAGCATAATCATGTCATTCACCATGGAGGCTCGTGTTGCAACACTTTACACGGCCCATGGGACGGCACTAGGAGCACATAGCAAATAAAGCGAGAGATCTGCACCAAGAAATGCGCGCGCGCCGCCTTCCGCCCATGCCACGCCTCCCCCCTACCACCACATAGTACGCAATGCCTAGGCACTAGAACTAGTGTCACAACCGCATTAACATAATTTCCAAACCTGTAGGATATCATGATAACGCAGCTTTCTCTAAACGATTGCGACGTGCACGGGCGGCCGGTTCTCGTAGTTATGATATTACTCTATTTATACTCTCCTGCATCATGATAGGCTTAGTTATGACTGGTATCTGTCACGTATATATTTAATACTTTGTCATACCAGCTCTTATGATAGATATTCTATGCACCAACTAAAATAACAGCAACTATATTTCACCGTTAGTAGGTATATATCAATAACATTTTTATTTAGAATCAGAATGATTATATAAATAGTCATACTGCTTGCACTTTTATCAGTTAGGATTAAATATAAAGAGAAGAACCGAATCTGGTAAGTAAAAGTACAGAATAAATGAAATACATGACTACACGTGTACCGGTAAACAGCTCTCAATTCTTAGTGCGCTGAAATGGACCCGACACAATACAATTTTATCGTGTAGTGTCATGATCAATAGCTGCGAGGGAAAGGTTAAATATTACATAAATAAACATTACAAGACCGACAACGTATCAAATTTTATTAGCTTGTTATAATACCAACAGAATGAATGGCCATGCCACGATACTGACCCATCCATCATCTTCGCAATTATAATTAGTCAAGCAAATTGCTAATTTCCCATACAAGCCCGCGGCCCCTGCGCTACCTGCCGTAATGTATGCAGATCAGCTGCAAATTATACAAGGTTCCGTCAGTGCAGACACGTGCCTCCACAACAGCTTTCGATGTCAACGCGAAACCGCAGTTTGTTTGATTAATTGTTAAAACCGCACCTGCACCGGTTAAAGTTAAAGTTAAAGGGATAAATTAACTAATTTGCATTTATGATTTACCAATACATAGAATTGGACTTCGATTCGTAGTCAAGTTACTGATGACAAAATAAATACGGAATGACCCACAATAAATATCTACAGATACTTAGCATGCAAAACGTTTCAATGTTTGATTAGTAATTTACACAATTTAATTATTTATCAAATTAATATAACTTAGGCGGAGCTTTCTTTATATACCTTTGTTGTCCGACGTTAATGAAATATACTAATTATTTTATTAATTAATCATATAAAAATATTGCGAACTAGCTGCGCCTGCAGCTTCGCCCGCGTGCGAACTAACCACCCTGTTCATCCCCTTTAAGATGGAATTTTAAAATAACTTGTCTTATGGCACCTCAAGGATGCAGATCTGTAGTTTATTTAGGCAGTTAACTGCCTAACCTGTTTTTTACGTCGTTTAATTAACTGCCTGAATGATATTCAGCCATTCAATCAAACAGCTAGGCAAATTATTTGGATTGATCACGTTTAACTACTTGTCTACTCGTTTAAATTTAGTTGCACTTTCTGGCATCTGGCCCTGAAGCCCACACAATGTCAGTATACATACGTATCACGTCGGCAAGCAACAATATTTTTGGTGTTTCTCACAGTTTGCTTGCGGTTTCGCAAAAAAATAATTGCCATTGAAAGAGTGTAGTGAGTAGTGACAAAAATAATGTGATTTTAGTTGTGACTCGTCTGTTTGCCAACCTCTGTGGAACACCGTGGGGTTTTAGTCGGTAAGAGTCCGACATAACCACCTTGCTGCCCCCGCAGCTTGGTGGTATCCATGAGGATTTCCCAAGTAAAAAAAAAAAAAAAGGTAGGTTATTAAGGTTGAACATGAGAACTGTATATGAACATTTGTCTGTTTGCCAACTACTATGTTTGATAGAATTGCACCTAAAACCTAGGTAGGTTAGTAAGGTGGAACATGAGAACTGTATATGAACATTTGTCTGTTTGCCAACTACTATGTTTGATAGAATTGCACCTAAAACCTAGGTAGGTTAGTAAGGTGGAACATGAGAACTGTATATGAACATTTGTCTGTTTGCCAACTACTATGTTTGATAGAATTGCACCTAAAACCTAGGTAGGTTAGTAAGGTGGAACATGAGAACTGTATATGAACATTTGTCTGTTTGCCAACTACTATGTTTGATAGAATTGCACCTAAAACCTAGGTAGGTTAGTAAGGTGGAACATGAGAACTGTATATGAACATTTGTCTGTTTGCCAACTACTATGTTTGATAGAAATGCACCTAAAACCTAGGTAGGTTAGTAAGGTGGAACATGAGAACTGTATATGAACATTTGTCTCTTTGCCAACTACTATGTTTGATAGAATTGCACCTAAAACCTAGGTAGGTTAGTAAGGTTGAACATGAGAACTGTATATGAACATTTGTCTGTTTGCCAACTACTATGTTTGATAGAATTGCACCTAAAACCTAGGTAGGCTAGTTAGGTTGAACATGAGAACTGTATATGAACATTTGTCTCTTTGCCAACTACTATGTTTGATAGAATTGCACCTAAAACCTAGGTAGGTTAGTAAGGTTGAACATGAAAAACGTATATGAACATTTGTCTGTTTGCCAACTACTATGTTTGATAGAATTGCACCTAAAACCTAGGTAGGCTAGTTAGGTTGAACATGAGAACTGTATATGAACATTTGTCTGTTTGCCAAATACTATGTTTGATAGAATTGCACCTAAAACCTAGGTAGGTTAGTAAGGTGGAACATGAGAACTGTATATGAACATTTGTCTGTTTGCCAACTACTATGTTTGATAGAATTGCACCTAAAACCTAGGTAGGTTAGTAAGGTGGAACATGAGAACTGTATATGAACATTTGTCTGTTTGCCAACTACTATGTTTGATAGAATTGGACCTAAAACCTAGGTAGGTTAGTAAGGTTGAACATGGGAACTGTATATGAACATTTGTCTGTTTGTCAACTACTATGTTTGATAGAATTAGAAAATCCCAACCTGCCGTTTTTATGCGACGAATTGAATAACTGAATTGATATTATTATGGATTAATATTACTTTAGCGGTGTTACATGCCCTATCTTGATTTG
This sequence comes from Alsophila aescularia, assembly GCA_946251855.1. Classification (NCBI taxonomy): domain Eukaryota; kingdom Metazoa; phylum Arthropoda; class Insecta; order Lepidoptera; family Geometridae; genus Alsophila; species Alsophila aescularia. Next base: position 51,809,867 of record OX276383.1, on the reverse strand, counting down.
TGGATCAAATCACATTCAGTGACAGTAATTAAAATATTAGGTGAAAAACGATAACCACAGGTATTATAAACTAGCTTAAAAGCTAAAAGAAACACGTCAGCCCTGCCAAAAATGAGCTTATGCCAATAAATTAAACACTGTTGGAATGTGGTGTACCCATTTTGTAAAATACGAAGGTTTTATTTGAATTTGAAAATGGACCCATACTGCAGCGACACAGAATTTTCCAAAAAAAAATAGCCTATGGTACTCGGGGGGTATGTAAGGATTCTAACGATATCCCATACGTCTAAATCTTTTCAGGCATTTAAAATTTATGGTGGAATAAATAAACTCACATACATTCCTACATACAAACATACATGAATCCTAAAATAACAATATTACACTCCTTTTTTTGGGCAGTCGTTTAAAAATATGCCATCGCGCCATATGGAGCTCGATAAGATAAGTTTTTTGGATGAACATTTACGGCATGTAGTTGAATCGTCATCATTATTATTATTACTTGCTCTATTATTTTGCCATAACTTTAGGGTCCATAAAGTCACAATAATGGAGTCGTCTAACAGTTGACATTAGTATTAGTAGTGGTAATAGTTGTTTATTCGTAATTCTACTTCGGTGAAGTCATAAATTAAGATTTAAACCATAAATGTCTGTAAAACACAAAACATCTTCAGTTCTGTTGTCTTTATAGAAAAAAAATCGCTGGCCTTTGGCTGCCTGCGAGGCTGGAGTGTAGCAAGCGAAGGTAACGAAGCAGAAGTCAGGTTTCCATCAGGTGATATCGTGGTCAAACGATTGCCTAGTCCGTAATAAAAAAAAAAACAAAATAATAGTCTTCGCATGTGGTGACATCCACGAGATCTGACTCTGCCCTACCCCTGTTTGAAATTTTCGAAGCAAGGACGACGAAGCGAGAGTTCTGGAGAGTGTCTATTTAAAATTAACTATGCGGACAAAACATTCGTACACTGACAAAATGATATGCTTAGATATGGTTATGCGTTCAAAATATATGCTGGTCAATTTTTGAACTATGGATCTTTACGCTAACACTAGTAATGCGAGAAAAAAATATGCCAAGTTATTCGCTATTAAAGTTAGGCATAGGTACTGAAAGAACAATGGCGAACTCCCATACTTAGTTTTATGTCAGTAAAATTCACGGTGTCTTTAGGCCAAAAATATCGCTTGTAATTCAGCATCATTTCCTGAGATTGTTAGTCTAAGTTTTTTTTTTTGGGAGGCCAGGAATAATTGTTATTAGGCTTCAAAGTTTTGTAGGTTATGTTACTGTTAACTACTTTTGAAACAAGTCTTAGAGATTTTAATTATTTTATCTGTATAACTAGGTAGGCAATTAAATACTTACCTATGCGTGATAAATATAATGTTTAAAGATATTGTAGTTTAACAGACTAGCCTTTTGAATAATAATTATTATGAAGCAGTTACTGCCTAGCAAGATCACAAAACAGTATGTTTAGATATGTTGCTGTTGTTTCACTGTGCAGGGAAACAGTCGTCTAATATTAGCACAAATATTTCGCAACAAATCCAAGTACCAACCATGACCTAGCAGCAATTCCTTACTTCCTCCATAAACTATAATGCATTGTATTCTCTTTGCAAAAATGTTTTGTTTATAGGTTTTATAGGTTTTATATTGTTGTATCATTTTGTTTAGAGTATTATTCTGTTTAACGCAAGGAGGCTGAATTACGCTTTCTGATAAAAGGTAAGGTAAATGTATTTCAACCTCCTTTGCCTTAATAAACCAGGTGGAAATTAAGCGTAATTCAACCTCCTTTGGTTTAAAAAACCGGGTGGGAAGTTATACTATTTTGATGATTTTGACGTCCGAACCGGAAACGTCATTGTATTACCTATTTTTATCACCCATTCGGCAGGCAACAAAGCCGATAAAACCCGTAGACAGAGAAACCAATAGACAACTAGATAGCTTCTATCGCAGTGATACAAGCAAGACAACAACATATGCATAGGTCTTGTGAAGAAATGAAACAGAACGATATGATCTTTTGTTGCAGGTCGCGTGCCAGTTTTTTAAGGGTCAGCACACCTCTGTGCTTAAAAATTGTCAGTTCGCCATAGTGTTGTATGGATTGTGAGAAAAATAATTCTGCTTGGTGTGTTGCTTGTATTCGAATTCAAAGTTCTCTAGACCCTTTTAGTATTCTGTGCCCAAACTACACATTTTTTATTATTAAAATAATTTAATTGCATTGGTTCTCATTTTTATCAATATTAAATTCAATTTAATGTAATATCGTACGATGTTGTAAATATGTATACATAATAGAAAGTTTATTCAAGAGAGCACTGGCACCTACAACTACTTAAATGCCCTAACCATTAGAGCTACATACATCAAAACTGTGTAAGCCATGTCAGAGGTCCTCAGGCTGCCTGACAAACTTTGACACCAGAGGCCCAGCATTACCTCATACGACAAACAAACAAACAAACAAACAAACAAACTATGTGAGAAGACCTTCCGTGGATTTTGGAGACAGTATGATTAAAATTTAAAGATTTTGGAAAAATGTACAGTCTGCAAGAAAAATTATAATTTAAAAAAAAAATTGCATTCCTTTTCCTTTTGTGGAACAAAAGTCTAAATTATGAGGTTAATATAGGTTAGAGTCTAAAAAAGTTCAATAATATTGAAAGGTTATTCCCATACATTTGAGTCTGGGGGAAAATGATTGCAGAAATTCAAAGTGTGACAAATAAAGATAGTAAAAAGAAAAACTGATCACTCTCAAGGAGACCCACCAGCTATCTTCCTGTCTAAATTATTGTAGTTAGACAAGAAGAGAGCTGGTCGGTCGGGAAATAATTATTTTCATTATGGGTGTATTTTTGCAATGGGGTGTTTTTTTATGTTGAAACGCACTATTTTTTTATTTTACGCTGAGCATGGCCCACCATGGATGACAAAGGTATATAAATATAAATAAATATATTCCGGACAATTACACACCAATTACCTAGCTCCAAACTAGGATACCCTTCTAATATGGGCACTAGATAACGGATAAACATACATAAATATGATATTCGTATTTATATACGAATATCAACATCCATGACTCGGAAACAAACATTTCTGCTCATCACACAAATGATTGCCCCTTGCAGGATTCGAAACCGCGACCGTTTGATTTCGTCCCTAGGGTTACTAGCCACTAGACCAACCAGCCGTCAAATATACTACTATATATATATATTATTATACTGTAAGCATATTCAAGACAAAATATTTGTAGAAATTGTAAAAAAAGCTTTTTGTAGTTTCTATTACCCTTATCCACATTAGTCCCATAAAGATACGAAATTTTTATTTAACGAGATCGTACAACACCTAGAATTATTCAAAATCTCAATTTTTCTTTCTGACCGTACATTTTTCGTAAATCTGTAATGTCTCTATAAACCATCAATAGTCAATAATATACTTAATCTTGAATCTGGGATTGCTTAAACTCAGGGTAAAAGTTTTGAAATGGCAGCACACCCACCTATCGTTCTATCTCACAAGTGGCACAACAACCAAGTGTCTATTGGTTTCTCTGTCTACGGTAAAACCAATGCTGCCTAAATTCTAGAATCTATGGGTAAAACATTGTAGGAAGGAAAGTTTCAATTTAATGTTTCTTTTAATTGATTTGTTAACCTGGCTTTTACTAAGTTACATGCTATGTTGACAAAACGTAGAAAAATAATTATTTAAACTGTGAAATGATATTTCAAGACGCTGCAATATATCTCGCATAAAATTTCACCCTTGTTTTTTATGAAAATTTACTATGAAAACATTACATAAAAAATAACGGATGCCTAACGAGACGAGATTGATGAATTCTTAAGTTTGCTTGGAATCCGTGAAGATTTACGAGATCCCAATAGGTAAACATTTACTGAGGTTAGCTCTCACTTACGCCGTTAACGCCGTTGTTGTGAATGTCCTCCAAGTCTACACATCGAATGCTTACATTCTCGAAGGATTATTTCTGCGATTGGTCAAAATTGCAAAGATATGTTTGCCCGAATGGTCAATACTGTAAAGGCTTATTAATGCTAAGGGTCGTATGATTGAATTTTCTAATATTCTAACCAATTTTACTTTAAAAAATGGGATTCTCAAGTATACAACGATAGACGATGACGATGGTGAAAAGTAGCCTATGTGTTAATCCAGGATAGAAACTATCCTGGTACGAAATTTCATCTAAATTCGTTAAGCCGATTGAGCGTGAAGGAGTAATAACATACACACTTCTAAAGGTAAAAGATAGAGGGCGCTAAATTTTTTTATGCACTTTATGACGTTTTGTATGGACTGTCAGTTCTAATGTATGGAGTTCTGCATCGCGCATACGAAGTTTTCCGCTCGATAAGAGAATATTCATTTTTAAAACTCTGTTTGTCCTTTTTACGACAGTGGCTATACTTCTCTGATTTATAATATAAGTCTAATTCGAGCAAACGACTCTTCACAGAAATAAACCTTCGCAGTTTTGAACATTCGAGCAAACGTATCATTCGCAATTTTTAACAGATGTAAGCATTCGATGAATAGACTTCGAGGAAGAGACCTTTGCAATAAAGTCTTTCTAAATATTGAACATATCCCGTCTTTTACACGCAGATGGTTAATTTGTATATATTCTTCAGAGTATAAATAGTAGGTAATTATTCTAAACATAGAAAAAATACGCTAATCAAAAATTATGCAAAGCAATATTCTGTATTCACGAAAGAAAAAAAGTTTATCAAAACAAATAACAAAAACTTGCCTACAGAATAATTTCAGCCATATGCAAAACCCGCGGGTGATGTAAAAAAGCGTGCGAAAAATTAATACAATACAGTATACATCGTTCATAAGATCTATTTATATATATATATATATATATATATATATATATATATATATATAGAACTATATACATATACATATGTATATGTATATAGTTCTATAAATACAAAACGATAAATATGAATAAAAATAATGATATTATGGTGATATACTTAAATAGAATGACAAAGCTTATCAAATTCCTCAATATGTGAAAAAACTTGTCCACGACGAGCCGCGGCGCAGCGGCGCCCGCCCAGTTGGCCTACATCGCTGAACCCGTCGGCTATCGATGAGTAAACAGTGCAAGTGAATTTCTGAGAAATTCGCATCGCGAATCAATATTTAAGTTATCAACGTTTAAACAGGCGGGAATCCGGGTCAGCGCGGGCGCACCTGTGTCGCCGCCACCAGGTTCTGTCGGGTCTGTGTGGAGGACAAGACAAGTGCATGCTGGTATCATAACTTTTAAGTTAGGGTAGGACTTCATAACAATATTTGAGATGTTTATTAGTTGCGAGTCAGTTGTTTCAGTTCGTTAAATCCATCTCCATTGAGTTCATTATCACAGAATAAATAATTGCACAGTATATATTTGTTTATATAATTATTGGCCCGCCTGCCAAACTTAAACAAATATTAGGAGCTGTGTTTAGGATGCACGCCATGTACCTTACTTGAGCAATTGACGAAATTGAGCAAACTACAGTTTATGACGCGTACTTCGCCTGATACTTATTTATATAATATGTAGTCCTTACTCTATTACTAAATATTAATATTGTTTCTCACACCGACGCGAACGGTGTGTGAGTAAAGAAAGACATAATGTGTTGGATTGGGCCCCATGTCTTTAGTCCTTGCATACCTGAAGTAATCGACATATCCACGTCTCAAACTAGCGCCAACATTTAGCAGCCAAACATGTTAACAAATGGAAAATGTAAACCACAACACACATACGCACATATTTTGAAAGTGACACGTAGCTAGTTAAAAAAGTAGCTGTGCCCGTGGCTTTGCCCGCGCGGTAATTTCTCAAGGTTAAAGTATATTTTTTGTAAATAGACAAAATATAGCACTTTTACACGTCAAAATTAGCTTCTCATGAACAAGGAGAAATACATAAAATATTATAAATAGATCAAATCAATAAAATTGAGGTATGCTTTGAGTTTGAAAAGGAAACTTCCCTTTCATGTGTCAACAGAGTTAAATCTCACACTGGAAAAGGAAATACCCATCTGACTATACTCTCTCTGGGTTATGATTACCCTATGTGCTATTCCAAGACCTAAAATAGAAATACTCAGGATTCCTTCAGACGTAAATATTTTTTTTTCTATTCCCACAGAATAAATAATAGCTATTGCTCGGATTCTACTCTTCCGTTTGAGATACCAAGTACGGCCAGTTCTTAAGGTGCAACGTTTCGCTCAGCGCACCAAATTCAAATTTTCTTGCGTTTTATGTCAATTACATGAAAACTTATTTTGCGGCTATAAATAGGTTGTATCAAGAAATTAAACCAAGCGAAAAATCAAGGTTAAAGCTAGTATAAGTACATTTGTCAATAAACCAAAAATCAAGATGAACATCAGCTTGTTGACAATTGTAGCTAAACCAATATTACCTCGGTGATCATTTTAACTGTAATTTCTTGATACAATCTATTTATTGCCGCAACATAATAGTTTTCATGAACCCACGATAAGTAATAGAGCTGTAATTGACAAAAAACACAAGAAACATTGAATTTGGTGCGATGAACGAAACGTTGCACCTTAAGTCAAACCCTAAGCTATCCATCAGTGCACAGACACACAGACAGACACCATTTTTTTTGTAACTTATTGGAAGTCCTCGGCAGGTCTTTTTTTCTTTGTATTATTTTCATTGTACACCATTTTTGTCAGTATCTGCATTATTATAAGTACCTATAGATAGATTAAAAAAGATAATTTAATAAAATACGTATATAAATATGATACAAGAGTTTATTATAGAGAAGAAAAACAAAGTATTTACAAAATATAATCTATAGAGAACGGAAATAACCGATTTAGATTAGAATAAGTAAAATTCTTAAATAATGCCATGTTACAAATAATAGAGGTAGGTACATTCAGGTGATAATAAAGATTCCATACAAGGTAAAAACATAACAGAAAATTATATCATTGAACATCCTAAAAAAGGAAATAACTCAATAGTTTATGAGGAAAAAATCAAGCAATTAAAAATTTCAAAAGGGAATTCAATATAATTTATGATAGGAGAGATATGAAGATTACAAACCGGATAATGATATCGTAGTCATCTTTGATCCTATCTACGTGTGACGAACGAGCGGGGCTTTCGTAGGCTTTGAGTACAGATTACAATGACTGATATGAAACCCTAATTAATTCTGTATTGGCCGCTTTTCTTCCCGATGGTGAAAATAATAATTAGAATTCATAGATTAGCGGTGGTTCAATACTAGGACACATTACACGTGTCATATGAATACTAGGACACATTACACGTGTCATATGAATACTAGGACACATTACACGTGTCATATGAATACTAGGACACATTACACGTGTCATATGAATACTAGGACACATTACACGTGTCATATGAATACTAGGACACATTACACGTGTCATATGAATACTAGGACACATTACACGTGTCATATGAATACTAGGACACATTACACGTGTCATATGAATACTAGGACACATTACACGTGTCATATGAATACTAGGACACATTACACGTGTCATATGAATACTAGGACACATTACACGTGTCATATGAATACTAGGACACATTACACGTGTCATATGAATACTTTTTTATTTTTATTTAAATTGTTATTATTTTTTTGCTAACCGGCGGCAGTTGTTTTTAGCTTTAAACAAGGACAGATAAACTTTGCAAGATGAATGGCAATAAAAATGCGATGATAATGCAAATTCTTGTTCCAAGAACACATATAGCATATAATCACCATAGGCAAACATATCCACCATAACATAATGTGCATTAACAACAAAGATAGAGAGAGCGTAAAATACGCAGACTGAAGAGCGACTGAGAGTCACTGCTAACGCGTGCTACACAAACGAACACTCCGATTGTGACTAAGGCCCAATTGTGTACATAGCACCTTATTTATGCAGTCTTCACCCTTGAAGCTGAATAATCTTCCCACTTTTAATTAGATCTATGGTTGTTTGTTTGTTTGTAGTATGAGGTAGTGCTGTCCTCTGATGTCAGAGTTTATAAAGCCACCCGAGGGCCTCTGACATGGCTTAACGACTGCTATCAATCAATAACAGCCGGGACCGACAGCTTAACGTGCCCTTCGAAGCATGGAGCGATGGAAAACCGAACATAACTTAGAAAAGTCATTGGTAATATTGGAAAAGTCGTAGCCTAGGTTTTGAACCCGGTATCGTTGGATTCTAAATTGCACTACAGAACCGTTAGGCCACCATCGCTCTATAGATATATAGATCTATGGTAAAAAGTTGTTTCACCCTATGAGCCCTTAGATGGGATGTTCTGTTGAAATATGTTGGTGACAGGCTTAGCTAACTAGACCTGCCCAGGAGGGTGTTTTGGTGCGCTGGATGTTTTTAAAATCGTAGGAATTGTTTCACGCTCCTTTGGAGAAGCTTCTGCCTTGAACCCTATGTATTTGCTTAAATTCGATAAAATAATAATCACATAAGATTTTGTCAGTAACTGGTTTATTATAATTATAGATAGATTTCAAATGCCAAATCAATAGATCACGTATATAAATATGATACTAGAGTTTATTATTTAGAAGAAAAACAAAGTATTTACATAATATAATCCATAAAGAACGGAAATAACAGATTTAGAATAGAATAATTATGTAAAATTCTCAAATAATGCAAGGTTAAAAAATAATAGAGGTACATTCAGGTGATAATAAAGATTCCATACTGTACAGGGTAAAAATAATAGAGGTACATTCAGGTGATAATAAAGATTCCATACTGTACAGGGTAAAAATAATAGAGGTACATTCAGGTGATAATAATGATTCCATACAGTACAGGGTAAAAACAAAAGAAAATTACCTTTATCATTGAACATCCAAAAAAAGGACGATAGGTTATGTATGAGGAAAAACTCTAGCATTTTTGTTTTAATTCTGAGTAATTCTATAAAAATTCTCAAATACAACCGTCCTGTGACAATGATTTAATGACTCTGACAATCAACACAGCCTATGCTATGCCTAGCTTAGAGAAATTATGACGCTTACTCATTTGATTCTATAGGGCCGTACAAACATCTTTCGCCTACAATCGCTTTTTTAAAAGCTTTTATTTAATTTGCAATGTTCGTATGTATGTATGTATGTTTGTTCAGGTCAAATCTTGTAAGCTGATTTAGAACCACTTCCTCTTATCCTAAAGAGTTGAATTTTTGCATGTTTGTTCAGTTTCTATGACACTGCATTTTTATGGTAAGCATGACCTGAATCGACATCCAGGATTAGCTCCAGATAAAGGAACTCTTCAACGGTCAAAAGCACAGACACGACAATTTGTGTTCGCATTTTATTATGATAGCCGTTTTTAAGTTTTACCATGATGTGGTTGCTGCACTCAGGGTTGGGTCCTGACTAGAGAACTCCTCAATGGTCAACAGCACAGGCACGAAATTTTGTATACGCATTTAAATTGTGATAGCCCGTCCTAAGTTTCGCCATCTCATGGCTACTGCATAAAACCTCTTTTTTCAATCTTTTTAAATTTACTTATTTGTTTTATTTCATTTCAAACGTTTTTTTTATATTATTTATTTCATTTTATTTCCAAATATGATGGTAACCTTTAGTAATGTTCTTTTTATAATGATGTAATATATTAACTAACGTCTTAAATCAATGTTGTGCTTATTTTTAGAATTAAAATGAATTAAAGTATTTTTATATAGCACTAGCTGTGCCCGCGGCTATGCCCGCATGGTCGAAATTCATGGGTTTTTTTGCGCGGAAAATTAGTTATTTAAAAAAAAAGTGCTTATGTTACTCCTTATAATATCAGCTATCTGCAAGTGAAAGACCCGAATTAAATCGGCTCATCCATTTCGGAGATTAGCGGGAACAAACAGAGATACAGAAAGACAAAAAAAATGCTTTTTTGTTATAATTATGTGTTATATGTTGTTATATGGATTAAGAATGTAGGTACAAACGTTACGGGAAAAGCCAAAAAATATATTCATAGTTATGCTATGTTTTGAACAACTTAGAAATAATCTAAATCGCAGCTAAATATGCAGTATTTTCTAATTGAAAACGGCAGTGGTTTGTTGCTTGTTGTGACCGTAAAAATATCAATCAAACAACATGTCCTATCCCTACGAGTACAAGTTGTGTTTTTATTTACGAATATGATATCATTTTCAAAACACGTGAATGAATAAGCGGCTTCCGTCTCTCGCTATCAGGTGTAATACCCATTTGCGATTAATATAAGGTGTTAATATCATGTGCATTAATTAGTCCCCACCAAATGAAATCCGTGAACCGAGTATCCGCATACAAATCAACTGATAAACATGCAGATACTACTTCAATAATTAGATAGATACCAATAGATATGGAGATAATTAGAAATTGTAGAAATACGAGTACGTATCACCTATAGACAATTATCAATCTATACCCTTGAAACTGAGGTAATACTTAATTTGGTTTGCTTCCTCGTTATTTTACCTTGGTCATGTACAAACATTCTTTATTTAGAGTACCTACTGCCTGCAATTACATTACTTCAGTAAAGAGGTACTTTTATCATCTTCTATTTAGGAGTCTTGTCTAAGAAATTAAAGCATAAAGCATTGTAAGTTTTAAACGGACCTACCTGACTCAAATCCATCGGCACTGTAGGCTTCCTTCCCCCGGATACCAGGAAAACTGTCACAATGTGTTTTTGACACTATTGTTAACGAGTCTTTCACAAACTGGTTCAATGTAGTATTTGTACAAAGTGTTCCGTAATGAGTCTTGCACAAAGTGTTTTCTGAAAGTCTTTCACAAAATGTGTTCGAAAAGTTTTTCACCAAGTCACTAATCTCAGTAATGCAAAACGTTTTGGACGCGATTGCGTGCGCGGTACACACTTGCGTGCGCGGTACACACTTGCGTGCGCGGTACACACTTGACCAAGTAGTTAGAAGGTTTGTGCCATCCCAGTCCCAGGACCGACGTAGCACGTAACTGTGCTAGTTATTAACCATCGATCTGTACTAGGGCCATCTGTACTAAAACCAGGCACGTATATTTGCTCATTGATTTTTATTTATACGAATTAATATTTTAAATAAGCAATTCAATGTATTTTATTAGGTAGTTAAGACATAAAATAATTCCCTTTTCACATCCACGCGGGCAAAGCCTTGGGCGCAGCTAGTTATATATAAATTACAAATGAATTAGATAATTCACACGAGATAATATTATCTTCCAAAGTATCACTGGCTAATTAATGCCGCACAAAGTTTGATCCTAGCGATCAATCGAGACTGAATAAAAATAACCAAAACGTTCCATATTACCTACTCAGTCCAACCAGAGATTGCGATATTTGCTCTGGTCGATAAGTCGTCGATATCGAGAAAGTTATCGTAAGCAAATAACTTGGAAAGCGATCGCATGTATCTGTATAACTGAATACCGACACCTGTAGAGCCGCTATCGGCCAACTGGCCCACTCATTATCATATCAGTGCGGTGTTCGCTTATTCTGGAACAAACTAGCGGTAACAACCTCAACGTCATTTCATTATTCTATTTATTACTGCTCTCACTGAAAATAATATCATAAAAAAAGATCCGGTCTAACTCTACTAAGTCCATTTGTCATCTTCATACAAATTCGACTAGGTTACAATATTATAGAGTTAGTTAGCTAGTTTCTTTTATGAAAATAAACTCCTTATAATATCTTTGTTTCTCATGATATACGATGCTAATTATATAACATAGAGTAAAAATAGCATGAAACTGTTTAAAATTAAATTAAATGATAAATTTTCAGTGTCATAATCAGCATCTATTCGTCCAATATTAGACATATGCCTCCCCTAACTCCTTCCATTTCGTTCTGCTGGTAGTCAATCAAACCCACTGCTTACCAGCCACCATCATTATCATCGGACCATCTTGCTTTTGCACGGCCGGGTCTTCGGCCACCTGTTCTTGGTCTCCACTCTGTCATTCCACGGCTCCATTGCCCATCAGAACATCGCATTAGGTGTCCTGCCCATTGCCACTTGAGCTGAGAGATTCTATTCCCGACGTCGGTGACACCAGTCCTTCTGCGGATTTCCTCGTTCCTGATCCTATCTCGCAGAGATATTCGGAGCATCAACATTTCCATCGCTCTTTGTGCTACTTTTAATTTTGACATAACTCCTTCCGTCAGTAGTTACGTATATCGGTTTTTGACCCTTTTTGTGTGGTATTTTCACCACTGCATTATTGTAGGACCTCGGTGCAAGTCCGTTGTACAGGCACTCATTTAATTATTGTAGGACCTCGGTGCAAGTCCGTTGTACAGGCACTCATTTAATAAAGACTAGCTCTAAAATACACCGCCATCCAGACGGCCGGACCAACTCAATAGAGATACCATCCTCTCCGGGGGCCTTTCTATTTCTCATTGCCTTCATTGCTGCCTTGCTCTCGTAGCTGCTAATTTCGGGTAGATCTTCCGTGTAGTGCCTGACAAGATGGGCGCGTTTCTCATTAGGGATATCAGTCTTCAAGGCTTTCGAAGAGTATAAGTCGCTGTAGAAATTATCTATTACTCTCCTTGTTCTCCGTAACAGTTGTTCCATTGTTATCTATGAGTTTATGAATCCGAAATTGCCCGTGAGACATCGCTTTCTTACAGAACGCTAGCCCTCTATTTTCTCAATAGCGGTTTGTACCAGCTGCTGGTTATGTCTGTATACGTCACATCGAATGCTTTTCCATGTGTTTTTTTATACTTTTGTACACTGCAATCTGTCTCTCATGCTAGTTCACGGCGCTTTGTCAGTAAGGCTATAGTTGCGTCTGTTTTTTTGTTTTTTTTGTTTTTATTGGAAGTTCACAAAACGGCTTATGGTAATATACATTCACAGATGTATCATTATTATTAAGTTGATGTTTTACACATAATCCATATGAATGTGAACCTGCCAACGAACCTCAAAAACAAGAAATGAGGTACCTTTACCTAGTACCTTTACCTAGTACCTTTACCTAGTACCTTTGTCACTTTTTCTTGGTATAGATCTGCACAATAAGGCAAAGCTGTCATGTCATATTTTGAGCTAATGTTCTTATTGACTACTTTTATTTGGTCCAGCTTGACTGGTAGTAGAACTTTAGCTCTCACCAGTTGGCGCTTACTTCCGGTGTTGAATTTTTTGAGCGTTTGTTGTTTGTGGCGTCCTTTACTATGTATTTTCTGTCACTCATAATATAGCCTACCTCATTTCTTGTTTTACAGTCAGGGCTGATCCACGTCCAACGTCTTTGCAGTTGTTTATAGAAAAAAGAGTTCATTGCGTAAAGACTATTTGATCCTAGGAAGTTTGCCAACATTTCTCCTCGTGAGTTCCTTGTGCCTAAACCGTAAGGTCCAATCCAAGAGCCGCCATTTGTACCATTCACTCCAAGTTTAGCGTTGAAGTCACCATTCACCATTGTATAGAAAGTCCGTTGGTCTTCTATGGCTTTCACAACTTCTTCGTATAGCAACTCGACATCCTCCTCTGTTGATACAGATGTGGGTGCATAAACCTGTATAACTTTAATTTTATATCTTTTAGTAACTATCAAATAAATAACTCGCTCAGAGATTTTCTTAAACGTGGAGATGTAAGGTGACATTTTCTATAAGTGACTATAAATCCGACTCCATGAGCAACCTCTACCGTTTCACCTGTGTAGTATAATGTGTTTCCTGATTAAAGCGATAAACATTCTTCGCCTCTCCTTTTAGTCCCACTTAGTCGGATGATGTCACACTTGATCTTGTTTAGCTCTTCTTCTAGTTCTAGTAAACGATCTTCAGTGGATATCGTCCTTCCATTATAAGTATCGATGTAAAGCCTGGTCATATTTTTTGTTTTTGGGCAACCGTAACCCTCCCGGAGATTATTGCCTCTGGCCTGGGTTTGGGTTTCCAGACCGCCGGGAACTCGGAGTCCATTTTTGTTGTGCATTTTCATTTAGGGGGTTGTTGGCCATTAGCGCACCACGCTGGCTTTGCGGGTTGGTGCATAAGCAGTATCCATATTATTAATGGTTTTGGAATGAAGCCCTTGACTTTCAGGTTACCTTTCACTAAGCGCTCTTGCCGCCATCTACAACGTAACGTCCTGTTTTGACGCCACTGATACAACCAGCCCTGCACCAGATATTTTCCAGGTGGCCGAGTCAATATTTAATTCCCTTAGCTGGTTCTCACAACACTCGCGGGACGAGATGGGTGGTCCTATTATCATGCCGAGCACCACACGGCTGTTATTTAGTGTCAAATACCCAATTTCACATTCCGAACTAACAATGTTCCTTGTAACACAAAAATATTCTTTAAAAGGAACAAATTATTTGTATAAACTCGCTGATATAACAGATTTCCCCTAACAAGAGTCAGTTGTATGTTTCTCTTGTATTGTCAAACCGTAAATTATTAGAAGTTTCTCAGATCTATTAATTGTTAGAACATTGTCTGCCATTTTTTTCTTTAAGGTTAAGTTTAAAAAAAACATATTATGATTATAAAGACACGTGAAAATATTACTGAAATTGAATTAGCTACTAACGGTAGGTAAAATGGTTGAATTGCAGCGAGAGACGCACGATACCCGCCTCAAATATTTGCACAGCAATCGTTCGCATTGTTATTGGCAACTTGTACTTTAAATATCCATTGGGAATTTACCTGATAATGTCACGTTAGAAATAAACGCTAAGTAGGTAGGTACTTGCATATCGTCCCTTTAAGGAAAAATAATAAAAAGCTAAATTCAAACAAAAAAAAATCATTTCCATGCACATACACAGTTGTACCTAATTTCTAGATGAATCGATTGTTTCAAATTTTCTCCTTGACCGCGGTGTTGGCCATTTGGTCGTTGCTAGACGATGATCCGATGATAACCGCCCGCGGAAGACTCTGCTCCTGAAAAATGGGGAAGGCAGTCCATGAATTCTCTTGTTTGCGTGTTTTTGAAGTGGTGGGTGAATTTTACAAAGATCTTTTTAGGCTCAGTACATGCGCACGCACTTAAACCGATTTTTGTACTAAGTTTTGATCACGCGCTATCGGTGCTATTGAGCCAATCATTGTGCACATTGCACATCTTATTAGCAGCGAGTTAGTGTCAAGTGAAGGCGGTTTCTTTGTTTTCAATGGAAAATTAAATGTCTACCACCGGATTTAAAATCATACCATTTGAGAAGAACCGGCAAGAAACGAGATGTTGTTTTTTGCCACATATTTCTAACTTTGGACGTTTTTCACCACCAAAACCATGGTTCGGGCACGGGCACGGGCTGTCCCTTACATGAAACCCGAAGATAAAAAAATGGCAGACAGCCAATTGAAAATCAGTGCCATAATATGTTTTCTTAATATGCTCCTTCGGCCAAAAGTGTTAAAATCCCATTGTAGAAAGTGACGATACTAATATAAATTCCGTCATTAATCCATTCCGTCATTGTCAGTTTTTTATTCATTATGACAGAATTAAAGGCAGTTGGGCTTGAAGCCTTAGCTTTAACTTGTGTTGCCTATATTTGGTACCCAAAGATTTTTTAAACATAGAAGTACCATTCTCTCAATAAAATCGTGACGAGTGTCCGTTGTGTCCGAGCACCTCCCCGCAATTATGGCCTCCCAGAGTTCCGCGGACAAGCTCTGCGCCGCACTGCTGCCGCACCGACAGGCGACGGAGAGGTGTGAGAAGCGCTGCGTCACGCCTCGTCGAGGCTATATGCTGGCTTGTTGCACGCTGCCTTGTGGGAATCTTGCCCCTGTAGGATGCCTGTGATACTAATGATGCAATATCTAAACCTAATGACCTTAGATATTGTATCATTAGTATCCTAATGGATCAAGCTGTTCAGTCACAAACAAGATATTTCCAATATTAGGTTTCGAAGCATTTTTATTAATGAAACGTGATAATCTTGAGACAGACTTGGTGGTATCACGATATTCACAATACAAAAGTTCACGTCCAGATTAGGAAGCAAAATTAAATCTTTATCGAGTTTTAAATTATAATATTTGTTGGTTTTCTTTCATCTCTGCCCACGTTAAGTGACTACAAGTACGTGATATCGGTAGGGGCAGTAGAAGCAAGGCTCGAAAATCAAAACCAACAACCACAAAGCAGCATTTATTTTTCTTTTAAAAGGCAACAACCCACAACTGAACACTATCTCCAACCGACTGCATGCTGGTGACCACAAGCCACGCTGTGCGGCCGCGCGCATTCTCCAGCACCACAGCGGTAATGGCGGGGCGGCGCACGCGCAGCCACCGTTTGTGGGAACGCTAACAACAATGGCATTTACACCAAATTGGTGCTACCTACTATCGTAAATGGAATAGTGACCAGTGGTAACTTAGTTTTTTTTGGTAATTTGGAACATTTGCGGGTGATGTGAATGGTTTGTTACCATTTTAATTTTGGAGATACTGATGAATACGACTGTCCCAAATAATTAATATATTTTGAAGTTGCAGTTTTACTTTATTTATAAGAAAAGCGCTTTTATATCTGTTAAGTACAATATGGTGGTATGACTCCTATTGAATATTTAGTGGTTCTCCCCAAACAGTATCTATTTCTCATTTTAACTTATAACTAAAAATCTGTAAATCCTAAAATGAAACTAAAAATATTTTTGAAATATAGAAATAAAGGCTAAATGTTATACTTTGAAATTGTGGTGCTTGAGTTTTTTTTTGTGTCAATAAATATTATTTATTAAAAGCTCTTATTTAACTTCACTTGAATGTATGTATCTATGTATTTCTGTCTGTCCTGGAATCTTGTTACTCAAATTTTGAGCACTTCCCGATTAGCTATCCGGCTGAAACTTTCAGGGTAACAAACAGCTCGATGACAATGCATATAAAAAAACTGACAATGCATTTAAAAAATAGTAAGAAATAATAAAAGCATTTTTTTTTAAATTTCACTTTTTAAGTTATACTTATCTTTATATCATGCTATCGCTAATTTGTCCAAGTTGATTTGGAGACCTTGATTCGCACCGTCATTAATCTCATTTGACTTCATTCTTTTAACCACAACACGTAATGCTTATTGTCCTCATTTGTCCCAGAAAGCTTGCAACTTAGCAACATCCGCAATGTCCGATGACAAATTTATCGTATCTCACAATAAAAACTGCTCGTAAAAATATTACTACACCCCTACCCCCTTCCCTGTGATATATCTAGAGGGGTGCGAGGGGGGACATATAGAGGGATCCCGCGAGAAATAACACACTTTGTCTTAGAGAGAATCGCGTCCAATCACGAAACGCGAACAGAGGAATTCAGTGTTGGATGTGGTATGCAAATTGTTATACACAGGGAAAATGAAATATAATCTCTAAAAGTATCTGTGTATGGCTTTTTTGCATTTATAATTAGTGACCATTAAAGTGAAACATATACGTACACATTTTAAACATGTTTAGTGACTGTGATACGTATTAAACATCCGTTCCTAATGATCATACTAATTAAATAGAACTTTCATGAAATACACAATTGAAGAGTCATGTAACGAGTAAAGTGTTACAAATGAACGTGTATGGTAACAAACGTAGGTAGAGGAAACTAAAAAATGTGTATTGACTGTGTGAGAGATGATAGGTGTAAGAAGGGAGTGAACACTGAGATGACGGGTAATAGGGTAAAATGGAAGAAAAGTACATATTGTACCGACCCCACATAATATGGGATAAGGGTAGGGATATGGTGATGAAATAATTGATACATATGTATTCCTTGATTGACTCTATAGTGACCACCTGACTAACTATGTTATGTTTAATAACTATGTTTTTTCTTTTTTTTTTATTACCGACTAGGCAATCGTTTGACCACGATCTCACCTGATGGAAAACGATGATGTAGTCGAAGGTGTAGCACGCTTGCCTAGTAGATACCTATTCACTCTTGACTTGAACACACCGGGGTTATAATTTACCGGAAACACTGACGAGAGCAGGGCATTCCACTCCTTTGCAGTTCTTATAATAAATGAAGAAGCGTAACGCTTCGTTCTTGTGCGAAGTATTTCAACCATGAAATGGTGGCGCTTTGCTGTTCGTCTAGTCGTACGGTGATGGTAAGGTGATGGGGGAATCAGGTTGTGCAGTTCTTGTGCATACTCTCCATAGTGCAATCTATAGAATACCGCCAGGCTTGCTACCTCATGCGCCAGACTTTAAAGCTTACTCTTTACCAGAGTGTCATCCCCAATGAGCCTGATAGCATGTCTCTCAATTGAATCCAAAGACTCGAGCTGATACTTGGCACAACCGTCCCAGAGGTGGCTGCAGTACTCCATACAAGATCGGACCTGTGCTTGATAAAGATTCAAAAGCTGTCCTGGTGTGAAGTACCGCCTAACTTTAGACAAAATACCAAGTTTTTTTGCAGCTACCTTGGCTTTGGATTCAATATAAGACCCAAAATTCAGGTTTGATGTGAGTTCGACACCCAAAAGCTCCAAATGGTCACCTATTGGTATTGTTACACTTTGGAAAGACGGAGATCGGTTTTGAGGACTCTTTTTAGCAGAACCAATCGGACACGGCTTCTAAGGCTAAATTTAAACGGTCTACCATAGCCTCTCTCTGAAAGTGGACAGCATCACAGCTGGCTTGAGCATTGGAAGTGTATCTCTCAACTACAGTACTGTCATCAGCATACCATGTCAGAGGCCCTCGTGCGACCTGACAAACTCTTGGCAATCTCTCTCTCAAACCAGAAGCTAGCACTACCTCATACGACAAACAAACAAAGCCTGGCTAACCCTCAAGCAGAAAGTCTGTCGCCAATCCCTATTTTTGGCATGATCCGGTAGTAGTCCTTAAGAGCTACTCCCATTCTAGCTTACCGTGTTTACTATATCCGACCACCGTAGTGGCATAGAATAACCATACAGGGAGGAAAGTTCGGAAGATACCTGGAGGAAAAGCGCCGGCAATATTAAAGCTTTCAAATTTTACTCAGAGGAAATATTCACATATGCATATATTAATATATTATTCAAAAGCAAGTAAGAGTACATTCATAATTTTTTGAATAGTTGTTTACCTCAGGCGGGAATCAAACTGGCGCAAATGCGAAAACATACGAATGCACCACATCCCAATCCATACCTTCCCACTTCCTTACAATAGAGTGTGCGCGCTACGTTACGATATTGTTCACTAAACCGGGCTCCGCCACGTTTACGATTATTTTGCAACTACTCACATCGCAACAAGCGCCTTTTTGATTTCTGTGACATCCATCTTGTTTCGTTTGATTGCGCCAGCCATTTGGGAGAAGTGCGAAAACAGCGATTTGATCTGATGATTTTTGTCAATTTCCGATTGAGGTCCCGTCGAGGCCTTTCTTATTGAAGTTGAGCTTGAAACGGTTTATCTAGAGTCTAAAATCTTGTATTAGATGTCTGGCTTTCACATCCGTATTGCTTCTGCAATTTTATGGAAAGATTAGCTGTGCCCGCGGCTTTGCCCGCATGGTCATCTCATTTATAAGTAGCCCATACGTGTTATTCCAGGACCAAAAGTACCTATAAAGTAAAATATAGGTACTACATTTCTTCAAAATTCTTTCAGCCGTCAAATAGTTTTTTATCGATTGCTCGGCATCTAATCATCGAATTAAGATACCAAGTACCATAGTTTTTGAGTCAAACCCTAAGCTATCCAAAGTGAAACCGCATCGCAATCGGTCCAGTAGTTTTTACGTGATGCGCTAACAAACATACAGACAAACAAACTAACAAACTTACATATAAACAGACAAACAGACAGACAAGTTTTTTTAAATGTTCTGTTCTTGTTCAGTAGCTTATTTTAAGTACCCTAGACTATGTTTTTTTTAAATTGTCTTCTTTGTACAGACTATTTCGTTCCTATGGCTTTATTATAAGTTTATATAGATAGATTATATTATAAGTATAGATAGATTTTCTGCGCAATCGCAAAAACGGGAGTTCATCAGCTATAGCTGTTGGATTATTAATTATGTGATCCGGGATTTTCGGATTTAGAGTTGAGTCACATTAGAGAAGTGCTTGAGAGAAATGCTTACCAATGGAGACAGAGTTGGCGTGTTGCAAGCGTGTCATCGAATATCGGTGGGCATCGGTGGAGAGAGCGGTAGCATACCTGCCATACAAAAGGAGTCACGGACAGTATTGGAAACTTGTCATGCCGGAGTTACAGCATCAAGATGATATTCTGTCTCCTCGGACAACTAAGACAGTAATTGCTTCGCTCTCCCAGGGTTAAAAGAAAATTAATCTAAAGAAATACCTACATTTTATGCTAGATTGTCTTCATTGTTTTTCATTTTGTTCGCTTGACATGTTGAAAGTGTTGACTCCACACCACACCAGGCCAGCCAACTGCTCACCTCCACCAGCTTCCACCTGAAATATTGTTCAAATTTCGTGTCATTCATATATATGGTAACTCTAGAATAAACAATGTGCTAAATAGGTAATTTCTAATGAGTTGAGATAAAAATACTCTACAAAAATTAAGACACCACCAGAGGGATAACATTCCCGAGATGCCTTTACAAAATTAATATTTGAAACAAAAACCGGATTCAAATAGAAATAACAAGAAGCGACTGAAGCTGATAAAAAACTGAATTAAAAATAAACCATTTTCATGAAATTTTTGTGGGACACTATTTCAAATGAAAAAGAATCTTCCAAATCGGTCGAGAAATTTGGAGATATGAACCCCCTTTTTAAAGACAGTTACAGCGAACACGCAATAAATGTACCTTCAAATAAATCTTACAAGTAACCATAATAATCAAATACTCTACGTAAGCTGATGTTGCAAGACGAGTGTCCAACCAAACAGCGTGAACTGTGTCGCACCCCTTGTAGGCGCCCCCTGGTGCGAGGCGCAGGGGACGCTGATCAGCATGCACGCGACGCGCCGACGACTCAATAAAACTTGCAACACTCGCACCTTGCATGAATGTTAACTAAGTTTTCACACCTATTCCTGTACTCTTTGCTGCTGCTTTGAACAAACAAACATACAGATAACCTCGGCTGCAACTCGTTCTTACTAAATCGATCTGATTAAAAGTGAGAAGATTAGGCATCAGCTCCTCGGACGTGTGTGTTTGCCTAAAGTTGTATCTAGTCCAGTTTTTGTTCACGTGTGGTATTAAAGCGCACCATATCTCCCTTTCCCTACTAGACAACTTTCTTTATCTATGTCTGACTAGTTTTATTTTTAAGCGACTTCTTCACAAAAGGAGACGGTTATATATGTTCGATTGCATGTATGTTTTTTAAGCGACTTCTTCACAAAAGGAGACGGTTATATATGTTCGATTGCATGTATGTCTTTTAAGCGACTTCTTCACAAAAGCAGACGGTTATATATGTTCGATTGCATGTATGTTTTTTAAGCGACTTCTTCACAAAAGGAGACGGTTATATATGTTCGATTGCATGTATGTTTTTAAGCGACTTCTTCACCAAAGGAGACGGTTATATCTGTTCGATTGCATGTATGTTTTTTAAGCGACTTCTTCACAAAAGGAGACGGTTATATATGTTCGATCGCATATATGTTTTTTAAGCGACTTCTTCACAAAAGGAGACGGTTATATATGTTCGATTGAATGTATGTTTTTTAAGCGACTTCTTCACAAAAGGAGACGGTTATATATGTTCGATTGCATGTATGTTTTTTAAGCGACTTCTTCACCAAAGGAGACGGTTATATATGTTCGATTGCATGTATGTTTTTTAAGCGACTTCTTCACCAAAGGAGACGGTTATATATGTTCGATTGCATGTATGTTTTTAAGCGACTTCTTCACAAAAGGAGACGGTTATATATGTTCGATCGCATGTATGTTTTTTAAGCGACTTCTTCACAAAAAGAGACGGTTATATATGTTCGATTGAATGTATGTTTTTAAGCGACTTCTTCACAAAAGGAGACGGTTATATATGTTCGAATGCATGTATGTTTTTTAAGCGACTTCTTCACAAAAGGAGACGGTTATATAACGGTTATTGGTTATATATGTTCGATTGTATGTATGTTTTTTTTACATATTTTTTTTGTTTATCGGTTGATATCTCCGTCAATTGCGGACCGATCTTGTTTTTTTTTTTGATAGGGTATACTCTCCAGGTGGTCCCATATAAACTGTTCAAAATTGGTTCAGCAGTTTTTCGAGAATAAATAGGTTTTTGAGTAAATCCATTCGATTTTGTGTTTAAATTGCCTTGATTTTGTGTTTATCTCTAAGATTTATCTCTAGGGGTTCCATCATTTTGATTTATCTCAAAATGATGGAACCCCTTCGAGTTTGGGCTCATTTGGTATCTTTTGATGAGTTATCTGGTGTTATGTGGTATCCTGGATCTGATGATGGAGCCGGAAGGTAGTCACAGGAACTCAACAACAAAATTATGGAGGCCCTTTGAGTTTGGGCTCATTTGGTTTGTTTTGATGAGTTCTCTGGTGTTATTTAGTATCCAGGGTCTTACGGTGGAGCCGGAAGGTAGTCACAGGGACTCCACAACAAAATGATAGAACTCTTTCAAATTTTGACTCATTGGGTAGGTCATGATGAGTTCTCTGGTTTTATGTGGTAGCCATGGTCTAATGATGCAGCCGGAAAGTAGTCATAGGAACTCAACAATCAAATAATGGAACCTAAATCCACTGTCGGTGTTTAGCTACGTCAACAGGCTTTGACCAACAGACAGATCTCTTGCGAACACTTTGGAGCCCTTGTTCCGCTCTATAGCGTTCATAATAAAATTAGTATTATAAGAACGCAAATCGTTTCGCAACCACTTACCAAGCATCAAAGCTACCTCCATATCAAATTTCAGCCAAATTTGTTCAGCCGTTTAAACGTGAAAAAGTAACAAACACACACATACACACACACACATACACACGGGGGCGCTGGTGGTCAGCTTTGTATTCAACAAGTTTGTTCAGCCGTTTAAGCGTGCAGAAGTAACAAACACACACATACACACACACACACATACACACGGGGGCGCTGGCGGTCAGCTTGTATTCAACAAGTTTGTTCAGCCGTTTAAGCGTGAAGAAGTAACAAACACACACATGCACACACACACATACACACGGGGGCGCTGGCGGTCAGCTTGTATTCAACAAGTTTGTTCAGCCGTTTAAGCGTGAAGAAGTAACAAACACACACATACACACACACACACATACACATACACATACACACGGGGGCGCTGGCGGTCAGCTTGTATTCAACAAGTTTGTTCAGCCGTTTAAGCGTGAAGAAGTAACAAACACACACATACACACACACATACACACGGGGGCGCTGGCGGTCAGCTTGTATTCAACAAGTTTGTTCGGAGTTGGGTTTTTGTATTTTTATAATAATTTTACTTGTTGTTTGTGTTTATTTGTTTGTTTGCGTCAAATCTAGTAATTGAAATTTTACCCCTTTCCTGTTGACCCATTGATCTGAAAGGGGTTCAAACATTTTTGTATGGAAGCTGGCATATCCACCAGCCGCAGAAATTTTGTATAAATGTTGGTATATTGGTTATTTTAGCCTAGAAAGATAGCCACGCGTGCGAAGCCGCTGGTACTGCTAGTAAATAAATAAAAATCGAAACAAAGAATAGAAAAAAACAGTTTTGTATGTACTAAAAGCTAAAAGTAAAAGGGTAATTCTCATCGAAGCTCAATTTTGATGGCACACAGTTATATTTCCTTAACGGTATAATATAGAAACAGATTTTTTGAATTATTGGATTGAACATTTATTAGGCTACAAAATAAATAAAGCTTGTCACAATAAATAATAATAATAAATTCATTTTATTTCAGATAAAGATCCATAATGTGTTAATAACAAACTTATTATACTATGTTAGTAGGTACATGTTATAATTTAGGCAAAACATTATAATAAAAATAATAAATAAAAATTGGGCAGAACACTAAAGTTATAAACCCATGCATCACTTTGACACCAATTGCACCAACGGCTTGACCCGCGTCAACCAGTATCTCATGATGCACGAGTTAATGTGCTCAGCTACTACAGTCAGAAGACTGTTTGCGCTCCCACGTAAGCGGCTCATCATGCAGTTCGTTTTCGCATTATCGCTAAAAAAACATCGGTGCGCGCGTCCGCAAACATCCCTGAAGCGCTACAAAAACGTGGCAGCCCCAGCAGCATCCTGAAACCGTTGTTGTACTGGATACGTAAGACGTTGTAAGCTTTTTGTGTATATTTGACCCACAGACTGCACGTGTAAAACGACTGGCAATACGCCTTGAATAAGGTCACTTTTACTGGTATAGTGCAGCGTGCAAATCTACGAGCCAACATATTGCACCTCACTGCCAACGCCCTACGCTCCTTCTCGATATCCATATCATCAGACATGTCCTCTGTAACCCAGTGGCCCAGGTACTTAAACTGCTTTACCCAGTTAAGGGGAGTTCCGTCGAGCTTAACTGGCAGAGTAGAGTAAGTTTTGGTACCAGACTTGAACAGCATCAACTCACTCATTTTAGCGTTATACCTGAGCCCATGGGCCGCAGCATAGGACTCACATACGCCCATTAAACATCTGAGGGCATTGATCGATGGGCTCAGCAGCACCATGTCATCAGCGTTCCTTATATTATTAACACTAGTACCACTGATTGAACATCCGACATTAGTGCTGTTAAGCTCAGCGATCAACCCATTCACATACAGATTAAAAAGCTTTGGTGATGTAATACCTCCCTGCCTCACCCCACACTTCAATCTGTATTCGTCTGAGTACAAACCCGCCCATCTTCCACCTTTTTCTGATTTGCATACCAGACTTTGAAAGTCCAAGAAGCAAGCATAAACTGGAGTTTTTCTGCTAGTGTAGTATTCAACAGTATGCATCAGACTCAAGATTTCGGATTCAGTAGAGAGGCCGGGCTGAAACCCAAGCTGTGCATCATTTATATTGAAGTGCTTTCTTAAGTGTCCGTCAAGCAACCTGTCCAATACCTTAGTAATAACCGTAGCTAATGAGATAGGCCTGTAATTGGACTTGTCAGAAGCATCACCAGTTCTATTTTTGATAATGGGTACCACAACAGTTTTCATCAATTTTTGTGGCAGGTAGGAATGCCCGACACAGAAGCTAAACAACATTGCCAACACTCTAGGCAAATGAGTCCCAGCATGCTGCAGGTGCTCTATGCTGAGTCCATCATGCTGCAGGTGCTCTATGCTGAGTCCATCATGCTGCAGGTGCTCTATGCTGAGTCCATCATGCTGCAGGTGCTCTATGCTGAGTCCATCATGCTGCAGGTGCTCTATGCTGAGTCCATCATGCTGCAGGTGCTCTATGCTGAGTCCATCATGCTGCAGGTGCTCTATGCTGAGTCCATCATGCTGCAGGTGCTCTATGCTGAGTCCATCATGCTGCAGGTGCTCTATGCTGAGTCCATCATGCTGCAGGTGCTCTATGCTGAGTCCCAGCATGCTGCAGGTGCTCTATGCTGAGTCCCAGCATGCTGCAGGTGCTCTATGCTGAGTCCCAGCATGCTGCAGGTGCTCTATGCTGAGTCCCAGCATGCTGCAGGTGCTCTATGCTGAGTCCATCATGCTGCAGGTGCTCTATGCTGAGTCCATCATGCTGCAGGTGCTCTATGCTGAGTCCATCATGCTGCAGGTGCTCTATGCTGAGTCCATCATGCTGCAGGTGCTCTATGCTGAGTCCATCATGCCTGGGTCCCAGCATGCTGCAGGTGCTCTATGCTGAGTCCATCATGCCTGGGTCCCAGCATGCTGCAGGTGCTCTATGCTGAGTCCATCATGCCTGAGTCCCAGCATGCTGCAGGTGCTCTATGCTGAGTCCATCATGCCTGGGTCCCAGCATGCTGCAGGTGCTCTATGCTGAGTCCATCATGCCTGGGTCCCAGCATGCTGCAGGTGCTCTATGCTGAGTCCATCATGCTGCAGGTGCTCTATGCTGAGTCCATCATGCTGCAGGTGCTCTATGCTGAGTCCATCATGCTGCAGGTGCTCTATGCTGAGTCCATCATGCTGCAGGTGCTCTATGCTGAGTCCATCATGCCTGGGTCCCAGCATGCTGCAGGTGCTCTATGCTGAGTCCATCATGCCTGGGTCCCAGCATGCTGCAGGTGCTCTATGCTGAGTCCATCATGCTGCAGGTGCTCTATGCTGAGTCCATCATGCTGCAGGTGCTCTATGCTGAGTCCATCATGCCTGGGTGATTTACCATCATACGAGTATTATTAATAACTTCAGAAACATCTTTCACGCTAAAGTTGTGATGTTTGTAATTGGGATAATGAACTATAACACAAGGCACCAGCTGCTCAGAAGCAAGTAGAGGTTCCACCTGAAAATGTTCCCTAAATACATTTGCAATCCCTTGGGAGTCACATACGCCATTCATGCTCACGGGTAAACTACTTGAAGGGCTAAGTTTTTTTGTGTGTTTCCAAAAACTACCAAAATCTTTAGCGGTATGGTGCGAGGCCAAGATGTCTATTTTTATTTGCTGCTGATTGTTCTGGCACCATTTTAACTTCACTTTATAAGTTTTACGTGTTTCACATATATGACTATAGAATGGCCCACTTGTGGGCTTACCGTATAACATCCACATCTGGAAAGCAAGACGGGCCTCCCTGTGAGCATACTTGACATGCCTGTTCCAGCCTACAACACGATCTCGTCTCTTGACCTTTCTCTCACCATAGCTTAATAATGATGTGTGCCTTAATATTCCAACAATATTATTGTACATATTATCTATAATATTTTTATGTTAAGAATCATTACACATTTTCCCACAGCATAACCTCAACTCCTTAGGAAAATCAATATCTCGAAGTAATTCATTACAATTTCTATAATAATTATCAATTTGACACGTTTCCCTCTGACCCCATAGTACCTTATTACAAATTTCATTACTTTTCATTACTTTAGGTTTAATCAAATTAATATTACAATGTACCACGAGAGGGAAATGATCCGACCAGTAAACATCATAATAAACACAAATGTCCGTAATCGTACTCATCGCGGATTGTGTCACTACGCAATGATCTAGCCAGCGCTTACAACCATGCGCGTCACTAATATAAGTATAAGGACCTAGTATCTCATAGTCTGCACACATCCATTTCTGCTCACCACAAAAGTCAAGTAGTTCCTTACTAAAGATTTCTTCTGGATGAGCATTAAAGTAAAACAATAGAAGCAAAAATAATACCAAAAATTGACACGAATGGTCAAATATGGGTCGATTTTTCGTATTCTCATCGTGTCACACTTCCCGTCGCAGTAAAACATTTGGTTACTGCTTCACCAAATTTCAGTGTATTTTTATGTTACTTATACTAAAGTCATCGTAATTAAATATACTTCACACCCAACAGCCTAAGAAAAATCTTTTGATCATATTTTTGAATTAAAAACTACATATGCGTCGGTCACACGATTTCAAATCTAAGTATCTATACTTAGATTTGCGTAGTATAACGGCCGGCAGTTGAACACAACATTAGCAATCAAACACAGAGTTCGATTTAGTCGGACGTTAGTCGTGTTCCGGCATCGCAGAAGTGAGAAGTGCGGCTCATCGTGCCGTAATAAAAAAATGGTTAGTTTATATTTATTCATAGATGTACCGATCACTTGCGTGGACAATATTTTTGTGCATTGTATTTAAGCAATTGAAATCAAAGTTAGCTCATCGAAACCCCAAAACGTGCGAGATATTTATGTAGTATTTCATTTTAAACGTTTCACCAAAACCATTTATAAAAAAGGGATATTTTTGTAACCTTCTTAGAATCACCTACGTGGCGTTTTGTCCATGAAGGTGATTTTATGCCACAAAAGTGATTATTTGCGTATTTTTTATTCAGAAGTAAAGCGACTGGTGGTGTATTTACAAATTTTTTAAATAATTTTAAAGACTCATATGCTTCTTAGTTAAGAAAAACTTCATATTACAACGAATTCGTTTTTTTTTTATTTTTCGCTGTAGACTGATTATTTTTAAATGTTATAAATAACTTGTGACATTAAAAAAATTGTACTCAAATGAAAGTGTAATGAAATGAAATCATTATATTTTAAGTTTCGATAGGTAAATCATTTCTGTTTGTTGTTACTACATAGTAACAACAAACAGAAAACAACAACAAAAACACTTACCTACTTACATAAGTATGTGATAATATTTTATTTTAGAGGGAATTTTAGAGTAGAAATATACTCTGAAATATAAGTACCTGGTTAATAAAATCACAGTAAAGTTCCTATTTGTCACCTACATTAATAATGTTTATAATAAAAACCTTTCACTAAAATTGTGTAATTTTAAATGACGTAGCATATCAGTATACCTATTTCGTTGGATGACCGAGCTTAGAACCGAACTGATAATAAATTGTCTCTTTTACTCGATTACTGATACTTATCATATATTTGCCTGTTTAACAATGAAAAAAGGATTAAGTTGTTATTTCATGAATATTTAGTCTCATAAACAGTAGTAAATTGTGAGAAAA
Source organism: Alsophila aescularia (assembly GCA_946251855.1). Classification (NCBI taxonomy): domain Eukaryota; kingdom Metazoa; phylum Arthropoda; class Insecta; order Lepidoptera; family Geometridae; genus Alsophila; species Alsophila aescularia. Next base: position 51,781,068 of record OX276383.1, on the reverse strand, counting down.
TAATGTCTGTAAAGTTACTGAGTCACTTTCGTGGATTATTGCGTCACTTTTGTGGCATCTAAAACTTCAAAACCATTATTCTTCCAAACAAGACTCACGATTCGATTAATTTACATATGAATTTACTCGTCTTATCAACCACTATAAGTTTTTTACAAAAATAGTTAAAATAAGCAAACAACAAAATTTGCCACGAAGGTGACGATGAGAATAGCGGCGATGAGAATTAGCTAAAAAAAACCTCGGGCGTAGCATAACCGGAGTAATAGAAATTTAACTCACCATACAATTAAATTTTAATTTTTAGGGTTTTTTTAACTTCTTTTGTTTTGTTTATTGTAATGTCTTCAATAAAGAGTTATTGTATTGTATAATTCGCGTTCGTTTCAGCATGTAAAGAGAGTCGTCCTAAAGAAGGCGCTGATTCGCAGCTGCACCGCCCGCCGCCGCGCCGGCCGCCGCGCCGTACGAGCGGAACGGGCGTTACACCGCGCCTTTACGAGCCATATTTATGGCTCACTCGTCGGACACTCGGCCGTTTTTTACGATATACATAAAAGCTGCCGTGAAAGATTTACGCGAAATATATTCTGGCTAATGCTGATTGCCCCGCGTTTCATTGTACTAATGTTATTGCTCACCGCTCTGTCCGCTGCTTTATTGCGATGCCAGCGTTGCTGTAAATGTTTATGTAGATTAAATTGGCTGCGACACAACGCTGCTTTAGCTCTTTCCACGGCTCTGATTTATAGAGAATTGTAGCAATCCCGGGCAGCGAAAGCACCTATAGTTAGATTCGGTTTCTATCACGGTATAATTGCGAGGTCGTGAGCGGCGGCCGATCAATTTTTTGATAGTGTCACTCGTCGGCGAAGAGTCATTTCTTACGACAACATTTGATTTGAGTCCCCGCAAATTCAATTTGTAGCACAATGCCGCTAAAAGCGACGACGTCGGATCCCGCACAGATACAGAGGGGGGCGAAAGAAGGGTGCGGGGCGAGCCCCGAGGAGACGTGGAATGGAAAGCAAACCGAACACCCAAATAAATATTCGCTTTAGCAACAATCGAGCTTGCAACTCACACAATTACGGTGGAATGGAAAACCTTACATAAATAAAATCGGAAGCGCCCGAGGGACCACAGCCAGGGTGCGGCGAGGGGGGAACTTCTTCTCAAGAAAAAGCGGAGGCAGCAAATACAAACATCGAGCGAATGTAGCGAATTTCCTAAGACCATTCGGTTTATTGACACGGGGAGGGGCGATGCGGATTCAAATCCCCCGCACTCGCCGCGATTTACAATAAATTTCAAGCGGAGAATATGTTTGCAATATGTCGGAGGAAGGGCCGCTCTCGAGACCAATTACTTTGCCCTTTCGCCCTCGGACCCCCGCGGCGGCTGCGGCGCGGCTCCGGCGCGACGCCGCCGTCGGCTATCCGGTGCGATGCAAGAGCCCAATTTTAAACACTTGCTGAGGAATGTAGTAAGCTGTTTACATCGTAATCGAAAGCATCGCGGAGGGGAGGACACCCCCGTGCAGCGTTTTGAATTTTCCATTTGGTATTTTCAATGGGGTTCAAACAAGTGAACATGAAGTTTATTCGTCGGCTGATTTGCCTCGGGGAAAACGTTTACGTTTATAAAATAATGTTGATATACTTGAGCGTTTTCCTCTCTCTACAAAAAAATGTATACAAGTTCAATATTGTATTTCATTTATATTAGAAAGCGTCTATATGGAGGTTTTGTTTAATTAAGTAATTGTCTAGAGACGGAGTCTGCGCTTTCTACAATTGATAGTTGTAATGGAAAAACACTAAAGTACTGAGGAAATTTTACAAATTTATTTTTAATTTAAAAGATTTAAGGTTTTTTACATAAATTCAAATAGAATAACGAGACATTTTATTTTTTTAATATTTTTTTTACAATTATTCTATTACAATTCTTTTAATGCAGCACATTAACCTAACCTAAAAGAAATAAAATGAATATTTTAAAATCGATATAAAACTGACAGAATATAATAAAGTAAGAGCATGATAGAGCTATAAAACATAAGATTATATTATAAAGCGGCGAGGGCGGGTGGCAGCAGAGCGGCGCGGGCGGCCAGGGCGGGCGGCGGAGGGTGATAAAGTGCGCGCCTCGAGGGACGCGCCACTAGGAATTTTAACGAATTATTCACGTCGTTTTTGATGAGAATTTTTATAGAGGTACCTGTATATTAGCAATTTATGACGTTAAGTACATATATTACAGTTGTTTATGATCAGCCGTAAGTTACCGCTGTGACTTTTTATATCTCGGTGTGACGTCGTGTAACTAAATGTTTTTGGTGACTAATAATAGTGGCAGCGATAGAGTCAGAAGGGTATTTCCTTTTCCAGTGTGATATTTAACTCTGTTGGCACATGAAAGGGAAATTTCCTTTTCAAACTCAAAGCATACTATGCTTATTGCTTTTGCATAGTATGCTTTGAGTTTGTAAAGGAAATTTCCCTTTATTAGTTTACCTAAACTTTATTGATATATGATCTATTTATAATATATTATGTATTTCTCTTTGTTCATGCGATGTTAATTTTGACTTGTTAAGGTGCTATTATTTTGTCTATTTACAATAAAATAAATTGAATTGAATTGAATTTGGCGTTTATTGATTTTATTTCTTATCCCGGATAATTACAAGGAGTTTCCGCTGAGTAACATCTAAGCCTGTTGTCATATAAAACATTTTTGAGACAAAGGTCCACAAATCATTACATCATTATTGAAGTACAACGTTACAAGCCAAGTATAACAATAACAAGTGCACGTGTCGCAGGCGAGGCCACAGGGTGTGCGAGTAGAGGCATGTTCCTCATTACGTCGGTGAAATTCCACTCTTTATTTATGAAATAAAAATGAAAACATTTCTGCGGACGCTGACGAATGGCCAGTGGCCACCCCTCCCCCCAGCCGGAGGAAGGGGTGCTAGAGGGATGGGGTGACTCGGACGCGCACCACCTCGCCATGTAGGCGTATTAAGACGCTTTTTAAATTCCATTGTTTTTTTTTTTATAATAACATTTTAAAATCTCACATTACTCGAAATACATATATAATAAAATGAATATAATCATATTAGGCGAAATATAGAAACACTGTTGAAAACCGCATCAAAATCCTTTGCGTGGTTTAGGAGAAGCTAGCGGCCAAACAGACAGAGAGATAGACAGACAGACAGATAGACGCGGAAAGTGACTTTGTTTTATACTATGTATTGATGAGGGAACCGCTAAACATACATACATGCCCACCTATATACATACATACATACATACATACATACATACATACATACATACATACCGGTTTATAACCCTCCTTTTTGCTTCGTCGTAGTCGGGTCATTGGTGAACTTACTTCGACGTAAGTTTCCGATTCGCACCTAACTAGATGTAATTATATTTAAGTTTAATTTCTGTGAGGAAAGAAAAGAGGGAGAGGGGAGGAAGGAAGCGAGGGAGACTGGAAAGATTTTTCAATTACCAACTTTGTGCCTTTCGCTGCAATCTCAGATTACAGAGTAGTTTGTACACAGACACATTTTGTAAGATTTAACTGTTGGAAAAACTAATGAACGCCTCACCAAATGCATGTGCAATAATGAACACCTGACCAAATGCATGTGCAATAATAAACACCTGACCAAATGCAAGTGCAATAATGAAGTCCTGACCAAATGCATGTGCAAAAACAGACACCTGACCAAATGCATGTGCAATAGTGAGCTCTTGACCAAATTCATCTGCAATAATAGTGTCTTAATAAATCCTAAGCACTTGTGCGAGTATCGGTCATATTTATTTCCTAACTTAAGGTAAGCAGATTATCATCGTTGTCTGCCCCATAATCATAAAGTTTGAGTAACGATTAAATGCACTTACCTAGTTTATTGATGTCATTACAATTATAGCCACTAATCAAAGATCTAAAAAAACGTATTCCATAATATCTGGCGTGTGAATTAATTATGTACATTATATCAAACGAAACCACCGTTCATTTGCTCCCTACTCTACGTCCACTATGGAATTCTTAATATCAGTGCGCGCTAACTACGCCCGTATAATATTGGCTACAGGATGCCCCCTTACTCCCCCTCTTCTGTAGCCGCCCGCCCTGGAATCCACCCAGCTCCACAGGGTACAGCCTTCAAGTGTCGCGAACACAGTAAGGAGCATTTACAAGTTGAGAATTTATCTTTAAAAGTGTATGCCTTTACTTTTCACACTAACACTTTGCTACCATTATTGCATTACTTTATTTAACCAATAGCTCGTTGTTGTTGTTTGTCGTATGAGGTAGTGCTGGCCTCTGGTTTCAGAGTTTGTCAAGCCGCCCAAGGGCTTCTGACATGGTTTAACGACTGCTATTAATCAATAACAGCTGGGATCGACAGCTTAACGTGCCCTCCGAAGCACGGAGCGATGGAAAACTGCACATAACTTAGAAGTCATTGGTGCGGAGCCTAGGATCGAACCCGGTATCGTTGGATTCTAAGTTGCACTATAGAACCGTTAGGCTACCATCGCATAATAGCTAGTGAGAGTCAAGCATTTTGTTTGTAACAATAACAGTTGTCAGTTAATGTCATGCGAGCGCCACATCATTCAGGTTCGGAATCAACACCATCACGGTTATAATGATTATGTGGTTGAAACGGTCTCACATTCCTAAAAGTCTTTAATTATGAGAAGTAATAAAGTAAGAAGAAGTAATTATGAGAAGTAGTAAGTCTTTTAGGTGAGCCCATGTGACCGCGCCCTAAGCTCGCTAACGATTACACGGCGAAGTAAACGCTACTTTTAAATTGGATTCCGACAGCTCCCGCCGTCACAAAGGACGTTTGATTCGGCTCCACTCGCATTCCTACAGCTCCGCCGCTCCACGGCTCAAATCGGCCTATTAAATGCCTCTCTCATGGAGCCAAGAGGGCGTTAAAATCCTAACGGAAAAAGCTTTGTTCTTCAAATAAAAGTCCTCGAAGGGGCACCGAATATATGCCCGTACCTGGGTTAAATATTACTTACCTGACAAGAAAATCGGATTTAAAATCAAAAGCATACAATTATAATTATTTGAGATTCTTTAATGTACACTGTATCTGTATATACCGGTCGGGTGGGCACTGTTCTAGCGAATTTATTTGTAATGAAACTCATTTTTTTTATTATAAATAGGCAACATACAGCACTTTTACTAGTCAACATCTTAAATATTTCTTGAACAAGGCTTTTTTTCTAATTGGACCAAATCAATAAATTAGGTAGACCATACTTTGAGTTTGAAAAGGAAATTTCCCGTTCATGTGCCGACTCAGAGTCGAATCTCGCACAGGAAAAGACAATAACCTTCTGCCTCTACCGGTGCTTTGGAAATACGCCCCATTCTAAGGAAACAGCAATGTCTGAAGGTGTCGAGAGTGCCGCGCAAGATTGTGTAACCAAAGTTCTGCGTATTCATGTAATTTTTATGGGCAGGCGCTTATCGTCCAGCTTATCGTACGAGCTGCACGTCTCGTACCCAGTTGTACGAGCTGCACGTCTCGTACCCAGTTGTACGAGCTGCACGTCTCGTACCCAGTTGTACGAGCTGCACGTCTCGTACCCAGTTGTACGAGTATACAAACATTCTACAACTTCTAACTAAACACTAAATTTGTGTCCGAATCGGATTTAAACAACCTTATTTTAGTCAGTATTCGTATTCGTAGAAGTTCTACGATGCCATTCATAGGTAAGTCGTAAGAATGCCACGAAGGGCACTCGATATCGCCAAGTAAATGAGTCCAATATCAATTGTCCGTGGCTCGCTGCGACCGGACCTACGGCAACGCGCGCCGGAGTGACGTGCCACGGTTAATTACGGACCGGCGGGGGTGAGGCGAGGGCAAGGAGAGTCGAGGGAGGGAGCCAACTATGTAGGGAGAGAGAATTTGTTTAGTTTGGCTCAGACGATTGTTTGCAAATTATTTTTGTTATTTACGTTTTACTAAGACTTGCGCTGCTTTGTCATTACAAACACACACTCGACACATTTGTCGACAGCTGTCCTTTGCCCAACGTATGAATTTACGACCAAATCAGAGAACAACTAAATCTAAGATTATCTTACTTAACCTGACTAACGAAGAGGTTTACAGCTCTATCGCCCACACTTATAAACCTACTCATAGTAGGTACAGCAAATTTCAACAACAATTACAAGGTGAATCACAAAGTCCTTGAACTTTTGTGAAAATTCATGAAACTACGACGCATTTATGCCTTGTAAAAGATAAACAAAGAAAAGTTGAGACCACAAATAAAACTCATATCATAAATCGTAGAGAACGTCCACACATCCATCGATTAATTATTTTATTCCCAAACTCATCAATATATTCGTGTCACATACACCGCGGCAGATCCCTCACATAACGAGACGCTCTCTTCAGCTTATTCAAATGCGGCGCATGCAGGGGTGCAGCCAGGGGTGCGAGCGCGCATGCATAATGTACGGGGCGCTTAGCAACTATGGATTACTCGGGACGAGCACACAGTGCGGATACTGCATGCTTGTGATCATGTTTATGATTATTTATTTTATTTTATGTGTTTTCATTCCGTTCCGTTTTACATAGGGTATATAATTTGAACACATCACTACTCGATGTAGCAATCTCTATTTCTAACTGGTTAGTCGTCCGAGTCCGGATCTATGTGTTATAAATAAGCATTTCGGTATGAAAATAAATTGCAATATAAACTAAAACTAGCTTGTTAAATCATCATCATTATCATCACCAGCATGTTCCCACCTACTGCTGGGTATAAGTCTCCACTCAATGCACCATTCATCTCTGGAGTGTGCCAATTTCATCCAGGTCTGACCGCATCGATGTCGCATACCCATCTGGGAGGTGGTCTGCCAACTCCTCTTTTATTTGTTCTCAGCAACCATTCCGTGAGGGCTCTACACCATCTGCCATCCGCCTCGCCAAGTACTCTCCTGCCCAACGCCCCATTAGTCTAATAATACGGTCTCCAATATCTGGTACTTTGCTCTTTCATCATATCGAGGCTTCACTGTCCATTAGGCACAATAAAAATAAATTATTATAAAAACAAAAAACCCGACTGCGAACAAAACTAAAAAGAGGCAAACAAGCTTTACATTTTTGATTTTGAAATATAAGATGCAGTCGAAGGCGTGCATTTCATTTCTCCTTTGACGGGATCAGATATAAGATGCAGTCGAAGGCGTGCATTTCATTTCTCCTTTGACGGGATCAGATATAAGATGCAGTCGAAGGCGTGCATTTCATTTCTCCTTTGACGGGATCAGATATAAGATGCAGTCGAAGGCGTGCATTTCATTTCTCCTTTGACGGGATCAGATATAAGATGCTGTCGAAGGCGTGCATTTCATTTCTCCTTTGACGGGATCAGATATAAGATGCAGTCGAAGGCGTGCATTTCATTTCTCCTTTGAGCACTCTTCATGCCTCCAATTGCATATTCTCTTCTCTTTTCTCTTTTTGGTTTTGTTCGAAGTCTGGTTTTTGTTTTTTTATTAATTTATTTTTATTTCTAGCTTTTTAGTTTATATTAATAAGAATTAGTGAGAATGGTTGCTAACCAATTAGAATTTCTTATAGATCCTATATGGTCATTCGAAAAGAAAAATAAAGATGATTTTCAAATACGTATTCAATGATACCCCACTTCATAGTTCGTCGACTTCATTTTTTTATTTTTTCTCAATATGGCGTCTGTTTGTCGCCATATTGAATTTTGATTAATATCATATCATGACTTTAATAGCACTCGCAAGATTAATACAAAACGATTGACGTAAGAATCAATAAAATCAGTTCTCGCGTTTGGTCTATATAGTGCCACAAAGGAACAGACATACATAAGCTGATAAACAAATTATCGAGCCTTTGCGTTACGCAGTCTGGTAATAAAAATAAATTATTATTATAAAACAACAAAACCCGACTGCGAACAAAAAGAGGCACAAGCTTTACATTTTTGATTATGACATATTAGTCGCACTTTTTACTTTATATTTATAAGAATTAGTAAAATTGTTGCTAATCATATTTAAATCGTTACAGATCCTATATGGTTATTCGAAATGAAAAATACTCAAAGAGATTTAATGAGAAGAGATGATTTTCAAATACCTGTTCAATGATACCGAACTATATATCTCATTCATTGTTCATCGACTTTATTTATTTTCATTTTCACGATATGGCGTCTGGTTGTCGCCATTTTTGAGTATTGATTAATGGCATGTCTATAATAGCACTCGCAATAATAAGACAAATCGATTGACGTAAGAATCATCAAAATCTGTCAACGCGTTTGGTCTATATAGTGCGACAAGGGAACAGACACACATACATACATACATACATACATACATAGGCTGATAAACACATTACCGGACCTTTGCTTTGCGCAGTCTGGTAAAAAGCCTAATGTAAAAATGTTTGTCACTAAAAATTGCTCACTTCTACAATTTTGTCAGAAGTAGGTATGTTCGAAACTTGTATTATTCGAACGTTGTATATAATATTCAAAAATAAACATCACATATTTTTTTTAATTTTTAATTGACACCTGTTTTCATAATATTTCTTAAAATAAAACTAAAGTCTCTTAACGAGTAATATCGGAGAGCTATTACCGCCAGGCCCATAGAGCCCCACGTTAAATCTTTCTTAAAGCGCAATAATCATAAATTGAAGCACATTTTCCAGCGACAGGAGCAACAAAACATGAGCGTGAGGACACCGTGGGTTGCAGAAATGAAGCTTCATGCCGGTGGTACTGGACACTTACTTGCACAAATTGTTTGACCTTGTTGACCAAGTAACTGACTCATCGAGAGAAAAACAGGAGCAATAAAACGTCGCCCATTGACGAATGAAAGCATTTTAGCATTGCAATAAGTAGACCAATCGATGCCGCTTTCATCATGGCACGACTGGACCCAATGTTCGATGGATGATCAGTATCACGTACTTGTTTGGATTGCATTTTCTTATAAACCCAAATTGTTAGCCAAAATTTCGCATCAATATAATCAGCTGTCGGATTGTTGACATAACAATTAAGAACAGTAAGAATCAAGCTGTTTCCGAAGATTATTAACTGATCTGTAGAATTGTTGTCTGCACATAACGCAGCATAACCCAGCGCAGCATTTATTATGAAACGGAACGGGTCGGTTTAGCACCGCGTCGGTGTTGGATTAACTCGAGTAAGTATTAGGTAAGCTGTTAATTACAAAACGTGGAATAAACTTGGTAGTGCCTGGACACCATTACACCAACGTTGCATATTTTGATGAATTATTTACGATATAGAACTATTCACCATCGTAAAGTTTATCATCACTTGGGAGGTATTTTTCAAACTCCTTTTCATGTTATTTTTATATATATTGCGTGGTGTTCTTTTGGTTAAAGAAAATTAACAACATATTTACATTCAAAATACTTTTGGTAATTAAAAGACAAGACTACAGCTACTAATAATATTCATATTGTAAGTAGATAAAAATGGTAACGACCGTCTTAATTAAGTGAAAGCATCTTTAAAACACAGCACACATAGTAGCTGGGAATCAATTTAGCCTAATCCGGGTGGCAGGTGGGGGTGGAGGAAGGCGGGGTGGTGAGGGTGCAATAATTAGGCGCCGGATTAGCCTCGCCAAGGAAATTAACTTGAAACTCGATGGCTTCCGGCCTTGTAAGCTATAGGTGCCTATATAAAATGGAAATCTTAATGTCTGTCTGACTCTTTCAATGGAAAATAACGTTTGTGTATTTCATATATTTGATAGAAAAAAATCTTCATCATCATCAGCCTACTAAATTAAATTATTAATTAAATTGTATGACATTCATGTTCTTATGCATGCCATAAAATCATACACCTCCCTGCTCCTTAGTTAACTGACGATATCAAGAAGCTTATGCACAAAAAGAATATCGCCAAGTCCAAGCTTAAGTGTAATTCAAATGACTTTAATAAGCCTTTTACTTATATCATGTCTCAGAATCGCTGTTATAGAGTTTGTACGGATACACAACGTCGCCATATCTACAACTCGGTACAAAATGAAGATCCGGCGAAAGTTAGGTTTTTTTTACGATCATTGGGTGTTGGCAAGTCACGTCAAGATTCCATTCCACATGATTTAGATGTTAATTCTCTTAACCTACATTTCTCTTCGTCGTGAATTCGACATGAATTCGAATGACAAAATTGCTACTATTAACTATCTTTCTACTCTTCCAACTCCTGATCACTCAACTTTTGTTATAACTCAATTCACTGCTTGTGACATTAAAAAAAGCATCATGTCCATTTCTTCGAATGAAGTAGGTGGAGACAGCATCAGCCGAAATATGATTGTTTCTATTTTGGAGGAAATTCTAGCAATCATATGCCATATTTTGAACAGTTCTGTTTCGAATGGTGCTGTACCATCTTTCTGGAAAGAAACCCAAATTATTCCATTACCCAAGAAATCGAACCCTAAATCTTTTTCCAAATACCGTCCTATTTCAATCCTTCCTTTCTAGTCCAAAGTCCTTGAACGTCTTGTCCATAACCAACTCAGTACTTTCCTCATTCGTAATAATCATCTAAATCCCCTGCAGCCTGGTTTCCGTCACAGCCACAGCACAGTTTCAGCACTTATTAAAGTCACTGATGACATAAGGCTGGTTATGGAAAAAAGAAGGCTCACTGTTCTTACCTTGCTCGATTTTAGCAATGCATTCAACTCTGTTGATTTTGATATCCTCCTAGTATTGTTACACTCTATTAACTCCATCAGTGATTGACTGGTTTCGTAATTATTTGTACGGACGTCGGCAGCGTATCCGCTTTGAAGATTCATTTTTTTCTTGGTATGATACGAGTTTCGGTGTTGTGCTTTCTACTCTTCTTTTTACTATTTTTATTAATTCTGTATATATATTTTTCTCACTTCTTCCTATCATCTCTATGCAGACGATCTCCAAATATACTCTCAGGCTTCACCTGACAAATTAGCTAGGCTATTGATAACACCAACTCTGATTTGTGTCACATAGCAAACTGGAGCAGTTCATATGGTCTTACAGTAAATCCTTTTAAAACTCAGGCCATCGTTATAGGAAGCTCCAGAACGATCAGTAAAATCGATTTTTCAACACTCTCACAAATAGTTTTTGGCGGGGTTACTGTATCATTTAGTGATCATCTTGGGGTGATTATTGATAGATGTTTATCCTGGGGTCCACAACTGCAATTGGTTAGCCGGAAAATGTTTCCTTCTGCAGCTTCTCTGAATAGATTATGTAACATTTTACCCACTGCGACTAAAGCTGCGCTTGCTCAAACTCTCCTACTCCCCATTCTTGATTATGCCGATGCCAGCTACTTAGATCTTACAGAGCAGCAGCTGAACATGCTTGAGCGTCTTCAAAACTTCTCTGTAAGGTTTATTTTCGGCCTGCGGAAATACGACCATGTCTCGGAATTTCGTACAAAGCTCTCTATTCGCCTTCGCCGGAATACTCACATTCTCTTTCTTCTCTACAACATACTCTTCAACCCTTCTACTCCCCTCTATCTCAAGGAACGATTCCAGTTTCTTAATTCCTCTCACTCCCTGTCTCTAAGATCATCAGAAAATTTAGTCCTCCTTACCCCAGTACACATTACTTCTTTCTATGACTCCTCGTTTACTGTCCAAGCTGTGCGCCTCTGGAATGCCCTTCCAGTCACCATCAAACGTGCACAACCTATTGATAGCTTTAAGACCCTAGTGATTTTTCTTTACCTCTCCATCTCCTCACAGGCTTTAACTTGACTGACCAGCACTGACTTGATATGTATTTATGTGTGTATATACTTATTTGTATGTAAGTTTATAATTACGTATAGCTATATATTTTAACATAGTATTTAAGTAACTATTACTGTGGAGCTTATTTTATATTTTATTTATTTCTTATTATTATTGCCACACTACCGAGGCTTATTAGCAATTAACTTCTTTCCATCCTAATGTTGTCTGGAAGAGATCGCTATGAGCGATAAGACCGCCCATTGTACCTATTGTTTATGTTAGTTCTAATTTCTAATTTGTTTAACTATGTGTCAATAAAGTGTTATTGTATTGTACTGGCTTGATCCCCCAGGCTGGCTCGGTGTAGTAAGATATGATGGCTTGATCCCCCAGGCTGGCTCGGAGTAGGAAGATATGATGGGTTGACCTCCCAGGCTGGCTCGGAGTAGGTAGATGATTGAAACACTATAAAACACTAGGTATTTCGTGTTTTACATTTGCTTAATCTTCTTTTGGTGATTTCCAGATCATGATCATATTAGGAAATATATGGCATATAACACTATGGCTATAAACGATGGTGATAGTTGACCACTGAAGTTTGAACTGATGAAACGGTATTGCCATGGTCACAGGTTCAACTTTTGCTTTGATGAAATCTTGTTTTCTCTTGCAAAAACAAATTTCTTTAGATATTCTAACGTCCTGTCTTCTTATCTGAGTGCGCAGACACATCCGTAGGCAATAGCTCGCTCGCACAAGACAGTATATCGTGGCAATTAGCCGCGCACAATTAGAGCAGGTGTTATCGGCAACGGCGATTGGAAATATGTCGCGGACCAGCGCGTGTTGTGTGTGTGTGTGTGAGTGTATGTTCGTGTGTGTGCGTGTGTGTTCGTGTGTGCGCGATGTTGCAGTCTGTGGAGCAAGCGACGGAGTTACCCGCCGTCAGTTGCACCACAGAATGGAACATCGGTTTGTAAGGTGTCCGTGTAAGAAAAATACAAAAGGTGCAGTTTAGTCAGAAATTGCTTTAATTATGATTTTTGTTTTTTATATGTGGTTCCGAGTATTGACACGAGCACGTCGTTCATATATAATGGTAAGTCTCACCTCCCCTTAACAATTTATATGTGGTTCCGAGTATCGACACGAGCACGTCGTTCATATATAATGTTAAGTCTCACTTCCCCTTAACAATTTATATGTGGTTCCGAGTATCGACACGAGCACGTCGTTCATTTATAATGGTAAGTCTCACCTCCCCTTAACAATTTATATGTGGTTCCGAGTATCGACACGAGCACGTCGTTCATATATAATGGTAAGTCTCACCTCCCCTTAACAATTCCGTACCACCTCGAACATTTGGTTGCGAAATCTTGCGAGGCACTACATTGCGCTCGTCTACCTTTTGACATGGATTTGAAATATTGGTAGTAATTCTGCTGAAAACACTGTTCTTCTAAATTTTAAGTGGAAATTAGTAATGTTTGTACTTGGGGTTGAATATCTATCAAATTGCAAAGGTGTAGTACTTGCCATGTCTGTTGCAGAACAGACCACAAGTGTCGTCACCATTCTAATACACTCCATGCTATGAGCTACCCCCTCAAACTAATACACTGCAGGAGCTCAGATCAAACCATCCCCTAAAAGTTTGTAATTTCTTTTACAATATCAAAAAGCAAGTAACCATAAAAATATTATTCCTAATAAACATAACAACAATACAGTTCGATATTCCCCGTCCGATATGATCGCAACTATCGCAAGTACAATGAGCTATCGCGGGTCCAACGAGGGGGGAAGCAGCGGGGAGGGGGGGGTGAGACGGTGCACCCGTCGTCATGGCAACCGCCCCCGCCTAATCAATTGCAGAAATATGTACGAGCCATTACCAGGGCAATCCGGTCCTCCCCGCCGCCCGGCACACAATGTAACACAGGCCTAACGGAGGAGCAGAATACGGGTTGAAGGATCTCCCTAAAGTGGTCGTTTTATACGGTAGAGCGCTAGGCGACATTACACACACTTGGGAAGCGAAGAAAAGATGTACGAGTGTATAACCCGTCGGCCATCAGATGTACGAATGTATGACGCTTTACTACGGACTGTAAGAATCATATGAGTAAGGAAGCATTGAATGAAAGGCGTTCATTCAACGCTTCCTTACTTCCTTATTGTCAATATTTCATGTCGACTCTACTTGGTGCAGTTGAAATAGGATTTCGGATAAAAGATGTTCGAAAGGAGATATTGAATTGCTGATTGTATTTTAAACTAAACTCTTTCTTTATATATAATCTTGAAAGTGGTTATGATATGAAAAGTATCATCTCATTTTCTTCTTTAAGAAAAAGCAAAATCGAATCTATCACAAAGGCTGCAACTAAAAGCTTTTGTTACAGCTGAATAGCGAGACAAATAGTTCTTTCAGCAGATGGTAACCGCCACACGTGCCCATAACATCGTAATACCGTATTTTTTTGTTTGTTTGTTGTCATACGAGGTAGTGTGCTGGCCTCTAGTGTCAGAGTTTGTCAGGCCATCAGAGGGCCTCTTACATGTCTTAAAGACTGCTATTAATCAACAACAGCCAAGACAAACAGCCTAATTGCCCTCCGAAGCACGGAGCGATGGAAAACCGCACATCCATACCAATATATAAAAGTGAAACGTTGTCTGTTTCTTTGTTTGTTTATTTGTTTGTTTGTTTGTCATACGAGGTAGTGTGCTGGCCTCTAGTGTCAGAGTTTGTCAGGCCACCAGAGGGCCTCTTACATGTCTTAAAGACTGATATTAATCAACAACAGCCAAGACAAACAGCCTAATTGCCCTCCGAAGCACGGAGCGATGGAAAACCGCACATCCATACCAATATATAAAAGTGAAACGTTGTCTGTTTCTTTGTTTGTTTATTTGTTTGTTTGGGGAGCTTTCACGCGATAATGGGTTGACGGATTTTGATGAAATTTATAATGGAGATAGCATATACCCTGGAATAAAACAAAGGATACCTTTTATCCCGGAAAATTGTAAGTTTCGACGGGAAAACTGGAAAATATTGATTACTCACTGAAGGAATGGTTGCCATCACAGAATGGTATGTGGTTGCCGTGGATACGAAATAACAAGTCTGTCAAAATCATTAAGAAAATTGGTGCTATACCTACTTTTGCATTACTGAACCGTTAAACTGCTACCGCTCTACTTCACCCTACTATCATAAATGGCCAAAGAGAACCAGATTCGTCTTGCGTAGCGTTGCACTGCGCTTAAATCACAAATGTGATTGTGAGTAACGCACGGAAATGTGATTGTGAGTAACGCACGGAAATGTGATTGTGAGTAACGCACGGAAATGAAAATACACTTCTACACTAATTTTATAAATTTGGATGAAATTTGGTATGGAGGTAGATTATACCCTGGATTGACACATCGCCTACTTTTTATCCCGGAAACATGCACGGTTTCTGAGGGACGCGGGTGAAACCACGAGGCGCACTAGTATTTATATAAATTTTAAAGTTGCTTATTTATTTACATATTCAACTTTACTTTAATAGGTTGTTTAGTTATAAAAATTATATATATTTGAAATGGTATTTTAAAGACCTTCATTTTGATACCTCACACAATAGGTTTTGGTCATTTTTGTATTTGGAAATACAATATAGCAGCTGTAAGCCGACATATTAGTTTCTTGACACGATATATTCTATAGCACTCTCGTGATCAAGATTTATCCAATGATACCTCATTTATCAAAATCTGTCAAGCCGTTTAGGTTGTAGGATGCGCCTAAGAAACGTACAAACAAACAAACATACATACAACCCAAACACATAACCCTCCGTGCAGTCGGGTAAAAATAAGCATTTATGCAGTAGCCATGTCATGGTGAAACTAAGAACGGTCTATCACAATTTAATGCGTATACAACAGTTCGTGTCTGTGCTGTTAGCTGTTCAGGAGTTCCCTCGTCAGGACCCAACCCTGAGTGCAGCAACCACTTCATGGTAAAACTTAAAACCAGCTCTCATAATAAAATGCGTACACAAAATGACGTGTCTGTACTGTTGACCGTTGAAGAATTCCTTTATCTGGAGACCATGTCATAGTAATAATTAAAGCCAGCTATCATAATATAATGCGTACACAACATTTCTTGTCTGTGCTGTTAACCGTTAAAGAGTCAGGTCATGCTTACCATAAAAATGCATTGTCATCGGAACTGAAACAACATGTAAAAATTCAACTCCATAAGATAAGAGGAAGTGCTTCTAATTCAGCATGAAAGGTTTGACTTAGACAAAAATATATTCAGACATACATACTTGTACTAACATTGTGAGATACATAATAGCTTTTAAAAATCAATCATTTGCTCTAGTTTATTACGTACCTGCTACGCTGCTACGAGTTCGTAGCTGGTGCTACGCCGAAAATATCAATAGGTAATTTAATCAATATCATCAATTTAATTCATAGTATAAAACAAAATCTCTTCCCGCCATCTGTCCCTCTGTAACGACAATATTTTAAACTACGTAACGGCTTTTCAGCAATAGATAGACTGATTCAAGAGGAAGGTTTAAAATACGTATAATTCGATATTATTTTGTGTTAATTTGTTCAAATATGACGATAAAAGTTCAAGATGTCGGAAGAAATCAATAAATACTGATATAACAAAATCGCTTCCCGCCGTCTGTGCCCTTAGATCTTTTAAACTATGCAACAGATTTTAATGCGCTTTTCACCATCAGTTAGATTATTTTTTAAGTGGCGAGCGAAGCGAGCCACTCCCGAAGTCGAGTGAAGTTCTAGTGTCCGATAACTACATTTTTCACCTCTTTCTTTCTTAATTGCACCAGTGCGGGTCTCTAGTTTCCTAAATAGTAATTAATTACTTAGTTTAACGGGTTCAATTCTGTACATTGAAGATATTTTGAAATTTCCTTTTGGAGGGTACTCTATATTCGATACTGAAGCCAAAACTGTATTTTTGAATTTTTTGTCGGTCTGTCTGTCTGTCCATCTCTCTGTATGTACCTTGGCAGCGCATAACACTGAAAATACACACTGAACTCAAATGAAATTTGGTATGATTTGAGTTCATACTACGAGGACATTGGATACTTTTCATCCCGAAAAATTAAAGAGTTCCTGCAGGATAGGGGTGGAAAATTATTTAAAAAAACACGTAGCATGCTGAAACTATTGGACGGATGTTGATGCAACTTGGCACAGACATAGTTTATAAGATGGGTGAAAATTATGGATACTTTTTGTCTTGAAAAATAAAGGGTTCCTGCGGTATATGGGTCCAATATCTGTACATTGAAGATATTGTTTTTTTTTTGGAATTTACTCTGTACTCGATAATGAAGCCTAAGCTGTATGTTTTTTCATTTCTGTCTGTATGTCTGTCTATCTGTATCTTGGCCGCACATCACGCTGCCGGAACTACTGGATGAATTTAAATGAAACTTGTTATGATTTGAGTTCATACTACGAGGTAGGATAAAGGATACTTTTCATCCCGAAAAAATTATGGGTTGAAAGTTATTAAAAAGAACACGTATCACGCTGAACTGAAACTACTACACGGTTTTTTTGATGCAAATTGACACAGTCATCTATCTATACTTATAATAAAGAAATAAGTGCGAAAAAAAACTGTAAAAAGAAGATAAATAAAAAAATGCTCTTGGGTGCTTAAAAAGGGTATTGAACACATATTATTATTTTTAAGTCGTGTCGCTCTTTCTGTTTGTTTGTATGTTTGTTTGTTCACGCATCACGTAAAAACTATTGGATTGCAATGCGGTTTTCATTTTCAGATAGTTATGGGTTTGATTTAAAAACTGGTGTAATTGGTATCTCAATCTGGTGAGTTAGAAGCCGAGCAATTGATAAATTTACTTTTGACGGCTAAAGAAATTTTGATCAAATGTTGGTATATTGGTCTTGGAATAGCACATTATGGTACTTTGAAAGCCAAGGGTATAGCTAGTAGTAAATAAAATGAGTTACCTATTTCAACTTCTTAGCTTAGATCTTTCTGGAGAATTAATTTTCATCAATAGAAGTTTTTAAACTGACTTTCACTAAGTCAACATCATAAAATCAATTTAAGTTTATTACAATAAATAAATTAGTAGTACACGTAGTATACAATTTATACTACTGTGCAAAAGCTTGCATGAAAAAGCTCTCTGAACAGATAATTTTATGTAATAATAAAGTCTACACTAATTGCCGGTTTTAGGCAATTACTTGATCTGGCGATATATCGCAGAAGCAATGATAATATTATGACATAAATATTTACCGAGACATCTATCAAGATTTGGATTTCAAATGGCAGCTAGACCAGTCCTTCATTGTTTTATAAGACCCGTAACAATGTGAAAATTATACATATGGGAGAGTGATGAAATATGAATCCTTACAAAAACCGTCATGGTTTTTATGTCAGCTTTACTCGTAACTGCAACTAATGAAAAAAATTTGGGCACGCAATCACTGCACATATATATTTTGATGAGATAGGTGGGTGCAATTCACCTGAAACACAACCAGATATACAAATTAGTGTGATGCTATGTGAATGGCCGGCATTAGTTAGTTTTGCTAAATGTTTTGCTACGCTCGTCAGCCTGAGACAATGGTTTTAAGCCTCATGGTAAAAGTGAGACAATCTTCATTATTTAGAAACTCCTATGTGGAACTCCCTTAAACGAAATAAACTTTCTCAAAACTACACAAAGAAATATAATGTATTCGCCAAAGAAAACATCCATCGAACTATAAGCCGCAGTCATAACATGCCGTCTACAGCGATTAACATAAATGTAAGTGCACATGACAGTGGGGAGACAGGCGGCAGGGGGAGACAGGGATGCTGTATAATTACACCCCTTCCGACCCGAAATATTCTTTTCCCCTAACATTTTCCCACAATTAATTGATAATGCGCGACCAATATCGGCACACCTGCGCCTGAAGGGTAAGATTAACATCCGTTATTGCGACCAATTAATCGTTTGTTTAATCTGCACCCAGCCGCCCGCGAAACTTAATTGCTACAGCCACTAATTACGTCCCCGCACCCAAGCTCACCCGCTCGACATACACCCAACCTCACCCGCTCGACATACACGCAGCTACGACTCGAGACCACCCCTTAAAATAACCGTAAAAAGGCGAGTACACTCCATTATGTGATTTAAAAAATCATATTCAAAATTGCTATAAAGGCCAAACGAGCGTGCCCGCTATTCTATTACCGACCCTTGCCGGAATAAATTCCATCGAAGCGCAATAATAATAAAAAAATGTCGAGAGCTTGTCGCGTGCAAAAGACGTGCGGTCACGCGGTCTCCGCCCTCCCCGCGCCCGTCTCACCCCACGCCTGCTCCCTCCGAGCCTCCCTCACACGAATATAATATGCATTATGCGAAATCCGTAACTCTTATGTTGGGTCTCGAGAATACCTTAAACAGATAGAATTTAAAAGAGTCTCACCCCTGCCCCGCTAGAAATAAGGCTCAAGTCTCGCAAAGCGGCCGGCCGTTAAGTCGTTCCCGGGCGGACGCGTGTGGTTTCCTTAGGGCGGGTGAGGCCTGCACTCTCAAGATAACGTCGGGTATTAATCATAGTATTATCGGCCGGTGGCCCGTCTTTGTTATGACACCACGTTATTGCAGTTTTTTCTCTATCTGCCCTCGAGGACGCGATAAACGGCTTCGAGAGTGAATTTTCCGGGACAGATGTTTTAGTAATCCGGAGAGATATCGCGCATATCGCCGCAATAAAACATTCAATGTTATTATTATGCCGCGACGCGTGGGGTCATGATTATAGACGCACCGCCCGCCCGAGCCTGCGCTCCCGCTGCGATATTATACACATCCTTCAAAGAGAGAGTTATATTGAGTCTTCAAAGATATGATTGCTCTACGTTATGCCAAACGCAAAAAACTACACAGAAATTCGACACATTAGTTTAATGAAAGAAAAGTCCAATATCCACCATAAACATCTCAACCGTAAATATAATCTGACTTTACAGTTCACACACATCGCCTCATCAGTCACTCCATTCAAACTGCGAGTCAATTCTCGAAGTTCAAAAGAGGTTTTTCGGAAGAATTTCTCAAAAGGCATGTGCGATGACGCGGCTCCATTGAAGCTTAATATCTGGAGGCCGACGACGTCCAACAATTTGTGTATGATTAATGGTGGAAGCTAAACGGGAGGAAATCTCAGTGCCCGGGGGAGCTGCAAACTGTACAAGTAGCCATGTGGAGATCGCGGCGTCACGCCGCTATACTCGAGCCTGCAGATGTTATGAGCAGATAAATTGCTGAATTATAAGCCAAGTATGCATCCAAAATTCCGCAAACATGCTCGAGTTATTGTGAGTTTTCTTCTCTGTGAAACAGCGACAGACAGCTTTTTTTTTTAACAAGTTTCTGGATAAATTTGTATTTAGCCAGGAACTTTAAAAAATATCAGATGTGGCAAGCATGTCTCAAATATTCGAACTCAAGCAAAAATGTTCGAACTCCATTTACGAAATAGCTAGATCTCATGCATAAACTAGACCGTGTCGAATACCTAAGCATCCTTAAAAGGATCACCTTCGCGTTTCCATTTCCAATAACTTGCCTATCCACACATGCACATAGCTAGCTTTGCTGTGAGTGTATGGGTATGTAAGTGTGAGCTCTGGGATCATTTTTCACGTTTCATGAAGCGGCCGGCGTCGGGTAGTGGATTAAAATACATTTCGCTAGTCGCCGGTGATGGATGGTGCTACCCGCCACGCCAAGGGAAAGGGTTGCTCCCCTACTCCACCTCTTGGCCCCCCGTCGAGAAGGGGTCGTAATAAACGAGCCAACATCGAGGTAACATTGTACGTATATGAATGTGTAATTTTATTGTTTCTTGCGAATAAGAATGAGGCGTATCTTGAGGCAATAATCTCAATAAAGCCTGCAGGCGTCGGCCTGTCTGTGTTCGGCAAAGATAAATGTGTGCGATGTGACGCACAAAACTTATAACAAGTTGGGTATTCTGATTTCAACCATATTTTTTGTTACGTGTGAGAAACAAGTAGACTTTTCGTCTGATGGAAAGAATCATCGTCACCTATGGACATTGCAAATTATGTTGTAGGTACCAAGTTATCCATGTTTTAAGACTACTTTAACCGTTATCACACGTCTCGGCAGGTAGAGCTTGCAATAGTGTCATATGCTGCTATGAAATAAGTCGATGGTTAAATGCTTCCTCAAATATCTTGTTTGATCAATTACCGACAGTTTTTCCTGTAAGTTATACTCCTGCAACCCGAGTCAGAAAACAGTTGCGACAAACAGGCTGAGTGTTGGCAAATACGGCAAAAAATGGAATTATTTGCGTTGTATCGTATTTACTAATGGTTTTTACAGTACGGTACAGATTACTGATGTTTAATGGATAATTAAACATGCGTCCAAAGATTGTTAGACATACGGATAAATATCTGATACAGAAAAATACTTACTAACTAAAGAAAGAAAGTTTTTTTCAGAAAGCTTGATAGAATTACTGCTACTTGTTTGACAGCTTGGCTTGTTTAGTTTAGTTTAGTTTTAAGCCGTATGCGATCAGACATAAAAAGTTATTCATATTACAAGAGTTGTCCTCTGGAGCCGGAATAATAACCTCGATCTGAACGTGGCCAAATGTGCAGTAATGTCGTACACCCGATTTAGAGAAATAATACAAGTCCTGTACTACGTGAATTATGAGCCGATAGACAGAGTACGTACGAGTATAATGCGTGATCTAGGGATTTCGTTTGACACGCGCTTATCATTTGCCCATAACACATTTGAGCTATGCAAACAGGACAGAAAAGCATTAGGTTTTGTAACGCGTCAAACGCAGCAATTTACCGCGAGTGGCGAGCTTTGTATTTTGTACAACGCTTTTGTTCGCAGCAGACTAGAATCTAATAGTATTACGAGTATATGGAATCCGCATCATAAGATCTACACTGTTATGATAGAACAAATACAAAAATGATTTCTTCGGCACCTATAAAAGTAGTGTTTGGATACTACCCTTATATGTACCCAACTTCTTGTATCTTGGTATGGTTGAGTACAGATACTACCCGTATCTGTACCCAACTTCTTGTATCTTGGGTATGGTTGAGTACAGATCTCTTGAGGTGAGGCGAAATATTTTCCTCATAAAATACTTTTTCAGGCTGTTGCATGGTGATACGAGTACGTCCAACCCATCTCTTCTCGCACAGATTCCCTTCTATATTCCGCGGGTACCGAAACATAATCTCCGACGACGCAAATTCCCCGTATTTCACGTTCCTGCTGCTGTCAATGCACACACGCCACTATACAGAGCCCTAACCCTTTTAAACATAATCACTAGTGATTACTGTGGTGATATCTTCTTTCTCACGGAACCAAAATTCTTAGACGTGTCCGGCAACTACCTGGAGTCTATTGTTGCACCTACAACTGCGGCAGTTTTTTTTTTATTATTTTTTATTACTGACTAGGCAATCCTAGACACAAATAATAAATTAAGTAATGTATTTAAGTACTTTACTTGCGTATTTGGTTTGTTACTGTTAGTGCAAGCTGTAATATTAATAATAAATAAATAAATAAATATAAGGACGACCTGCAGGAATACGTCAAGTTATTTGGCACACAAATGATTGCAACTTGCGGGATTCAAACCCACGACGGTTGGCTTCGTCGTCAGATACACTAGCCACTCGACCGGTTAGACCGGTCACTAGACTTACCGGTTGCTAAATCTATATCTATCTATCTATACTTATAATAAAACTGTAACAGGTCCAGTTCTGTACATTGAAGATATTTTGTAATTTTTTTTGGAGGCTGTCCTTTCTGAAGCTAAAACTGTTTTTTTTTTTTTTCATTTTCGTCTTTCTGTCTGTCTGTCTGTCTGTATCTTGGCTTAGGCATTACGCCGAAACTAATGAATGAATTTAAATGAAACTTCATATGATTTGAGTTCATACTAAGAAGTAGGACATAGGATACTTTTCATCCCGAAAAATTAAACGGTCCGGGATAGGGGTTGAAAGTTATTTTAAAAAAACACTTACACTCTGAAACTACTCAACGGATTTTGACGCATTTTAGCAAAGTCGTAGTTTATACTAGCTGTACCCGCGGCGTCGCACGCGTAGTCTTTTCTTTAGGTCCAAATTACCATAATGTGACCTAAAGAAACCATTCCAGGGCCAATATACCAACATTTGATCAAAGTTTCTTCAGCCGTCAAAAATACTTTTGTCAATTGCTCGACTTCTAACTCACCGGATTGAGATACCAATTACACCAGTTTTTAAATCAAACCCTAAGCTATCTAACAATGAGTACCGCATTGCAATCGGTCCAAAAGTTTTACGTGATGCTTGAACAAACAACATACAGATAAACAGACAGTAAAACACGATTAAAAAAAGTTATATTCTTGTCCAATACCTTTTTTAGCACCCAAGAGCATTTTTTTATTTATCTTCTTTGTACAGCCTTTTTCGTACCTATTGTTTTATAATATAAAAAAACCGTCCAGTTATGAAGCATATGTTATATGATGTTATATGATGATGTTATTGAAATATTAGCATTAAAAAGTCCGTGAAAAAAACCGTTATTTCAGCGTGATAAGTGTCCTTTTTAATAACTTTCAACCCCTATCTTGCGGAAACCCTCTAATTTTTTGGGATTAAATGTATTCAGTGTCCTAATTCGTAGTATGAAATCAAATCATACCAAGTTTCATTTGAATTCATTCAGTAGTTTCGGTGCAATGCGTGGTCAAGATACGGACAAACAGACAGACAGACAGTCAGACAAAAATAAAAAGTAAAACAGTTTTGGCTTCAGTATCGAATATAGAGTACCAACCAAAAAATATTAATTGTTACTGCAATATTAATATAACTTTGGCTCCATATCCTGCCGAAACTATTTACTTTTTCGGGATAAATCGTGTCTTCAATTTATAACGCATCATATAACATATGACGGTGCCAAGTTGCATCAAAACCAGTCCATCAGTTTCAACGTGGTACGTGTTGTTTTAAATAAGTTTTAACCCCTATCCTGCGAGAACCCATTTATTTTTCGGGATGTAAAGTATCCTATGTCCTACCTACCTCGTAGTATAAACTCAAATCATACCAAGTTTCATTTGAATTCATCCTGTAGTTCCGGCGGCGTGATACGCGGCCAAGATACAGACAGACAGACAAACAGACAAAAATGAAAAATATACAGTTTAGGCTTCTTCACCGAACACAGAGTAACCTCCAAAAAATATATTTCACAATTTCATAATGAAAAAATAGCACGTCAAGCCGTTTAAGACATTATCTTTTTGAATAAGCTGAACCATATTAATAATTATGGCTCGGCTTGGCACCGCCTTCAAAAAACTCTTTCTTATCTTATGTTTTATTTATGCATTATTATTACGTTGGTAATTTCCAAAAAGTGATACTGTTCTGGCTCGAATGTAATTATTTTATTGTTTTCAGTGGTTGTTTACAAATTAACATTTTTATTATGAAGTCAATTATTTTTTTGGAAATATATTATATTTTTTTATTTTTAGTTGCCTATACAAACATCGGATAAAATATATGCATAGCAGATACACACTCACTTTAGACTCAAAGCGTTGGTAAATTAAAACCAAGAATGAATAAAACCTACATATTATATAACAACTGAATTAGTTTTGACCATTTCCCATCATTTTGTTGTTGCGTTCCTGTGTCTACCTTCCGGCTCCATGATCAGACACTTGACACCACATAAAACCAGACATGATCTCATCAAGACAAACTAAATGAGTCCAAACTCGAAGGAATTCCATCATACGATTGTGTAGTTCCTTTGACTACTACTGTAGTTTTTAATTGTCATTAGAACTACACCCATGTGCAAAACTTCAGCATCTTTGGACGTCCTTAAATTGTTCAAATTGACTTGCAATCCAGTCCTAAACATTATAACACAGTGAATTAAATTAAAGCTTGTTTAAAGCTACTAAACCAATTTTGATGAAATATATACAGTACCACACTAGAGGTCTTCTTACTCAAGATAAACAATCATCTAATTCGGTTCAGAAATCCCAAGATATTAGAGAACATAAGCTATAAAACAAATTGATTGTCTATTAAAACTACTGAATCAATTTTGATGAAGTTTATATGGGACTACACGTAAAGTTTACCATTTTGAATAAAAAACAACCATCTAAATGTGTTTTTGTAAATAATTTAAAGTCTAATCTGCCCACTGATTTATAAATTATCGGTTTAGAAATCTGAGAGATAAACACAAAATAAAGGCAATATAAACACAAAATCGAATGAATTTACTCAACAAAACTATTTATTCTCGAAAAACTGCTGAACCAATTTTGATACAATTTATGTGGGACCTGGAGAGTACCCTTTCAAAAAAAAAAGAATTTTCAAAATCGGTCCGCAATTGACGTAGATATCGAAAGACACACATAAAAAAAAACATTCTTACATCGAGCTGAGGTAAATTCGGACAGAGGAGCCGTGATGCACGTGTTAAACCGACCGCACCGATCTCCTCCATCCAAATGTGCTTCGACGTCGCACCTTACGGAGTAAAGCGCGACTAGTAAAGTCACATTGTATAGAGCCTCCCGACACTCGGTGCTCCACAGTGATCATCAACAGATCGCAGCACAACGCTGCTCTACCGAGCACAACACCCCACCAGGAACGTAAGTCGTCTACAGACTATTCCGAGCCCCGACATCGAACTGAGGTAATAGTGGAGAGAGGAGCCGTGATGCACGTGTTAAACTGACCGCACCGATCTCCTCAATCCAAATGTGCTTCGACGTCGCACCTTACGGAGTAAAGCGCGACTAGTAAAGTCACATTGTATAGAGCCTCCCGACACTCGGGGCTCCACAGTGAGCATCAACAGATCGCAGCACGACGCTGCTCTACCGAGCACAACACCCCGCCAGGAACGTAAGTCGTCTACAGACTATTCCGAGCCCTGACATCGAACTGAGGTAACAGAGGACAGAGGAGCAGTGATGCACGTGTTAAACCAACCGCACCGATCTCATCCATCCAAATGGGTTTCGACGTCGCACCTTACGGAGTAAAGCGCGACTAGTAAAGTCATATTGTATAGAGCCTCCCGACACTCGGGGCTCCACAGCGAGCATCAACAGATCGCAGCACGACGCTGCTCTACCGAGCACAACACCCCGCCAGGAACGAAAGTCGTCTATAGACTATTCCGAGCCCCGACATCGAACTGAGGTAACAGAGGACAGAGGAGCCGTGATGCACGTGTTAAACCGACCGCACCGATCTCCTCCATCCAAATGGTCTTCGACGTTGCACCTTATGGAGTAAAGCGCGACTAGTAAAGTCACATTGTATAGAGCCTCCCGACACTCGGTGCTCCACAGTGAGCATCAACAGATCGCAGCACGTCGCTGCTCTACCGAGCACAACACCCCGCCAGGAACGTAAGTCATCTACAGACTATTCCGAGCCCCGACATCGAACTGAGGTAACAGAGGACAGAGGAGCCGTGATGCACGTGTTAAACCGACCGCACCGATCTCATCCATCCAAATGGGTTTCGACGTCGCACCTTACGGAGTAAAGCGCGACTAGTAAAGTCACATTGTATAGAGCCTCCCGACACTCGGTGCTCCACAGTGAGCATCAACAGATCGCAGCACGACGCTGCTCTTCCGAGCACAACACCCCGCCAGGAACGTAAGTCGTCTACAGACTATTTCGAGCCCTGACATCGAACTGAGGTAACAGAGGACAGAGGAGCAGTGATGCACGTGTTAAACCAACCGCACCGATTTCATCCATCCAAATGGGTTTCGACGTCGCACCTTACGGAGTAAAGCGCGACTAGTAAAGTCATATTGTATAGAGCCTCCCGACACTCGGGGCTCCACAGTGAGCATCAACAGATCGCAGCACGATGCTGCTCTACCGAGCACAACACCCCGCCAGGAACGTAAGTCGTCTACAGACTATTCCGAGCCCCGACATCGAACTGAGGTAACAGAGGACAGAGGAGCCGTGATGCACGTGTTAAACCGACCGCACCGATCTCCTCCATCCAAATGGTCTTCGACGTCGCACCTTAGGGAGTAAAGCGCGACTAGTAAAGTCACATTGTATAGAGCCTCCCGACACTCGGTGCTCCACAGTGAGCATCAACAGATCGCAGCACGACGCTGCTCTACCGAGCACAACACCCCGCCAGGAACGTAAGTCGTCTACAGACTATTCCGAGCCCCGACATCGAACTGAGGTAACAGAGGACAGAGGAGCCGTGATGCACGTGTTAAACCGACCGCACCGATCTCCTCCATCCAAATGGTCATCGACGTCGCACCTTACGGAGTAAAGCGCGACTAGTAAAGTCACATTGTATAGAGCCTCCCGACAGCCGAACATATAACCGTCTCCTTTTCTGAAGTTGATTAAAAAATGGTCTGTAAATGGTTAAAATAAGCTGTAGCTTATTTTAAGTACCCTAGACATGTATTTTTTTTTATATCGTGTCTGTCTGTTTGTCTGTATGTTACAGCTAGTACCTTATTAAATTAAAACCAATAAAAAAAACATTTTTTTTATTTACAAACTAGCTGTACCCCGGCTTCGCACGCGTGATCATGTCTGTAGGTTAAAATATACTTCTACTACTATTCGAAGACCTCGTACCAACATTTGATCAAAATTCCTTCAGGCGTCAAAATGATTTTATCGATTGCTCGGCTTCTACTAATCTGGTTGAGATATCAAGAACACTAGTTTAAAGTCAAAACCTAAGCTATTCAACAGTGATAACCGCATCGCAACCGGTCCAGTAGTTTTTAAGTGATGCTCGAACAAACAAACAAGACAGACACGATTTTTTTAAATGTTATATTCATGTGTAGTAGCTTATTTTAAGTACCTTAGACCTTAGACCTTACTTCCACAGACAGACTTTTTAAATTATCTACTTCCACAGACAGACTTTTTAAATTATCTACTTCCACAGACAGACTTTTTAAATTATCTACTTCCACAGACAGACTTTTTAAATTATCTACATCCACAGGCAGACTTTTTAAATTATCTACTTCCAATGACTTTTTAAATTATCTACTTCCACAGACAGACTTTTCAAATTATCTGCTTCCACAGACAGACTTTTTAAATTATCTACTTTCACAGACAGACTTTTTAAATTATCTACTTCCACAGACAGACTTTTTAAATTATCTACATCCACAGGCAGACTTTTTAAATTATCTGCTTCCACAGACAGACTTTTTAAATTATCTACTTTCACAGACAGACTTTTTAAATTATCTACTTCCACAGACAGACTTTTTAAATTATCTACTTCCACAGACAGACTTTTTAAATTATCTACTTCCACAGACATACTTTTTAAATTATCTACTTCCACAGACAGACTTTTTCGTACATATTGCTTTATTATAAGTAAATATATAACAAAAAAAAACGAAATCTTATTCAAAATGTTGTTTGTAAACAAACACTAAAAAAAAAAACCTTATTATAATTAAACCAGAATATATCACTTTTTCAAAGTAATCATTATAGATGTACTTAATACCTCAGTACATATATATATATATATATATATATATATATATATATATATATTATATATATATATATATATACTCCTTCTACATAACTTCTACAAAACTCCCTCGTTTCGCTCGAGAGACGAAGACAGGCTTTATCCTCGAGATGAATACTCTACTTTTCATATTTCCTGCGAGACAATAAAAACCCATATCTGAACATTGAATAAATACACCACAGGCTTCTTGGCTTTCGATTTGATGCTAAGTGTTGGAAATAAACTAAAAGGAAGGTTTCTTGACTCCTTGTGTTGTTCTTCACTGATTAAAATCGTGATAGGCTGTTTCGTGTTCGTATTTATGTTTTGCTTTTTTTTCCTGTATTAAATTATTTATCATCTCTAAAGCTTCTGATTTAATAAACTCCGGAGTAAAATCACTATCGCTTGACGACTTGAAAATGATAAAATACGGAATGTTAAAATAACACCAAAGATTGTCTTTTGTTTCACATTCTTTACAATCACGCCATTTAATTCAAAAAGCTTTTATTTAACTTCAGTTGCATGTATGTATCTATCTATTTATGTATCTATGTAATTCTGTCTGTCCTGGAATCTTACAATTCTAATTTCGAGCACTTCCCGTTCAGCTATCCGACTGAAACTTTCAGGATGGCTCACAAATTGATGAAAACACAATAAAAAAAAATAAAAAACATAAACAGCGACAATGCATAAAAAAAAAACAAAAAAGAAATTGTTTTTAAATTGTACTTATTTATGTGTTCTGCCTGTGATGGACTTGCTTTACGTTGAGATTGCGTAATATGTAATTGGACATTGTCGAGCAGGTGGTATGAAATAGCTTTTATTTAACTTGTAATGTTTGTATAATGTATGTCTGTATGTATGTATGTTTAGGTCAAATTTTGCAAGTTGAATTAGAACCACTTCCTCATATCCTACGGAATTTTTACATGATGGTTCAGTTTCGATGATAATGAATTTTTATGGTAAGTATGACCTGAATTGATATCCAGGAACAGCTCCAGATAAAGGAATTCTTCACCGGCCAATTGCACTGTCAGGTAGTTGTGAGTACACATTTTACTCGTATTATGATAGCTGGTTTGAAGTGTCACCATGACATGGCTGCAACTCTCCGGGTTGGACCCTGACTTGAGAACTCCCCAACGGTTAACAGCTTAGACACAAAATGTTGTATACACTTACGCATTTAATTATGATAGCCCATTCTAAGTTTCATCATGATCATGGCTACTGCATAAAAGAATATTTAAAAATATTTTTAAATTAACTTATTTGTATTGGTAGCACACATAATATATATATAGCCCTACGGACAGTAGTGTATCGAGGAATAAACGGCCGAATTGACGCACGCGGTGGGGGGGCCGGGAAGCAGGGGTCTCGGATTGGTTTTGAAACGACGCGACGGCTACGAGCAAGAACTACCGTGCATGAAGTCTCTTCAAGTAAAATGCGAGAAAAAGAGAGCGTGCTGTGCAAGTAATAATAATAATATTAATAATATTTATTGCAAAAACGAAATTGTGATACATTAATAAATTATACTCTGCCTTTTGCTTTAGTTATTAGAACTGTGTTGCAAAAGGCAGCGTCTTCCCATAATAGGTCTCATAGTTTCACAATAATGGTTTTAAATACTAGACTTAAATTAAAACTTTCTAAAACAAATGGTACTTAATATTAGTTTAACAATATATTATAGCAGTTAAGAATAAACAAAAATAATTAAATTAATTTTATACATTTCACTAGAAAATAGATTGTTTTTATAATTTAGGATTCAGAAGTATGTATATTTATGTGTTTGTGTATGATTGTGCGTGCATAAAAGTGTACCTGGCCCCAAATATGAGCTGTGTTTAAGAACGGTTGTATTAAATTAGACACTACACACTATACCTAAATGTACATTTATGATTATTGAACCCTCTCTAAAAGCCCTTCCACGTCGTTTTAACCTAAATTGGACAGCCATTCATTAACAGTAGGTTTCAATTTATATAGCAGTAGGTCCTTTATTTTAACATGTGAATTTAGCTTGTTATACAAAACAGGTGCCAAATGACTATAATGTCCCCGTGCGATCTCACCCTTACTTCTGGGAACTGGGCACTTATAAAATCTTTTGTTACATATGGGCGAATTCGAGATTGTGTCCTTGTGTTAGGATACCAGTACCACAAATAGATTGGACCAAAGGGTATGATAAATCAGGATTGGACTCATTAGTCCAATCTTTTTTACCCGCATTGGGATCCGAAAAAAACAAAATGATTTTTCTAGGGCAGCGTAAATATTCTAAGTTTTTCTGTCAAACCATCGACAACGTATCCTAATCCGTTTAAATGTCAAACATTTGTTAATATTTTCACATGATTGCGATTCCACCGGTCTGTTTTTTTCTTCGGTCGTATTTACATGTTTCTCTCCATCAGCGGGCCTCCTGGGATGGCGCCTACCCTGACATGCCAAAATGGCCCATACATACTCTAGTGTTTAGGG
Source organism: Alsophila aescularia (assembly GCA_946251855.1). Taxonomy (NCBI): domain Eukaryota; kingdom Metazoa; phylum Arthropoda; class Insecta; order Lepidoptera; family Geometridae; genus Alsophila; species Alsophila aescularia. The sequence goes on along the minus strand of OX276383.1, from coordinate 51,749,905 downwards.
ATGATTGAAGAACTATATAAACGTACAAAATATTTCATTTTTTTGTTCCAACTGACAAAAAAATGAAATATTTTATTATTAGCTTATTTTGGTAAGCTAATAATAAAACCAAATAATCTAGGTTTATAGTAGATTGATCCTCCACGGCTTTTCCCGCGTGGAAATTTTCTGGGGTAAAGTAGCTTGTATTCCAGGACCATATGTAATATAATTATTATAATCATAGTTATTCCGATAAAATCATAGCGCTCCTTTTTTGTAGCCGGGTACTCGCCAGTATAAACCCTGACAGTAGACATCAAACTCTAAAACAATGCTTGATACACAACTGTCTGTAATTAAGCATTAAACTCTCTCGCCCAGAGTCTCTCGTTACCCTCTGGGTCCAATATTCCGCCTGTAACGTAAGACACTGCTTTATACCCTTGGTGCATAATCTACTATTAAAAATAGATCTTGAGATAAGAAAGAGATTTTGAAGTTGATGCTAAACCGTTCATCTTGACAACATATTTACATACCTACGCACCGTTATACAAAACATGAAACACAGGTGAGCTGAAACCAGAGACTGCAGTCACACAACAGATGGTACACTTTCACACGTGAACACGCCTGTCGCCTCGTATATGTACCGCAATCTAGCACATGAAACAGTTCTGTAGAGTTTTTGTAAACTTTAATTTACACTCGCACGTCAAGTACCTTTTAAATACCTAAGCTCAAGCATCTGTCTGTCTTTATCTATCTATCTATCTATATCTTCTATCTGTCTATACTAATAATCTATCTCTACTTATAATCTATCTTACTATAATAAAACTGTAACTGGGCTAAATCTGAACATTAAATATTTTTTGAAAATTTTAATTGAGATAAAAAAAAAGTATATAATGTGACCTTCAAAATCGATATTGTGTGCAAAAAGTTTTTATTTTTTTGTCTGTCTGTCTGTCTGTTTCTTTGAACACGCATCACGCTGAAACTACCAGACGGATTTTGATATACTTGGCACAATTATAGCTGATGTTATAGATTAACATTTAGAATACTTTTTATCCCGAAAAAACCGAAATCGTAGCTCCCAACCGAATGGACCGGTTTTGATGTTTCTGTTTGAAAGCTGATGTGATCGAGATAGTTCTTAGCTAAATGGGGTGGGGAAGTTGAGAAAGGGGGAGGGGGAGATGAGAAAAGAGGGTGAGAAAACGAATGGACCGATTTAGGTGCGGTTTTTAATGTTTCAAAGCTGAAGTAAACCAGATGGTTCTTAGCTATAATGGGAGGGGAGTGGGGGTAAGGATCTTAGCTCTCAAACGAATGGGCCAATTTCGATGCGGTTTTTATGTTTGAAAACTGATGCGATCGAGATGTTTCTTAGTTATAAAGGAGGTGGGGAGCCGGGGGATTTATATTTTTTTTATTTGTGCTTATCTTTGATATTTTTAAGGCTGCTGTAATTTTCTGAAGTGAACCTGCAAGTTTTATTTTAAAACAAGCAGATAAACATATACAGACGGCTGCGCGTTTGATAATATATTATAACACAGAGGCCGGGTTGGCGTCGGGCATGTTTTAAAAAAAGCGAAATCCCAACGTTTATGGCCGAGCTGACATCGGGTATACTTTCGAATTTAGAATTTCACGTAGCGTATTTCAAAAATATACCTCCATACAACACTATCGTAACACAGATTTCTGTCAACAACCTTAACACAGGTACGTAGGTACCTATATTGGTACATTTGGTACTGGAATAACTCATAGGATCCTTATATCCCAGAAAAACAACCACGCGAGCAACGCCGCGGGCGCAGCTAGTAAAGCAATAAAAACAAAAGAGTGTGTATAATGAAGAAAATAAAGAAAAAAAAGGTCTAGGGTACTTAAAATAAGCTACTGAACAATAATATAAAATATAAAATTCATGTCTGTCTGTTTGTTTGTTAGTTAGTTTGTATGTTTGTTCGCGCATCACGTAAAAACTACTGTACTGATTGCGATTCGGTTTTCACTATTGGATAGCTTAAGGTTTGACTTTAAAACTGGAATACTTGGTATCTTACTCCGATGATTAGATACCGAGCAATCGATGAAAAACTATTTGAAGGCTGAACGAATTTTGAAGAAATGTAGTATATTGTACTTTATAGGTGCTTTTGGTCCTGGAATAACACATAATTATGGGCTTCTTTTAAATGAAATAACCACGCGGGCAAAGCCGCGGGCACAGCTTGTATTAAATATTAGGACTCTGTTTTGCACCGACTTCAACAAACTATTTCTTATCGTTCTATTTTTACCAGATTGCACGGAGGGTTATGTGTTTGGGTTGTATGTATGTATGTATGTTTGTTTGTTTGTTTGTTTGTTTGTTTGTACGTTTCTTAGGTGCGTCCACCTAGCCAGCTTGACGGATTTTGATAAATGAGGTAACATTGGATTCGTCTTGATTACGAGAGTGCTATAGGGTATATGAAGTGTCAAGAAAACTAATATGGCGGCTTAAGGTTGCCATATTGTTTTACCGACGGAACAAAAAAATAACAAACGTATCGAGTGAGGTACCGAAATAAAGGTCTTTTAGCAATTGTCTTCTATGCTTTTTACAAAATTATCAATTTCACATTATTTAAGTTAATGTAAATAATGTTGCAATTGAACTATTAGAGTAAAGTTAAATATGTAAGTAAATAAGAAACATTAAAATTTATATAAATACTAGCTGCGCCCCGTGGTTTCACCCGCGTCCGTCAGGAACCGTGCATTTTTACGGGATAAAAAGTAGCCTATACCCTGTATATACCCTGGATTAACACATAAATAGGCGGATTTGGATGAAATTTGGTATGGGGGTAGCTATGGAGCTATAAGCTACCCCCATACCAAATTTCATCCAAATCCGTTCAGTTATTTAAGCGCGAAGAAGTAAAAAACATACAAACACACATACCCTTACATACATACAAACTTTCGCCTTTATAATATTAGTGTGATTATTTTTGCGGTCTGTCAGCTTGTATTCAGTAATTTCGTTCGCAGTCGGGTTTTTGTATGTAGATAATAATTTTACTTGTTGTATTAGTGTTACATTTTTAATGTTGAAAAAGTGATATTTGTATGTCACATGTTATCTTAGAGCTCCAGTAGCTCAGAAACGCCGCACTAGGACATTAGTGTGCTAACATATTTTGTTCGTGTTGACGTTCCCCATCGATATAGGATAGGATGTGGTATAGGATGGTTTGCTCAGTGGCCTCAATATGTTTTTTTTTTCAAAATGGTGGACTTTTACTATGCCACTAACGTTAGAAGGCCATTATAATAAATTGGTATATATCTTACCTAGTAGTTTTTTAGTAAACTCATTTCAAATCGCTTTTTTGTTCAAAATTTGCTAAGTATTTGTTTTCCACAGCACCAAACCCATTATTTTTGTTGTCTGAAATATACATATTTTGAATTTGAATTTGAATTATACCCGAAGCACATTATACCCGAAGCACATTATATGAAGTAAAAAATTAAAATACGGTTGGATTATGTGTGTGTGGTCACTATGGAAGTTATTCAGAGTTGACGCGGGCACGATGGTTATCTTGGTCGGCTTTATTCCGTTAACTAGTAAACCATAAAAAGCGTGATCATTTTGTTAGTTAATTCGTGCTAGGTGCCCCTTTTTTTATTTATTTTTTGCCTTTAGAGACACGTGTAATTCAAGCAAAAAGTTCACAAGCAAATATTTCGTTAACGAACCAAATAGAAAAAGCTATCATAGAATATTCAACGAGACCACACTTGATGAGTTACAAAAATGAAATTTTTTACTCTTCTTCACTTTACATGTATGGGAGCCACGCAAAAAATGTTATTATTAATTTTATTTTATACGCCTATGTATCGTCAACTGGTTTGACTACGGAACGATAAAAAATAAAGTTTGGTTCCGCTGGCGTTCCCATCTTACCTACGTGCAACTCGATATTGGTTAGTGTATATAGTTTGTGATATTGGTCATTAGCTGATTGTCGCCGCCTGCGAGCGCGCGCTGTCACGTGGCGCCGGGCGCGGCCGCGCGCTGTCACGTGGACGCTCGGGTTGGCGACATTTGTTTGCACGCGGCCGCGCCCGCCCGTGCCTTCTAATGTCAACCTTTTTGCTAATGTCTGCTAATAGATTGAGGATGATACAATTTCCGAATAAATAACATGTCCGTCCTAATATAATTTTAACTTAGGTACCTATATGTTATAACAACCACAAATTGCAGTTATATAGGTACCTAACTAACATATGTTTTAAAAGTGCTCACCAATGCAAGTGCCGCAACAGTCACTTTCTGTATCTATGGAATCATAAATTTCCATCAATGACATTAAAAAATAAAGCGACCATGCAGGGTTAAGCCAGGTGCGCCCGATTTCACAACAAACACGCTTTGTAACCTTGTGAGTAACTGGAGTTGTATTTTCAAAACTATTTTACGACGCTCTACACAATGCGCGTCAAAAAAACACGTCAAAACCGAACATCACGTGCCACCGACTAAACACCGCTATAAAAAAGCAGCTGCCGCTGAAAAGGGTTGCGGAAGGGTTGCTCAACCCCTCACTGTGATCTACCCTATTTCAAAGCCACGCGCTGATCAAATGGCGACTTCCTATAGAACCCTTTGTATGCAAAGCGCCAATAAAAAAGCTCGGCGCGTGCATGCGCCGTGTGATTTTAAACTGATTTGAATATAGAACATTTACATACGCTGCGAGCCGCGCCGCTATTGGCCCGCGATTTGCGTACGGACTTGCGCAGTACGAGCCTGCGGGAGTTATTTAAAGTGTCATTTTATAGCTGAGGCATTTGATTCGCGGACACGATATGAGTTCTAAGCTTCATCTGCACACATATTATACAGATGAGTTTGCCGCCTTATACTTTGAGGGTGGGCGACCCATTAACTACATGGGGAACAAAGACATAACAAAGAGCTATTTATGGAACTCCTTCAACTCCTATTTGATCAATTAGCCTCAGGTCATAAATAGAGCTCGAAGCTACAGAATTTTTCAATTAACACATCTCGAATGCTATTTTATCTTCCTTTTGTACCAATTTTAATCAAAGCTTTCTGAAGATTCCCAAAACTGAAGACAAATAAAACAATGGCATTCCAATAGGAGTTGAGAGCGTGTAGTTTGAAACAAACAGCGAGCGCCTCCGGCAAACATTGAAAGTTGTCGTTATTTCAGCGAACCCTGGAAAGCTCATTAACCGGGACCGAGGGCCGCGTGTACTTTGTAGTACAATCAGTGTGCGGGCCGGCCGGGGGCGCCATTATCGAATTGTTTAAAATAACGAGGGAGCACGTTTGTGTTACTAGTTAGGGGGGGGACGTCACATATCTACTTGTTAGAACATTCGTGGTACATTTGCTGATTCTTGTTAATCCGACAGATTTTCTTTTTGGGTGATTTTCAAACCTATTCAGCTGGAAAAAGAGCGTTACTTAAATAAAATGTGTTCCTCAATATGTAGTTCACGCTGTAGTGAATTAACTATAAATATTATGTAGAACGAGTAAAAATATTATACCTAAAAATACAAAAAACCCGTCAACGAAAAAAAAATTGAATACGAGCAGACTGACCACAAAAATAATCACACTAATATTATAAAGTGACGATGAAGTGGAGGCTACGTACGACGACATTTCCAATGCCATACATGCCCCGAAAACACACTTCATAGTGGTGATGGGGGATTTCAACGCACGGCTGGGCATGAAAAATGACGATGACCTGAGAGTGGGTCAGTTTGGTTTTGGACAGCGGAACCAAAGGGCTCAGCGATTGGCCGACTTCATGGAGAAGGAGGGACTCTTAATGATGAACTCCTTTATCAAGAAACGCCCGTCAGGAAATGGACGTGGCTGCACCCCGGCGGTCATAAGCACGAGATAGATTTCATTTTGACGACTAAGAGGCATATATTTAATGATATCTTTGTGATCAACAGGGTTGAGACCGGCAGTAGTCACCGCATGGTAAGAAGATCATTGAATATCAACGTAAAGCTGGAGAGGTCTCCTCCATTTGAGATTTGGACCTCTAAAATCGCTTCCAAATTCTTACCGAATGCTAAACAGTGGACGAACTAAACAACGGTTTGGTGGAAATTATTCACGCAGTCGGTTCGGAGTTCTTTAAGACCCACCGCAAAAATAGAACATAGAAACTCTCTAAGCATATACTCAAACTTATGATAGAACGAAGCGAGATGAGGCTGCAGTCTTCAGTGGATATGTCGAGTTACAGCTTACTTAATAAGCAAATCTCCGAATCAATGCGACACGATTTGCGTTCTTATAATACTAATTGTATTAAGAACGCAATAGAGCGGAACAAGGGCTCCAGAGTGTTCACAAGAGATCTGTCAATTGGGCAAAGCCTGTTGACGAAGCTGAAGGCCGACAGTGGCAGCATCGTTTAGTCAAAGCCAGAGATTTTGAGTGAGCTCGAGAAGTTCTAAGGGCAATTATACACCTCATCGCGTAGTCCACCTAGCACGACTAGCAATGCAAGAACCCGTTTGACCCGTTTGTTCAGAATGGCTCTCAAATAGCTTAAGAACAACAAGGCACCAGGGGTGGACGGAATAACGACAGAGCTGCTGCCAGCGGGTGGAACACCGGTACTTAAAGTCCTTCAGAAGCTGTTTAACTCCATCATCCTAGAAGGTACTAAGCCAGAGGCGTGGCACAGGATCGTACTGGTATTGTTCTTTAAGAAAGGTGAGGTCTTGAAGAATTATAGGCCCATTTCACTGCTGAGCCACGTCTATAAGCTGTTTTCTAGAGTAGTTACAAACCGTCTCGCTCGTAGGTTTGACGACTTTCAGCCTCCCGAACAAGCTGGATTCCGGAAAGGCTTTAACAACGTAGACCACATCCATACGCTCTGGCTGATTATACAGAAGACTGAAGAGTATAATCGGCCACCATGTCAAGCATTTGTAGACTACGAGAAAGCTTTTGATTCAGTCCTGGGCAGTGCTACAGTTATTACAGCCAGGTGCCAGATTGACTACCGGTACATCGAAGTGTTAAAGTGTCTGTATAGCAAGGCTACCATGACTGTCCATCTTCAAGATCGCAGCACGAATTCTATCGAATGCTTCTCTTTTATATCTATTCTACTAGAGGTGAGACAGGGAGACGTTATATCTCCGAAACTGTTCACCTCTGCACTGGAGGATATATTCAAGCTTCTGAACTGGAACGGATATGGTGTTAACCTCAATGACGAAGACATCACTCACCTTCGATTTGCTGATGATATAGTCATCATGGCAGAAACCCTGGAAGACCTAAGCATATTGCTCAGTGACCTCAATATTGTTTCTCATCAGGTGGGTCTTAAAATGAACATGGGTAAGACGAACATCATGACAAATGCCCTTGTCGCATGTTGCACATTGGGAACGATATTATCGAAGCTGTTGATCACTATGTCTACTTAGGTCAGACGATCCAACTGCGTAGATCCAACTTCGATAAAGAGGTCAACCGACGAATCCAACTCGGACTCGGCGTTCGGGAAATTACGCCATATCTTCTTTTCGCAGATACCGCAGAGCCTCAAGACGAAAGTTTATAATCAGAGCGTGTTGCCAGTGATGACATACGGCACTGAGACGTAGTTGCTAACTATTGGTCTTATACAAAAGCTCAAAGTCGCTCAGCGTGCAATGGAGAGAGCTATGCTCGGTGTTTCACTACATGATAGAATCCGTAACGAGGAAATCCGAAGAAGAACCAAGGTTAACGACATAGCTAGGGAATAAAGGTTGTCGAATGGCAATCACGAACAAGCAAGCGAAGTGTAGGGAGACCTTCCACACGAAGGACCGACGACATTGTAGCCATCGCAGGAAGTCGGTGGATGGAGGTGGCATAAGATCGCTCGGCCTATGTTCAGCAGTGGACTTCTAAATGCTGACATGATGATGATGATGATGATGATGAATATTATAAAGGCTAAAATTTGTATGTGTTTCTTACTTCTTCACGCTTAAACGGCGGAACGGATTTGAATGAAGTTTGGTATGGTTTGGTTTGGTTTTGGAGGTAGCTTGTACCCTGGATTAACACATAGATTACTATTTATCGCGGGGAAATGCATGGTTCCGGAGGAACGCGGGTGAAACCGAGGGGCGCAGCTGGTATGGATATAAGTTTAATGTTTATTTTATACTTACATATTTTACTTTACTTTAATTTTGTAAGAAGTTTAAAAGACACTTGCTACTGATTAGTTAGAAGAAATATATATTTTTGAAATGGTTAGTGAGACGCCATAGTAGTTTTCTTGAAACTTCGTATATCTTATAGCATTCTACGGATCAAGACGAATCCAATGATACCTCATTAATCAAAATCCATCAACCTGTTTAGGCTGTAGGGCACGCCTAAGAAACGTACAAACAAACAAAAAAACAAACAAACATACATACAACCCAAACACATAACCCTCCGTACAGTCGGGTATAAATTGACTGCAACAAACATGCTCTATCTACACTCTAAAAGTTGACAGAAAGAGATCACTGTTAGCGTTAAGCCCGTCCATTCTAATTTATTGGGGTTCCGTACCTCAAAAGAAAAACGGAAACCCTTAGGGGATCACTTCGTTGTCCGTCCGTCTGTCTGTCTGTCTGTCTATCAAGACCCTTTTTTCAGAAACGCCTGGTCGAGCTGAAATTAATATCAAATACTCAAGTCTGGAATCCTTGGAGCTGTGAAAAAAACAAACATCTAAGTCAACGCAATCAGAAGATACGGATACGAAGATACGGCCGTTTTATGTCGCATATTTTGACACTCGCAAGCGAATCAAAACCTATATGTTGGTAGGGGTACCCAAAGACCCAAATCATGAAATTTATCAAGAAGCAATGTGTTATAATATAACACAAGTATAGAGGGAAAATTCCGAAAACTGTAAATAAGCAGTCATTTTTTTATTTTTTTTATAGTTCTTCTAGACTTGATTCCAGTGATGGGCGAACTATTTACCCACCAACAAGTTTGTACGGAACCCTCGGTGCGCGAGGCTGACACGCACTTGGCCGCTTTTTTTTTAAAGATTAATTTACTATAAGTTCTTTTTAATTTTTGTAAATTGGTGTACATATAATGTATCTCTCTACCAGTACCAGGTACCTGTCGATTGGTGTACATATAATGTATCTCTCTACCAGTACCAGGTACCTGCCGATTGATGTACATATAATGTATCTCTCTACCAGTACCAGGTACCTGCCGATTGGTGTACATATAATGTATCTCTCTACCAGTACCAGGTACCTGTCGATTGGTGTACATATAATGTATCTCTCTACCAGTACCAGGTACCTGCCGATTGATGTACATATAATGTATCTCTCTACCAGTACCAGGTACCTGCCGATTGGTGTACATATAATGTATGTCTCTACCAGTACCAGGTACCTGCCGATTGGTGTACATATAATGTATCTCTCTACCAGTACCAGGTACCTGCCGATTGGTGTACATATAATGTATCTCTCTACCAGTACCAGGTACCTGCCGATTGGTGTACATATAATGTATCTCTCTACCAGTACCAGGTACCTGCCGATTGGTGTACATATAATGTATCTCTCTACCAGTACCAGGTACCTGCCGATTGGTGTACATATAATGTATCTCTCTACCAGTACCAGGTACCTGCCGATTGGTGTACATATAATGTATCTCTCTACCAGTACCAGGTACCTGCCGATTGGTGTACATATAATGTATCTCTCTACCAGTACCAGGTACCTGCCGATTGGTGTACATATAATGTATCTCTCTACCAGTACCAGGTACCTGCCGATTGGTGTACATATAATGTATCTCTCTACCAGTACCAGGTACCTGCCGATTCTGAGAAACACCTTGTACTATTATTTATTCTGTGGAACCACCTCAGAAAGCTAGACTCACAATCTGCCCAAGTATTTGCCTTCCGCCGCATACACACAGTTACAGAGTCCGTTAAACGGTTCAAAGATCACAAAAAACGCTCCATTTGATAATTAAATTGCGCCCTGAGGCCAGAGAACCGGGGTCAGGGGACTGACAACTTAAACAGCAAACAGAGAACCGGGGGCAGGGGACTGACAACTTAAACAGCAAACAGAATGTCTCGTATAACGCTACTCGCCAAAATTGGGAGCCAATTTAATTGTCCCCGACTGTTTGATCTGCGCGGAGGCGACTGATTGTGAGGAGCTATTTACATTCAAACGGGTCCTTTGTGATCTACAGGGTCACCGCACACTAACTCCCCGGCACCGGATCGGCATCGCCTCGCCTCGGGGCGTTGCGTAATAAGTCATCGGTGCTTTCGGCCGCGGCGCGTGGTCAACCCGCCTTCACCGCAGCATCTCACGGTCGCCGCGGCTACGGCTGGCACTTTCCCTTAGCGGCCTGCTCACCCAGTGTTGGAAAAAAAAGTACACAATAAAATTAACAGGATATTATTTGTAAAATAATTTAGGTTTATTATTTTTAATTTAACCTAGTTAACACCAGTGTAGACATAATTTATTACTTTTCTATGTTTATGAGTTTTTGTATACTCGTATTACTTTCATTGTAAGAATGTAATGTTATAACATTCTTCAGTATGAATAAAATCAGACCAACTCATACGTTTTACTAACTATGCACTCATTTACATGGAGTGCAATATAATGCGAAGTAATTTGCTACGGTGTTCATTATGTCAAAATGCATCTAATATCAAGATAAATCCATACCAATATATAAAAGTGAAACGTTGTCTGTTTATTTGTTTGTTTGGAGAGTTTTAACGCGATAACGGCTTTACGGATTTTGATGAAATTAGAAATGAAGATAGCTTATACCCTGGAATAAAAATAGGATACTTTCCATCATCATCGTCACCGTCATACTTCAACCAAAAAAATCAAAAATTCAAAATTCGTTAAGCCGTTTAAAAAGCGGCTTAAGGAATTTTGAAGAAATTAGGAAATAAGATAGCTTATACCCTGGAATAACACATGGGATACTTTCCATCATCATCGTCATAGTCATACTTCAACCAAAAAAATCAAAAATTCAAAATGAGTCAAGCCGTTTAAAAAGCTGCTTAAGGAATTTTGAAGAAATTAGGAAATAAGATAGCTTATATCCTGGAATAACACATAGGATACTTTTCATCATCATCATCATCATCATAATCGTCATTCTTTACTTTCAAACGGCAGAAAGGGTTTTGATGAAATTTGTAACGGAGATAGTTTATACCCAGAAATAACACATAAGATACTGTTCATTATCATTATAATAAATAAATAAAATAAGTCTTTTATTTTAGGCATACAACCCATACAAGCGTAAAATAAAATTAAAAGTAAACATGATATCAACACTGTAAAAAGGTGCAGTCAAAAATAGAAATAAAATAAAAATTAGTTACCTTCGCTTTCATCCATGTGGACAGAAACCCAAATCTTAACTATTGGACCACTTATAATGTTGTCAATTACAGCCACGAGGATCCCGTTGCTGGAACGACTTTCATCCATGTGGACAGAAACCCAAATCTTAACTATTGGACCACTTATAATGTTGTCAGAGACAGCCACGAGGATCCCGTTGCTGGAACGACTTTCATCCATGTGGACAGAAACCCAAATCTTAACTATTGGACCACTTATAATGTTGTCAGAGACAGCCACGAGGATCCCGTTGCTGGAACGACTTTCATCCATGTGGCAGAACCCCAAATCTTAACTATTGGACCACTTATAATGTTGTCAGAGACAGCCGCGAGGATCCCGTTGCTGGAACGACGCAAATGATTCCAAAAAGACGCCACTCTCGACCTGACAACAGCAATAAAGTCAGGAACCGGGGGTTCCTGACTTCAGTAAACATACTCGACGCACTGCAGTACCGTGGCAGACTCATAAGAGCCCGGAATGCATCATTGTATTGAACTCTTATTTATGGTGCTCATTGCCTTCTGCATGAACGTTATCAATAGGTCGGTGGCACGTTTAAAATTATCATCACCATCATCTTCGCTCACGCGGGTGATACCGCAGGGCGCCGCTAGTACTTCATATCGATAAGACCAAAAATCGTGTCTGATACCTTCTAAATGGTTTTGGAAGGTATCAGTATATTACAAAAATTTGCGTCACACGATTTTGACCCCTTGACATTAATCAGATTTAGTCAGATTTGGAATTTACTGTGTTCATTTAGTCACAATACGTTAAAAAATAAGCTACTGAGTTCATGCCGAGAAGATCGAAAATAGTCTGACCCCTTTTAAATGATTTTGGTTCTATGTAAATTTAAAAAGTTAGCATGACACGATTTTTAACCTCATTGATCAGATTAATGAGATTCAGTCAGATTCGGCGTTTACTGTGTTTTTTTAGTCAAAATACGTTAAAATACTAGGTATTTAGTTCATGTTAATAAGGTATGTCATGTTAGGTCGAAAATACTAGGTATTTAGTTCATGTTAATAAGGTATGTCATGTTAGGTCGAAAATACTAGGTATTTAGTTCATGTTAATAAGGTATGTCATGTTAGGTCGAAAATACTAGGTATTTAGTTCATGTTAATAAGGTATGTCATGTTAGGTCGAAAATAATTGTGTGACACATTTACATTATTTTTGGGCTTTGTACAAATATTAACATTAATATATATTAATCAGATGAACAATGCGCGAACGCATAATTTATTGTAATGGAGCCTGAAAGAAATAATTAAAATCACTCAAAATAAATGAGAATAATTAAAAGAGGATTTGATATATGAGTACAATGGGTAACACGGGTATGTACTGGTAGCTATTAGTAATCTAATTGGCTTGCAGTTCCCAAAGAAGTCCCCAAGAACACTATTTCTAAGCTTGGAACTGATTACGGTTCGAGAAGCACCCGTGTCTAAAATCAGTTTACATGGTTCATTGACTTCACCCTTGATGATCAGGCTGTTCCAGTCGTGAGCTTGCGAGATTAAAATTCTGGGGGCTTTGTCAATACCAGCAAGCACCCGCCCCGCGGTCCTGGCGTTTACTCGTTTCCCTGGGCCTGTTAGGTGGCGTTGCTGAACACCCGCACTTGCTGAGGCCGATCTTTCCTGCCAATAACTTGTCTCGGGCAGCTGGATCTCAGGTGACCCCTCTCTTCACACTCGTAGCATCTAGGGCTGAACTTCGAACGAGTGTTACGGGGAGGTGATGCCACTACTTTCCTGATGATCTTGTCGTACAGTTTCCACCTCCAAAGAATGGGCCAAGGCATCCTTAAGAGATTCGTGAAACTCAAGTCTCACAGCAGCACTCACTTCTAGGTCACGAATCCCATCGATAAATGCTTGGATCAAATTACCGGTGATGAGTGCAGGTGAAGACTGGTATGCATGTCGAACCAGCTTTTCAATTTCGAGAGCCCACTGCTGTAGGTTCTCAGTATTCCGCTGCGCCCTGTCCTTTACTTGAGCACGATAACGACAGTATCATTTTTTATTAGAACGATTACTCAATACCTGTATTCGCTTCATCTTTGGTCTTCGAAAGTATGACCATATCTCAGAGTATCGTTCAAAACTTAAGTGGCTCCAAATTCGAGATAGAAGGAATGCCAGATTACTCAGCTTACTTTTCTCAATTTTAAATGATCCCAAAGCCTATTTAAAAGATTTCTTTAGCTTCCTATCCGATTCACACGATCGATTCACCTTAGATCCACCGGTGCCCTAACCCTTTGTACTCCTAAGCACAGAACCTCTTTCAAAGGTAACTCTTTCGAAGTCACCGCAGTCCGTTTGTGGAATATGCTACCTGTAAAAAACAAGGAAAGCACCATCCAAAGATGCTTTCAAGACGTTGGTCAGAGATCATTATTTTAAAACTTCATCTACTTAGCTGTTTATCACTATTACTCCATTATCACTACTTTTATAACGTCACCTTTATTATATTTAATGATATAGATATAAATTATATGTATTATGTTATTATATGTATTAGATTATTGTATTCTTATAAATATTTTGCAATTTTTATTAACTCATATTTTATTATTTTATTTTTTGCACGCCTACAACTTCTCTCTCATTGCATTGTTTGGTTGACTGGTAGATAATTCTTTTAGTATTAAGTCCGCCATTTGTACTCTTTTAATTGTGCAATAAAGTATAAATAAATAAATAATAAGTAAATACACGTGCTCCAGGTGTGCGACACCGTAGCGAGATTCCAAAGCTTCGAGCAGCTGTTCGTAGGTAACGTTCTACCGGAAAGTCTCCAGTATAGTAGCGGCCTGGTCACGAAGGCCTAGTTTGAGAGCAGTCATGGCCTGTGCATTACTCCATCCATTTGCCTCAACAACAGCCTCAAATTGTATCATAATTCATAGTATTTTATTGGCAACAAATATCAGTTACAGGTCCAGGGTTCCAATACACAATAAAAAAATTGTGAATTACAATAAAATAATAATATAACATATTTTTCAAAAAAAACAATCGTCTTCATAGTAAAAATGTTATTTTGTTAAAAAGAATAAAATAATTACAATTGAGCCAGAACAGTATCATTTTTTCGAAATTACCAACGTAATAATAATGCATAATAATGCAATAAGGCGGTGCCAAACCCATATAGTTCGCAGAACCGACAACCGCTGGGGAGTAAAGGTTTTCGAATGGCGACCACGAACAAGCAAGCGAAGTGTAGGGAGACCCCCCACACGACGGACCGACGACATTGTAGCCATCGCAGGAAGTTGGTGGATGGAGGTGGCACAAGATCGCTCGTCATGGCGCTCTTTGGGCGAGGCCTATGTTCAGCGGTGGACTTCTAAGGGCTGACGTGATGATGATGAAATATAAACTCATCACAGATAAAACCGCTTATTACAAATATTCACCTAAAGTAATATTAGAATCAGACAATTTCAAAATATACCAGTGTCACGAGGCGGTCCAGGGTTTGGGTTAATTCCACTAGCTCAGGGACCAAACCTCAGTGGACACAAAATTACAGGAACAATAGGAGCATTATTATCACAGACTTTTCGTGCTTCAACAATCTGGATCAAAACAACCACTTACGAAGGTATTATCATATATATATATATATATATATATATATATTTAAAAGAGTCCAGTTGTAATAAACTTATTTAGGTATTTTATAACATTATTTTGTAAAATTCGGTTTTGCTAATCCACTTTTGTTTATATTGTTTTTAATTTTAATTTTGAATGTAATTGTTCTGATTATAATTTTGTACAAATTTCATACGCTTGTCAAGGCAAGTTTTGGCTGGGCTCAACATGTGTGTCTTTTCCATCTTTTGTACCTAACACTTATGAAATAAATAATATGAATATGAATAAAATAAAAACACTGTCACTTACATAATGTAATTATATCATAATGATATGAACTATAAAATGACTGCTCAACCGGGAATTTATTGAGTTTCCTTTTAAACAAGTCCCTAGAGGGTGAATCCCGAATACTTTCTGGCAGCCAGTTGTATACCGCCGGTGCCATCACGTGCACGTGTTTAGACGTCTTCGTCAGCCGTTGTAGAACTGCTCACAGTCGATGTGCGTTCCTCGTGCTGTAACTGTGACCCTCGCCGAGCCTCGAGTGGGTGGTCTCTGGTATACAGAGCTGCCTGAAAGCACACCAGGGCTGGGACGGTTATTATGGCCATGGTCCGGAACAGTGGCTGTGCCGGTGTCTGTTGTGACACTCGCGCTATGGCCCTCACTGCTCTCATCTGCATTCTAAAGAAGCGGTCCCAATCGGCAGCACGTCCCCAGATTTCAATGCCATACTGAAGTAGAGAGTGCACTGACGCAAAATAGCAGCTCCGGACCATGCTGTAAGTTAATATGGCGGACACTCGCCACAGCGCAAAGCTAGCACGTCCAACTTTCACACATAGCTTATTTATGTGTCCATGCCAGTCCACTATCAACATGGAAGCCTAGGAAGGAAGTCTCATTAACTTGGTCCATTTGAGCACTTCCAACTCGCACATCTAGTGGTCTATATGACCGACCAGATAGGTTGAAATGTATAAAATGGTTCTTCCTTGTATTTAAACTAAGCCGATTGATTTTGAATCACTGGTCTAGATCGCCAACTACTCTATTCAACTTGCGTTCTAGCTGATCCATAGTTGGTGCGGTGACGACTGCAGCGACGTCTTAGGCGTACATGAGTTGTGTCCGTCACGTACGTTTTCTGGCAAATCATTGAGGAGGAGGGGGAGAACATGATGTTGGAGAGCGGTGAGCCTTGGGCTACTCCAATTACGGTATTTAGCGGCTGAGATTTCTCCGTACCCCCGTTCCCAAAGACCACCTGGCATCGATCTGTCATAAAGTCTGAGAATAATTGCAATGCAGGCCCTTCAACACCGTAGTACATCATCTTTACTGCGAGGACATCATGGTCAGCGACTTCAAACAAATTTGACAGATCACAGAAGATCACCATAACCTGCTGAAGACCTTCCCGATCTTCAAGAATATGTTGCACTACTTCCCGAGCTAAATCAGTAGTCATACTGTCTGTCCGGAAGAGCACAACATTGTGTGAGGTACTCGGTGATACGGGAACTCAAACCATGGTCAAACATTTTAGCTATAGCTGGAATTATCGAGACAGGTCTGTAACTGTTAATCTTCTCTTACTTCCCTTTTCTCTTGTATAAAGAGTACACTTTGACATACTTCAAAGTTGCAAGATACTGATCTCCATCACAACATTTGTTAAATAAACAAGTGAGAATATGAGCTAAAGGTGCAGCGACAATATGCAGAAAATATACTGACATATCATAGGCATCTTTCGATCTTATAGGCCGACGACGAAGAGCTTCCATCAAACGGCGGCACTATGAAACCTCGCGCCGAAGACGCAGTAGCGACAGGGGCTGTCAGTCCGCTTCCAGATTTCAGGACACACAAAGTTGTTTTCATGTCTGCAATCTGGGTTTCAGTTTCGGTGAAGCTTTGATTAGTTTCGGAGAAGCGTTTCTCATGAAGATGTCCCTGCTCCTTTACATAGTTGTGTTCTTTCCCAAAAGTTGCATACAGGTCTTTTATGAAAATAGTCTGTTCTTCCTGTCGGCGAGCCTGCTCCTCTCCGTCACGTGTCAACTGCTCCTCTAGCTGATGAGCTTGCTCCTACTGTTGGGAGAGTCTGCTCCTCCTTGTCACGCTGCAGGTGCTCTTCCAGGCATCAGGCCTATTCCTCCTGTTTACGAACCTGCTCCTGGAGCAATTTCATTATCCCCGAAAGGTCAAATGAAGACGGTGCTACAGAAGACGGAGAATCTGCTGTTGGACCGGTGGGTGGTGCGGCGGCCGTGGCGGTGTCCAACTCTGTGGTTGATTGATTGTCACCACCACCAGGCACTCGTAATGGCGACCAAACCGTATTTCGTCCATCTCCCTCTCTCGTTGGCTTCTCTTTCTCATGCGGTCTGTTGCTTTGGTGTAGCCGGCATTATTTTATCCTCGCTTCTGATACCAAATTGTTACGAGCTAGGGTTCCGATAAAATTAATGTATGCCAATTAAACCAAAAATTAACACATTTATTCGAAAAACCACAAAAATAAATTTAACCGACAAATAACACTCAAACACTCTTTAACTAGACTGTACACCCTAATCAATTATCACTGAATACTCGCTTCGAATCACTTTGATCGTTTCATTCCGAATGCCAAGTCAAGACTGTCCCCAGGCAGCCGATGCGCGCCTTAATTATACCGCGTCGCACGGCTCGAGTTCTTTCCAGAAGGTACTCGTATGTACTCGTATGTACTAGCAGTAGTCGGTAGATAATTTAACCTTCAAGACCGGCGCTGCCTTTGAGGTTACCGCTTCGCGCCGCGCCCGTAGGTACCTAAGGCCGGCGGCGTTTTTAAAGTTGCCGCGTCGAGCTGCGCCCTTATGTACGTACCTACCGCGCGCTCTAGAAACTTCTGTAAATCTGTGTATGCATTTTTACAGTAAGCATGAACTGAATCAACATTCAGGATAAGCTCCAGATAAAGGAACTCTTCAACGGTCAACAGCACAGACACGAAATTTTGTGTACGCGTGTTATTATGACAGCTGGTTTTAAGTTTTAACATGACATGGCTGCTGCACTCAGGGTTTGGTCCTGACTAGGGTACTCCTCAACACTTAACAGCACAGACACAAAATGTTGTATAGGAGGAAGATCCGTAACGCCGGACGGCACCTAGTGCCAGACACTCTTATTATGATGACAAATTACAACGTGAACGATTCAGACACGGATAAAAGGTGTGCGGAGGGGCGTAGACCGCTACGACAGGGTCACTCGTCGCAGTTTTTCAGTGACGCTCAAGGAAACACCAAGAGCGGTCCATTTCAGTTTTTGTCGGGAAATCATTGCGTCACGTAAGATCCAGGTGAGTGTTACAGCTAAAGGACATGGCCAGTTTTTGCCTATAATGTACTTTGACTATAAGTTATTGTTAATATTCACAAAATATATATAAAAATATGGTATTTGTTATGTATTTCTGGAATTCCAGGCTTTATAGGGCTGCTAATAAAATGAAATGTTTTTTGACTTTATTACTTGTTTCTTATTTTATTATTACAAATAATACAATACTATTTGCACTTTCACTTAACAAAAACGGACTACGAGAAATGTCAGGCATCTGTCACCATCACAAAATATCATGACGCTTGTGAATGCTTTTTGCATTTTGTAGTTTGTAGTTATCGTGATATAATAATATTATCATTTGGCAATGTGGCTCCGTTGCGCTTGCATTCATGTGTACTTTCGTATCTGTACTGATCATAATGTAATTTTATTATGATCTTGTTCTTGTATTCTACAACCGACGACCTTTCCTTTTCTCCCGGACTGATTTCTTCTACAAATATATCTTTACTATCGCTTGTTACTAAGGACATAGTTTTGCTCACGTTTTGGATGAATATTTATAAAATTGATTTGATTATGAGGTGTATCAACTGCAGCATAGCCACGCACCGTTTGCAAAGGCATAATGTGTCCTCACTATCAAAACATTTACTTACGAAGCTCACAGATGGCTATCAAGAGGTAAGCATGTAATAGTTGTAACTTTTAAACTTTCGCGATTCGGACACATAGTTATATGTTTAAACGGGACTCAATCGCGCTGAAAACTTAATTTTCATTTACCTCGACGTTTCGATCAAGTTGCATTGATTGTGGTCACGAGAAGACTGAAGTAGCGGGTGTCAGCGTCGAGAAGGGCGAGCGTTGTCTCCAACTACCCGCATTTGGTTTTGTAAAAATTCAGAATTGTCACGACACACAACACTAACAACAACTGCAGATTTCTTCTGACATAAACCGCGACGCGAACACTTGCTTATCACGGGATTCGAGGACGCAGCCAACTTGAAACCATCCTCTCGGTTGAAATTGGGATACTTTTTAATTTCAACAGCTTTACGTACAATCCTGGAGTAGTAGTGACGTTCCGTGGAAAGGATTTTCGAGTCATGGAGTTCAATCCAGTGATTAGGGCCCAATTCGAGCAAATGCTCAGCGACTGCAGATTTATTTATCTTGCGGTTCTTTACAGCTACAATGTGTTCTTTGACCCTTACCGCTATAGTACGCTTGGTTTGTCCAATGTAAGAACTACCGCAGCTGCAATTTATCGTATATACGCCAGGAGTTTGAAAAGAAATGTCATTTTTCGGTGTTCTGACATGCCTTGCTAAGTTGGATAATAGAGTATAAATGGTCTTGATAGAATAGTCCTTTTATAAAGCACAAATCTATACTATAATAAAACTATAACTGGGCTAAATCTGTACATTAAATATTTTTTGAAAATTTTAATTGAGATGAACTTCAAAATCGATATGGAGTGCAAAAAGGTTTTTTATTTTATTTTTTGTCTGTCTGTCTGTCTGTCTGTCTCATTGAACACGCATCACGCAGAAACCATCCGACGGATTTTGATGCAACTTGGCACAATCATAGCTTATGTTATGGATTAACATTTAGAATACTTTTATCCCGAAAAAAACAATGGTTCCCGCAGGATAGGGGTTGAAAGTTGTTTAAAAAAACACATATCACGCTGAAACTCCCGTACGGATTTTGAAGTAACTTGGCACAGTCAAAGTTTATAGTATGTGTTAAAATGAATGATACTTTTAATCACGAATAAATACGGGATTCCTGCGGGATATGAGTCTAAAGTAATATTAATTTGAAAGGAATAATAATTGCACATCCGTTTATAAAACGGTAACGTGAATTCGGCTCCTATGCCACAAGTCAGAGTGGCACAGTGGAAGCGGTGCCTGGCTTGCAACCCAGAGGCACATGGATCGAATCCACGCGCTGCTATGAATGTTTTGCCTCAATATTTATAAGCATTTACATATTTTGTGCCTTTTTTGACATTTTCTTTGTTTTTTTAAGGCTTATGTAATTTCCTGAAGTAAACCGTCAAGTTTTGTTTCAAAACAATATATATAATGGGATCTATCTAAACGAATGGTCCAACTTAGGTGCGGTTTTTTATGTTTCCAAGCTGAGGTAATCGAGATGGTATAGTACGAGTTTGGTACGAGTATAGATAGCACAATGGCATCAACAACTCAAGCGAATAAACCAAAGGCATCAAAGTCCTCCCTCCGATTTAACTAGATGGCGCTGATTGACCTTAAAACACGCAATCATTTCATTCCTGCAACCAAGGGTACCGCTAAATTCAAATTTTTCAGGTGTTTCGGATTCGGCCCTCACTAGCACGACCTCCAAGGACCTAATCCTCTAATTTTAAGACGCCAATTCCTCGCTGCCTGCGTGGAAATTGGAATCACGAACAAATTCCACGTAGGCATGGGTCATACTCGCAATATCCAGCACCAGGGCTTTCAAGTACGTACACCAGGGCGAAAAACCAGGGTTCAAAATACTTTCAAGTGATTTCTGTAGAAACAGATTAAAGCTTTGAAAGTAGAAAATACTTGCATAGGAAAATGATTTTTGCCGTCATATAAATAAGGAGAACAATCGTGTTTGCAAAATAAAAGTACTTGGAAGCCTTGAAAGTAGAAAATACTTGCATAGCAAATTGATCTTTGTCTCTATATATAAAAGGAGCACTATCGCGTGAGTGAAAAAGTACTCTGAAGCCTTGAAATTGTTTGTTTGTTTGTCGTATGAGGTAGTGCTGGCCTCTGATGTCAGAGTTTGTCAGGCCACCCGAGGGCCTCTGACATGGCTTAACGACTGCTATTAACCAATAACAGCCGGGCCCTCCGAAGCACGGAGCGATGGAAAACCGCACATAACTTCGAAAAGTCATTGGTGCGGGAGCCTAGGTTTTCAAACCCGGTATCGTTGGATTCTAAATTGCACTATAGAACCATTAGGCCACCATCGCTCTTTTGAAATGAAAGTAAAAAATACTTGCATAGGAAATTGATCCGTGGGTATGCATAAATAAAGACCACAATTGCTTTTGCGTAAAAAATACTTCGAAGCGTTGCAAGTTTTCTGAGTATGTATATACATCATATGTACTACGTTTTTTTATTGTTTCTTCCATTGAGATATTATAATGTACTACCTACGTACCTACATAATTATATAATTATATCGGAGTTTCTTCATAATGTCTTACTGGCAAAATGGATAGTTGTCGGTATTGAAATGTAGAGTACATACAGAGGTAGGTACATGTATTGCTCTTCACAGAGAAAGTATAGAAAACTTTTAATTTTTCTAATCAATCCTTATATAGTGTTGAAAAAGCTCAAAAAGTAGGTAGGTAGGGTAGGTAATTATTAAGAGCCAGTTAAAGTGCCAGTAAGTACGTCTTTATGTGAAACATCATAAAAAATAATTTGCACTAAGATGTTTCGTTGCATTAAAATTTGTTCGTATAGACCTCATAATAATGACCTACCCTTGATGCCCCATCCAATTTACCTCACCACCTTAATTACTCTCTAATCTGTGCCACCTTACCTTCGGAGATAATTTTCTATACTCAATAACAAGACGTTCATGATAACAAGTTACTTCATTTAAACTAGATGGCGTTGTCTACCCTTAAAACACGCAAGATGTTTGTTACGAAGTGGTTTGAACGTTGAATGAACTCGAGCAACACGTTTTCTTCTTTTTTTACTTTATGGTCCATAGAGGCTCTTAAAACGTATTTAGATACTTAGAATAAGTCGACTTCAGTTGTAAAACGCGCAGCGAAATTAAGCGAATTATTTATAGCAAAATAGTAGTAGTCAAAAAATAAATTTAACTCTTTCATGTCATGAATCTTTCATTATAAAAACCAGGGTTCAAAATACTTTCAAGTGCTTTGTAAACCGAAGCCTTGAAAGTAGAAAATACTTGCATAAGAAATTGATCTTCGTGTTCATATAAATAAGGAGCACAATCGTGTTTGCGAAAAAAGTACTTGGAAGCGTGGAATTGAAAGTAAAAAATACTTGTATAGGAAATTGAACCGCGCGCTTATGTAAATAAAGAGCACAATTGCGTTTGCATAAAAAAACTTCGAAGCCTTGCAAGTTTTTTGAGTGATGTGGACACCTAGCTTCTTGTGACCCGGCTGGCCGAGTGCGGCCGAACTCAGCCGAAGCCATGCCGAACCCGCCACCGAGTATGTAGGAGCGGACGGGTTGAAAGAGCGAGTTGGTGAGTAAAATACTTTGAAAGTCTTGCAAGTATTGCGGGTCCGTACCAGGGCGGCGTACTTACAAGCCAAAACCTGGTTTAAAAACCTGGTCGCGTAAATACCCACCTGCCCTAATTCCACGCAGGTGGCGTGGAATTGGCGTGAGTGGTCATACAGAATCCAGGCCCTGCTCTCAAGCCCTAGCGCTGATTTAAAAACTGGGGTACTTGGTATCTTAGGCCTTGCACGCACTGCCTTGCAGTGGAACGCGGTGCGTTTATTCTAGCGTTTATTTCACATTGTATTACATGCGTTTATTTCATATTTTATTATATGCGTTTATTTCATTGCAATACGTGCACTTCTATGAAGTGTCATAGAAGTGCAAGTGTGTTATAACGCATATTCTGTGAAGTATGGAGTGCCGTACTTCACAGAATATGCGTTATAAAAAGGCAAGGCAGTGCCTTATTCCGATGATTAGATGCCGAGCAATCGATAAAAAACTATTTGACGGCTGAACGAATTTTGAAGAAATGTAGTATAATATTGTACTGACTTGTGTAATATTGTACTGGTGGTGGTTTGGCTTTTGGTCCTGGAATAAAACGTGTGGGCTACTTTTAAATGAAATGACCACGCGGGCAAAGCCGCGGGCACAGCTAGTATAATATATTTATGTATGATATCTTTTAAATTTTTGTATGCCTAGTTTTGGCGGGACATGCTGGTCTATTTTACTATTATACCATATCTATTTTACCATGTTTCTAGCAAATAAATCATTTTCATTATTTATTTATTTTCTCACCGACTTATTCCGTCACTCCTTTTACATACTGTATGGAGAGGCCAGAGGCCGGCGCTGCAGACCCCTGGTCGGTGCAGAAACAGAAGAGAAGATCAGTGGAAGCGATTTTAACTCTGACCTTCCTGGGGCCCGAGCCAAAAGACCGACCGCCTCTTTTAGCCGCGATTCACGGCGTTATTAGAGTTAGATACAAACGGGTTACCTTACTATTGTCCAGAATGGAATGGGCGAAGCCCGACTCCCGTGACCGGCGACGCCCGGCGATACCTCAACCGGAGGTCTTGTAGTGGACCCCTGACGTGGCCTACCTAATGAGAGCTCTCTGGTATCACGTCACAAGGGGGGGCACAAATCACACCAAGGGAACGGCTTCCCGCACTGCCGTAGAACGCTCTGGACTCACGGTTTCAATTTTCAGTTCTTGAGACCACACAATATGCGGGTTGATTCCCGATTGGTCTCCCAAACACAATAGTTCACATATAGACACACTAAAACTCGTTTACAATGAGTTCAGCCAAAATTAGGTAAAGGTTGTTCAAGTTCTAGGTTACGACCGTGACCTCTGTTTTCGTACACTTTTTACGTCAGAATAACCACGCGGTCCTTTTGACAGACAGCTGTCAGTTGACGCTTGACGTATACAACGAACCAAAGACAGTAGTGTTGCAAAATGACTCCTGATGGGAGTAAACACATACGGCATGAAAACCGGCTGTCTATCGACATCAGTCCTTCTCTTTTTATATCTGCGTCTAGGACGTCTGATCACCTTATATCCATTTCGTTTGAAATGGATATAAGGTGAACATGCGATACTTCGGCATCCAAAAAGGTTACGGAGGGCATAAGCTCTGTCTAAGACTGTTTTTTTTTAATCACTGTCTAGGCAAAAGGCATGGAAAGCGATGATGTGATCGAAGGTGTAGCACGTTTGCCTAGTAGATACCTATTCACTCTTGACTTGAACACACCAGGGTTATATTTTACCGGAAACACTGACGAGGGCAGGGCATTCCACTCCTTAGAAGTTCTTATAATAAATGAAGAAGCGTAACGCTTCGTTCTTGTGCGAGGTATTTCAACCATAAAAGGATAGCACTTTGCCGATCGTCTAGTCGTACGGTAATGGAAAGGTGATGGGGGAATCAGATTGTGCAGTTCTTGTGCACACTCTCCATAGTGTAATCTGTAGAATACCGACAGGCAATTGCAACCTCACGTCAATGCGCCAGACTTTGAAGCTTACTCTTTACCAGAGTGTCATCTCCAATGAGCTTCATAGCACGTCTCTCAATTGAATCCAAAGCCTCGAGCTGATACCGATATCAAGCTGGCAGAACCGTCCCAGAGGTGGCAGCAGTACTCCATACAAGTTTGGACCTGTGCTTGGTAAAGATTCAAAAGCTGTCCCGGTGTGAAGTACCGCCTTACCTTAGACAAAATACCAAGTTTCTTTGCAGCTACCTTGACTTTGTATTAATTGTAAGACCCAAAATTCAAGTTCGATGTGACTTCGACACCCAAAAGCTCCAGGTGGTCGCCTAATGTTACACTACGGAAAGACGGAGATCAGTTAAGAGGACTCTTTTTAGCAGAGAACTAACACGCCTGCGTTTTAGTAGCATTAAACTTAACCAGGTTAGCATCGCCCCAATCGGACACGGCTTCTAAGGCTAAATTCAAACGGTCCACCATAGCCTCTCTCTGAAGCTGGACAGCGTCGCAGCTGGCTTGAGCATTGGAACTGTATCTCTCAACCACAGTACTGTCATCTCCATACCCAAAGGTACCAGGGTTCAAAAAGTTATTAATGATCAGTAAAAACAGTGTAGCCGAGAGAACCGATCCTTGAGGTGCATTCATGGCCATTTGATCAGACGAGCAGCCCTCTAGGACTACTCGAATAGATCGTTACCTCAAAAAATCAGCTATTCAATTGCAAAAGCCAACAAGTAATCCATATGAGGGAAGCTGGTTTGAAAGGCCATCGTGCCAAACCCGATCAAAAAACCTTAGATATATCTAGGGAGACGGCAAGCGCCTCACCATGCATCTCGATGGCTTCGCTCAATACGTGAGTGGCATACGCAAGACGATCCCCAGTAGACCGGTTTTGGCGAAATCCATATTGCCGGTCACTGAAGAAATCATTGTCCTCAAGGTATGCCAATAACTTTTATGATGAGATGGGGCGATAATTGGACGGATCAGCACGACTACTCTTTTAGGTACTGGTTGTACATTGTCAAGCTTCCAGCTCTTCGGAACTTTACCTGAGTGAAGAGAGAGGCGGTACAAACGCGTTAAGATGGGAGACAACACAAGATGGGCGCACAGTTATTCAACACAATCGCTGGGATGCCATCAGGAACACTGGCCTTGTTCACATCTAGGGCTCGAAGCGTTCTAAAAACCTCCTTCTGGCGAATGCGTGTATCGGCCATAAAAACCCCATAATGAGGAAGGCAGGAAGGTATCTTGCCGGTAGCATCTAGATGCAAAGATTCTGCAAAAAGAGAAGCAACTAAATTTATTAAACCGAATATCAGAGGATTTCAGAGTGGAGTAGAGTCGAATCAAATAATAATATAATAGTAGATTATATTACTAGGGAGCAAAATAATATTTTGCCGGCGAGGGCGCTATTTTGAATCCAGAGAGAAGTGAAGGATTCTAGAGTAGATTCCTGAACGTAGCGAGGGATTCAATATACGTCGCCTGAGGAAATTAATTTTGCGTTCGAGTGATACATTCTACTTTTCATCGCCCTCTATGAGAAAAATAAATAAAACGCGCTTTTAGATACTTTACAACCCATATTTATTTACAAGCACAAATAAATAAAATTATATAACTCTGATGACGATTTGGAGGATATGTATGAAGACATATCCAAAGCCCTTCATACATCCAGAATGGCCCACTTCATCGTTGTTATGGGGGACTTAAAACGCTAAAATGGGGGGAAAAGGCTTACGGCGAGTCGAAATTTGCACTACATGGGTTTGGCAACAGAAACGCCAGAGGGCAAATGATAGTAAAGTTTCTAGAGAAGGAGGGGCTCTTTTTAATAAATTCTTTCTTTAAGAAGTAGCCCCAGAGAAAGTGGACTTGGCGAAGCCGGGATGGCTTTACAAAAAATGAGATCGACTTTGTCATTAATTTTTTTCATTTTATTTATTTATTTAATTAATACGGCTAACACCAATTACATTAATTAAAGTATCATCAATTGTAATTATAAATGTTAAAAAGAAACATGTCTAAATAATTCTAAACCCAATTTCAATTAGTCACGAATAATAGTAATTACAAATGTCAAAAAGAAAAAATAATAAAATAACAAATTTAGGTCAAAGTAATGCTAACATAAGTAAACAAACAAACACAATACCATACATCATTCTCACAGAACTTTGACAATATAACTAATGTATAGAAATATTGACAATATTTCTTTACATTAGTCATGACGGATAGGAACCAAATATTCAGAGATGTCTCAGTGATCAATAGGTTTAATACTAGCAGTGATCACCAACTGTTCTGAGGCACTCTGAATATCGATTTTAAGCTTGAAAGGTTCCGCATAATAAAGTCCACGCTCCGACCAAATCTGCTGCAAATCATAGCTGGGTCTGAGAAATTCCAGGGAAAGCTGGATAATCGATTCGCTGTTGTGAAAACTACAAATGACGTTAATGAGGGACTTGACAACTTGGTGAGAATTCTGGAGATCGCAGGATAAGGGGCCAAAATTCAAGCTCTCAGACGAGACTTTCAGGCTTATGACACAAAGGCGGAAAAACACACAAGCCTCTTTGTCAGAGAAGATGACACACAACAAAAAGATCACGAAATTGACCCAACGCGATCTTCGGTACTCCAATACACATATGCTTATATAGACGGCAATTGAGCAAAACCGAGGGTCCAAAGTTTTCGTGCAACAACTTGAGAGGAATCATCTGACAAAGTTAAAAACAGCTGATGGTATAACCGTTGTGTCAAAACCAAAGATTCTCGCCTAGATTGAGGATTTCTATGGTAGAGTATGCGCTTCTCATGCTTCTCGAGCGGAAATACCTAGTGACGATTCGAGGGCCACACTGACCCGTCACTTCACAGATGAGCTGCCAGATATCATATAGCCTGGATGAGTTGGAGATTGCAATAAAACAACTAAAAAATGGAAAGGCCCCTGGTGAAGACGGCATTACCTCAGAGCTATTAAAGGTAGGAGGTACTCCTGTCCTTGGACAGCTGCAGACACTTTTCAATGCCGTCATTCATAGTGGGAGAACTTCAGAGGGGTGGCACCGGAGTGTGGTGATAATATTCTTCAAGAAAGGGGATAAAACCTTGCTCAAGAATTATTAGGCATCTCACTCCTGAGACACGTCAACATTTGTTCTCAAGGGTCATCACCAACCGTCTTGCGCGTAGACTTGATGAATTTTAGCCACCCGAGCAGGCTGGATTTCGTGGAGGATATGGTACCGTAGACCACATACATACAGTGCGCCAGATTATACAGAAGTCGGAGGAGTTTAATCGGCCATTATATCTAGCTTTTGTTGACTACGAGAAGGCCATTGACTCCATCGAGAAACTGACAGTTCTGGACTCTTTGCAGCGATGTCAAGTAGACTGGCGATACATCCAAGTGCTGATATGTCTGTATGATGCTGCTGCGTTGTCTGTTCAAGTCCAGGACCAGCAAACAGAACCAATCCACTTGCTCAGGGGTGTAAGACAGGGGATGTAATATCCCCGAAACTGTTTACAAATGCAGTGGAGGATATTTTCAAGACGCTACACTGGAAAGAAACGGGCATCAACATAAGCGGCGAGTACATCTCGCACTTGAGATTTTCTGATGATATCGTCTTAATGGCGGAATCGCTGCAAGAGCTGCAACAGATGCTGACCAGCTTAGCTGATGCCTCCCGACGCATTGGCGGCTTGTATGGCAAGTATCTTGTTCTAGCTATGTTTTAATGCAGATTCTAATCTAGGTAAGTATCTAGGTAACTGTATTAACCTCAAGTACACACATGTAGGTACAAAGTAGGTAAACTGCAAGATACTGTGGGCTACTCCCACATTATACATGTAGTTACATATTTAAATATTACATAAATACTGACTACATAATAATATATATTAATATACTTCATACTTTCATACATCACCTTACATATAAACTAATGCATAATAATATGAAACAAACAAAGCACATACCAATACATACCGTTCCGGTATCCGGTTGGTGTACCAACTGGGCGCTCGCCTTCCAGTAGTATGGAACCGCGCACCGCGCCACTAAGCTATAGAAGCCTTTCTATTGTTAATGCGCGCGACCCGTGTGACGTAAGTGATCACGCGCACCACCGCGTGCACCGTCTGCCGGCCGGCCGTCGGCCGGTCCGGCGCCGCTAGTTCGTACCTACCTTCGCTATCGAACGCACGCCCGCCTGCTTGAGCTATTTTGCCCGCCTCTCATATTTGTTTACGTATTAATAATTGTTGTGTTTGTTGACAATCTTCTTGTTCATTCCTTCTGTTTCTAATTAAAACTGTGCGGTGTATGAAGTGTAATATATCAGTCAACCTAGTGCCAACGTCTGGACTTTCATTTACTCCAATAACCTGCTAAGTACCACCTTCGTTGACCACACACACACACCCCACCCTCTGGCTAAAATACTATTAACACTTGACCTACTTAATAAATAATTACGCTGCCTTTTATTCAATAAGTTTTAGTAGGCACCATCGTGGGCCGTGGAATATAGACGTGACAAGTGGTGAGCTCATCGCCGCCATTGCGCCAACCGATTTTGATTAAATTTGGTATATCTACACACCTACATAAATATAGGACGTACGAACTGGATCGAGCTATAATCCTGGTAAAAAGCGAGCAAAGTCGCGGGCAGCCACTAGTTTAAGTAGATTAGATAGGTACCTTGTAGGTTTGGAATTACGCACCTACCTACAGAATCTTTTGAATAATCCTGGAGTATTGCAAGTATTCATGGAATTATTCCGAAATATTCCGAATTACTCCGGAGTTTTGCAACTCTAATCAAGACTGTGATGTTATGTATTGTTTCTACCGAAAATATAGATTTGCTGTATTTAATTCTTGGCAATTTCTTTTGCGGTTATCCGCCACACGTGGCCTTCGGCGGCGGCTCCTTTGAGAAAATAGGCGGCGAGGGCACTCTTTGATTAGACGCAGGTGAGCGGCGGCGAAAAAATTCAAAGCGACCGGCTTTAGTTAAAATCACAGCCGCGCGCAGCTCTCGCCTCATTCCGTTGTGGAAATTCGCCGGAAAATCACATCTCATCTGGTTGCCAGCTACGCGTTTCGTTTCACCTTTCTTCCCTTCGCTGATAGCTCCTCACGACGTATGAGGTAAGTACGTTGTATGCACTCGCGAGCAATTTGTTATATTTTGTTTACTGCTTGTTTATGTGAACCTTCAGATTGATGGGTACATATTATAAGGACGGGGATAGTACTAGACATGACATGAAGATAGTTATGTCATGTTTTCATTATTTTTTGAATGGGAAGTTGAATTTGTAGGTGCCAAATTGGACATATTTATTTTTAATTTTACACCGAATTTAAATTTCTTAATTATTGTTACAGAATAATTATAGAAACATGGCTTCAAGAAAAAGGAAGATAGAAGAAGAAAAAAGAGTTGTAAAAAAACTCTTTTTTTTCTGGAATTATGGATAGAATTATACTTTTTTATCGAGTTTAAAGGAAGCCGCTATGCTTGATTTGTCAAAAGAGTATTTCTGTGGTAAAGGAATATAACCTGAAGCGACATTACAACACTGAGCACAAAGCTAAATTTGACTGTCTTGAAGGAGAAATACGAAAAAGGAAAATTTTCACTTTGAAATCGTCATAAAAAAATCAACAAAACATATTTAAGGTTGTGGCAGACAACAGCGAATCGAATGTTTGTGCCAGTTACAGAGTAGCAGAGATTCTAGCAAAAAATTGACGTCCGTTTACCGATAGTGAATTAGTAAAAGAACGTGTCTTAGCTATCGCAGAACAAATATGCCCAGAGCAGAAAAAAATGTTTGAAAGTCTTAGTCTCTCTGCCAGAACTTGCACCCGACGTACCGAAGACTTGGGTGCTAATTTGTGTGAACAAGTCAGGGATAAGGCGCAGTCTTTTGATTGCTTCTCTTTAGCGATGGATAAAAGTACGGACGTGTCAGATACAGCACAGCTACTCATATTTGACGAAAACTTTACCGTTTACGAAGAGCTTGTAAAAATGTGCAGTTTGAAAGGTACAACTACGAGAGAATATTTATTTCACCATTTGGAACAAGCTCTGGATTCATTGCAATTAAGCTGGGAAAAGTTAACAAGTGTCGCTACCGATGGAGGCAAGAACATGAACGATCAAAACAAAGGTGTTGTTGGGAGAATCATCAGCAAAGTGAAAGATTCTGGATCTACTGTGCCATTGATTTTTCACTGTATTGTCCATCAAAGTCAAAGTCAAAGTCAAAGTCAAAGAATTTTATTGTAAATAGGCAAAAATAATAGCACTTTTACAAGTCAAAATTAACATCTCCCGAACAAAGAGATATACATAAAATATTATAAAAAGATCAAGAGGCATTGTGGTCCTGGAAAGAAATAATGGATACTGTAACATCCACTGTTAATTTTATAAGAAGAAATGGGTGAGCCCATTTCACACCGTCAGTTCCAAAAGTTTTTGGAAGATCTGGAAGCTGATCATGGTGACGTGGTTTACTACTGTGAAGTGAGGTGGCTCAGTCGAGGTGCCGTTTTGGAACGGTTTTTTGATTTGAGGAAAGAAATTGGTAACTTCATGGAGATGAAAGGAAAGCCAGTGGAACAGCTTACTAACAAACAGTGGTTTATCGATCTTGGTTTTTTGACTGATTTGACTATGGAACTGAATCAGCTCAACAAACGCTTACAGGGAAAAAATAAATTGATTTGCGATATGTATTCAGATGTAAAGTCATTTGAGATGAAACACTGAAACTGTTTATCAAGCATATTGATGAAAAAAAGCTTGACCATTTTTTTAATTGCAAGAAAGCCGTGGAAGAAGCTGGAGATAATTTTGAGTGGCAAAATATAAAATAAATGAGAAACGTGTGGACACAACTACAAACTGAGTTTGTAAATCGATTCACAGACTTTAAAAAGATCTCCCTTAACATGGAAATATTCCAAAACCCTTTTGCAATTGATATTAATGATGTACCAAGCAATTTGCAAATGAACATAGTAGATTTGCAAAGTAATAGCACACTTAAAACGGCATTTAAGGAAAGGACTGACTTGGTACAGTTCTACGGAGGTTTGTGTTCTGAAAACTTCAAAGAATTGAAAAAGTTTGCTCAGCAGATAATCACTATGTTTTATAGTACATATTTGTGTGAGCAGACTTTTTCAATTCTCAACTACCGCAAAAATAAGAATGAATTGTTCGCGGTTAACGGATGAACATTTAGACGCGATGCTGCGCGTGTCTACGACTAAAATGAAAGCAGACGTTAAAAAACTTGCAAGTCAAATGCAGCCGCAAAAATCTCACTAGTTCTTACTTTTATGTTAGTATAGTAATTAAATTTAAATATACATGGTTGTATGAATATATATGCGTTTTATTTCAAATATTAAAAATACATGTCCAAACATATAAAAATAAGTGCGGCCCGCACTGATACTCTGGCAACATATGTAGCCCTGCTATAGCAAAAGGTTGCCGACCCTGCTTTAAGGGATCGCATCCGAAATGAGTTGATCAGGCAGAGAATGAAAGTTACCGACATCGCTCAAAGAGTTAGCATGCTGAAGAGGCAATGGGCTAGTCACATATGTCGAAGAACCG
Organism: Alsophila aescularia; assembly: GCA_946251855.1. Classification (NCBI taxonomy): domain Eukaryota; kingdom Metazoa; phylum Arthropoda; class Insecta; order Lepidoptera; family Geometridae; genus Alsophila; species Alsophila aescularia. Next base: position 51,717,382 of record OX276383.1, on the reverse strand, counting down.
ATAACCGATGGGGTAGGCGAGTTCTTGAGTGGAGATCACGTGTAGACAAACGTAGCGTAGGACGCCCTCCGGCTAGATAGAGCGATGACCTGCGTAAAGTAGCTGGAAGCAAGTTAAGCAACGTTACAGTAGATCACAACTGATCACAACACAGTAGATCAAATCGAAATACCTTCCTAAGGTACCTTTTTTTTAAATTCATCCTTAGGCTATAGAAATTTACGACATAATATGACACTCTCAAAAACTGAAAGTGTCATTTAGATGAATTGTCATTTTGATTTGTGTCGCTTATAGAATGACTCTAGTAAGAAAACAACGAGTGCTCCTCACAGGGCATCAAAATACATACTCGTACAAACTGCTGGTAATTATTATTATTTTACAGCGCAAATGCAGATACAAACAGAATTGTAACAACATTCAGTTTTATTCTATAGTTATTTATTTGACAATGGCTAATGGGCAATGTGGCAATAGGCTGGTCATATCTCTCGAAATTCCAACAACCGTTGGGGTAAACGAGTTTTAGAGTGGAGACCGTATTTAGGAAAACGTAGTGTAGAGCGCCCTACGGCCATATGGAGTGACGCCTTGCTAAAAACGGCTGGCAGGAACTGGATGAGGAGAGCCGAACATCGGGTTCAGTGGCATTCACTAGGAGAGGCTTACGTCCAGCAGTGGACGAATACAGGCTGATGATGATGATGATGACCTCACTGTATAACGATCATTAATGTCTTTCACTAGACAACTTACTAATAAAATAATAATGAGTGTCTATGCCGTGAGTGAATAACTAGTAGTTGCACCATGGCTTTCTTAATTTGTCCTCGGCTTAAAGGTTGAAGTAGCTGTGCCAACTGAATTGTACTTTATAGTTCCGTTTATAAAGTTGTAAATGGCAAACTTGCGGGGAACATAACAGTTCATCATGTTTTATTATCATTCATAATTAGGAGAAAGCAACTAGTTGCAATTAAGCAAAAGCAAAAACGGACGCGCATTGTTTGCACGTAAAGGGCACGAGTGTCCGTGCTACATAGATACAGTTCTGACGCCTGACGTTACGGGATACGGTTGTCGGGTATGCGTAAGCTACATTATTTGCACGAACAGAACATCAGTAGATTTTATCGGTAAATAAGTGCCTATGTTTATATATCGATTTTAATCCTTCTTAGCCTTATTTCTTAACTCGCAGTGCTTGTGGTTTGCATAGAGCACAATATAAATGAATAAAATAAAATCTTCAGGTGAAAGTCCGATGACACTTCAATAAATTTATCTAAATCCATCAAGCAGTTTTGGTTATTGAATGCGCCAAAGGATCATACAAACACACACACGAGAAACATAATCCTCTTTGTAGGAAGTCAGGTAACAAGCCTTTATTGTTATTAATTATGCAAAATACGAAGACATTTTTGGTCAAATCCTAATCTATCCAACAATGAAAAACCGCGTCGCAATCAGTCCAGGATGTTTACGTGATACGCGAACAAACAAATAAAAAACAGACAAACAGACAGACATGATTTTTTTAAATGTTATTAGTACTCTTGTTCAATAGCTTATTTTAAGAACCCTAGACTATTTTGTTATATTATCTTCTTTTTACAGACTTTTTCGTACTTATTGCTTTATTATAATTATTGATAGATAGATGAGTAAACGCAAAAACAATGAACGTTCTTTGCAAGGAGGTAATTTATAAACATTTTTAAATCATTTGAAGCATAATAAAACAAAACATAATATTCTATGAAAATTTCAACCGGCTGCCTATTACGGGTTATTAGGCTTAATAATTAGGCTCCATTTGGACCCTTTGGGTGGGTTTGGGAACTCTAATAATTATCCCTTTCTTTGTTTTGCTATAATTATAATATGTCTTGCAATGATTTAATCAAAATCGCCAACACAAACGATTGAGGCAATGATACTGTTATATAACTACCAACCCCTATCCCGCAGGAACCCTTCAGTTTTTCAGGATCTAAGTACTTATTCTACAGTTTAATCCATAATATAAGCTATGACTGTACCAAGTTACTTCTAATTCCGTCCAGTAGTTTCAGCGTGACGCGTGTTCCTTTAAACAATTTTCAACCCCTATCCTGCGGAAAAAAATAGTTTTTCGGTATAAAAAGTAGCCTTAATATTTAACCATGACGTCAGCTGCATAGTGATTTTCAAATACCCATTCAATAACATAGTTCGTCGACATTAATCTTTTCTTTTTCACTATTTATTATGGCTTCTGGTTGCCGCCATATTGAATATTGATTAATGTCATGTATTTAGTAGAACCTACTCGTACAAATCGATTAATGTAAGAATCATCAAAATCGGTCCATGCGTTTGCGTTGGTCACAAAGCAACAAATATACATAAATAGGTTAATAAGCACAGTACCCACCGCTCAGTCGGGTAAATATGAACAGTCAATGATTACGGTCAGTCAGCACTCGACATAATTTCGAATAACGAGTCAAAATTGGACTCTGCGATAAATTAGCGCCATTTACTTTAAGATATCAAAGTGGATATGAATGTGTTTAATAAACTCCTCGAGAGCATCAAGGCGCGCCGAGCACGAGCGCGTTCGTCAACACTCCAGTCGCTGCTGCTCGCGGCGTAAGTACTACAACACTGATGAGTTCTTCAACGACAAATAAGTTACTGACCCACACGTATATAGTACGAACCAAACTTAATGGCAGCTGTGAAGTGCGCTGCTAGCGCAGCATCGCGCATCCCCTCACCCCTCCAACACCCGTAATATTTGCTACTGCGCAGCCCTCCGCGCCAAATTCAGTTTGATTCGGACTGTACTTCTACGAATCCACATTTGCCTACATAGGCACGCAATAAATTGTTAATAGTATTAATTTTAATTATATTACAATTTTAATAATTGCAAGTACTCACAGGTAAAATTATTGAAATTTGGGTATTATCCTCGCATTACAAAATTAGGTATCAAAATTATTGCCTTATCACTGCTGCTATTAACTTGGGATTCATTCTTCGTGTGATTAGCCTTACCCGTACAACTTGTATAGTGAACCAGACTAGCCGAGCTGCTTGTTATTCCTCGGAACATCCTAAACGTTCAGCGGCCAGACTATGACCAGAGTCCAGGAGATGCCATTCTAACTAGTCCATCCCTTTTTTGTCACGGCCGTCATACGACTGCGTCGCCGATACCAATCGGAATGCGGACCGTTTTGTTGCATTCCACCATTGTACCGTTAAATGTGAATTTGCGTACAGCGTAGCGTGTGGTGGTGTGCGCGGCGCACGCGTGTGTGCAGGCATGCGCATGCGCGTTGTCGCAGACTGATGGGTGACAGGTGACGGCGCGCGGCGGCGCCGCAAAGAGCCAGGGGCGGCCAATCCGCGGCATTCCGAATAACTAAATATAATCTAGAATTTAACGGGAATGTTCCATAGCCTTTAATTAGAACCACTTCAAAGAGCGCACGCGGTGGTTAATGCGTGATCGCGGGTACGCTTCACTATGCTCCGTCAGCCATTCGACAGTTGGTGAGTAAATGTGTACATGAATTGCTTATATAATGCGTTCACATACTTTAAAATAATTGTGAAACTTATACCTATAACTTTAGTTATCTATACTTATAATAAAACTGTAACAGGTCCAATTCTGTAGATTGAAGCTACGTAGTAATTTTTTTTGGAGGCTGTTCTGTATTTGATACTAAAGCTAAAACTGTATAATTTTTTTCATTTTTGTTTGTCTGTCTGTCTGTCTGTCTGTCTGTCTGTATAGCATCACGCAGAAACTACTCAATGAATTAAAATTAAATTTTCTAAACTACGAGTTCATACCTTGAGGTAGGACATTGGATACTTTTCATCCCGAAAAATGTAAGGGTTCCCGCAGGATAAGGGCTGAAAGTTATTTAAAAGAACACGTAACACGCTGAATACTACACAGATTTTGATGCAACTTGGCACAGCCATAGTTTATATGATGGGTAAAAATTAAAGATACTTTTTACCTCGAAAATAAAAAGGGTCCTGCGGGATTGGGGTTCTAATTCTGTACATTGAAGATATCTTGTAATATTTTTGGAGTCTGTTTTTTATTTGGTATTGAAGCCAAACCTGTTTTTTTTTTCATTTTTGTCTTTCTGTCTGTGTGTCCGTCTGTCTGTCTGTATCTTGGCAGCGCAATATGCCGAAACTACTCAATGAATTCAAATGAAACTTGATATTATTTGAGTTCATATTTTGAGGTAGTACAATGGATACTTTTCATCCCAAAAAATGAAAGGGTTCCCGCAGCATAGGGGTGAAAAATTATTTAAAAGAACACGTATCACGCTGAAACACTGAACGGATTATGATGCAACTTAGCATAGTCATAGTTTATATGAAGAATAAAAATTAAGAATACTTTTTATCCCGAAAAAGAATGGGGTTCCTTCGGGATATGGGTTCAAATTATGTGCATTGAAGACATTTTGTTTATTGTTTATGTTTCTCGTTATTCTATATTGAAGCCAAAACTATTATTTTTTTTCATTTTTGCCTGTTTGTCTGTATCTTGGCCACGAAACACGCCGCTTAAACTACTGAATGAATTTAAATGAAACTTGGTATGATTTGAGATTATACGACGAGGTAGGACATTGGATACTTTTCATCCCGAAAAATTAGTATTCCCGCAGGTTAGACGTTCAAAGTTATTTGAAAGAACACGTATCACGCTGTATTGTGACCAATGAGTGAGGATATGTCTTTCCGGTCTCTAGGATTTGTCCTGAGACAAGCGAGACACCTCGACAGCGTACCTGCTCTTAATGCTTTTGTTAGGGGTAGGTTAGAAAGTAATGCCATTGTTTGGCGTCCGTTTGAAGCAAAATATGTGCAAATGGTGGAGAAAATCCAGAGGAAATTCTTACAGTGGCTGTACAAAAAGCAGTGTGGATATTTTGTGGGATTTCCATTTTTATATCCAAGTGCATTTTTGCTGGGCATGATGGGGTATAACACCCTTGAAGTTAGGCGTATTGTCTCTCTTATGGAGTGTATTTTAAAAGTAATAGTAGGATGGAGATGCAATCCATTATTACTGGAGAGGATATGCCTAGCAGTCCCAGACAACTATGTCAGAGCTCGACGCGACGACACAATTTGTTTGCGGTGCCGTTGTGTAAGAATGTGCTGGGCCACCAGTCTCCTCTCTCGCGTGCGCTTCGCCTGCTCAACGCTATGCTGCGACACCACCCGCAACTAGATTTATTCCAGTGTTCCAGTTCCAGTACATCTGTAGAGTTTCGCAGAACGGCAATGGAGTTTGTGGAGACATACACAAACTTAGGGAAATTATAGTGTTATTGTTTGTATTTTGTAGCTGATAGTTTTATTTATTTTTGTAAATCCTTATGTTTATTTTGTATTATTTGGTGGGTACCTTGGGTGGGTGGATTAGGAGACTGTAATGCCATAATTCTGTACAGTGAAGATATTTAGTAAATTTTTTTTGGAGGCTCTTCTGTATTTCATACTGAAGACAAAACTGTTTTATTTTTCATTTTTGTCTGTCTGTCTGTCTGTCTGTATCTTGGCTAGGCATCACGCTGAATGAATTCAAATGAAACTTGGCATGATTTAAGTTCTTACTACGAGGTAGGATACTCGTAGGACATTGGATACCTTTTCGTACCGGTAAATTAAAGGGTTCCCGCAGGATAGGGGTATTATATTTGGAGTTGGTATTCATGTTTTACAGTTTATAGTTACTTCCGTAGCACCTCTAGGATACTCAAGGAATACTCCTCCAAATTTCAAATACCTAGGTCCACCGGTTTAGGCTGGGCGTTGTCTATCAGTCAGTCAGTCAGTAGGTATGTCACGGTACTGTTGTATAAGCATGATTAAAATAATATAGCGCCATAGTGAATGGCATCTATACTTATAATAAAGCAGTAAGTACCACAAAATCTGTAATAGGAAGATATTTATAAAAAAGATTTAGAGTACTAAAAAGAAGCTACTGGAAAGGAATAAAACATTTTTGTGTCTGTCTGTTAGTATGTTCATGCATCACGAAAAAACTGCTGGATCGATTGCGATGCGGTTTTCACTGTTGGATAGCTTAGGGTTTGACTTAAAAACAAGTATACTTATTACCTCAATCTGATGAGTAGAAGCCGAGCAATCGATAAAAACTTTTTGACGGCTGAAGGAATTTTGTTTAAATGTTATTTAAACAAAATTCATTTGTTAATTAGAATAGTAATAGAGTTCTTTGAACCTAGAGAAATGGCCACGCGTGCGTAGCCGCGGGTACAGATAGTAATAAATATATATTAATTCTACTATTAGATTACATTCTGTGGCTAAACTAAAAATTAAAAGTCGAAATCCGTCCGAGCACGACGTGAGGATGCGCAGCCCTGGCTCATTAGACATTCACGACCAGCGGAGTCCTACGGCGGCGGCTCAAAGCGCGCTGCGCCCCCTCGCGGCCAACTCCGGCACTAATCGTTCATCTCATATCGTAAACTTAACCGAGAAGGTGCCTATACCACAGAATCATAATAGCCTATATCTAAGTGTTTATCAATTGCAACGAAACAAAAAAAAAACTTAACGGCAGGTAGGTACATTTTATTTTTCATTTAAATAGTGACGTTAAGGCATTTAATAACTATATAATTTTATTGGGGCCAGGCCTTAAATGTAACCTTGGAACATTTTCTCACTCCCCACTCCCCTGCCCCTGCCACCCGCTACCCGCAACAAGCACTGAAGTGCCTGCGTAATAAGGTTGAATATCGCGAGCACTGTTTGAACACACAATTTAGCATGGAAGTAAATGGCGTATGTCTCAAAAATTATTTATTTTATTGGCAGGCTAATAATGTAGTTAGGTAACTTTTGATGATAAACTAACTAAACATTAGATGATAAACTAGATGTTTTGGCTGTGAGATTTATTTTAGAAACATAAACCTTAAGCCGTTGAGTAGAAAAATGAAAATATTACTGAAAATAACGTAATTTTATATAAGAAAATTTATTGAATAAAATTCTGTTAATCATGTTTTGTCTTAGTCTTACCTAGAGAGATAAAGATCTCAAAAACATGTGTGTTAAGTTTTACATTTATCAGGTTTGTGGTTGAACCAGCATATTTATAGAAAAACCCCGTAAAAAGCAGAGCCTGGTCTTAAGTAATAATTTTCTTAGGTGACATGAGTTGTGAAAATATCAAAATACAGCGCAACGAAGTTACAAGAGATTGGACTTGCTTTCCAGCCATAGATCTAGTTTTAAATGGCGGAAGATACGGCACGCTTTAATATCACATAGACAACAACTGGACTAGTTACAACTACAGGCAAACACTCCCACACTCCACACAGCTACAAATCGCTCCGTCGTGTCGTGCTTCGTGTGCATCAACAACAAAGACAGATATACATACGCACATTGTAGCGTGCACACTAACACGTGCTACACAAACGCCACTCCGACTGGTACTAAGGCCAATGAAGGTCAATTGTGTGCGTTGCACCTAATTACGGTTTACCGTCCGAGGAGCTGGCATACGAATTAGTAATCATTACTTATTCTTATGGAGCTGGTACCACTTCTTCCCACGAATAATTAGATCTATGTTTCCGGCATTGGAAGTTTATTAGAAATTATGTGTAAGAGATGTGTATTAATTATTATGATTAGGCTAGGTTAATTCCCTTCCCTCCTCCCCCATGTCCTATAATATACCCGGTCATTTCTTTGGACATAAACTCTCGTGGGTGTCCTCGGAAGACCCTATCAAAATTGTATCACAGTCTGATCAATGGATTAGGAACGTATAGAGCAAGACATACATTAGGAACACACACAAACATTATCTTTCTAGTTGTGTTATTTTTCCGGGATGTAAGGACCCCATGTGTTTTCCGGGATGTAAGGACCCCATGTGTTTTTGCAGAACCAAAAATACCAATACCATCAAACTTCGTTCAGACGTCAAATGGTTTTTTATCGATTGCTCGACTTCTACTCATCGGATTGAGATACCAAGTACACCAGTTCTAAGCTATACAACAAAACGCATCGCAATCGGTCGAGTTATTTTTACGTGATACGCGAACAAACAAACGAACAAATTTATATTGAATGTCTATTGTGTCTGTCTGTCTGTCTGTCTGTCTAGACACAATTTAAAAAACCTTATTATATACTTGTTCAGTAGTAGCTTATTTTCAATCCCCTAGACCATTATTTTTACCCGAGTGCACGGAGGTTATGTGTTTGGTTTGTATGTAGGTGTGTTTGTTTGTTTGTACATAGGCGCGTCCTAAAGCCTAAACAGCTTAATAGATTTTGATAAATGAGGTTTCATTGGATTTGTCTTGATCACGATAGTGCTATAGGATATATGAATAGTAAAGAAAACTAATATGGATAGCTGCCATATTGTATTTCCGACGGAACAAAAATGACCAAACCTATCGATTATCAAAATTAAGGCATTTAAAAGACCATTTCAAATATATATAAATCTTGAAACTAATCAGTAGTAATTAGCAAAATTTTCTATTTTAGATTATTCAAGTTAATGTATAGTCTAATGTTGCAATTGCAACTATTAAGTAAAGTATAATATTTAAGTAAAAAATAAACATTAAACTTATATCAATACTAGCTGCGCCCGGCGGTTTCACCCGCGTCCTTCAGGAACCATGCATTTTTACGAGATAATGGCTGGCTTAAAAGCTAAATAAAAATTCGACTACCGTGCCAAAAATTAAATTATGCCAATAAATTATATACTATTGGAATGTGCTTATCAAGGTCTTTAATTTGATACCCATATTGTAAAATTCGAAGTTTTCTTTTTTTGCATTTGAAGCCATAATGATTTAAAAAAAAAATTATCCTATGTTACTCGGAGGAATGTAAGGATTCTAACGATACCCCATACGTCTAAATCTGTTCAGGCGTTTAGGCGTTTCAAAGTTATGGTGGAATAAAAAAACTCACATACAAACACACAAACATACATGAATGCTAATAAAAACATTACACTCCTTTTTTTGGGCAGTCGTTAAAAAGTTGCCTATGTTTTAATCCAAATTATAAACTACCTCCACACCAATTATTTTTCCAAAGCGGTTCAGCCATTTAAGCGTGAAGAAGTAACAAACATACGCACACACACACACGCATACACACACAAACACACACATACACACCGTTACATACATACATACTTTCGCCTCTATAATATTTGTGTGATTATTTTTGCTGGCGGTCAGCTCGTATTCAGTAATTTTGTACGCAGTCAGGTCTTCTCTGTGCAGGCTGTTACTTACTGTTTTGCTGTAAGTATAGATAAATAGAAGATATATTGTTTTCCCCACCCGCTTTCGAGGACGAAAAGCCGAAAGCTTGGCCGGTTGCTTCGAGGAACAGTGCCACCTCTCTCCGAGGACCACGTAGATTCCGTCCACATCGAACATAAGAACGCTCTCCCCGGGCTCCGCGCTATTCCCACTCCTTTTTTCGCTGTACATAAGCAACTACCCATGTACTCCCAAAGTAGAGATCTCCCTCTTTGCGGATGACACCGCTTAGAGAGCGGTTCCACCAGTTGGAATTGGGCTCAATATTTATTACCCAAAGTAGGCGCCCTCGTAACTTACTGAGCGACCCAGACGATGAAATCGCCCCTGCAATGCAGTTAGCGATTGAATCGTCCATCCAGTCCTATAACAACACACGTAATATCAGACACTGACCCCGCGCGCGGGGTTTTATATTCGTCTTTGAGTTTCTTGCCGTTTCTTCGCAAAGGTGTATTCCGAAACGGTGGTCAGTTATTAAATCACTCAAAGAGCTCCTAGTCATTGTTCAGGGCCCCTGGATCGCTACTAACACTACCGACCCAGGGGAGTTTAGTCAGATATACCATAGTCAAAGTAACGCCTCAAGTAGAGATTCGTACCCTCTGGGTGCCCTTGAGCTAGTCGCTAAAAAATTTACATTAGCGTGCGCCTTCAGCGTCACCCACCAATTTTATTTTTTAATTTTATTTATACAATTTTATGAAAATAAAATTTTCTTCAATTTCTTTATACACGGAAATTTCGTTGTATTTTTTTTCAATTTCATTGTATTTCAAAGTTTTGTTATGTTTTCAGGGTTCACGTATGTTTGTAAGTAGGTATATTTGTATGTGAGTTTCTTTGTTCCACCATACTATTAAATACTGAACAGATTTGGATGTATGGGGTATCGTTAGGGTCCTTAAATCATCTCGAGTAAAATACGCTATTATTTTATTGATTAAGTTCAATGTTTCGAATTCGTTAAATTCTAATTTTACAATATATGCATCAAATTGAAGGCCTTGAAGGGCACATTCCAACAAAATAATAATGAATTGGCATAATTTTTTTTTTTGGATGAAGGCCTTTTTTCAAAAATAATAATTTCTGTCTTGATTCCATCATTAATATTTCAATACCAGGCGCGCATAGACACAAACGTGGTTTATTTTTTGTCTAAATGTATTTTAAATTATTTTTTTTTGTTTATTGAAATATGCTTCACAAATATGCAAAAAAACATACCTTATCGATTTAGTATAAAAAAGAAGTATATAAATAATACTTCATTTTTATACTATTATTTATTTATTTATTCAATTAATTACACGGCCTTGGCCAATTATTATAATTAATTACATTACAAAAATATTAAATTAAATACTAATAAGAAACTATGTCAAACACAGATTAGAAAAATAATAATAATAATAGAAGTCAAATAAATCAGTCAAAATAAATTAAAATTAAAATCAATAATTCTTCTCACAATACTCCAAGCATTCAGAAATAATCACCTTCCATTCATCAGCAAACACATCAATCTCAGGGTTTGTGCACAGGAGGGCATTGAGCGCAGCGAGAGTTCGGGGAATAGGAGATTGAGCATGCGCTTTAGTTCGGCATGATGGCACTTCGAAAAAATTATGTCTCCTGTTACGTCGGTAGTTATTCGGAGCGAAAAAACGCGACAGCTCATTGTGGAGATCGGGCGCGTCTATTTTCCCACGGAGAAACTTACACATGGTAATAAGTTGGTAATTTGCTCTTCTAACCTCTAATGAGTTATAGTTTAGGCTGCCTAGGAGAAACCTTGTCGGGTACATGTACGGGTAATACCCAAATATACGTTTATAAAGAAAACAAAGAAATGCCTTTTGCACCTTTTCCAGTAACAGAGAGTATCTGCTCTCATGTGGATGCCAAACACATGAGCTGGCCTCAAGCTTGCTACGAACCAGAGCCCCAAAGATAAGACTATAAGCTTCCAACATTGTTTATAAATAAACTACTGCGATAAGAAATGTTTATGCCATCTCTTGCTTTAAAAATCCATTAAAAACTCGTTAATAGCTTCATGGTTGAAAATTAGTGACTATAATGAAGTTAAAGCTCATGAAGTCGTGAAACAAACTAGCGTAACGTCCATTGGTCACAGCACGCGAGTACCTGCAAGAAACATGCGCAGGGGGAGAGAGGGGGGTTATTCTGAGAAGCGTGTGCGCATCGCAAGGGTCGTAAATCGAGCATTGGTATTCGGATGATGATAGATGCGACAGTAATCGACCATAAACATATTAACTTCTATTGTTAAAATTAATTGGCTAATGTGGTTTTACATCAGGCTTAATAAATACTGATACGTAAGAAGGTATATAAATCCAAGAATACAAGTAAATTTAAGTACTTATGTTACTATAGTAACTACTAATGTGAAGGGCGTGTTGAACACACCCTAAACAGATTATTATTATGGTCATTATTATGAATACCTACCTTTTTGTTTTGTACTCTATTAGTAAGAGGGGGAACAAGCAACGCAAGCAAAATAGATCACTAAAAAAAAACACAGGATCCCTAACTAAAATGTCGGCTTGTACTTGAGTTGGCAGATCGTACTGATGACAAAAAGTTCGGATCTGCCACCCGATTAAGATGGAAACTCTTTGGCGTTTTGCAGTTTGGTGGAGTGTTGCCACAACGACACAAGATATTACGACGCGAGTACGCACGTACGTGGATCAACCGGATGGTAGATCGCAAATGAGCATCGAGTTTGTCACTGCCATCGTGGACATCGTAATCTTTCGAAATTTGATAACTTTGATAGCGGCAGCAGCGCTGCTCTCGAGCCATCCTAATCGGGCTGCTGTGCCTACATATGAAGCAAAAGCCAATTTATATGCGCCTGTCTGGAACTTATCTTACACCATGCGTCGATCACTTATGGTGAAGGCAAATTATTAGTTTCAACTATACAAAAAATGTATTAAATTTTAACATAAAAAGCGTCTGCAAATAGGCAAAGAGTCCATTCTAAATGGGTGAGCGACAAGACAGCGGTAACGCCGAGTACGGAATAGTGTGAGCAAAGAAAGGAATAATGCAAGTGAGAGGGCATGATTAGCGCCTCCATTCTACGAGGGTCATCTAGAAAGTAAGGTTACCTACAATATTTACGTAGGATCGTATTTTTTGGTAGGTATTTAATTGATGTTGACAGGGTACTTTAAAAAATATATTAAACTATTTTTCAACGTAATTGCCATCGATGTCGAGAAATTTCTGTAGTCGGCGTACCAGCTTTTGTATCATCATCATCATCATCATCATCATGTCAGGCCTTAGAAGTCCACTGCTGAACATAGGCCTCCCCCAAAGAGCGCCATGACGAGCGATCTTGTGCCACCTTCATCCACCGACTTCCTGCGGTGGCTATACAGTGTCGTCGGTCCATCGTGTGGGGGATCTCCCCACACTTCGCTTGCTTGTTCGTGGCCGCCATTCGAGAGCCTTTATTCCCCAGCGGTTGTCGGTTCTGCGAACTATATGGCCTGCTCATTGCCACTTCAACTTGCAAACTCTGAGAGCTATGTCGGTAACCTTCTACTTTTTTCTTCTTCTACGGATTTCCTCATTTCGGATTCTATCACGTAGTGAAACACCGAGCATAGCTCTCCAATGCACGCTGCGCAACTCTGAGCTAGTGTATGAGACCAATAGTTAGCGACCACGTCTCAGTGCCGTATGTCATCACTGGCAACACGCACTGATTATAAACTTTCGTCTTGAGGCTCTGCGGTATATGCGACCAGAAGATATGGCGTAATTTCCCGGACGCTGCCCATCCAAGTTGGATTCGTCGATTGACCTCTTTGTCGAAGTTAGAACTACCCAGTTGGATCGTCTGACCTAAGTAGACATAGTGATCAACAGCTTCGATAATATCGTTCCCATCATGAACCGGCATGGGTACTACATGGGCATTTGACATGATGTTCGTCTTACCCATTTTAAGACTCACCTGTTGGGAAACAATATTGAGGTCACTGAGCATTGTGCTTAGGTCTTCCAGGGTTTCTGCCATGATGACTATATCATCGGCAAATTGAAGGTGAGTGATGTATTCGCCATTGATGTTAACACCATATCCGTTCCAGTTCAGAAGCTTGAATATATCTTCCACTGCAGAGGTGAATAGTTTCGGAGAAATAAGGCTCCCAGTCTCACCCCTTTTTGCACCTGGATAGAACTCGTGCTCTGATCCTGAAGACGGACTGTCATGGTGGCCTTGCTGTAGTAAACACTTCACCACTTCGATGTACCGGTGGTCAATCTGGCACCGCTGTAATGACTGTAGCACTGCCCAGGTCTCGACTGAATCAAAGGCTTTCTCGTAATCCACAAACGCTAGACATAGTGGCCGATTATACTCTTCGGTCTACTGTATAATCTGCCGGAGCGTATGGATGTGGTCTACGGTGCTGAAGCCTTTCCGGAATCCAGCTTGTTCGGGAGCTTTTGTATGCCAGTGTCATATACCTCCACCGCCAGCTCTTTCAGCCACTTTTTCACAGATTCCTCAATCTCCTGATCGTTGGAAAAATGTTTCCCACCCAAAACCTCCTATAGTTTCGTGACAAGGAGATAGTCCAAAAGCTCCAAGTCATGTTAATAGAGGAAAGGGAGGGGGGCAATATCCTATACAACCGATGTCAGCAGTTCCTGTGAAACTCACGCAGTGTAGGGCCTGGCGTTGTCATGCAGGAGGCTGACTCCCCGGATCAGCATTCTCCTTCTGCGGTTCTGAATGGCTCTTCCGAGTTTTGTTTGGGGACTGCAGTAAGCCTCTGCATTAATGGAAGTCCATTTAGGAATAAAATCTACCGAAAGGTCCCCAAAAACAGATGCTACTTCTCCGGCTTAATGCGACATCTTGAACTTTTTGGTGGCTGGGAAAGATGAATGACGTCACTGAAGTGACTGTCTTTTGGGGCAAGAGCGCGCGACGACCTCTCCATCGGAAAAAATACTATGACTGAACAAAATGGGTGACATATCCACACCAATATATAAATGTAAAACGTTGTCTGTTTGTTTGTTTGTTTGGGGAGTTTTAACGCCAAAGCGGCTGATACGATTTTGATCAAACTTTCTAAAAACCTACCTATTGTTCAATATAGAGACCAACATAGAATACTTTTATGCCATAAAACGGTAAGTTTTCACGGGAAAACTTAAACGGTTGCAATGGAAACGAAATAATTACAAGTCTGTCAAAAAGCATCACGAGCTTTCGTTGGTGCTTTACTTTTGCATTGGTTTTTAATATCGTAGATGAACAATGGATGCTATTTTTCGCGATAAACTGTAGTCCGCTCGAACAAAGTCGCGGGCGAAAGCTAGTACATATATATTATTAGCAACCAGATGCGAATTTATTGAAAAATATACACGATTACACACAATTTTATATTATACTTTACAAAATAAATTTATTACACTTGAAATTAAAAAAAATAACAAAATAAAAATATGTAAAGTAAAGTAGTATTTATTGCCACTAGAAATAAAGTAAAGTGTGCACACAGTATCAATACAAAAAGGATATAATTATATTTAAGGGCAAAGGGGGTAAACTCAGAATGTGCGGCGTTCACATGTTGCTGTTGTTGTGTTGGATGTAGCTTACTTCCGCCAAACTGTAAGTCAGACAAATGATAAATGGTAAAATTAACACAAGTAAAACCACACGCTAAACAAAACCCTACCCAAATTGAACTATCCATACCAATATATAAAAGTGAAACGTTGTCTGTTTGTTTGTTTATTTGTTTGTTTGGGGAGCTTTCACGCGATAATGGCCGGACTGATTTTAATGAAATTTAGAATAGAGACAGCTTATACCCTAAAATAAAACATAGGACACTTTTTATCCCGTAAAATTGTAAGATTCCGCGGTAAAACTGGAAAATGTTGATTACTCACTGTAAGGAACGGTTGCCATCACAGAATGGTCTGTGGTTGCCATGGAAACGAAATAACAAGTCTGTCATAACACATCAAGAGCATTGGATGCTATACCTACTTTCGCATTGGTTTTGAATATCCTAGAAGAACATAGGATGCTTTATTTCGTGATAAACAGTACTGTAGTCCGCGCGGACGAAGTCGCGGGCAGGAAAACTAGTTGTGAAATATAAATGAAATGACACGGCCTGTAGCCAGTAAAAAAACACATATTTTTATATAAATATAATAAATAAATATATATATATATATTATATAAATAAATGTTCACCGTAAAGCGGAGATATTCAGTAGCCCCCTTTTTGCCCCTTTTTGGGGGAAGTACCCCCAATCAAAAATACCCGACGACTGCAAAAAATCTAAAAAGTCGTTTAACTGGTTCCGGTGAAAACATCACCAGTCCAGAACTCGACGAGTCAACATCACCCGAAGATGCCTCGTGCAGAGGCGAAACACGTGTCGTATTGATGTCAGACGTTTGGTATTTGGATCGAGGTATATGTTTTTTATTGTGTATAAATATTAAATTATAAGTGTTTGTTCTGGCCTCCAGGCCTTGTCTTTCATTTCATTTATATTTTATGATAGCTTAATTTGGGTAGGTTTTGTTTAGCGTGGAGTTTTTATTCACATTCTCATGTGAACGCCGCACATGCTGAGTTTACCCCCTTTGCCCTTAAATATAATTATATCATTTTTGTAATTAAAGATACAACCTTTCAAATAAAAAAATTACCATCGAAATCGGACCTAATAAGGCGAAGATATTCAGTAGCTCCCTTTTTGTCCCTTTTTGGAGGAAGTACCCTCCCCAATCAAAAATCCCCGACGACTTAGAAATTCTACAAATTCGTTATACCAAATTTCGTCTAGATCGGTTGAGAAATGCGACCTGTAGAGGTGAACGGCCGGACAGCCGGATATACGAAAGCATTTTTGCCCAAGCTGAAACAATAATGCGAAAGTAACTCTGTCTCATTCTGTGTGTTACCTGTACGTACACGAGCCCTGTACCCTGTGAATTGTGGTTATAGGTACTAAAGAATCAATTTGGCAAAGCGCTTTCTCTTCTCGGCACTTATAAACCCATTCTCATCATATAAACTATCACTGTGCTAAAAAGTTAAAAACTATCTGACGGCTGAACAAATGTATATGCAACTAGCGACCCTCCGTGGCTTCGCACGGGTTCAAATGTATATGCAACTAGCGACCCGCCGTGGCTTCGCATGGGTTCAAATGTATATGCAACTAGCGACCCGCTGTGGCTTCGCACGGGTTCAAATGTATATGCAACTAGCGACCCGCCGTGGCTTCGCACGGGTTCAAATGTATATGCAACTAGCGACCCGCCGTGGCTTCGCACGGGTTCAAATGTATATGCAACTAGCGACCCGCCGTGGCTTCGCACGGGTTCAAATGTATATGCAACTAGCGACCCGCCGTGGCTTCGCACGGGTTCAAATACTAGACAATAAATAAAAATGAAAATTCCTTTTGAACGTCAAAGTATTGTTTCATTTAGGTCCTATTACAGTTTTTTTTATATAAATTAAAGTGAAACATCTGTATTTGATTTGTCTAAGTGATAATTATGTTGCCATAAAATAAATGTTTCAACTTGTTCTACCACATTGTGTCAAACAAGCGTTTGAGATCCACAATGTACAGAAGTTTGTAATGTAAAGAAGTTTGTTTGAAGTTTGTTTGTTTGTATGTTTTGACATCCATACCAATGTATAAAAGTGAAACGTTGTCTGTTTGTTTGTTTGTTTGACGAAATAAAATTTGGAATGGAGATAGCTTATACTCTGGAATAAAACATAGGATACCTACTTATTATTCCAGAAAATTGAAAGTCTCCACGGGAAAACTGAAAAATGTTGATTACTCGCTGTAAGGAACGGTTGCCATGGAAACGAAATAACAAGTCTGTCAAAAAACATCAAGAGCATTAGTGCTATACCTAATTTTGCATTGGTTATTGTAGTCCGCGCGGACGAAGTAGCGTGCGCTAAAGCTAGTATCGTAATGAAGTCGACCCGTAAAACTGCAAGACATATAACTGCGCTTCATTACACTGTAGGTAAGCGTCGCCGGCTAGGTGAAGTGTCTGGCAGCGGTTGGAAGAGAGGAGCCGAAGATCGGGCCCAGTGGCGTGCTTTGGAGAGGCTTATGTCCAGCAGTGCACTGACACGGGCTGATGATGATTGAAGCGTCGACGGGTGTTGTAACCTAGCTTATACTGAACTTTCTTAATAAACATATCAGAGTTATAAAGCTTTCATGTATAGTGTTATGAATCCACAGACTAGAGCACACGACTTGCTCTCAATTTGTCTCTGCAGGAGTGCATGTCTAATATGTCTATGCCAATAATATCGCTTCATTAAACATACATTATTTCATTGTAGATTAAGTTAATAAAAATAATATCTACTTAAAAATGGTAAAAAAGGTTTTCTATATCTATCATTTGATAACTATTTAGATCTGCCAGCTAGGTTTAAAATTGCGGGTAATCTGATCTCAGATCTCATAAGAATAAAACTGGACAAATAGTCCCCAACGCTGTCTGTCAAGCTTCAAACCGAGGGCTGCACACCGGGAGTAATTCCCATCGCATGCGTAGATAGCGGCCAGCGGTGAATGTTAAGTTATAACTACCCTCGCTTCGGCGGCGAGATCTCGGGTCAAGCGGGGTGGAATTACAATCGCGTGGAATTGTAAACTCAGGATGTGACGACTGCACAAAGACTTGATGATGGACTGGTAAGTCCTACAACCAGACAGATTCATACACAATTACACGAAAGCCAAGTCGAAGCGGCAAGATTTATAAAATATGTGCATAACGAAACGAGTTACGAGTATATATAAATACAAGGACCAGAATACTTCAAATAATATTGCTCGCCTGCTAGCCACTTTACCTACATAATTTAAAGAGTAATAGGGCGTGATCTACACGCAACTTGACCGTTACTCCAAACAAAATAAACATAGCAACTTTCAAGTGTATGTCATACTCGTACATAATGGCAACTACTGACACGCCGTTCATTCGTACATCAGTACATACATAATGGCAACTATTGACACGCAGCGAAGTAGTCACAATGACCGTTGATTCGTACATCAGCGTCACGTGCGAACATCCATAAAACATCCCCTGGCCGACAGCGAGTGGCGGTTGGTTAAAACACGCGCCTAAGAGTTAAGTCGCTACAATTTTTTCGAGCGCGGTCAAAATCCCCTGACGACAGCCCCAGCCGGTGAAATATTCCCCAGTTTATAAGAATAATAAGCCTCGGCGATAAGGGAAGATAAGCAACAAGATGATCTCCAAAACACTGAAAAAAACAGGTCATCGGAAGAGACGCCCTTCGTAAAATGGCTCTAGCAAAATATTCATAGTTATATTTTATTTCCGTCAAATCTATACATTGGTATCAGATTTCCATCAGATAAAACATTTACGTGATAGAATACTTAGGTATAACTGCATAATCTTATTATTTTCATTATTACACAGTTTTAACTTTGTAGGTAGCTATTTATATTCTCTTAGATACTTAAATTTTAGCTAAATTATTTGGAAAATTAACGAAAGGTATTTAAATTTCTAATAAATGACATTAAAAACCTTAAGGTAGGTAATATAGTAAATTATTATGCTCTGTTACTAATTTTGTTGCCATTACAATAATCGTGACAAGAGACGATCCCCTGCTTTTATCGACAAAAAGTCTCAAGGTGCTTTGGTAAAAAACCTTTAGTCTCAGCGACCGCGGCGCAAAAAAAGCGCGCGCGGCGCAAAAACAGCGCGCGCGGCTCTCCACATGTTTATTGTATGAGCTGCTGAATTTCAAGTGTTTTCGCAGCTTTAATGGATTGCGTGCTCCAGGAACTCCCTCCATCGGGCTCTAGAAAAAATTATACTAAAATAATGCCGGGTTTGCGAAGTTAACTCTGACGAAAACAGCAAAAAGTTGGAAGAGCCTTCAACATTTTGTAGCTACGAAAAATATTACATTAATATTTCCAAATCTTATTCTAGCAAACATGTTCACAATATTATGTAGGTATCTACATGGAAAGTATAAGATAAGCGATATATTCCGGTCGGTTGGCGCAGCCAGTCACGGCTGAAATATTAATCATGGCGGCCGAGGTTTCAGGGGCGGGAAATTTCATAAAGCAATTTTATGTTAATGGAATAAATTGATTGCTGTTCTGCCCACTCACGCCGACTCAGACTCAGGAAGTCACATGTCAGGCGAGCAGAAACATTCCTGGGTTCACTATTTTTTTGTGGGATATAGTTGACAAATGGGGAGGGACGCGAATGTCAAACAAAAGAGGACGTTAGACGTACGGTTAGTTATAAAACTGCTGATCAGCGGTGCTAATGGCGCTGTCGAGTCGCCGAAGACAAAGAAGTCATCGATCACTTACGGTTAATGCACGGGAGACACTACAACCCTTTCCCACGAACGACGTGTCAATAATGTGCGCCTGATCATTCATCATCAGCCGAGATCTTCATTAGTAAACATTGATGGCGAACTTGTTGTACTTGGCCTATCAAGTTGAAGGTCTATGTGTGCGTAAGAGATAGGTAGGTACAATACTCTTTTGTAAAAGTTCAATTACAACTGTAATGAATCAGATAACAGATGGATGTGAAGCGTTAACGCCTGATACACCTCATCCGTTGATTTATTGTCTACTAAATGTTTTAGCCCGATAATTTATGAACTAAACAGCATTTTGGGTTAATGACGAAACACAAAAGTCTTTATAGATTTACGGGGACTAATTTCGTCGGAACTTTATCAGACATTACAGAGTTTATGTCTCGTGTTATTGTGTTGTAAGCAAAAATGATAACAACAGTAATGTAGATGCCGCCGTGAAAAAACAATAAAACATTTAACTACGTCACGCCGGCCGGGCATTCCGGGCATAATGGCCGCGACGATATATCCCTTACGATTTATAATGTATCTGGTTTTATTACCATAGGGCGGCGGGTGTGGAGTATGGAGCTACTTCGGTATGTGCGAATGCGAACGTCTCCTCGGAAAACAATGAAAGAATACAAATCTGCTTAGATGTTAGGAGGCCGCTAAGACTGTAGCGCGAATGAGAGTCACTGCTAACACGTGCTACACAAACGCCACTCCGATTGTGACAAAGGCCAAATAAGGCCATTCTGTGTTGCACACACCGCATACAATGCGTCCATGTTTTATGCGGTCCACGCCCGAGGAGCTGGTACCCAACCTGCCTACTTTTAATGAGATCTGTGGTGAATACACACACTGTACTGCGTCGAGTAGGTATAGTCACTTATCTCCATCCCTATTCACTACTAAAAAAACACATTATTTACATTATGATCAGGTAGGATAAGTCTTATATAAGTACCAATCTGTCATTATTTCGGCAACATTACTGATACCATTTCTACAATGGCCGGCAGCACCTTAGCGCCAGTTTATGAGCTCCCAAGATGTAGCCGTAATAGTAAAACGATCTTAATACTTAAACGTGTATTAAATACAACATAAACAACATAAACTTAATACAACATAAACAACATAAACTTAATACAACATAAACTTCGCATTATTCTCCTCACATCCGGAGACTATTATCAAAATCGATACTAACACGAGATGCTACTTTTAGTTGTGTATTAAATACAACATAAACAACATAAACTTAATACAACATAAACAACATAAACTTAATACAACATAAACTTCGCATTATTCTCCTCACATCCGGAGACTATTATCAAAATCGATACTAACACGAGATGCTACTTTTAGTTGTGTATTAAATACAATATAAACAACATAAACTTAATACAACATAAACAACATAAACTTAATACAACATAAACAACATAAACTTAATACAACATAAACTTCGCATTATTCTCCTCACATCCGGAGACTATTATCAAAATCGATACTAACACGAGATGCTACTTTTAGTTGTGTATTAAATACAACATAAACAACATAAACTTAATACAACATAAACAACATAAACTTAATACAACATAAACTTCGCATTATTCTCCTCACATCCGGAGACTATTATCAAAATCGATACTAACACGAGATGCTACTTTTAGTTGTGTATTAAATACAACATAAACAACATAAACTTAATACAACATAAACAACATAAACTTAATACAACATAAACTTCGCATTATTCTCCTCACATCCGGAGACTATTATCAAAATCGATACTAACACGAGATGCTACTTTTAGTTGTGTATTAAATACAACATAAACAACATAAACTTAATACAACATAAACAACATAAACTTAATACAACATAAACTTCGCATTATTCTCCTCACATCCGGAGACTATTATCAAAATCGATACTAACACGAGATGCTACTTTTAGTTGTGTATTAAATACAACATAAACAACATAAACTTAATACAACATAAACATTATAAACTTAATACAACATAAACAACATAAACTTAATACAACATAAACTTCGCATTATTCTCCTCACATCCGGAGACTATTATCAAAATCGATACTAACACGAGATGCTACTTTTAGTTGTGTATTAAATACAACATAAACAACATAAACTTAATACAACATAAACAACATAAACTTAATACAACATAAACTTCGCATTATTCTCCTCACATCCGGAGACTATTATCAAAATCGATACTAACACGAGATGCTACTTTTAGTTGTGTATTAAATACAACATAAACAACATAAACTTAATACAACATAAACTTCGCATTATTCTCCTCACATCCGGAGACTATTATCAAAATCGATACTAACACGAGATGCTACTTTTAGTTGTGTATTAAATACAACATAAACAACATAAACTTAATACAACATAAACAACATAAACTTAATACAACATAAACAACATAAACTTAATACAACATAAACTTCGCATTATTCTCCTCACATCCGGAGACTATTATCAAAATCGATACTAACACGAGATGCTACTTTTAGTTGTGTATTAAATACAACATAAACAACATAAACTTAATACAACATAAACAACATAAACTTAATACAACATAAACTTCGCATTATTCTCCTCACATCCGGAGACTATTATCAAAATCGATACTAACACGAGATGCTACTTTTAGTTGTGTATTAAATACAACATAAACAACATAAACTTAATACAACATAAACAACATAAACTTAATACAACATAAACTTCGCATTATTCTCCTCACATCCGGAGACTATTATCAAAATCGATACTAACACGAGATGCTACTTTTAGTTGTGTATTAAATACAACATAAACAACATAAACTTAATACAACATAAACAACATAAACTTAATACAACATAAACTTCGCATTATTCTCCTCACATCCGGAGACTATTATCAAAATCGATACTAACACGAGATGCTACTTTTAGTTGTGTATTAAATACAACATAAACAACATAAACTTAATACAACATAAACAACATAAACTTAATACAACATAAACAACATAAACTTAATACAACATAAACTTCGCATTATTCTCCTCACATCCGGAGACTATTATCAAAATCGATACTAACACGAGATGCTACTTTTAGTTGTGTATTAAATACAACATAAACAACATAAACTTAATACAACATAAACAACATAAACTTAATACAACATAAACTTCGCATTATTCTCCTCACATCCGGAGACTATTATCAAAATCGATACTAACACGAGATGCTACTTTTAGTTGTGTATTAAATACAACATCAGAAGTCAAATCGAATAATCGTGTGAGAATACAAGCACCCCCCATTATAGGTAAGAAGCATCTCGATCACATCAGCTTACAAACAGAAAAAAACGCATCAAAATCGATCTATTATTTTAGGAGCTACCTACTACGAGCTACTATGCCACAGACAGACACACGGATACACACCCTAAACTTATAACACCCCTCTCTTTTCGAGTTCGGGGGTTAATAATGTTATAAGACAGGTACCTACATACATTATGTTATGACAAGTAGCATAGGTATTGCTGACGTCCTTCAAAAGGATTAAGCTCAGTTGGCCGGTGGCCAGGACACCAGACAACGCAGATTTCCTTAAATGTAGAGTTATTACCTATTTGAACTGTAATCACAAATTCTAATTGACATATCCGCTACGAAAAGGAAGCTTATCTACATTTGCAGTGAATATTTTGATTGTAAAGTGACCACCTGTCGCGGCTATATAATATGCAATTCAACAGGCCGTATGCGAGATGTGAGCACAGAACTCAATTACAGAGGGCGGCGCAGTTTAAATCGCCAATCCCTCTATTGTGTTGTAAAAACATGTTTATTTCGCTGCAGGACGCGCCGCGCACCCTTGCATGCAATTTGTATAATGTTTTTTTCACATTTCGGTTTTATAACTACATACTTGTACTATTATTTATTCTGTGCTACAGCTCCTACTTCACCAACGACCTTGTTTTGTTTGTATAGCAGTAGGTAACTATAGCGTTAGAACATTGTATGATAGTTTTATTTTAATTTTATTCTTTGTAACGTTTTTTTACAAACTTGATTTAATGTTTTTCTAGAACACCTTGTTGTACCTTTTACCTTTACTTGCACTGAATTAGAGCAATTTATTTATATATTTTAGAATTTATTTTATAGAATAAGCACAGTGGGAATAAACCAGCCTTAAAGTTTTCACTAATAGAAATGAATTACTTGTAAACAATTAGACTAATGTTACAACTAAAGGAAAAGGAAAGAAATTCTCCAAAAAGAAGAAGAACAAATAATAAAGCCATATCAATACGTGTAGTTAAGTGTCAATACGTGTAGTTAAGTGTCAATACGTGTAGTTAAGTGTCAAATAAAATTAGTATAAGCGAATGATAATTATTATAATATTCTTTTCCTGAAAAATGTACCAATAGCATAGGATTTGAAAAAGTTTTGTCTCGCAGTAAACAAAACAACAGTCTCGGAGTAGTTAGAATTAAAAAAATTACATGCTCTGATAAAGTAAAAAAATTGTGTGTAATTTCGGAGCGATCCTTGGGAAAATATAACAAAAACCATAGATGCCTTTGTGAGAAACACTTTCATTGGTGCAACACGGAGCAAGCGGGAGTAACAAAACCATAGATGCCTTTGTGAGCCGAGCAATTGATAAAAAAACTTTTATCAATTGCTCGGCTTCTAATTCACCAGATTGAGATATCAATTACACCAGTTTTTAAATCAAACCCTAAGCTATCTAACAATGAAAACCGCATTGCAATCGGTCCAATAGTTTTTACGTGATGCCTGAACAAACAAACATACAGACAAACAGACAGAGCGACACGATAAAAAAAACGTTTTCAATAGAATAGAATAATTTATTGGCCATATAACAAAGAAAGTTACACAAGGCAAGTCACATTTTACAATTCATTAATAATAATATAAAAAAGTAAGGCCCAAATTAAAAATAAAACATTATAAAAAAAATATTTAAAAAACGAACTAGACACACAATATAAAATAAAATGATATTAATGTTTGGAAAAATTTCATTAATTATTGATACGTTGCTTTATCATTCCAATGAGTCATTATACAAAAATGAAGATTCTATTAATCGCATGGTCATAAATTCATTTACAGAAAAAAAAGGATTGCTTTCAAAAAAAAAAGTTGTTTTTTTAAAAGCATTTAAGTTTAGTCTCGTAAGTCCAAGGGGCAATTTATTATATAATTTAATTTTAAAATAAATGCCCTGCTTCTGCACCTTACTTAACCTTGTCCTAGGTTGATACAATTTTTCGTTATTGCGCAAATGATAAGCGTGCATATCATTATTTTTCCTCAAGTTTTTCTTTTCTTCGTGTATTTCCAGTAAACTATTGTAGATATACAGTGATATTACTGTCATGATCTTATTTTCTTTAAAGTGCTCTTTAGCAGAGGTACGCTTCTTCAGACCATTAATTATACGGATAGCCCGTTTCTGACATTTTAATACCTGTACGATTTCTGCAGCATTACCCCAAACCGTAATACCGTATCTTATTAAAGAATATATATGCGCGTAGTAAACTGAAATAAGAGTGTTTTAATCTAATAATGGTTTCAATTTTAATAAGGCGTAATTACTAGACATTTTCTTGCAAATTTTTTCAATATGTGGTAAGTGATTTATAGTGTAATCCACTGTGTAACCTAAAAATAAGTTTTCCTTAACATTTACATTTTTATCAACTCCTAGTCTTGATTGATACTGCATGACAATACTTTTGTTAGCATTAAGTACAATGCCGTTTGTGTCGAACCATTATTTGAGCATGTCCATTATATTATTTATCTTTGTATCTAAATTCTGTTTACATCGGTCTCTTATTCCAACATGTGTATCATCTGCAAATAGGCTTACATGTGTCCAGTCTGGCATTGACATAGCAAGGTCGTTGATATAGATTAAAAACAAAACAGGGCCCAAGATTGAACCTTGTGGCACTCCAATATTAACAGCACCCGTCACGGATTTGTGATCATTAACTGATACAATTTGATTACGGTTATGAAGATAGCTCTGCACCATTTTAAGCTCGACTCCGTGAAACCTGTAGAATTGTAGTTTCAGCAACATTATGTCATGTCTTAAGCAGTCAAAGGCCTTGGACAGGTCACAGAATATGCTTGCACATTTCTGTGAGCTGTCCATCGATTCAAGAATATAGTAGATGACTTTTCTGATAGCCATTTCAGTCGATCGGCCTTTTCTGAAACCAAATTGTGCCACAGTAAACAAGTTATTGCCCTCGAAATATCTGACTATTCGGTCTTTAATGACAGTCTCAATTTTTTTTGAAATAGTTGGTAATATACAGACAGGCCTATAATTTAAAAGATCTGAACTGTCTCCTTTTTTATACAGTGGTATTACTCTGCCCTGTTTAAGGACATCGGAAAATATTCCTTCTTCTAAGAATGAATTTATCACAATAAATATCAATTCCATTAGATGGTCGTTATTTAATAATAGATTTTTTAAAGTTTTTGTGCTCATGTTATATATATCTAGTGTATTTTTCTGCTTCATGTCCAGAATAATTTTCCTTAATTCTTTATAATAAACTGGAGTAAATAATATATTTGTCGATGGTCTATTTACTATATCTAGATACTTCAAGCAACTCTCTGCGTCAATTTGTAAATTACTAGTTATTTTGTGTGCAATATTCCTAAAAAAAAAAACTAAATAAATTAGCTATCATTTGTGGTTCTGTAATGTCTTCAACCTTATCGGTTTTTATGGATCTAATAATCCTTTTTGTACTTTGTATCTTATTTCGTCTAACTTGCTCATTTATAATATTCCAAGATTCTTTTATTTTATTCTTAGAAGCTGCTATTCTAAGGCGGTATTGTAACTTCTGAGCCGTAATCATTGTTTTTCTCAAAATCTTTTTATATATTTTTATCTTCGATTTTCTTTCGTCACTGGGGCAATTATGTTGTAATATTTCCCATTTTATTAAGTTATTTTTTGACGTTTCAATACCTAACGTAGTCCATTTCTCTTTAACATTTCGTACCTGTTTCTTTTTTATCGGAAAAGCAACATTATAATAAAACTTTATTGCGTCATTTAGAATCTTCACCTTTGTATTCGAGTCATCACACATCATTATTTGCGATTTTAGTTTGATATAATTTTGATTCAATAGATAATTAAAATAATCAAAGTTATTTTCTGAGAATGTTCTAGCCACATAAGTTGAATTATTATCTTTTACAATTTTCTTATTATCAAAAAATACCAATTTAATAACATTATGGTCAGAGAGCTTAATATCTAAAACTGAGCCTTTACAATCACGAAAGTTGACTATAAAGTTGTCAATACTCTTTTTAAGCACCCAAGAGCATTTTTTGTACCTATTGCTTTATTATAAGTTTAAATAAATGACTGACAATTTGCATAAAATAATCCGTCTAGTAGTTTCAGCGTGATAAGTGTTCTGTTTAAAAACTTTCAACCCCTATATTGCGGAAACCCTTTAGATTTTCGGGTCTACCTCGTAGTATGAACTCAAATCATACCAAGTTTCATTTGAATTTATTCAGTAGTTTTTGTGCGAAGCGCGGTCAAGATACGGACAAACAGACAGACAAAAATAAAAAGTAGAACAGTTATGGCTTCAGTATCGAATATAGAGAACAATCCAAAAAATATAATTTATTACTTAAATATTAACATAACTTTGGACCCATATCCCGCAGAAGCCCTTATTTTTTCGGGATAAAACGTGTCTTCAATTTTAACCCATCATATAAATTAAGACGGAGCCAAGTTGCACTAAAACCCGTCCATTAATTTCAGCGTGGTTCGTGTTCTTTTAAATAATGTTCAGCCCCTATCCTGCGAGAACCCATTATTTTTTTCGGGATGTAAAGTATCCTATGTCCTACCTCGTAGTATGAACTCAAATCATACCAAGTTTCATTTGAATTTATTCAGTAGTTCCGGCGGCGTGATGCGCGGCCAAGATACAGACAGATAGACATACAGACAGAAATGAAAAAACATACAGTTTAGGCTTCATTATCGAATATAAAGAAACCTCCAAAAAAAATATCACAATATCTTTAATGTACAGAATTTGGACCCATATCCCGCAGGAACCCTTTATTTTTTCGAGACAAAAGGTATCCATAATTTTTACCCAAATTATGTCTGTGCCAAGTTGCATCGTTTTGGCTTCAGGCTAAGAGCCTAAAAGTTAACATTCAAAAATGTAAATATATACAATTTCATAACCAAGGAGCAAAAAAATTTAATTTAAATATAGGATACGATGGTCAGTTGCTAGTTGAAGAAACCGAAACTACCTTTCTAGGTATTGTAGTATCTACTATCATCTGATAGATGTACGTGGGCATCACATGTCACTAAAGTATGTAGCAAATTAAATAGATTTGCTTATGCATTGTGGAGACTGACCAAAATTTCTAATAAAAAAACAGCTTTACAGGCTTATCATGGCTATGTTGCTTCTAATTTGAGATATGGTGCGGTGTTATGGGGCAACTCAGTGAAGTCGGATCGATCTTTCATAGCCCAAAAACTGTGTGTGCGTGCTATTTGTGATGTTTCGCCACTGACAACCTGCAAACCTTTATTTCAAGAACTCAATTTACTGACTTTTCCAAGTCTATATATTTATGAAATATGTTGTTTTGTTAAAGTGCATCGTTCACTCTTTAATTCAACCAAAGCTTTGTGCAAGTTCAACACAAGGTTTCCTAATAAATTAATACTACCTTCAATAAAAACTGAGATATGTCGCAGGAACAGTTATGCCATGTCAGTTAGAATTTACAATAAGATTCCTGAATCAATAAAATCCCAATTTAAAAATAAACTCTATAGCTGGCTACGGGTGCTATTATTCTGTTAATGACTTTTTAAGGATGAAACCAAACGATAATTTTTAATCTTTTATTAATCTGACAACTTAAGTTTATCTAGTGTTAGTCATCTCATTTTGTTTTTGTTTTGTACATGTATGACATCTTGTAGCTATGGAGCATTTCAATTGTTTTATTTTTATCTTTTATTAATCTGACAGCTTAAGTTTATCTAGTGTTAGTCATCTCATTTTGTTTTTGTTTTGTACATGTATGACATCTTGTAGCTATGGAGCATTTCAATTGTTTTATTTTTAATCTTTTATTAATCTGACAACTTAAGTTTATCTAGTGTTGGTCATCTCATTTTGTTTTTGTGTTGTACATGTATGACATCTTGTAGCTATGGAGCATTTCAATTGTTTTATTTTTATCTTTTATTAATCTGACAGCTTAAGTTTATTTAGTGTTAGTCATCTCATTTTGTTTTTGTTTTGTACATGTATGACATCTTGTAGCTATGGAGCATTTCAATTGTTTTATTTTTAATCTTTTATTAATCTGACAACTTAAGTTTATCTAGTGTTGGTCATCTCATTTTGTTTATGTTTTGTACATGTATGACATCTTGTAGCTATGGAGCATTTCAATTGTTTTATTTTTAATATTTTATTAATCTGACAACTTAAGTTTATCTAGTGTTAGTCATCTCATTTTGTTTTTGTTTTGTACATGTATGACATCTCGTAGCTATGGAGCATTTCAATTGTTTTATTTTTAATCTTTTATTAATCTGCCAACTTAAGTTTATCTAGTGTTGGTCATCTCATTTTGTTTATGTTTTGTACATGTATGACATCTTGTAGCTATGGAGCATTTCAATTGTTTTATTTTTAATCTTTTATTAATCTGACAACTTAAGTTAATCTAGTGTTAGTCATCTCATTTTGTTTTTGTTTTGTACATGTATGACATCTTGTAGCTATGGAGCATTTCAATTGTTTTATTTTTTATGTTTCTTTATTTGACTTGTCTACTTAGTATTAATATAATATTTTACATTTATAAAAATGCAAGAGCTATGATTAGTTTTATGTATTGTATTTCAATAAGTTTGCATGCCAATGTTGGTGATGTGTTGGAATTTAATCATGTTTTTACCACCTTGTATTATCCACATCAAAGGAAATAAATAAATTATCATTATCATTATCAACATCCGTCCAATACTTTCAGCGTGCTACGTGTTCTTTTAAATAATTTTCCACCCCTATCTTACAGGAACTCTTCAATTTTTCGGGATGAAAAGTATCCAATGTCCTACTTCGAAGTATGAACTCAAATCATAACAAATTTCATTTGAATTCAGTGAATATTTTCGGCGTGATGCGCTGCCAAGGTACAGACAGACAGACGGACAGACAGACAGACAAACAAAAATTACAAAAATAAAGTTTTGGCTTTAGTATTGAATATAGAACGGCCTCCAAAAACATTACACAATATCTTCAAATTACAGTATTTGGGACATTATCCCGCAGGAACTCTTAATTTTTTTGGGATAAAAATTATCCTCAACTTTTACCCATTATATAAACTATAACTGTGCCAATTTGCAACAAAATTCGTCCAGTAGTTTCAGCGTCATACGTATTCTTTAAAATAACTTTCAACGCCTATCCTGCAGGAACTCTTTAATTTTTCGGGATCAAAAGTATCCAGTTTCCAACCTCGAAGTATGAACTCAAATTGTACCAAATTTCATTTGAATTTAGTGAGTATTTTCGGCGTGATGCGCTGCCAAGGTACAGACAGACACACGGACAGACAGACAGATCGACAAAAATTACAAAAATACAGTTTTGGCTTTAGTATTGAATATAGCACAGCCTCCAAAAAAAATACAAAATATCTTCAATTTACAGAATTTGGGAAATTATCTAGCAGGAACTCTTTTTTTTTTCGGGATAAAAATTATCCTTAATTTTTACCCATTATACAAACTATGACTGTACCAAGTTGCAACAAAATCCGTCCAGTAGTTTCAGCGTGATACGTGTTTTTTTAAATAACTTTTAACTCCTATCCTGCGGGAACCCTTTAATTTTTCGGGATTTAAAGTATCCTATGTCCTATCTCGTAGTATGAACTCAAATCATACCAAGTTTCATTCCTTTCCTTCCCGCATCATACGAGTATAAAACAATGATATGTAGTCTGCCTGTTTGTTCCCGCATCATACGAGTATAAAACAATGATATGTACTCTGCCTGTTTGTTCCCGCATCATACGAGTATAAAACAATGATATGTAGTCTGCCTGTTTGTTCCCGCATCATACGAGTATAAAACAATGATATGTAGTCTGCCTGTTTGTTCCCGCCTCATACAAGTATAAAACAATGATATGTAGTCTGCCTGTTTGTTCCCGCATCATACGAGTATAAAACAATGATATGTAGTCTGCCTGTTTGTTCCCGCATCATACGAGTATAAAACAATGATATGTAGTCTGCCTGTTTGTTCCCGCATCATACGAGTATAAAACAATGATATGTAGTCTGCCTGTTTGTTCCCGCCTCATACGAGTATAAAACAATGATATGTAGTCTGCCTGTTTGTTCCCGCCTCATACGAGTATAAAACAATGATATGTAGTCTGCCTGTTTGTTCCCGCCTCATACGAGTATAAAACAATGATATGTAGTCTGCCTGTTTGTTCCCGCATCATACGAGTATAAAACAATGATATGTAGTCTGCCTGTTTGTTCCCGCATCATACGAGTATAAAACAATGATATGTAGTCTGCCTGTTTGTTCCCGCATCATACGAGTATAAAACAATGATATGTAGTCTGCCTGTTTGTTCCCGCATCATACGAGTATAAAACAATGATATGTAGTCTGCCTGTTTGTTCCCGCCTCATACGAGTATAAAACAATGATATGTAGTCTGCCTGTTTGTTCCCGCCTCATACGAGTATAAAACAATGATATGTAGTCTGCCTGTTTGTTCCCACATCATACGAGTATAAAACAATGATATGTAGTCTGCCTGTTTGTTCCCGCATCATACGAGTATAAAACAATGATATGTAGTCTGCCTGTTTGTTCCCGCATCATACGAGTATAAAACAATGATATGTAGTCTGCCTGTTTGTTCCCGCATCATACGAGTATAAAACAATGATATGTAGTCTGCCTGTTTGTTCCCGCATCATACGAGTATAAAAACAACTACACCGATAAAAATACAGTTTTCACTGTTGGATAGCTCAGGATTGTATCTCAATATGATGAATAGAAGTCGAGCATCGATACAAATATTTGACGGTTGAAAGAATTTTGATGAAATTTGTTATATTGTACTTTATAAGGAGGGCAAAGCCGCGGGGCGCAACTAGTACTTAACATTTATTTAGAGTAAATTGAGATAACTGTAGATACTATACATAATTTTACTAACAGTAAATACACTTTAGGTGTACGTCAATAAATGTGTTTTCACCACCACCTAAGCCGTCAACATGCTGCAGCCAGGCAGGGGCGGACACGATGCGAAACTTTAAACTAAATCCCTATGGCGAACGGCCACGACACTGTTAGGGATAATCCAACACATTTGCATCACTGGTTGCACACGATTTAAACAAAAATAATCTTTAAAGTTATATGGATAAGAGTTTCAGTATCAGCACATTTTTCCCTTGCAAAATGAGGCTATTTCACAAAGCTTGCTTACATCAATTTCACACGCGTGGGTCACTCGAATGTTCTCGCTATTGTTGAATTTTTAGCATTTTCTTTTTACGCAATAACGTGGGAGTGTTCGTTCATTGTTGCGATCACAATTTTTGAATAGGAGATTTAGAATATTTTGCCTACTTTTATGCGTGTCGGATGCGTCAATGAATACGAGTTGCTTTCTGCATTGATGTGGTTGAGACCCCATTAAAGTCACATACGCGTTTTCAATTAAGTGCTAACTAAAAAAGCTATTATTTATTATTTGCAAGAATGCTGCTTCGCCTACTTTCAATCGCTGCTTTCATTATGGTTTCGACTTTTGGGGCCAAGCTGTGGATCGCCAACGTGTTTTTATCCTTCGAAAGCGTGCTCTTAGGATAATGTAGGTACATGGGATACTCCTGCTGGCGAGCTCTTCCTTATGCAGGGTATATTAACAATGTGTCCCTTTACATTCTCGAAATAAGCAAGTTTTTAACAACCAATATCGCAGCATTTCAAGCTGTCGGTGACATCTATAACTGTAATACTCGCAACAAAGATAAAAATCCGAAAAAACGCTTACACAAATGCAATACTTACGACATACCATACCAATCGGTATGGTATTTTAGGTCTTGCAATAGTAGGTACATGGAGTACCACGCGTGCGAAGCGGGGCGGGCACTAATCTATACTTATAATAAAACTGTAACGGGTCCAATTCTGTACATTGAAGATATTATGAAATGTACATTGAAGATATATTTTTTTGTACCGTACTCTATATTCGATACTGAAGCCAAAACAGTATTTTTTTTCATTTTTGTCTGTCTGTCTGTCTGACTGTCTGTATCTTGGCTAGGCATCACACCGAAACTACTGAATGAATTTAAATGAAACTTGGTATGATTTGAGATCATACTACGAGGTAAGACATAGGCTATTTTTCATCCCGAGAAATGAAAGGGTTCCCGCAGGATAAAGGTTGAAAGTTATTTCAAAAAATACTTACCACTCTGAAACTACTGAACGGATTTTGATGCAACTTGGCACAGTCATAGTTTATATGTAGGGTTAAAATTAGGGAAACTTTTTATCCCGAAAAAATAAAGAGTTCCTGCAGGATAATGACCCAAATTCTGTAAATTATAGATATTTAATAAAAAAAAATGGGGGCCGTTCTGTGTTCGATACTAAAGCCGAAACTGTATTTTTTTTTCTGTCTGTCTGTCTGTACTGGAAGTGCATCACGCCAAAAATACTCAATGAATTCTAATTAAATTTGGTGTGATTTGAGTTCATAGTTCGAGGTAGGACATTGGATACTTTTCATCCCAAAAAATTAAATGGTTCCTGCAGGGTAGGCCTTGAAAGTTATTTAACAGAACACGTATCACGCTGAAACTACTAGACGGATTTTGTTGAAACTTGGCACAGTCATAGTTTATATAATGGGTAAAAATTGAGGATACTTTTTATCCCGAAAAATAAAGTGTTCCTGTGGGATAATGTCCAAAATTCTGTAAATTTAAGATATTATATAATTTTTTTGGAGGCCGTTCTATATTCAATACTAAAGCCAACACTGTATTTTTTTTATTTGTGTCTGTCTGTCCGTCTGTTTGTCTGTCTGTCTGTACCTTGGCAGCGCACCACGCCGAAAATAATAAATGAATTCGAATGAAATTTGGTATGATTTGAGTTCATACTTCGAAGTAGGACATTGGATACTTTACATCCCGAAAAAAAATAGTTTTCCTGCAGGATAGGAGTGGAAAATTATTTGAAAGAACACGTAGCACGCTGAAACTATTGGACGGATGTTGATGCAACTTGGCACAGGCATAGTTTATAAGATGGGTGAAAATTATGGATATATTTTGTCCTGAAAAAATAAAGGGTTCCTGTGGGATATGGGTCCAAATTGGATTATACGCAGAATGTCAAACACGCAGAAAGTCAAACACGCAGAAAGACAAACACGCAGAAAGTCAAACACGCAGAAAGTCAAACACGCAGAAAGACAAACGCGCAGAAAGTCAAACACGCAGAAAGTCAAACACGCAGAAAGTCAAACACGCAGAAAGTCAAACACGCAGAAAGTCAAACACGCAGAAAGTCAAACACGCAGAACGTCAAACACGCAGAAAGTCAAACACGCAGAAAGTCTGTACATTAAAGATAAAGGTTTTTTTTTGGAAGTTACTCTATATTCGATAATGAAGCCTAAACTGTATGTTTTTTCATTTTTGTCTATATGTCTGTCAGTCTGTATCTTAGCCGCGCATCACGCCGCCGGAACTACTGCATGAATTCAAATGAAACTTGGTATGATTTGAGTTCATTAGTTTCAGCGTGGTACGTGTTCTTTTAAATAAGTTTCAACCCCTATCCTGTGAGAACCCATAAATTTTTCGAGATGTAAAGTTCCTCGTAAGGTAGGACATAGGATACTTTACATCTCGAAAAATTTATGGGTTCTTGAAGGATAGGGGTTGAAACTTATTTAAAAGAACACGTACCACGCTGAAACTAATAGACGGAAGTTATATGATGGGTTAAAATTGAGGATACGTTTTATCCCGAAAAAGTAAAGGGTTTCTGCGGGATATGGGTCCAAAATTATGTTAATATTTAAGTAATAAAAAATATTATTTGGATGGTTCTCTATATTCGATACTGAATCCAAACTGTTTTACTTTTTAATTTTGTCTGTCTGTTTGTCCGTATCCTGACCGCGCATCGCACCCAAACTACTAAATGAAATCAAATGAAAAAAATGCTCTTGGGTGCTTAAAAAATGTATAGAACAACTTTTTTTTGTGTTATTCGCGTCTTTCTTTCTGTTTGTCTGTATGTTTGTTTGTTAACGCATCACGTAAAAACTACTAGACCGATTGCAATGCGGTTTTCATTGTTAGATAGCTTAGGGTTTGATTTAAGTCTGGTGTAATTGGTATCTCAATCCGGTGAGTTAGAATCCAAACAATTGATAAAAGTATTTTTAGCGGCTGAAGAAATTTTGTTCAAATGTTGGTATATTGGTTCTGAAATAGCACATTATGGTACTTTGAACCTAAAGAAAAGACCACGCGTGCGAAGCCGCAGGTACAGCTAGTAATAAATGTAGGTAATTATTTTATAAAAATACATATTATTTTATAATTAAATATTGTAAACATTGATTATGCAACACCAGTCTCATTAAAGCCTATATGAGAAATATAGGAAATCTTCAACTGAATAGTCAGCTTTTTGGGTGAGAAATACCTTCAGTTTGTACCTAAGATAACCCGTCAAATGATTATATTTCTCTAATTGTTTTAATTATTTTATTATAAATTTTAGGTCCGACATACCATTATGGTATGCTAAATGAGAAGCTGAAATGAGACTAGTTGTTGCATCATCAATGTTCACAATATCTATACATATAATAAAACAATAAGAACGAAAAAGTCTGTACAATCAAGATAATTAAAAGATATGGTCTAAGGTACTTAAAATAAGCTACTGAATAAGAGCAGTATTTTTTTATATCGTGTCTTTCTGTTTGTATGTTTGTTTGTCTGTATGTTTGTTCACGCATCACATAATAACTACTGGACCTATTTCAATGCTGTTTTCATTGTTTGATAGCTTAGGGTTTGACTTAAAATCAGGAGTAGGTACTTGGTTTCTCAATCCGTAGAGTAGAAGCCGAGCACTCGATAAAAATAATTTTGACGGCTGAAGGAGTTTTGATCAAATGTTGGTAAATTGGTATTTTAGGTCCTGGAATAGCACATAGAGTACTTTTAACCTGGAGAAATGAACACACGTGCAAAGCCGCGGGCATTAACCTAGTTTAATTATAAAACAGTGTTAACAAAATAAAACAATTTATTTTTACAAAATAAAATCTATATTTATTATTATTACCATCTGATTCTCGCGGCTTCGCAAGCGTCATTTCTGTAGGTTAAAAGTACTCAGTAGTAGGTGTGTGCTATTCCAGGACCTAAAATACCAATATACTCGTACCAACATTTTGATCAATTTTCCTTAAGCCGTCACAAATAAGTATTTTTATCGATTTCTCGGATTGAGATACCAAGTACTCCAGTTTTTTAATGTTATATTCTTGTTCAGTACTTAGGTTATTTAAGGTACTTACCCTAGTTTTTTTTCTATTTATCTTCTTTGTACAGACTTTTTCGTTCTTATTGCTTTATTATAAGTATAGATTACACACTAGCTGTCCAGCAATCGGTCCGACAGTTTTTACGTGATGCGCGAACAAACATATAGAAAAACAAACAAACAGACAGACACGATTTCAAAAAAAGTTTTATTCTTGTTCAGTAGCTTATATTAAGTACCCTAGACTTTTTAAATTATCTTGTTTGTACAGACTTTCGTTTTTTAGCTGTGCCCGCGACTTCGCACGATTCGTAATTTCTCTAGGTTAAAAGTACTCAATATAATATTCCAACATTTGATCAAAATTCCTTCTGCCGTCAAAAAGTTTTTTACCGATTGTTCTGCTTCTACTCATCGGATTGAGATACCAAGTACCTCAGTTTTTAAGTCTAACCCTAAGCTATCCAACAGTGACCCGCATCACATTTGGTCCAGTAGTTTTTACGTGATGCGCGAACAAACATACAGTCAAACAAACAAACCAACAGACACGATTTAAAAAACCTTGTTCAGTAGCTTACTTTAAGTACCCTAGACCACTTTTTTTAATTATCTTCTTTGTACAGACTTTTTTGTTCTTATTGCTTTATTATAAGTATAGATAGTTAGATAACTAAATTATATTTAGTTTTTACGATTCTATTTTGAAAATTGACCCAAATAACACTTGTGATTAATAAAGTTGATATGATAAGATTACTAATTTTTAAACGAAAGCTCCTCTAGGAGCACGTGACGTCACAAATAGAACTAATCTCCCATCACTTGCTATACAAATCCCACTTGACGAATGAAAAAGAATTTAAAGCACGTTAAACAGAAAACCCAGTAAGAAACACGATCCCTTGTTCCCCACCGGCCGGCGCACACCTCCGCAAATCGTAATCCTCTTAGAAAACATTTCCAATTTAAAAAGAATTCCTCTTATCCCTCCGAGGAGGGCACGCGTAAAAAATAAAAGGAAAACTGTGCGACACGCACCGCGCACATACACACGTACATACACGTAGAGCGTCGCGCTACCCCTCGATTCCTTACAGGTCGCTTCTTTCTACGAGAGAGCATCTATTGAAACTCCACTCAGACCGTGTTAGCTATCTATTTAGTATAAAAAGGGTCGAGAATTTCTCGAGATCCTTTTTTATCCGGCAAGGGGGTGGCCACCCCCGGCTGACCCCCTCACCTATGTTACGTCGAATTTTATCCGTATGCTACTAAATTTTCTTAACCTTCTGAAGAGGCGATACAGGTGCCCAGTAGAGCAAACCTTTTCCAAATCTATATTTATACCCACGTAGATATCCCTAGCACTTGTTTCATTTCGTAAGTAGGTATGCCTGAGCTGTTCTACTTAAGTAGGTATGTGCATAATATATATATTACTAGTTTTATCCGTATGCTACTAAATTTTCTTAACCTTCTGAAGAGGCGATACAGGTGCCCAGTAGAGCAAACCTTTTCCAAATCTATATTTATACCCACGTAGATATCCCTAGCACTTGTTTCATTTCGTAAGTAGGTATGCCTGAGCTGTTCTACTTAAGTAGGTATGTGCATAATATATATATTACTAGTTTTATCCGTATGCTACTAAATTTTCTTAACCTTCTGAAGAGGCGATACAGGTGCCCAGTAGAGCAAACCTTTTCCAAATCTATATTTATACCCACGTAGATATCCCTAGCACTTGTTTCATTTCGTAAGTAGGTATGCCTGAGCTGTTCTACTTAAGTAGGTATGTGCATAATATATATATTACTAGTTTTATCCGTATGCTACTAAATTTTCTTAACCTTCTGAAGAGGCGATACAGGTGCCCAGTAGAGCAAACCTTTTCCAAATCTATATTTATACCCACGTAGATATCCCTAGCACTTGTTTCATTTCGTAAGTAGGTATGCCTGAGCTGTTCTACTTAAGTAGGTATGTGCATAATATATATATTACTAGTTTTCCGCCCTCGACTTCGTACGCGCGGACTACTGTTTATCTCGACAAAAGCATCCTATGTTCTTCTAGGATATAAAAAACCAATGCAAAAGTAGTTATAGCACCAATAATTCATAATTTTAATTCATAATAATTCATATTTTTTATTGACACAAAGAAATATACAGTGTAACCTATGAAGATTCTGGTCCCCGAACTAGTTAAAAACTGTGTCTCAGGAACCAGATTCTTCTCCCATAGTAATGTGCAGCTAATGTCAATCAAAATATTGAACCAATGCTCTTGATGTTTTTGACAGACTTGTTATTTCGTTTCCATGGCAACCACAGACCTTTCTGTGATGGCAACCATTCCTTACAGTAAGTAATCAATATTTTCCAGATCTCCCGTGGAAACTTACAATTTTCCGGGATAAAAAATATCCTATGTTTTATTCCAGGGTTAAGCTGTCTCCATTCTAAATTTCATCAAAATCCGTCCCGCCGTTATCGCGTGAAAGCTCTCCAAACAAATAAACAAACAGACAAAGTTTCACTTTTATATATTGGTATGGATTATAGTAGACTAGCTGTGCCCGCGTGATCATTTCATTTAAAAGTAGCCCATACGTGTTATTCCAGGACCAAAAGAAAAAAAAAAGTTTTCTTGAGTTTTTTATTATAAGTAATTATTACTTTGTCATTTTATCATATTTTTAAGTTTTTGTTTTATTTTGTATTATCATAGATTTGTGAGCTACCCTGAAAGTTGCAGCAATATAACTAACCGGGATGTGCTCGAAATTTGAATCGCAAGATTGCAGGACAGGATACATAGGTACATACAAGTGAAGTTAAATAAAAGTATTTCAAAAATACAATTAACTACATTTTTTTAATTCGTTCTGCCGTCAAGTAGTTTTTTTTTATGGATTGCTCGGCATCTAATCCTCGGATTAAGATACTAAGTACCCCAGTTTTTAATTCAAACCCTAAGCTGTCCAACCGTGAAAACTGCATTGAAATCGGTCCATTATTTTTCAAGTGATGCGAGAACAAACATACAGACAAATAAACAGACAGACAAGATTTTTAAAAAACTTGTTCGTTAGCTTATTTTAAGTATCCTAGACCATTGTTGTTAATTATCTTCTTTGTACAGACTTTATAATACTTATTGCTTTATATGTATAGATAGATAGATAGATAGATAGATAGATAGATAGATAAATAAATAGGACATGAAATACGAATATTCATGTCCTTGAATGTGTCATTTCACTCCTAGAGAAATACACAACATTATTACATGTCGTCTAGCAAACAAACCCATTAAAGACATGGATGAGATTTCAATTGAGTTTATGCGTATAATAGCTATTTTGATGCCCTTTTCTGTTTTATACAACCAATTATCCAAAAACTTTGAAAGAAGTCTGGATATGTCCTCTCTACAAAGGCAAAGGAAAGAAAGAAGATCCAAAATCTTACAGACCTATTGTTATAATTCTAGCTGTAGCAAACATTTTTGAAAATGGTCTAAGTTTGGATTTCAGAGTTTTTAGAAACAACACATGCATTATCAGATCGTCAATTTGCGTACCGAGAGGGGCGTTCGACAACGATGCTGGCGAGAGAAGTGGTACGGAGAATTTTCAACGCTAGAAAACAAAAACATGAAAGTGATGTGCTTTTCTGCGACCTCTCAAAAGCTTTTGGTGTCGCCGACCACTAGCAATGAAACTTAACCACTACGGAGTATCAGGCCCAGCTCTCAATTTAATAATTAATTTCATGAGTGATAGACCCCAGTATGTTATTGGAGATAGAGGAAAGATAAAATCTGATGGTATGAAGAGTGAAATTGGCGTACCACAAGGATCCTCTTTATCAAATTTAGCGTTTTCTCTCGTACTAAACGACCTGCCAAGAGCCATAACCGAAGGAGAAGTGTTCATGTACGCTGATGATGTCGCAGCTATTGTAAAGGCTTTATCACTGGACGACATTGAGCAGCGCTTGAACACTGTAGCCTCCGAACTTCTATTGTGGTTCAAGCATAACGGCCTGAAACTCAACCTGACGAAAACTCATTTTATGATTTTTGACCTTTCAGGTCGTTCGAGGCGTCGTTTAGTAGTCGATCTTGACGGAGACGCTATGGAACAGGTTCAATCAGCTCCGTTTCTTGGTTTCCTCCTGGATCCGGCACTGACTTGGGAAACACACATTAACCACCTGTGCACACTTTGGAAAACTACGTGGGGCCTGTTTTGCCCTTAGTAGAGTCGCGTCGACTTTGCCAAGGGAGGCAGTTTGTTCTTGCTACTTTGCAAGCGTGCAGTCACTCCTGCAGTACGGGCTCGAGCTGTGGGGGCGCGCTGCAGATTGGAAGCGTGTCTTCCGCTTGCAAAAACGAGCAGTGAGAGTGATGGCACGCATCGCACAAGACGAGTCGACGCGACCTTCCTTCACCGAGCTAGGCCTTATGACTCTGCCCAGTCTCCTGATACTCTAAGTGGCGGAGTACACGCGTGAGAATAAGGACACTTATAAGATGCGTGGTGAAATGCATCAGCACAACACCCGTAACGCAAATAAATTTTCTGGCGTTCCACGCAGATTGGTAGACTGCGAAAACGCTTCATGTAATGGGACCTTATGTTTACAACAATTTACCAAAAGCGATCGTGGACGCTCCAAGCTATACTTCGTTTAAAACTAGGTTAAAGATTTGGTTCATTAAGAATGCTTTTAATTCATACCCAAAAATGTATAGATTTTAAATAATTAATTTTTAGATGAACTACACTATGTACAGACATGTACATGACTATGTATGTACTAATTCTACAAAGAGATAAATTATAAACGTTCGTTTAAAATCAGGTTTGCAGGCATATTTTGTAGTTGACGCCCCGCCGACGGTGTTACATTAACACCGTCTTCTATTATATAACAAAATCCCTAAAACAATAACTGAAACACAAAGAAAATGTAAATCTCTTGACAAAAGTGTTTGATAAAAAGCGGATAGTGACTACTTATTAATTAATGGCATGTGGAGGCAAACCGCTTTTTTGGCGACTACCATAATACCATAGTTAAGTATTTAAACGGGACTTAATCGCGCTGAAAACTTAATAATAATTTACCTCGACGTTTCGATCAAGTTGCATTGATCGTGGTCACGAGAAGACTGAAGTAGCGGGTGTCAGCGTCGAGAAGGGTGAGCGTTGTCTCCCAACGTATATAAGATAGATTGCAGCTGCGGTAGTTCCTACATTGGACAAACCAAGCGTTCTATAGCGGAAAGGGTCAAAGAACACAATGCAGCTGTAAAGAACCGCCAGATAAATAAATCTGCAATCGCTGAGCATTTGCTCGAATCGGGCCCTAATCACTGGATTGAACTCCATGACCCGAAGATCCTCTCCACGGAACGTCACTACTAATCCAGGATTGTACGTGAAGCGGTTGAAATTAAAAAGTATCCCAATTTCAATCGAGAGGATGGTTTCAAGTTGGCTGCGTCCTTGAATCTCGTGATAAGCAAGTGTTCGCGTCGCGGTTTATGTCAGAAGATATCTGCAGATGTCGTTAGTGTAGTGTGTGGTGACAATTCTGAATTTTTAAAACCAAATGCGGGTAGTTGGAGACAACGCTCGCTACTTGTCTTCTCGTGACCACGATCAATGCAACTTAATCGAAACGTCGAGGTAAATTAATATTAAGTTTTCAGCGCGATTAAGTCCCGTTTAAATATTTAACTATACCATAATATCAGATATATAAAGTGATAAAAAGTAAATATATTAGAAAGTTATAAATGTTTGGAAAAAAAAACTTCATCGACTTTTTCGCTGATTTTTCTCGAATGGTTGTACTCGTATTCCGTATCCGGTATATGTATTAACTTTCAAGAGTATCATCTTGGGGCCTATGCTGTGCTGAATAAACTTCTTTTTTTTATTTGAATTATCAATAACTAAACAGCAAAGAATGAACTATCTGGTTTGATCCACTATCCGGTTTCCCCCATTTTCCCCTACCTACCATACCAATCCTGTTTAGTTAAGTGGCAATATCCCAATAACATAAGATTACAGGTTCAATTTGTGTATCCGCGGTCCCTCCTCGCGGACTCTCGCCCGCCGCAGGTCGCCGCGGGCTCAGTTCAAATATTTAAAGGGGCAGGATTAGATTCCGTCCGGTTGAGCCCTCTCGGCCTCAATTGGATCACATGACCGGTACTGCCTTGAACAGGTTATTCCACTAGAATCTACTTACCCGAGCCAATTTAATTTCAATGGCCCCAAGTTAACTCGAACAATTCCTGCTCTTTATGTCGACACCAGTTATGTAGATCCCTATTTAAAAATCCTTTAGTAGAGCTAATGCGTGCATTTTAAAGCTGGTAGTGTCTAGCTGTATCCCACATTGCATGAAGTTGTTTATTCATAGTTTTGTCAGATGGACTAAAGAACATAGGCGGAATTTTATGCGATAAATCTTGCAGTGTCTTGACATATCATTTCTACAGAACTTAAGTAATTATTTGTCTACGTTTTTTCAACATAGCCTGTAAGCTAGAAAACCCCAGGTTAACAAATCAAATTAAAAAATCATGAAATTGTAACTTAATTTCCTTCCTACAATGTTTAACTAGCCTTGTTGCCTGCCCAACGGCTCATAAAATATATATAATGCAATGACGTTTCCGGTTTGGACGTCAAAATTGTCAACACAGTACTTCCCACCCAGTTTTTTAAACCAAATGAGGTTGAATTACGCTTTCTTCCCACCCTGTTTTTTAAACGAAAGGAGGTTGAATTAAGCTTACTGGCGTTAAATCTTTTAACAGTAAGCGTAATTCAACCTCCTTGCAATAAACAGAATAATAATATAGACTGTGCTATAGACAAAATGGTACGTCAATATAAAACCTCTATACAAAAAATTATACTCGTAGCAAAGGGAATACAATGCATTATAGTTTATGGAGGAAGTGTAAAGAATTGTTGTTATAAAGGGTATGTTAATTTATTTAATTATTTGCACAAAAATAGTGTAGGTACAAGGAAGGGCTTAGTGCTAAACAGCATTATCTACCAGTCATCTAGGTCGTGAAAGAAATAATAGTAAATAGGGCGTGTTGGTTAAAGTATTGAACAATAAATACGAAAGAAACAAAGGTTTGTGTAAATAAAATATTTAGTGTAAGGAATTGTTGCAAAATATTTGTGCTAATATCTAATATTGAACAACTGTTTCCCTGCAAAGTGAAAAATCGATTAACAGTAACATAACCTACAAAACTTTGAAGCCTAATAACAATTATACCTGGCCTCCCCAAAAAAATATCTTAGACTAACAATCTCAGGAAATGATGCTGAATTACTAGCGATATTTTTTGTCTAAAGACGCCGTGAATTTGACTGACATAAAAGTATGTATGGGAGTTCGCCATTGTTCTTTGCACAACTGTATATTTTTGTGCCGATAAAAGTGCGTCATAAAATCGGAATGGAGCTTACGTCAATCCCGAAGAAATTCCAAATATACCTTTTGTACATAGAATCCACATAAGACGGGCGGCGGCGGAGCCCTGGGGATCGGTTAACCCACGTTACGCGACGTCCCGGCGGAGGACCCGAATTTCCACAAAGAAAATACCAATCAAAATTTGATTTACCGCCGCCCGCGGCCATACATCAAACCGCTCTAATGCGCGGAAAGAGAGAAAGCCTAAAATCTAAGGGGATCCAATCCGACGACTGTCGAATTGAAAGTCCTGCTGGCCGACCGCGGCAGCGCGAGGCGCCTTTAATATTTATGGTTGAGTAAAAAACACGCACAAGTCTATGAATAAATATTGGGCATTGGACGAGGGTGGCGTGAAGTGAATTACCTACTACGGAAAAGTAACGGATCTTGTGCAAATTTCATTTAAGTAGGTACTAGGGACGTGGTTAATCGACATTGGTATGTAGGTACTTCTACTAAAAACAAAACTCTCATTTTTCGTACGCGTAATCAAATTAAAAACAATGTATAAAACAGGGTGTAGCTACTTGATCATCGTGTTGTTTAAATTAGGCTGATTTTTAAAAACAATGTATAAAACAGGGTGTAGCTACTTGATCATCGTGTTGTTTAAATTAGGCTGATTGTTAAAAACAATGTATAAAACAGGGTGTAGCTACTTGATCATCGTGTTGTTTAAATTAGGCTGATTTTTAAAAACAATGTATAAAACAGGGTGTAGCTACTTGATCATCGTGTTGTTTAAATTAGGCTGATTGTTAAAAACAATGT
The DNA here is from genome assembly GCA_946251855.1 of Alsophila aescularia. Lineage (NCBI taxonomy): Eukaryota > Metazoa > Arthropoda > Insecta > Lepidoptera > Geometridae > Alsophila > Alsophila aescularia. The sequence goes on along the minus strand of OX276383.1, from coordinate 51,672,384 downwards.
ATAAAACAGGGTGTAGCTACTTGATCATCGTGTTGTTTAAATTAGGCTGATTGTTAAAAACAATGTATAAAACAGGGTGTAGCTACTTGATCACCGTGTTGTTTAAATTAGGCTGATTGTTAAAAACAATGTATAAAACAGGGTGTAGCTACTTGATCATCGTGTTGTTTAAATTAGGCTGATTGTTAAAAACAATGTATAAAACAGGGTGTAGCTACTTGATCATCGTGTTGTTTAAATTAGGCTGATTGTTAAAAACAATGTATAAAACAGGGTGTAGCTACTTGATCATCGTGTTGTTTAAATTAGGCTGCTTGTTAAAAACAATGTATAAAATAGGGTGTAGCTACTTGATCATCGTGTTGTTTAAATTAGGCTGATTGTTAAAAAAAACTATACCTACCCACAAAATAAAATGTCCTGCTGTCCCTATCGCCAACATGAATAGGCATGGCCATGGCAGAATGAACTCCTTCGCGCTCCGCTCGCTCGTCAGGTATCGCTTATTAACGTAACATACGCCAGCATGCGGTGCTCGGTTATCGACCAGATAACCCAATACCCCAACCCCTCAATATATTCAAAAGTTGCCTGGATAGATAGTTGGATTGCGGATCGAACGGGAATTATTCATCCGCTTCCCCCGCCACCTCCTCCACCCGGCGCTCGTTCCGGAGCCGCAAATGTATCTAGTTGCAAAATATGTATTAGACATACCGACCGTCCACCGTTTCATATTCAGTGGCATATAAATGATATTCGGTTTTCTGATAAGCCGCCTGAATAAATTCTACTTACGTTACTTCTGTAGGATTGTGGTGAAAATACAGGGGTAAAAAAAATTACAATACCTACTTATGTATTATTACATTTTATATAGAATATAATTTCCTAAGTTTGTAGAGCTCAACACTGTCAGGAAATGTGAGGTATAATTAGGTGAGCACTTCTTAAGAATAGCACTTGCTTATTTACCCAAAACAATCAAATATTTAACAGCACGGGCTGTTACAAGCTTAACTTACAATCATAGATTGATTAAATAAATTATTATGACACGTGAATACATAAAATAGATAAAGGTAAAACACAAGTTCAAACATATCGGAAACCAAGCAAAATTACAAAATAACTGACCGCCCATCGATTACAAACTTATAGCCACCTGCCAATTCTTAGATTGTAGCGAGATAATGCAATAAAAAATTACGAGGAAGAAACAAAACTTCCCCTATCGGCAATTTTGCATCGAGATCGATCGCCGGAGGGCCGCGAGGGCCGAGGTATGTCGCAGGGCTCCCCCAGTCGAAGTCTCACAGGGGTAAGCCGTTTCCGATAAGGCTCCCCGGCAGTTCCGATGTCGTCTCAATGCCGCTTATCTGCGCGCCACACTCGCTGCACTGTGCGTGAGCCGAATAATGCATCTCGTCGACACACGCACACAAATTGAAATCATTTCGCCATTACAGATGATTGATTGCGGCGTTTGTTAGCCGTCGATCAGTGGCGGTGAAGACAAACATTGTGTGAAGACAACGGTGGCTATGCTGCCCGCGGGTTAGAAGCTTTGTGACTACATCTCGATATGACTAAATAGCAGGTATGACCAGATCGCTGTTCATACATACATTGCGTTCGGACTATATCGCCATAAGGCCAGATAGCGTAACGACAACGTTGTCGTTTGTTTTCTAAAGTACATTAATATAAATAATCAGAACATAACGTTTTCTTCTTCAGTAGGTTAGGTACAATTACTAAAATAAAATGAAAGCAGTAACGTGTAATAACATATATTTATTTACATCTACATTTTAAATTGCTGAAATTTGTTAAAAAATAACGATGGGCGTAACTTCCTGTATCTCAAGTGAATCTGTGCTTCTTTTTAAAATTAAATAAAAATAATAGCAACGTAACTATATTTGTGCTGCACGCGCACATTGACCATGTCTCTAAGCTATTATATTTGTGCTGCATGCGCACATTGACCATGCCTGTAAGCTATTATATTTGTGCTGCACGCGCACATTGACCATGCCTCTAAGCTATTATATTTGTGCTGCACGCGCACATTGACCATGCCTGTAAGCTATTATATTTGTGCTGCACGCGCACATTGACCATGCCTCTAAGCTATTATATTTGTGCTGCACGCGCACATTGATCATGCCTGTAAGCTATTATATTTGTGCTGCATGCGCACATTGACCATGCCTCTAAGCTATTATATTTGTGCTGCACGCGCACATTGACCGTGCCTCTAAGCTATTTTATTTGTGCTGCACGCGCACATTGACCATGCCTCTAAGCTATTATTTTTCCTGTGTGTATGATTTGCACAGGAAATAAGCACAGTATTCTTCAGCTATTGCCAGCAAAAGTAGCTTGCGAATGCACCGTACAACTCTCCATAATAGCTGAACATCCATCTTGTATAATAATATATGTCATGGCAATATCGTAGAAATAATCATTTCATGAAATGGCCAGTTAAAACTGACCATATCGTTGAAACATCAACGTTTAATAATATTTCAATCCACGTTTGGCTTATAATTAAATATCATTGTAGGGTTTTTAATGTTTTTATGATACCAAAGATGTTCAAAGAGATAGGCTTTGACCATAATTCATGAAGTAACCGTGCGTTTAGCTGTTCATATCGTGAAATGCTAATCATTCATTTATCTAGCCAAACCATTTCATGATGTCACCGATAATTTCATGTTATTTTTTTTCCTGATGTGGCCAACCATTTCATGAAATGATAAATTTTACAATAAATAGCAGTAATCCTAGGCGTTTGCTCGCTGCGTATCTAAAACGCAGTGTGCCGCACACACGCAGCCGACAGGTTAATCGCGTTTTGCCTAAAGCAAACGCGAGGTAGGCATAATAATATTGAGATTTAGGTTCACTGAGTTTTAGTTCAAGAGCGAGATAGACCCTGAGAGCCTGTGAGATTTAGTTACATTGATTTGTAGTTCATGAGCTAGATAGTTCCAGTGAGACTTAGCTCCATTAGTTTTAGTTCAAGATCAAGATAGACTGTGTGAGACATAGGTTCATTGAGTTTTAGTTCAAGAGAGAATTATGACTTTATTGTTTACTAGCTGCGCCCCGCGGTTTCACTCGCATGATGAAAACTTTAAGTCAGTTAAAAAGTAGCGTATGTCCGTCCTCAGGGTCTCAGCTATATCCATAACAAATTTCATCAACATAGGCCCAGCCGAAACATTTTCACGTGAGGGGGGTTGGAGGAGGAAGCAATATTTGTAAGATTGCAAAGCCGCGAGGCGCAGCTAGTTTAAAATAAGAATCGTTTGCTCGCAATACGTTAGTTTGTAATGGCCAGTTATAAAAGAGACAAAAAATAGATTTTAAAGGAGTTTGTAATGAACACAACGCGAATCAGGCTAAATTCCTTTGTAAGAAATAGTCCAATAGCGGCATGGTCTTTCGCGAAATGGTCAATTTAAGAATTATACAAATAACAAATCAGTTATATTGCGAAATGGATAATGTATGAAATAGACCAATAACGGAATAGTCGAACCGCGAAATGACTAATAGCGACATACTCGAATAGCTACTTAGTGTAAACGATTATTTGAAATTACATTTAGGCAAAACGCGACTAAGGCACACTGCGTTTTAGGTACGCAGCGAGCAAACGATCCTAGGGATGTCTCGTCCTCCTTAAGATTTCTCAGACCGATATCATTCGCCCTTTTCCACACTGCTTTATTATAATGATTAGCTTTCCCGCCTGCGAATTCGTCCGCGCGGACTACTGTTTATCGAGAAAAAAAGCATCCTATGTTCTTCTAGGATATTAAAAACCAATGAAAAAGTAGGTATAGCACCAACGCTTTTGATGTTTTTTGACAGACTTCTTATTTCGTTTCCATGGCAACCGTTCCTTACAGCGAGTAAGGAACTACGATTATTTTCCAATTTTCCGGGATAAAAAGTATCCTATGTTTTATTCCAGGGTATAAGCAATCTCCATTCCGAATTTCATCAAAATCCGTCCAGCCGTTATCGCGTGAAAGCTCCCCAAACAAACAAACAAATAGACGTTTCACTTTTATATATTGGTATGGATAATAACATCCTGTAACTATTTAATTTGGATGCACAGTCCTAAAGGCACTAACAAGCCCCAATTCAAAATCACTTTTTTTAAATGTAATATACTCCAAGCACATCACGCGTTATAGTACAACCGGCGATAAAGAATGCACATCGGTCTTTGGAAAGAGACTCGGCTAATTTTGGCCTCGTAGAGCGTTGTCACACCCTACCTGTGTGACGTTTGTCAGTTATATTCTTTGTTTGTCAGTCGTTATTCAGGTGCAACAGAGTACGGTCGCATTTAGCTGAAAATATAGAATATAGAGTTGTTTAAACCCCCCAACATTAAATCTATTCATTTACAAAATAATACATAATTGTTCATCAATTCGAAAAACGCTGATTGGTTCCTCAAAAAGAGGGAGCAAAGTAGGTATTTTCTGCTCAAGACTTTCAGAGAGTGCAGTAATGAGTTTTGAATTTAGAACGTGAACTTTTGATGTTGGCGATCAATCGGCTCCGCGACTCGAGCGCTCGTGGCTCGTCGACTCTTTCCTCCTCACCTCGGCCTTATTCAAGTTATAAGCCATCACACAATCTTTTGTTATGTGCAAAATGTAAACACTCCAGTTGGAAATTGAACTTCGCTACTAAAGATCGGGAGTAAAACGATTTTCCGTCGAGCCATGCAGACTTATGGTATTAGGCCGAAAATTTAGTATAGATCAGATGAAAGGTTGCTGATTCACAGTTGACCAATGAGCTCATTTTTTTGTTCATTTTGTCGCGTGGCGCGCTGTCTATATTTAAAAAAGGAATCATGTAAATAAATGTAAGGAGAAGAGGAAAAAATTAAAAGCGCGCGAATTACGATATTATCGTCACGGAAACAAGGAACATTGACAGCGCAAAAACTAAATAATTTCACAAAAATGCAAGTATAGTGAAAGTATTATACTACCTACTTAGACCTGAAAATACTACGCAATAAATGTGATACAGAATCTATGACCAACTAAAACCCTGGTAAAATATTTGAAAGCTTATAGGTAACAATGTTATCGAGTGGGAAAATTGCAAAATAAGCGAAGTATTTTTCGAAAACCTCTACCTATTTTCAATAAATGTAAGCAACCTTCACATGTTAGCGCCCAGTACCAATAATGTCTTTCAAATCGAGATATACACAAAATTTAGAACACAATATCTGACTGTCTGAAGGACGTATAAATCAAAGAAGTACAAAGTGAATATAAATTTTTAGTTAAGTGTTAGTAATTACCTATTTATTTTAAGTTGCTTATTTTTAGTGTATTTAATATACTTTTAAATAACTAGTATGAGTTGTAAAGTAGCTAAAAGCGCCTTTTAATTATTATTCTCATAGAGGGGGTAAAAAGTAGAGTGTATCACTCAGAAGCAAAATTATTTTTCCTCGGGTGAAGTATATTGAATCCTTCACTACGTTCAGTATTGTACTTAAGAATCCTTCACTCCGCTCTGGATTCAAAATAGCCGTCAAAATATTATTTTGCTTCCTAGTAATACAATCTACTATACTATCCTTTTTCTAGTAGTTGCAACAGCTCTCTATTTATAATATTTAAAATTTACATGTCATTGATTTGACGTAAACTAATAAAGTCCATAAAGTTCAGTATTTATTTGATGTGGAATGACACGGAAATGATACTTAATAAATACGGTGATATAAGGACGGTCGTCAGTGTTCGGAAATAATCGTAAGCAGCCAATTTTCTCTTTCCAAAGGCTGATGTGCATTATTTATCGCCGGGTACTTTAAATCGTTATCCATACCAATATAGTTATAAAAGTCCGTTTGTTTATTTGTTTGTTTGGGGAGCCTTCACGCGATAGCGGCTAGACGGATTTTGATGAAATTTAGAATGGAGATAGCTTAAACCCTGGAATAAAACATAGGCTACTTTTTATCCCGGAAAATTGATAGTTTCCACGGGAAAACTGGAAAATGTTGATTACTCACTGTAAGGAACGGTTACCATCACAGAATGGTCTGTGGTTGCCATGGGAACGAAATAACAAGTCTGTCGGAAAAACATCAAGAGCATTGGTGCTATACCTACTTTTGCATTGGTTTTTAATATCCTAGAAGAAAATAGGATGCTTTTTTTCGCGATAAACAGTCTGTAGTCAGCGCGTACGAAGTCGCGGGCGGGAAAACTAATAGTAAATAGTAAGAGAGTGAGGTGAGTGCGGTTGAACTTAACTCAGTACCACTTTTTGATACCATTGTACGTCTTAACGAAATTAAGTCAATTTCATAACTAGGCGTATGCATACATGTTCGGACAGCTATTTAGCCCTAACGCAATGAGTCATATCGAGATTTAATCCTAAAGCCAGCTAGTCATGCCTGCTATCTAGTCATATCGAGATGTAGTCTTAAAGCTTCTAACCCCTGCCCGCCGGTAAGTGACGTTGCAGACAAAGATGAAGCATGCTTTTCTAGAAGATACATCACTCTAGACTTGAAGACATTTAATCCTAAAGCGAGCTAGTCATGCCTGCTATCTAGTCATATCGTGATGTAGTCTTAAAGCTTCTAACCCCTACCCGCTGGTAAGTGACGTTGCAGACAAAGATGGAGCATGCTTTTCTAGAAGATACATCACTCTAGACTTGAAGACATTTAATCCTAAAGCGAGCTAGTCATGCCTGCTATCTAGTCATATCGTGATGTAGTCTTAAAGCTTCTAACCCCTACCCGCTGGTAAGTGACGTTGCAGACAAAGATGGAGCATGCTTTTCTAGAAGATACATCACTCTAGACTTGAAGACATTTAATCCTAAAGCGAGCTAGTCATGCCTGCTATCTAGTCATATCGTGATGTAGTCTTAAAGCTTCTAACCCCTACCCGCTGGTAAGTGACGTTGCAGACAAAGATGGAGCATGCTTTTCTAGAAGATACATCACTCTAGACTTGAAGACATTTAATCCTAAAGCGAGCTAGTCATGCCTGCTATCTAGTCATATCGTGATGTAGTCTTAAAGCTTCTAACCCCTACCCGCTGGTAAGTGACGTTGCATACAAAGATGGAGCATGCTTTTCTAGAAGATACATCACTCTAGACTTGAAGACATTTAATCCTAAAGCGATCTAGTTATGCCTGCTATCTAGTCATATCGTGATGTAGTCTTAAAGCTTCTAACCCCTACCCGCTGGTAAGTGACGTTGCAGACAAAGATGGAGCATGCTTTTCTAGAAGATACATCACTCTAGACTTGAAGACATTTAATCCTAAAGCGATCTAGTCATGCCTGCTATCTAGTCATATCGTGATGTAGTCTTAAAGCTTCTAACCCCTACCCGCTGGTAAGTGACGTTGCAGACAAAGATGGAGCATGCTTTTCTAGAAGATACATCACTCTAGACTTGAAGACATTTAATCCTAAAGCGATCTAGTCATGCCTGCTATCTAGTCATATCGTGATGTAGTCTTAAAGCTTCTAACCCCTACCCGCTGGTAAGTGACGTTGCAGACAAAGATGGAGCATGCTTTTCTAGAAGATACATCACTCTAGACTTGCAGACACTCAGGTTAGGTACCTATACATAATATTTTAGAAAACTCCTCATTCTGTAAGTATCAAAATTCACTTGATATTAGCGGTGCCACCTACCACCACCACCACCTAGAAAAATCGGCAGCCTTATCACTAACCAGCGATCTCTTCCAGGCAACCATAGTAGGCTGAATAGAGACACAATAAGGCTCCTAAGGATGGTAGTGTGCAGAGTTATAAAAATATACATACTATATAAAGTATAAAACGAATAATTTCTGCGACCGATTCAATAATTGTATTATCTAGTACATTATATTATTTTTGCACATTTATCTATCGAAGTGAACAATAAGGCGTGGAACTCCTCGTTGGAATTCGTGTTTCCGGGTGCGATGACCATTCGTCACATATTTCTTCGCTATCCCTGATAGTCACATTCATAATACGTCACTTTGTGCGTCTAGTCAGTTTCCTTTACTCGTTTCAAGCTGTATTTCGACTCTTTCCGAACTCGTCCGACGCATTTTTTCCAATGTACAGTAAAAGACTAAAGTGTGACGTAGATGACGTTGAAAACAATGCATTGACATGTCAGAATTCCTAAACAGATTAGGAAATTTTAACTATTACAAGCGAAAACAAAACACCAGTGTGATAAGGTTGATTTTCAGTGCTCTAGTCCGTACCAAGCTTGAAACCAGTGCATGCGTATGGAACCCTCACGAAAGCACGTATGCACTGGTACTAGAGAAGGTCCAAAAGGTATTTTTGAGGTACCTCTACAAGAGACTGTATGGATACTATCCCTTTATGTATCCCACCAGGTTCCTTTTGGGATGTCTAGGATACAACTCCCTCGAAGTTCGCCGCGCAAACGATCAAAATTTTTTGCAAAATTTTGGTGGTAAGGTAGATGCTTCGGAATTAAGTGATGAGTTGTGTCGTTTTTTTGTCCCGAACAACTACTGCAGGGGCAGGAAACACAGACTATTTGCCGTGCCCTTCTGTCGCACTGTTGCGCGTGCTAGATCTCCTCTACCCCGCACCCTCTCTGCACTCAACTCTCTCTTGGATGCTAATCCTAAGACCGATGTGTTTGCGGATGGATGGATGGAAATACTGTTAGTGTGTCTGAGGTTTTGTGAGAAGGATGGATGAATGTCTGTTTTTTTTATTTATTTTTTTATTATATAGTTGGTAGTATTTAATTGGTTCTATTGTTTCTAATTTTAATTTAATTTTGTGTTTGACATTTGTGATTAATTATAGTTATTGGCCAAGGCCGTATAATTGATGGATAAATAAATAAATAATAAGGCGAATGTAAAATTACTATATTTTTTTATGTTAAAAGAGTTTTTTTTTTAAATTATTTTGTTTCTTTGTCGCCATCTTAGTGTCATCAGATCATTATTTTCTAGTAATAACAAATATGAAATAATGATTTATTAAATAACTAGTTTTCCCGCCCGCGACTTCGTCCGCGCGGACTACAGTACTGTTTATCGCGAAAAAAGCATCCTATTTTCTTCTAGGATATTAAAAACCAATACAAAAGTAGGTATAGCACAAATGGTCTTGATGGTGTTTGACAGACTTGTTATTTCGTTTCCATCCATGGCAACCACAGACCATTCTGTGATAGCAACCGTTCCTAACAGTAAGTAATCAACATTTTGCAGTTTTCCCATGAAAACTTACAACTTTCCGGGATAAAAAGTATCCTATATTTTATTCCAGGGTTTAAGCTATCGCCATTCTAAATTTCATCAAATCTGTCCAGCCGTTATCGCGTGAAAGCTCTCCAAACAAACAAACAAACAGACAACGTTTCACTTTTATATATTGGTTTGGATAAAAAAAAAGTTTTACTGAAAATTTTATTTTGTTATTAATTGTACACATGCGTCGGACAAGTTGGGAAAGAGTCGAAATACAACATGAAACGAGTAAAAGAAACTGCCTAGACGCACAAAGTGATGTATTATGAATGTGGCCTATCAAGAATAGCGACGAAATATGTGACGAATGGTCATCGTATCTGTGTTTCCGATAGTAACAACACCAACTCCTTTAAAAACGGAGTTGGTTGTTTGCTCGAAGCCTGGGAGTCTTAAAATCAATAATATAAATAATATAACAATATATTCGGGACAATTCCACACCAATTACCTAGCCCCAAACTAGGATACCCTGTACTATGGGCACTAGATAACGGATAAACATACATAGATATACCAATCCATGACTCGGAAACAAACATTTCTGTTCATCACACAAATGATTGCGCCTTGCAGAATTCGAACCCGCGATCGTTTGATTTCGTACCTAGGGTCTCTAGCCACTAGACCAACCGGTCGTCCGTAAATCGGTCTGTCGGAATAGGTTGCTTCTAAGTAGGATAGGTGAGATAGCACTTAGTCACTGTTCTTGTAGAGTAGGTTTGCAAAGTTTGTCAATGTTATTATATAAATGCGAGCTTTTTCTCGCAAAATTCCTATAGTTTCTATAATGAGAGTATGTACCTGCCCCCTAATCACTCGAAATGAACAAAAAACGTCTTCACGCCACCATCCCGAGATCTCAATCTCGAGGGCTCGACCACTTTTGGCCACACTCGTCCACATGACAAATGTGCGCGTCCCCGCTTTTTACGTCGTGACCCGAGGGGTGTCGCGGAAAAAAATTATAAGGAAATTTACCTAATGGCCGCGATTCTTTATACCCGGTGTCCATTGTGCGGGACAATAGTGTAATGGAGGGATGACGTGAGTGAGCTCCTCACGTGCCGCGGCAATATTCTATTTTCTTTTTTACTAGAAACGTTCGTGCGGTGCTCGGGCGAATGTTGTGAATATGAGGCATTAGCGATACATTTAGTTTGGAAGTGGAAATGGAAACGCGCTAGGTGCTATATTTCACTTACAGTTAGTCAGCCTGCAGGGTCCCAATGTAGCGCCATTGCCTCGCTCCGTCTCGGAGCCGGCGTCCTGCGGCCGATCTATACTCAATATTGTACTTGTTAAATGAAAATAAGGAAGTAGGTAACCACGGGTTAGGGTCAATAGCAACGCCCTAATTAAACGCTAATACAATCACACTAAATGTAACCCTGCTGTCCGCGTGGGTGTGGTAAAAACCAAAGCGCCTGACCAATTATTAGTGTTAGTGCTGGAAAAAAACCTAAATAAACTAAACCATTTGAAGTCTCCGAAGCTGAAACCTGAAGCGCCTGACAAATTATTTATGCTACAAACGCCTTGTGAAATTGTGAAGGCAATTCATTGATTTAAATGTTGTGCTATACATATTACTTAGGCTATCTAGTTATAATTAAATTAATTGAAAAGACTTCACTCACTGGTGATCAATTACCTGTAAGAGCTAATCACATCACACTAATAGCACAGAATAAATAATAGTACAACTAATATCGCAAATTTAATAACAGTTTGTTTGAGTGTGTGTTTTGTTACTTGCTTAAACTTTAAGTGCTGAAACAACTTAACGGATTTTGATGAAAATAGGTATCTAGATTCCTGAGCCCTGATTTACACATATTCTTACTTGCTTAAACTTTAAGTGCTGAAACAACTTAACGGATTTTGATGAAAATAGGTATCTAGATTCCTGAGCCCTGATTTACACATAGGACACTTCATCAACCTAATCATCATTGTCTGCGCGGGTACAACTGTGGGTGCGGCTGGTTAGCAATCAATTAATCATCATTGTCTGCGCGGGTACAACTGTGGGTGCGGCTGGTTAGCAATCAATTAATACAATTCACTAAAATATAGTACAACGCTATTGGGAAAATTTTCTCAAATAGAAGATGATTGGAATTTTCAAATTTTTAGTTGGTTGGATTTTTCTGGTTTTCTGTTCTTAATTATTTTAATATTTCTTGTCTGTTTTTGAATGTGTACCTACCTAGGTACCTATTGAACACTCTCAAGGAAGGAAAGGATTCTAAAACCATTACACACAGCACAGATATAGGTTTTCAATCAGTTATAAAATCAACAATTTACTAAAAACTCACCACAACGAAAAATAAAATCCAAATCCCCACTGCAGTCCACTATGTTAGTGCCCTAACAATAGTATTTTCTTACAGTTATTTTTAACAACTTCACAACTGAATTGATATGAAAATATTTCCACGGCAGAAAGAAAGCTTAGTTTCAACTGTGTTAGGTTTAGACAGATTGGTTTTAACTTCAAACTCATATGTAAATTAAAGCTTCCCTTATTTAAATGGTTGAGACAGGTTGCCCCAAGCCCTTGCAACGGGCAACTGGTGAAATACCGTGAATGTTGCTTTCACCGCTCGGGCCTCGAGCCTCTCTTCGGACAAATACATTCAAAATTTAACCAAGCCCTGGCTTGCTATTGGACAGCAACCCTTCTCACTTGCTCGTGTGCTAAAAAATAAAAGGGTTAAAAAAGTCACCCCTTTTTATGAGCACCCCATTCTAGCCTCACAAACCCTTCGCAGTATGTTGAATAGGTAAGATTTAAAAAACAGATAAGTACAAGTTACAACCGGGATTGAAAAAGTGTGTTTTAATGCTTGGCTTATAAACATTGTAGGTACATAACTAGTATTTTATACTTACAACAATTTTATCTTACCCCCTGTAAAAGCATACAAAGAGTAAGTAATACAACTAAATTAGAACATTCACTAATAATTAAACTGTAGTAGGTAAAATCAGAAGAAGCAAAGGGATTATTTGATTATTATATATTTTTTCTAAAAATATTTTTAAAGTTGAATGTACATAACATGAATTACATTATTATTTTGTCGTTGCTTATATCATGTAGTCTTTTTTTTATTATATTTTTATTCAATAATGATTGTGACGTGTAAACCTGGTTTATCAATAGATGAGTATTTGAGATTGACAAATTTGACTATGTACGTAAGTAAATAATCTATCCTGAAACAAAAACAAAAACAACTCAAATTGACTCAAATCAAATCAATATCAAATAAATTACACAAATTATTCTTCGGAGACGATAATACACGACCAAAATAATGTACGACCAGTATTGTACAGCCAATATTACACGGCCAGTGGCCGTATTACAAAACTTGGCTTCAATCAGATTGTCACTTTTTTCATAGGAAAATCGACTCTATTGCAAAGCATTATTGAATTTGACTGCTTGAAACCGTCATGATCAACATTACGTAATCACACTGCAGATATTACGTGTACATGGATTCGTAATATTTGGACGGCTAATACTGGCCGTGTATTATTGCCCGTACAAAATCGGTCCGGGTTGATAATGCACGGCCAGTATTACGCAGCCAATAATACGTGTACATGCTTCCAATTAATGGACGCGTAACATCAGCCCGTACTGATATTGTACGACCAATATTACACGGCCAATACTACGAAGCCAACCATAGACAAAGATAGAATCACTCCTCGATGCCTCGTTTGTGTAGGAGAGTGTCAAGAATGAATGATTTAAGATTTGGGTTCATGCATAATGCTAGAAATTTACCATTATTGACGATACTTTTGGCGGGAAAGCGAAAATGTGTCATTTTATTAAGCGAAATAACATGTACTTTGTTCATTTTGCACTGCCAAGTGAATTTCTTATATAATTATACATAAATTAGTGAATAAGATGGTTATTTTTGCTTGAATCCTTTGAGCCATTAGCGAAGTCCAGTGAGACTGGTTTTTCATATACGGGTGTTGTTCAGGAGGGCTATTACGTACCTTGTTGCAATCAGATTTTCAATATCACGTGCACCTAATGCGGAATATTAGAGTTTATATTGCTATGAAAATCTGATTGCAACAAATCACATTAGTCTAGATAATTGCCCTGCTGGTGACGATACATTAAAATGTTACTATTGAGAGCTAGTCTGATGGTAGAGCCGGAAGGTAGTCTAGTCACAGGAACTCAACAATCAAATTATGGAACGCCTTCAAGTTTGGGCTCATTTAATTTGTGGTGATGATGGTTGTCACAGGAACTCAAGGGATGGTAGGTACTCCAAGGAGGTTGAATTACGCTTACTGGCGTAAAATGGTGACCATCCACTTTTGTTCTAACAAAATGTCACGTCTTATTTGATCTCAAGGAAGTTGGTTACATAGTATACAAGTTCCTTGTTTGACCTAGATGGTCTATAGCGACCCAAGTAAATGTTACCATAATGTTACCATATTGATATGTATATTACATATTGATGTGTGTGTGGACTGAGTGACCACAAAGATCTTGTACGTTTTTTTAAAGTCTTTACTGAATTGTATAGTAAAAGTTATAAAAAATTTGTAAAGCGCATATTGGAATTTGTAAAGAATTTATTAAAAAGTTACTCTACTTATAGTGTATAGTCTCTCAGTTCTCACGCTGCAGTTTCCAAATCTGGGTAAGTATATAGTTACAGCCATGTCTTGTACACCAACATTTAGTAATACATGTATTAAAGTATTAAAAAAAACGAAACACTGCGGATATGATATAAGGAATTACAAATGTCGCTGTAGTCACTGAGAAAACACATAAAAAACGTATAAATAATTCATTACACCATAAAACTATATTGTTTCACTGCTTAAATTAGTAAAGTTACATGGAAATTCGTAAATGTAAAATAAAAGCATACTCTAGCAGTAAATTTGTAAAAATTGTGACGAGGTCAAAACCTCTTTCATAATGATACTCTTTTGATCTCTTAATTCTTTCATAATCCATTTATTTTCATTTTGATAGTTGATCATTATTCATTCTAAATACAAATAACCGGTGATTGATATATTGATTTTTGGAAAAAATCCGAAATAATACGATTGCGGCCCTTTTTGTATATATTTGTCCTTTTTTATTGATTTATGTTTTTTATACTTTTTGAGTGGTGTGTGTTTTGTTTTTAGTTTGTCATGAGGATTGGATTGAGTAAAAGTTGTAGAAAAAAACGTGTATTTTTAACTTGACCGATAGTTTCGCTCTAAAGAGCAGTTCCCCGCTTAATAAATACTATAGAATACAGAAATAAGTTTATTGAAAATATATATAAGACTTTTAAATATATATCAGAATGCCTACAATACCTACATAAGTGGTTTTAATCCGTATCGTCAAAGTATAAAAGTCTGTGAGTTCCTGTGCTCCTAATTATTATTGTTCCTGTAATTCTGTGTCACTGAGGTTTGGGTCCTGGGCTAGTGGGAGCAACCCAAACCCTGGGACCGCCCCGTGACAAATTTATATGTAATTGTGGTCACTCAGTTCACACAGGCTTAAAATGTAAATCAATTAAAAATATAATAAATTATAGGAAATAGATAAAAATTAGGCATTTCAATGTTTAGTAAAAAAACTAACTATGAGAATGTACGTTTTTATCACAAATAGATTGGTCATTAGAATTTCATTTAAATATTTTCTAAGTAGTAGGGGGTACTAACATTTTTTTTTGTTTAATTGACCAGTTGGGTAGTAGGTAATTAGTAGTTAGTTTAGTTCTATAGTTTATATATTTTGTTTAATTGTGTACATTATTTACTGGTAAGTCGTTTTTTAAGTTTTTCGTCGACGATGTATGAGCCACCGGACCCTGGAGTGTCAGTGCCTCTTGTTGGATCCATTGCATCAAATTAGTCTTCTATGGAGTATGATGAAACGGATTCTCAAATCTACCGATTGTCAATGCATGGAAAGTGAACACACTGTCAAGAAATCTATGTCAAAATTTGCAATTCCTGTTGCTAGTAATGCGATAGGTGATAGTACAGATCCCTCCGTCTAAACCTGCATGCTAGAAGTGCACCTTACGTTGTGCACGTCCTAAGATAACAATTTGCCCCCAATGATGGAACAATAGTCCACCCAATAGCCTACGATTTTTTTAAAGTAATATTCTTTTGAGAACATTACATTAACCATAGCCTTCACAAATCATGTAAGTGCAAACTTTTTCCTCACAAACAGCAGCCTATCTTCTGACAACCTTAATGCATTTATCCTATCGTTTAACTTAACTCGTATGGGTTTTGTTCGTGTTGTGCGAAATGAGTGGTCCCCAGAAGAACTAGCTGAGAACATCAATGTGCTTTTTGGATGTGGTAAGATTCTTAGAGTCAAGTGTCATAACTATAAATTGTATATATACCTATGGAAACCGTCACAAACAGTGGTACATACTTTTGATGGTCAAATCTTGCCAAAGCGCATCTTTATGAGATAAAATGCTAAACAGGTTGAATTATGATACAATGCTATAATTGCTGCCAATTTGGTCATACTAAGAGTCAATGCAGAACTAAGCCGTGTTGTTTCAAATGCGGTCAAGATCATTCTGGTGATACATGCAATGGTGAAGAAGATTGTGCTAAATGTTGTTTGTATACAGGTCCTCACATTGCAAATAAATAGTAAAACATGCCCAGAGTTTGCCCGCCAAAACCTATTAAGTTTCGTTCACTTGGATCCCTGACAACTGTGGTATTAGAGGCAATGAAAGAGCGGACTGATTAGCTATTGAAGCCGTTTCGTGTGGAGATACATTTTCTTACTTAAGACCAGGCTCTGCTCTTTGAGGGTTTTTTGCATAAATATGCTGGGTCATCCACAAACTTTATAAATGTGAAACTTAACATATATGTTTTTGAGATTTATATCTGTCTAAGACTAAGTCAAAAACATGATTAACAAAATTTCATTCGATACATTTTCTTATCAAAAATTACGTTATTTTCGGTAATGTTTACATTTTTCTACTCAACGGGTTAAGTTTTATCTCTAAAATAAATCTCACAGCAAGAAAATATAGTTTATTATCTAAGACTAAGACAAATTATTATTAACTAAATTATTAGCCTGCCAATAAAATAAATAACTTTTCAGACATACGTCATTTAGTTCCAAGCTAAACTGTGTGTACAAACAGCGATCGCGATATTCAACCTTGTTACGCAGGCACTTCAGTGCTTATTGCGGGTAGCAGGTGGCAGAGTGTAGGGTAGGTGGCAGGGGAGTGGGGAGTGGGAAAACGTAACCTTGGAGCCTGGCCTCAAACTATTGCCATGATTTTGCATCATTTCCAAAGGCTTTTCTTCAGAACACCTGGAGCAAAGTCTGGTCACGCCGTATCAAACTTAAAGGCAGGCACTTTTTCAAAATGCAGTCAAATATAGTAACAACGCCGTGGTATTCAAGTTTAAAATTATTCAAGAAACAACTTCCACATTAATAAGAATGCGTTTAGTCCATGTTCGCAACCTAGCGCATCATGCTAGGCTTCGAATTGTTGACTCTTCTTCCTGTGCATGCAGCGAGGACGTCCTCAATATGTTCAATCCACATTGATTAAGATCTTGGCTCCCAATAAGATCCCTTTCCCTACCAACATAAATTGTATTTTACAAAATGCAGATCCTGTAGGTATTTATATGGCAATAGCAGAATATATTTTTTCAAACAAAATAAATAGTTAAGTAAAATTTAAAATATTCTTTATAAAAGCAAAAAATGATAAATGAAGTAAACAAGATTTTGAGAAATCGCTGTTTGAAAATTCGAGGCTATTATTAGTAGGTTTAATATATTAAACTTGATTGGGACTGCATTTAATTTTAAAGAATAACTATTTATCTATGAATTCTGACATCCTTGCCGCGTTCGTTCCACCTATTAATGCTATGAATGACTAGCGCTCAAACAGCGTTTCTCTTACGAAAAACCAGTAATGTTAGCACAGTCTGTCGCGATGGTCAGTAGCATCGCAATTGTAAATAGGGTATGAAATGAATTGAAATGAAATGAAATTTATTCATTAAAAATAGGGTTATACGATCAGTGTATAACCCTATTATTATATATATATATATACATATATATACGATCGACGACGATACGTAGGAGAACATAAAAATAGGAACATAAAAATTATTCAAATAATAAATATCTATCATTATTATTTGAATAATTATATATATATATACAAAAAAAACTTTATACACTGATCGTATAACCCTATTTTTAATGAATAAATTTCATTTCATTTTATGTTTTTCATTCTTTTTTTGTATATAATATTCAAATAATAATGATAGATATTTATTATTTGAATAATTTTTATGTTCTCCTATTTTGCCGTTACTCGGCATGTGAATTTGGTCCGTAAAAATGATTAAAATTATAATTATAATATACAAAAAAAAGTAATAGAAGTTACACAATTCAATGTCAAATGCATGATCAAAATTAATATCAATAGGTTGTTATATCAAAATTAATTATTACAAAGATATCTTTGTAAATATTTATTGTTTATTTAATTATTTTATTAAAACATATTTTTTTGTAATTATTTGCAAGTTTATACTCTGGTTTTAACCATGTCTGGGCATTAATGTTCCTCTCTATTACATCAATATGGTACAAAAAATTATTCTGTTTACAGAAATGCCAAAAAAAAAAGAGTTATGTTTTTAGCATTCATTTATGTTTGTATGTATGTGAGTTTCTTTATTCCACCATAACTTTTAAATGTCTGAACAGATTAAGACGTATGGAATATCGTAAGAATCCTTACATCCCCCGAGTAATATAGGCTTCTTTTTTTTATATCCAATGTGGCGGCACTATGGCTATTGATCTCATACATAAACTCAAAGTCGCACAACGTGTAATGGAGAGAGCTATGCTCGGAGTTTCATTAAGTGATAAGATCCGTAATGAGGAAATCCGTAGAAGAACCAAGGTTATTGACATAGCTCTCAGAGTTCACAAGTTATAGTGGCAATGGGCAGGCCATATAGTTTGCAGAACCAACAACCACTGGGGAATAAAGGTTCTCGAATGGCGACCATGAACACGCAAGCGAAGTCTAGGGAGACCCCCCACACTATGGACCGACAACATAGTGGCCATCGCAGGAAGTCGATGGATGGATGTGGTACAAGATCGGTCGTCACGGCGCTCTTTGGGGGAGACCTATGTTCAGCAGTGAACTGCTAAAGGCTGCAATGATGATGATGATGG
The DNA here is from genome assembly GCA_946251855.1 of Alsophila aescularia. Taxonomy (NCBI): domain Eukaryota; kingdom Metazoa; phylum Arthropoda; class Insecta; order Lepidoptera; family Geometridae; genus Alsophila; species Alsophila aescularia. Next base: position 51,653,717 of record OX276383.1, on the reverse strand, counting down.
CTTTAATTAAAAAGGCGAAAAAAATTATTTATTCTTTTAATTTTACAATATGGGTATCAAATTGAAGGCCTTGATAAGCATTCCAACAGTATGTAATTTATTGGCATAAGTTTTTTTTGGCAGGCAGGCGTGTTTTTTTGTTGGTTATTTACTTTTGTGTCTATTACAGAAATTATTGCTACCGGCTCCAGTGAGTTCCAGAATTTACCAGGACCTTCACAAAATCCACCAACCTGTCAGCGCTCGGACAATAATCTTCTATTGTTTCTTAGAATATCTTCCTGAAAATATAATGTAATTTTTTTTTTTTTTTTGTAATTATGATAATCATCAATAATCATCCAACAATCACTAACTCGATTTTAAAATGTTTCAGGTTTGGACCGATCCAGAAGTAAGAAAGAGCCAAAACCTTCCAGAAAGCGATTAATTAAAAAACTGAAAGATTTGACACCAACTTGCCAAATTATTTACAAAGAATATAAAAAGGCAAAACAACAGGCAGACTTTTACCGAAGAGCCTCGAGAGCTCTAAAGTTTAGCAAGGAGAAGTCATTTGAAAAACTGACTGAAAACATGAATCCCTATGCCAAAAGGATAATGAAAATGCAGATTAATTTATGCACCAAAAAGAAGAAAGGCCGTCGATTTACTGCAGAAGAAAAACTGATTGTTTATCAGTGATGAAGCAAAGTCCAAAATATTACAGATTTTTACACAAAATCTTTATATTGCCTTCAAGGTCTACTTTGAATAAAATGGTTTCGAAAATGAATGTTCGAACAGGGATTAGTCCACAAGTATTTGAATTGATGAAGAAAGAAGTATGTATCTTTCACTACCCATGCACAAAAACATCAGACCGTTGCAACAGGTTCTTGTAGGGAGGGGTCTCATTGTATTGTGCACGGGCTATATCTTATAGATACATATTTTATTTTAAAATTAAAAAATAAACTAAGTATTATTTAAATTTGTTTCTAGGTTGCCACATGGGATGAGAAAAAGAAGAAGAGCTCTGTGGTTTTTGACGAAATGTCTTTAGAGTCTGCTTTGACTTATGATAAAAATAAAGACACCATTAATGGCTTTATGGAGCTAAATGAAAAAAGAAGGGAGTTTGCTGACCACGCCCTCGTCTTTATGCTGAGAGGAGCAGTATACAAGTGGCAACAACCAGTGGCTTTCTATTACAACCAAGGTGCTACCATAGGAATAGAGTTGAAAATTATACTGAAGGCTGTAATTTCTGCTGTGGTAGGATGCGGGCTAAAACCAATTGCGGTAATTTGTGACCAAGGTGCAGCCTTTCAATCAGCACTGAAAAGTCTGAAGACAGTTTGTATAATTTTTTAAACTTACCATTATTAACCCATCCATACACTTGATAGCATTGGCTGTATTTATAGTAATAATAAAGCCTTTTATTCAACTACAATTCAAAAATTTAGAAAACTTTATTCTTATATATCTTTCATGTCCATTTGCCAGTCTGCAAAAGTTGCACTTACCTCTTATAAATTAAAAAAACATAATCCCTCTATTATGAGTCATGTACTTTTTTCTTTCGTAACAATTTATTCTGTTTTTGTTTTTTCAGATGGCACAGTCACAATAGATAGGGTAAACTTAAGTGTAATTTATGACCCCTCACACCTTATTAAGGGTTTGAGAAATAACTTTTTAAATAAAAATATTAAACTGGATGGGAAGATTTCGAAATGGCAAGACATAGTCGACGTTTATGAAACGGACTGCAATCACACGGAAACCAGACTTCTGCATAAATTGAATGACCAACATGTCATACCTGAAAAGATAAAGAAGATGAAGGTGTGTTTCTTAGAATTTTAGTCTTAGGCTTTAAAGTTGGTTAAAAAAATCTTTTTAATTTTTGAATTTAAACTGTTGTATACATGATATTTATAATAGATTTTGTTATTAATAGTTGTCTTTTTATTGACAGGTCAAAAATTGTGTGAAAGTATTTAGTACAACAGTATCTGCGGCTTTGTCATATACAGCAAATTTTTGTAAGTAATAGTACGAAAATATTAGAAATAAAATTTTATATTTCCATTATTTTACCTTAGTGAGGCCAAAATTGCCTATTACTTTAACATAGTTATTATGTAACTAGCCATGCCTGAGGCTTTGCCCACATGGTCAAAATTTATGGGGTTTTTTGCGCAGTACCCTAATTATTTTTCAAAAATAGAAGTAGCCTATGTTACTCCTTGTAACATCAGTATCTTCCAGTGAAAGTCCCGTCAAAATCGGTCCAGCTGTTTCGGAGATTAGCGGGAATAAACAGACAGACAAAAAAAAGAAGCTGTTTTGTTATGAGTACTGTGTATACTTTCATATGTATTTAGTAAAAAGCTGTTATTTAGACCTTACAAACAGACACTTCAATGTTATTTATTATTATTATTTATATGTAATGTAACCACCCACACATTGGACTGACGACATTGTAGACATCGCAGGGAGTTGGTGTATGGAGGCGGCACAAGACCTTTCGTCGTGGCGCTCTTTGGGGGAGGCCTATGTGCAGCAGTGGACTTCTAAAGGCTGATATGATGATATGTAATGTAAGCTTCTTTTTTTTTCAGCTCACTATGCAGATGGCAGACCCGTTAGTGAAACATTAAAGAATACTGCAAAAATGGTCCTGTTTTTCGATAAACTGTTTGACAGCGTGAATGGGGCTTCAATATATTCGAAAAAAAGTAAGGGGAAGGTGCTCAGAACAGCGGTGGTGGAAAAATCACCTCACCACATGTTTTGGAGGGAAGCCATTATAAAGTTAGAGAAAATGAAGTATGTGGATTCAAAAGGAAAAGAAAAGTCTGTGCCCTCTATAGACAATTTTGTTGTTACATTGAAAAGTTATATGAGGCTGTGGCAGACTTTCAAAAACCAAGGTATCAAAATAATGAGGCCCAGGTATTTCAACTCGGACCCTATTGAAAACTTCTTTGGTCAAGTGAGGGCATATAATTACAGAAATAATGACCCAAACTGCCACAGCTTCAACTGCACATTCAAATCATTATTGTTAACCAGAATAATCAAATTCCATAATGAAACGTTTAATTGCGAGGATGATCCGGCCGATCAAGTAATAAATTTGCAGATATTATTTAATGAAAATGAAAATGTAGAGCCGGGTCATTCCAGAACAGAACAAGGCATTGAAATGATTGTTGAGCAGGCCCGACGAGAACGGTTAAATGTTCATTCGCGGGCCTACACTGCTGTACGGGTAGTGCGGAAAATTTGTAGTAAGTTAAATTGTGATTCCTGCAAAAAGAGCCTCACGAGTAGTGGTGAGAGCAATATTCACAACTGGATAAGTCATAGGGAATACACTACGGCAAAAAACCGCCTAAGCTACCCATCTGAAGGAGCAGTAAGGTGTTTTGGTACAGTCATTACTGCAACAAATGAATACTTGGAACACAATGCCCATCAAAATGGGGTTTTGTCAAATATAATAAATATAATTTTGTCCAAGTATTCATTTGATTTCATCAACTGTACCAAACACAGGACAATTCTTCTCAGTCATTTCATTGCATTAACTGTGAGGTTCACAATAATGAACTGGTGCAATATCATTAATAAAATATTAAAGGGCACGGACGTATTCCGACTACGAAATCGTGTTTTGCCTGCGATGCAAAAAAATGGCCTTGGAAAAATACAATAAGAAATTAAAAAATAAATCTTTCAATAAGTAATAATATATGGTTTTATTTCATCTGTCTCTACATCTCATAAATTAGTAGGATAGGTACTACGAGATAGGTACAATATATATAAGTAAATGCAGTATGTATGGGTATAGCTAAATCAAAGATTTTGAATTACGCTTACTGGTGTAAAACCTCTACGGGTTATATATGAGCGTCACTGGCTGTATGCGTCTCATTCTCTTGCCATTTAACATCATACAGAAAAAAAAAACAAAATGTCATGCAACATTAAAACTCACCACAGATAATTTTTGTTCTACAGTCAGCGGTCTGATACGTAGTATCTCTACCTAGTCTGTGGTGGTCATGTCAGACATGTCAAACAAAAATCAAAATTTCACAACGGATCAGAATATTTCCGTCCGTGTTTGTTGAGAAAGTTTAGCGTCTCCAATTTACGACCACTTCAGGACACTAGCATAAGGCGTGTTAAAAGTGCGAGACAACTCAAGTTAATATTAGGTACTTCGAGTTCGAGATCTCCAAGACTCCAGTCAAAAGAACCTAGATGGTGGTTGTATATAATGCAACCAGGGAAACTCACCAAGAACTCCGATCTGTGCTTATTTACTGACACCTAATGAAATAGATCACATGCGCCTCTTTTAGCAGGTGAGTTATTTTAGAACTAACATCTCTTATATGATAAATAACAATGGTCAGGGCGGTCGCACTCGGCAACAAGTACAAATATCATACCTAAACTTCGGGGCCGCAATAGTAGGGTTCACACATATCACTCCGCGCACATATCACTCCGCGCCGCCGAATCGTGCGGTCGCCTGCTGCCTTCTGTGTCTCCGGTCCACAAGCTGCACCCGCAGCTGTCTCCGGGCCAGTCTGCGCCCGCTTCCCCGCATAGGCACTCGTGTCTAGCGGGGCGCTATCATCACACCCGACGGTTTAGCGAGGCAATCGTTCCTTACGGAGCGCTCTTTGTCTCGGTAAGCCAGACGGTACCCGACGGCTTGCTGGGGCAAACGTTCTTTTAAGAACGGTGTCTCGGCAGTCGGAGGAGTCATCTCGGTGGCAAAAACTATTTATTCATTCCTTTGGACGGAACTATAAATTCACTTTGGACTCTTCTAGTCGTAAATTAAATCCACAGTTTCGTGGTCCAACCTGAGGAACGGTTGGGCGCTGACCCAAGGCGCTTGTTTTCACTCCTCTTCCAGGGGGGAAACAAGAATTTGGCTGGGCGTGGGTAGTCATTCTCCTTGTGTAGAGCACTAGAGAGCACCCACGTATCTCCCACCTCCCACCCACCCTTACCCTACCTCCTTCCCCTAGCGATTTGTTTGGGCTGGTGCATCCGGCTTGCCGGACACCTTCCCTCGGTCGCTAGGAAAGCACACATCCCTCTGCACAATAAGATCGGCAGAGGTTACACTAGGGACGCACTATAGGGACACCCCCTCTGTCTAACCCGACAGAGGGGACCAGGCTTAACACAGTCACTTCCCGGTTTACCCCCGGGTCGTAGTCCCCCTAGCACCCACCATGGGTGACCGCGACGCCCTTCTGGCCGCTTGCGGAGACTTTTTCTCCCGGGCGCTGACAGACAACCCCGATTTCATCACCGAGTAAGCGTTCAACCTCGGTTATACCCAACCCGCGGAAGTACAAAAATTGTACGCAATCGCTAAAACTGCCCCGACTAAAACCGCGCCCATCGTACCTGCTCGCCCCAGCTCGCCGAAGGGGAACAAAGCCCCCAAACCCGCACCCGTTGCTACAACCTCCCGCGATGCCACCGCGCTACGCACCCCCCGCGAACCCCGCGACTCCCGCGACCCCCGCGATCCCCGCCTCCGTAACCGCGCCGCATCCGTGGACACCAGGTCCAAGCCCTCCCGCGAACGTTCGCGCTCCGTAGTCCGTACCAGTCAACCGGTAAAATCGACTCCCCCCGCGAGTCTCCCAAAAAGCCAAGCCTCCACTAGCTCGATGGAGGTCGACCCTACCGTACGTTCGAAGCGCCCCCGCGAGGACGCACCCTCCAGCCCTCAGGCTAACCCCGCGAAGGCCGCGTGCCTAACATCTCAGCCCGCTCCCCCAACCAGAGCTCCCCTTCAGGGAGCTCCCGGGTGGGTGTCCACTAAACCCCCGCCCCCGTTCTTCATTAAGGACAAGGCCAAGTGGGACAAGGTTTCACGGATCCTTTCCGCCAAAAGGATCAATTTTACATCCGCGTCCAACACCGCGCAAGGGATTAAAGTCCAAGTTCCGACTTCGGACGACCATCGTCGATTCACAAAGATCCTCGACGATGAGCACATATATTTCTTTACTTATGTGCTCGAGGAGGAGAAGATGCTCCGCGTAGTCATTCGCGGTATTCCTAGCGAGGTCGAGACCGGTCTCGTCCTCGAGGACCTTAAGTCCCAGGGATACCCCGTCCATGCAGTGCACAGAATGCACAATTACAACCGAGTCCCACTTGACCTAGTCATAGTCATCTCGGACAAGAGCCCCGAGGGTAAGGCCATCTTCAATCTGAAGAAGGTCGTCAACCTCTCGGGACTCTCGGTCGAGACCCCCGATAAGAAAGGCACTCTCTCTCAGTGCCACAAGTGCCAGCTCTATGGCCACGCTGCGCGGTCTTGCCACTGCAAACCGCGCTGCGTGAAATGCCTGGGCGACCACGGCACGAGCGAGTGCACACGCACCCGCGATACCCCCGAACCACCAGCTTGCGTCCTTTGCCAGTCAGTAGGTCATACTGCTAACTACAAAGGATGTCCGAAAGCTCCTAGGAGCGTTAAAGGACGAGGCCGTCGTCTCTTAACGCGCCCTCCCCTTCCCACTAACTCACGCTGGCAACGATACACCCCTAAGGTGAATTTAGCCCCCCCGATGCCCAACTACGACAATTACAACTACAACCCGGCTCCCCCACCCAAGGCGAACGCCTGGGCCAAGGCGCAGTCTGCGCCTCAACCCCTCCTCAGACCGCGAGACCCCTATCCCCCCGTCGGACCTTATCGGCCTCCTCAGGCACGTGCTCTTTTGCCGACCCCAGGGCCCGCGCCCCGTCCCCAACAACAGCAGCCAGAAGGACAACAGGACAATCTGTCCCTAGTCCTTGAATATATCAATATAGACATGAGCGAAGTTGACGAGCTCGCGTCGAAACTCCGCTCCTGTAAAAATAGCATTCAAATCATCCGAGCACTTTCCGAGCACAAAGCGCTTATGGATTCACTCCGCAACGTCAAATAATAACCTTTCTAATGGCTAATGAAACGTATATAAAACCCCGTAGCATCACGCTAGCATGGTTTAATGCTAGCGGCCTCTCAGACCAACGCGATCAAGTCCACGAATTCTGTAAGACCTACCAGACAGACTTTATGCTAGTGCAAGAGACCTTTCTTAAACCGAGTAAGCGCAATCCCGGGATTGCGAACTACCGGGTCATTCGAAACGACAGAGTCACCTCCAATCTCGGAGGTACTCTTATTTACTATAAGAGGTCTCTTCACTGCGTCCCGTTAATAACCCCTCCGCTGATCAACTTAGAAGCCTCAGTTTGCCGACTAGCAATGACCGATCATCAATCGGTCGTTATAGGTTCGTGTTACCTCTCCCCCTCTAAAGAATTACTCAGGAGCGACCTCGAGGCGCTCCTCTCCCTAGGTAGCTCGGTCATCCTGGCGGGTGACTTCAATTCCAAGCACGTCATGTGGGGGTGTGTAACCACCAACCCTAAGGGTACGACACTCTACGACCTAGTCGACCCGCTTGGAATCGAAGTCATCCCACCGCTGGAACCGACTCATTATCCGTTTAATGTCAACTGCAGACCTGACATACTAGACATACCACTACTAAAGAACGTTTCCCTTAAGTTCCGCTCGATTCAAGTATATCAGGAATTAGATTCAGACCACCGTCCCGTAGTCATGCGCCTCGGCCCAGAGCCAGTCAACCGACTCTCCCCTACTCCGACCAAGACGATAGTGGACTGGAAGCGTTTGGGGGAAGCCCTCAAACCTATCAGTTCACCCGAACTCGACCTCATCCCCGACGACATTGTCACGACCGACGACGTAACTCGCTCGATCGATGCCCTCACCAGCCACCTCACCACCGTCGTAGGTGAGTGCTCCAGGCAGGTGCCAGCGGTGGATGACCGCCTCTGGAACCTGCCTGCGAGCGTGAGGCGGCTGATGACGGCAAGGAACGCAGCAATCAGACACCACGACGCGGAACCCACCCCGACTACCAAATCCATTATGCAAGGCCTTCATCGCGCGGTAAAGAAGCTCATAAAGGATTTGCGTAACAATCGATGGGACGAACAGTTGACTGACATTTCGCCATCTCACCTAGCGTATTGGAAGGTGGCGAAAAAGTTCAAGTCAGACACCCAAACAGCTTTTCCCCCCCTCGAAAGGGTCGACCTCCCTCCGGCATTCGAAGACGACGAAAAGGCCGAGTGCTTGGCCGAGAGCCTCGAAGCCCAATGCTCCCTCACCGACGATCACGTCGATCATGTCCACATCGCCGCGGTGGACCGCGAAATCGAACATAGAAACGCCCAACCTCCGACTGACCCACCCCTCGAGCCCGTGAAAGCGGCCGAGGTCGAGTCGATAATCAAGGGTCTCAAGGTACGGAAGGCCCCTGGTGCTGACGGTATCAGCAACAGGGTGCTCAAACACCTCTCTGTCCCATTAGTTTACCTCTTAGTCAGCATCTTCAATGCCGCTATGAGCAATCACTCGTTCCCCGACGCCTGGAAGAGTGCCGACGTCATCGGCATTCACAAACCAGGCAAGAAATCTACCTTGCCCACTAGCTACCGTCCAATCAGTCTCCTCAGCTCTCTGGGGAAGATCTACGAGCGACTCATTCTGAGACGACTCTGGTTCACTGTAAACTCAAAGAAACTCCTCCCCGACGAGCAGTTTGGCTTTAGAGCCAAACACTCTTGCCCCCAACAGGTGCACCGCATCACGGAGCACATTCTCGCTAGCTTCAACAGATATCCGAAACCCCAAACCACGATAGCCGTCTTCCTAGACGTGGCTAAGGCTTTTGACAAAGTCTGGCACGCCGGGCTGATATACAAGTTATACCAGCTCGGGTTGCCAGACCGTCTTGTGCTCATAGTACAAAACTACCTCAAAGGCCGCAGCTTTCGCTATCGTGTCGAGGGAGTCAAATCAAATCCTCACCCCATCAGAGCCGGAGTCCCTCAGGGCTCCGCGGTCTCCCCGCTTCTGTTCTCACTGTTCACAAGCGATTTTCCGCGCCCCCCAAACGTAGAGATCTCCCTCTTCGCCGACGATACCGCGATTTACGCGACCGGATGGAAGCCAACCCATCTTCGGAAACGCATCCAAAAGGCGCTCGTCGCCCTCGGAGAGTGGTTCCGAAGATGGCGCATCTTGGTGAACCCTGAGAAGAGCGCAGCAATGCGCTTTACTGAGGACATCAAGCGGAACCTTCCATCCGGTCGTCTTACGATGTTCGATCAACCCATCCCGTGGACTAAACAAACCAAATACCTAGGAGTTACCCTTGATTATCGACTGAGATTCGACAAACACGTCAAAGTAGTCCGTAACAGGGCGTCCTTCTTCCAAGGCCGCCTCTACCATCTCTTAGGCAAGCGGAGTAAAATGTCCCTTAGGAATAAGGTGACGCTTTACAAAGCCTGCATCCGCCCCGTCATGACTTACGCGTCTATAGCATTCGCGCACGCCGATCCGGAAATCCTGGAGCCGCTCCAGGTAGTCCAAAATAAATTCCTTCGAAATGCAGTCGGCGCTCCCTGGTATCAGAGGAACGCCGACCTGCACCGCGATGTCGAGCTTCCCTCGATCAGTCAATTCATGAAAGATGCCTCTCGCCGCTACTTTGATGCGGCGCCCCACCACCCCAACCCGCTCGTAGTAAAAGCCTCCGACTATACGACAGACAGTATCGCCCTCCGTAGACGTCCCCGCGATGTCCTGGACGATCCGGACGACGCCATCGCAGTCAAAGTACTGGCAGCGATGGCCTCGTCCAATTCGACCACCTCTGGCAACCCGCCAGGGGGTATCAACACACTTAGACACAGACACCGACCTCGCCGGCGAGGTCGAAGGTCCCATAACACATAGTCAGATATTATTCGCTTTCGAGTTTCTTGCCGATTCTTCTCGAAGGTGTATTACGAATCGGCGGTCAGTTATAATAATCAATGAAAGGGCACCTAGCCATTGTTCAGGGCCCCCTCGATCACTACTTAACGGTAGCGATCCAGGGGTGTTTAGTTCGTTACCCCCGTAATCAGACGGCCGTCCAAGCCGAGGGCCGTACCCCCTGGGTACCCTCGTGCGGGTCGTCTAAATTTTAACTTTGGCGTGCGCCTTCTGCGTCACGCATTGCGGCGGAGTGCTTGTAAGCGCCCGCCCCACCGTCCGGTTCAAGCTGTAGAGGCCAATAAGGCCAACAGCATTAGTCATTCCTAAAAAAAAAAAAAAAAGTAGGGTTCATTCAGTAGTGTCAAGCGTGCGCTCGATGAGTCGCGCGCCGTGTGCTTACGATAAAGTACCTACTTACGTAAAGTTTTTGGCAGATTTTATTCTTTTCTTAATTATGAATATGAAGGAGAAACCTAGAATGTACTGCATAGGATTCGGTCTGACAAATCTCGTAAAATACCTACATATCGACATTTTATTACATAGGTAGCCATTTCTTTTTCATTCATTATTAAGCATCGAAGTCAGACAGGCACCTTTTATTCATCAAAGTGTAACCTATTATGATATAATGAAATAATGAGGTACTAGGTCTATTCTGTTAAGAATGTCATTATATGTAGTTAATAGAACTATCAACATTCATAACAATAAGTAACAAAATAATTCATTTTTACATAATTGTTTATTCGGTTACAATATCTAAGTCATATCACAGAATAATTACTAGTACAAGTACCTAGTCATATCTTGATACAACCCTGCCGAGCGTAAAAGTGACAGAGCGATTCTGAAACGGTTAGAGCAATGGAAGCTCTCGCGCTATGTGATTTGGTACATGCTAGCCTGCACGCAATGGGTGAGCGCCTTCTAGGTAAATATAATTGAAATCTCGCAGCGCTGTGAGAGTTAAATTGCACTTTATTGTGTTGTAGCGAGAGTTGCTCTGTATTTAAATGACTCCACTCAGTCATCCTTCTGCACCTATACTATTATTTATTCTGTGCAATGGTAGCGAGACAATAGTAATAATATGAAGTGTAGACATATTTTACAACAAAAACTGCATGTATTTTTTTCAGGGTATGAAGTAAATGAACATAATCCAATCAATTGTGCAGCTCGCAGCAACTACAGATGCATGGATGCTAGTGCTATACATGTTTTTTCAAATACAAGCAAGTGTGTATGTAAGTACTTACTCCAAAGAACAAGATGTCTAAAAACCATAAAAATAATATAATCATATATTAAAAGGTCCCTTGTTAAACTATCAAATAAAAACTAATCCATCACCAACCAAAAAATGAACCATCTTGCCCAGTTTCTACAGATGGTTGCTAAGAAATTACACAAGTCTTATGCTAAAAAAACCTATTCATCAAATTTCATGTGTAGGAAGTTTCCATAACCATGATGCACCAGGTATAAAAACAGAGGTAAATGAAATTGTATGGAAGATTTATGAACAAATTCCATAGTAAGGGTCTTGATATAGAGAGAGCCCGGGGCGCGCGGCCAGGTTGATAGAAGATAAAATGTATGGCGGCTGGCCGCGCGCCTGAGGCACTATCTATATCATGTCCTTAGAGGTGCCATACATTTTAATCTTTACACTCATTGAAAGTGAATGTTTGTTTCAGGAATTGAGCCTGCTAACTGAAGTAGTAGAGAGACCAAAGATGTTGAATTATGCTCACTGGCATAAAGGGAGTCCAAAGACTTCAGCAGATGAAAATATCAAACTCAAAAGCAAAAAAGTATGAACTTCAATTTATGACTGGACATAATGTTTATCTCATGTGAACATGTTTATCTTAATTAAACGGCTAACATAATGCATAAGTATGATGCCCTCTCCAGCTAGGTGGAGCAACCATATCTAAGATGGTTGGAAAGGTCTATGTTCTGCAGTGAACTGATAATGATGATTTTAATTAATCATGCATAACTAACATTTTTTATATTTTTCAGCTTCAGCAGTGAAGCTTTGGATTTGGATAAATTGGTGAAACATTTGATAAAGAAAAATTTGGATGATGAGCCTCACAAAGACTCGCAGAACCCCAATATCTTGCAGCAAATAGGAAGCTATTTGAAAATATAAGATTTTAACTAAGATCACCCAACTTGAATAAATAGCACAACGAATAAATTCTTTCACTTCACTTTAGGCAGTTTTGCATTTTATTAGTTTCTTAGGTTATGAATATTGTGTTCATGTAATTGTGATTGTTTTCAGCGTAACTCCGCCTCATTGACTTTGTACAAGGTGCTAATTTCTCATCTTAACTACCTAATATTAATAAACTATGTAATGTTTATTCAAAGAATTATGTACTTATATTTTTAACAATTTTGGTTTTGTGCCATTTTGTGTTTATGAAAATTGGGAACCTAATATTGCAAGTTGACTTGAGAAATTATCACCTGCCTGCTAGTTAATTGGGCCGGTCCCAAGCCCGGAAAAAGGAAGAGAGTTGGTAATCTAGAAATATAGGCTGAAACCTACTCGTATGAAAAGTTACATATTGCAAGTTGACTTGAGAAATTATCACCTGCCTGCTAGTTAATTGAGCCGGTCCCAAGCCCGGAAAAAGGAAGAGAGTTGGTAATCTAGAAATATAGGCTGAAACCTACTCGTATGAAAAGTTACATATTGCAAGTTGACTTGAGAAATTATCACCTGCCTGCTAGTTAATTGAGCCGGTCCCAAGCCCGGAAAAAGGAAGAGAGTTGGTAATCTAGAAATATAGGCTGAAACCTACTCGTATGAAAAGTTACATATTGCAAGTTGACTTGAGAAATTATCACCTGCCTGCTAGTTAATTGAGCCGGTACCAAGCCCGGAAAAAGGAAGATAGTTGGTAATCTAGAAATATAGGCTGAAACCTACTCGTATGAAAAGTTACATATTGCAAGTTGACTTGAGAAATTATCACCTACCTGCTAGTTAATTGAGCCGGTCCCAAGCCCGGAAAAAGGAAGAGAGTTGGTAATCTAGAAATATAGGCTGAAACCTCGTATGAAAAGTTACATGTTCACTTTTAATAATTTATAAACACATGTATAATAATATTTTGTAATGTATTCCTTTAATATAGCTTTTTGTTAAAAAATAATAAAAACTTAATACAAGGAAAATGTGTATTTATTTACAATATATCTATGGGGGTGGCAAGGCCACTGACATCCCGCTTGGGGTGTACTATGCATTTCCCCTTGCCAGCATCTACCCAAGCCACCCAAGCTCCTTTATGTACCGGAACATGGCTTAGGTTGCTGCACAGCTGTTCCAGTGATGTCGCTGTAGATGGTGTTCAAATATAGGGTTCGCTTTTTTTTTGTTTGTTTTGTTCGCTATGCATTTGTTTGACCACAATCTCACCTGATGGAAAGCGATGATGTGGTCAAAGTTGTAGCACACTTGCCTAGTAGTTACCTATTCACTTTTGACTTGAACACACCAGGATTATATTTTACTGGAAACACTGATGAGGGCAGGGCAGTCCACTCCTTTGCAGTATTTCAACCATAAAAGGGTGGCACTTTGCCAATTGTCTAGTCGTATGGTGATGGAAAGGTAATGGGAGAATCAGATTGTGCAGTTCTTGTGCGCACTCCATAGTGAAATCTGTAGAATACCGACAGGCTTGCAACCTCACGTCGATGCGCCAGACTTTGAAGCTTACTCTTTACTAGTGTCATCCCCAATGAGCCTGTTAGCACGTCTCTCAATTGAATCCAAAGACTCGAGCTGATACTTGGCAGAACTCCTTACAAAATAGGACTTGTGCTTGATAAAGATTCAAAAGCTGTCCGGTGTGAAGTACCACCTAACCTTAGACAGAATACCAAGTTTCTTTGCAGCTACCTTGGCTTTGGATTCAATATAAGGCCCAAAATTCAGGTTTGATGTGAGTTTGACACCCAAAAGCTCTAGATCGTCGCCTATTGGTATTGTTACACTATGGAAAGACAGGTATCAGTTTAGAGGACTCTTTTTAGCAAAAAACAAACACCTGCATTTTAGTAGCATTAAACTTAACCAGGTTAGCATCGCCCCATAGGACACAGCTTCTAAGGCTAAATTCAAACAGTCCACCATAGCCACTCTCTGAAGCTGGACAGCGTCGCAGCTGGCTTGAGCACTGAAAGTGTATCTCTCAACTACAGTACTGTCATCTTCATAACCAAAGGTACCGGGCTATAGAAGGTCATTAAAAACTAGATGAGCCTGTGAATCCCCTTTTCCCAATTGTAGTAGTCCATAATCCTCCAGTTTTTAGTCTTATTTCTTCCGTGGCTGCACAAAGCAAAAGTGCATGCTCCACAGTCTCATCTTCCTGCATAATACATCCACAGTACTACGGTCTGTAGTTCCAGTTTTAAGCAGGTGGTAGTTTAGGTTGCAGTGACCCATGATAAGACGAAGGTCTTGCCTAGTCATCCATAGCAGATTGTTAGTGATTTTCCTGTTAACTTTTCGACAGCCCCGCTTCGATGTCATACGGCGCGAGCTTGCGATGGTCGGGCTTAAAAGCCCAAATGGCCCGCGAGGAGTTAAGGGAAGGAAATATAACTTTGCATTTCTGCAATCTGTTTTTTTGTTCCACCAATTCTTATGCTGACATACTTTGCAAGTCAGCATGTTGCCAGTAGGTAGAAGGTTCTGAAAAAAAACAGTACTTACTGCACATAAAATCCTTGAAAACTTAGGAACTATTTAAGCACCTATAAGTGACACATGTAATACAATATAAAAGAAAAATCTGTTTAAAACTGTATGTAATACCATTTTAAAATTAAAAGATTATATAAATCCCAATTACTCTTTAATAATCTCAAACAAATTATTGACTAACTAGAGGAAAATATTATGTGGTCCAATGATACTCAGAATGACTGTAGTTCAGATGAATAAGTTAGGTAATTTCTGTCTCTAGTACCACAATCTATTTGGATACTTTGAAGATAAACGGCATATTATTTACCTGTTTTTATGTACATCTAAAAGTATCTGATTAAAGAACCCGTTTTACTAAGACCTAAAACTATTATTCTAATAACCATGTACATAATGGTTTCAAACTAAAAACAGTCCTTTTAGTGCTAAAGCTATAATTCTAATAAATATGTACAAACATAATGGTTTGAAACTAAAAACAGTCCTTTTATTGTTTTTGTTTTGACTTTTCTAGAGACTATAGAATCTGTAATACTGAACAATGAACGGGGAAATTCATAAGACATCTGTGGTTTTAGGGTACTGGAACGTGCAAACGAGGCTTTGACTGTTACATTTTATTTTAGTCTGTGATGTACACGTAATATTGGCTGTACATTATCGCCCGTGCAAAAAGTGTCCGGCCCGTATTACACAGCCAATAATGCACACCCTGTTATTACATGTACATATTTTGGTTTCGTAATCCTGGCTGCGTATTATCGCCTGTACAAAATCAGTACGGGGTGATATTAATTACAGAACTTGGCTACAATCGGATTATCACTTTTTCCATAGCAATTTCGACTCTATCGCAATGCATTAGTGGTTGCGATATTGAGAATTCAATTGAAGCCAAGTTATGTAATCGGGCTGCTGGTCTGGTTATTAATTGTCGTTTTTTGTCACTTCTTATCTCTTAAAAATATTGCTCGATACCGAGTAGTATCGATACTTTTGATTCGATACTTGAAATCGAGTAGGTATCGATACTTGGAATCGAGTAGGTATCGATACTTTTAAAAATTTGCGTATCCCTAGGAGGAACTATAGCAAAGAGTCTAGCAAGGAACTATAAGGATAAGGCACGCAGTGTGACCAGATCAGTGTGACCAGATTAAATTTTGCGAAAATACCGATGCACCTCAAAAAATGCTGAAATATACTGACCTACACAAGGCAAATATATCAATAAAAATACTGATTTTCTGAGCATGTTTAATTAAATAATCATCACATCATCATCATCATACATGTTGTATTTGTTGTATCTTTTTGAGTTGTATTTTAACATTATTTTCGAAACATTAAAATTAACACACCCTCCTTCATCTTTACCACCTTGTTTTTTTTACCACGCTTTGTTATTAAAATTGCTGATACATTTTTGTTCATAAATATGTTTCGTTGGTCCGTTTTTATTAAAGTTATCTGTGAAAACCAGCAAATTTGGAATTTAATCTATATTTGCTGCTTTTTACAGAACCTATTCTAAAAAACGATTTTTTTTGTAATATACCCTGAGAGTTTAGGCTGGATAGCTAATCAGGAAGTGCTTGTTGTTGCAAGATTCCAGCCGGAACAACAGACAAACAAGAAAGTGACTTAATAATAACGTGGTAAAATATGCACTCGCATGCAACATTCGATACCGGTAGGGAGAAGGAGTTAGTTACCTTTGGCCAGAGGCACATTAGAACTTTTGTATTTTTTGGGAGCACAGCAGCCCGATTCCATAACTTGGCTTCAATCGAATTCTCAGTCTCGCAACCACCACTAATGCCTTGCGATAGAGTCGAAATTGCTATGAAAAAAGTGATAATCCGATTGTAACCAAATTCTTTATTCGGGCTGCGGGGCCCCGACCACAGAACTTGGCTTCCAAATCGCTATCACTAATGTCTTGGGATAGAGTCGAAATTGCTATGAAGAAAGTGATAATCCGTTTGTAACCAAGTTCTGTAATACGGCCACTGATGATCGAGCGATAATCGCACGGATGATTCGAGCGTAGTAAGTGAACGCAGCCCTAGACTTTGACTTGCCATTACAAGTCAAGAAACATGATATTGACAGTTGACACAAACATCAGACCGATTCCATAACTTGCCTTCAATCGAATTCTCAGTATCGCACCCACTAATGCCTTGCGATAGAGTCGAATTTGCTATGAAAAAAGTGATAATCCGATTGTAGCCAATTTATGGAATTGGGCCACATGACTTATTACCGTAGAGTAACAGTGGCCCAATTACAGAACTTGGTTACAATCGGATTATCACTTTTTTCATAGCAATTTCGATTCTATCGCAAGGCATTAGTGGTTGCGATATTGAGAATTCGATTGAAGCCAAGTTATGTGGTCGGGCCCCGGATATTAGTTACTGTCGTTGCTTATTACAGAAAAAAGGTACCTACATGAGACAGAGACGAAGATAGGGAAAATTCCGGCAGCGTAAATACTCTAAGGGAAAATTAGAGGACATGAGATGGCATTTAGGGATGCACCAAGGAATTTATATACTAACGTAATCGGAAGGATCACTGGTACAAGAAACGCGGTCCGAGAGAGACTAAATACTAAGGAGCTGTGTCTCGTTCTAAAAGGGTAACCACAATTTATGAACTAAAGAATCGCTATGAACCGCTTAGTTAGGTAGGCAAGTAAGTACTTATGCGTGATAAATATATTGTTTCAAGATTATATTGTAGGTACCTAGACCAATTCAATTACCTATCCTAGTGTAACAGACTAGGCTTTTGAATAAGAATTATTTTTAATCTGTTACTGCCTGCCGAGAATACAAAACAATATATTTAGATATGTTGCTGCTGTTTCACTGTGCAGGGAAACAGTTGTCCCATATTAGATATTAGCACAAATGTTTTGCAACAATTCCTTACACCAAATATTTTATTTACACAAACCTTTGTTTCTTTCGTATTTATTGTTCAATACTTTAACTAACACGCCCTATGTACTATTATTTCTTTCACGGCCTGTATGACTGGTAGATAAAGCTGTTTAGCATTAAGTCCTTCCTTGTACCTACACTATTTTAGTGCAAAACAATTAAATAAATTAACATACCCTATTATAACAACAATTCTTTACACTTTCTCCATAAACTATAATGCATTGTATTCCCTTTGCTACGAGTATAATTTTTTGTTTAGAGGTTTTATATTGACGTACCATTTTGTCTATAGCACAGTCTATATTATTATTCTGTTTATCGCAAGGAGGTTGAATTACGCTTACTGTTAAAAGATTTAACGCCAGTAAGCTTAATTCAACCTCCTTTGGTTTAAAAAAGTGTGTTGGAAGTATACTGTGTTGTCAATTTTGACGTGCAAACCGGAAATGTCATTGTATTATATTATTTTTTTCACCCGTTGGTCAGGCAACAAGGCCGGGTTAAACATTGTAGGAAGGAAATGAAGTTACAATTTCATGATTTTTTAAATTGATTTGTTAACCTGGGGTTTTCTAGCTTACAGGCAATGTTGAAAAAACGTAGAAAAATAATTACTTAAGTTCTGTAGAAATGATATGTCAAGACACTGCAAGATTTATTGCATACAATTTCGCCTATGTTCGAAGAACGATGGCAAAATTGACATATTTACAGTGATGCTTCGAAACATTCCAAAAGTGATTGTGTTGAATTCCATCAACAGTACAATATAGTCAAAAAAATAAAATTTTCTTTGCAAACCTCAACTTTCACAGCCGAGTGCTACGGAATATACAACCCATAGAATACATCGTTATAATGAAACTTAAATATTCCATAATTTTCTCTGTCTCCATGAGTGCATTACAAGCCCTTTCTAAATTTCCCTTCAAAAGGAATACTTACTGTCATTTCTTGAGAAAAACTTTTCAACTGCGTGAGTGAGGTATATTCGATTTTGTTTGCCTGGATTCCGAGCCATTCTGGAATTAAGGCAACGAAAAAGCAGATCAACTCGCTAACAAGGCGATAGAGTGTGGAGACTTGTTTCCTTTCAAACATTATACCTAAGACCTCACTGCTCTTCCTAAACTTCATTTCCAACAATCTTGAACTGAAGCATGGAAGAGTAGCGCCCGCTTTAAAGAAAATATTATTGTATCATACAACTCGAAATTCAAGGGAAGCCTTGGATCTACAAGGATCTTACAAGGTAAGACATAGCAAGAGAGCCATCCATGCTTATACGTATGCTTTTGGGTCACACATGCAGTCCGGCACATCTTGCTCAAATTTGAATAAGTGACTCTCCAAAATGTGAATGTGGAGAACGTGTTATTAACCACATCATAATTATTTAACCTGTGGACGAATGCGTTTTTGTCGTATAGACATTTCTTACTGTCGTTGGTTTTTGGAGTTATGGGGCTATTTTTTTTTAATAATTCGGTCACACGCGCAAACGCACGTACCTACTTTTTGTGGCAGACTGAAGTAAGGGAGGGGCACTTTCGTATTATAAGGTATTATTTTGTTCACGTGAATAACATTTCACACAATTGCACTGCGGCATCTATCCTACTTGGGCGTATATCCCGGAATCAACCTCCTTTGGTTTAAAAACCAGGGTGGGAAGTAAGCGTAATTCAACCTCCATGGGTTTAAAAAACGTGATGGGGCTGTGTCAAGGCGCACAGGTGGGGCGTGCTGCGCCGGCGCACGCTGCACAAGGCCGTGCTGCACGAGTGGCTGGTGCACAGGTGAGCCGTTGCTGTGGGCGGCGTTGGCCCTGGCGGTGCTGGAGGAGGCGCGCGTGATCTATCGAAGAAGAACATAGGATGCATTATTTTATTCGATAAACTGTAGTTTTTGCGGGCGAAAGCTAGTATTACATAATTATATACAATTTGAGCGGCTCCAAATCAACTTATTTACGGTTTAATAAAGAAAACTATACGTAAAGTTGGGCGAAAATAACAAAGCTGTACCTAGTAAATGTTAATACCTAACTATACAATGTTATCTCAAAGTTCAGTTTAAAATATCGCAACTGGATAAATTGCAATTTCAGCAGCTTGCATTTTGATTTCATGTAGTAGTGTTGCAAACCAAAACTATAAACTGACTTTGTGCACACGGCCGGTTTTCTTGTCGTCATAACCGCCAAGCGTTAATGCGCACCATTTTACACCGAAATTACAATGCATAAAGTTCAGCTTTGCTTAACGCAAAATGAAGTAGCAAAAAACACAAGAAATTCTTTCTAAAAAAAGTTACGTAATTTAGTTACCAAAGAATGTTAACACATATAACTTAAGTCTAAATTAATAACTATTGGCTCTGTGAGCTGTAGACCGGCGAGTTTGTCTTTACATGGCTTAATAACTATTGGCTCTGTGAGCTGTAGACCGGCGAGTTTGTCTTTACATGGCTTAATAACTATTGGCTCTGTGAGCTGTAGACCGTCGAGTTTGTCTTTACATGGCTTAATAACTATTGGCTCTGTGAGACGGGCGAGTTTGTCTTTACATGGCTTAATAATTATTGGCTCTGTGAGCTGTAGACCGGCGAGTTTGCCATAGTCACCACTCTTGGCAGGCGGAATGGTGACCGCAGTGTAGCAAATATGTGCTCTGAGGACGCTGCTGCCATCTTCTGGTGTGTAATCCCTTAGTCGCCTCTTACGACATCCACGGGAGGATTGGAGGGGTTCTATTCTAAGCCGAGACCGCCATGGCACGGACCGCACGGTAGATATTTAGAAAGATAAAATTAGTAGGTACTCTATTTGGACAAATATAACCTATCAACAAATTCTTACACAAAAAAAAACATCAATTCCTTACACTAAGTACTTTATTTACACAAACATAACCTAACAACAATGCCTTACAAGTACTTCCTCCATAAACTATTGTATTCTCTTTGCTATAATGTTGTGTTTATAGGTTTTATATTCACGTACTATTTTGTCTATAGTATTATTCTGTTTAACGCAAGGAGGTTGAATTACCTACGCTTACTGTTATTTCAGGTTCACCGCCAGTAAGTGTCCTTTGGCTTAAAAAAACAGGTAGGTAGGAAGTAAGTGTAGTTCAACCTCCTTTGGTTTAAAAACCCGGTCAGGGCTGTGTCGGGGCGCACGGCCGTTTGCTTGTCGTGAAACTTCTACGCCACGTACAAATCGCGAGTTTACCGAATTAAAGATTACAAAAACATAAGTTTGGCTGATTTTGCTCTCTGCGTCCTGTTACTACAAACAAACAAACATACAAAAAACAAATCTTATCTCATTAAAATAGTTAAGGTTTATAGTCAGAGCAGACTTACGCCCCGGCAATGGATCGGCACCGGAACACCTCTCTTACGGCTGATTGACGACTAGGCATCCACCCGGCTACGGTGGGGCGACCCCTCCCTTAGGGTCAGAGCAGACTTAACGCCCCGGAATTGGATCGGCACCGAAACGCCTCTCTTACGGCTGGTTGACGGCTAGGCGTCCACCCGGCTACGGCGAGGCGACGCC
Organism: Alsophila aescularia; assembly: GCA_946251855.1. Classification (NCBI taxonomy): domain Eukaryota; kingdom Metazoa; phylum Arthropoda; class Insecta; order Lepidoptera; family Geometridae; genus Alsophila; species Alsophila aescularia. Next base: position 51,632,547 of record OX276383.1, on the reverse strand, counting down.
TCCCTTACGGCAAGGCGGCCTGGTCGACGTCTAGACATGGTGTATTCCCAGTAGTCCCGCTATGGTTGTTCAGTATTTTTATTTGTAGTTTTTTCCCAGAGTTTCCATTAACTGGACTACTGGGATTTTAATTCCCTAAAGTCCCATGTATCTCATAAATGATGCAAAGAAGAACAAACGTGTAAATTGGTAAAAATAGGTAAATTTATATATTATACCCTCTTTTAATTATACTCATTTCTTTTGTGTTATTTTATTTATGCCTTTATATATTTTATTTGAACTTATGGCCGATACGTAATTCAACCTCCATGGGTTTAAAAAACGTGATGGGGCTGTGTCAAGGCGCACAGCCGTTTGTTTGTCGTAAAACGTCTACACCACGTATAAATCGCGAGTTATACCAAATTAAAGATCACAAAAACATCAATTTGTCTGATTTTGCTCTGTGCGTCCTGTTACCACAGAACACCTAATAATACTACGCTGTTACTACAAACAATCATACAATAAACAAATCTTTTCTCATTATAAGGTTTAACGCCAGTAAGCGTATTCAAACTACTTTGGTTTAAAAACTTATTGGGGCTGTGAGAGGGCGCACGGCCGTTTGTTTGTTGTGAAACGTCAACGCTACGTCTTGGATTTTTAAAATTGGTTAGTATTTTTTGAGTTTATTGGTAGCGCTTACCCCTCGGCAATTTTCTTACTTTTAGCATTTTTATAACCTTCGTAACTTCTAAAAACAAAGGCCAGTAAGTGTAATTCAAAATCATAGGCAGCAGTACTTATGACCATAGACAACTGCATTATTACTCAAGTACACGTACTTGACAGACTTGTTATTATTTCGTGTATTATTAGCATAGAGCATTTACTACGTCAATGATTATTAGATGTTCTGTGATTTCATTTCCATGGCAACGTTCCATATACAAAGTAATCGAGATTTTTGAAAAATTTGATGCCTCGGGTTACATTATTGCAATTTATAAAGAGAAATCTAGTATAAAAAAAACTGCTCGTGTTACTCGCTGATATATCTAACATTGCGCACTACCACGCACATACCTACTGCGCGTGCGCGTCGTGGCAAGCAACTAGTTATGTGAAAGAATATTTAAAATTGGGTCAACATTTTTTGAGTTTATCCATTACAAACAAACAATCAAATCATTCCTCATTATAATATTAGTGTAGATAGAATGATTAAAAGTTTGCCCTACACAAAATCTGTAAATGAGGAAGGTAAATGTTTTTTTTTAAATATTTTTAAGAAATTTTCACATTTATCCCGTATTGGATACGGAACCCGACAAAACTTGAAATTCCTTTTCCTACATATACGAGTATACAATGTTTACTCCATAACAAGTCTTAGCTTCATTTGTTGAGGCTAACGACATAAAGTTATAATTTTCAGTATGTATGTTTTTTTTTCTTAACCTATACTGTCCCACTGCTGAGCAAAGGTCTCCCCCATTTCCTCCATGTATCTCGATCACCCGCCAGATCTGACCAACAGTCCTGGTATGCATCCAGATCGTCGCGCCAGCGCTTTCTCGGCCTCCCTCGACGTCGCCGCCCATCTTAAAATCTTAATCATCACCCACAGCGTTACGATCTTAGCCCATCGGTTGGAATGCATTCGCGTCACGTGACCCACCCAATCAAATTTCAATCTGGCAGCCTTATGCCTCACATCCACGATACCAGTGATAGAACTCAACGCTATGTTACGAACTCGGTCAGTCCTCCGGATACCTAAGACGCCGTGTTTCATCGCTCTTTTGCAAACCCCAAGCTTGTACTTTTGGGACAAAGTCAGCGACTAGGTTTGAGCACTGTAGGTTAGGACGGGCAGGATGCACATGTCATTGAGTCTTCGCTTGAATGTTATGGCAGGGTTGCCCTTCATAAGCTCCTTCATGGATCAGTAGCTCCTCCAGGCATTTTTGACGCGGCGTTCAATTTCCTTGTCTTGCCGGTTTCCGAAGGAGACTAGCTGGCCCAAGTATATGTACTCATCAACATAGTGTAGTTCCTGCCCATCTACCTCGACCCTACGTTTAGAGCTATATGTATAGATAGATAGATAACTCTTTATTGCACAAGAAATGAAATTGATGATACAATAATCAAGTTTTAACATAGAATAATCGGCGGCCTTATCACTAAGCAGCGATCTCTTCCAGGCAACCGTAAGCTGAATAGAGACACATAGGCTGTTACAAAGGATGGTAGTGTGCAGAAATATAAAAAAAAAAAAAAAAATGTATGTATAATATGTTTTATTTTCTTTTATATTATGTTCTTTTATTATTACTTTCGTATCCTCTCCTTGCTCCTCTGACCATCTTTTCCTTTCTCCGATATTCCGTTCTCCGTTTTGCTAATTATGTAAATATTTATTCTGTTTCCCTAATGTTGATAATAATAAAAAAAATGTAATGATTTTTCTAAGAAAACTGGCAAGAAAATGAATAAACCTGACACTGGTAAATACGCGTTAAGTGTGACGCCATATCCTCGTACGAGGTAAAGAAAAAGAAAGCAAAGATAACAAAGTTGACGAGAAAGCGCGGGAAACCTTGAAATAGCCGGGCTTGCAATGTAATATAGTGGTCAGGAGAGTTTAAATCTGTAAATAATATTCATTTAATTATTATTTTTCTTATTTATTAGTGTACATATCTTTTGGTAAGTCTCCTTGCTATTTTTTGCCAGAATGGATGAGCTCCCCGATCCGGGGGGTTCACAAGTTCCCCCGGCGTCATGTTTTGTAACTGTAATGTTTAATGAGTCGGGCATGAAGACTGATGGCTCCGTGATCTCTGTACCAGGTTGTAGACGACCTGACGACGTTTTACTAGAGTAAAACGTAAAAACTTACTCCCAAAACCATTCCTTATATTAGGTGACTTCAATAGTCACCATAGATTGTAGGGTACTATAGAATCCAATTATAATGGAGAACAAATAGTAGATCTATTATGTAGATCAGCACAATCTTTGCATATTAAATACAGGTGTTCCAACACGTCGCACAGGTCCTACTGAAACACCTAGTGCCATTGACCTGTCTATAGTCATTTCATCATTAGCATCATCACTTTCTTGGCATACCCTTTCATCTACTTTTGGTAGTGATCTTTTTTCTATCCTTATAACCTTCCCTGGAAATGAAATAAAAAAATGCTTCCTAAACCTCGTATGAAATATAGAATAATCACTGAGAATTGGGCTGAATATAGAAAACATGTTGAAAATAATCTTCATAACCTACCAGACACAACAAGCAATAACCAACAACGGTCTTCAGCATTAATAAAATTAATGTTAGATGCTGCTGATGTCTCCTTTCCAATTAAAAATGCTTTCAATGGAAAACTACCGTCTGTACCCTGGTGAGACAGTGAATGTACAGATGCTATTAAAAAAAGGAAAGTGGCAGAGGTAAATTATAACATAAATATGACTGAAGAAAACTTAAAAAAAATATTATTAGATTTAATAGCTAACACAAAAAAAACTATTTAAAGATAAAAGATTCTTAGAATGGAGACAGTACTGCACTACCATTGCTCCAAGAACACCATCCTCAGTGATGTAGACTAATATCAAACGATTCCGATTAGGTATTTCTGATTCGACGTTCAGCACACTTCCACTAACGATGGCTCACGAGTTCTTGAATAATTTAGCTCCTTCTTTCGTTCCTGAAAAAGATATAATAAGTCCTCCTCAGTTGTCAGTAACTAGTTATAGTGATTTGTTCATGAATTCGCCTTTTACTTTAACTGAGCTCCAAGGTGTCCTCTCCGGAGTCAATGATTCTTCCCCTGGCGAGGACGGAATACCATATTCCTTTTTCTCGAATCTAGGAGAAAATAGTTTATGCTGCTATTTGGAGGTTATAAATTCTGTAATAGTGACAGGAGACATTCCTTTGTCATGGAAATCTCAAATAGTGTTGCCTATTTTAAAAGCAACCAAAAATCCGTCAGAAGTTACTTTTTACCGTCCCATAGCATTATCGCCTGTGGTAACAAAAATAGCCGAACATTTAGTGAAAAATAGTTTGGAATGGATTATAGAAAGCAGAAATTTACTGTCTGGGTCACAATATGGATTCCGAAAAGTTAAAAAGCACCTTAGGCAGTATTGGCATATTGATTTCTGACGTAAGACTAGCTTTTTCAAACAAAAAGTCAGTTGTAGCAGCATTCTTAGACATAAAATCAGTATATGACAATGTAAGTTTAGCAATATTAAGAAATAAATTACATTTATTTGAAGTACCAGATAAATAGTAAGGTTTATTTTAAATTATTTAAATTGGATTCATTAAATAGGATAATCTGGAGAGGACTCCCGCAGGGCTCAATACTAAGTCTAGTATCCAATTCTATACAATGTCTACACTTACGACCTAGAATGTGCATTAAACAAAACTTTAGTATTTTACAATGTGCAGATCATGTTGTAAATTATAGTTCAAATCAAGTTTATAGTTTCAAAACGATAAATTACAATATCATTAAAAGCATATTTTTTTGAAAATGAATGTATTTATTTCAGAAACTATGTTACTAAGCATTGTTAAATACAATACTGTTCGTATCAACAGTTTGTCCGACTAAGGACGTTCAGTGTTGTTAGAGTGTTCGTACTTCGAGAACGAAGCAAATAAAAAAGAAAGAAAGAAGCCGTGTTAGATTACTACTTATTGTAAATATAGAAATGTATAAAAATAATAGTACTTGGTACATGTAAATGTTATGTATCCAGCCTTCAGAACGAAGTATTCGTTCTGAAACTTCGTTCTGAAACAAAGTATTACGTGTAAACTTACGATGTATGTCATCCATCACTATGAAACATCTGTATTATTATGCCATAATTATTATAATGTATTTCAATACAACTATCAGACATGACTAATGTAATTAATAAAGTAAATGGTAGATATTCGTTGATCTATTTTCAAACGACTCGAATAGCTCGGACGATGTCGGTAGTCTTCGTCTCGGATGACTTCTGACAGCGTCAGATGTTCGAAAAAGTTATATAAAGGCTCTCTCGACTTGGCAATGTTTAATGTTCTTATGGCCGCCGCACCGAGAGGACCTTGGCAAGTTAAGTGCTTTTCTTTTACACTGTTAAGCTGCTTATTTGTAACCGTGTAATTATTACTGTGTAGTTGTTATTGTGTATCACTTCATTGCAAGGTGATGAAATAATCTATAAGATTATACATTAACGATTATTTCGATTATTCTATATATATTAACGGGATTATCATCCATTTGATTGTGTTTAAATACTGTTTTAGAAATTAATATGCCTAGTGTAACTAAGGCAAATATAAATGTTTATTTGTGATCAATTATCACATTTAAATTGTTAATAACTATGTATCTAAATAGTTATTGGTTTAATAATATTACAAAACATATTCGCCACGTAGTGACTTGCCAGTTTCTTTCTATAGTGGTGTATACCGAATCCGGTGTTAAAATGAGTAAACAATATACAGAATGGCAAACCTATTTCCTTGTTTTTATTAAATATCCCTTAAATTATTTATTCTGTAGCTGTAGCTACTAGGTACTATAGATACCAACAATAGTATATAGTAACTTGCTTTTAATACTAGGTGCAGATAAGTTTTATCTCCTACTCGACAAACCTGACCAACTGAAGGCTAACATTACAAAACTTAGGTTTTGATAACCTTACAGTACGTATAATTATCATAGATATGTTTATAACTCTCACAAGTGCATTACAAGCCCTTTCTAAATTTCCCTTCAAAAGTAATACTGTCATTTTTCCTGTAATTGTTATGGCTCGAGAAAAACTTTTCAGCTGCGTAAGCGAGGGATATTCGGTTTCGTTTGCCTGGATTCCGAGCCATTCTGGAATTAAAGGCAACGAAAAAGCAGATCAACTTGCTAATGAGGCCATAGAGTGTGGAGACGTGTTTCCTCTCAAAAATTATACCCACGACCTCACTGCTCTTCCTAAACTTCATCTCCATGGAATGTGAAGCATGGAAGAGTAGCGCCTGCTTAAAAGGAAAATATTATTGTACCATACAACCCGAAATTCAAGCGAAGACTTGGTTCTCCAAGGTAAGACTTAGCAAGAGAGCCACATCTGTGCTTATACGTATGCGTTTGGGTCACATGTTCAGTCCAGCACATCTTTGTCGAATTCGAATTAATTACTCTCCAAAATGTGAATGTGGAGAAGATGTTGGGGATAATAACCACATCATATTTAACTGCCCCTTGTACGAAAAGACTACGTTTTACAAAGACCTGGCAAAACTTGAAATTCCTTTTCCTACAAATATACAATGTTTACTATATAACAAATATATTCCTATATATAAAGTCTTAGCTTCATTTATTCAAGCTAACGACATGAAATTATAATTTTGCATTATGTATGTATAATGTTTTATTTTTATACTATGTTCTATTATTATTAATCACGTACCCTCTCCTTGCTCCTCTGACCATCCTTTCCTTTCTCCAATATTCCGTTCTCCAATTTGTTAATTTTGTAAATAGTTATTTTGTTTCCCTCGTTTTATTAATTAAAAAAAAAAGAAAAAACAGAATGAAGAAAACTGGCAAGAAAATGAAATACCTGACACTGGCAAATACACGAGAAGTGTGAAGTCAAATCCTCGAACGAAAAAAAAAAACAAAGTGACAGCTTTGATTGATTTGACGTTACAATTTACTTACGACAGGGCGGTCGCACTCCGCAACAAGTACAAATAAATTCAAGGACCCAATATTCGGGTGCGTTCAGTCTAGTGTCAAGCGTGCGCTCGATGACTCGCGCGCCTTGTACTTAGCGATAGAGCACCTACTTACGTAAAGTTATTGACAAACTTTATTCGTGTTTTAATTATGAGTACCAAGAAGAAAGCTAGAAAGTACTGCATAACATTCGGCTGTTTGAATAGTGATAGAAATGACGAATTGTCATTCTATACGTTTCCAAAGGATATTGAAAGGTAATAAATTGTAATACCTATAATAGGTCCTAGTTATGTAGTTAGATATTGATATTTTTTTATTACGTAGGTTCCTATAGTTTTATGTTATTTCATTTGTGTTCCATACCGAAGCTACGCATATATAAGGTTTTTCGTCAGAAATAAAGTCGTTTATTAAATCGATCAACGTAATTTTATAATTGATTAAAGTAGGTATTGTTGATCGGAAAATGAATTACTGTGCTGACTTAGTAAGTAGCCTACAACTAATTAGGAATTTATTTAATATATGTCTCGTATAATACCTACCTACTTTTAATACCTTTTATTACGTAGGTAGCAATTTATTTTTCACTCATTAAAAAGCATGGAATTCAGACAGGCACCTTTATTCATCAAAGTGCAATACTTATAGGATATAATCATAATCAACCAACGACACGTAGGTAGGTATCTCACTAAAGTTATCGGCGGTCTGAAAACGGGATAGGTAGGTAGTAAAAATGAGGAAGTAGGTCTATTCTGATAAGAATGTCATTGTATGTAATAGAACTATTTTAATGTATAATAATAAGTAATAACATAATACATTATTACTTATTTATTCTGTTACAATATCTAAGTCATAACATATCACAGAATAATTAGTAGTACAAGTACCTAGTCATATCTTAATACAACCCTACCGAGCGAAAAAGGGACAGAGCGATTCTGAAACGGTTAGAGCAATGGAAGTTCTCACGCGTTGTGATACGGTGCATTCTAGCCTGCACGCGGTGGGCGAGCGCCTTCTAGGTAAATATAATTGAAAGCTCGCAGCGCCGTGCGAGTTAAATTGCACTTTATAGCGTTAAAGCGAGAGTCGCTATTTATTTAAATGACTTTACTCAGCTAGCCTTCTGTACTTGTAGTACTATTTATTCTGTGATTACGGCCTGTCTGCTGCCAGCAGTGGTCTCGAACCTACCGATTTTTCGGTATTTCTTACGATTTGGGCACTGTCCTACCGAAATAGATCCATTTTCTCACGATTTCTGGGGTCCTGCCACACAAGCCAAAATGACTTGTTGCAAACAGAATTCTATAGCAATATCGACTTACGCGTCTGCCGCATTAAGTGCACGTGATAATGCAAATCTGATTGAAACAAGATAGGTAATTGCCCTGCTGGGTATGTTTGGCACCACTTGCAAATTATTACCTAATATTTTTGCACAGATTTTTCATATTTTTTTGTGAATATGAAATAACACTCTTTAATAAACAGCACTGTTCAATACTAATCCACTGTCATCTGTCAGTATGTTTTTTATTGTGTATTTATATTATATGTATATAAAAAGTGTTACGATATTTGTATTTGGGTAGGGTTTTTTTATTATGTATAGTGTTATTTCTGGCCTCCAGGCCTTAGCTTTCATTTCATTTATATATTACAATATTTCAATTTGGGTAGGGTTTGTTTAGCGTGGGGTTTTACTTGTGTTAATCGTACCATTTATCATTTGTCTGACTTACAGTTTTGGCGGAAGTAAGCTACATATTTTTATTTTGTGTATTTTTTTAATTTATTAATAATATTATATTGTATTTTTTCTTATACACCGATTTTATGTACAAATTTACCGATTTTTGTGTGCAATTCTACCGATTTCTAATTGTGACGTTCGAGAACACTGGCTGCCAGCCTGCTGCAAAGTGCAAAGCAAAGTAACTTTTACAGCACTGCGATTACCTAATGTTGATCATGACGGTTTCAAGCCGTGAAATTCAATAATGCTTTGCGATAGAGTCGATTTTGCTATGAAAAAAGTGACAATCTGATTGAAGCCAAGTTCTGTAATTGGGCCACTGTGGCTCAATTACAGAACTTGGTTACAATCGGATTATCACTTTTTTCATAGCAATTTCGACTCTATCGCAAGGCATTAGTTATATCGATATGGACAATCCGATTGAAGCTAAGTTATGTAATCGGGCCGCAGTATTGTACAGCCAATATTACACGGCCAGATATTACGTGTACATGGATTCGTAATATTTGGACGGCTAATACTGGCCGTGTATTATTGCTCGTACAAAATCAGTCCGGGTTGATAATGCACGGCCAGAATTACGCGACCAATATTACGTGTACAACTGGATACGTAATAATCAGCTTATGCCGATTTTGTACGACCAATATTACACGGCCAATAATACGAATCCAACCATAGACATAGCTAGAATCACTCCTTGATGCCTCGTTTGTGTAGGCGAGTGTCAAGAAGAAAAAAACTATCACAGAACCGAATCGGCCATCCCCGACTCCACGTGGTGTTGTCTGCCCTACACTACACTAGTGTTTTTAAAAAGCCGGAGGCGCGGAGGGAGTGCAGCCCCCGTCCGCTGCTCGCTTCCGCAGCTTCCGCTTTTTGGTCGTCTTCGGCGACCAGCCTCCGCCACTCCAGCTCACCCTGGTACCTGCGCTTTGTTACGCAAGGGCGGAGGGGCAGCACTTCCCGCAGCGCCACGGAGCAATCGCGATTCATAATCTGTGGTAAAAGGAAACTGGGACGTGCAAACGAGGCTTTGAGTATGTCATTTCTATATTTTAACCGCTCGATTGATTCTATGCGGTACAGTCACTTTTTTGTTTTCATTGATCATCGCAACTAACGCTACAGTGACTTTTTTTGTTTTCATCGATCATCGGACCACTCGATAGCGACGTAAATTTTGCCACTCAATTTTGAACAATATTGACCTCAATAATCATTCAAATCTAAGCGTGTTTATATAATTATTTTGCTTCGAAACCCACAACATAAACACTTGAAATATGTGCCGTATCTATTTAGCTCCATAAATCACCAGTTTGTTTATCTAAGCGCTCAATAAAGTGGTCATAAAAACTGTTTGTTTACGCAAAGTCAGCGCGGCCAGATGTGTCACGTAGACGTTCTTTTTTTTGTGGGTTGACAATCAGATACCTGTGATCTCGGCCCGTACCCAATAAATCCTCAATTTGCGACCTGATGTGTCACGTCGACCTTCTTTTTTTTGTGGGTTGACCATCAAGTACCTGTAGTCTCAACGCATATACAATCAATTACCAGTTTGAGGTTAGATGTGTCGCGTCGGCCATTTTTTATTTGGGTTATCAGTTTGGTCCTGCGGTCTTCAGCGCGTGGACAACCGAGCGGCTAACAGATTAAAATATAGAAATGTACACGTAATATTGGCTGTACATTATCGCCCGTACAAAAAGTGTCCGGCCCGTATTACACAGCCAGTAATGCACACCCTGTTATTACATGTACATATTTTGGCTTCGTAATCCTGGCTGCGTATTATCGCCTGTACAAAATCAGTACGGGGTGATATTACACGGCCAATATTACGCAACCAAATAATGTACACCCTGATATTACGACGCCAATCCACGTAATATTGGTCTTGTATTATTGGCTGTACATTATTTGGTCGCGTAATATTGGCCGTGTATAGGGCTAGGGACTCGAAGTCAGCTGCTCTGCCTTAGATTTAGTACTATACTCTTTGGCCAGCTGCCTACTGTAAACATCTTTGCTGTAAACTGTTGCTTGCCAAGCTTGCTTGGAAATGGCACTTCTGAAAAGACGGCCTCGGTTGGGCGGAGCGTCATTGTTGACAATAGGTGAAAAATTGTAACAATTTTGGTTTTTGATATTAATCGCGTAAATATCTAGACCTGTTTAATATTTTCTGTAGTTTTTCACCCAAGGAATTATTGGTTAGTGTATTTTATCTATTAAGTAGCTTTCTTTTCCAAGGAAAATATGAATGAGCCTCCTGACCCTGGGGGCGGTATGGATGTAACTAGGCCACCGTCTCCGGCTGCCTATACCATGGTGATGACTACTGAGCAGGTTGAGTCCTCATGTGCTCGAAAGCGCAGAGCGTTAAATAGAGAATGTATTAATCGTTCTCGTTCGGTATCACAATCTACGCTGACAGGTGATGAAGTTGATCTCCAAGCAGGGCAGCGTACTCCTCCAACCTCCTTCTCTGATGCCTCAAAGAATATAACAGCTACTTCTCCTCCCCTGCTTCACCAAGTCCCGGCTTCCTTGTCCTCTACACCTGCAATAAAATCGCAAGATCTAGGTCAAGCTTTTACACCTGTAGGTCGCCACTTGTATATTCATACAGATCGCGGGCCTTTTACGGTTCATGTCCAAAGATCTCAAAGTTCTGCATCAGACGGTACAACATTACACCCAGTCACCTTCGGCCGTTTTTTGTTTAGCCGATACAGAGAGTTTCAAGGGATTATTGATGGTTCAATAAAAAGTATCGGGCGAAACAGAATATCCTTAGATTTTCATTCCGGAATCGACGCCAACAAATTCATAGAATCTCCGACTCTGTCTGCAAATAACTATAATGCCCTAATTCCTTCATACAATGTAACACGAATGGGATTAATACGAGGTATCCCAGCTGACATGTCCCCAGAGATGATAAAAGAAGAGATGAAGGTCCCTCCCAATTGTGGCTCGATTATAAAAGTCCGTCGACTAAATTATAAAGTTATAATCGATGGATCCGTGGCTTGGAAGCCGTCCCAAACGGTGGTTCTAACATTTGATGGCCAAATACTTCCAAACAGAGTGTTTCTTTGTTATAATTCGTTCCCAGTGGCATTGTATAACTTCCCAACTATTCAATGTTTCCAGTGCTGTCGGTATGGTCACACGAAAACTCAATGCCGTTCTAATCCAACATGCTATAAATGTGCGTCCACTCACCTTGGCGAGTCTTGCCGAGTAGAGGAGGACAATGCAATATGTATTTCATGTAAGGGTAACCATTTTGCCACGAATAACTCTTGCCCGGAGATGCAACGTGAAAAAAATATAAAAGTAGCTATGGCGCAAAAAGCAATTTCTTACTCGGAAGCTTCTAAATTGTTTTCTGTGTCAAAAGTGTCCTACGCCAACGTCGCTTCTTCTACGTCTCCTTCTCCCCCTTTTCCCTCCTTTCATATGATCAAAAATAATACTGTGGAACCTCAAAGAGTCGTATACAAAAAGAAGGTAATTCAGAAGCATCATGCCCCTACTTCGGCCGTCGCTAACGGTAACGGTTACGACAGAGTCGCTCATAATAATATTATTAGAGACGATTTATCAGAAGCAGCTCCTAATGGCTGCGCTCTTCAAGCTCAGGACAGAGTAAATATAGATAATCCCCCTCTTCAGTCACTCGTTGTTGATCTTCTTATGAAACTTATAAACTCTCTTCTTCCTTTATTAAACAGTGCTCCGTCTCTCTCTAACTTACCGTCCAACGTTGCCCCCACCTTAAGTTGCCTCTTATCTTTCTTACAAAATGGATCAAGTTTACAGGATTCTCCAATGGAACCCTAGAAGTATTATTAACAAAAAGTCCGATCTTATTTATCTAGTTAACCATCACAGTCCGGACATCTTGTCGGTCTCAGAAACTTGGCTTAGACCCGATTCCAAATTTAGGTTATCGGGTTTTGTTGATGTTAGAAGAGACCGTCAAGATGGTTTTGGTGGTGTTGCCCTTTTTATTAAAAATAATATTACCTACTCAATTATTTCTTTGCCTTATTATGGTGAAGGTTTCGAGGTGGTTGCTGTTCAGCTTAATAATTCAACAGTTATCTCTCTATACATTCCTTTGCCTTCCAAATCTATAATTCGTAAACTTATTAATGTTTTAAATTCTCTTCCTAAGCCTCTTCTAGTTTTGGGTGATCTGAATTGTCATCACTCTGTATGGGGTTGTGGTTTGTCGGATTCACCTGGGATCTTTTTATTGGACTCCTTAGATCATCTTAATCTCTGTATTTTAAATGACGGTTCCCCGACTAGAAGATCTCGGCCAGATGAACACCCTAGTGCAGTGGACCTGTCCTTATGTTCTCCAGAACTTGCTTCACTTATGTCTTGGTGTGTCCTTCCTTCTACTTATGGCAGTGACCATTTTCCTATTCTTATAAATATTTCACAAAAATGTCCGCGTACTGCTTCTAGAAATCCTCCTCTTCTTAAATATGCCATAGACAATATTAGTTCAGGGTGGGCCAAATTTAATGAACTCACTGATATAAATTCTCCTAAATTACCTGTCATAAATTCTTACAATATAACATCTTGTTCTGATGCGCTTGTGCACAGTTTGTTAGAGTGTGCTAATGGGTCTTTCCCTATTAAAAAACCTCATTCGAATAAAATTCCATCTCCTCCGTGGTGGGATAAAGACTGTACTGAAGCAATTAAATCTCGTAAGGTTGCTGAAGTCACCTTTTGTATGGCTATGACTAGTGAAAATTTCTCTGAATTAAATAAAGTAATCGCAAAATCTAAACGCCTCTTTCATAATAAGAAACGTGATAGCTGGAAAGTTTTTTGCACTAGCATTGGCCCTGACACTCCTACCTCTTTGATATGGAAGAAGATCCATAGGTATCGTCGTTCGTGGTGTCCTCCATATCGAAGTTGTTGCCCATCCCAGGCTTGGGCTGACTCCTTCATGGACAAATTAGCCCCTCAATATTGCCCTCTTCCCTCAGAACTACCATCTCTTTCTAATCCTTCATCTATTGAAACTTTAGACCAACCGTTTTCTTTAAAAGAATTAGAAATAGTCTTGAAATCAGTCAGAGACTCAGCCCCCGGTATGGATGGCATTCCGTATTCTTTTCTTTCGAAAGCTAACGTCCGCCTTCATATCTATTATTTATCTCTTGTTAATATTATTTTTGATTCTGGATATGTTCCAGTTACTTGGAAATCTCAATTCATAATCCCTATTCTTGAACCTGATAAAGATCCGGTAGATCCTAATTCTTACCGCCCTATTGCTCTCTCTTCAGTTTTGGCTAAACTTGCTGAACACTTAATAAAGAACCGCCTTGAGTGGTTCCTGGAAAGTCATGAGCTTCTTGCAAAGTCTCAGTATGGCTTTAGAAAGGGCAAAAGCACTATGGATAGCCTAGGTATATTTACTACCGATATAAGACTTGCCTTTACTCGCAATGAATCTGTTGTTGGTGCTTTCCTAGATATTTCTGCAGCCTATGATAATGTTCAGCTTCCCCTTCTGAAGAATAAGCTTAGTCGGTTGAAAATTCCAGTAAAAATAAGTAATTTTGTAATTAACCTTCTTTCAGAGAGATACATATTCCTCCACTGTAGTGACCCCTCGATTTCTTCAACTAGAACCATATGGCGGGATTACCTCAAGGCTCTGTCCTCAGTCCTCTCCTTTATAACATCTATACATATGATCTAGAATCCTCAATTGGTCTCTGCCGCATTCTTCAATATGCGGATGACATTCTTTTATATAGTACTCATCATAAAATTAATGATGCTAGTAACTGTATTTCCCTTTCCCTTAATTATTTAAATGTTTGGCTTCATAAAAATGGCTTGGATCTCTCGCCTTCTAAGAATAATATCGTTATCTTTTCTCGTAAAAGAAATCTTCCTGATATAAACATTACTGTTAATGAGAACAGAATTCCAGTTAAAGAGTCCGTAAAATTCCTCGGTCTCTTGTTGGACAATAAGTTGTCTGGACGTTTGCATTGTGAATATATTGCAAATAAGTGTGAGAGGAATCTGAACATTTTAAGGTGTCTGTCGGGAGTATGGTGGGGTGCTCATCCTTTTAATCTTAAACTTTTATATAACGCTATAATTCGTAGCGTTTTAGATTATGGTACTTTTCTGCTTGATCCTGCTTGCAGGGTTGGCTTAAGAAAACTTGATTTAATTCAGTCAAAGTCACTTCGGATTATCGCAGGTGCGATGAAGTCCTCTCCAATCAATGCACTCCAGGTGGAGTGTGTTGATCCTCCTCTCCATCTTCGCCGACAATTTCTTTCCAACAGATTCTTCTTTCGTTTTATTCAATTTTCTAATCATCCTCTTATACCCAAGCTTCAACTTTTCTATCAATACGTTTATACCTCCCGTTATTGGAGATGTAAACATCATCCTCTGTTGCTCAAAGTTTCATAGTTTATAAATCCCTTAAAGACCCTACATACCGGTCTCCAAAACTCCCAATTTTTAATTTTGATTACGACATTGTTACCTTTCATCCGCAAATAATTTTAGAGTTTGATATCTGCAAAGGTGACCTTTATGCTGATGAGCATTTTCGAGAGATTTTGGGATTGGCTTGGTTGGCATACAATATTCACAGATGCCTCAAAATTATCGCCAGTTGGATGTGTTGGTTGTGGTGTTTTCCATTCTCAATTCGACATTGTCCAAAAAGTTAAGTGTCCTCCTGAGTCGTCAGTGTTCACCGGTGAATGTTTGGCTATACTTGAAGCGGTTAAATATGTCCTTCTCTTTAAACTTCGTCGTACTATTATCTTCTCAGATTCACGTAGTTCCCTCCAATCTTTGCTTTCTAATCCATTTCATTCTAAATTTCATCCAATCTTACTTCATATCAAAAAGTCTATTTCTGAATGTCTCCTTAAAGGCTTAGACGTAGTTCTTGCCTGGGTGCCTGGGCATGTTGGTCTCTCTGGTAATGAGCGTGTCGATAGAGTGGCCAAGGAAGCAGTTTCTTGTGGCGATAAGATTCCTTTTATAAATTATAGCCAGGACCTTATTTGCCTACCAAAAAAATATTTATTAAATTCTTGGTGTATAAGCTGGAGATCTTCTAGCAAATACAAAGGTTCTGGTTTTGCTAGAATTCAGCCTGACATCCCTAGTAAACCATGGTTTGCACGGTGGCACTTCAGCAAGCTTTTTACATCTTCAATCATTCGTATGAGGCTGGGTCACTGTTGTATCCCTACTCATTTGCAAAAGATTCATGTTAAAGATTCTTCAATATGTGAATGTGGTCTTGATGATGGAGATCTCAATCATATTTTCTTTTCATGTCCACTACTGAATCATTTCTCATTCTTTCAGTCTCTTATTTCACTAGAAGTTGCATTGCCAACTCATATAACAAAACTTTTATCATCCAATAGTCGTAATATTTATATGTCTTTAGTTCAATTCCTTTCATTAAATAATCTGAAACTTTAAGTATTTGTGTATATTGTAGTTTTATAAATTATAGTTCATATGTATATATATATATATATATATATTTAATCCATTTATGTATGTAGTTCTCCTATGTTTGTAAAATTCATCATATTAATCTGGTCTTGTTAACGTTTCTAAATTTCCTGTACTAGTAAATTATTTATAAACTTTTTGACGCGAAGCTACATGACTCTGGCAGAAATGTCAAAAAGACAATTGCCACAATTAAAAAAAAAAAAAAAAAAAAAAAAAGCTTGGAAATTCTCGGCAAACGGCTAACTCGAATATATATTTTTTCCTGTACATACGTCTCTAATCCAAGGAATAAGTAGATAAACCAAAGATGACGCTATATCACTTCGGAAATTGTTTAGCGTTAGTTTACGCACCATATCATATGGCATACAAATATTCTGGCATGTAAGTACCTATGTACTGCAGACACTAACCTATTGTTTTATTACTTGAAACACCTAAAAATGTTACACTACTTAGACAGGGCTTATTCTTATCTTTTCACAGTATGCTCAGCAGTAGACTGCCTGCAAGTGACATTATCAATTTGTTGACAAAAAAGTAACCACAGTGAATTGGTAATATTTCAGATCAGAATATGCAACCTTCTCAAAATGTGTATATGCTGGGGGCCTGTACATATTCACGCAGCTCTGCAAGATGTTAATGCTGGCCACATTCTTCCCAGATACCGACAGCAGCCACATAACGGGGGAATACAATGTATTTCTAGTAAGAATACTTCTAAATACTACCATCTGCATCTGAAGGCACAACTGTACAAGCTTTAGGCCTTTCTCACACGAGGCTATCTACAATCTAGGCGACAGATGCAAACTATTGGTTGCCTACTGATATGCTACTCTATCAAGTCGGTTTCCGCACAAGGCGCTACACAAATTCAACTATGTTCGAGATTATTTGCCTGTCAAACTGTTAATTTTTTTTTCGTATTCAGCCCATGCTTTATCCGTTATATCTTGCTGACGTATTTAGAAAAATTTATAATTGTATAAACAAGGATATTTATCTACTTCCTGTTCATATTTAACCTGTTGGCTATCGGTATCCCGTACGGGATATATATATATGAGGTTATTTTTACAAATTTAGCAAAATATTAAAAAAGTAAAAATTATTAAATAATATATATTTTTCTGTTTTTTTGGTTCATTTACCTTCCTCAAATACAGATTTTGTGTATGGCAAAACTTAAAATCATTCTTTATTTTAAAAAATAGCCCAAGCCTAGAACTCCAAAACACACTCGTCCACAGGTTAAAGTTTATTTCTTGTTCGGCCACCATTTTGATGGGGCACATATTCGACTTACCTAGTGTGCAACCAGTAGCACGCGACTGACATCAAACGCAATAAATAAAAATAAATATATTCGGGACAATTCCACACCAATTACCTAGCCCCAAACTAAGATACCCTGTAATATGGGTACTAGATAACGGATAAACATACATAGATATGAATATTATAACATCCATGACTAGGAAACAAACATTTCTGCTCATCACACAAATGATTGCACCTTGCAGGATTCGAACCTGCAACCATTTGATTATGTACCTAGGATCACTAGCCACGAGACCAACTGATCGTCAATGTCAATGCAATGTCGACGTGTGTGTGAAATAAACATAGGGAAATTATATGGTGGCTACTTACGAGAAACTGGTAGGATGCACGTATAAGACATCAGTTGCTTGTAGATAGCCGTGTGTGAGAAAGGCCTTACTGATAAGTTTTTTTTTGTTGCTAAATAGTTTATTTCACATGAGTTTCAACTGTATAATATGAAATTTTCCTGAGATATAATTTTTCATACAAACATAGTGTTATCTGGGGATATATTTTTGCCAAAAATATGCAATTTTCGGTTAAGTTAAGATTGTCTTTTTATTTATATTTTTCATATCATTCATAGTTTATACTAGAGATGCGCTGAATATTATGTTAATTATTCGTATTCGGCATGGTTATATCTATGTTCGGTATTCGGCAAATTTTTTATTTTATTACGTTGAATGACGAGACGGGCAGGTCGCTCGCCTGATGGTAAGCGTCACGCCTATCCATAACAGTTGCAGTGCCACCTTGGTTGCAAAGTATTGCACGTCACTGCACTGCGCTCGTCACCCTGAGACATTAGTTGTTAAGTCTCATTGCCCAGTAATTTCGCTGGAAACATTGCCCTTCAAACTGAAACAAAAATGTTTACACACTACTGCTTGGCGGTTGAATATCTGACAAAGGTGTGGTACCTCCCCAGACAGACTTGCGTAAGAGGCCTGCCACTACAAAATTCAATATTCGGTTGATGTGCCGAATATTAAACTTATGTCATTTTAACTCCTACCAACAGCTTGTATTGGCTTAAATAATCAAAAATAAAATACATATAGTGAATATTTATTATACTTAGTTTAAAATACAATAATATAGTTGAAAAAAATATCAAATATTGAACGATTAATTAATATTAATAAAATTATTCAACTTAGTAATTTAATTTTTATTTAAAACCAGCTAAGAATGTCAGACAGACATGACATATTTAACATTGATGTTATGGTATTATAACAATTAGAATAATAGTGAATGAGTATGTATTCATTCAATCTCAGATAACACAATCAAATAGAAAATAAATGACAATCAAATTATAATTAATTTAAAAAAAATGATTTTATTAGCTATACCCCATTAGCCTTTTTTTTGGTAAGGTTGCAGAAGGGTCCTAGGCCTGGGGCCCTACTCTGATCTCAGATTACGATGTTTAGGGCTTAGTTTCGAACGACTGATTGGTACATAGGTCTAATCATACGAAAACCATTTTTTCATCATCACCATTCATCATCATTTCAGCAATAACTAGCTTAAAAGAAAAAAATAACACGCCTGCCCTGCCAAAAAAGAGCATTTGCCAAAAATTATATATTGTAGGAATGGGCTTATTAAGACTTCAATTTGATACCCATATTGTAAATTACAAAGAAAAAATATTTGTATTTAGAAGATATGTATCTTGTATCTAAGATTTCAGATACCATTCCTTAAGCTATCTTGTATTCTGTATTCCAGATACTTTGTATAGGGTATGTATCTTGTACATCTCTGGCCGCAAATGTGTATATTATTGTACACACAAACATAGGGCATGAGACTTGATGTCTCTCTGTGTTAATATCCTTCAGGGGCGATCTGACTTGGCCGTTATAATTCATAATTTTAATAGTATGTTGTATTTTGTATTCCAGATACTTTGTATAGGGTATGTATCTTGTATATCTCTGGCCGCAAATGTGTATATTATTGTACACACAAACATAGGGCATGAGCCTTGATGTCTCTCTGTGTTAATATCCTTCAGGGGCGATCTGACTTGGCCGTTATAATTCATAATTTTAATAGTATGTTGTATTTTGTATTCCAGATACTTTGTATAGGGTATGTATCTTGTATATCTCTGGCCGCAAATGTGTATATTATTGTACACACAAACATAGGGCATGAGCCTTGATGTCTCTCTGTGTTAATATCCTTCAGGGGCGATCTGACTTGGCCGTTATAATTCATAATTTTAATAGTATGTTGTATTTTGTATTCCAGATACTTTGTATAGGGTATGTATCTTGTATATCTCTGGCCGCAAATGTGTATATTATTGTACACACAAACATAGGGCATGAGCCTTGATGTCTCTCTGTGTTAATATCCTTCAGGGGCGATCTGACTTGGCCGTTATAATTCATAATTTTTATTCAATAACCATTATTACTTAATGTCTGAAATTAATATTTATTATTGTATACTATCTGTACCCGCGGCTACGCACGCGTGGCCATTTCTCTAGGTTAAAAGCCAATAACCTATAATACCAATATACCAACATTTAAACAAAATTCCTTCAGTTGTCAAAAAGTTTTTATCGATTGCTCGGCTTCTACTCATCAGATTGAGGTAATAAGTTCACCAGTTTTAAGTCAAACCCTAAGATATCCAACAGTGAAACCGCATCGCAATTGGTCCAGTAGTTTTGACGCGATGCGTGAACAGACAAGCAGACAGACATGAATTTAAAAAATGTTTTATTCTTTTTCAGTAGCTTCTTTTTAGTGTCCTAGTTTTTTTTTTTAAATATGTTACTTTGGTACTTACTGCTTTATTATATGTATAGATGCCCTTCGCTTTTGGGCAGAATTATAAAAAATATTTTTTTTACATTATTTTAATCATTCCTATAAAACTGTACCGTGACATACCTACTGACTGACTGACTGACTAACTGACTGACAAACAACGCCCAGCCTAAACCGGTGGACTTAGGTATTTGAAATTTGGAGGAATATTCCCTGAGTATCCTAGAGGTGAACTACGGAAGTAACTATATACTGTAAAACATGAATACCCACTCCAAATGAAATAACCCTATCCTGCGGGAACCATTTAATTTACCGGGATGAAAAATATCCAATGTCCTACCTTGTAGTATGAACTGATATCATGCCAAGTTTCATTTGAATTTATTCAGTAGTTTCAGAGTGATGCGCGGCATGTTGTCCTATCGGTCAGACCATGTTATTATTTTTTTTCTGTTGGTTCTATTAGTCAATCGCGCCACTTGGACCATATTTTTTTTTGGAACTAGTTATTCCGATCCGTCGGATGATGTGAATTTTTATTTCCTGTTTGTCCGCCAATTTGAAATAGTATTTTATTGAAAGCATTTTATTATTATTTTTATTTATTTTAAACCTAATACGTAATACGTAAATGCCGAATCTGACTAAATCTGAATAATGTCAATTATGAACAAAATCGAGTGGTGCTAATTTTTGAAATGTACATGGACCCAAAATCATTTAAAAAGTGTCAGACAATTTTCGTCTTTATTGACATGAACTAAGTACCTTGTTTTTATAACGTATTTTAACGAAATTGAAACACTAAATGCCGAATCTGACTCAATCTGAATAATGTCAATAAAGGTCAAAATCGTGTGAAGCTAATTTTTGAAAAGTACATTGTCCCAAAATAATTTGAAAAGTATCCGATCGAGCGGACTTCAGTCGGACTATGAGAATTCTAGAATCCTCGTCGTCCGATGAATCGGACCACCAGGAAAAAAAAGTTCACGTCGTCCGATCGAGCGGACCTGAGTCGGACTATGAGAATTCGAGAATCCTCGTCGTCCGATGAATTGGACTAACAAGAAAAAAGTTCACGTTGTCCGATCGAGCGGATTAAGCTGTCGGACCACGTATACATAGAGGGTAATCTTTCCAATGAGGTCTAGTTCAATGTCTGGTAATTTTAAGAAGTGGATCTGAAGAGTATGGTATTGGTCTTTTTTGTGTTCAACTTTAAGTTATTCGCGTCAAACCATTTTTCAAAAGCTGCAAAGTACAGTACGGCCGATAAGTCGTGGCCACACTTATCGTTCGTACTGTATCAGCTGACTGATTCATCCGCATATACCACAACCTGAAGATCAGGAATAGTGTCGGCGATATATTTTATTAAATCATTAAAAAAAATATAAACAATATCGGACCTAAGATTGAGCCCTGCGGAACCCCCGTTTAATATACGACTAGACGATCGGCAAAGCGCCCCCTTTTTGAGGACATTGTGAAGAATTAAGAGTTGCCTGACAGTTAGGACCCATTCCCATTGTCCCATTCTTTGTACAGGTCAACAGTAGGATACCGGAAGTGTAGTTAATAAAATATTAAACCTACGACCGCGACTGTTCGAGCGAGAGCAACCCGTACGCGCTTGCGGTGATATCGATCGCTCAAAACGAAGCCATGCATTGCCTTGGTATGGCCGAGATTCTCAGAGCTTTTTGGCCGAGAACGAGACCGAGAAACTCTGCTGTTTTTTTGCCGAGAATCTCGGTCACCGAGACCGAACCCGAGATCTCGGCTATTTGTGCCCTCCAAAGCACGGAGCGATGGAAAACCGCACATAACTAAGAAAAGTAATTGGTGCGGAGCCTAGGATAGGACCGAACCCTTTATCACTGGATTCTTAGTAGCACTATTGAACCGTTACGCTACTAACGCTCGCAATAAAACATAATAACACATGTCATATTCTGTTAAAATTTCTACCGGCTGCCTATTACGGGTCAACAGATTCATTCATTTGTAAGCTCAATAATTAGGCTCCATTTGGACCCTCTGGGTACAGGACCCTAAAAATTACTCCAATCTTTGTTTTGACATAAACATATTTTATTTTAAGTTTTGATACGAATCGCCAACACAGTCGATTGGTGCTATATAATACTGTAACATAACTTTCATTCCCTAACCCGCAGGAACCCTTTATGTTTTCGTGATAAAAAGCGTCATAATTGTATATTTTTTGCCATATGACATTTCTTTTCAAGGTTTCATCCGTTTCGCCAACACTAGATGGATGAACTAATGGTGTCAAATCTGTTGTCCACTCACTATAACTATTCTAAAACTAAATTACCTAGTGTAGAGATTATTAAAACCAGTTCGATCATTTCAAGTAAACTAAAGGACTTGCACGGGGAGGCAAGTCCTTTTTTGCGGCCGAGGGCGGGGAAGGGATGGGTGGGATTAGGGAGGGTGGGGTAAGTTTGAAACAAGTGAGGGAAGGATAGGGTAAGTCGGGCAAGAGTTGTTGGAAGTGAGGGGAGGGTGGGGGAAATCGAAAAAGTCAGGAGAGGTTAGGGTATGTTTGGAAAAAATGAGGGCAGGGTGGAAGGAAGTGAGGGGAGGCTACCCCCAGTTGGAGGAGGGAGGGTAGATTGAAAAATGTGACTTTGCCCACCATCCTCTCCCATTTTTCCTTTTTCCCCACCTTCCCCTCATATCTTTTCACCCATCCCTGACTTTTTTCCGCCCTCCCCTCACTTCCCGTAACCCATCCCCGACTTACCCCATCGTCCCTTCACATTTTCCCAGCCTACCCCATCCTCTACCCAACTTCCCCCACATTGCATTCACTTTTTCCAAATTTACTCTACCTTCTCCTCACTTTTTACCAAGTTATCTAAAATGAACAAAATAAAAATATGTAGCTTACTTCCGCCAAACTGTAAGTCAGACAAATGATAAATGGTAAAATTAACACAAGTAAAACCCCACGCTAAACAAAACCCTACCCAAATTGAACTAGGTATTGTAAAATATAAATGAAAAAATACATATATATTTATATACGTGGGGTTTTACTTTTGTTATAATTTAATTTTACCATTTATTATTCGTCTGACTTACAGTTTTGGCGGAAGTAAGCTACATATTTTTATTTTATTCATTTTAAATATGGATTTCCGCAAAGTAACGCCTTAATCTATAAACTAAAACTTATCTAAATTATAATTTTCAAAAAATATTTTATTAAGAGATATGGCCGAGTTACAGTTGTATTAAAGTTCTAGCTGAGCCCGCCCGCGGCTTCGCACGCGTGATCATTTCTCTAGATGTAATATTACAGGACCTAAAATACCAACAAACCAAAATTTGATCAATATTCCTTCAGCCGTATCAAACTGTTTTACCGATTGCTTGGCTTCTACTCATCGAATTGAGATACCAAGTACCCCAGTTTTTAATTCAAAGCCTTAACTATCTATCAGTGAAAACCGCATCGCAATCGGTCCAGTAGTTTTTACGCGATACGCGAACAAACATACTTATAGACATGATTTTTAAAAATGTTCTATTATTGTTCAGTAGCTTATTTTAAGTACCCTAGACTTTATTTTTTAATTATCTTCTTTGTACAGACTTTTTCGTTCCTATTGCTTTATTATAAGTATAGATAGACAGATTTTAGAACCACCCTTATTTTAAGTATTGCTCCAGTTTTATTGAAGTACAGCTACTAAGAAAGAAGAGAAGAAGGAAGATAAATTAATATAGCAAGAGGTGTACGACAAGGGGGATCCACTCTCACCAACATGATTTATAACAAATGTACAATATGTGATGAAAGTTTTACAATGGCAAGGAAAAGGAGTAAACATAAACAATAAAAACCCATTTATGTTTTGCAGATGACATAATCTTAATATCAGAAAATGCAGGGAACTGACAATACATGCTCAACACATTAAATACGGCCAGTACAAGAATGCAGGGAACTGACAATACATGCTCAACACATTAAACACGGCCAGTACAAGAATCGGCTTAAATATGAATCTACAAAAGACAAAAATAATGACCAACAATACTCAAACAGTATTATACATAGAAAAAAAGGAAATTGAATATGTAGAAGAATATTTATACCTGGGTAAACAAGTATCATTCAAATCATCAAACAATGTGGATGAAGTTGAAAGGCGTATAAAAATAACCTAGAACAAATACTGGAGTCTGAAGGATATTTTCAAAATAAATCAATAAACAATATTCTTAAAAAAGAGAGTTATGGATACTTGTATTATTCCCGGTCTCACCTATGGAAGTCAAACCTGGACCTACACTAAAGGTGTAAGAAACATGATTTCTGTATGCCAAAGAGAGTTATGGATACTTGTATTCTTCCCGGTCTCACCTATGGAAGTCAAACCTGGACCTACACTAAAGGTGTAAGAAACATGATTTCTGTATGCCAAAGAGAGTTATGGATACTTGTATTCTTCCCGGTCTCACCTATGGAAGTCAAAACTGGACCTACACTAAAGGTGTAAGAAACATGATTTCTGTATGCCAAAGAGAGTTATGGATACTTGTATTCTTCCCGGTCTCACCTATGGAAGTCAAACCTGGACCTACACTAAAGGTGTAAGAAACATGATTTCTGTATGCCAAAGAGAGTTATGGATACTTGTATTCTTCCCGGTCTCACCTATGGAAGTCAAACCTGGACCTACACTAAAGGTGTAAGAAACATGATTTCTGTATGCCAAAGAGAGTTATGGATACTTGTATTCTTCCCGGTCTCACCTATGGAAGTCAAAACTGGACCTACACTAAAGGTGTAAGAAACATGATTTCTGTATGCCAAAGAGAGTTATGGATACTTGTATTCTTCCCGGTCTCACCTATGGAAGTCAAAACTGGACCTACACTAAAGGTGTAAGAAACATGATTTCTGTATGCCAAAGAGAGTTATGGATACTTGTATTCTTCCCGGTCTCACCTATGGAAGTCAAACCTGGACCTACACTAAAGGTGTAAGAAACATGATTTCTGTATGCCAAAGAGAGTTATGGATACTTGTATTCTTCCCGGTCTCACCTATGGAAGTCAAACCTGGACCTACACTAAAGGTGTAAGAAACATGATTTCTGTATGCCAAAGAGAGTTATGGATACTTGTATTCTTCCCGGTCTCACCTATGGAAGTCAAACCTGGACCTACACTAAAGGTGTAAGAAACATGATTTCTGTATGCCAAAGAGAGTTATGGATACTTGTATTCTTCCCGGTCTCACCTATGGAAGTCAAACCTGGACCTACACTAAAGGTGTAAGAAACATGATTTCTGTATGCCAAAGAGAGTTATGGATACTTGTATTCTTCCCGGTCTCACCTATGGAAGTCAAACCTGGACCTACACTAAAGGTGTAAGAAACATGATTTCTGTATGCCAAAGAGAGTTATGGATACTTGTATTCTTCCCGGTCTCACCTATGGAAGTCAAAACTGGACCTACACTAAAGGTGTAAGAAACATGATTTCTGTTTGCCAAAGAGCTATGGAAAGGAGCCTACTACAAATAAGACTTTTAGACAAAATAAAGAATAAAGAAATCCGAAATCTTTTACCTTGGTTTCCACCAAGGTAAAAGATGCACTACAACATGCTCTGCAATCCAAGTGGAGATGGGCTGGGCACGAGCAGACTGAATGGACAAAAATGGTCCGAAATAGTAACAATGTGGGCGGGCCCAAAAGGAAATAGAAGACCAGGAAGACCTAAAACAAGATGGACTGATGATATACATAAATTGATGGGCAAAGACTGGGCTGAGACTGCCTTAGACAAAGAAAAATGGAAGGAACTGGAGGAGGCCTTCTCCCATGGGAGTCATAACCAAACTAATACAAATTAATTAAAAAACTGTAGATTAACAAATGCAAATTCAAATAAAAATATTAATGCAAATGTTTAATCTTATAAATGTAATAGTACCTATGTATTGTGTAAACCACTATGTAAATAAATAGATATCAGTTTTATAAATATATAGGTATAATATAATATGTATATTTGGATACAAATATGAGACTAACTATGTAACTATATGATCTAACTTATGTAAGTACTTGTTATATTTGATACACAATTAAAGAATACAAGAATTGTATAAGTTGATTGCTAGCAATTATATCTTAATATGTGTTACATAATAATAACAAATAAATTGGATAGTTATCAAGTACTTAGCAGATAGAAATGAAAAAAAGGATGATAGAAAGTTGTTTAAATGAAATATAATTCTCTTATTATTCCAATTAATAATTTTTAATTTTATCTTAAAGGATACCTACCTCTACCTGTATATTGTAACTGTTAGATGGAAATGATGTATAAAAATGTATATATTAATAAAGATAAATAATAATAAGGAAACTTAATTATAATATGGTTAATGATGCGTGTATGAAATGTGCTATGAAAAATAAAGCCTTTTTTTATTATTTTTACAGCTAACTAGGAATGCTAAAACCTGACTTAAAAACATTGAACAATCTCAATTTCCAGGAGGTCCTGAAAGCCACCGTTGACTTCGCAGACTTGCTGGGCCTCTACTTCGCACTCAGCGCGGTGCCCGGCAAGGGCCACGCCAAGATTCTCACCTCTGCTATTGGATGGGCAAGTGCTGAGGTAACTGAATATTGAAATGTGATATGGGTAAATAATGCGCAAACATCACCAATCTTTAAGCTGACCCCTAAATGTAGCTACTAGTTTCATTTATAAACGCCCACACTGATCCAAAATTTGAATTCAACATGGCGGTCACGTGGAAACTAATCGAAAATGAAAAGGTTTATTGTCATTTTGCCTTGCCAAGTGTCCTGCCCAGCTCTACGATCAATTCTACTATGCGTTGCCAAGTGTCCTGCCCAGCTCTACGTTCTGTTCTACTATGCGTTGCCAAGTGTCCTGCCCAGCTCTACGTTCTGTTCTACTATGCGTTGCCAAGTGTCCTGCCCAGCTCTACGTTCTGTTCTACTATGCTTTGCCAAGTGTCCTGCCCAGCTCTACGTTCTGTTCTACTATGCGTTGCCAAGTGTCCTGCCCAGCTCTACGTTCTGTTCTACTATGCGTTGCCAGGTGTCCTGCCCACCTCTACGTTCTGTTCTACTATGCGTTGCCAATGAATTATTTCACATTGAAGAGAAGTTTTTATTGCTCGTCTACAGTCATAATTCATAGCTAAATAATAATAATGCATGTACTTGGTCAGGTGGTAGTGACGCGCGGCGTGCTGCTGTGGGTGGGCGCGCGCGGCTCCGAGTTCGACTGGCTGTACGTGCGCTCGTGCGCCGAGTCCAACGTGGCGCTGCTGCAGCACGTGGCCGCAGCCGCGCTCGTGTGGCTGTGGACGCGCAGCGACCTGCCGCGCGCGCACGCGCCCGCCGTGCTGACGCTGCTGGCGCTGTGCCCCTACCGCGCGCTGCTGGAGGAGGCCGTTGGCAGCGTGCTGGGGCTGAGCGCGTGGGCACTGCTGGCGCTCCGCGCGGCGCACGCCTCGGCCGTCGGGCTCACGGCCTTGGCTATGTATGCGGTCTTAGCTCAGCAGATTGGAATCTAGAATTAGTGCTGTGTCTGTGGGTGGTGTCATTCAAGTTTACCGACCACTAAAATGAATGTGAGGGATTTACACTGAATTATTAAATTATTATTGTAAAGTAAAGGGTCCATTATGATATTTAGTTTTTAGTAGAGGGCTGCGTACACCTAACGCCCCGGCACCGTAAGGGTATCACCTCACCTCGGGAAAAGCTTGCTGCGCGTGGTCAACTCGCCGGCGCCGCGGCTACGACTCGCGGGCGCCCGCTTGCCACTCGTGGCCTGCCCTCCCGGGTGTATTCCCAGTAGGTCCGCTATAGTTGTACCGTGACGAAGACAAGTCAAAATAGACAAAAAGAAACGCGTTCGGGAATCTTAGGTACAGTAGTCTTAAGTGGCACTTAAGACCTCTGTACTTAGGGCCGTGTTAATAAACCGACCTCAGCTCTGAGACCGCTATTGAGAGCGATCTCAAGATGCTAATCTAATTAATATACATATCTTAAGCTGTTGATTGAGATGCCGTAATCAGCTGAGTTAGTGTTTAATAATAAATCAATCTCGACTCTCAAGAGCGCACTTGCGATGTGCTTTGAGATGCAGAATGTTGAGTGCAGTCGATCCGTGAATTGAGAGCGTGATTGTCAGTTGCTAGAATCAAGGATTCCGAAAATGTTATGTCAGAAGTTGATAATTATAATTATATTAACCATCATTATAAGAATATTTTTATATTCCTCTGGAAATAAACAAATTTATTTGGCATGATTGCGAACAGATCCGAAGATTTGGTAGATATCAGAACCTGGAGAGGATTCGCTGAAGTCTAAAAAGATCCGAAATCGTAACCAAAGGATACGCGCTGGAAATACTGCATGGCTAATCAACGAATTTTTATTTTCATAAATTATAGTTATTTGTTAATGAATTGTGTTAAGTTCTTTAATAGATAGTGTAACTTTGAAAATATACACAAATATTATGGCTTACATCCTTTCTACAAAAAAACTAAAGTAAGGTTATGATAATTATGTAGAAAATAAACATTGCGTTTAATATAATCGCATTCAATTTAATTCAACTACATCGAAGTAATTAGTACATTTTAACCTTACGCTATATCTTATTTGATCAAAAACCGAAATTTCACTAAAGAAAATAAATCGTTCATTCGTAGTTCATTCAATCTTGCTCTCAAGTTCTGGTTCGTGACGTAGCATCTTGAGATGCGGCTCTTGAAAGCGACATGATCTGAGATGCTCATCAAATGTCTTTATTAATCAGCGACGATCTTAAGATACTGATCACAACTTGAGAGCGTATCAGTTGATATCGCACTTGAGAGCTCAACCAAGAGTGATTTATTAATACGGGCCTTAGATTCCCGAATGCGTTTTTTTTGTCTTGGGTCCTACATGACGGACCACGAAATGAAACACTTCAACTGGAAATGCGGATTTTATTTGCCGTTTTCACTTCTTCGTAAAAATATCAATCAATATTTTTTTAAGATTGTTCAATCACAACGCTGTGTAACGGAGCGCACAATGAAAGGCGACCGTTCTCATAAGTGGTTTATTGCGATCTCATAATATTTTATAAAATTAATCTAATGACGTATCAAGTAACATTGTACGGTGCCCGAACATCTTCCCGAGTCTTATGAAAATAAAGAATACTAAAAGCAATACAAATCAAGCAACTTATAAATAGTACACACACAAACAACATAGCACGTGCTCGTGAGCGCCTTGGCTCGAGTAGGTGAAGTAGCCCTGTCGACGCTTCTTCGAACGTCCCGTGTTGTCATCTCAATAGTCTCAATGTGTCCGCTGGGTCGAGCTTGTGGTGCGATTGTCGCATACCCCTCATCTCTTGTAACTATGGATTCAACAGTCAGTTGTGCAGTCCGACGGTACCGGTGCTTCCGTGCTGTTTTGATCACCCAAGCCGTTATTGCAGCTAGTAGTAACAATATGACGCTATATGTGATGTACCGATGAGTGCCGTGTGACTCTTGTAATTCTACAATGGAAGCTTGATGTTCCTTTGCCTTGTCAATATTGACGTGCAGTTCCTTAAGAAGATTATGATGTTCGTGTGGGATAAATGTGTAGTTGTGGGCCTTGATCACCTTGTTAATGTTCGACTCCTTTCTGTATGCGTACGTTGCCTCATTGTTTAGCATAATTTCACTTTTGAATTGGTGATGAGAGTGGATGATGACCTCACCTCCCTTCAGTTCACATCCAGAATTGAGTTCAATAATTCCCGTCCCATTAAGAGTGATTGAAGCCACGCCAGATATACAGAAAATGCGCGTTATGCATTCCCGACAGCAAGTGTAGATCCACGCGCCACTATGTTGTAACTGTATCCAGTGGTCGGTGCAATCCGATACTGTGTTGTAACTGTATCCAGTGGTCGGTGCAATCCGATACTCGCAGCCGGCACGCTGATAAGTTTCTATTGTTTATAATTTGTTCTCATAACTCGTTTCGGCGACCTTTGTGTCATATAAAGGCTTATCCAATGTGCATATTATATTATATAATTGTTGGTATCTTAATGTTATACATGTAGCTAAGTCTTCATATGTTAGTGGCATTATTAAGTCCTTTTTTAAGTTCACTGCTATGAATTCCGATCCGGTTATTATTTGTAATATACTAGTAGTCCCTTTGTTCTCTGTAGTCCACTTCTTGATCTATTGGCAAGCGTGACAATTTAGTCATAGGCCGTTTCACGATGTTGTTCTTTGTTTTCAGCGTTACGACCCTTAAGGCCTCCTCACACCTAAGAAAAATCAGCTCGCTTACTCCTTGACATTCGCTAGTGATGTGGTACATCTGAACCTAATTAATAGGTGAAAAGCAGATGCAAGAACACGTTTTTGATTTAAAAACTCATGTAAATACCTCTTAGCAATCGCGAGGTATGTGGATTGAAAATAAATTTTAATACGTTGCAATATGGTATAATATTCCATCTGACTTATTTGGCTTGTTTTGCACTAAGTTTCTACATATTTTTGATAAATAGAGAAATAAATTTTATCTCGTGGTAATACAGTTCATTGTCAATTATTTGATAACTCATTTAGTGAAATAAAATCTGAGAAAATTTGAAAAATTTTAGATCGATTTTCTAAGCCGCACTTACTGATATTTCCCATTAGAAAAAAAAACTTATTAGTATATTAGCAAAGCATATTTTAAAAATAGCACAAAAGCAGTAATTTTTAGGTCGAATTTAGTAATTTCTTCGCCTTGCATTGTTCTTTTTGTTTAATCCGTTCATAAAATTATCAGCACGAGGCGCGCAATGTTTACGTTAGTTTATTGAAAATAGCGTAAGTTTCAACAACATGTATCATATACATCACGCGATATTTAGACCTATTTTATGTGAGTCATTATAAAAAGAAAGCCTTGAAACTGCAGGTATTTGCTAAGTTCCTTCCTAGTTTTGACGTTTAAAAATCAGAAAGAAAAATAAATCCTATACTATGGTAATACAGTTTATTCTCAATTGTTTAACACCACAAAAAGTAAAATCCAATTTGCAAAATTTTAGATCGATTTTCTAAGCCGCACTTACTGATATTTCCCATTAGAAAATAGATCTTATTAGTATATTAGCAAAGCATATTTTAAAAATAGCACAAAAGCAGTAATTTTTTGGTCGAATTTAGCAATTTATTCGGCATGCATTGTTCGTTTAATGTTACGATATGGATAATCATAATGTCCCATGTGCTCACATCAACTTTAATATTTCACTCATACAGTCCATGGTGGTGTCCAGTAGCTCCTTTAGACTTGACGCGGATTCTACGCTCATACGTCTCTGACCGAACAACCGTTTTAAAATGCAATTCGCTAAGTATTTTTTATTGTTGTAGCGCTTCTCTAATAGAGACCAGCATTGACTGTAATTTGCATCAGTTATTGGTGTATGCTTTATCAATTGTGCTGCCTCACCTGTTAAGTGAGACTTCAAATAATGTAACTTTTGCACATTTTCTAGGGAGTCATTATTATGAACTAAAGATTCAAATAAATCGTGAAAAGTGGTCCATTCGGAATAGTGACCTGAAAAGGTCGGAATGGAAATTTTAGGTAATCTTACTAATGAACTGCTCGACTTATCTTTATCTTTCTTTGAACTAGACTTGTTCTCTGTTGACATAAATTCATTTAACGCAACTTTCATTACTGACTTATAGACAAAATAATTTTCCTCAGTATTTTCGTAAACTTCTTTAGTAACATACCTTGTACTCTTTAAAATTCCCGGGTCTGATATTTCGTACAGTTTTGCATTATTTGATCTAAACAATAACCAATCTCTTTCTATATTTTCTAATCTTGCTTCAATATACTCTTTAGATAGTCTATCTTATGGACTCTTCTTAAAATTTGCCAATCCTTTTATTATTGAATTTTGTAAATCGAATTGTACGTTCACTAGAGCTTCCATATCGTTTGACTATTTATATTACTTCTACTCCAATAAAACTAATTATTTGTACTATATGTAGAAAGCTTGCAAATTTTCTAAGTCTCTAAGTGTTTTACACTCAAATAAACCGGTACAAAATTGGGCATAGATTCCTCGTTCCGTCGTTTTTACAGAATTATTCTAAGTCTAAAATTAACATGCACAAATTTTTAAAGTTAATGTTTAAGAGTTTACTAAGTTAAATGTCAATCACCAAACACAATTCATGATTTTATTAAATTTTGAATCTGCATGAATTATGTTTAAATTTTGGTTGAAAGTTAATAATTAAATGTACTCACGATTTGCACTTCACTTTGATAGCTCATTAATTAATTTGACCTTATGTTTCCAACTTCCTGGTTTGTCCTGTTGTCCTTGGTTCCGCTTCTGCCGGTCCCACAGCTTGCCAGCCGCTGCTCCAGTCGGTCCTACAGCTTGCCAACCGCAGCTCAAGTTGGACCCACAGCTTGCCAATAGCAGCGAAGGTCGGTCCCGCAGGTTGCCAGCCACAGCTTCAAGCGCCGTAGTATCCGTACTGAGATAGTTGCAGCGATCCACTGCTAGTACGGATACGGGAGGGATGTCCCTAACAGCACAGAACTATAACTGTACTAGGCGTAGGCGTTATATAGCTTAACTCGTTGTCCCAACGTTTTCAATGAGCGACAACTCAAACATTTCCGGCGACTTTCACAACGATCTATTTCTCAAAACGTTTATTTTTTAGTTTGCTAAACAATTGGCGTTGCGAATAGCGGCCGCACGAGATGCAAGCAATCTGGCAACGCAGCCAACATAACGAACAAATCAAGTGAAATGGAATAAGTTGAATTTGACGTCTAAAAATGGAACCATCTCTTTTGTACATGCGCTAGGCGCGCCGGTGCGAAAGATATGGTTACGGCGTGATCGCGCTTTCGATGTGCTTTTGCTTTGTGTACCTTAGTGACCTTTGACATGCTACCGATGATACTGTTTACTATGAAAACAAACAACAATTGTAATTAAAAAAAGTATTTATATCCAACCTAAGAAAATGTATATAAAATTAACTTTTAAATACGCCTACATATTAATACCTATTAATTTGAACTGCTTCTAACTACTACTATCTACCTACTTTATTTATACACCCAGTCTAAGCCTGGAAAAAGTATGAAGAAATGATAATTTTATAAACGCATGCAGTCGCCATGAAAATAGCAATCGAAAAACTTCACGTTATTGTGAATAGATGTTTTTTAAAACCGTAAACCTCTATCATATATAATATTTATTGAAAAACGGACATCGTTTTGAGAATAAACCTAGACGGTTATGAAATAGATCGTAATAAAATAGACGGTTTGGAAAACGTTATCGAAACTCAAAACGCGTTTCGTTTTGTTATCTCAAAATCACACAACGACACATGACTAAACTGTACTGTCCTAAAACTGCAGGATTGTCCTTAGCCAATATCCAGGCTCGGTGGACCAAATGTAAAGGCGAACCCTTACTCCGGTTTGAACTAGCGCGCGCTTATATTACGCAGGATATTATTGGGTCTATTTAAATAAGAACTCAGTATCTGTTCTGTATGCAACTGAAATCATTTATTTTCCTTCAAATATATCGCATGACAAGTCGCGAATGACTTATCTGCGCGTTTTAGGGACAAGCAACGCCATCTAGTTCATTTTGGTGAACTAATGAGATAACGTTGCATTTTGCATTGAACAATGCCCTTAGCCTGATTGATTATTCCTGATTTTGACGGCCCGTTGGTCTAGTGGCTAGTGTCCCTAGAAACGAAATCAAACGGTCGTGGGTTCGAATCCTGCAAGGTGCAATCCTTTAGGTGATGAGCAGAAATGTTTGTTTCCGAGTCATGAATGTCATATTCGTATTTATGTATGTTTATCCGTTATCTAGTGCCCATAGTACAGGGTATCCTAGTTTGGGGCTAGGTAATTGGTGTGGAATTGTCCCATATATATATATTATTCCTATTTTTGCGAACTGCAGATTAGTCTAAGGTAGCTATAGCATTTTCTAAGGTATGGAAGGAGATACAGATACTTTGATTACATTGATCGATGCGTATTTGAAAGTAGATAAAAGTTAAATTTAAATTTCAGATATTCCAAATATGTTACATAGGACACTTAGCAAAACAAGCGACGATATATGAGATCCATGGGACTTCAGGGAATTAAATTCCAATCCTAGTAATCCAGTTAATGGAACCTCTGGCAAAAAAAAAACCAGTGCTCCCGTTACGGAATAGCGAAAATAAAGAGCAAGACCGAAAGAAGCTATGAGGAAAACAAATATAATTTTCATACATTTGAAATGTATAAACTCATATTTTGTGGTGTTTACACAAAAAAAAAACATCACGTAACTATGAAATTGGTCAGTGTATTGCTGTTTTCAATAATACTGTATGCTTCTAATCTAACTGTCAAAAATATTTTATTTTTTTATTAAATCCTATGTATGGGTAGCTTGTTTTTTCCGACTATTCCACTTATCCCATCCAGACATCCCTTATGAGGGAAAAGTGTTTTTTTTTTTTCACTTTTCCCCTCCTAGGTGGGATAAGTGGAATAGCTGGTTTTTTCGCCCACTATGCTTGCCCAGCAATTCGCTTGGTAAACTGTCAAGTACAGCTTTACTATTGCTATTGAAGTTTCGAATTTCAATTTACTTCACTTCTTGTTGTATGGCATTTGTGGAGTGTTTCGAATTTCAAAATTTCCTTCCGCATGAATGTGAATGACATCTCTTACCATTCATTCATTCTTGTTTTATGGCATTCTTACCATTCATTCATTCTTGTTTTATGGCATTTGTGGAGTTGCCATTCCACAATTTCGCCAAGACATCTCTTACCATTCTTGTCGCAATCTGCTCGTCCGGAAGGCTGTCAATGTAGTCGTCAATGTTGCTTATGTGCCTCTTCTACTGCTGCAGGTATCGTTGAATGAAAACTCTGCGTTTTTATTTTTAACTAGCTGTGCCCGCGGCGTTGCTCGCGTGGTTGTTTTTTATAATAATTACACTCGAGAACAATGAATCCGGGTCACTTAAAGAAACCTATAAATCTCGGAAACTAAGAATGCTTAATGAAATAAATTGTGTTTAATAGACAATTAAATACTCCTTAAATTAAAACTTCTTAGTTATTGTAAAGTTATGCCATAAAAAAACAAATTTGAAAAAGGGAGACTTTCGAAGATGGAACTACGAAATTACTGCATTTGATTTTGCTTTTGTTTCTAATCTGTCATTTAAGTGGGTATATAAACCATATTGATAGTGTTCGATATTTATTATTCAAGCTGTAATCATGTCGCTTACACCTGAAAAATGCACCAGTATTCTCACAATGCTCGAAACCGGCCGGAGTCAGCGCGATACAGCCAGGACCAAAGAGTATATAAATACTGGCCAGGACTGTCGGTGTGTCGCTGTCAACATTACAAAGAGTTCTCCGACGTTACGAGGAAACTGGCTCTAACTTACGCAGATCAGGAACAGGCAGAACCAGGTGTACCACAGCACGAGAAGATCGATACTTGGTGTACACCATGCTTCGTAATCGCTTTCTCACAGGAACTGAACTTACAAATCAGTTTCGACGTCTCGGAGGAAGTAACCCAAGCGCATGGACAGTATGACGACGACTTGCTAAAGCTAACTTGAAACCACTTAGACCTGCAAATGGCCCTAAACTGGAGCGTGGGCATCGTTTTTCAAGACTAAGATATGCCCAGAACCACTTAAATTGTACTATTGAAGATTGGTCAAAAGTTATGTTCTCCGACGAATCAAAGTTTATGCTCTACAAGCACGATGGAAGACACAGAGTGTATTTATAGAAGACCAGGAGAAAGATTCAAGCAAGCATGCATCGAAGAAAAAGTAGCCTACGGTGGTGGGTCTGTGTGGGCCGGAATTTCACCTGAGTGACGCAGCCCGGATATCAACCCGATCGAGCATGCTTGGGACGAGCTAGGGAGATGCTTAAAACAACGAAAGCCTCCCCCAATCACGCTTCGTGAGCTCAAAATTGCTCTCACAGAGAATTGGAAGAATATTCCCCAAAATCGTATAAGGAACTTGGTGTACAGCATGTGTGGGGACACAAGTTATTTATAGTAATGCGAACTAAGCAAATCGCGCCCACCGCGGCGCCTGTTGCCTTACCACCTTAGTGTCGAATACGTGTCCGCATGTCACGCCTTGTCTTATATTTTTGTATCGTGTAACTGTGTAACTAATCAGAATATAGAGTGTTAATTGGACTGAAGATAAACTCTTTCATTTCCTTTCCGGTAGTTTGGACATTGAATAATAGTTAGGTAAATTGGTGACCCCGACGTGATCAAACTTCAACCTTGTCATTTCCAAATTGGGCAAGGAGGTTATCCAGCAAGTCACGGATATTTTAATTAACCCACCAGAAGAGAAAAAGTACGAAGTGCTCAAAAACAGACTGCTGACGATTTACGAGGAATCCGAAAATCGCCAAATTCAGAAGCTCATCGGGGAAATGGAGTTAGGTGATCAGAAGCCAACACATCTACTTCGTAAAATGCAAGATCTGGCCCGCGGTAAAATAAGCGTCGAGACACTCAGCATCCTGTGGCAAAATCATCTACCAGCAACTGTGCGAGGAGTTCTTGCGGCAACTGAGACGACGGACTTAGAGCGTCTCGCCGCAATAGCAGATAAGGTGTTGGAGACCATGAGACCCGTCCAGGTTTCGGAGGTCGCAGAGAAGGTACAGCTTGATAATTCTTTTATTGTAGCTGAGATTGCAAAACTCAGTGTGCGCCTGTCAGAAATGGAGCGTTCAAGGCCACAAGAAAGGCAACGTTATCAAAATTACCGTTCACGTTCGCGGGGGAGGAGTAACAGCAGGACCAGACGCACCCCGTCCAGTTCCGACTGGTTATGTACTTATCATTATAGATACAAGGATAAGGCTACCAGGTGTGTACCACCGTGTAATTGGAAAAAGTCGGAAAACTAGAGGCGATGCAGGGATATCCGGTGGGTACTTGCGTCAAGATTGGAAACCACCGGCTGTGTGTGACAGATAGAACAAACGGTATGCGTTTTTTAGTTGATTCAGGTGCAAACATTTCAGTTTTACCTCGTGAGTATAGAACCGTGCGCAGTAGTGTACAAGACAGTGATTATAAACTTTATGCGGCTAACGGGAGTGAAATTAAAACCTACGGCACAAAGACTTTAGTGTTAAATCTAAATTTACGTCGAGCTTATAAGTGGACATTTGTTATCGCTGACGTTAACCAGCCTATACTAGGGCCAGACTTTTTGTGTAATTATAACTTGCTTGTATCTACAAGGCAAACCTTTACAGGGCAAACGATTGATCGATAAAGAGACGAACTTACAGGTTTTATCATCGATAGTGAGCGTTGAACAACCGACTGTTTTTACCATAGTAGAATCACACCCATGTTACCATTCGTTGAGTAAATATCCAGGTGTAACTAAACCGGTGTCTTTTAAGGAACCACCTCGTCATAATGCACAGCATCACATCGAGACGACAGGACCGCCGGTACACGCACAGGTAAGGCCGTTACCGCCGGATCGCTACAAGCAGGTACGTGAGGAATTTAGACTAATGCAGGAAATGGGCATTTGCAGGCCTTCTACAAGTTGTTGGTCATCACCTTTACATGTAGTTGCAAAGAAGGATAATAAAATTCGTCCTTGTGGTGATCGTGCTTTGAATTCCATCACAAAGCCCGATAGGTGTCCTATTCCTTATATACGAGACTTTACATACATTTTGGCTGACAAAATAGTTTTTTCGCGCATCGACATAAATAGGGCATATCATTTTATTCCTATAGCACCTGAGGATGTGGAGAAAAGTGCAATTTACACACCTTGGGATTTGTATGAATGGCCTTGCATGTCATTCGGGTTGAAGAACGCAGCCCAAACGTTTCAACGTTTCATGAATAACTGCGTATTACAGGATTTAGAGTCTGATTTCCAAAAACAGCATCCTGAATTTGGAGAGTTTAGACCAGAATTTGTTTTTTCATACTGAGACGATATAATCGTAGCAAGTGAAAATGCCATACTACATGAAAAACACGTGGATGCGGTATTCCAACGCTTAGACAAAGTAGGGTTGACCATCAACATTTCAAAATGTGATTTTTCAAAGAAGGAAATTTAGTTTTTAGGCCACCAAGTTTCCATCAGTGGCCATACTACATGAAAAACACTTGGATGCGGTATTCCAACGCTTAGACAAAGTAGGGTTGACCATCAACATTTCAAAATGTGATTTTTCAAAGGAGGAAATTTAGTTTTTGGCCACCAAGTTTACATCAGTGGCCATACTACATGAAAAACACTTGGATGCGGTATTCCAACGCTTAGACAAAGTAGGGTTGACCATCAACATTTCAAAATGTGATTTTTCAAAGGAGGAAATTTAGTTTTTAGGCCACCAAGTTTCCATCAGTGGCCATACTACATGAAAAACACTTGGATGCGGTATTCCAACGCTTAGACAAAGTAGGGTTGACCATCAACATTTCAAAATGTGATTTTTCAAAGGAGGAAATTTAGTTTTTAGGCCACCAAGTTTCCATCAGTGGCCATACTACATGAAAAACACTTGGATGCGGTATTCCAACGCTTAGACAAAGTAGGGTTGACCATCAACATTTCAAAATGTGGTTTTTCAAAGGAGGAAATTGAGTTTTTAGGCTACGAAGTTTCCATCAGTGGGCTTAAGCCGTTGGAGTAAAATGTAAAAACCATAGTGGACTTTCCTAGGCCGAAGACGGTTGCTGAACTTCGTCGATTTTTAGGTATGGTGAACTTTTACAGAAGCCATTTACCTAACGCAGCTCAATATCAGGCCGAGTTGAATAATTACTTGCACGGAGCGAAGAGGAGAGATAAGACTATAATTGTTTGGGCAGATAGTGCTGTTCAAGCGTTCGAGAAATGTAAGTCGAGCTTACGAAACGCTGCAATTTTAGCATATCCGTTACCAGGTAAGCCACTTGCGATAATGGCTGACTCGTCGAATAGTCACGTAGGAGCAAGTTTGCAACAACAAGTAGGTAACGAGTGGATTCCATTAGGTTATTATTCAAAACGTTTGACTGACACACAACAAAAGTACAGTACCTACGACAGGGAATTACTTGCAGTATATTTGTCAGTGCAGTATTTCAGGAGTATGTTTGAAGGAAGAGAGTTAATTATTTATACGGACCATAAGCCTTTGACATTTGCGTTTAAAAAATTGGGAAGCAGTAAGGAAACACCGCGTCGTACTAGGCAGTTACTTTATGTAAGTGAGTTCACTACGGACATCCGATATTTGGACGGACCATCGAATGCCGTCGCGGATGCCCTGAGTCGTGTGGACGTTAATATAATTTCGTGCTCGACTGTAGTAGATTTTGCAGAGGTCGCATATAGTCAGGCAGGCGACAGTGAACTGAAACAGTTATGGTCAGCGGAAAAAAGTAGTTTCAGGCTAATTAAAATAACAATGCCATTGTACAATAAAACGCATAAGATTGGGCAGTGAAACATATGAACGCCAGTAACAGGGAGTTAGCGACTGTGTCTCAAAACCCGCAACCGGTCGTGTTTTCAAGCTGTAACTAAAGTGGTGGGATTTCGCACCAATACCGTCAGTAATCAGTGCTAGATTTAAGTGATCTGATTGTATTATTTAGAATTTCAAATGTGTGAATGTATAAAACAAACAAACCAGTAGAGTATTAATTATATATTTTATTTTGTATACCAGTGTTAATATACCAACCATTTAAAAATGTTATATTATTTTTAATTGACATTAGATAGTTTTATTGAATTGAAAGTTATGTTACTGTTTTAAAGTATATTGTGTTAGAAGTTAAGACAGACCATTGTCGTGACCAAGTTCATTGAAATGTAATACGATCACTTTGTTTTGTTATCAGACGAATAGAGGCAGCATTATACTCGTATGTATGTAGATAGATGTCTGTGATTGAATATTGTTTGATGCGACTGATGTTCTGACGGCAAATTTTGTACCAAAATTCTTTTAAAAAGAAGGGGGTAGATGTGGGGACACAAGTTATTTATAGTAATGCGAACTAAGCAAATCGCGCCCTCCGCGGCGCCAGTTGCCTTACCACCTTAGTGTCGAATACGTGTCCGCATGTCACGCCTTGTCTTATATTTTTGTATCGTGTAACTGTGTAACTAATCAGAATATAGAGTGTTAATTGGACTGAAGATAAACTCTTTCATTTCCTTTCCGGTAGTTTGGACATTGAATAATAGTTAGGTAAACATGCTAAACCGCGTAAACGCACTAATGGAAGCACGAGGAGGCAATACAAAGTATTAAAATTCAAGAAAATCGTAATGTTGTTCAAAAATGTCATGTTTCCTATTTTTGTTTTAAAGCGAGATCAGCAGTTTTTTTCTTTATGTAATTTATAGTAAATAAAATTTTAAGACTCATAAATTTTATTACTTTCATATAAGGGGTATTATAATGTCTATTAAACACAATTTATTTCATTAAGCTGCATTCTTAGTTTCCGAGATTTATAGGTTTCTTTAGGTTACCCGGATTCATTGCACTCGAGTGTATATACAATTCAAAGACCACTGATTGAGACTCATTGACATGGTTGTTCTCCTAGAAAGAGTGCCGGTAGGTCTAAATAATGTACTACAAAGTTGAAGAGGAGAACAAGTCGAGTATGAGAAAAGTCTGACATCAGCAAAAAGTGGGATCCCAAATTTAAACCCTTCATATCTCGGAAACGACATGTCGGAGAGGGTTGGTTCCGAAGGCAAATAAATACGATCAGAATCTTAGGCCGGTTCTGAAGAAAGTTTTTTTTTTTTTTGCCGTCTATCTAATTTACTTAAATGTCCATTGACATGTTATTTCTCCCAGAAGGAGTGCCGGTGGGTTAAAATAATATACAAAGGAAATGGAGAAAAGAGTAAGGCGAGATTATGAAAGGTCTAACATCAACAAAAAGTGGAATCCGTGATGGATTACCCCTACGGATCTCGGAAACTACTAGAGATACTAGGTTGGGCCCGAACTAAAAATGTTCATTATCTTGGGCCTTATTTAGGATTTAAAAAAAAAAACAAAATTACCGCCAAAGTAAAAAAAAACTCAGTTCAAAAATTTTGCTATAATACTGTTTGTTTTGAATTTGAAAACTCATCTTGCAATTTTAATAGGATTTTTGAACATTTGTGTACCTATGGGCTATGCTATGGAAAATTTGAGATGTTTCTATTAGTGAAACAAAGCCAGCCGTCGAAGCGAGACGAGTTTTACAAGACTACGTTGTGGTCTAGCTTGCTAGATTAGAAGGATAACATTGTTGCCCCAAATGTGGAATCTTCATCAGAGTTCTCCAAAGGATCTCGGAGACGGTAAGTCGGAGAGGGGTAGTTCCTTGGACAAATATGATCAGAATCTAAGGAAAGTTTTGTTTTTTATTTCAATATTTTTCCTTTGTTTCATATGTACCTACTCAAATATCCATTGACATGTTTGCTCTCCCAGGAATGCCGGTAGGTCAAAATGATGTTTGGAAGAAGTGATCATTAGGGTAATTAAAAAGTATGACATCAGCAAAAAATGGGATCCGAGATGAAGTACCCCAACGGATCTCGGAAAAGAAAAGTCGAACGTTCGTGGTCCTGGAACTAAATGTGTTCAATACCTTGCGCAGTTTCAGAATTTATTGAAATAAATAGGTTTAGGTATATAAACTTAGGTGTATGTTTTATACAAGAAAAATAAAACATTGCAATTTGAATCGTATATCATCAACTTGCGACTTAATTTTCCTTGCAGGAATTCACCTTAAACCTGCACTACACTGCTCGCGAAGTTGCTTCGACAAAGTACGGTTCGAAGTTGACCGAAGTTCGAAGTACGTGACAACACACCCGTGCAACTTCGCAAGGAGCTCAGTCGCCCGGCGGCGCCCGCACGCTATGCATCATGGATAATGTTCGAATGGCTGCTTTTGCAATGTTTTTTCTCGTGTATTATATCTACGTGCGTATATACAAAATTATTTAATAATGGTGGTGGTAGGTACTCGCAAAGTTGATCGAAGTTAAGCGAATACGAGAGTGTAGATGGGCACCGGTTCGCTTCGTGCAACTTTGGCTCGCCTCGGGCGACTTCCGATTGTTGTCGGTTTTTGCGCCCGAGTCAAAGGACTGGAAGCGTCCCAAAGTTCGACAACGAAGCGTCTCACTACACTACTCGGTTCACTTCATATGATAGTGATTAAAAATTATAAAAGGCAATTTTAAAAATTATTGTGCCTTATTTATTCTAATAACATAGTTCTGTTCCGGTGCATTGCAATCATCCACCAATATTTTTTTTGTGATATTTACGCACGTAGATATAATACGCGAGAAAAAAACAATGCAAAAGCAGCTGCCATTCGAACATTATCCATGATGCATAGCGTGCGGGCGCCGCCGGGCGACTGAGCTCCTTGCGAAGTTGCACGAGTGTGTAGTCACGTACTTAGAACTTCGAACCGTACTTTGTCGAAGCAACTTCGCGAGC
This sequence comes from Alsophila aescularia, assembly GCA_946251855.1. NCBI lineage: Eukaryota > Metazoa > Arthropoda > Insecta > Lepidoptera > Geometridae > Alsophila > Alsophila aescularia. The sequence goes on along the minus strand of OX276383.1, from coordinate 51,589,564 downwards.
AGTGTAGTATTTTTTAACGGTTTTAGGCTTCTTGAACTCGATGTCACATTACTTTTACCTTAAACAGCTTTAAGTGGTGATGTAGCCTTTGTTTATAAAACTATTTTTGACTATAGAATCTAAATAAAATAATTATGTTAGTATTGTGATAAATAGTAAAAATAACATGACGAAATAATATTTCACGTCCAAATGAATTTAATTGAAAAGTGGGTTTTTGGGTTTATACTCTGTATGTAGGTACTTTACGTGTTTATGAAAGCTCCGTTTTTGCTATGAACCTTATAGCTTAAAAAATTTATATCAATGGACTTTATAATTCTGAAATCATTGTAATTAAAGGTACTTCATAACCTCAAAGTAACTAATGAAATAATCAAGGTTTCCGGCAGCCCGATTACATAACTTCAGTATCGATATCACTAATGCCTTGCGATAGAGTCGAAATTGCAATTGAATTCGAATTGAATCCGATTGTAGCCAAGTTCTGTAATTGGGCCAGTGGCCCAATTACAGAACTTGGCTACAATCGGATTATCACTTTTTTCATAGCAATTTCGACTCTATCGCAAGGCATTACCGGTAGGGATCTTGGCACAGTCAGTTTTCGGGATAAAAAGTATTCAACATTTTAACACATTATATAAACTTTGACTGTGTTTCGTTCACCGCTAGACTTACGTGCCGCTAGTTATAAGCATCGTTCAAAATACGCGCCCGCTCGCCCGCAGGAATCGCAGATTGCGACACAGCACGCGTCTGGTAACCTTGCGTGCGAAAGGGACGAAGCTATATTCGAAAACTCCCTCGTCGATCTCTCTCGACGACAGTGTTTTGTTTTAAACATGTGTGTTGTTTGTTAATGTTTATTATTTACTAAAATTAAGTACTTGTCGATCAACCGAAGGTAAAATACTGAAGTGTCGCAAAGTTAAGCAAAATTCTCATGCTCCAGAAGCTAAGTGCGAGGCAGGTCGTCTCTTAACTGCTACCTATAAAGAATTTTAAATTTATTCATAATTTAACTATTTGGGCGAATATTCTCCGCGAAATCAATCGAGTGAATATAGAAATTCATAAAGAAGATATTATCCTTGCCCGTTCCGTCGCACTATGGATTGTCTGCTTAAAACTTTGCAAAAAATGAGACAAAATCCAATGGAATATTGGATAAAAGAGGCTGGAGAAGTTGCTGAAATAAGTGGTGTTGACCCTATTTTGCAAAGCAAACGAATTCTGAAACGTAAATCATTTCGATGAGATGTGTGAAGATGAATTCAACTATTTTCTAAAAAAATAATGATGGTATTTGATCGATTCATATCAGAAATTAAAAAGAGGTTTGATTGTGCTACCATGCCGAATTTGAATTTTGCTTTTCTTAATCGTACTAATATTATGAAAATGTCAATTGAAAGTACCGCAAAAGTATGGAGCAGATCTGGCCCGAAAATACGAGCGAGATTTAAGCGCTGTTGAATTCTACCAGGAACTCTATGTTTTTAAAAAGCAAGCTCCGCTTTTATTTGGTGATATAGAAAAGGCTAAAGGGCGTCACAGACAATTAAGATACTATAATATTTGATGTTAAGATATCTGCATACAAAATACGGTTTCTATCTCTTGCAACAGATCTATGCGCATGATTTGCAGGATGCTTTTCCGAATATTTGTATTGCCCTGCGAATTTACTCTACGCTACTTCATCCGTAAGCTGTGAGCGAAGTTTTAGCAAACTAAAACTAAATAAAAATTATTTGCGATCTTCTATGAGCCAGGAACGCTTAGCTTAGCGATAGAAAATCTAATGCTCACGAGTTAAATTATGACAAGGCCATAGATTTATTTGCTAAACAATATGCTCGAAGAGTAAAATTGTAATTTCAATTAACAAATGCAATAATATATTTGATTTTTATTTATATTATACATATTTTTATTTTAAATCCTATCATGTGCTGTGTATAAAAAATATATCCTACACAATTGGAACTTTTAAGCTTTCGCGGTTCGAACACTTAGTTATATACTTAATCGCGCTGAAAACTTGTTTTTTATTTATAAACCAAAACCAAATGCGGGTAGTTGGAGACTACGCTCGCCCTTCTCGACCCTGACACCCGCTACTTCAGTCTTCTCGTGACTACGATCAATGCAACTTGATCGAAACGTCGACGTAAATAAAAATTAGGTTTTCAGCGCGATTAAGTCCCATTTAAATATATAGCTATATATCCTACACGTTCATGTCTATATCTCTGTAAATAAATAGGCTTAACACAGAAAGAACAGCGATGGATGCATTATTTCCGGAAGGCCTATGTCCAAATGTCAATCAATTAGTGGACATCTGGTAGCTGAAATTATAAAGATGATAAAGGTAAAAATAAATATAAGTAAGAGGGCGGGGGCGGCATTTTTCAGTTTCTGCCCCGCCTAAAAAAAGTTGAAGATCCGGGGCTGGGTGGCAATCACTCAACCTCACTCCTTAAGGAATCAGCTTGCTGCAGTGCTATTACGCAGTGTTGATCATATCGGTTTCAAGCCGTAAAATTCATTAGTGCCTTGCGATAGAAATCCAAGTTCTGGCCCCCTGTGGCCCTAATACAGAACTTAGTTACAATCGGATTATCAGTTTTTTCATAGCAATTTTGACTCTGTCGCAAGGTATTAGTGATAGCGATATTGACAATCCGATAGAAGCCAAGTTCTGTGGTCGGAGACCAGCAGCCCGATTCCATAACTTGGCTTCAATCAGATTGTCACTTTTTTCATAGCAAAATCGACTCTATCGCAAAGCATTATTGAATTTCACGGCTTGAAACCGTCATGATCAACATTACGTAATCGCAGTGCAGCAGCCCGATTCCATAACTTGGCTTCAATCGAATTCTCAGTATCGCAACCACTAATGCCTTGCGATAGAGTCGAATTTGCTATGAAAAAAGTGATAATCCGATTGTAGCCAAGTTATGGAATTGGGCCACTGGGGCTGTCGTAAATACCTAAGCCAACGAATATCTGCAGCCCGATTCCATAACTTGGCTTCAATCGAATTCTCAGTATCGCAGCCACTAATGCCTTGCGATAGAGTCGAATTTGCCATGAAAAAAGTGATAATCCGATTGTAGCCAAGTTATGGAATTGGGAATCTGTGGCCCAAACTGCTGAGCTGATCGATATGTCACTGAGATAAATGCAAGTATAAAATCGCTGTAAAGTACATAATGTCATTAATACTGAGATAACCATGTCTGTGTGTCTCTGAGCTGAATACTGAGCAGAAAGTTTTTGGGGTTTCCTCCAAGTGGCCTCCGACCTCCCCTATAGCCACCCCGAGCCTCGCTTTGCTTGTCTGAGTCTGGTTCTGGTAAATCTGAGTCTGAGCAGAGCTGAGTCTGATCACTGTCTGCAAACAGTCCGAACGCATCGGTTTCTGGTACACAACACAAGACACATGGTTATATCTGAGAATGCATGCACTGAGAAATGACAAGCTCACTTACTGAGAGAAGCTGGTGTTGCTCCTGCGCTATCCAGTCCGGGAATGACGAAGCGGCCGCGCGCGCCTTCTCGCCACTTTAGTCGTCCCACCGCGTAACGTCAGCTGACAATTGACATAGGCTACGTACCTACTACGTATACTTACGTATCTATAGCTTCGTATTCGCGACATTCCCCCCAGAAGGAACAAAAAAGAAAACCAAGATCTGATTCTACATATTTAATAGGTGAATACAAATCACTGATACTTATTCTATAACCAAAAATCTGATTACTGCTCGTGTTCTGATTGACTAAGACTGAGACCGTATAAATACTATTGGAACAATATAATCGTCAACTGAGACGTCCACTCTTTAAATTTCTCCTTGGCTTTGACTGCTGATGCTCTGGTTGGTCGTTTTGCAGTATCTGTTTCTGTTTGTGCTGGGATCTCAGGTTCCTTCCTTTTAGCAGGTACGTTAACGTGAGATTCCTGAGACTGGCTATTTTCGATAGGTTGTTTATTCTGGACTCTTACTGATTCGTCGATTTGAGTTCTCTCAGAATCCCGATTAATTTGATTTGCTCTGAGAGTGGGATCATTCAGAACTGGCGAAGGTACTGTACTATGGTCATCGTCAATTTCAAGGGGATACAGATGCCCTATTGAACGGGTGAACATTTCTCCCGTTGGTAATTCAACTCTGGCTACTCTGATCTGTCCATCCGCACCTTTTAGTAGCTCTGATATTTTGCCAACCCTCCAGTGTGCCCTGTTATTGTCTGATTTTAACTGAACTGTCTCTGCAATTTCAGATGTTCTGTTGAATACAACAGTTGGTTGCCAATATTTGTCACTTCGCTCACGAAGACTGGTCAAATATTGGTTTGTAAACATCTTCGTTAATTCTAGTAAAATAATATGACCACGCTTCCAGCCATCGATCAGGTTCGACTTTGTAACCGTAGCCGATTCTAAAAAATCACGCTCTGAAATCCGAGTTGTTACTGGACCACCTACACGTAAAAAATCATTCGGAGTCAATACGTGCTCTAACTCAGCACCAACTGTCGTCAAAGGTCAGGTATTTACGACGGTCTCAAGCTCCTTTAACACCGTGCATAACTGATTGTGACTTATTCAATGTTTTTCTAACGTCCTTTTCATACTGTGTTTAACTAAACATAATAAGCGTTCGTAAGAGCCGCCAAACCAAGAGGCCAGTTCTGGGATGAACTTCCAACGAACGTTATTTTGTATGCAATATTGAGAAGTCAACACGTCTGCTGTGAGTTTTAAACTGAGAGGCATTGTCTGAAGTAAATATCTGTTAAATATCATCTGATAAATCTTTGACCACTTCCATGTGTATAGCTCTAATTGTCAAGCACGTAAATAAGCACACCCAACTTTTCTCTTTAGTTACTTCACCTACAAGAAGAGGGCCGAAATAATCCAGGCCCGTGAATGCAAAGGGCAGACTGAGGTAACCCTTTCTTCTGGTAAATCAGGCATTGCCGGTAGTTTAAAAGGACCTCCACCGTATTTTACACATTGGGTGCACTCCCTGATTACTCTTTGAACCGTTGATCTACCATGTGGGACCCAAAATTTCTGTCTCAATGAAGCTAACGTATGTGAGACTCCCACGTGGTAGTTTTTCTCGTGCAATGCCGCTATAATTTTGTGCGTGAAGTCTGAATTATTTGGAAGCAGTATGGGCTCTTTCTGATCATGCGTCAAGTCTGATTACCTAAATCTTCCTTTGCATCTGATGACGATGTCCTGGTCTTTATATAATTTGAGTGCTCTGGACAAGTCGGTGGTGATACATTCGACTTCTCTGAAAAATATTCTGTCTGAATTTCTAATATACTTTTAACTTCGTCATCGTCAGTGTGTTGATTATTGTTGTCAATAATCATTGGTTCCGTCCTATCTAAATCAGATCTTGCTATATTGTCTGCAGATTTTGTATACGAGAGACCCTCTCCGGCCAAAGAAATTTGAGCCTGAACTTTGTCTGTATATGTTTGACGTTTAGGCCACTGTTTTGAATAGCCTAAAGCAAAAAAACAGGACCCTTGAGCCATTTATTGTATGATTGAAATCTCTCCGACCGAGTGCCTACATCAGCTGGATTAAGTTTAGTGGGCACATATCGGACTTCCAACATTTTGTTCTGTTTAATCTCGCTGATTCTACGCGAGATAAACGGTGGAAGCAGCTTTTCTGATTTGTACGAACTAAGAACTATTTGGCTATCAGTCCACAAGAACTGTGCTTTGATCTTCAGACGCAAGAATTTAATCACATATTTAACTCATAAGCCTACATCCAATCAATACTCCCAGCAATTCTAATCTTGGAATGTGTAAATTACTTTGGTCCTTTAAGGGCACTAATCTCGATTTGCCAATAACGCATCCAAAGAACTACGCAAAAAGATAACGGCTGCATATGCGTCAATCGAGGAATCGGCAAAACAATGCAGCTCATACTGAATATCATTACTGATTCTATATCTTTCAACATTTTGCGCGTAATACCGATTAACTAGACATGAAAAGTTTGAAGCTATCTGTTGCCATTCGCTAAGTACATCGTCATTTAATTTATCGTCACACTTAATCTTTTCTTTCCATAACTTCTGAAAGAATAGTTTTACTGGAAGTATCACTGCAACAGCGAGACCACATGGGTCATAAACTGATGCAATAGTTTTTAATACTTCTCGCTTTGTTTGAACTGTGGCTAGATTTGTGTTCTCGAAATTCGTTTTTAACCGAAGACTGTCATTACTTATGTCCCATAGCAAACCTAATACTTTCACAACTCTACAATCCTCTGCTTGAAATTTGTCTGGTATTTGAGAAACCATCTCTTTTGAATTTGAAATCCACTCGCGTAAGTTCATCGACAAACAATCTAATGACTGTTTAGATGCTTTGTATAAACTAAGTGCTTCTGACGTTGTCTGTGCGCCTGTTACTATGTTATCTACATATATGTCTTCTGCTATTTGCTTCATAAGAGCGTTATTTGATCTTGTTAAGTGGTACCTGATCGCAGCGTTAAGTAGAAACGGACTAGCTATCACGCCAAATGGAACGCGACAAAAGCGAAAATGCAAAATATTATTTAAACTAGGTCCACGATTTTTTTCCTTGAGCCAGAGAAATCGTGTCACTTCTCTGTCTAAATCTTGAAGGCCTAATTGTAAGAACGCCTTCTCAACATCAGCCACTATGCCTATTGGGTGCTCTCTAAATTTAATTAGTAACCCAGTAAGGTCCTCTAGCATTAATGGCCCACGATACAAGCATTCATTGAGCGATTGTCTGCTGTTTTAGACGAGGCATCATAAACAATACGAAGCTTATTAGGCTTATCCCGACTATGAATACAGTGATGTGGAAGGTAATGAACGGGATGCGTTTGTGGAACAGTCGGATCTGTTACTATATCTATGATCCCGTTCTGTAGCTGATCCTGAATAATTTTGTCATATGAGTCAATTTCAGAGCTATCTAAACGTTTTATCAAACTATTGAGACGACCCCACGCTAATCCTAAATTGTTAGGAAGATTTGGAGGAAATTCCGTCCAAGGCAATTATACGTGATATCGATTTTCTTTATACTGAATAGTTTCGTTGAACTGCTTTACCACCTCTTCATCACGAGTGGATTTTGGAGAATCTGTGATACCTAATAACTCCAGGTCCCACAATTTCTTAACATCATCAAATTTGAACGGTAGATCAGGTTCATTCAACTTATTATCGAATTCTGCATTTGATTGAAAATAAGTCAATACAGTGAATTTGTCTGAGCTTTCACCCCTATTGTTAATCTTTCCTGACCACACTCAGCCAAAATCTGAATTGACTAAGAAAAGATTTTCAGTGACCGAAATCTTTTCATGTGACATTAACGAGTGATAATAGTCGTTACCAATCAATATGTCTATTTTATCACCGTATGAACCATCATCTGCAAGGGTAAGGTCTCTGAATCTGATATTGTTCCATATTTTGGCTGGGTCCTGGAAGACTGGGGCTCGTATACCGTTTGTAATATGAGGGTCAATATTAGCCTGTATGTTCCGTGAAACGCCAGTTCGCGTTAAGAGTCTAAAATTTACTACTGGACTCTCTATCTGGTGTGGTGATTTTGCGCCAAAATTTATCAATATCAATATTTATATTGATAAATTTACTTTTTCAGTTATGGGCAAGTTCAAAGAATTGGCAATCGACTTAGTTATATATGATCGCTAACTACCGCAATCTAATAAAACTCTGCACTGCAATTGCCTCGATCCTGTTTCTGAATTGCTAACTTTGACAAGGCAAGTTTGTAACAAAGTCGTGTTGACGTGTGTTTTGACGTATAAACTATCAGTTTGTACTGATTTCATCGGCTGCCCTATTTTAATGTGACATAAAGCTCTATTATGACTGCCAAATTTATTGCAATTAGAGTAGCACTTCCGCTTAGAGTAGCAGCTATCCGCCCTAAGCCCTTCAGAAAAACAGTTAAAACAGCGATTTCCTAACTGTGACTTCCTTTCCTGCATAGTTTTGTAGGTTGTACATTCATCGTTGAAATGTTCCTGTTTACAGAATATACATTTGTGAAATTTCTTCTTAGGTGGCTCATCGGTCCTGTCAGAGAGTTCTTGTGGTCTTTTCCGTGAGATTGGTAGTCTAGATTTATTGAATTGTCTGTTATCAAATTTAGGTTTGTCATTCCTATAGTTTGTAAATCGGCATTGCTTATAATTAATGCCCCTCTTTTCATCTGACCTAACATGTAAGGAACCTAATGTGAACTGGTCTGTTATATGTTTGACATCATTGGCTACTACGTCTATATGCTTCGTGTCTATAATGTAAGGGACATTATAGACCTTCAACCTACTTGACGTTTCTCTAGCCGATATGATGGATGTGATGTATGTATGTACTCTAAATACTTCCTAATACTATCAATCGATTCATCTTCTCCAGCCAGTTTCATCCTTAATTCGTAAATCAGGTCTTCTGGAAACTTTTCCATAATCATAACTCGGAGGTGATTATGATTCACATCCTCTCTTGGAGCTCAATACTCTAAGATGTCTTTCGATTTCGTTAAGAATTTGCCTACAATCTTTAACCTGGTTTGTCGGTGCTGATTGAATTCTATATAGGGCGACATAATGAACGTCAATAATAGTACCAGGTTTGCCATACCTCTTTTAGCGTGTTGACGGCTATACGGTAATTTTTATTTGTCGTGTCTAATCCTTCAATAGCCTGTTTCGCATCACCATCAAGAACCGACTGAAGGTACAATAATTTATCAACATCACTGATATTTCTGTTATCTATTTTCGATGAAAACTGGTCCAAAAATTGGTACCACTTGAAAACATCTCCATTAAACTTTGCTAACTCCATTCTGGGCAACTTGCTACTAATGTTACTGTATTCGCCACTAGCAGTAACTGCTCCCTGTTTCCGGTTATTCCGCATGACGTTAACTTCTATCTCGGAAAAAACTTCGGCTTGAATTTGAGTCGACGTAAGCTCACTTATTTCATCGGCATTGGTCGCTGTTGCTAATTTACAGTAATTGTGAATTTCAGTAACAAATCGCTGATTGGCACGTTTTAGTTTCGACCCGATCAATTCTAACTCATTAAAGTCGGCATCACTCTCAGTTAATTTTGCAAGGGCACACTGAGCTGAGTTTAAATACGACTGGACTGATTCGTATATTATCTTTAAACGAGTTCGGATGACGTCCTCCATTCTGAGTACAGTACAAGAGCAAGACTGGGAACCGTTATTTTCGTAATATCTAAAAAACAAAGTAAACTCATGTAAAACTCGCTCTAAAGGTAGATGTGTTCGACTTATAATGATAAATTATATTTAATCCCTGATACTTAATTAAAAATAATCAGTTAATTGAACTGACCTTTGTTTTTGCATGTACTTTTACATATATATATATATATATATATATATATATATATATATATATATATATATATAGATATGTATATATATATTTAAATAAATATTCATATGCATGTAAGTTTGCCTATTTTGATATATATTTAGTCTCTCGGTTTGAATTAGTAATATATATTTATTCAATTTTTATTACTTTTCTAAATTCGACACGTTGCGCGCTATCTCATAAGAGTTAACTGTTGTTTAAGGGTCCCAAGATACAGGCCTGGCCGAGTTTGGGGCCCGCTGCTTATTCTTTTGTCTATGTCAACTACTTATTGTATAATCATATTTGTTCATATGTAATCATTCCTGTGTTTAGTAAATAAATATATTTCTATTTCTATAATCAAATATGTTATTCCTTCTAAAAATCAATCTACATGTGTAACTGTAAACTGACTGTAACTTGAAACTGTACTTCATACACCAATTTTATTGAAATATAATGTCCCCAAAATAGAATTTGATAAAATTTTGAAATTTGAAGGTAGCATAGCCTAATTAATTATTATTCCATATTAATTTATTTCGAAATGCATAACTATCGAAGGGTTAAACACATATATTTTTTCCCTACCCGAGCTCCCGTGTCACAAGTGGCATGAAAACATACACACAAACTACCGCGGACAGCAAATAGTCATATCCCAGACACGAGAGCAAAATTCGCAGTCTTTGCCCAAATAATTGCCCCGTCTGAGGATCGAACCCGGAACATCGAGTTGGTGATGGCAACTTTAGTTCGTGTCGTATTGATATTTGGATCGAGGTATATGTTTTTTATTGTGTTTTTATATTATATGTATATGAATATATAAGTGTTACGATACTTGTATTTGGGTAGGGTTTGTTTAGCTTGGGGTTTTTTTTATTGCGTATATATATTTGTATATAAGTGTTTTTCTGGAGGCCAGAAGGCCTTAGCTTTCATTTCATTTATATTTTTCATTTGTTCAATTTTGGGTAGGGTTTTGTTTAGCGTGGGGTTTTACTTGTGTTAATTTTACCATTTATCATTTGTCTGACTTACAGTTTTGGCGGAAGTAAGCTACATATTTTTATTTTGTTCATTTTAAATATGGATTTCCGCAAAGTAACGCCTGAATCTATCAATTATAGAATTGTGATTTATTTCGTTAAAAAAAGAAATCCCAGCATTTCCACCATGTCGTAAATACCTAAGCCGTAGGTATCGAACGAATATCTGAGCTGATCGATATGTCACTGAGATAAATGCAATTATAAAATCGCTGTAAAGTACATAATGTCTTTAATACTGAGATAACCATGTCTGTGTGTCTCTGAGCTGAATACTGAGCAGAAAGGTTTTGGGGTTTCCCCCAAGTGGCCTCCGACCTCCCCTATAGCCACCCCGAGCCTCGCTTTGCTTGTCTGAGTCTGGTTCTGGTAAATCTGAGTCTAAGCGCGGAGGGAGTGCAGCCCCCGTCCGCTGTAACAAAGTGCAGGTACCAGGGTGAGCTAGAGCTGCGGAGGCGAGCGTTGGTACCTGTGCTTTGTTACGCAAGGGTGGAGGGGCAGCACTACCCGCAGCGCCGGAGTAATTGAGTTTCATAATCTGTGGTTAAAGGATACTGGAACGGGCAAACGAGGCTTTTACCATGTCATTTCTATATTTTAATCTGTAATGTACACGTAATATTGGCTGTACATTATCGCCCGTACAAAAAGTGTCCGGCCCGTATTACACAGCCAATAATGCACACCCTGCTATTACATGTACATATTTTGGCTTCGTAATCCTGGCTGCGTATTATCGCCTGTACAAAATCAGCACGGGGTGATAATGCACGGCCAATAATACGCAACCAAATAATGTACACCCTGATATTACGACGCCAATCCACGTAATATTGGTCGCGTATTATTGGCTGTACATTATTTGTCCGCGTAATATTGGCCGTGTAATATAGGGACTCACAGTAATCGAAGACACTATTATTACATCATATTTTTTTACGACTTTATCGGTTTGACAGTTAGAATATTGTAATTCGTAGGTTTTTTGTCTATGCTTTGCACTTATTATTGCCAACAGAATAGAGATATTTTGTTACCATGTAGGATCGTGTGTATTCAACCTTCCTCCTAGCGTCATTTTTATTTTACGGCAAAATAATCACACTTTATAAGAACAGGGTTTGAAATATTAACATTCTATTGTATTTACTTCTACTATTATTTATGCTTTGGTAGGGCGAAAACATAGAAATTAAATAAGTATTAGTATCTATCTTTAAATTTGAGGTAAATTTGTTATCTAAGTTAGTGATAACTCACTTGTTGAATCTGTGGTTGCAAGCGATTAATGCTTATGTGTGAGTTTTTAATTTGCACATGTTGTATATTTTATCTATGTATGTAACATTTTTGACGTTTATAATGGTTTGTTGTCATTATTCTTACAGCACAAGCTTACACATTTTTTTGTATGTATTTAGTGAACCTTCTACCATGTAGAGTTTAATATTGTACTCTATAGCAGCAAAAGATAACGTTTTTGCGTATGATTTATTTCGTTTACGAAGTTGTACTATTATTTATTCTGTGGCTGTGATCTTTGGGGACGAAGTTTGAGCGGGAAACCCATATGAAATTGTTATTATTATAAAGATATAAAACGCCCTATTGTATTTTTTTTAAATACCTACCCCATGGATTGCACTAAACATTACATGTACTATTCCAAGACCTAAAACACCAACATTTGATCAAAATTCCTTCAGCCGTCAAAAAGTTTTTATCGATTGCTCGGCTTCTGCTCATCGGATTGAAAAACGCACATATTCCCGCCCACACCGCCTCTTATTAATATTCAGTATTACGGCGAAGCAAGGCAAGTAAAACAAGGGTTACTACTGGACTACCAATATACAAAAAATCAACTGAATTGTTATGTTGGTTTGGTCAAAAAAAAAAATTGGAGTAACTCCGAAAAATAAAAAATCGCGGAAATTACATGAGGGGTTATTCGGGAGTGCTCTACCACGGGACCTCGACCTATCACTACTTCCTGGGACATCCTGTATATTTATGTGGGTATGTGGAAGTTACACCATAGCGTCGCCCCTTTTATTCCGATTTTGACAAGCGAGGTGTCAATCGATTCGTCTTTAGATCTAAGTAGTGTCATAGGCTTTTTTTTACCCGACTATGGCGAAGCAAAGGAAGGGTTATGTATTCAAACTAAAAAGTTGGTCAGATTATGACAAGCGAAGTATCAATCGATCGTCTTCATCGCAAGAGTGTCATGGGCTGTTTTTTACCCGATTGTAGTCAGGTTTTAGTTTTTGAACTTATGACTTGTTTTTATTATAAGTATTATTATGATTTTAGTCCTACCCATATGGTCCAAACTAAATGGAATCCTGTAGCTGTTGCTGTTTTTGTAGGGTAATGGTAAAACGAAAATGTAATAATACAAATTATATACAAATAACAATCACAACAACCTAACACAGGTGACATTTCTCCTTTATTTTTGAGTTCCGTACCAGAAGGGTCCAAATGGAACTCTTTTGCTAATGGTGTAAGTAGTAAGAGATTGAATTTAATAGGACAAAAAAAACACAGTAGTTGCATATGATGTGTAACATCAGTTCAAGCTGTTTTTTATAGACAATGACCCGTCCACCTCGTCGCTTGACCCACTAGTGGGTACACGGGTAATTCGCATTTACCCCTCCACACACTGCACTAAAGTTGGAAAATAACAAAAAAGTAATGTTTTATCATCGCTGTTCAAGCTCTGCTTTATCATCGCTCGATGCTGTTTTATCATTTAGGATAGCACTGCGCAAGCTAATTGGTCAATTGTTTCAGTAAACAGTTGACCAATGAGCGCACGCAGCACATTGTAACACTTTTCACAAAATCACTCCCATAAAGGAATTACTACTCTCTAGCTCCCGTAAATTTAAGGAAAGCGAGAGGAAAGATGTTACAAATCAAAAATATTATACAAAATTATATTCAATTAGCATAATGGTCACAATAGCCAAAACACAGGCGACCTTCCTACTTTATCAATGTTCCTGGAATCAACACAAGACATTTCAGTAAACAACTCTGTCTAGATAAATGGTACAGGCAGTGGTGCAGGTCATATTAAAATTAATGGTGGGGTGGTTATTTTTACAATACATCACTACTATCAGTCTACTTCAGTTAATGAAGATACATCAATGAAGTAGTTAATGAACGAGTTGTTAATAAAAATTAACAACTCGTAGTTCTTTGAATGAAGAATTATTATTATTAAATAATACACTAGCAGCTTCAAGCTGATGCGTGTATATCATTTCAGATTGTATGTATGTATGTGAAGTATGTTTCATTTTCGGTTGTACGCTAGTAAGGAAAGGATCCAATGATAGAAGAAGATTGTGCAGAATATCTTCATTGGTGGCGATATTGCTGTTCACGTATGACTTTCTCGGTATTTGCGGAAGTCTTTGTTCCTTGCCTCACATGCTTCTTCGAATAAGAAGCCTATAGGTACTACTGATAGGTGCTCAACTATCTGGGGTCCATAAATTAATAATTTATTTATTAGCTGTCATACTTACTATAGTATACTTTGAATTTAGATATGTTTATCTGTTGGCCTGATGAAATGCATTGCAATATTACAGCAATTCTTTATATTAAGTTCTCATCTAATTCAGTAATATGGGCAGTTGTTTCTGGATCTGCAAAATATTGCCTTGCAACATTCCCGGTATTGGTGTTACCACTGCCCTGTTTGACTATGTCTAATAGTATGCAGGTTTCTCTTCGAAAAGCTTCTTGAATGACTTCTGTCTTATTTTTCACTTCATTTCTTCACCTTTTGCTTGCTATGATTATATAAATCTTCTGTGTTTATATAAGTATTCTTGCACTACCTTAGCTCTCTGCTTCAAAATTATTCATTCCAGTCAGACGAGATTTGCACAGATCACATACAGCACCTGAAGCCCCTGAACGAGTGCATTTTTCCATACATGGTTGGCATTAGGCTGTGTGTGGCCATGGCATTTCCGCAATCAGTTGGAGTTCGTTCAGTGATCTCTGACTCAAATGCAGCCAATTCAGTTTTTATGTTTGCATTTGTCTCCTTCATAAACTTAGAAGAAATCGGACGACAGCAAGCAGTAGACGAAGTCTTGTCATTTTGCCATACTGTTTCCACTCAAACTTTCAGCGAGTTGATGAGAGGCACAAGGCTTGCCATAAATACTTCTCACCTTAAAGTGGTTTGTTTGCTAATAAACAGTGACTAGATGCACCATCGAATCCCCGCTTACTATGTAACACAACACAAGTCACGCACCTACATCAAAATTATGATTAAATGTGTCCATAAGTCTTTTAGCCATAAGATCTAAGAGTGCTTACAGTCGTAATTTTACTGTTTGTTGTGACAGTCATGTCTTCTTTCGGATAGTAGGTACTTATTCTTCTCCTTCAGCAACATATGATTCCAGACCTAGATATAGCGCGTTCAAGTGCGTTCTGTGGAGAAACTTCGAGGGGTGATGTGCAGTGTGTGATGCAGTTCATTTTCTAGGAAATCTATGATCTTGGAGGCATCAATGAACATCTCAGAAAATCTGAAAATCAATCACACAGAATATTAGTGAAAACTGAAGTTGAGAAAAGGAGCGCTAATATCCCAACAAACAACGAAAGATAATTTTATTTGCGTTGGCTTGGCTGATCGCTAGTAGGTACCTACCTACGTATAGACAATGCATGATTCAAGAAAACAGGCGAGGCGTTACATTAATTAAACCATGAGACAATGGTAAATAAAATTTCGAAGTTTTTGTTTTGGTTTTGGGGTTTGGTACTTTGGGTGCATTCCGATTCACGATAATATCGCTGTGAGCGATCACAGTGCTAATTTGCGTACCGATTCAGATATCGCGCTCACGGCAGTTGAGTGATGCAGTTGATTCGGAACGCTCGTGAACGCTCACGAGCGTTTACGAGCGATCACAACAACATAACCTCAAAATTTGCTCAAAATACAAAGTATTACTCGTGTGCAAAGTAGTCTGTCTAAAAATTGGTCAATTGTCTGTAGTAATATTTGGAAAACTGTACGAAAATCACACACAACTGAATTCAATCAACAGTTTTCTTTGTAAACAACCGTCAGTCTGTCACTTTGACAGTAGCGCTCACGGTGATATCGGTTTGGGGCATGGTCGGTGTAATCGCAAAATGGCGGATGTACTGACGTAATCCGTGACGTCACAAGGGATATCGTTGTTGTGCTCACGATGACTCGGAACGCGTTTTAGCGCGATAATATCGATTTTATCGATATTTGCGCGTCTCGGAATGCACCCTTTGTGACACAGATTTTAGATATGTGGCCCAATTCCATAACTTGGCTACAATCGGATTATCACTTTTTTCATAGCAAATTCGACTCTATCGCAAGGCATTAGTGGTTGCGATACTGAGAATTCAATTGAAGCCAAGTTATGGAATCAGTGGCCCAATTCCATAACTTGGCTACAATCGGATTATCACTTTTTTCATAGCAAATTCGACTCTATCGCAAGGCATTAGTGGCTGCGATACTGAGAATTCGATTGAAGCCAAGTTATGGAATCGGGCTGCAGGCTGCGGTTTAGTTATGTGATCCACAGATTATTTATATAAAAGTATTTGAATGCTCGAGACTCAGCTGTCTATTCACGAGCTAACACACAGACTTTATTTAAAGAAACAATAATAATAATAATAAAAAGGGTATAAAAATATGTTGTATGAATAACGGCGACCCGCAGTAATATAGGGACTTGCAGTCGCAGAAGTAAAATAAAATCAAAAGACGCGGACGCAGTGTGACCAGAGTCAGTATTTTAATACTTTTTCAGTATATTTTAACGTTTTTTTTGAACATCAGTATTTTTGTGGGTATATTCGATAAGAATTTATGGTAACACCATACACACACAGCATCCAATCTCAGGTTAGTACACCTAATAATGGTGTTCTGTGCTCCCAAAAAATACAAAAGTTCTAATGTGCCTCTGGCCAAAGGTATCTCCTTCTCCCTATCGGTATCGAATGTTGCATGCGAGTGCATATTTTACCACGTTTTTATTAAGTCACTTCCTTGTTTGTCTGTTGTTCCGGCTGGAATCTTGCAACAACAAGCACTTCCTGATTAGCTATCCAGATTAAACTTTCAGGGTATATTACAAAAAAAAACGTTTTTAAGAATAGGTACTGTAAAAAGCAGCAAATGTAGATTAAATTCCAAATTTGCTGGTTTTATAAAAATAACAAAAATAAAAATAAGAGATAATTTTAATAAAAACAGACCAACGAAACAGATTTATGAACAAAAATGTATCAGCAATTTTAATAACAAATCGTGGTAAAAAAAAAACAAGGTGGTAAAGATGAAGGAGGGTGTGTTAATTTTATCTATATATTATATTTTATCTTTCGAAAATAATGTTAAAATACAACTCAAAAAGATACATCAAATACAACATGTATGATGATGATGTGATGATTATTAAATAAAACATGCTCAGAAAATCAGTATTTTTATTGATATATTTGCCTTGTGTAGGTCAGTATATTTCAGCATTTTTTTGAGGTGCATCGGTATTTTCGCTAAATGTAATCTGGTCACACTGCGCGGACGCGGCATTGGAGTGTGGACGGACCACAGGTGGGACGGACGACGGACTTGGCGAAAGATACTTAAAAACAGAATCTCACTCTCACTATTTTCAATAAGTTCCGTCATTTCGTGTTCGTGCCTTGTATCGATGTAATCGGTGTTGTCCTTTTACGACTGTTTATTTATTCCGAGAGAGTTGTTTTCGTCATGAAGTTATTTTCATAATTTCTGCAAGATGAGTTCGTTGTTGTTGGCGGTGCTATTGTTATGTGCGGTGGAAATTTTGCAGGCCGTGGATGTGGCTAGATGTAGCAATGGCACGGAGTCTCTGAACTTCACTCCTTACAACGATGGAGTTACGGGACGGTACCTCGTCGAACTGTGCACAAGCAGAGTGCCTGATGCGACCTCCTGGACGCTTTCGCTCACATTCTACGACGCTGAAAACAAATGTAAAAATCCACCTAACCATATTCATAGGCCTGGGAAGACACACTCAAAATATAAGCAGTCAATCAGGGTAGACGACAGCTGTTCACATGTACGTATCACATACACTGATTTAATTTAATGTTATTCTATCATCACTTCATGGTTCCGCCACAAACACACCTACTAGTATCCTGCTGCAACAATTTCAGTTAAAGTGTCTTCGGAAAATAATCCATGTTCTTACACATTGCATGTACTCATAAATTGTAGAACAGTGTAAAATTTTAGGTCATATGCACAGGCTACCAAAGCTATAATTATTATTTAACTAGTTTAAAGTTCATTCTACAGTGTATTGCGAAAAAAAAACATTCTATGTTCTTCTAGGATACTAAAAACCATTGCAAAAGTAGATATAGCACCAACACTCTTGATACTCCTTTTGCTTTTTTCGGTTCGCTTCTACATTTTTTGTTTGATAAATAGTAAAAGTGTTTTATTCAATAGTAATTATTCACCAAAAGTGACTGCTTTAAGATACAAATATCAGTTAAACGTGTTATAAGGAATTCATACTTTGTTTACCTACACAACTTATTTAGCCGATTAGTGCGATTGCAATATATTACTCTTTATCAACAATTATTCAACAGTATATGAACAAAAGTGAGTGCTTTAAGATACGATTATATGTAAAACATGCTCCAAGGGGAAAGTGGACTTTGTTTATAAGTTTTATTTAGCCAACAAGTGAAATCACTCTCAAAGCGCCTGTTAAATTATAATAGGCAATACGTCTTCCTGGCTTAGCAGCTGCCTGTATAACAGAAGTGGTTGATTAAGGGCGATTCCTAATATTATTTTTTAGCAATGGATTCATTAACATGGGGTTGCTGTGACCAGAACATTGAAGATGCTAATTACCTTAAGTGTGTTCAATGTCTAAAAGCCTACCACTGTGAGTGTTTATTATCTAGTGCTTTCCAAGGGGACAAAATGATTAAGGATTGGAAATGTCCACTGTGTCAGAACATGAAAATAAGTAGGGGCAACTTTGAATCGCAGAGCAAAGAAAAAAAAGGTTTGTCGTCCCCTGTTGAAGATTCATCAGATAAGCCCATTATGCGACAGGACCGTAATATCATCAATTAAATTATGTGAACTCAAACGAAGAATATTGTGGTGCAAGTTACTAAGAATATGTCGAACACACACACAGGAGCTGAACACAATGGAGAAGATAAAAGATAACAAGGTTACAGTATTACACTTTTAAGTACGTAGAATTAAAGTCTAGACCGTACTCATTATTTCACATTCATCGGTGCAATATTACCGAAGTGATAAGCGTGGGAAGTTTACGTAGATGTTTAAATCTGTTCAGTATTCGCAAGTAGCGCGTGACGTCATCGCCCCCATACGGCACAGAGGGCGCGGGTGCCCACCTCACGTCCGTAATACATTTTCGCTGGTAAGGTGTTTGCTCTCGTGCGCTCTGGTGTTTTTTATTGATTTTAAATGCTGATTGATTAAGTGTATTGTGTAAGTGATAGTTTTAGAACTAAAATGGATTTCAAAAAGGCCAATCCGACAACCTTCCCTTAGTCCACACTCCTCAATATGATGGTGGCAGAATATTTTATAGAAAATAAAGATTTTGTAGCAATTGAAATTCGCAGAGTTAAAATGACAAGTTAGGTATAAGATATAATTTCTATAACCTACTACTGGGATTAATTTACTAATGAGTATAATGAGTAAGGTATAACAAAAATACCTATACAATGTGTCTGGTCACCGGTGTCGGAGACTTAAGGGGGGTTAAATATGGGGATTTTTATCGACAAATCACTATCTCGATTTTCTCTTGGCCTCTCCATACTAAAATGGCAGCCATTTTGTTTTTTTTACTTCGCAGCTCAGACGCCTACACTGATTTAATCATTGCTATCGATGTAGACGTCTTAGGAAGACGAAAGAGGTATCATTTGAAAGCTAACAATGAAGACAATCAATTTATGATACATTTTATTCAATATCTTTTTATAATTGATAGATTCAGGCGTTACTTTGCGGAAATCCATATTTAAAATGAACAAAATAAAAATATGTAGCTTACTTCCGCCAAAACTAACATAACAATATTAACAAAATAAAAATCGTATTTATTTATTGCATTTTTTTTAGTTTTTTAAATTTTTTATGAAAACTAACCTGTCAAGCTATTTTTTTTAATTGTATTATCATAGTACAAGATATTTCCATTAAAGAAATCTTACATCAAGGTCCTAAGTTAAATATTTTCGAAGCTATGATGGTTTAAATATGACCCTTAAAAACTCTATTAATAGCACACGTCAAACAATAGACTCAAGACCCCACATTCAATTGGCGTGTCGTAAGACAGGCAGCTGTTCTTTGACAACATGTTAGAAAGAGACATGTATAGGGTGTGAATGAGACAAAATTGCGGCTCTACTCAGGTCAGGATACAATTACAGGTAGTCGTCCCTCGCCTAGCGTTGTGATTACATTCTTATCTGCCGAAGTACTGTGCGTTGCTATTTTCTAACCTCTGCTTTGTGTTTTGGACTCGTTTTGTTATTTTAGTTAACTTTCGTTAACTGAAATGGAAGAGCGTCGTTTTTCAAGCCGCGACGTGGCCAACATCCATTTTGTGTATGGATTTTGCGACGGGAACGCGAATGCTGCTGTAAGAGAGTATGCGAGAAGATTCCCTGATAGACCTACGCCGAATGCTCGCACGTTCATCAGATTGCACTCGAATCTCTCCGAATATGGAATAAGAAGACCCGCTAACGAACGTACTCGTTTGGTGTCTCCGCGAGAGGAAGAAGAGGTGTTGGATTTAATAACGCAAGACCCACAACTGAGTGTCCGTCGCATTGCGATTAGACTCGGTCTATCGAAATGGACAGTTTGGCAGATTTTAAAACGGCAAGGATTGCATCCATTCCATTTTAGAAGAGTCCAGGATTTAATTGGACCTGACGTCGCCCGAAGGACAGTTTTTTCTTCGTGGATATTACGAGAAGCGCGATCCAATCCCAATTTTTTAAAGAGGATTATGTGGACCGATGAAGCAACTTTTACAAGATCTGGATACACAAATCATCGGAACGAGCACCTGTGGCTCCAAGAAAACCCGCATGCAGTGAGACCCAGTAGCTTTCAGCACAAGTTTTCGGTAAATGTTTGGGCTGGAATGATAGACGATATCCTTATTGGGCCTCTTATTTTGCCCGCTACATTAAATGGCCCAAGATTTTTGGAATTCCTGCAGAATGACTATCAAGACGCATTAAGCGAATTGCCATTGACGTATAGGGCAAGAATGATACTCCAATTAGATGGAGCTCCGGCACACTTTGCGGTAAATGTGAGAAATTACTTAAACAACACATATCCAACATGGATTGGACGAGGTGAGACGATTGCTTGGCCGCCGCGTTCCCCGGATATGACACCCCTAGATTATTTTTTATGGGGCACAATAAAGCAGAAAGTGTACGTTAACGTGCCCAACACAAGAGAAGAACTAATTGAAAAAATATTACAAGTCGGGGATGTAATGAGGGCGGACAAAGCCATGATAAAAAGAGCTACACAACATGTGTCAATTAGGGCAACTGCTTGTCTACAAAAAAACGGAGGACATTTTGAATCGTGGCTGTAGTACCTAGTTTAGATGGTATTAAATTAATAAATGATAATTAATGGTTTTACTTTGTTCTTTTCTTGCCTTTTCCCATCCCAATCATCATAGCTTTGACGTGTGCTATTAATAGAGTTTTTAAGGGTCATATTTAAACCATCATAGCTTCGAAAATATTTAACTTAGGACCTTGATGTAAGATTTATTTTAATGGAAATATCTTGTACTATGATAATACAATTAAAAAAAAAATAGCTTGACAGGTTAGTTTTCATAAAAAACTAAAAAAAATGCAATAAATAAATACGATTTTTATTTTGTTAATATTGTTATGTTATTTTGTGAAAAAGATATTGAATAAAATGTATCATAAATTGATTGTCTTCATTGTTAGCTTTCAAATGATACCTCTTTCGTCTTCCTAAGACGTCTACATCGATAGCAATGATTAAATCAGTGTAGGCGTCTGAGCTGCGAAGTAAAAATAACAAAATGGCTGCCATTTTAGTATGGAGAGGCCAAGAGAAAATCGAGATAGTGATTTGTCGATAAAAATCCCCATATTTAACCCCCCTTAAGTCTCCGACACCGGTGACCAGACACATTGTATAATATGTGGCCCAAAGAACTTGGCTCAGATTGCGCTACTGCTTAATTGAATTATACCTAAGGCAAAATAAATATAACTAGTCTATGGCTAACAAGGTTTTAGTTAAATCTGTGGGCCTGTTCTTTGTCACTAACCGCTCGGTTGTCCACGCGCTGAAGACCGCAGGACCAAACTGATAACCCAAAAAAAATATGGCCGACGCGACACATCTGTCCGCAAACTGGTGATTGATTGTATACGCGTTGAGACTACAGCAGCCCGATTACAGAACTTGGTTACAATCGGATTATCACTTTTTTCATAGCAATTTCGACTCTATCGCAAGGCATTAGTGATATCGGTACTGACAATCCGATTGAAGCTAAGTTATGTGGTCGGGCCCCTGGTACTTGATTGTCAACCCACAAAAAAAAGAAGGTCGACGCGACACATCTGGCCGCAAACTGGTGATTTATTGTATACACTCTGAGATCACAGGTATCTGATTGTCAACCCACAAAAAAGAAGGTCTACGCGACACATCTGGCCGCGCCGACTTTGCGTAAATAAACAGTTTTTATGACCACTTCATTGTGCGCTTAGATAAACAAACTGGTGATTTATGGAGCTAAATAGGTACGGCACATATTTCAAGTGTTTATGTTGTGGGTTTCGAAACAAAATAATTATATAAAAACTCTTAGATTTGGATGATTATTGAGGTCAATAATGTTCAAAATCGAGTGGCAAAATTTACGTCACTATCGAGTGGTCCGATGATCAATGAAAACAAAAAATGTGACTGTAGCGTTAGTTCCGATTATCGATGAAAACAAAAAAGTGACTGTAGCGCTATAAAACAATCGAGCGGATAAGAAAAAGTCTTGATCACAAACTACAAAGAAGATACGGGTATGAAGAGGAGTAAACAGTGAAGACCTCTTCCTCTTTGGGTCAAAGATCTCTAATCAAGGAGGTTTAGAATCGCAGAGGAACGTTGAGTTATGACATAACTCTCAAAGAAGGACCAAAGAGATAAGGTATTAACTTCTACGGTACTAGAACTCAAAGAGGTAGGTCGTAAAATGATGTTGAATTTAGCTTATGGCCCACTATATACTATGTCTATGGGAGGATGATAAAATCTCTAGCTTCACTATAAAGCGTTATGTGACAGTCCAAAACCACAACATGATGGCAATCTCCTTCGTGGTTTGTGATATAATTGGCATGTTGCAATTAATTAATTTACTATTTATTCCGGCTTTTAATAAAAAAAGTTATTAGTTGTAATTAAGTACTCCACAACTAAACTTTATAAACACACTAAAAAACACAAATGCAACTGGTTTCGATGACATTAATACGAAAATGCTAAAAAACTGTGCGAAATTTGTGTCAGATCCATTGTCAATTTATCATTTTCACAAGGAAAATTTCCAGTGCAATTGAAGTTCTCGTTGGTAAAACGGTTACACAAAAAGGGTGATCAAAAAATATGAATAACTATAGACCAATCACTCTAATCCCAGTAATATCAAAGATTTTTGAAAAGGTTATGTATACCTTCATTACTAAACATGAAATCCTTAAGCCTGAGCAGTTTGGTTTCAGGAAGAATTGCTCAACATCCTCAGCTTGTTTTTTATTAACTAGACTTATTACTGAATGTTTGAATAATAAAATACCAGTCATCTCTATATTTCTTGATATGTCTAAAGCGTTTGACTTTGTTAATCATAAATTTCTTTTGTTCAAACTAGAGAAGTATGGTCTGAGAGGAACAGCGCTGGACTGGCTGGAAAGCTATTTAAGTTTTCGCCGCCAGTGTGTCGAAATTTGTAGCTTCACAGGGTACAACAAGGTTGTTAACAGGGCCAATTTTAGTGTCAATCGATGTGGAGTTCCCCAAGGGAGCATTCTAAGACCACTTCTATTTCTTATATATAAATGGCATGCTTAACATTATTGAACATAAGTGTGTACTATACGCCAATGATACTACCCTTGTTATAAATTGTAGAGATGTAATTACATTTGAGTCCGAAATTAATATAGCCCTTAAATCTATTATAAATTGGCTTACGTACAATAATTTACACGTAAATATTAACAAGACCAAGATGATCCAATTTCAGACTTACAACAGCAATCCTATCAAACTTAATATTAAATATGGCGACAATGTTGTAGATGAGGTAAAATCAACTTTGTTTTTGGGAATAACAATTGATAAGCACTGCAACTGGAAATAACATGTAGACAGTTTATATGCAAAACTGGAAAGATTTGTGTTTGTTCTTCATCGCTAAGACATGTAGCCACCATGGAGGCTGCACTTAGCGCCTATCATGGTTACGTACCCTCAGTTCTTCGCTACGGTATTATAATGTGGGGAAATTCTGTGGATGCAGGCAGAGCTTTCATAACACAGAAGAAATGTCTGAGAGCATTGTGCAAAGCAGAGCCCTTAGATAGCTGTAAACCATTGTTTATAGATAAAAATATATTGCCCTTACCCTGTCTCTATATTTATGAAATTTGCATTTTTGTATACAAACATGATAAATATTTTAGCTGACATAATGAAGTTGCATCCGGATTTAATAATAGGAATAAATTTAAACTGTATGTATCTAATCAGAGATTAAGGGTATACAGCGACAATGTTTACAGCATGGCTATACGTCTGTACCATAAATTGCCCAACTGTTACAAAGACTTGAATTATAACATGTATAAACGCCAACTTTTTGTGTCATTTTTTTTTCTTTTAAATTGCATGTTTAAATTTAATTCCATATGTTTGTTATGTTAATAATAATTGTAAATATTTGTACGCCGCGAACGGTTGAATATTGAGCTAATAAATCATAAACACATGTACTTACAATATTCTTATAAATAAATTATTTGATTTGATTTTGATTTGATAAAAAAATTGTTAGTCCGTGTCGATAAAAAAGTTGGTGTTTACTTTTTATTATATTTATTTTAGATAAATTACGTGTCATGGAAAACAACTTTATTTTATCTTTGTTTTTGTTTGTCCACAGATATGTCTGAGTACAACATTTGATCTAATATTCAGTTCTACCTACTCCATCGAGAGTGCTTTCCTAGTTGGCGGTAATATTCGGCACATCAATCATACTTGTGTCACCATCAACAATAATTATGCATTAGATTATTTCATGAATAATAAGGCACTAGTTGATGTCCGGAATCCTGATAAGTACGTTATTTAATCATTATATAAAACTAGCTTACAATCCTGTCTTATTTCAAAACCAACATTACCTACAAACCAAATTTCATAAAACTTTGTTCAGTATTTTTATCCATTAATCAACTTCTCATTTGGGGTGAGATTAAAACTATACCAGATTTTAACTCAAAAACGAAGCTGTCCAACTGGGATAACCGTATTTCAATCGGCCCGGTGGTTATTACGTGATGCGCGAACAGACAAAACAGCAAGACAGAAACCAGTTAAAAAAAGGTATAGCCTTGAATAGCTTATTTTAACTCCATAGACCATTAATTAACCCCCGAAAGGTGTATTTGTCTGTGGCATTCATCATCATCAGCCCCCTGGCATTGTAGCTCCGAAACAACTGAACCAATTATGATGCAGTTTTTATGTGTTTGAAAGCTGGTTTTTATCGATTGCTCGGTTTCTACTCATTGGATTGAGATACTAAGTATACCAGTTTTTAAGTCAAACCCTATCTATGTCTAGGTATCCATCAGTGAAAACCGCATCGCAATCAGTCCTGAAGTTTTTACGAGATGCGTGAACAGACAGAGAAACAGCCAGACAGACACGATTTAGTCTTGTTCAGTCGCTTACTGTAAGGGTACTTACAGGCCATTTTATTTTTAACAGACTTAAAAAAGGAGGAGGTTCTCAATTCGATCCGTATGTTTTTTTTGTGTTAACTTTTACTTACTGCTATATCAAAAGTATAGATAGATATAGGTGGATCATTGTAATTTGCAAATTGTAAACGTTTGGGACATACTTGTACTATTTACATACTATATGTTTTGATACAATTTTTCGAGAAACACTTTCGAAAAAAGTCTTAAACTTGGTATTTGAACCACGACTGTAACAGTTAAACTTTACTTATCAGAATCACACTAAAATCTCGTTTAGTAATTAGATGGATAGCTAATCTTCCTAGACCTCAATGTAAATGTATACTAGTAGAGGTCTACGAACATTAGCTATCCATCTAATTACAAAACGAGATTTTAGTGTGGACGCATATTTACATTTAAAATGAAAATGTATACTAGTAGAGGTCTACGAACATTAGCTATCCATCTAATTACAAAACAAGATTTTAGTGTGGACGCATATTTACATTTAAAATGAAAATGTATACTAGTAGAGGTCTACGAACATTAGCTATCCATCTAATTACAAAACGAGATTTTAGTGTGGACGCATATTTACATTTAAAATGAAAATGTATACTAGTAGAGGTCTAGGAAGATTAGCTATCCATCAATTACAAAACGAGATTTTAGTGTGGACGCATATTTACATTTAAAATGAAAATGTATACTAGTAGAGGTCTACGAACATTAGCTATCCATCTAATTACAAAACGAGATTTTAGTGTGGACGCATATTTACATTTAAAATGAAAATGTATACTAGTAGAGGTCTACGAACATTAGCTATCCATCTAATTACAAAACGAGATTTTAGTGTGGACGCATATTTACATTTAAAATGAAAATGTATACTAGTAGAGGTCTACGAACATTAGCTATCCATCTAATTACAAAACGAGATTTTAGTGTGGACGCATATTTACATTTAAAATGAAAATGTATACTAGTAGAGGTCTAGGAAGATTAGCTATCCATCTAATTACAAAACGAGATTTTAGTGTGGACGCATATTTACATTTAAAATTAAAATGTATACTAGTAGAGGTCTAGGAAGATTAGCTATCCATCTAATTACAAAACGAGATTTTAGTGTGGACGCATATTTACATTTAAAATGAAAATGTATACTAGTAGAGGTCTAGGAAGATTAGCTATCCATCAATTACAAAACGAGATTTTAGTGTGGACGCATATTTACATTTAAAATGAAAATGTATACTAGTAGAGGTCTAGGAAGATTAGCTATCCATCTAATTACAAAACGAGATTTTAGTGTGGACGCATATTTACATTTAAAATTAAAATGTATACTAGTAGAGGTCTAGGAAGATTAGCTATCCATCTAATTACAAAACGAGATTTTAGTGTGGACGCATATTTACATTTAAAATGAAAATGTATACTAGTAGAGGTCTAGGAAGATTAGCTATCCATCTAATTACAAAACGAGATTTTAGTGTGGACGCATATTTACATTTAAAATGAAAATGTATACTAGTAGAGGTCTAGGAAGATTAGCTATCCATCTAATTACAAAACGAGATTTTAGTGTGGACGCATTACATTTAAAATGAAAATGTATACTAGTAGAGGTCTAGGAAGATTAGCTATCCATCAATTACAAAACGAGATTTTAGTGTGGACGCATATTTACATTTAAAATGAAAATGTATACTAGTAGAGGTCTAGGAAGATTAGCTATCCATCTAATTACAAAACGAGATTTTAGTGTGGACGCATATTTACATTTAAAATGAAAATGTATACTAGTAGAGGTCTAGGAAGATTAGCTATCCATCTAATTACAAAACGAGATTTTAGTGAGGACGCATATTTACATTTAAAATGAAAATGTATACTAGTAGAGGTCTAGGAAGATTAGCTATCCATCAATTACAAAACGAGATTTTAGTGTGGACGCATATTTACATTTAAAATGAAAATGTATACTAGTAGAGGTCTAGGAAGATTAGCTATCCATCTAATTACAAAACGAGTTTTTAGTGTGGACGCATATTTACATTTAAAATGAAAATATATACTAGTAGAGGGCTAGGAAGATTAGCTATCCATCTAATTACAAAACGAGATTTTAGTGTGGACGCATATTTACATTTAAAATGAAAATGTATACTCGTAGAGGTCTAGGAAGATTAGCTATCCATCTAATTACAAAACGAGTTTTTAGTGTGGACGCATATTTACATTTAAAATGAAAATGTATACTAGTAGAGGTCTAGGAAGATTAGCTATCCATCAATTACAAAACGAGATTTTAGTGTGGACGCATATTTACATTTAAAATGAAAATGTATACTCGTAGAGGTCTAGGAAGATTAGCTATCCATCTAATTACAAAACGAGTTTTTAGTGTGGACGCATATTTACATTTAAAATGAAAATGTATACTAGTAGAGGTCTAGGAAGATTAGCTATCCATCTAATTACAAAACGAGATTTTAGTGTGGACGCATATTTACATTTAAAATGAAAATGTATACTAGTAGAGGTCTAGGAAGATTAGCTATCCATCTAATTACAAAACGAGATTTTAGTGTGGACGCATATTTACATTTAAAATGAAAATGTATACTAGTAGAGGTCTAGGAAGATTAGCTATCCATCAATTACAAAACGAGATTTTAGTGTGGACGCATATTTACATTTAAAATGAAAATGTATACTAGTAGAGGTCTAGGAAGATTAGCTATCCATCAATTACAAAACGAGATTTTAGTGTGGACGCATATTTACATTTAAAATGAAAATGTATACTAGTAGAGGTCTAGGAAGATTAGCTATCCATCTAATTACAAAACGAGATTTTAGTGTGGACGCATATTTACATTTAAAATGAAAATGTATACTAGTAGAGGTCTAGGAAGATTAGCTATCCATCAATTACAAAACGAGATTTTAGTGTGGACGCATATTTACATTTAAAATGAAAATGTATACTAGTAGAGGTCTAGGAAGATTAGCTATCCATCAATTACAAAACGAGATTTTAGTGTGGACGCATATTTACATTTAAAATGTAAATGTATACTAGTAGAGGTCTAGGAAGATTAGCTATCCATCTAATTACAAAACGAGATTTTAGTGTGGACGCATATTTACATTTAAAATGAAAATGTATACTAGTAGAGGTCTAGGAAGATTAGCTATCCATCTAATTACAAAACGAGATTTTAGTGTGGACACATATTTACATTTAAAATGAAAATGACCCAGATATAGATTGATGTCATTAAAATGAATTCAAAATGTGAATATGCATGGTACAATATATTGTATTGTTTCAGGGAGAATGTGACAATAGAGTGGAATACCGGAGTGCCGTTTGAGACATTTGATATGACAATCTGCAGACTTATAAACACTACTACAGTAAGTAGGATACCCGTGTTAACTTAGAAGGGAAAACTTTAGAATTGAGAACCTGGAATTAAGAGTTGCTAGGGGTTATGTTATGTACGGGTTGCTGTCGCTTTTCTAATGGGCCTACCACACGCACAAGCTTCACCACAGTTTTGCACGCGCAGGCCGGTTAGTACACGGAACACCGTGCGTGTAGTTGGTAATAACTGTATCACGCGCGAACCCCACAGTGCGGCTTGCGCCTTTCGACTTGCTTAAAATTTTGCCTGCGCAAGCCCGGTCTGCGCGTACTTGTCTGTGTGTGGTTGGGTGTTCAGTGTTCACACCGCAGTCGAGGCTAATCGTCGTTCGGTGAGGTACGTGGTCGTCCGTTACTCAAAAATGACAGATTTGCGTACGTACAATCTCGAGTTCATGTCTGAATTTATAAGACTATACAAAACTTTGCCTGCACTCTGAAAAATTAAATCGAAAGATTATTCTGACCGAAACAAAAAGAACGATGCCTATGAAAAAATTATAAATAAAATGAAAGAGGTAAAAACATAATCTATACAATTATTCGCTTATTATGTACATATCCTATCTTTATTAAACGGTTTTATTTAGCTTGACAGGTTTGTTGTTGTTTGTTTGTCTTATGAGGTAGTGCTGGCTTCTAGTGTCAGAGTTTTTCAGGCCGCCCGAGGGCCTCTGAAATTTAGTATATATGACAATACAATTATGTATATTCAGTATCATTATAAATCCAAGATGGCCGCCGCCATAAAATGGCGTATTACATATTTTTTTAAGCCCCTCAATATTAGTATCAAATGAAAGGGCTTAACTAGTAGAATATAGTACACTATACAAATTGATCCAAGAAAAATCCAAGATGGCAACCACCACAAAATGGTGGATTACTTCTTTATTTTCAATTCCCTCAATATGGGTATCAAATGAAGAGGCTTAAGTAGTAGAATACAGTACACCATGGAAATTCCAAATTCAAGATGGCCGCTACCACAAAATGGCGGTTTGTTTTTTAGGTCTTCAATCTCGTCAATACAATTATGTATATTCAGTATCATTGTAAATCCAAGATGGCCGCCGCCACAAAATGGCAGATTACATATTTTTTTAAGCCCCTCAATATTGGTATCAAATGAAGGGCTTGACAAGTAAAACACAGTACACTTTAGAAATAACGAAATAAAAAACTAAAAACTTGAAAACAAAACAAGTATAATAAAATATTTGGTTTTATATGTCACTAGCAAACACTTGAAAAATAATAGCAGTAGGAGTAGTTCTTCATTGGGAAACATTGTTTCCACGCCGACGATTTCGACAATAATGTGACTTGGGCGTACTTAACTGTGCCGTGTGGTAAGACACGACGTGTTCATTATTTTCAAGCGAGAAGCTTGCGCAGGCAAAACTGTGGTGAAGCTTGTGCGTGTGGTAGGCCCATAACAATGCTACTCATTCTCGTTGCTTAGTGATTGAGAAATAATAATTGGTCTATCGGCCCATTCCCCTCCTGAGCCACGTTTACAAGCTGGTCTAGAGAGTCATCACGAATCATCTTGCGCGAAGATTTGACGAATTCCAGCCAAGGCTGGGTTTCGGGGAGCATACGGCACCATAGACCACATCCATACAGTGCGGCAGATTATACAGAAGACAGAAGAGTATAATCAGCCCCTGTGCCTAGCGTTTGTAGACTATGACACTTTGTCTGTTTTGGAGTCCCTGCAACGATGCCAAGTCGGCTGGCGTATATCCAAGTGTCGAGATGTCTGTATGACGCCGCAAAACCAAAGATAACCTTTTTTTTGACAGGGGATAGAGGAAGAGGAGTCTAGTTGCCGGATACTGTCGGACGAATGCACGGCGCCGTCGTCACTGGTGATCAACTGTCGGGTGTCGCTGCCGGACGACTTCTACCGGCTCACTCTCATGCTGCACGCCAGCTGGGTCCCCGGCGTGCTGCAGAAGCAAGGCTTGGTCACCCATCAGTACTGTGAGTATCAGAAACTGTCGGACGAGTGCACGGCGCCGTCGTCACTGGTGATCAACTGTTGGGTGTCGCTGCCAGATGACTTCTACAGGCTCAATTTCACGCTGCATGCCAGCTGGGTCCCCTGCGTGCTGCAGAAGCAAGGCTTGGTCACCCATCAGTACTGTGTGCATGAGGGTAAAATAAATATATTCAGTACAATTGACACTCGGAAACAAATATTTCTGCTCATCTCACAAATGATTGCACCTTTCGGGTTTAGAACCCGCGACTGTTTGATTTCGTAGTTGGTCACTAGCTACTAGACCAACCAGCTTAAGCATACGAGCGGATCGGCATATCTTGGGTGCTTCATTTTCGTTGTAGACTCCTTCTTTTTTAAACTTTCCTGTGTAGTAACATGAAGTATCTGTGCCGGGGTGGACAAAATAGACCTTTTCAATTCCGACTTGGTCTTCCCGCTCGGAATTGAAATGTTTCGAACGAGTGAGTATTCCTAGGAACTAGTACAACTAAGAACCGTTGTTGGTAAGGTAATCGCATGTTTGCAAAAATTTTGTTGTAGTAATCTATATAAATATACTTATAACTAGCTGTGCCCGCGGCTTTGCCCGCGTGGTCATTTCTTTTAAAAGTAGCCCACACGTTTTATTCCAGGACCAAAAGCCAAACCACCACCAGACCAGTTGTAGGTTTGGTCCAGAGGACCAGGAGGACCAGGACCAAACCTACAAAGTACAATATTATACTACATTTCTTCAAAATTCGTTCAGCTGTCAAATAGTTTTTTATCGATTGCTCGGCATCTAATCATCGAAATAAGGCACTGCCTTGCCTTTTTATAACGCATATTCTGTGAAGTACGGCACTCCGTACTTCACAGAATATGCGTTATAACACACTTCTATGACACTTCATAGAAGTGCACGTATTGCAATGAAATGAACGCATATAATAAAATATGAAATAAACGCATATAATACAATGTGAAATAAACGCTAGAATAAACGCACCGCGTTCCACTGCAAGGCAGTGCGTGCAAGGCCTAAGATACCAAGTACCCCAGTTTTTAAATCAGTCGCAAGGGCTTGAGAGCAGGGCCTGGATTCTGTATGACCACTCACGCAGGTGGCGTGGAATTAGGGAAGGTGGGTATTTACGCAACCAGGTTTTGGCTTGTAAGTACGCCGCCCTGGTGCGGACCCGCAATACTTGCAAGACTTTCAAAGTATTTTACGCTCTTTCGCCCCGTCCGCACCTACATGTACATACTCGGTGGCGGGTTTGGCATGGCCTCGGCTGAGTTCGGCCGCATTCGGCCAGCCGGGTCACAAGAAGCTAGGTGGCCGATACATCGCTCAAAAAACTTGCAAGGCTTCGAAGTTTTTTTAAGCAAACGCAATTGTGCTCTTTATTTACATAAGCGCACGGGTCAATTTCCTATGCAAGTATTTTTTACTTTCAATTCCACGCTTCCAAGTACTTTTTTCGCAAACACGATTGTGCTCCTTATTTATATGGACACGAAGATCAATTTTCTATGCAAGTATTTTCT
Source organism: Alsophila aescularia (assembly GCA_946251855.1). Classification (NCBI taxonomy): domain Eukaryota; kingdom Metazoa; phylum Arthropoda; class Insecta; order Lepidoptera; family Geometridae; genus Alsophila; species Alsophila aescularia. Next base: position 51,556,866 of record OX276383.1, on the reverse strand, counting down.
ACTTTCAAGGCTTCGGTTTACAAAGCACTTGAAAGTATTTTGATCCCTGGTTTTTATAATGAAAGATTCATGACATGAATGAGTTAAATTTATTTTTTTAATTAATAAATTACTATTTTACTATAAATAATTCGCTTAACTTCGCTGCGCGCTGAACATGTTGTTCGAGTTCATTCAATGTTCAAACCACTTCGTAACAAACCGCTTGCGTGTTTTAAGGGTAGACAACGCCATCTAGTTTAAACGAAGTAACTTGTTATCATGAACGTTTGTTAATGAGTAGAGAAAATTATCTCCGAAGGTAAGGTGGCACAGATTAGAGAGTAATTAAGGTGGTGAGGTAAATTGGATGGGGCATCAAGGGTAGGTCATTATTATGAGGTCCATACGAACAAATTTTAATGCAACGAAACATCTTGTTCTTAATACAAATTTTTTTTTATGATGTTTCACAGAACGACGTACTTACTGGCACTTTAACTGGCTCTTAATAATTACCTACCCTACCTACTTACTTTTTGAGCTTTTTCAACACGATATGAGGATTGATTTGAAAAAATAAAAGTTTTCTATACTTTCTCTGTGAAGAGCAATACGTGTACCTACCTCTGTATGTACACATTTCAATACCGACAACTAACCATTTTGCATCACGCTGAAACTACAAGATGGATTTTGATGCAACTTGGCACAATCATAGCTTATGTTATGGATTAACATTTAGAATACTTTTTATCCCGAAAAAACATGAGTTCCCGCAGGATATGGGTTAAATGTTATTCTAAAGAACACATATTACGCTGAAACTACTGGTCAGAGTTTGATGTTACTTGGCACAATCAAAGTATATATTATTTATTAAAATTATGGATTCTTATCATCCCCAAAAAATACAGGGTTCCTGCGTGATAGGTATTCAAAGTTATGGTAATTTAAATGTAATACAAATAAAATATTAAAAGGGTATCATAATTTCGAACCTCTCGCCACTATACTGTCTGGTTTAGTGGGAGCATTTCTGCCTGCCAACCCAGACGTGCGTGGATCGAAATCACGTACATAATGAAATGTTATGTTCCATATTTTTATGCATTTACATATTTTATGCGTTATTTTTACAATTTCAATGCTTTTTTTATTCCTGAATTAAACCATCAAATTGTTCCAACAAAATAGGTCACAATAATTCAAATTCAGATAATTTAGAAAAAACTCAAAAACAGAAAATAATTCTGTCAATTTACTTTGTTTTTTTTTTACTTTGTAAATTTGTTAGTTTTACCTGAAGTGCATGTTTAAAAAAGAAATAAATTATCATACATAATTTACATTCCCTCATAAAAAGCGACCTCTTGCGGCTGTTTTAATTGTTAACTAAACTGCTTACTGTTTTACATTTTTAACCCCCGAACAAAGAGACGGGTGTTATAAGTGAGAAAAGGGGGTGAGAATCGTAGCGTCCAAACGAATGGTCCGATTTAGCTGCGATTTTTTTATATCTGAAAGCTGAGGTAAACGAGATGGTTCTTAGCTATAATGGGAGGGAGGATGGGGGGATGGGGATGGGGGTTAGGATCATTGATCTCCAACAAATGGACCGATTTTGATGCGGTTTTTTATGTTTAAAACTGACGTGATTGAGATGGTTCTTAACTATATGGGGAGGGGGGGCGAGAAAAGGGAGGAGTTTCGAGAAAAAGGTGGTGAGAATCGTACCTTTCAAACGAATCGACCAATTTATTTGCGATTTTTTATGTTTCAAAGCTGAGGTAAACAAGATTTGTCTTAGCTATAATAAGGGGGGAGGGGGGGGGGATATGGTGAAGTTAATAGCTCCCAAATGAATGGACCAAATTTGATGCAGTTTTTTATGTTTTAAAAAGGATGTGATCGAGATGGTTCATCATGTTCCTTTGCTATATGGGAGGGGGGGGGGGGGAATCGTATCTTTCAAACGAATGGACCAATTTAACTGCGGGTTTTTATGTTTCAAAGCTGAGGTAAACAAGATGGTTCTTAACTATAATGGGGCTTTATGCTCGCTACGCTTCGCTCCCGCCTTCGTCTTCTAACCTATCACGACCATGTCGGATCGCCACTGAAGGTTGTTAACACAGGTAGGTAGGTAGGTACCTATATTGGTACTTTTGGTACTGGAATAATTCATAGGATCATTATATCCCAGAAAAACTACCACGCGAGCAACGCTGCGGGCACAGCTATAGGCAATAATAACGTAAAAGTCTGTACAAAGAAGATAATTTTAAAAAATTGGTCTGAGCTACTGAACAAGAATAAAACATTATTAAAATTCGTGTCTGTCTGTATGTTTGTCGCGCATCACGTAAAAAATATTAGACCGATTGCGATGCAGTTTTCAGTGTTGGATAGCTTAGGGTTTGACCAAGACCTGGGGTACTTGGTATTGTAATCCAATGATTATTTGCCGAGCAATCGATAAAAAACTTTTCAACGGCTGAAGGATTTTGATCAAATGTTTATTGTAGGTCTTGGAATAGCACATAGAGTACTTTTAACCTAGAGAAATGACCACGCGAGCGAAGCCGCGGGCACAGCTAGTAACTATATAGTTATGTAGGTACATAGGTAGTACATTATAGTATCTCAATGGAAGAAACAATCGATTTTGAAGTTCATCTCAATTAAAATTTTCATAAAATATTTAATGTACAGATTTAGCCCAGTTACAGTTTTATTATAATCAGAATCAGAATCAGAATTATTTATTCACAAGAATGTAGTAATTAAGTAGATGGTAATAACAATTATAAAAGTCCAGTACATCCTACCATAACAATGGTGTGCAAACATATCTATACAAAAAAAATACAACGATAATAAACAAGATTCAATAGTAAAATATAGGGTTTATTATTTAATTAATGTCAAAATGTCAAATTAAAGTTAATGTCAAATTATATCAAAAATTAAGTCATAGTTGCCAATTAGCAAGCATTAAATCAAGAATTTTAACATTAATTAATCACATTATGTTTCATTATTTTCCTTATATGTATAGTTATAGATATCAAGGAAAATGTAAAAAATAACGCATAAATAATGTAAAAATCTTTTAATTATGGAGCAAAACATTTCTACAGCGCGTGATTTCGATCCACGTATGTCTGGATTACGCACCCATGCATCTGTTCAACTGGGCCAGTGAGCCTCGTAGCAGAATGATGAAATTCGGTACCAGTCTAGTCGTAAACGGATGTATGATCACTTTAAATTTAACACAACTTTGGACCCATAGGCTACAGGAACCTTTTAATTTTTCGGGATATAAAGTATTCAACATTTTAACACATTATATAAACTTTGACTGTGCCAAGTTACATCAAAATCCGTCCAGTAGTTTTAGCTTGATACGTGTTATTTTAAATAACTTTCTACCCCTATCCTGCGGGAACCGTTGATTTTTCCGGGATAAAAAGTATCCTAAATGCTAATCCAGTACATCAGCTATGATTCTGCCAAGTTTCATCAAAATCAGTCTGGTAGTTTCAGCGTGATGCGTGTTCAAAGGGACAGACAGACAAAAAATAAAAAAATTACCTTTTTGCACTCCATATCGATTTTGAAGTTTATCTCAATTAAAATTTTCAAAAAATATTTAATGTACAGATTTAGCCCAGTTACAGTTTTATTATAGTATAGATAAAGCAATAAGAATGAAAAAGTCTGTACAAAGAAGATAATTTTGATAAAAATGGCATAGTTTACTTGTAATAAAGGGCGTGGGCCCATGCAACAATATGAGTTACAGCATTCCCACGAGCTGCGTGTGTATCGTATCGGCGCTTTCGTTCCTTAGTAATTCAGTATCGTGTTTTGTTTTGCGACTGAAACGCGCTGCATATTATTTCAGCTTCAGGCATTTTCACAACTAGAAATACTCCACTATTTTGTATTCCAAAGTTGGTGAATCGCCAATTACCGACGTACAAAGTATGTATCTATTTATACTGTAGCATAACAATTATAAATGTACGAGGAAGATTACCTAGTGCGCTACGGAGGACTGCCTATTGCGCTACGGAGGACTATCTAGTGCGCTACGGAGGACTACCTAGTGCGCTAAGGAGGGCTACCTAGTGCACTACGGAGGACTATCGAGTGCGCTGCGGAGGCTGTGAACAGATATTACAGCCCGCCGAGTATGAATATACTCTGGAACTCAGATTATCATCATACTCTGGGAAACACTAGTTATCCAATTCTACACCAATGTGTAACATGTAATAGCAACGCGTGGTTGTTTGCTTGCTACTGAGCGTATGCGTGTGCGTGCGAGGCCGTTACATAACCATGAACATGAAATCCAAAATTTTGACCTTGATCGACACTCGTTTACAGTTGACAGCATTAATAATAATAATAATATTCGGGACAATTCCACACCAATTATCTAGCCCCAAACTAGGATACCCTGTACTATGGGCACTAGATAACGGATAAATATACATAAATATGAATATCAACTTCCATGACTCGGAAACAAACATTTCTGCTCATCACACAAATGATTGCACCTTGCAGGATTCGAACCCGCAACCGTTTGATTTCGTTCCTAGGATCTCTAGCCACTAGACCAACCAATAATAAACCAATAATTAATTTATATTTTTACCCGACTGCACGGACGCTTATGTGTTTAAGTTGTATGTAAGTTTGTTTGTACGTTTTTTAGGCACTTCCTGTAGCCTAAACGGCTTGATGGATTTTGATAAATGAGGTATCATTGGATTCGCCTTGATCACGAGAGTGCTATAAGATATACGAAGAGTAAAGACAATTAATATGGCAGCTCATAGAAAGAAAGAAAGAAGGAAAATACAGTTATTCAACACTCACAAAAAATAACATACAAATAATTACTATAATTAAGGAATACAAAAGAAAAGGAAGTAAAAAAATAAATAAAAAACAGAAAATAAAAGTGGTGCTGAAAGGGCCTTACCTCAGCATTAGGCAGTTTGCAACAGCTGTCATATTGTGTTTCCGACGGAACAAAACATTACCAAAACCTATCGAGCGAGGTGGATCATAATGAAGGTCAAAAATATGTTAATCTTTTAACTAAACAGTAGCAATTATCTTAGTTATGCTTCTTACAAAAACAACATTTTTCAAGTTAATGTAAATACTAAAGTCTAATGTTGCACTTGCAGCTATTAAAGTAAAGTAAAATAATAAAAAAAGGAATATTAAATTTATATAAATACTAGCTGCGCCCCGCTGTTTCAGCGGCGTCCCACCGAAACCGTGTTTTTTTCCGGGATAAAAAAGTAGTCCATGTGTTAATCAAGGGTATAAGCTACCTCCATACCAAATTTCATTCAAATCTGTTCAGCCGTATAAGCGTGAAGAAGTAACAAACATACCCGTACATACAAACTTTCGCCTTTATAATATTAGATGTTATTATTTTTGGTGTCTGTCAGCTGTTATTTTTGGTTGTTCGCAGTCGGGTTTTTGTATTCATATAGTAATACATAAATAGATAACACTTTATTGCACCAAAAGAAGCACTTACAAATAAAAATAAACATCAATAAAAATATTTTCCAAAAAAAAGAGTATATTAAAAACTAGCTGTACCCGCGGCTTCGCACACGTGCTCTTTTCTTTAGGTTCAATGTAACAAAATGTGCTATTCCAGGACCAATATACCAACATATGAACAATCTTTCTTCAGCCGTCAAAAATACTTTATCAATTGCTCGGCTTCTAACTGACCGGATTATCTAACAATGAAAACCGCATTGCAATCGATCCAGTAGTTTTTACGTGATGCGTGAACAAACAAACATACAGACAAACAGAAAGAAAGACACGATTAACTAAAAATATATTGTTCAATACATTTTTTAAGCACCCAAGAGCATTTTTTTATTTGAATTTGGGTGCGATGTGCGGTCAAGATACGGACAGACAGACAAAATTAAAAAGTAAAACAGTTTGGCTTCAGTATCGAATATAGAAAACCAGCCTAAAAAAATATTTTATTACTTAAATATTTTCATAACTTTGGACCCATATCCCACAGAAACCCTTTACTTTTTCGGGATAAAACGTGTCCTCAATTTTAATCCATCATATAACTTAAAACAGTGCCATGTTGCATCAAAACCCGTCCATTACTTTTAGCGTGGTACGTGTTCTTTTACAAAGTTTCAATCCCTAAATAATAACCCATAAATTTTTTGATATGTAAAGTAGCCTATGACCTACCTCGTAGTACGAACTCAAATCATACCAAGTTTCTTTTGAATTCATCCAGTAGTTCCGGCGGCGTGATGCATGGCTAAGATACAGACTGACAGACATACAGAAAAAAATGAAAAAACATACAGTTTAAGCTTCATAATCGAATATAGAGTAACTTCCAAAAAAAAAACACTATATCTTTAATGTACAGAATTTGGACCCATATCCCACAGGAACCCTTTATTATTTCGGGACAAAATGTATCCATAATTTTAATCTTATAAACTATGTCTGTGCCAAGTTGCATCAACATCCATCCAATAGTTTCAGCGTGCTAAGTGTTCTTTTAAATAATTTTCCACCCGTATCCTGCAGGAACACTTAATTTTTTCGGGATGAAAAGTATCCAATGTGTTATATATATCCTCGAAGTGTTAACTCAAATCATACCAAATTTCATTTGAATTCATTAAGTATTTTCGGCGTGGTGCGCTGCCAAGGTACAGACAGACAGACAAAAATTAAAAAAATACAGTGTTAGCTTTAGTATTGAATATAGAAAGGCCTCGAAAAAAAAATTACATAATATCTTCAATTTACAGAATTTTGGGCACCATCCCGAAGGAACACTTTATTTTTCGGGATAAAAAGTATCCTCAATTTTTACCCATTATATAAACTATGACTGCCAAGTTTCAACAAAATCCGTCAAGTAGTTTCAGCGTGATACGTGTTCTTTTAAATAACTTTCAACGCCTATCCTGCAGGAACTCTTTAATTTTTCGGGATGAAAAGTATCCTATGTCCTACCTCGAAGTATGAACTCAAATCATACCAAATTTCATTTGAATTCATTGAGTATTTTCGGCGTGATGTACTTCCAAGGTGCAGACAGACAGACGGACAGACAAACAGAAAGACAAAAATTAAAACAAAACAGTTTTGGTTTAAGTATTGAATATAGAACGGCCCCTAAAAAAAATTTAAAAATATCTTCAATTTACAGAATTTGGGACATTATCCCGCAGGGACTCTTTATTTTTTCGGGATAAAATGTATCCTCAATTTTAACCTATCATATAAACTATGACTGTGCCAAGTTGCATCAAAATCCGTCCAGTAGTTTCAGAGTGGTAAGTGTTTTTATAAATAATTTTCAACCCCAATCCTGCGGGAACCCTTTCATATTTCGGGATGAAAAGTAGCCCTTATCCTACCTCATAGTATGAACTCAAATCATACCAAGTTTCATTTAAATTCATTCAGTAGTTTCGGCGTGATGCCTAGCCAAGATACAGACAGACAAACAAAAATGAAAAAAAATACAGTTTTGGCTTCACTATCGAATCTAGAGTAAGGTCCAAAAAAAATCTAAATATCTTCAATGTACAGAATTTGACCCGTTATAGTTTTATTATAAGTATAGATGATAATTTGAAACAACCACTAAAAACAATATAATAATTACAATTGAGCCAGAACAATATCAATGTAATAATAATGCAAAATACAATATAAGATAGGAGTTTTTCGGCTCCTTCATTAAACCCTGGATACCACATAAAACCAGAGAACATATCAACACAAACCAAATGAGCCCAAACTAGAAGGGTTCCATCATTTTGTTGTTGAGTTCCTGATACCATCTTCCGGCTCCATCATCAGACCCTGGATACCACATAACACCAGAAAACTCATCAAGACAAACCAAATGAGCCCAAACTCGAAGGGGTTCCATCATTTTGTTGTTCAGTTGATGAGACTACCTTCCGGCTCCATCATCAGACCCTGGATACTACATTATACCAGAGAACTCATCAATACCAATCAAATGAGTCCAAACTCGAAGGGGTTCGTTATTTTATTTTTTTGAGTTCCAGTGGTTACCTTCCGGGTCCATCATCAGACCCTGGATACCACATAACACCAGAGAACTCATCAAGACAAACTAAATGAGCTGAAACTCGAAGGGGTTTCATCATTTTGTTGTTGAGTTCCTATGGACTACCTTCCGGCTCCATCATCAGACCTTGGATACCTCATGACACCAGAGATCTCATCAAGACAAACCAAATGAGCCCAATCTCGAAAAAGGTTTCCATCAATTTTTCGTTGAGTTCCTGTGACTACTTCCGGCTCCATCATCAGACCTTGGGTATGATGACGCCGCGCCCGTATGTACCTACCTACCACGCGCTCTGGAAACTTCTGTAGGTACCTACGCGCAACTGGTGTGTTCCAGAATGTTCCTGTAAATGTAGGTATTGCGTCGTCCGACCGCGGCTCCTCGAAAATTTTAGTACTTACCTACTGTTTTTCTAAGAATCGACCGGCGTAACATTATTATTGTTTGAAAAATGTGCGGCTGTACGCACATTTTTTCTGTTATTGTACCTACTCGTAAGTTGTTTAAATTGAAATATTTGATATGACCACCTGTTCCATGTGTACCTACGGTATTAATAAATGCTTATGACTTATGATACAATTTATATGGGACCACCTGGAAAGTATATCCATTCAAACAAAAAAAAGATTTTCAAAATCGGTCCTCAATTGACGGAGAAATCCGCCGACATACATAAAAAACATACATTGAATCGAAATAATAACCGTCTCCTTTTGAGAAGTCGATTAAAAATAGTACAATCGTAGTAATTTTACTTCTATTATATTCTATCGGTCCAGTCTAGTTATGACTGTAACAATGTTACAGATCGCAACGTCTTCTGGCTTTTTGCTGCCGTTTCGAATGTCCCCCTCCTCTCGTCCCCACTTTGTTCATCTGTGCCTTGATTATTTTGATAAAACTTATATCTCATTAGTCCGTTTCTTCCTTATTTGTAACCTTAAAGATTATTCAACTTAATTTGGTTTCTATTTATACCTATCTGTTATGTTACCGAGCCGGTTTGGATGGTGCAAGCCGGCTCTGTTTACTAACTTGTTACAAATTAAAATGCTAACCGGTGGTAACTGGTTCCCGCCGGCAGGAGTCGTCAATGACCCGCGGTGTCGGAAAACAAAACTGATACAGATTGATGATAGAGGTAATCTTCTTTTGTGGCGATACTTCAACCATTATGTCGTGAGATGGACTGTTTTTTAACCAATACAGATAGTATTAGATACACTAGGACTCGTAGGTGAAATGTAAACGATTTCTCATATTTCCATTATTTATGCAACAATTACTGAACACGATTTCAAGCAGTTCGTAAACAACATCGTTAAATAGGCGCCGGCTTATTATGTTAATTTTGTTAGGCGTGCAGCCGTGATACGTTAGTTTATAATGTATAGATAGATAGGTCTTGAATATTTAGCACCTACTGTTTATATGTAAATTCATTGGTTACACTCGTTGGATGGACCTCATAAAAACTGCGACTCATTCCACCTTGATACGAGTACAGTGTGTTCGCAATACTAAAAACCGTCAAAAGTAGAGAGGAGTTGCGAAACCAGAAACCCTAGCCCAGGGACCATCGACGTGAATGTCGATGTGTACGCTATAAGCCGTGGGTTGCGCTATAATGTAAACAAAAGTGGAGAAGCTTTGCGAAACCAGAAACCCTAGCCCAGGGACCATCGACGTGAATGTCGACGTGTACGCTATAAGCCGTGGGTTGCGCTATAATGTAAACAAAACCGAATTTATGTTATTTAGTAAGGGTGGAGCAGATCCTGGTTGTGTCCCTCCCCTGCTGCTGAATGGTGTTCGTCTCAATAGAGTTAGCCAGTTTAAATATCTTGGGCATTTACTGAGTGACAATCTCAAGAATGATCTTTGGATTTGGAAAGGGAGCAAAGGGCGTTGACGGATAGAGCTAATATGATGTCCAGAAGTTTTTGTTGCTGTTCTGATGAAGTTAAAATCACACTTTTAAGGCTTACTGCCAATCGTTCTACGGAAGAACGAGAACGGCGAGTTTGTATAATTTTATAGGATGCATTATTACAGATAAATTTGACTGCCCTATATTGATACATTGATTCATCACTTCGAGTGTTGATCCGATAGCATAGCACTGATACACTGTTTATGTTATTTGTTTTGTGTGGATGTCACATACACAACTGCACATTACTCTCGAATGGCATATGAGTGTGATCAGATCGCAGACATTTTATTCTAATGTATTTATCTATTTTATTACATTAGATTTTTACTGTTACTACCATTTATAATTATAATGTCGTAATATTATGTACTTACTAATGAATATGGATCATATATGTCTGATAAATAATAAATGATTTGATTTGATTGAAAACGTAGTTAGGAAATATGTCCCCGACAAGCTGCTAGTGTCATTAAAACTTCCATTATATAGCCGTTTAGTAGGTATAGGTTACAAAAAGGCTCATATTTATATCCAAGGGTCGGTCAATCCCATCAGTTGTTGAGTGCATTTTTTACAGTGTGATAATGAACGAGCTTGCATTTTTTTTTATTGTTTCTCTAAACTGGAATTTTGGTGTTTAGTTAAAAAGCCTCTGCCAGACCCAGCGGCGGACGGCAGCAACCCGGCGTTGCTGTGGGCGGCGGCGGCGCTGGCGGTGCTGGCGGCGGTGGGCGTGGTGGCGCGCGTGGCGTGGGGCGTGCTGCGCCGGCGCACGCTGCACAAGGCCGTGCTGCACGAGTGGCTGGTGCACAGGTGAGCCGTTGCTGTGGGCGGCGTTGGCCCTGGCGGTGCTGGAGGAGGCGCGCGTGATCTATCGAAGAAGAACATAGGATGCATTATTTTATTCGATAAACTGTAGTTTTTGCGGGCGAAAGCTAGTATTACATAATTATATACAATTTGAGCGGCTCCAAATCAACTTATTTACGGTTTAATAAAGAAAACTATACGTAAAGTTGGGCGAAAATAACAAAGCTGTACCTAGTAAATGTTGATACCTAACTATACAATGTTATCTCAAAGTTCAGTTCAAAATATCGCAACTGGATAAATTGCAATTTCAGCAGCTTGCATTTTGATTTCATGTAGTAGTGTTGCAAACCCAAACTATAAACTGACTTTGTGCACACGGCCGGTTTTCTTGTCGTCATAACCGCCAAGCGTTAATGCGCACCATTTTACACCGAAATTACAATGCATAAAGTTCAGCTTTGCTTAACGCAAAATGAAGTAGCAAAAAACACAAGAAATTCTTTCTAAAAAAAGTTACGTAATTTAGTTACCAAAGAATGTTAACACATATAACTTAAGTCTAAATTAATAACTATTGGCTCTGTGAGCTGTAGACCGGTGAGTTTGTCTTTACATGGCTTAATAACTATTGGCTCTGTGAGCTGTAGACCGGCGAGTTTGTCTTTACATGGCTTAATAACTATTGGCTCTGTGAGCTGTAGACCGGTGAGTTTGTCTTTACATGGCTTAATAACTATTGCCTCTGTGAGCTGTAGACCGGCGAGTTTGTCTTTACATGGCTTAATAACTATTGGCTCTGTGAGCTGTAGACCGGCGAGTTTGTCTTTACATGGCTTAATAACTATTGGCTCTGTGAGCTGTAGACCGTCGAGTTTGTCTTTACATGGCTTAATAACTATTGGCTCTGTGAGACGGGCGAGTTTGTCTTTACATGGCTTAATAATTATTGGCTCTGTGAGCTGTAGACCGGCGAGTTTGTCTTTACATGGCTTAATAACTATTGGCTCTGTGAGCTGTAGACCGGCGAGTTTGTCTTTACATGGCTTAATAACTATTGGCTCTGTGAGCTGTAGACCGGCGAGTTTGCCATAGTCACCACTCTTGGCAGGCGGAATGGTGACCGCAGTGTAGCAAATATGTGCTCTGAGGACGCTGCTGCCATCTTCTGGTGTGTAATCCCTTAGTCGCCTCTTACGACATCCACGGGAGGATTGGAGGGGTTCTATTCTAAGCCGAGACCGCCATGGCACGGACCGCACGGTAGATATTTAGAAAGATAAAATTAGTAGGTACTCTATTTGGACAAATATAACCTATCAACAAATTCTTACACAAAAAAAAACATCAATTCCTTACACTAAGTACTTTATTTACACAAACATAACCTAACAACAATGCCTTACAAGTACTTCCTCCATAAACTATTGTATTCTCTTTGCTATAATGTTGTGTTTATAGGTTTTATATTCACGTACTATTTTGTCTATAGTATTATTCTGTTTAACGCAAGGAGGTTGAATTACCTACGCTTACTGTTATTTCAGGTTCACCGCCAGTAAGTGTCCTTTGGCTTAAAAAAACAGGTAGGTAGGAAGTAAGTGTAGTTCAACCTCCTTTGGTTTAAAAACCCGGTCAGGGCTGTGTCGGGGCGCACGGCCGTTTGCTTGTCGTGAAACTTCTACGCCACGTACAAATCGCGAGTTTACCGAATTAAAGATTACAAAAACATAAGTTTGGCTGATTTTGCTCTCTGCGTCCTGTTACTACAAACAAACAAACATACAAAAAACAAATCTTATCTCATTAAAATAGTTAAGGTTTATAGTCAGAGCAGACTTACGCCCCGGCAATGGATCGGCACCGGAACACCTCTCTTACGGCTGATTGACGACTAGGCATCCACCCGGCTACGGTGGGGCGACCCCTCCCTTAGGGTCAGAGCAGACTTAACGCCCCGGAATTGGATCGGCACCGAAACGCCTCTCTTACGGCTGGTTGACGGCTAGGCGTCCACCCGGCTACGGCGAGGCGACGCCTCCCTTACGGCAAGGCGGCCTGGTCGACGTCTAGACATGGTGTATTCCCAGTAGTCCCGCTATGGTTGTTCAGTATTTTTTTTTGTAGTTTTTTCCCAGAGTTTCCTTTAACTGGACTACTGGGATTTTAATTCCCTAAAGTCCCATGTATCTCATAAATGATGCAAAGAAGAACAAACGTGTAAATGTATATATTATACCCTCTTTTAATTATACTCATTTCTTTTGTGTGATTTTAATTATTTTTTCAAGCTCCTTTATTTATGCCTTTATATATTTTATTTGAACTTATGGCCCTAATGAATATAAATTATGCGTTCGCGCATTGTTCATTTGATTAATATTTACTAATATTTTAATTATTTTTTCAAGCTCCTTTATTTATGCCTTTATATATTTTATTTGAACTTATGGCCCTAATGAATATAAATTATGCGTTCGCGCATTGTTCATTTGATTAATATTTACTAATATTTTAATTATTTTTTCAAGCTCCTTTATTTATGCCTTTATATATTTTATTTGAACTTATGGCCCTAATGAATATAAATTATGCGTTCGCGCATTGTTCATTTGATTAATATTTACTAATATTTTAATTATTTTTTCAAGCTCCTTTATTTATGCCTTTATATATTTTATTTGAACTTATGGCCCTAATGAATATAAATTATGCGTTCGCGCATTGTTCATTTGATTAATATTTACTAATATTTTAATTATTTTTTCAAGCTCCTTTATTTATGCCTTTATATATTTTATTTGAACTTATGGCCCTAATGAATATAAATTATGCGTTCGCGCATTGTTCATTTGATTAATATTTACTAATATTTTAATTATTTTTTCAAGCTCCTTTATTTATGCCTTTATATATTTTATTTGAACTTATGGCCCTAATGAATATAAATTATGCGTTCGCGCATTGTTCATTTGATTAATATTTACTAATATTTTAATTATTTTTTCAAGCTCCTTTATTTATGCCTTTATATATTTTATTTGAACTTATGGCCCTAATGAATATAAATTATGCGTTCGCGCATTGTTCATTTGATTAATATTTACTAATATTTTAATTATTTTTTCAAGCTCCTTTATTTATGCCTTTATATATTTTATTTGAACTTATGGCCCTAATGAATATAAATTATGCGTTCGCGCATTGTTCATTTGATTAATATTTACTAATATTTTAATTATTTTTTCAAGCTCCTTTATTTATGCCTTTATATATTTTATTTGAACTTATGGCCCTAATGAATATAAATTATGCGTTCGCGCATTGTTCATTTGATTAATATTTACTAATATTTTAATTATTTTTTCAAGCTCCTTTATTTATGCCTTTATATATTTTATTTGAACTTATGGCCCTAATGAATATAAATTATGCGTTCGCGCATTGTTCATTTGATTAATATTTACTAATATTTTAATTATTTTTTCAAGCTCCTTTATTTATGCCTTTATATATTTTATTTGAACTTATGGCCCTAATGAATATAAATTATGCGTTCGCGCATTGTTCATTTGATTAATATTTACTAATATTTTAATTATTTTTTCAAGCTCCTTTATTTATGCCTTTATATATTTTATTTGAACTTATGGCCCTAATGAATATAAATTATGCGTTCGCGCATTGTTCATTTGATTAATATTTACTAATATTTTAATTATTTTTTCAAGCTCCTTTATTTATGCCTTTATATATTTTATTTGAACTTATGGCCCTAATGAATATAAATTATGCGTTCGCGCATTGTTCATTTGATTAATATTTACTAATATTTTAATTATTTTTTCAAGCTCCTTTATTTATGCCTTTATATATTTTATTTGAACTTATGGCCCTAATGAATATAAATTATGCGTTCGCGCATTGTTCATTTGATTAATATTTACTAATATTTTTTTAATGTATTGTGACTGAATGAACACATTAAATGCCGAATCTTACTAAATTTGATTATGTCAATAAGGGCTAAAATCGTGCGACGCAATTTTTTGGAATGTACAAACCCATTTAAAAGTATCAGATGATTTTCGACCTTATTGACATGAACTACTTACCTTGTTTTTTCAACGTGTTTTGACTAAATGAACACAGTAAATGCCGAATCTTACTAAATCTGATTACGTCATTATGGGTCAAAATCGTGTGACGCCAATATGATCTTGTTTGACATGAAGTAAGCACCTTGATTTTAGATGCTTTTGGACTAAATGAACACCGTAGAAAATTACTTTGCATTATATTGCACGCTATGTAATAGGTAAAAGAGTGCATAGATAGTAAAAAAAAGTGTACTGATTTTATTCCTACTGAAGAATAAAAGATTAAATTCTTACAATGAAAGTAATATTCAAAAACTGCTACACTTATAAGAGTATTAAAGTTTGCCTAAATTGGTGTTGTTTTTTTTTGTGTACCTCATATGTCCAACACTGGGCATGGGTGAGCAGGCTGCTAGGTGCAAGTGAAGCCCACCAGCCGTACCCGCGGTGACCGCGAGACGTAAGCGCCGCGACGGCGGGTTGAACACGCGCCGTAAGCATAGAATACTTAATATAACTAACGTTCGTATCGCCAATGCGAGGCGTTGCCGATCCGGTGCCAGGGCGTTAGGTCTGCTCTGACCTTTATTCGTCAGTAAGCATAATTTAACCTCCTTTGGCTTAAAAATCTGGGTGGGACTGTGTCGGGCGCAAGGCCGTTTCATTGTCGTGAGACATCCACGCCACATCTAGAATTTTTAAAATCGGGTATGTATCTCATGAGTTTATCGGTCATTTTCTCAATTTTAGCATTTTTGTAAACGTCGTAACTTCTATAAAAAAACGTCAGTAAGCGTAATTCAAAATCATTGTCAGCAGTGCTTCTTAGGTGTTCTGTGGCAGTACTTTTTGACCATAGACAACTGCGTTACTCACGCACTTGAGACTTGTTATTATTTCGTTTCCATGGCAACGTTCCTTGTACAAAGTAATCATCATTTTCGCAAAATTTTTGATACCTCGGGTTACTAGCTATTAAAACACTCGAGTGATACTATTAAAAAACTCGCCTCACTCTCTTGTTTGAATAGCCTCCTTATGCAACCGTTTCATAAAGTACTATTACCACATGATCCAATGTTATCATTGTCACAATAAAGTCACACGTACAGATATTTTTAAATTGTTCCGAGTAATCGTTTGTTTATTGACACATGTGGTATCTAACCTTGAACTTGGCTTCTTGAGACTTCCTGAGCCCGCTCATGGGAGGTCATACATGTCATGTCTGGGACTATACTCTTTTGTAACAGAACAATACAACATACGTCATAAATTAATATTTTAACCTATTTAAATAGTATTAGTGTTAATGACAAAAAAAGGACGAGGAGTTAGTGATGTTTTTCCTCTTAAAAATCTCATACATTTTATAATTTTAGACCCATATCGCTGTAACGATAAGACTGCCGCTCTTATATTAATTATTTGTATTTGAACTGCTGTTAATGGATGCATTTATTTCTGGATTAGGTTCTATCAAAAAAATAACAAAAACTTTATTTACCTTTTTAAATGTTGCTTATTACATCGCTGAATTAATGCAGTCATGTAATGTACATACGAAACAAAACGATTGAGAGCCATTGAGTATTCACTTTCAGCTTGTTAAACCACTGCGGGCTTGCATAAATATAACATGTTATTGAAAGATCAGTTCAGACTGAGAACAGAACAGAAACGTTTTTCAAGAGACTTTCCTTAAATTTTCATTCAGATTTCCTTATAGTTTGCACGCATCTCGATAAGCCGACGATAATTGAATCACATGGCAGAGGTCGACTGCGTGGTTCTGCTTATCGATCGGTTATTAAATTAGTGGTGCGCGGACGCATGCCCTCTGCTCGATTCCTTTATCTCTCCGCTATTGACACTTATCAAATAGTTACTCTACTATTGTTTAAAAATGTCTGAAAAAAAATAAACTGAAAAAAAAAACGACTGCGTACTCAACTAAAAAGAGGCATACAACCTTTAGATTGTTGATATTGAAATATAAGATGTAGTCGAAGGCATCTTGCATGTTATTTCTCCTTTGACGGGATCAGCTAACTGAATCTGGTATCACATTCCGCGACGGCGGACGGACGCGTGCGCGCGGACCGCCCGCAAACATAATAGTACATATTATCAACCTTTAGATTGTTGATATTGAAATATAAGATGTAGTCGAAGGCATCTTGCATGTTATTTCTCCTTTGACGGGATCAGCTAACTGCATCTGGTATCACATTCCGCGACGGCGGACGGACGCGTGCGCGCGGACCGCCCGCAAACATAATAGTACATATTATCAACCTTTAGATTGTTGATATTGAAATATAAGATGTAGTCGAAGGCATCTTGCATGTTATTTCTCCTTTGACGGGATCAGCAGCCCGATTCCATAACTTGGCTACAATCGGATTATCACTTTTTTCATAGCAAATTCGACTCTATCGCAAGGCATTAGTGGCTGCGATACTGAGAATTCGATTGAAGCCAAGTTATGGAATCGGGCTGCAGCTAACTGCATCTGGTATCACATTCCGCGACGGCGGACGGACGCGTGCGCGCGGACCGCCCGCAAACATAATAGTAAGTACATATTATATATTGAATGTTTATTTTTTTACTTGACTCTTGCAGTTGCAATAACACTGGATATAGTACATAACTTGAATATTAAAAATTGAAAATATGTAAAAGACAACTGCTACACGTCCTTTTAAGGTAAGTATAAGAATTGTATATTTATGGAATGATCATTTAAATACCTTAATTCTAATACTCTAAACACTCAATAGGTTTTGTTCATTTTTTCCGTCGGAAATCCAACATGGCAGCTGTGAGCCGCCATATTAGTTTTTTGACACTTCATTATATCTTATAGCACTCTCGTGATCAAGACGAATCCAATGATACCTCATGTATCAAAATCCATTAAGCTATTTAGGCTGTAGGACACGCCAAATGAACACACAAACATATAAATAAACATACCCATATAGATACAACCCAAAAACATAACCCTCCGCAGTCGAGTAAAAAATGGTACCGTCCAAGGTCCGAGCGGTCCAAGCCACGAACTAGAGCTTTGCGATGTGACCCAGCAATACATCTACATAACATTGCACATATCACATATCCATCACACTAATATTGTAGTAGCTCTGTCTCTGTCTATTTGCCTCCGGGCTTGTTGAAATTTGACAAGGAAATTGCGTGCACCGTGAGCAAGGAGGATGGGCTTTTGTTAACTTTCTGCGCCGGAAAAATGTCCACGAGCGCAACGCCACGGGGCACAACTATGAAGACGATGTTTGTTTCTTTTGTCGTATGAGGTAGTAACCTCTGGTGTCAGAGTTCGTCAGACCGCCAGAGGACCTCTGACATGGCTTAACGGCTGCTTTCAATCAATAATAGCCGGAACGAACACATAACGTGCCCTCCGAAGCACGGAGTGATGGAAACCCGCCCATAACTCAGAAAAGTCATCGGTGCGGAGTGCAGGACTGAACCCGGTATCGTTGGATTGAATTCTAAGTTGCACTATTGAACCGTTAGGCTACAATAGCTTATGACGATGATGAGAAATGATTAACTTCTGCATCAAATTTCTAATACACTCGAGAGCAATGGATCCGGGTCACTTAAAGAAACCTATAAATTTCGGAAACTAAGAATGCTAGCTTAATGAAATAAATTCTGTTTAATAGAAAATTAAATTTCTTATTTGTTGTAAAGTAATGTTATAAAAAAACAAATTTGAAAAAGGGAGTTTTTCGAAGATGGAACTACGAAACTACTGCATTTTATTTTTCTTTTGTTTCTAATCTGTCATTTAAGTGGGTATATAAACCATATTGATAGTGTTCGATATTTATTATTCAAGCTGTAATCATGTCGCTTACACCTGAAAAATGCACCAGAATTCTCACAATGCTCGAAACCGGCCGGAGTCAGCGCGATACAAATAGAACTGTCGGTGTGTCGCTATCAAAAGTACAAAGAGTTCTCCGACATTACGAGACAAACTGGCTCTAACTTACGCAGACCAGGAACAGGCAGAACCAGGTGTACCACAGCGCAAGAAGATCGATACTTGGTGAACACCATGCTTCGTAATCGCTTTCTCACAGGAACTGAACTTACAAATCAGTTTTGACGCCTCGGAGGAAGTAACCCAAGCGCATGGACAGTAAGACGACGACTTGTTAAAGCTAATTTGAAACCACTTAGACCTGCAAATGGCCCTAAACTGGAGCGTGGGCATCGTTTTTCAAGACTAAGATATGCCAGAATCACTTAAATTGGACTATTGAAGATTGGTTAAAAGTTATGTTCTCCGACGAATCAAAGTTTATGCTCTACAAGTACGATGGAAGACACAGAGTGTGTAGAAGACCAGGACAAAGATTCAAGCAAGCATGCATCGAAGAAAAACTAGCCTACGGTGGTGGGTCTGTGTGGGCCGGAATTTCACCTCAGTGTCGCACAGAACTGGTGTTTATAGAAAATGGTTCTTTTACTAGCTATATGTGAAAGAAATTCTTAATGAACACGTTGGGCCATTTATGGTCAATTTGGGTGAGGATGCTATTTTTATGCAAGACAATGCCCATGAGGTCGGGCTGTGAATGACTACCTTCAAGAGATGAACATTACTCGTATGAAGGGGTGAGGATGCTATTTTTATGCATGACAATGCCCGACCTCATACAGGTTGGATTGTGAATGACTACCTTCAAGAGATGAACATTACTCGTATGAAGTGGCCAGCACGCAGCCCGGATATCAACCCGATCGAGCATGCTTGGGACGAGCTAGGGAGATGCGTAAAACAACGAAAGCCTCCCCCAATCACGCTTCGTGAGCTCAAAATTGCTCTCACAGAGGAATGGGAGAATATTCCCCAAAATCGTAAAAAGAACTTGGTGTACAGCATGCCAAACCGCGTAAACGCAGTAATGGAAGCACGAAGAGGTAATACAAAGTATTAAAAAACAAGAAAATCGTAATGTTGTTCAAAAATTTCATGTTTCCTATTTTTGTTTGAAAGCGAGATCAGCAGTTTTTTTCCTTATGTAATTTGTAGTAAATAAAATTAAGTGACTCATAATTTTTATTACTTTCATTTAAGGGGTATTATATTGTCTATTAAATACAATTTTATTTCATTAAGCTAGCATTCTTAGTTTCCAAGATTTATAGTTTCTTTAAGTGACCCGGATTCATTGCTCTAATATCCAGCCTGGATGGGTTCCAAAATCATAAAATACTAGATGTTCCCCGTGGTTTCCCTCGCGTAGGGCGGGTGAAACTGCGCCCTAGGGCGGATCCATTAATTTATAGAGATAATTATATCATAAAATTTCAGCACAAAATAAGCGCAAGAGTAATGAGCGGGAAAAGTTTGAGTTATTTCTGTCAGTTTGGTTATTAAAACGAAACTCCGATTCGTACAAAGTATGCATTTAGTGTATCATCAAAAGCGCGAGCGTAGGGAGCGCGGAAATTTTTAATTTATTTATTTAGTATTTTCTATCAGTGTACAAAATAAAAATAATAACAAAACATAATATACAAATAATAAAGGGAAATTAAAAAAAAAATATTGACATAGGCCCAGGGGCCCCCATGACCCCTTCTATGGATCCGCGCTTGAGTCACACCAGTTTTTAAGTTAAACCCTAAGCTATACAACAGTGAAAACTGCATTGCAATCGGTCCAGTAGTTTTTACGTGATGCGTGAACAAACAAACACACATATACATGATTTAAAAAAATGCTAATTGTTTTAGTTACAATTTTTAATTTGTAATTATCTTCTTTGTACAGACTTTTTCGTACTTATTGGTTTATTATAAGTATAGATATTTATTACTTCAAAATTACCATAATTTTGGACCCCTCACCCGCAGGAATCCTTTATTTTTTTGGGATAAAAAGTATTCTCAATTTTAACCCGTCATATACTATGACTATGTTAAGTTGCTTCAATATCTGTCCATTAGTTTCAGCGTGATACGTGGTCTTTTAAATAAGTTTCAACCAATATCTGTTCAATAGTTTCAGCGTGATACGTGGTCTTTTAAATAAGTTTCAACCAATATCTGTTCAATAGTTTCAGCGTGATACGTGGTCTTTTAAATAAGTTTCAACCAATATCTGTTCAATAGTTTCAGCGTGATACGTGGTCTTTTAAATAAGTTTCAACCAATATCTGTTCAATAGTTTCACCGTGATACGTGATCTTTTAAATAAGTTTCAACCAATATCTGTTCAATAGTTTCAGCGTGATACGTGGTCTTTTAAATAAGTTTCAACCAATATCTGTTCAATAGTTTCAGCGTGATACGTGATCTTTTAAATAAGTTTCGACCAATATCTGTCCAATAGTTTCAGCGTGATACATGGTCTTTTAAATAGGTTTGAACCAATATCTGTCCAATAGTTTCAGCGTGATACGTGGTCTTTTAAATAAGTTTCAACCAATATCTGTCCAATAGTTTCAGCGTGATACGTGGTCTTTTAAATAAGTTTCAACCAATATCTGTTCAATAGTTTCAGCGTGATACGTGGTCTTTTAAATAAGTTTCAACCAATATCTGTTCAATAGTTTCAGCGTGATACGTGATCTTTTAAATAAGTTTCGACCAATATCTGTCCAATAGTTTCAGCGTGATACGTGGTCTTTTAAATAGGTTTGAACCAATATCTGTCCAATAGTTTCAGCGTGATACGTGGTCTTTTAAATAAGTTTCAACCAATATCTGTCCAATAGTTTCAGCGTGATACGTGGTCTTTTAAATAAGTTTCAACCAATATATGTTCAATAGTTTCAGCGTGATACGTGGTCTTTTAAATAAGTTTCAACCAATATCTGTTCAATAGTTTCAGCGTGATACGTGATCTTTTAAATAAGTTTCGACCAATATCTGTCCAATAGTTTCAGCGTGATACGTGGTCTTTTAAATAGGTTTGAACCAATATCTGTCCAATAGTTTCAGCGTGATACGTGGTCTTTTAAATAAGTTTCAACCAATATCTGTCCAATAGTTTCAGCTTGATACGTGGTCTTTTAAATAAGTTTCAACCAATATCCTGCGGAAACCATTTATTTTTACACGACTGCCCAAAAAAGGAGTTATTGTTTAGGAATTATTGTTTTTAGAATTCATGTATGTATGTTTGTATGTGAGTTTCTTTATTCCACCATAACTTTTAAATGCCTGAACAGATTTAGACGTATGGTATCGTTAGAATCCTTACATCCCCCGAGTAAAATAGGCTATTTTTTTTGAAAAAAACGTTAATTCGTTGCAGTATGGCACCATTTTCAAACGCGAAAAAATATTTTTTTCATTGAAATTTACAAAATGGGTATCAAATTGAAGGCCTTGATAAGCACATTCCAACAGTATATAATTGAAGGCCTTGATAAGCACATTCCAACAGTATATAATTTATTGTCAAAAGCTCTTTTTTGGCGGCAGGTGTGTTTTTTTTCTTTTAATCTAGTTATTCGGGGTGAAAAGTAACCAATGTCCTACCTCGTAGTATGAATTGAAGTCATACCAATTTTCAGTTGATTTCATTCAGTGGTTTCGGCGTGATGCGTTGTCAAGATACAGACAGACAGACAGACAAGCAAAAATGAATAAAAATACACATTCGGCTTCAGTATAGAAAACAGAGAACACTCCAAAATAAATTACAAAGAGACCTGTTACAGTTTTATTATAAGTATATAGATTCTGTGACACTACTGTCTTATGGACTAAATATGCACTGTGGTATTAATTCTGTGACACTACTGTCTTATGGTCTGAATATGCACTGTGGTATTAATGCGTGGGTTAATAAGACGAGCAATCAAAAATAAATTACAAAAGGACCTGTTACAGTTTTATTATAAGTATAGATTCTGTGACACTAAATGTCTTATGGACTAAATATGCACTGTGGTATTAATTCTGTGACACTACTGTCTTATGGACTAAATATGCACTGTGGTATTAATTCTGTGACACTACTGTCTTATGGACTAAATATGCACTGTGGTATTAATGCGCAGATTAATAAGACGAGCAATCAAAAATAAATTACAAAGGGACCTGTTACAGTTTTATTATAAGTATAGATTCTGTGACACTACTGTGGACTAAATATGCACTGTGGTATTAATGCGTGGATTAATAAGACGAGCAATCAAAAATAAATTACAAAGGGACCTGTTACAGTTTTATTATAAGTATAGATTCTGTGACACTACTGTCTTATGGACTAAATATGCACTGTGGTATTAATTCTGTGACACTACTGTCTTATGGACTAAATATGCACTGTGGTATTAATTCGTGGATTAATAAGACGAGCAATTAAAATATATTTTTTGTCCAAAAGTGGCGTGAGTATTCTTCTATAGTTGCGCTCTCCGGAAAGTACGCTTTACTTTTCGGAGTACTAGGCATCGGCCCTCGGCCGTCTCATGGGAAATGTCTAATTTTTGACTAACAATGTCGTATGTCATAGCGATTTGCGTTCGGGGAAGTGATAACAACGACGAACATGATAATCAATTTCATTTTAGAACTAAACCCCTTGAGCATGTGCAATGCAAATGTTTGTTCACGAACAACATGATTATAATTTCATTTTGAAGCAATACTCCTGAGCTCTTTTTCATTGTGATTTATTAGGCACTTTGCAGCTTTGTCGGCCGCTTCTAAGTAGTCACATAAAAACAAAATGAAATATGTCTAAGTACTACAAAAATACGTGTTTTGTTTATTTTGTAATATAAACAAAAAGTTGCTCTATTGCCGAATATTTACTGAACAAAATAATAAAAACTGTCAAAGATACCTAAATCTATCCACACCATTATATAAAAGTGAAACGTCGCCTGTTTGTTTGTTTGTTTGTTTGGGGACCTTTCACGCGTTAACGGCTGGATGGATTTTTATGAAATTTGGAATGGAGATAGCTTATACCCTGGACTGGACTAAAACATACTTTTTATCCCGGAAAATTGTAAGTTTCCCCGGGAAAACTGGAAAATGTTGATGACTCGCTCTGAGGAAAGCTTATACCCTGGAATAAAACATAGGATACTTTTTATCCCGGAAAATTGTAAGTTTCCCCGGGAAAACTGGAAAATGTCAATTATGTCTCTGAGTAATGGTTGCCATGGAAACTAAATAATAACAAGTCTGTCAAAAAACATCAAGAGCGTTGGTGCTCTACTTTTCCATTGATTTTTAATATCGTAGAAGAACGATCGGGTGGCGATATATCGCCAAAATGCTATTGCGCGCATACTGCGCGTGCGCACGCGGCAAGGTACTGGTACTTCTGAGTATTCCGGTTTCAGAAGATACCAGGGTCGAGAGGGCGATCAGCAGTCTCAAGGTGGCGTGGGGTTCCTCGTCGATGAAGTCCTCATTGATAATGTTGTAGAACTATCCAGTGTGTCGACCAGGGTAGCGTACCTGATTCTTAAGCTGACCAAAAGGTATAGCCTTAAGGTCGTACAGGTTTACGCACCGACCTCGGCACACTCGGATGATGCGGTAGAAGATATGTTTGATGACATTTGTTCGGCTCTACATAACACCACAAGGGCCCACTACCTGGTACTATTATTTATTCTGTGCCACTACAACGTTGTAATGGGAGACTTTAACGCTACGAATAAATAATAAGCTTTAACGCCAAAGTGGAAGTACAGACTTGCAGTGAATCGTAAATAGGTCCACATGGTTATGGAGACAGGAATCAAAGGGGGCAAATGCTAGTTAACTTTTTGGAAGATGGCTTCTTTTTGATGAATTCATTCTTCAAAAAGCAGCCCCAGAGGAAGTGGACATCACTTCATCAATGACGGACAATAAGCACATATTTGATGTCTCAGAGATCGCAAGATTCAATACCGGTAGTGATCACCGATTTGTCCGAGGCTTCTTGAATGTCAACCATAAGCTTGAAAGATGCCGTCTGGTGAAGTCTGCGCTCTGACCCAACCTGCTCCAAGCTGCTGTTGGATCAGAACAGTTCCAACTCTAGTTGGGAAATCGATTCGCTGCCTTAGAAACCACAAATGACGTGGATGAGGAACTCCAAAAAGTTGTGGGAATCCTAAGGGAAGAAGGTACAAAATATTGTCAGCTGCAACGTACGGGAACGAAGTCTAAAATCTCGGATGAGGCTCTTCGGCTTATGGACAAACGACGGGAACAACAGCAAGCCACACAGTCAGAAAAAAGGAGCTCAATCAGAAGATCAGTATGCTGGTGCAACGTGACCAGTAAAGTCCAGTGCTCAAGTACACGCCGGATAGAAAAGGCAATTGAGCAAAATCGGGAGTGAAAAGTCTTCGCACAGCAATTGAGTAGATCCCATCTGATAAAACTCAAAACTAATAATGGCACAACCGTCCTCTCTAAGCTGGAGATCTTTTCTTAGATCGAAGACTTATATGGCCGACTGTACGCTCGCATTCTTCTAGACCCGAACGCAGCACAAAGAATTCTCGCGCAATACTGACCCGCCACTACACTGATGAACTGCCCAACGTCAGCCTTGACGAGATTGAGATGGCGCTCAAACAACTTAAGAATGGAAAAGGCATCCTGTGAGGATGGTATAACTTCGGAAAGCAGGGGGGGAACCCGTACTTTGGGAGCTTCAGGGGTTATTTAGCACCGTTCTTAACAGTGGGATAACTCCAGAGGCGCGGAACAGGAGTGTGGTAGAACTCTTCTTTAAAAAAGGGGATAAAACCCTTGTAAAGAACTACCGACCTATTTCAGCCTTGAGCTACATCTATAAGTTGTTTTCGAGGGTCATCTCAAATCGTCTCGCAAGAATACTAGACGAATTCCAGCCTCCTGAACAGGCCGGGTTTCGCGGAGGATTTAGCACCATAGACCACATACACACTGAGGCAGGTAAAGTATAACCAGCCCCTGTGTCTTGCTTTTGTAGACTATGAGAAGGCCTTTGACTCCGTTGAAACCTGGGCGGTTCTGGAGTCTTTGTCAAGTGGACTGGCGATACATCGAAGTGCTGAGGTTTCTGTATGACGCTGCGACTATGAGTGTCCAAGTACAAAAACAGCAGTCTAATCATATCCAACTGCGCAGGCGAGTGAGACAAGGGGATGTTATATCCCGTGAAAACTCACGGTCAAACTAGTCCACAAATTTAAAGTCGCTCAGCGAGCTATGGAGAGAGCTATGCTTGGAGTTTCTCTGAAGAACAGGATTCGTAATGAAGATTTCCGACAGAGAGACCAAGGTAACCGACATAGCCATAAGGATAAGAGAGATGGAGTCAACGAGAGAATGGCCAGGTGGAGCGAAGACCTGCTAAAAACGGCTGGAAGAAAATGGACGAGGAGAGCTGAAGACCGAGCTCAGTGGCGTTCATTAGGAGAGGCCTACGTCCAGCAGTGGACAGATATAGGCTGATGATGAGCCCATTCTAAGTTTCACCATGACTGGCTACTGCATAAAAGCTCTTTTTATGTTTTGACCCGACTGCATAGAGAGTTATGTGTTTGGATTATACGAGTATGTATGTTTGTTTTTACGTTTCTTAAACGCGTCCTACAGACTAAACGGCTTGATGGATTTTGATAAATGAGGTAATTTTGGATACGTCTTGATCACGAGAGTGCTATAGGATATATATGAAGTCTCAAGAAAAATAATATGGCGCGGCTGCAGCTGCCATATTGTATATCCGAGGGAATAAAAAATTACCAATACCTATCGAGTGAGGTATCAAAGTGAAGGTCTTTAATAGACCATTTGAAGTAACTAAACAGTAGCAATTGTCTTATAAGCTTCTTACAACATTTTCAATTTTAGATTATTTAAGTTAATGTAAATAATGTTGCAATTGAACTATTAGAATAAAGTTAAATATGGAAGTAAATAAGAAACATTAAAATGTATATAAATATTAGCTGCGCCCCGTGTTTTCACCCGCGTCCCTCAGGAACCGTGCATGTTTCTGGGATAAAAAGTAGCCATGTCTTAATTCAGGGTATAAGCTACCTCCATACCAAATTTCATCCAAATCCGTTCAGGCGTTTAAGCGTGAAGAAGTAACAAACAGACACACACGCACGCACGCACGCACCCACGCACCCACGCACCCACACACACCCACACACACACACCCACCCACACACACACACACACACACACACACAAACACACACACCGTTACATACATAAGAACTTTCGATTGATTATTTTTGCCGGCGGTCAGCTCGTATTCAGTAATTTTGTTCGCAGTCTCGGGTTTTTTGTATTTTTGTAATAATTTTATCTTTTCTCTCTTTCTGTTTTTTTGTGGTCGTCCTTATTTTTCGGCTGCCGGCGCTTAAACAAGGCAGTGTTGCCACTTGTCGTCCTTCAGTATGGTGGTCCCATATAACATCAAAATTCGGTCGATATTTTTATTAGTTAATCGATTCGAGTTTTTGATTCAAAGAGTTATTGAATAACATTTATCTGTCTAAACTAAAACGACCTTGGCCTCGACCTCTCGTTATAAATTATGTTTTCCTTATCGCGGCCGTGACGTCGCGCGTCGGCGCCTGCTGAATTGCAACACGAAAATAAAACTCACATAAATACAAAAAAAAAGTGATTCCCGTGTCTCGAGATAAGAAAGGCCTAGACCTTTACCGAAGTCACGGAGCTGGCAGATACCGTAGGGGTTATCATCTGGAAACAAATGACGATTCTGAATCGCCAGATCTCAGACTCTGTTTTATTAATGTACTCGAAGTTTTCCGCGGGCTTACTCGGGTACATGTTCCAATTGAAACACCATTGATACCTACTTAAAAACCTCAAAGTTTCTCTACATTTAAATTCCTATAAAAATGAAACAAGTCGTTTTCCCAACGTCTCGTTACTTTTTGATGTTTTTTGTATGGCGTTTATGTCAAAAGCTGACGGACTTGCTTATCTTGCTTATCACTTGGGGTTCACGAAGCCAACATGAAACGATCCTCCCGGTTGAAATTGGGATACTTTTTAATTTCAACCGCTTTACGTAGTAGTGACGTTCCGTGGAGAGGATCTTCGGCTCATGGAGTTCAATCCAGTGATTAGGGCCCGATTCGAGCAAATGCTCAGCGATTGCAGATTTATTTATCTGGCGGTTCTTTACAGCTGCAATGTGTTCTTTGACCCTTTCCGCTATAGTACGCTTGGTTTGTCCAATGTAGGAACTACCGCAGCTGCAATCTATCTTATATACGCCAGGAGTTTGAAAAGGAATGACATCTTTCGGTATTCTGACATGCCTTGCTGACTTGGATAAAGGAGTATAAACGGTCTTGGTAGAAAATTCCTTTAATAATGCACCGACTTTATCCGTCACTCGTTATACATACGGCATGAAAGCCGGCTATCTATCGACATCAGTCCTTCTCTTTTTAAGCGATTTTAGGAAAGGAGGAGGTTATATGTTCGACTGTACGTATGTTTATTTTTATTTTTTTATATATTGTCAGTCGACATCTCCGTCAATTGCGGACCGATTTTGAAATTATTTTTTTTGTTTGAAAGGGCATGCTCTCCAAGTGGTCCCATATAAATTGTATCAAAGGTGGTTCTGCAGTTTTTCGAGAATAAATAGTTTTTTTGAGTAAATCCATTCGATTTTGTGTTTATTGCCTTGTTTTTGTGTATATCTCTAAGATTTCTAAACCTATTTTGATGGTTGTTTTTTTATTCAAAAGGATAAACTTTCTGTGTAGTCCCATATAAACTTTATCAAAATTGGTTCAGTAGTTAAATTAGAAAATCAATTTGTTTTATACTTTTATGTTTTCTAATATCTTGTGATTTCTGAGCCGAATTAGACGATTGTTTTTACTTGATTAAGACGACCTCTAGTGTGGTATTGTATAAATTTCATCAAAATTGGTTTAGTAGCTATAAACAAGCTTTAATTTAATTCACTGACTGGATTGCAAGTCAATTTTGATCAATTTAAGAACGTCTAAAGATGCTGAAGTTTTGCAGATGGGTGTAGTTCTAATGACAATTAAAAAACTGTAAAAAAGTAGTAGTAGTCAAAGGAACTGCACAATCAGATGATGGAACAGTTCGAGTTTAGGCTAAATTGATTGGTCTCGGTGAGTTCTCAGGTCTTAAGTGGTACTGGTGGTGTCTCGTAAAAGATTGCTTTAGGAATGGACACATACATCATTTACAACTTATAAATCCATTTGTTTTGGGTTTATGTTTCCTCATATCTACGAGATGTGTAACCATTTATTTAAATAGTTCCATTTCATTCCAGTGAAATCATAGATAATTTTCGTCAAAACTAATTCAGTTGTTGATAATCTCGACAAAATGGCGAGAGTCCATCACAAAAGACGCAGTCTTACCGACAAGAGGCTGCAATACTGACGCAACATGTCTCGCTAGACAGTAAGTGGGGGAATCTATCTGACTACGATAGGACGCAACGGCACGTTGTTCTTATGTATTTTCGGTAAACCATATAACTATTTAGATATCCAGAAATGAAAAGTTTCAAATAGGAGCCCCGTGCACAGGGGGGCAGGATAGTAAGGGGGGGGGGGCAGGATAGTAAGTTTCAGATTTGCCACAGGGCTCCAGAGATTCGTCATATTTGAAATGGAGATAGCTTTTACCCTGGAATAAAACATAGGATACATTTTATCCCGGAAAATTGCAAGTTTCCGCGGGAAAACTGGAAAAATGATGATTACTCGCTGTAAGAAACGGTTGCCACGGAAACGAAATAACAAGTATGTCAAAAAACATCAAGAGCATTGGTGGTATACCTACTTTTGTATTGGTTTTTCATACCCTAGAAGAACATATGATGCTTTTTTTCGCGATAAACTGTTAGTCCGCGCGGACGAAGTCGCGGGCGGGTAAGCTAGTATCTTATTAAAAATCGACCAAATCTTAAATTTCAGTCGTCCTTTTTGGAAATCAGAAACCGCTCTCCGGTGCTATCTTAAATCAGAAACCGCTCTCCGGTGCTATCTTAAACTTGATACATTTAATTTTAGACACGGTTTTAAGAAACCTCACTTTTCCTTGTATTTTGTTTAAAAACTTCTAAGGATAACTATTAAAAGTGATAATTAAAGAAGACCCGGTGCTTTCTTGTGATTCTATAATTAAAGAAGACCCGGTGCTTTCTTGTGATTCTATAATTAAAGAAGACCCGGTGCTTTCTTGTGATTCTATAATTAAAGAAGACCCGGTGCTTTCTTGTGATTCTATAATTAAAGAAGACCCGGTGCTTTCTTGTGATTCTATAATTAAAGAAGACCCGGTGCTTTCTTGTGATTCTATAATTAAAGAAGACCCGGTGTTTTCTTGTGATTTTATAATGTCATGGTAACTTTTATCCTTAAAGGAAAAAGTTCTTCTCGCAAATGTGGTCAGAAAAATGAATAGAAATGGGAATGTAAGGATTTAGCTATTGCCATCATTAGTGGTTATGTACGTGACCTGGCAACGACGTTGGCTGGTGAGCCGGCACTGCCGTCAGTCGTCGCATGATCTCGTATTGAACTTAATACAACATTAAATCTGAACTACCGTAAGGTGACTGAAAAATGGCTCAGCAAAGTATCGTCAGGTAATAAGGTAAAATCACAGCACAGAACATGTATCGAGAGAGACGATATACCATGGTCTGTGGGTAAAATGTTAAACATTTTGGTATAATTCTCATCAAAGAAGTTATGATAAAAACAACACAAATTTAAAAAAAATATAACCCCCGACCCCCACCCCCCATTATTAGCTAAGAAGCATCTCGATCACATTAGTTTTCAAACATAAAACCGCATGAAAATCGGTACATTCGTTAGGGGAGCTATGATCCTCACCTCCATTCCTCCCTCCCCATTATAGCTAAGAACCATCTCGTTTACCTCAGCATTGAAACATTAAAAATAGCATTTAAATCGGTCCATTCGTATTCTCACACCGCATTTCTCAACTCCAATATAGCTATTAAGAACCATCTCGATCGACAGTAGTTTTCAAACATAAAAAAACACATTAAAATCGGTCCATTCATTTGGAAGCTACGATTTTCACCTCCCTCCTTCCCCCTATTATATCTAAGAACCATCTCGTTTACCATATATATTTCTATGCGATTACCCCAGCTTTCAAACATAAAAACCGCAGCTAAATCGGTCCATTTATTTGGACGCTACGATTCTCACCCCTCTTCTCTCACGCCCCCCCCCCCCCCCCCATCTTATATACCTAAGAACCATCTCAATCACATCAGCTTTCAAACAGAAAAAAACGCATCAAAATCGGTCCATTCGTTTGGGAGCTATGATGCCACAGACAGTGACACACACAGTGATACACACCCTAAACTTAAAACACCCGTCTCTTTGTTCGGGGGTTAATAAGATAATAATTATTTGTAGTTAGTATGAATGGTGCTAAAGCGGCCAACGTCGAGCGAGCGATTACGGACATACCATTATTTATTTATTGGTCATTATCATGCAATGTTGGTTTGCTGTTTGACAAGGAAAGCCAAGTTATCGTGCGATTGTTCCCCTTTTACGACCTGTTTCTAAGATTCTTGACTAAAAGGAAAAACCTGACACATGCTAGAGTTTCTACATAATGTCGCTAATCGTGTTGTTTTTTGTTTTCACGCTTATCAGAGGGAAAATAGGTTTGTTATTAAGTATTATACGACATTTACTACTGAGGTATCCGTTTTGGTATTTGAGTGTAGATAGCGTAAAGTGTAGTTTATTATGTGTTTTTCCGTATCTTGCACAAGATAACCGTATTCATGAATGATTCTGACTTAATATATAAAGCATGGTGTTGGTAACCAGAGCACCGCCCGCGCCGTAAGGAAGCTTCTGTTCTGTAGGGCCCATGTCGGAGAGAGCACAAGAGTTGCACGATCGATTCCGACTTCTCGCTGCCATCAGGACTGCGACTTGTCGACTGTGCAGTAGAGTAGTCGTTAGTGCGGGGCGGGGGGCAGGCGAAGGCTGCGCCCTCTTCCCATCCCTCGGCCATGCACAACACAACAGCCCCTCCCCATCAAGTCACTAGAGTTGCACGGTCGATCCCGACTTCCCGCTGCCATCAGGACTGCGACTTGTCGACTGCGCAGTAAAGTAGTCGTTAGGGCGGGGCGCGGGGCAAGGGAAGCTGCACCCTCTTCCTATCCCTTGGCCGTGTACAACACAACGGCCCCTCCCCATCAAGTCACAAGAGTTGCACGTTCGATCCCGACGACTGTGCAGTAGAG
Organism: Alsophila aescularia; assembly: GCA_946251855.1. Taxonomy (NCBI): domain Eukaryota; kingdom Metazoa; phylum Arthropoda; class Insecta; order Lepidoptera; family Geometridae; genus Alsophila; species Alsophila aescularia. Next base: position 51,524,566 of record OX276383.1, on the reverse strand, counting down.
TAATCGTTAGTGACAAAAAACGCGGCATTATCCATCCCGTAACAATCGAATCTACCTCCTCCCTGATACCTCACCTCCACCTTCACTCGAGGAAGAACACGTGGCACGTGCTTCTTCATTTCCGTCCCTTTCTCGACCTCGCGTTAGTTCCTTACTTGCACCTGACCAGTCCTTCTTCACACCTCAACACATGTTCACTATCATCAACGGCCGGAATTGGTCTAGCGCTGGTTGAACGCCTCGACAGATGCTACGCTGCGCAGATTGTCGCACGTTTGACGAATGAGCGTTCGTCGATCCGTTCACCTAACGCAATCTGCACTTGTCCAATTGATACGCCAAGTTTATCACGCATCCTCAATGCTACCTACTTCACTAAGTAATTGAATCGACCCGTTGCCTTAAAGAATGAGTCAGTCTTTCCAAGTCTCAAGCATTGACTGCTCCAAGTACGCCGAATATTAGGACGTACCTATTCCTTCCTTATTCACCGCTCGCGGGAAGTTCCTTAATTTATACCCCGACTCTTCATTTTCTACTCTTTTTTCCCCTTCTTTAGAATACATTTAAACTGCACCTAGTCTACACGTAGGCTTTTTATACTATACTCTAGCCATCAATAAGGCAAATAAGTCATTTAAATTTAACATTGGGCCCTCCAGACTCTCGTGTGATTCACGTCGTGAATTCACGCCATGGTTATTCAGCGAAGTCTGCGTGAAACACACGTCACGCGATCGTTCACAGTATAGTTCGCGCGCTCATCGAGAATGGACGCGTGACGCTGTGCGGTTTCGTTATCGGCCTATATCTGTCCACTGCTGGACGTAGGCCTCTCCACTAAGAATGTGTCCAATAATACTTTTCTTACAGTCTCTATTAAGGCGAAGACAGTTCATGTGTTCGTTATACGTAGCACTTGAATCACATTACACTAATAAACTAACACTAAACTAATTCGAACGGTTTTTTCTTTTGAGTCTTCTCACTAAGTCCGTATGTGTGTGGTCAAGGAGCTGGATTGCCTCGACATTCACATGATGATGACGTGTTTTCATGAACTTCTGCATAATTCTTGACTACTTTATCAACGAAATTGAACTCTTTGATATTCTAAAAGAAGTGTAACTTGTACTCGCATAGACTATTCATTTCAATGAATTTATCATCCTCTTAGGAATTCTTCCGCCTAGCGTTTGTCTCGGCTGGGCAGGGTACGTTTTCTTGGCTAATTTTCATCATTTTGCTCACTCTTCAGCGTCCTTTGCTGTAAGATTGTACTTTCACAACTTCATACCATGACATAAAAACGACAAGGGCTTAGGCATTGTTCATGGCAGCCTATCCGCTACGTCCCGCACTGCGAGGCTGACGCGGTTATATGCGCTATAACACGATCAACAAACATAATGTCACACATCTTAGGCATTGTTCATGGCAGCCTATCCGCTACGTCCCGCACTGCGAGGCTGACGCGGTTATATGCGCTATAATACGATCAACAAACATAATGTCACACATCTTAGGCATTGTTCATGGCAGCCTATCCGCTACGTCCCGCACTGCGAGGCTGACGCGGTTATATGCGCTATAATACGATCAACAAACATAATGTCACACATCTTAGGCATTGTTCATGGCAGCCTATCCGCTACGTCCCGCACTGCGAGGCTGACGCGGTTATATGCGCTATAATACGATCAACAAACATAATGTCACACATCTTAGGCATTGTTCATGGCAGCCTATCCGCTACGTCCCGCACTGCGAGGCTGACGCGGTTATATGCGCTATAATACGATCAACAAACATAATGTCACACATCTTAGGCATTGTTCATGGCAGCCTATCCGCTACGTCCCGCACTGCGAGGCTGACGCGGTTATATGCGCTATAATACGATCAACAAACATAATGTCACACATCTTAGGCATTGTTCATGGCAGCCTATCCGCTACGTCCCGCACTGCGAGGCTGACGCGGTTATATGCGCTATAATACGATCAACAAACATAATGTCACACATCTACCGCAGTATTTCATCACATTCTACGGAAAAATACGTTTGTTTGTTGGGTGTTTAGTGGTAACATCATAAACGGAAAATACTATTGTGAGGTGACGAGTTGACTCAGCAGGTTGGCCGTTTGTTTTGTTTGCTCATAGACACGGTGTACGTTTCAGGAACGAGTCGAGCCCGGCGCCTGCGCCCGGGAAGCCGCCGCGGCGGCACGTGCTGCTGCTGTACGCGCGGGAGGGCGCCGCGGCCGCGCGCGTCACCGCCGCGCTGCGCTCCCTGCTAGACCACTCGCCCGACACGCAGGTAACATTATCTTATTCTTGGTTAGCTAGGAAGCTGACATTTGTAGCGCAGAAAAACACCCTACATGTTATTAACAACATGTAGGGTGCACAAGATAACACTCCCTCCTAACAAGGACATAGACTATCCATCACAAACATGCAAATCTCATCATCACCCTATACTTGTCCACTGCTGGACGTAGGTCTCAATTAATACGAGCCACTCATCTCGGTCTTCTGCTCTCTGCATACAGTATCTGCCAGCTGCTTTTCGCACGTCGTCACTCCATCTGGCCACAGGGCGTGGCCAGATGGACTCTATAGCTCGCTGAGCGACCTTACATTTATTAACTAGTCTGACCACGCGTGTCCACGTTTCGGCTCCGTAGGTCATGACTGGTAGTGACACTGTGGTATGGACGACGAGAAAACTTGACTTGAACTTGAAGCTTGCCGAATGCTGCCCAACCCAGCTGAATTCACCTGTTGGCTTCTTTCTCAAAGTTGCTCTAATCAAATAATCCTAATGCAATATTTGCTGACGGACACATAAACTGCATCAAAGATCAGAATTACTTTCAAATGAATATTTTTAATAAGTGAGCAAATTTTTTAGATTTACATTAATGAAAAAAAAGAAAACTGGCTCAAAGCGTTGGTAAATTAAAACCAAGGATGAATAACCTACATATATAACAAAAGAATTAGTTTTGACGAAAATAACCTATGATTTCACTGGATGAAAACAAGTGGATTTATAAGTTGTAAATGCTGTAATGATATATGTGTACCACTTAAGACCTGAAAAAAATCCAAGATCAATCAAATAAGCCTAAACTCAAACTGGTTTCATCATTTGATGGTTGGGTAATGGGTTCCTATGACTCCATCTCCCATCATCAGGTCCTCGACACCTCATTAAACCAGATAACTTATGAAGACAATCCCAATGAAACCAAACTCGAAGGGGTTCCATTATTTGATTGTTGAGTTCCTATGACTACCTTCCGGCTCCATCATCATACCCTGGATACCACATAAAACTAGAGAACTCATCAAGAAAAAACAAAAAAGCCCAAACTAGAAAGGATTCCATCATTTTGTTGTTGAGTGCCTGTGATTACCTTCCGGCACCATCATCAGACCCTGAAAACCATATGTCACCAGAGATTTCATCAAGACAAACCATATGAGCCCAAACTCGAAGGGGTTCTATCATTTCGTTGTTGAGTGTCTGTGACTACCTTCCGGCACCATCATCAGACCCTGAAAACCTTATGTCACCAGAGATTTCATCAAGACAAACCATATGAGCCCAAACTCGAAGGGGTTCTATCATTTCGTTGTTGAGTGTCTGTGACTACCTTCCGGCACCATCATCAGACCCTGAAAACCATATATCACCAGAGATTTCATCAAGACAAACCATATGAGCCCAAACTCGAAGGGGTTCTATCATTTCGTTGTTGAGTTCCTGTTACTACCTTCCGGCTCCATCATCAGATCCTGGATACTACATAACAACAGAGAACTCATCAAAACAAACCAAATGAGCCCAAACTCGAAAGGGTTTCATCATTTTGTTGTTGAGTTCCTATGACTACCTACCGGCTCCATTATCAGACCCTGGATACCACATAAACCAGAGAATTCACCAAGACAAACCAAATGAGCTCAAACTCGAAAAGGTTCCATCATTTTGTTGTTGAGTTCCTGTGACTACCTTTCGGCTCCATCATCAGACCCTGGATACTACATAAAACCAGAGATCTCATCAAGACAAACCAAAAGAGCCCAAACTCGAAGGGATTCCATCATCCGATTGTGTAGTTCCTTTGACTACAGTAGTAGGAACCAATTTTTGTGGCGGCTGTGAAGGGCGCTGCGAGTGCGACTTCGCGCTGGTACAGTAAGGTTCGCAATTATTATATTATAGAGTAAATTTTTTACTGCCTACTTGTAGAACATAATAATAATAATAAACACCTTATTACACTAGAATTATGGAACATATATACAAGAATTTATTTAAAAATAGGCACAACGGGTGGTCTTATCGCTAAAAGCGATCTCTTCCAGACAACCTTTGGATGGACAGAAATTACGAATTAAAAAAGGACGGTGGTGCAAAACAATACAATAAATCATGCAAAATAAAAATGACTATAAGTACATAGATATTTAATAAACTACATAAACCATACTTACTTACATGTCACATGCAAATAATGTAAAAAGCTATAGTTATGTTTTTAGTAGCTAAATTAGCGTCGACGCTTAACATTATTTTTTAACCAATCATGAAATTATGTTAGCATACGTCAACACAATAATATTGATATCGGAATATGCTGATATTGTGTTGGTGAATTGTATTGGTTGGTAACAAACAACTTTAATAAAACAACTAACTAGACTGTACTTGAACAGAATCGCACGCATGTGTGCAGCGTACGGATGTAGCGTGCACACAAGCACAAATGCGGCGGGCGCGCGCGGTTAATAAAACATGAGACCTATTTTTATACAAAAGGTATTTAAAAAGAAAAGCTCATTGAGCTCATAAACATTCAACCAGTAGAAAATAAATATCATTATCATTATTATATAATAAAACTAAGTTGATAAAATGTGCGTGCCGATAAAACTTAAAAAGGAGTCCCGGCACGATAAAGGGACTTATATAGTGTGATAGCCCTTTATCCCCCCTCGAACAAGAAAGTTCCCGTTTTAACCTAAAGGGCGTGTTTTTAAAGATATAAGGGCTTTTCCAACCCTTCAACTTGGAAATTAAGTGTAGTGGCGCCATCTGTTGTCGAGTATTTGAACTTCATTCAGAACAACGATTATTTGGGCAGGGCGGTCGCACTCCGCAACCAGTACAAATATTAGACGGATTAGACCTAAACTTCGGGGCCGTAATATTGGGGTTCATTCAGTAGAGTGCCAAGCGTGCGCTCGATGAGTCGCGCGCTGTGTGTTTAACGATAAAGTACCTGCTTACGTAAACTTACGTGAAGTTTTTGTCAAATTTTATTATTTTCTTAATTATGAATACCAAGGACAAACCTAGAAGGTACTGCATAGCATTCGGTCTGACAAATCTCGTAAAATACCTACATACCGACATTTTATTACGTAGGTAGCCATTTCTTTTTTCATTCATTATTTAGCATCAAAGTCAGACAGGCACCTTTTATTCATCAAAGTGTAACCTATTATGATATAATCAAATAATGAGGTAGTAGGTCTATTCTGATAAGAATGTCATTATATTTTGTTAATAGAACTATCAACATTTATAACAACAAGTAATAAAATAATACATTTTTACATAATTGTTAATTCGGTTACAATATCGAAGTCATATTATATCACAGAATAATTTCTAGTACAAGTACCTAGTGATACAACCCTGCCGAGCGAAAAAGTGACAGAGCGATTCTGAAACGATTAGAGCAATCGAAGCGTTTGCGCATTGTGATACGGTACATTCTAGCCTGCACGCAATGGGTGAGCGCCTTCTAGGTAAATATAATTGAAAGCTTGCAGCGCTGTGCGAGTTAAATTGCACTTTATTGCGTTGTAGCGAGAGTTGTATTTAAATGACTTTACTCAGTTATCCTTCTGTTCTTGTACTATTATTTATTCTATGATTTGGGTTGCATTTCGAAAGGCGCTGCGAGCAATTGCAGTATGTGTAGTAATGGCGCGAAATTTAAAATTCCAATTTCAATAAAGTCTTAAATTACATTTGTTACTATAATAAAGTTATTAAATTTTGTGTATTTATACAGCAGTAGCTAACTTATATTTTGGAGTTAAAGCGACATAATTTTAGTTATTCAAATTAGTTCTGAAATCATTTTTTAAAATTTAAAGTTTTTAAATTTCGCGCCTTTACTACGTATGCTACAGCTGCAGAACCTATTGTTACGGCGGACGATAATGTCGAGAACATTCTAGAAGGTGTGAGAAAGAAAATATTCTCAAACTTTCTCGAATATCCTAGCTCTCTGAATATATAAGAGCCCGGTGTCATAAATAACAACACTGGTGGAATATTTACTTGGACGCACCAGGAGGCACCGGTAAAACGTTTCTAATAAATCTAATACTGGCAGAAATACGTGCTAAAAACACATCGCACTGGCACTAGCATCATCCGGCATTGCAGCCGCACTTATGGAAGGAGGACGAACTGCCCATTCTGCCTTACAACTACCGTTGAATATAGCCGAACAACAATTCCCGGTATGTAAAATCTCAGGAAAATTTGGACGGGGTCAACTTCTAAAACAAGCTAAAATTATCTTCTGGGATGAATGCACCATGGCCCATAAAAAATCACTAGAAGCCATGGACAGAACATTACAAGAATTGCGAAAATACTCTGAAATAATGGGAGGAGCTCTACTCATACTCTCAGGAGATTTTCGACAAACACTTCCAGTTATTCCCAAGTCAACACCAGCAGACGAGATCAATGCATGCTTAAAAAAGTCACATCTCTGGCCACAAGTACAAATACTGCAATTAACAAAAAACATGAGAGTTGAATTATAAAAAGATGAAACAACAGCACATTTTGCTAAAATACTTTTACAAATAGGCGAAGGTACATATCCTACTGACCAAACGACCGGCCTCATTGAACTCAAGTGATTTCTGTAACATAGCCACTACTGAAAACGAACTAATCGACAAAATGTATCCAAATATTATTCAGAACTATACCAACGTAGAGTGGTTATTTCAAAGGGCAATTTTGGCCACTAAAAATAATATTGTTGACGATATCAATTTTAATATTCTAAAAAAAATACCTGGTGAAGAGAAAATATATAAATCGATCGACACGATGGGGTATCCATTGAAGAAAGAATAATATCATTGAAGCTGAACTTATTTCTGGAAAGAACAAAGGACACACAGTAGTTATACCTAGAATACCACTGATCTCTTCTGAATTGCCATTTCAATTTAAAAGATTGCAGTTTCCAATTAAATTAGCCATTAGTTTTATAATTAACAAAGCGCAAGGACAAACTTTAAAATATTGTGGCATCAACCTCAAATAATCCTGCTTCTCTCACGGTCAGCTATATGTAGCTTGCTCAAGACAAACTCAAGAGTAGGAAATTCGAAAAAATTATATATATATATATATATACCCCGGTCAATAAAATGAAAAATGTTGTTTATAAACAAGTAGTGTAAATAATGAGAAAATGTTTTCAATATATTTTTTACTTTTTACGTCATAGTAAATTTTTTTATTTCAACTACCACGTAATCTCATATCAACTCCCGAGCGAAGCCGGGTATCATAGCTAGTATCATATAAAACTCCGTCAACCTATGAAGATTAGTGAACTGAGACGTGGGGTGGAAGTAGGTAGGTACCCACCTGATGGAAACTAAATAAACCTAGTTATGTAAAAAAACAGACTTCGCCTGACAGCAAAAAACTATATAATCATGCACTTCATGATATTGTTGAATAAAACAGTAAAGTCCTAAATTGCATAATCCACTAGATTTCCATACTGTACATAAAGATAAAGGTCATCCAGATCACCTGTCGTTTTACATGGATCTGAGTGTTGGGCCACCAATGGGCCAGAAGATTGAAGGCAGCAGAGATGTCAATGTTAAAATGGATGTGTGGAGTAACGATAATGGATAAACTCAGAAACGAGTATGTCAGAGGAAGTTTGAAAGTTGAAGTTTGGAACTTTGTAAGTGACTGAAAACTTGAGAAGAAAACGTTATATTGGTATGCAAGCGGGGTCATAACCCCCCCCCCCCCTCCCCTCCTGAAAGTTAATGCGTTGCCCAGTACAACAAAAACAGTGTGGAAGGATGGATTGTGTGAGAGATGGCATGTGTAAAAAGTGCGAATACTGAGATGACGGCTGATAGAGAGAAATGGAAGAAAATTACATATTGTACCGACGACCCCTCACAATAGTGCAATAAGGATAGGGATTTGACGCCCCAGTTCGCTCGGGTTTTACCTAGAGTTCAGTGGCAGGGAGGAGCGAACGTCAATATTTGAATACTGATGGGACCTTTATTACAAGTAAAAGAGAAAATATAGCAAAAAATAATAATAAGAAAAACATTCTATAGACTTGCGTTATCGCGGTTCAATAGCTAACAGAATGAATTGGGGGCCCTGTTGTGTTGTATTATTTATTTTTAAATACCAAATGCCATCGAGTTTTATCATCATTTCGTGTTAATTATCATTGGTATACTACGTTAAGGTATGTCTAAGTTAACGATTTACAAGTTTTTGGCTTTAAATAAGTAAGCTGGTAACCTACCGATTGTACTATTTTAAGTTCATTGTTAATGTGCCATATTTTAAGTTTCTTTAGTGCATTAAAGAGTTATCTATCTATCTATCTATCTGGGCCGGACTGGCGCGACACCTGAGTTTTTAAGAGTATTACTTACTTTCGTATAAGAAATGTAAGAATTTAGGTAAATTACCTCATTTACGGATAATTAATCTTAATGGTATACAATTAAACGTGCAATTTTTGTAAGGAATTATAAAATAAATAAATATAAATATATTCGGGACATTTCCACACCAATTATCTAGCCCCAAACTAGGATACCCTGTGCTATGGGTACTAGATAACGGATAAACATACATAGATAAGAATATTACATCCATGACTCGGAAACAAACATTTCTGCTTATCACACAAATGATTGCACCTTGCAGGATTCGAACTCGCGAACGTACGATTTCGTACCTAGGATCTCTAGCCACGAGACCAACCAGAAAAAATAAATTAAAAAAATATAGATAAAAAGGCAATATATATGTAAATTTTTGTATGGATTTATAAAAATCCATACAAAAATTGTTTTCTGGAAAACGGCTCCAACGATTTATATGAAAATCACGGACTAAGGATATTATTGTTAGGTGCCTATGTTTGTTGTTTGTTTGTCGCACGAGGTACCTAGTGCTGGCCTCTGGTGCCTATAACTCGAGGCTTCAATGACTAGATCTGTAAGCTCCCAATTCGAATACTTATAACATTTTAGGGCATACTGATTATAGTTTTGGGACATCTACCGGGAGGTTGTGCCCCGGTGCCCGGTCTCTCACCTCTCCAAAGCCCGCTTACACCTAAAATTTGCCATTGCGCAGCGCCTTGCGCCTAACTTCAAAGCCGCGATAAAGATTGGTTCCTACTATACTACTACTACTGTAGATGTTTAATTGTCATCAGAACTACACCCATGTCTCTGAGCAGTTGGATATGTTTAGACTCCTGGTTTTGTACTTGGACACTCAAAGTCGCGGCGTCAAACAGAAACCTCAGCACATTGATAAATGATAAATAAATAAATAAATGATAAATGAGTTTTTATTGCCAAAAAGAAATTAATACAAGTGAAAACAAATAGGAAGTAAAAACAAACAGAGAAACATCAAACAAGATTGTCGGCGAACCCCAAACTAATCACGAGGCCTGTATCTTGGGGCTCGAGTGCAAATTTACCAGATAAGTTTGTTACATTTAATTGAACCGAAAGAAAATAATTATAAATAAGGAAAGTATTATACAGTGGCAATGCAAAAGACGAAAATTTATGGTCTTATTTAGAAAAGGTACACAAAACAGAATCTATATAATTTTAGTATCTGCCTATGTTCATTATAAAACTAGAGAAAAAGGAATGTGGCATGACTGTGCGCTATGCAAATGTGTGTGAGTGTGATTAGGAGATTGAGTGTGTGTGTGCGTGTGTGTGTGTGTGTGTGTGTGTGTGTGGGGGGGGGGGGGGGGTGTGTGGTGTGGTGTGTATGTGGGAGGGTGAGTATGTAAGTGCGCGTTCTTAAAATTCAAATAACTTCTTCAGTTTCGTCATAGGAAAGTTTAAGTTGCCATTCCCTAATAGATTTTTTACACTGATATATGGAGAGATTTTAATTTCACACAGTTTGCTTACTTTATTGTAGGTGCAAAGGTGAGAGTAAGCAGGAGTACGTCTACCCAGCAAAGATTTGACGCGGGGAACCGGCAATCTGAAAGCTCGTCTAATCATGATCTCATCGTAGTCGCAGCGATTTTTTAAGCTTTTGTGAATTTTTAGAGTAGCATTATAAACAAATAACTGTCGTACGCGCAACACTTTGAATTCTGCAAACAACGCATCAGTAGAAAAACAAAACGGTTTTCGTAACATGACTTTTATCAAGGCTCTCTGTATTCTCTCAATGGTAATAAAATAGCTTTTGCCAGCACTACCCCAGACAGAAACACAATATTGTATGATAGACTGACACAATGCCAGGTATATTTGTCTAACTAAAGGGACAGGAGTGCAATCCCGAAGGGTCTTCATAATAAATATTAATTTCCTTACTCGAGCAGAAAGGTTAGTGATGTGTAGCTTGTAAGAGAGATTTTCGTCAACAATTACGCCTAAATATTTCATACTAGTAGTGCGGTCTATAACGCTGCATGTACACGTGGAAGATTGATCAGAGCAGTAGTGAATTATTAAATCATGTTTCTCTGCCCCCCATCTTTCCAGATGGGGGGCAGAGAAACATAAGTCTTGGAAAAAGCAATATACTTGGTCTTTATATTATTTTATATTGATGTATCGCCAGTCCACTTGACTAAACTGCAGACTCCAGAACCGCCCAGGTTTCAACGGTGTCAAATGCCTTCTCATAGTCCTCAAAAGCAAGACACAGGGTCTGTATAACCTGCCTCACTGTCTGTAATCCCGGCCTGTTCAGGAGCCTGGCATTCGTCAAGTCTTCTTGCGAGACGATTTGAAAACAACTTATAAACGTGGGTCAAGAGTGAATTAGGTCGGTAGTTCTTTAAAAGGGTTTTATCCTCTTTTTTTAAAGAAGAGTACTACCAAACTCCTGCTCCACGCCTCTGGAGTTCTTCCACTGTTAAGATCAGTGGTAAATAACCCCTGAAACTCCCGAAGTACGGGTTTCCCCCTGCTTTCAAGAGCTCCGAAGATATTTCATCCTCATCGGGAGAGCCTTTCCATTCTTAAGTTGTTTGAGCGCCATCTCAATCTCTTCTCCAAATCTACTCAGACTTTATATGGAAACATCTAAATAGCTGTTTGGGCTGCACTCTTGTCGGAGTAGTCGCGGCAGATCAGATGCGTACAATGGACATCAACTCTGCTTTGCTCGAACATTATTTGTATGTTCGTATGCCTTTTGGGATGTTTATTCCCCTTGCTGCTTGTCACCACCAGTACTGCTATAGGAATTTTCTCTCTCCCGTGACACTACTCTGAAGCAAGTAGTGTCATACGAAATTTGATCTACAGTACCACTAACAGGGATCTAATAATTTTCTGATATACTTAGGTAGGTAAATGGATATCTTTTCATATCACAATGGTCATGTTCAACCTATTGAGAGGAGAGGGAAAATTCCTAAAGCACTACTAGTAGTGCCAAACAGTCGCGTCACGGTCGATAAATTCCCTCCGTCCACTTGGATCCACAGCTCGGCTCCACATGTGGATCCGTGGATACCTTTATCTCCTCTTATATCTACCATTGTGTAGATTCACCAGTGATAGATCTCATTGATCACTTCTGTAAAGAAACTTCTAGTCTAGGAGCAATAGTTTCAGAGTTAAAGAACTTTAAAGTTTGACAGCTGTCATCCAAAACGAAGATATCAATGAAATCTATCACTTCTGTTAATAAACTACTAGTCTAGGATCGATAGTTTCAGAGTTAAAGAACTTTAAAGTTTGACAGCTGTCATCCAAAACGAAGATATCAATGAAATCTATCACTTCTGTTAATAAACTACTAGTCTAGGATCGATAGTTTCAGAGTTAAAGAACTTTAAAGTTTGACAGCTGTCATCCAAAACGAAGATATCAATGAAATCTATCACTTCTGTTAATAAACTGCTAGTCTAGGATCGATAGTTTCAGAGTTAAAGAACTTTAAAGTTTGACAGCTGTCATCCAAAACGAAGATATCAATGAAATCTATCACTTCTGTTAATAAACTACTAGTCTAGGATCGATAGTTTCAGAGTTAAAGAACTTTAAAGTTTGACAGCTGTCATCCAAAACGAAGATATCAATTAAATCTATCACTTCTGTTAATAAACTACTAGTCTAGGATCGATAGTTTCAGAGTTAAAGAACTTTAAAGTTTGACAGCTGTCATCCAAAACGAAGATATCAATTAAATGTATCACTTCTGTTAATAAACTACTAGTCTAGGATCGATAGTTTCAGAGTTATAGCTCTTTTAAGTTTGACTACTGTCATCCAAAAAGAAGATATCGATGAGGACTATCATTTCCGTAAGGAAACTACTAGTCGAAAAAAGTGTCCTGAGTTAACGTATATAAACTGTGGAGGGTAATAGAAATACAACAAAAATAAAACATTGCAATTTGAATCCTAAGTCGTCAACCTGCGACTTAATTTTGCTTGCATCAATTTATCACCCTATAGTGGTGACTATGTGCTTCTTCAACTTGGTGTCACATTATTTTTTTCTTGCAGCTTCAACTTGTGATTACGCGGACATTGGAGTGGTGATGGAGTAGCCTTTGTTTATAAAACAATTTTTGGCTATAGTATCTAAATATGTATATGAGTATTGTGTTATTTATTAAAAAAATATGACGAAATAATAGTTCACGTGTATGTATGTAATTGAAAAGTAGGTTTTTGGGTTTTTACTGTGTGTGAAAGCTCCTTTATTTCTTTGAACCTTATAGGCTAAACATCTCGACGGACTTTATAATTTGGGAATCATTGTACTTATAGGTACTTCTTAACCTCAAAAGTATCTAATAAAATAATAAAGGTTGCCCTGGTAGAGATTGTTTTTAGTTATTTATTTTGTTTGTCGTATGAAGTAGTGCTGGCCTCTGGTGTCAGTTTGTCATGCCACCCGATGGCCAATGGCATGGCTTCTGAACTGCTATTGATCAATAATAGCCAGGTCTGACAACTTAAGGTGCCCTCCGAAGCACGGTGCGATGTGAATATGTGTTCACACTAAAATTCAAGTGTTTTAATTAGATAGAGAATCATGGTAGACATAAATATGTATAAGTAGGTAAACAAAATAATTAGCATTCATGAAAAAAAATATAAAGTTCGCAGTGACTCCATAACTTTGTTCTAAATCTTTCTATCACTCGTGGGTAATCCGATTAAATGTAGTTGACGCAGTTGGTCTCTTTCTGCCTATTGCGCGTAGCGTGTAAGACAAGGGTATAACATACGTTTTGCTTATTTAGACTTATATTGTGTTTTTATTTTAAATTGATTAAGATTTTGCAGGAAATACGGGTTCCTACGCCAAATATTAATTTTGCAGGAAATACGGGTTCCTACGCCAAATATTAATTTCAAAATAAGTAAAACGATTATCTACTTCGCGAAAATATGATACACTACCATCTTTTCTCATTTTAGTCGAATAGTTTTTACCACAGAGTATGGCATTGTGGACGTGTAGTAAGTCAGATTTCAAAACGAAGACTGACACACGATTCGTCCTCTTTTTGCGTTTTAACACCATTTGAGTTCGGACACTTGAGCGTGAACCTGAGTTCCATTTGGTTGTAATTCAATGTATGAATAGATACAATATCGCTCACCTAGCGGTATAATGACACATCTACTTTTTTCTTATTTTACAGAAATGAGGTTCAAAGATTTCACAAATGTTTGAAACGCAGTTATGACTTCATTTTACATTTTAGCATGGATTTTATGGCTTTAGCAACTAGTATAGACCTTAATAGATACGTAGGGATAAAAAAAACCACTTCAGGTTTCCAGGAGTTGCTTCATAACAGTCAAAGAAGAAGAAGAGCCATGCAATTGTGCCGTTATACTTTTAACAACTTCCAAAAATGTCATTTATGTCTCCAAAGCCATAATTATATAGGATGTGAAAACCAAGAAATAAAGACAATTGGTTAATAGAAAACAAAAGTTTTTATTTGAAATCAACATACATAAAAAGTTATTTATTATAATAACCTATATTTGGCTCGTGAATCGTTAAGAAATAGTCATCATTAAACTATAATAAATAAAATAAAGTATAATCACGTATCTTCTCTTAATTGTAAAGGTGGGTAATCATCGTACATTTTTAAACTTGTGGTGAGATAGTTACTCTCAGTTCTAAAAACAAAAGCACTTAAAAGCTTGACAGTTTAAGTTTAGAATCTAAACTTGATTTGAATCTGGATTTCATTAGGTACCTTTATCTGATAAAGGTACGATAATGAAATCCAGATTCAAATCAAGTTTTACCTTATCACTCCGAAATTAGGTATAAGGAAGTTTACTTTACCTTTAAGTATCTTTATTAATTGACTAAGCAGTAAACAAAACTATAAGCATTTAGGCAATATTAGGTACTTGCACAGTATGTTCATGATTATGACCTTTACTATTCGACACGGACCTTTTTCTCTGTGAAATTGGCTGGATGAATTTGTGCATAAAAAACTCACGCTTGTGATGCATAACTTCGCCTTTTTAAACTGTGTTTAAATACCTACGTAAAGCTTTTAAACGCGAGTATTCCATGCGCAAATCTAACTCACAGCAAACTACAGAGAGACAAAGATCCGTGGCGAATAGTTACGCAGGTATACTTAGTTACGAAGATTTAAACCAGGTATCCTCTTTCATTACCTACTTAATAAGAATGAATATAATAAGAGTATGAATATAATTAATAAGAAAAAGTAGGTATTTCTTATACTTATTTAAAGATTATTATAAAATCCTTCATAATAGCTGGGCACTATGTTAGAACGAAGTAATTGTAACAAATCGTTTTTCTTTGAATCAGAAATATTCATTTTTGAATCATAAGCTGCTTTTAAATTTATTTGTGATGGTTGCTTTCTTTGTCGTCGTACCAATTTAAGCTTAGCCTGGATCCATTCTCGTTCAAAAGATGTTTTAAATTCATAGAAGTCACTATTTTTAGTAAATTTAATCATTGTTAACTCAGTCAGTTTTATTATATCCCCATTAGTGTCTTTCTGGTAATTAATGGCTTGCTCTTCAGTCAGTGCTTTCAAGTCATAAAAGTTACTGAAATGCATCTCATGAACAATGAAAGGGTTTCCTCTTTTTTTAGCATCTCGTATCAAATTAACATATTGGTCTGGTACGTAGATGGGTCCAGACTTTTTTGCCCTTTTTATTGATTTTTCGATCAGAGAATGGGCATTATCGCCTTCATTTTGACTATGGCCGCTGATTAAAAACTTATGGCACACAGAATTTATAGCTAAATGTTTGACAGCATAATGATACATGCTGAACACATATCTAAAAATAAAAACATATTCATTATAAATTGTAATAAAGTTAATAATTATACCAAAATATTCACCGTCATAAATTTGATACGTACCGATTTTTTTGTTGGCCACAACAATTATCACTGTAGAAAAGAACATCAGAATCTGGATGGTCTTCAGCAACTTTCTCTAGAAACTTGTAGACGCAAGTTCCTATTTCTGTAGAACCTTTAGAACCCAAGCCCTCATGCCAAAAGTAACAAGTAGTTGAATCCGTTTTAATATTTGTTATCTGAAATAAAGTTAATATTATTTATAGTACCTAGGTAATATTAAACATTCAAGAGTTAAATACGTTACTAATAGTCTTCTTACAGTAAAATTGTAGCAATTCAATTTGGATTTGTAGTAAAACGCTGATGAATTGCCGATTGGCACAGGTAACTGTGCTTGTAAGTCATATATGGCCACTATGACTTTGCTTTGTGGTTCTCGAGAAAGTGCAATATCTGCTGCTTTTTCTGTACGACTTAACACCTTTTCTCTTTGGTGGTTTATATACTGGTGTTCTAGTTCTGTTTTCTTATCACCTTCTGCATTTTTGTAAGATTCACAAAAATTGCACTGGTCTTTTTTAGGTATAAAAAACGATATATTGAATTCCCTGTTAAAAATCTGACTGTAAATGAACAATGTAGCTGCTTCTTTACCGGCACTTCTGCGTTGGCATTCATAGTCGCGATGTAAGGCAGCCAAGGTAAGTCCACCATCAATAAACTCGCGGCTGGTATTAGCACGTAAATAATGGCTTTCAACTCGTGGGACTGAATTGATATGCTGACGAACTGATTCTAGTACTTCTGGATCCGATTTCGGTTGTTTACCATGTTTACCCCTTTGATCGGTCGGCGCGATTCCACAATCAGAAGATTTTGCTTCAATAACTGTACGGAGCGTCCGTTGTGCTATCCCAAGGGTATTTAGTAAAAATGTCTTACATATTCTTCGGGTCTGACCATTTTTCACAAAAGAAAACCAACTATTGGGCGTTCTTGGTTGTGCTACATTCTTTACACGACGGCATACTATGTTTTGAATGTTAATACAAGAACTAAGAAAGTCTCTTTGACGTTGCAAAGATCCTAAGGACCAATAGGTATTAAATATTTGTTGACGTTCATCTCTTGTAAATTTATCGCAACATAAAAACTTACAATTATGGCACGGAGGTCTCATTTTTTTGGCTTCTATTTTGTTGCCTTTCTTAGATACATAGTCTTTTCCTGAATTTTTTAACGTTTTCCTGACATTTTCTTTCCACTTGTTTTGGTTTCTTACTCTTTTCTTTCCTCTTTTATTCTTAGAAGTTGCACTGGTTAAAGAAACTATAGATAAACTCGTAGATGACGATCTGTCACGCCTTGGATGTGATGTCGGTGGGTGATATTCACTGCCACTATCTGGAGAAAAGTCTGAACCTTCGTTCAAGCAAACAAAAGGAGAACTTGGCTTCTGATTTTCTTTACCTAGAATTAAGATTAAATAATATTGAGAGCTGTTGGTTACTGTTGTTTGGAACTAAAGAAATATTTGAAAATTATGCTTACCAAACTCAGCAGAATCACGGTCTTTGGTATTTCTACCTGTCGCATCAGAACCTTCTTGGAAATATGAAGAGATTTGCATATCCATTTGTTGATTAAGCACATTTTCATTGTTATTTGTTTGAAGTATCGTAGGTGATAGTATTGTTCGTTCAGCATTACCTGTTCAACATAATTTTATTGTATCTAACAGTTCAAGAATTTTAATAATCAATATAAATAATAAATTAATTACCCTCATCAATTATTTCTTCAAACTGCACTATATTTTCATCAGTAGTTTGTTTATCAGTCATATTAGTATCAGAAATATGAATCAATTTTTCAGGTACAGTCATACCAAGTGCTTCATAATCAAAAGTATTTGCTCTTCTTAACTGTTCTATATGGGTATCATCCGGCAAAGAATCTGCAAAGTAAAATTTCCTCAAATTGAACCGCAGCTAGAGATCGTACATTCAACACTTGCGCGAAAAAAACATTGCTATAAAATCTAAAAAAAACATTTTCAGATTTTTTTTGTTGTCTTTTGAACCGAAAATAATTATGGTATTAATATACGTACCTCCTTTCTGGGATTTACTCGACGTTGAAGAACTACTGGATGAATTACTCGATGAAGACGTTGAGCTGCTACTAGAACTACTACTACTCGATGATGAGTCACTGCTCGATGAGGATATAGAACGTTTCCGCTTTTGTGGCACTACTGATTGGTCATCTTCTTTGGTACCTTAAGTATAATTATTTTAATTCAATAACAATCATCTGCTTACTTCTACATACGTAGGAATTATTATAAGATTAAATACATAAATACAATTTATAAAACATATTCACAGTACCTTCGCAAATAGCATCTATTTCCTGAACATTTATATTATCAGAAGTATTGCTGTTCAAATGAGATATTGAAACTTCCGCCAAATCTTTACTGGTCGAAGCTATAGGTTCAATTATATCGACTGTCATTGACGATGCTGTTTCCCCTATAAAAATATTTGATTATAAGCGATGTATAGATAGCACGATGTATGAATTATAACAAGATGTAATAAATACAACCTTTGTTAAATTTTAATATTCAAAATGAAATGATAATAAAAAAAATATTTAAGATACATACCGCTTTTATTAAAGTCAGGATTGGTTTTAGAAAAAGGTGCTGCAGTCAAACCTTTTTTTCCTAATCGTACCAATCGCTCCATTCGGTTCGCCATTATTACAATAATTAGGTAATATCAAACGCCTTATTTGATTTTCTAAAATTTAAAGTGATATTTAAACTTCTGATTTTGATAAGCATAAAGATTAGGGAGTAGGTCGGCCCACTCTAAAACTGCTACTTAGGGCTTCTAACGCCTTTTTAACATTTATAATGATTAGTTAGACCGAGTCTTAGAGTAGGCCAACCTGCCTTTTAACCCTTACATAAAAACACTTATCAAACTCACGACATAAGTACCAATAACATATTTACGTAATCTAATTATAACGGCACAACTGACAAATAAGCCGTTGTTATGCGCGGAAGTGGGGGGAACGTACCAAGTACTACATTGACACTGAACGCCCTCTCTCAACAAATAGGAAAACTAACACCGTGCCGTTTTACTACTTTATAAATTATACACTTTTAAACACTTAGGCCGTAAAAACTCAATTTCGCTTTTTTTGTAAATGTGCCATTATACTGCTAGGTGAGCGATATGTATACTTCGTACTTAGTTTCTTTTTCTTTCAAATTAATATGTTAATTTAGTTTAGGAGGATACATACCTAATTATTTACTTGTGTTTATTAGAATAAGTAGTAGAAATAAGGCTTAAATAAATAAATAAACTTATTTACCTAAAAAATAATAATACTTATTGTATGGTGTGAATGAAGTCACTCCTTACGTTGTTGTTGAAGAATGTTGTGCACCGGTGCGCTCCTATTAGCTAAAGCAATGCACAGGAGCGTGGTACGCGCATGGTTGTGCACTGGTGCGCTCCCATTAGCTAAAGCAATGCACGGGCTGCGAATGTTTGTACACCGGTGCGTTCCCATTTTTTTTTAAATTGATTTACGCTTCATTGCTGTCTCATTTGATTTGATGTTAATTTGGTCGACAATGGTATGCGCTTACCTAGTAGTAATCTATTCACTCGTGACTTGAAGACACTTGGGTTACGACTATCAGGAAACACTCATTCCGAAGTTTGATGATTCTCATTTATGATGTTTGTCAACTCTTATTGAGTGGCTTTTATGGAGGTGCAACCATAATATTGCCTACGTGAAGTGGTAAAGTCCATAACACAAAGGAGGTTGTGTAATTGACTGAGCGAGCGCGAAGCGCGAGTGAAGCGTCTCCGTTTCAGCTAGGGCAAAAATGCTTTCGTATTTCCAGATGTCCGGATGTCTGTTCTCCTCTACAGATCGCATTTCTCAACCGATCTACTACGAAACTTAGTGTACAGGTTAAACGAATTTTTTGTTGTCGGCAACACCTTGGTTATTAATGTTAGTTTTACAATAAGGCGCTACTGTGCACTGCTATATTGTTTGCATAAAAGTTTGTACGCGCTAGGTCTACTATAGTTTATAATGGCTACTGCCGCGGCACTGGCCTGCCAGCAATTTCGCCGAAGTCAAGTTGTAGATATTCATTAATATTACATGCCGTATTGCCAACAAAGTCTAAGTTCACTAAAAACGTGGTGTGTTTTAATGTAACTTCCAAGGGAGTTTTTGGAAAGGTCACAAACGTAACGTCCACTTAAGCGAACCAATAAAAAAAAACAAAAGCCAATTACTTTTGTGTTTGTATCTCTTACCCACACTAAATGGTTTTGTGTTTGTATCTCTTACCCACACTAAATGGTTTTGTGTTTGTATCTCTTACCCACACTAAATGGTTAATATTCAAACAATATTACACATTTAAACTCGGAGGAACATAAGTTTGAGAAAAAAATATACCACATGGGCTCTTTCCAAAATAAACCTTCGAATTTCATAATCTATTATCATTATTGATATGTGCCGTATGACGTGTGGTTTCCAGGTATACGACATCTTCAGCGCGGAGGTGATGTCCCTGGCGGCGGCGGCGCCCGGCGAGTGGGTGCGCGGCATGCTGCAGCGCAGTGACGTCTCCGTGCTGCTACTGCAGACGCCGGCGCTCGCCGCGCTCTACCACGCGCCGCTGCAGGAAGGCGAAAACACTGTCAAATGTTAGTACGACATGTTCAGTGCGGAGGTGATGTCGCTGGCTGCGGTGGCGCCCGGCGAGTGGGTGCGCGGTATGCTGCAGCGCAGCGACGTCTCCGTGCTGCTACTGCAGACACCGGCGCTCGCCGCGCTCTACCACGCGCCGCTGCAGGAAGGCGAAAACACTGTCAAATGTTAGTACGACATGTTCAGTGCGGAGGTGATGTCGCTGGCTGCGGTGGCGCCCGGCGAGTGGGTGCGCGGTATGCTGCAGCGCAGCGACGTCCTCGTGATGCTGCTGCAGACGCCGGCGCTCGCCGTGCTCTACCACGCGCCGCTGCAGGAGGCCTACAACACTGTCAGACGTTATTACGACATGTTCAATGCGGAGGTGATGTCGCTGGCGGCGGTGGCGCCCGGCGAGTGGGTGCGCGGTATGCTGCAGCGCAGCGACGTCCTCGTGCTGCTGCTGCAGACGCCGGTGCTCGCCGTGCTCTACCACGCGCCGCTGCAGGAGGCCTACAACACTGTCAGACGTTATTACGACATGTTCAATGCGGAGGTGATGTCGCTGGCGGCGGTGGCGCCCGGCGAGTGGGTGCGCGGTATGCTGCAGCGCAGCGACGTCTCCGTGCTGCTACTGCAGACGCCGGCGCTCGCCGCGCTCTACCACGCGCCGCTGCAGGAAGGCGAAAACACTGTCAAATGTTAGTACGACCTGTTCAGTGCGGAGGTGATGTCGCTGGCTGCGGTGGCGCCCGGCGAGTGGGTGCGCGGTATGCTGCAGCGCAGCGACGTCTCCGTGCTGCTACTGCAGCCGCCGGCGCTCGCCGCGCTCTACCACGCGCCGCTGCAGGAAGGCGAAAACACTGTCAAATGTTAGTACGACATGTTCAGTGCGGAGATGATGTCGCTGGTGGCGGCGGCGCCCGGCGAGTGGATGCGTGGCATGCTGCAGCGCAGCGACGTCTCCGTGCTGCTACTGCAGACACCGGCGCTCGCCGCGCTCTACCACGCGCCGCTGCAGGAAGGCGAAAACACTGTCAAATGTTAGTACGACATGTTCAGTGCGGAGGTGATGTCGCTGGCTGCGGTGGCGCCCGGCGAGTGGGTGCGAGGTATGCTGCAGCGCAGCGACGTCCTCGTGCTGCTGCTGCAGACGCCGGCGCTCGCCGTGCTCTACCACGCGCCGCTGCAGGAGGCCTTCAACACTGTCAGACGTTATTACGACATGTTCAATGCAGAGGTGATGTCGCTGGCGGCAGTGGCGCCCGGCGAGTGGGTGCGCGGTATGCTGCAGCGCAGCGACGTCCTCGTGCTGCTGCTGCAGACGCCGGCGCTCGCCGTGCTCTACCACGCGCCGCTGCAGGAGGCCTACAACACTGTCAGACGTTATTACGACATGTTCAATGCGGAGGTGATGTCGCTGGTGGCGGTGGCGCCCGGCGAGTGGGTGCGCGGTATGCTGCAGCGCAGTGACGTCTCCGTGTTTTTGCTGCAGATGACATACCTCTCATCTAAATAGCCAAATCGGTCCAGCCGTTTATTTCATTTTGACGTAGATACGCCAAGGCGGTCTCGGCTTAGAATAAGACCCCTCCCAATCCTCCCGTGGATGTCGTAAGAGGCGATTAAGGGATTACACACCGGAAGATGGGCAGCAGCGTCCTCCCAGGACATATTTGCTGATATATACACTGATTCACCAATCCGCCTGCCAAGCGTGGTGACTATGGCAACCCAACCAATATGATACACACACCACAAAGACGGCCCCAGTCCCCGGCGGCTCCGTTATTCCTGGCACCGGTAGCAGTCATGGTAACGGCGGAGCAGGGGGTGCTAAGAATCCCCGGCAGAGACCCAGCTACCAACTCCCCCGATCTTTGGACCTGGCAACTTGAAGGACCGATGAGAAGTTGATAGAGCTAGAAGAAGTAGTAAGTAAGTTCCGCTGGGGTATTATAGGATTATCAGAAGTCCGAAGAGGATACGATGACCCTCAATTCCGGCAACTTACTCTATTACCGGGAAGGGGACCAGCAGTCCCAACACGGTATCGGGTTTCTCGTCAACAACATTTCTAATGCCATACATGCCCCGAAAACACACTTCACAGTGGTGATGGGGGACTTCAACGCACGGCAGGGCATGAGGAACGGCGATGAACTGAGAGTGGGGCAGTTTGGATTTGGACAGCGGAACCAAAGGGGTCAGCGATTGGCCGACTTCATGGAGAAGGTGGGACTCTTTATGATGAACTCCTTTTTCAAGAAGCGCCCCTCCAGGAAATGGATGTGGCTGCACCCCGGCGGTCATCATCAGCACATATTCAATGACTTCTCTGTGATCAACAGGGTTAAGACCGGCAGTGATCATGGCATGGTAACAGGCTCATTGAATATTAACGTAAAGCTGGAGAGGTCTCGTTTGATGAGATCTACTCTTCGCCCAAGTCCTACCCAAATCCAAAACTCCGAGAGCTTTCAGTTGGAGCTCCAAAATCGCTTCCAAATCCTTATCGAATGCGATACAGTGGACGAACTAAACAACGGGCTGGTGGAAATTGCTCACGCGGTCGGGTCGGAGTTCTTTAAGAACCCCCGCAAAAAAAGAACACAAACTCTCCGAGCATACACTCAAACTTATGGCAGAACGAGGCGAGATGAGGCTGCAGTCTTCAGTGGATATGTCGAGTTAAGCTTGCTTAATAAACAGATCTCCAAGTCAATGCGACACGATTTGCGTTCCTATAATACTACTTGTAATAAGAACGCAATAGAGCGGAACAAGGATTTCAACAGGGTGTCCACTTTTTGCAAAGTCAGGGAGAGTCAGGGAAAAGTCAGGGAAGCTCAAGGTGTTCAGGGAAAGTCAGGAAAATCGAGGGGGTCACCTGGAAAGTCAGGGAAAAAAAAATTACTCGGTTTGCCCCACACTTTCTCAGTGATTGTAAAATGAGAGATATATATCATGCTCTAGTTTGACTATGTTTTGTAATCATGTTTATTTGTTTCACTGAAAGAAATATCTCGAAATTTCCGCGCGCGCTTCGCTCGCGCCTTCATAATACCATTTCCTATGTAATTAAAAACACACAAATGGTCAATTATTAATATTAATTTATTCACACAATTACACTGAAATTATAAATAGCTAAATTCTTGCGCTCGCTACACTTACACCCTTGTTCTGTAATAGCCTATTGAATGAAGTATAAGGCAGACCCCCTTCTTTTCCTTTAGTTTTTAACAAACACTGCAAGAAATGACTAGCTACGCTCGCGCCTTCTATTGGTTCCTCACGTCCACAAATAGTCGAAATTTTTGCGCTCGCTTTGCTCGCGCCTGTTACCTATTTTCGCACGCTGAGGAGTTCCATTCATGTCTAATTTTTACCAATCTTTTTCGCGCTATCTACGCTCGTGTCTTATAAATGATATATTATTTTTCCTCATTCGTATAATGTATAGGAATTAGCTCAACTTTTCGTGCTCCCTTCGCTCACTCTTTCTTGGTAATGTACGTGTTTTGCAAACAAAGAAGATCGATCGTAAACGTTCATTTTTAACCCCCCGAACAAAGAGATGGTGTTATAAGTTTAGGGTGTGTATCAGTGTGTGTGTGTGTGTATCCGTATGTCTGTCTCTGGCATCGTAGCTCCCAAACGAATGGACAGATTTTATTTTATTTTATTTTCTTAGGAAAACTACAGCCACTGTTAGTACTTAGGATAAAAACTATGGTTATACACGCAGCTTAGAAAAGTTTCCACATATGGGTTTTTATTATGTTTGAAAACTGATGTAATCGAAATGCTTCTTAGTTATAATTGGGGGTGGAGGGTCAAGAGTTATATATATTTTTAATTTGTGCTAGTTTTTACATAATTACTCTAATAAAAGTATAAGAAGCTCGAAAATTTTGCGCTCGCACCTTGATAATATTGCTTGTTTCGAACTCATAAAAGATCGACCATAAACGTTCGTGTTTTCACATAACTACACTAATAAAAGTATAAGGAGCTGAAAATGTTAGCGCTCGTTTCGCTCGCGCCTTCTTGGTAATAATACATGTTATGCGCACATACAAAATCGATCATAAACATTCTTATGTTCACATAGCTACACAATAAAAGTATATATAAGTAGCTCAAAATATTCAAATATTAAAGAGGCGCTGATTTATAAGCTGATTGCTAAGGCCAGTCCTGTGTACAAGAATAGGCTGATAATGATGATAATTTGTTATGTGATTTGGAATACTCATGTTTCATTTTTACACAAATAAAAATATCAGAATGTTTTCGCTTCCCGCTTATGATGGTGTCTATCATTTTGTGAATTAGAATTTTATTTAAGATTTTATTTTAAAATAAGTCTGATAATAAAATAAGTAACAATATATGAAGGATAAGAAATGATTTAGATAACATTATTTTTCGTTATTTTATAAAAAATTATGAAAAACTTGCTTTAAAATGAACATGGTTGGTCAGGGAAATTTGGCAAAATGGTCAGGGATAAGTCAGGGATTTTTTTTAGAATTTTCAGTGGACACCCTGTCCAAAGTGTTCGCAAGAGATCTGTCTATTGGGCAAAGCCTGTTGACGAAGCTGAAAATTGACAATGGCAGCATCGTTTCGTCGAAGCCAGAGATATTGAGTGAGCTCGAGAAGTTCTATGGACCTTTGGACCTTTGGAAGTTCTTGAGGTGTATGGAGTTATACACCTCATCGCGTAGTCCTCCTAGCACGACTTGTGATGCAAGAGCCCGTTTGACCCGAAATTATACCGAAGATATCCCGGACGTCAGCCTATACGAGATCAGAATGGCTCTCAAACAGCTTAAGAGCAACAAAGCACCAGGGGAGGACGGAATAACGACAGAGCTACTGAAAGCGAGTGGAAAACCGGTACTTAAAGTCCTTCAGAAGCTGTTTAACTCCGTCATCCTCGAGGGTACTACGCCAGAGGCATGGCACAAGAGCGTAATGGTTTCGTTCTTTAAGAAAGGTGATAAAACCCTCTTGAAGAATTATAGGCCCATTTCGCTGCTGAGCCACGTCTATAAGCTGTTTTCGAGAGTAGTTACAAACCGTCTCGCTCGTAGGTTTGACGACTTTCAGCCTCCCGTACAAGCTGGATTCCGGAAAGGCTTTAGCAACGTAGACCACATCCATACGCTCCGGCAGATTATACAGAAGACCGAAGAGTATAATCGGCCACTATATCTAGCGTTTGTGGATTACGAAAAAGCCTTTGATTCAGTCGAGACCTGGGCAGTGCTACAGTCATTACAGCGGTGCCAGATTGATTACCGGTACATCGCAGTGTTGAAGTGTTTGTACAGCAAGGCCACCATGACAGTCTGTCTTCAGGATCAGAGCACGAATTCTATCCAGGTGTAAAAAGGAGTGAGACAGGGAGACGTTATTTCTCCGAAACTGTTCACCTCTGCACTGGAAGATATATTCAAGCTTTTGAACTGGAACGGATATGGTGTTAACATCAATGGCAAATACATCACTCACCTTCGATTTGCTGATGATATAGTCATCATGGCAGAAACCCTGGAAGACCTAAGCACAATGCTCAGTGACCTCAATATTGTTTCCCAACAGGTGGGTCTTAAAATGAACATGGGCAAGACGAACATCATGTCAAATGCCCATGTCGTACCCATGCTGGTTTATGTTGGGAACGATATTATCGAAGCTGTTGATCACTATGTCTACTTAGTTCAGACGATCCAACTTTCACAAAGAGGTCAACCGACGAATCAAACTCGGATGGGTAGCGTTCGGGAAATTACGCCATATCTTCTCGTCGCAGATACCGCAGAGCCTCAAGAAAGTTTATAATCAGTGCGTGTTGCCAGTGATGACATAAGGCACTGAGACGTGGTCGTTAACTATTGGTCTCATACACAAGCTCAGAGTTTCGTAGCGTGCTATGGAGAGAGCAATGCTCGGTGTTCACTACGTGATAGAAACAGAAATGAGGAAATCCGTAGAAGAACGAAGGTTACCGACATAGCTCTCAGAGTTTGCAAGTTGAAGTGGCAATGGGCAGGCCATATAGTTCGCAGAACCGACAACCGCTGGGGAATAAAGGTTCTCGAATGGCGACCACGAACAAGCAAACGAAGTGTGGGGAGATGCCCCACACGATGGACCGACGACATTGTAGCCATCACAGGAAGTCGGTGGATGGAGGTAGCACAAGATCGCTCGTCATGTCGCTCTTTGGGCCTATGTTCAGCAGTGGACTTCTAAAGGCTGACATGATGACGTCTATAAATTTGCTTCCTTATGATAAAATCTAGGTATACAGTTTGGTCTACGCTCCGTCCTAACCTGCTTCAAACCGTTGTGGGTTCAGAGCAGTTTCAGCTCCATCTACAAAATCGTTTCGCTGTTTTGGAAACCACAGAGGACGTAGACGAGGGTCTCCAGCAAGTGGTAGGGGTCCTTAGGGAAGAGGGTGTTAAGTTTTGCCAGCTACAACGTACGGGTACAAAGTCCAAGCTCTCAGCTGCAGCTTATGGAGAACAGGCGGGAAGATACACAGACCACTCCGTCAGAAATGCGAGCGCTCAATTTTCAAATTAGTAAATTTGTGCGACGTGACCTCCGATGCCTAACACACTCAGAATCAATACTCAACACTCAATCTTTTATTGCCATAATATGTTACAAAAGATCTTAATAATGAATAGGTAGAATGACATATTACCCTCATAGGGTGTAGCAATATAAAGTAGGAGCGGACCGAACCATTTAAAAACTAATTCCTGTTGGATAATGTATTAGACTAATTTAGTCATTCATAAAATCATTTAAATTATAATAACATTTTTTAATTAAAAGCATTTTTAATTTATTTATAAAAACGTTATCTTTTTCTTCGTCTTTTATTTCGTCGGGTATTTTATTATATATTTTTACTGACATAACATTTGGTCCAGAACTGAGTCCAGTCCTCTAGACGATCTACGACGGCGCAGTGACTATCGCAGCCACGTCGTCGGCATTCATTAGCATGTCCGCCACCGTTACGACATCCGGCAGATCGTTCAGGAGGAGGGAGAAAAGTATGTTGGATACTGACGACCCTTGCGCCACCCCCATCGTAGAAGAGAGCGGGTTCGACTTAGTCTCTCCGTCACCATCTACTATCCGGAACCTACCTCGTAGTAACTCCATCAGTAAGGCATACGATGGCCCATCAACACTATAGTGCCTCAGTTTTATAGCGAGTATGGTTTGGTCAGCTACATCAAATGCCTTTGATAAATGGCACTATCAATCGATATGGTTCTTAGCTATATGGGGGGAGGGGATTGAGAAAAGAAGAGGGGGGGGGGTTAGAAAAGGTGAGAGGTTGAGAAAGGGGGGGGGGGGTGAGTATCTTAGCTTCCAAACGAATGGACCTATTTTGATGCGGTTTTTTGTTTGGATTCTGATGTAATTGAGATGGTTCTTAGCAATATGGGGAAAGTTGAGAAAAGTGGGGGGGGGGGGGGCAATTTAGAAGACTTGATAAAAGGGGGTGAGAATCGAATTTCCCAAACGAATGGACCGATTTTGATGCGTTTTTTTCGGTTTGAAAGCTGATGTGATAGAGAAGCTTCTAAGCTATTCTATGATTTATCTATGACTATAATTAGGGGGTAGGGGTCGGGGGTTACACATTTTTTATCATCACCATCATCGTCATCATCATACTTCGATCTAAAACAGCTGAACGGATTTTGATAAAATTTGGAATTGAGATAGCTTATACCCTGGAATAACACAGGATACTTTCATCGTCATCATCGTCCCTCACGCGGGTGAAGCCGCGGGGCCCAGCTAGTTATTTATAATCTTCTATTGCGCTTTTGTCAGTCTGGTCGTTTGTAATGTGTGTACCGCGTGATTCCAGTGGCGGAGCCGCTGCTGGGGCGCCGCGTGCTGTACCGCGCTCCCCAGTACGGAGACACGCTGCTGCAGTACGCCGTGCGACTCACGGCGGAGGCGGCGCACGCGCAGGGAAACTACCACAAGTACTATATCGCCTCGTGAGTATCGACAGCCACCGGCAACACCTAGTGATCGACGAAGCATGCCAGCATGGTCCGGAACCATGGAGATATGAATATATGCAGAGAATGTGAATGAGTCAAATGTAGCTTCCAGCGGTCGCCGGCGCCGGACACATTCCAGTCGTTTAACAACGAATATGTTCCGAAGATAATACAAAATGATCGAAAGAGACGTCAACTTTTAAAGTACCAATAACCCCCGGCCCCCCTCCCATGGGGCCCCCATCCCCATCTTAATGGGGGGGCCCATTAAGAAGTATCTCGATCACATCAGTTTTCAAACATAAAAACCGCATCAAAATGGGTCCATTCGTGTGGGAGCAACAATCCTTACCCCCCATCCCCCCCCCCCATTATAGCTAAGAACCATCTCGTTTACCTCGGCTTTAAAACATTAACAAGTTCGCTACAACCGAATCCGTACGACACATTCCAATTATTTCGGACAAACTTTCGGGACCCGTCCGAAGCTAAGCCCGAAACTTTGTTCCTTGAAAACTGCGTTTTGTATGAAAAGGTTAGTCCTTGTCTGTACACAACGTCCTTAACATTGCAGGCTGTCCGAGCTGCCGACGGAGATCTTCCCGCAGCTGGTGCCGTACCGGCGCTACGTGCTGCCGGCCGCCGGCGCGCTGCTGGCGCGCACCCTGTGCGGCGCCGCGCCGCCGGACGCCGCGGTCGCCGCGCTCGCTGCCGCCGCCGCGCAGTTCGCGGAGCACGCGCGCGCCTGCCCCGACTACCTCAGGGACGAGCTGATGCCGCTGTGAACGGACCGGCGCTACATGCTGCCGGCGGCGTGCGCCCTGTGCGGCGCCGCGCCGCCGGACGTCGCGCAGTACAATGTGCGTGCGGGCTGCAGTGGTTTTGTTGTAAATACTGTAGTAGTTCACGTAAGGGGTTGTATATCTGAAATCTTAATCGTTCAAATGGCGCCAAATTCGTTCATTTTCATACTTGCGTAATAAGATCGGCGACCGGAAGCATCGATATGTCACGGCACTGCGTGAACCGAACGCAGGCCCGTAGCACGAGTAGTGCGGCGCAGTCGATTGTGTTCTGTGCTAGTATGATCCAACCAAGTACGAGTATGTAGGAGCTAGTCGGTAGCACTGGGTACTACTGGTCGATAAGTAAAGTAGTTGGCGCCGGAAACTCGATCTGATATAACTATAAGTAAGAGAGGCAGGGATATAACTACAAGTTGTGATACGAGGTGATGTTTGTTTACAGATGAACAATGTTAGATCGGTAGAACAACCGGTATTGTTGGCGTCGGTATCGTTGGGGGGTGGGGGGGGGGGGGGGGGGAGGTGGTGTCCCCCCCCCCAGAGATACAAAAAAAGGTAGCCAAATGAAGAGAAGCTAATTGACCGATTATTTTCCATTTGACTTACATTCCATTCCAAGTGCCATCCACGCTGCTACAGTCTGTTGTTAAACCCTTATTGTTAAGTCCAAGCCTAAGCGCGCCTAAAACATGTGAGGTCCTCGGGTTAGCGCTAACCTGCAGTTATCCGGGTTGAACTGGGTTCCCATGCTCTATTTACGTCTCTTCCTGCTGAATGCTTGCTGTTATAATGTTTTGAGTTTCTGTTCTAGAAAGCCATTGAAATTATCTATAAGAATAAATGAAAATAATATCACGTAAATAATCATTTTATTAACTACAGCTGCTTGATTCGAAAAAAAACCTTTGAAAATCTGTGTTATTTCTGGAAATAAATTACCTTTATTTTAAATAAACTCTTTTTTTTTAATTTTGTTTTTGTATCCTCGGTTTCTCTATAACATTTACTCTATAAAATACGTAAAAAAATATATGCAATCATTATAATAGTTCTAATATCAGCACCCAAAGATATTGGCGGGAAGTCGCCGAACAAAACTTATATTGAATGAAAAGTTTATTACAATAAATTACATAATTTATCACACCATTATGGATAAAACAATAAATATAAAAATATACACACGAACGAAAAATCTTCCCGCCAAAACCGCTCCGCACTTTGTTTACAAGTTTTTGTTGTCAAGAGCTTATAATGGGGAATGTTGAATTATTGTACAGTGGACATAGCTCGTCTTTAATAATGGGGAATGTTGAATTATTGTACAGTGGACATAGCTCGTCTTTAATAATGGGGAATGTTGAATTATTGTACAGTGGACATAGCTCGTCTTTAATAATGGGGAATTTGAATTATTGTACAGTGGACATAGCTCGTCTTTAATAATGGGGAATGTTGAATTATTGTACAGTGGACATAGCTCGTCTTTAATAATGGGGAATGTTGAATTATTGTACAGTGGACATAGCTCGTCTTTAATAATGGGGAATGTTGAATTATTGTACAGTGGACATAGCTCGTCTTTAATAATGGGGAATGTTGAATTATTGTACAGTGGACATAGCTCGTCTTTAATAATGGGGAATGTTGAATT
Source organism: Alsophila aescularia (assembly GCA_946251855.1). Lineage (NCBI taxonomy): Eukaryota > Metazoa > Arthropoda > Insecta > Lepidoptera > Geometridae > Alsophila > Alsophila aescularia. The sequence continues at coordinate 51,493,597 of OX276383.1, read as the reverse complement.
ATTGTACAGTGGACATAGCTCGCCTTTAATAATGGGAATGTTGAATTATTGTACAGTGGACATAGCTCGTCTTTAATAATGGGGAATGTTGAATTATTGTACAGTGGACATAGCTCGTCTTTAATAATGGGGAATGTTGAATTATTGTACAGTGGACATAGCTCGTCTTTAATAATGGGGAATGTTGAATTATTGTACAGTGGACATAGCTCGTCTTTAATAATGGGGAATGTTGAATTATTGTACAGTGGACATAGCTCGTCTTTTAAGCACTTTTTTAATTTCTATGCGAGTATTAGAAGCTTAACATTTTCGTGATCTCCGTCAGTACCTATTGGTTATAGTATTTTCTTTATTTTCCTATGCTATAAGCATATGTATTTCGATATGTAGGAACATAGAAAGAAAATAATTAAAAAAAAAACGCGCTCGTTTTGCTCGCGCTTTTTATTACTCATTCCTGATTATTTTTTGGAATCAACAATATTTTAAAGAAATAACTCAAATTTCACGCTCGCTTCGCTCATCCTCGCCTTTTGTGCTTGTCCATACAATATTTTTTATATGATTATTATCAATTAATTTCAGCATTGATAGAAATACCACAAAAAAAAACGCGCTCGTTACGCTCGCGTTTCTTTTGGTTTTTTAATATGGTTCAATATTATATTTCATTTTCCACAATAAGAGAAATAGCTCAACATTTTTGCGATCGCTCTGCTCGCATCTTTTAATCATTTTGATGTATAGATAGATTTAAAATAAAAGATTAGGTGGTGGCAAATTCCGGCATAAACTCGCGCTGCTCACCTCACCTCACCTGTAAAGTACGGGCCGGCAACGCCCCTGTGTGCGGAACTTATGTATGGATAGTTGTTGTACGGGACTGTTAACATATTGATAACTTTATTAATCTGATGAGTTGAATATCTAGCGGGTTGTTGTTGTCTATATATGTGATAATTAAATATTCTACTCCATACTACTTACGATAACAGTTTAAAGGCCGTAGTATTTCGAAACTTTACAACTTATATTTGTGTATACTTATATATAAACTTGCTGGTCGTCTGAAATAGTGCTGGCTTCTGCAGTTTGTCGGCCGCCCGAAGGCCTCGGACGACTCCTAGTAATCAACAACAGCCGGGACCGTCTGCTTAACGTACCCTTCGGAGGGCACGTTTAGCTGACGGTTCACGGAGCGATAGAAAACCGCACCCAACTTAGAAAAGTCATTGGTGCGGAGCCTAGAACCGAACCCGGTATCGTTGGTTACCCTACATCAACTTTGAAAGTTACACCGTTTCGCGATAAGTGGACATATGAGTCGATCAAGTTCTAGTTGATCCGCTAGAACTTGCCACAGGTGATGTGCTCCGATCCGAGATCCCCATGTAATATTTCGTTTTCTTTCTCAACTCCCAACGTTTTCGGATAAGGTAAGAATGAGACTTGATTAAAAGCTTTTATTGTATTCCGAAGAACAAGTAAAAAAATAAATTTGAGTACTTATACATCTAACAAGCACAAATTAAAAATGTATATAACCCCGCCCCTTTATATAACCCCCACCCCATTATATTGTGAACTGAATAAATAAATAAATTATAGCTAAGAAGCATTTCTACACACCCTAAACTTATAACCGTCTCTTTGTTCGGGGGTTAAAAACTAACGATTTTTGAGTTTTTCAACGAAAATATTCTAAGTTCTTATAATAAAGCAAGGAAAATATTTAAAAAAATGGTCCAGATGACTTAAAAAACTATTTGACAACTGAACGAAGTTTAATGAAATTTGGTTTTCAATACTTAATAGAAAATATCCACGCGGGCAAAGCCGCGGGCTCAGCTATGGATGGATGAAATAACTAATAGTTCATATTATCCATACATTTTGGAAATAGTGAATGCATCGAACAATCGGCGCTCAGACGTTTCTTTCAATAATGATTAGTGAATGCATCGAACAATCGGCGCTCAGGCGTTTCTTTCAATAATGATTAGTGAATGCATCGAACAATCGGCGCTCAGACGTTTCTTTCAATAATGATTAGTGAATGCATCGAACAATCGGCGCTCAGGCGTTTCTTTCAATAATGATAAGTGAATGCATAGAACAATCGGCGCTCAGGCGTTTCTTTCAATAATGATTAGTGAATGCATCGAACAATCGGCGCTCAGGCGTTTCTTTCATAATGATTAGTGAATGCATAGAACAATCGGCGCTCAGACGTTTCTTTCAATAATGATTAGTGAATGCATAGAACAATCGGCGCTCAGACGTTTCTTTCAATAATGATTAGTGAATGCATCGAACAATCGGCGCTCAGGCGTTTCTTTCAATAATGATTAGTGAATGCATCGAACAATCGGCGCTCAGGCGTTTCTTTCAATAATGATAAGTGAATGCATAGAACAATCGGCGCTCAGACGTTTCTTTCAATAATGATTAGTGAATGCATCGAACAATCGGCGCTCAGACGTTTCTTTCAATAATGATTAGTGAATGCATCGAACAATCGGCGCTCAGACGTTTCTTTCAATAATGATTAGTGAATGCATCGAACAATCGGCGCTCAGACGTTTCTTTCAATAATGATTAGTGAATGCATCGAACAATCGGCGCTCAGACGTTTCTTTCAATAATGATTAGTGAATGCATCGAACAATCGGCGCTCAGACGTTTCTTTCAATAATGATTAGTGAATGCATCGAACAATCGGCGCTCAGACGTTTCTTTCAATAATGATTAGTGAATGCATCGAACAATCGGCGCTCAGACGTTTCTTTCAATAATGATTAGTGAATGCATCGAACAATCGGCGCTCAGACGTTTCTTTCAATAATGATTAGTGAATGCATCGAACAATCGGCGCTCAGACGTTTATTTTCAATAATGATTAGTGAATGCATCGAACAATCGGCGCTCAGGCGTTTCTTTCGATAATGATTAGTGAATGCATCGAACAATCGGCGCTCAGGCGTTTATTTCGATAATGATTAGTGAATGCATCGAACAATCGGCGCTCAGACGTTTCTTTCAATAATGATTAGTGAATGCATCGAACAATCGGCGCTCAGACGTTTCTTTCAATAATGATTAGTGAATGCATCGAACAATCGGCGCTCAGGCGTTTCTTTCAATAATGATAAGTGAATGCATCGAACAATCGGCGCTCAGGCGTTTCTTTCAATAATGATTAGTGAATGCATCGAACAATCGGCGCTCAGACGTTTCTTTCAATAATGATTAGTGAATGCATCGAACAATCGGCGCTCAGGCGTTTCTTTCAATAATGATTAGTGAATGCATCGAACAATCGGCGTTCAGGCGTTTATTTCGATAATGATTAATGAATGCATCGAACAATCGGCGCTCAGGCGTTTATTTCAATAATGATTAGTGAATGAATCGAACAATCGGCGCTCAGACGTTTCTTTCAATAATGATTAGTGAATGCATCGAACAATCGGCGCTCAGACGTTTCTTTCAATAATGATTAGTGAATGCATCGAACAATCGGCGCTCAGACGTTTCTTTCAATAATGATTAGTGAATGCATCGAACAATCGGCGCTCAGACGTTTCTTTCAATAATGATTAGTGAATGCATCGAACAATCGGCGCTCAGACGTTTCTTTCAATAATGATTAGTGAATGCATCGAACAATCGGCGCTCAGACGTTTATTTCAATAATGATTAGTGAATGCATCGAACAATCGGCGCTCAGGCGTTTCTTTCAATAATGATTAGTGAATGCATCGAACAATCGGCGCTCAGGCGTTTCTTTCAATAATGATTAGTGAATGCATCGAACAATCGGCGCTCAGACGTTTTCTTTCAATAATGATTAGTGAATGCATCGAACAATCGGCGCTCAGGCGTTTCTTTCAATAATGATAAGTGAATGCATAGAACAATCGGCGCTCAGGCGTTTCTTTCAATAATGATTAGTGAATGCATCGAACAATCGGCGCTCAGACGTTTCTTTCAATAATGATTAGTGAATGCATCGAACAATCGGCGCTCAGACGTTTATTTCAATAATGATTAGTGAATGCATCGAACAATCGGCGCTCAGGCGTTTCTTTCAATAATGATTAGTGAATGCATCGAACAATCGGCGCTCAGGCGTTTATTTCGATAATGATTAGTGAATGCATCGAACAATCGGCGCTCAGACGTTTCTTTCAATAATGATTAGTGAATGCATCGAACAATCGGCGCTCAGACGTTTCTTTCAATAATGATTAGTGAATGCATCGAACAATCGGCGCTCAGGCGTTTCTTTCAATAATGATTAGTGAATGCATCGAACAATCGGCGCTCAGACGTTTCTTTCAATAATGATTAGTGAATGCATCGAACAATCGGCGCTCAGGCGTTTCTTTCAATAATGATTAGTGAATGCATCGAACAATCGGCGTTCAGGCGTTTATTTCGATAATGATTAATGAATGCATCGAACAATCGGCGCTCAGGCGTTTCTTTCAATAATGATTAGTGAATGCATCGAACAATCGGCGCTCAGACGTTTCTTTCAATAATGATTAGTGAATGCATCGAACAATCGGCGCTCAGGCGTTTCTTTCAATAATGATTAGTGAATGCATCGAACAATCGGCGTTCAGGCGTTTATTTCGATAATGATTAATGAATGCATCGAACAATCGGCGCTCAGGCGTTTATTTCAATAATGATTAGTGAATGCATCGAACAATCGGCGCTCAGGCGTTTCTTTCAATAATGATTAGTGAATGCATCGAACAATCGGCGCTCAGGCGTTTCTTTCAATAATGATAAGTGAATGCATAGAACAATCGGCGCTCAGACGTTTCTTTCAATAATGATTAGTGAATGCATCGAACAATCGGCGCTCAGACGTTTCTTTCAATAATGATTAGTGAATGCATCGAACAATCGGCGCTCAGGCGTTTATTTCAATAATGATAAGTGAATGCATCGAACAATCGGCGCTCAGACGTTTCTTTCAATAATGATTAGTGAATGCATCGAACAATCGGCGCTCAGGCGTTTCTTTCAATAATGATTAGTGAATGCATCGAACAATCGGCGCTCAGACGTTTCTTTCAATAATGATTAGTGAATGCATCGAACAATCGGCGCTCAGACGTTTCTTTCAATAATGATTAGTGAATGCATCGAACAATCGGCGCTCAGGCGTTTCTTTCGATAATGATTAGTGAATGCATCGAACAATCGGCGTTCAGGCGTTTATTTCGATAATGATTAATGAATGCATCGAACAATCGGCGCTCAGGCGTTTCTTTCAATAATGATTAGTGAATGCATCGAACAATCGGCGCTCAGACGTTTCTTTCAATAATGATTAGTGAATGCATCGAACAATCGGCGCTCAGGCGTTTCTTTCAATAATGATTAGTGAATGCATCGAACAATCGGCGTTCAGGCGTTTATTTCGATAATGATTAATGAATGCATCGAACAATCGGCGCTCAGGCGTTTATTTCAATAATGATTAGTGAATGCATCGAACAATCGGCGCTCAGGCGTTTCTTTCAATAATGATTAGTGAATGCATCGAACAATCGGCGCTCAGGCGTTTCTTTCAATAATGATAAGTGAATGCATAGAACAATCGGCGCTCAGACGTTTCTTTCAATAATGATTAGTGAATGCATCGAACAATCGGCGCTCAGACGTTTCTTTCAATAATGATTAGTGAATGCATCGAACAATCGGCGCTCAGGCGTTTCTTTCAATAATGATTAGTGAATGCATCGAACAATCGGCGCTCAGGCGTTTCTTTCAATAATGATTAGTGAATGCATCGAACAATCGGCGCTCAGGCGTTTCTTTCAATAATGATAAGTGAATGCATCGAACAATCGGCGCTCAGGCGTTTCTTTCAATAATGATTAGTGAATGCATCGAACAATCGGCGCTCAGGCGTTTATTTCAATAATGATTAGTGAATGCATCGAACAATCGGCGCTCAGACGTTTCTTTCAATAATGATTAGTGAATGCATCGAACAATCGGCGCTCAGGCGTTTCTTTCAATAATGATTAGTGAATGCATCGAACAATCGGCGCTCAGGCGTTTCTTTCAATAATGATAAGTGAATGCATCGAACAATCGGCGCTCAGGCGTTTCTTTCAATAATGATTAGTGAATGCATCGAACAATCGGCGCTCAGACGTTTCTTTCAATAATGATTAGTGAATGCATCGAACAATCGGCGCTCAGGCGTTTCTTTCAATAATGATTAGTGAATGCATCGAACAATCGGCGCTCAGGCGTTCCTTTCAATAATGATAAGTGAATGCATAGAACAATCGGAGCTCAGGCGTTTATTTCAATAATGATTAGTAATTCACTCAATATATTTGGACACGAACGTAATTCGCAGACGTGACAGACCGCCCTGCGCGGGCACACGTCTTCACTTGTAACTGTACGAACATATTGTCATCACGATCCGTGATCTTTCAACAGCTCTAATAATGTTAAGGTTTCAGATTTCGCCCGTGACTCGGATTTACTATAATTGTATAATTTACTATATAATTATTAACGTGTACGTTTCTTGTTATTGTATCGTTGTTGTGTTTGTCCGCTGCGTATAGTTTAATAAGGTTATTGTAAATACTTAAATAGTCTAAACTCCTACTTTTATGATTTATAATTATTACAAAATTAAAATGTCATATTCAAAAGATATGTTAAGATTTTTAAATAATGTGTAATGTCTCAATAAAAATTATCTTATGTTTTTTTTTGCTCTATTGGCTTAACTTAATGTTAACTTTAGTCGTTAAGTAAGTTGTTGAAATAATTTCAAAAGATAAGTTCCGAACAAATGAAATTACCTCACGTAACTCTTTTTGGACGAGCCAAGGAACCTACTAACAATGAATTTGTACTAATATTCGTCAAGATACTGAAAATAAAAAAATATAATTAGTGGTTCTACGTAATTAAATAATAATCATCTAAATCTGTTCAGCAATCCGATTTGAGGTAACACAAATAAATAATAGTTTAAAAAACCTAAAAAACTCGCTTTATATAGAAAACCAAACTAAAAAAATAGAAAATAAATTTTAATAGTGTAAATAAGAAAAAAATGTTTTATTTCAAAAAAATCGCGGGGTCCCATGCACCCTACGATTATAATATATATACCCCATAGAAAGCGTGTTTTTTAGTTTTTTAAACTATTATTTATTTTCAACTTTTTTTTTTTTTTTTTTCGAGTTATTGCATTGTCATCGGTCCTTGACAGGTGTGTAAAATTTGAATGAAATCTGACCGTTTAAAGTGGGTCAAAATAGCGTCCAAAGGAGTCGGTTACAAACATACAAACATACAAGTGAAGCTAATATAAAGCGTATAAAAAGTGTCGACTCTGAGTTGAATCTCGCTCAGGAAAAGGAAATACCCTTCTCATTGTAGGTACCGGTGCTTCGGAACTACGCCCGGTGAGAATATAGCACCGAGAAACTACACTGTAAGTGCACTGCAATGCTATTTATGTATCAAAGTGCAGATTGGAGAGTTGTCCGGTATTTCATGAAATGGAACTCATGAGTTCCGCCAAACTGTAATGTCCCTCGCTAAGTTTGTCCTGTCCGATGCCCAGCTCCTGAATCCTGTTTCCAGCAAAAGTTAAGGACAACTTCGGCTAGTGTAGTGTCAGGTGGCCGGGCCGAGTAAAACCTAGTGCCTTGAAACGTGCGACAATAACTGTAGCATTTACTGTTAAATAAGTAAGCCAAGTGTGACCTAGCTGTCACATAATTTATATTGTTAAAAGCCCTTACACCAGGTTTCATCATAAAGATGTCGTTTACAATCTATAGTACCTAGTTAGTACAAGTGCACAAATCGTAAAGTTTTATGGCGGGTCAATATTTAATGTTGAAATGTAAAATCATACTAGGTATTTGTAGTCGCTTTCTTATGATGAGACCTGAAGAGCAATTTAATTATATTTTATTTAGTTCAGTGCTCTCTGTTAAAAATTAAATTCGTTACATTCTATCACAGCGAATGAATTTCCTACAAAATATTCCTTTATCCCGATCCCGGATTCGAATGTACCGCGAAACTGAATATAGATCAGTTTGTATGAATTGATGTGTGCGAAAGATACAGGTACTCAGATCGGCGTTCGGTGCGTGTACGAGCGAGACGACTATATGTCGCCCTGCGCGGCGGCGCGGCGCAGGTAACAGACATGGCGTCGCTATTCGTGTTATGGCAACCGATGTAAATTACGTGCACGAAAGGGTTGTGTGGATGCGACCGACATTTGTATGTAAGACAGAACAAAGATCGAAAATAACTCGGCTGGGATTTATCAAGATTACTCTTCATTCTAAGGATTCCAGGTATTTATAAGAGGTTCAATAAAACTTGTCTCAATGAGCCTTTTTATCGTAGTTAATTAAATGTAGTTCTTTTATCTAACTCCGAGATCTTTTTTTTGTATTGGAATTCTGCTAAAACAACAGCAAGATGATATAGGTAGAGTAAGTTCGGGCTAGCCCGCCTTCGTACAATAATGATAAATCTATATTTATAATAAAACTGTAACAGGTTCAATTCTGTACATTGAAGATATTTTGGATGGTGTTCTATATTCGATACTGAAGCCAAAACATTTTTTTTTTCATTTTTGTCTGTCTGTATCTTGGCTAGGCATCACGCCGAAACTACTGAATGAATTTAAATGAAACTTGGTATGATTTGAGCTCATTTTACGAGGTAGGACATAGGATACTTTTAATCCCGAAAAATTAAAGGGTTCCCGAAGGATAGGCGTTGAAAGTTATTTAAAAGAACACGTATCACGCTGAAACAATGGGACGGATTCTATTGCAACTTGGCACAGTCATCTTTTTATCCTGAAAACATAAAGAGTTCCTGCGGGATAATGTCCCAAATTCTGTAAAATGAAGATATTTTGTATTATCAGTACTAAAGCCAAAACTGTATTTTTTTGTCTGTCTGTCTCGCTGTCCGTCTGTCTGTCTGTACGTTTGCAGCGCATCACACCGAAAATACTCAATGAAGTCAAGTAAATTTGATATGATTTGAGTTCATACTTCGAGGTAGGACATTGGATACTTTTCATCCCGAAAAATTAAAGGATTCCTGCAGGACAGGGGTGGAAAACTATTAAAAAAAACACGAACAACACAAAGCCCGCTGAAACTATTGGACAGATGTTAATACAACTTGGCACAGACATAGTTTATAAGATGGGTGAAAATTATGGATTCTTTATGTCCCGAAAAAATAACGGGTTCCTGCGGGATATGGGTCCAAATTCTTTACATTAAAATTAATGTGTTTTTTTTATTGGACGTTTTTCTATATTCGATAATGAAGCCTAAACTGCGTTTTTCATATTTGTGTGTATGTATGTCTGTCTGTATCTTGGCCGCGTATCACGCCGCTGGAATTACTGGTTGAAACTTGGTATGATTTGAGTTCATACTACGAGATAGGACATTGGATACGTTTCATCCCGAAAAATTAAAGGGTTTCCGCAAGATAGAGGTTGAAAGTTATTAAAAAGAACACTTATCACGCTGAAACTACTAGACGGTTTTTTTAAGCAAATTGACACAGTCATATATTTATACTTATAATAAAGCAAAAGGTATGAAAAAGGCTGTACAAAGATAAATTAAAAAATAATGTTGGGTGCTTAAAAAAGTTTTGAACAAGAATATATATATTTTTTGAATCGTGTCTTTCTGTTTGTTTGTTCACGCACCACGTAAAAACTACTGGACCGATTGCAGATTGAAGTAGGAGAAGGAGAAGGACTAAGACTAGAGTCACGTATACACAAGCCTAGACAAGAATCGACTAGACAATAGACTTGACAAGACTACACAACATTAGACAATACTAGACATGACGATGATGATGAGGCAAACAAAATGTTTACACATCTGCCAGGTGTTTTTTTTACATATTTGAATTAATATGACTGTTACAGTCAATAGGTAGTTTAGTTAGTATTTGTTGTGAACAAAAGTCCTCATACTAGGATTCCCTGTGTTATGGGGACTATGTTTCTCCAATTGATCACCTGTTTGTAGTTTGCATTTTATAACCAAACAATAATAAAAATAGGATTTTAGTCCTCAAGTAGCTATGTGTGAGTGTGAGGGGGTGTGTGTGTGTGTGTGTGTGTGTGTATGTGTGTATGGTTGAGAGGGTTTGTTTGAGAGTGTGGGTAGTGTAATAGTAAGTGAGTGATAACTCGCCGCATGTGTCAATATTTTCAATTTTTATGTTTTTGAAATAAAGGGTTTTGCAGTAGATTTAGAATTTAATTTGACTAATACTTCAGGTAAATTAAAAGAGCATGGCTACCGGAAACGTCACACGAAGGTGGCAACACCTTGGGATCGTTTCCCGTGCCATGATTCGACCGGCAACTTAGTCATTCTTGTCGAGCATCGGAACATTCGGAACGGAGAAGTCAACTGTAAAGTAGAATACTCGTTTATGTGACCAGTGGAAATACATGTATATTTATGTCTGAAGAAGTTATTTAGGTACTAATAATGTAAAGTAGAATATAGGTGACCAGTGGAAAATACAAGTATTTTATACCTGAAGGAGAAATTTTATTACACATATGTTGTTTACTTATTTTTGTGTTTTCAATCTGACACAAAATGAATATAACGAATCTCGCAGTACTTATAACAATGAGCAGGGCCCTATTTCATAAAGCGACAAATCCTAATAAACCTACAAATGTCAGTCGAATACGCAAAACCAGCGTTTCATATAACAAAAATTTACGACATTTCTATAGTTTGACTGACAATTGTCGGTTTGATTGACATTTGTTGTATTGTGTACTATAGTTTTATGAAATAGGGCCCAGGATGTAATTTCGATTATTTTCGATAGATTGCATTTCCCGGACGGCATACATGGCATATCCACACTATTCCAACATTAGCAACTTTTTTATCAGCGATTTATTATCAACCTACTATTATATAACTGGGTTCGTTATCGCCGACCCGCTCGCACTCGCCAAGTTCCCGCCACCGCCGAGTGAGATGACACGAGAGATGTTGCAAGTTCGATCTTATTTTGTAACGCAACGGCCAATCGCGGGAGAGCTCCGCGCGTTCCGGTTCTTTGTCATCAATGGGGCGCTGGGCGAGTCCATCTCAGGTGCTCTTTCGGAACGATTTACGCGATATCTGAAGCCCCAGCGGAGTCGCCGTGACTTCTGCAGCGGAATCCTCGAGCCGGGCCGCACGGACAGGCAGACATCTCTCCGCGGAGCGTCGTATTTAGCGCGAAAGACGACGGGCCCTTTCGGTAACAATGAGCCCTACCCACTTCAGCTGACCGCGGCGTACGCTCGGCTACGCCGGCCGCCGTCAGTAGTACCCCGGCGGCCCGCGGAGACGGCCGCTCGCGAGTGACGTTCATTGGAGCCCTAAACTGTCCCGAGTGTTAATGCCGGCGGCGCGGCGCCCGTAGTCCCGGCGGGGAGCCCCCGCCCCCCGGCCGGACCCGCGCCCGAGCGGGGCCCGAGAATGCTCAAATTCCTGACCCACAAGCTGCGGACGCACTCGTTGAATGAAGAGAACGTCGTCGAGAAGGTGGGTGGCGCTACAGTACTGCTACGTACAGTAGTAGCGGCTCCGGCCGAAGGTCGCGCCGCCGGAAGATGGCCGCCGAGCGCCGAGAACAAAGGACTCGGCCGGCCCCGGCCCGGCTCTGACCTGGCTCTCACCGGCTTCTCCCTCTGTTGCAGGTGGAGGAGCGGGACTCCGGCACCGAGTCAGACGACGAGGCGGAGCGCACCGACGCCGGTGAGTGTCTTCCGGTTCCCTGTTCACCTTGAAACCATCCGGTTCCGAGGCGAAAACTCAACCGCGCCGAGGCCGAAGGCTCCCGGTGGAAGACCACGCGGCCGATAGCGTATTATTAGAATCTTATTAGTATGACCGAGCGAGCGCCGGTGTTATTTGTATTGTGCCAGAAACGCCCAGCGTGTGTTTGCCCGGACTCCGCTCCCGGCTCCGCGGGACGAGGCTCGAGACCCTTACCCGAAATTAAATTTTTCTATGTGTAAATTTTCCGGTGACCTTGAGGCGTGACCTTGAACTTCTGTCGGTATTATTCGACGCTGAACAGACATAATTTGCACTTTGGAAAGTGATCCCTTTAGTTCGGAGTTCGGAGACGATTTAACAAATGACCACTTTGTGCTCGCTTCCGACATACGTGGCTTTATTTATTTATATTGTGGGTGCCGTCCGTTGTTGAACGCTTGCTTGTCGGGACGTTTCCTGCTCCGCGGCGCGGCGCTCGCAATATGTTCGAGCTCGTCTACCGTTCGTGAAATTAGAAACATATCATCCATTCGACGTGGAACTCATTAAGATAGAACTGTTATACGCCCACTAAACTACTCGCAAAGTTGATCGAAGTTAAGCGAACACGAGAGTGTGACGGGCACTTCGGTTATTTATTCTGTGACTTCGGTTCGCTTCGTGCAACCTTGGCTCGCCTCGGGCGACTTCCGATTGTTGTCGGTTTTTGCGCCCGAGTCAAAGGACTCGAAGCGTCCCGAAGTTCTATAACGAAGCGTCTCACTACACTACTCGGCTTACTTCATAAGATAGTGATAAAAAATTATTGTGCCTTGTTTATTCTAATTACATAGTTCTGTTCCGGTGCATTGCAATCATCCACCATTATTAAATATTTTTTTCTTGTGGTATATACGCACGTAGATATAATACGCGAGAAAAAAACATTGCAAAAGCAGCATTCGAACATTATCCATGATGCATAGCGTGCGGGCGCCGCCGGGCGACTGAGCTCCTTGCGAAGTTGCACGAGTGTGTAGTCACGTACTTCGAACTTTGGTCAACTTCGAACCGTACTTTGTCGAAGCAACTTCGCGAGCAGTGTAGTGCAGGTTTTAAACCTTCGTCATCCTGAATTATTATCAAGCAACACTACATACGACTTAGATATCAGAATGTGTTTTCAACTAGGTACTCGTAGGTAGGTAATTAGAGTTGAAACTAATTTGCTTGATCGGAAGCCAAAATCGGGAACCTTCTCTGACAATATAATCAACATCAATTAATTATCATTTATTTACTCAAACAATACTAGTAATGTGGTAATTATTTCGACAACCTTCTTTGAGCAAAGTCGACCTTGCCGCGCTGCTTGAATAAGCGCCAGCAAAGTTGTATGGAATTTCATTATTGTCGTGTTTTGCGGCCAGCAATTTCCTTTGAAAATTCATTATTGTCGTCTTTTGTCGTAGCACTACTATTTATTCCGTGGGTTCGTTAACCCCGAACGCGAAAAGAGAGGCGTTGTAGCTCCCAGACGAATGGACAGATTTTGATGTTTTTTTTCTGTTTGAAACCTGATGTGATCGTGATTGTTGTTGTTGTTGTTGTCTTTGTCGTTTTCGTTGTTGTTACATTGTTTGAGTAAATTCTTATTATACTAAGCTGGTTTTATTTAAATTCCTCGCATTGTTTGAGTAAAGCACTATACAAGCCTTGGTCCGCAATGACTGCCCTGCTGGCCACGCTATGATGGCCTAGAGCTTTGTTTAGTTAAGTTCTCGGCCTTCAAGCTTGGCCATCATTGCAGCCCTTGCTGTACGCGCTATAAAGGCCTCGACCTTCGGTCTCGGCCTTCATTCCAGCTTGGCCATCAAGGGCTGCAATGCTGACCGCGCTGTGATGGCCTCGAACTTAACTTAGCTACGCTCTCGGCCATCATCATCGCTGCCAGAAACGCAGTCATTACAGACCGCGGCAGTAATGTACTATTACGTCCCGTCTCCAATGTGTAGTACAGAATAAATAATAGTACAAGTCCTGTAGGTAGGGTAGGTACTGCTTAGGTATACAGATCTCGGTACCGGACGTCTGTCTGTGTGCGCGTATAGGTAGGCACACATGTCACATAAGTACCTATATCTAGGAGTAATGCGTTATACATGCGGGATAGTAAGGTGCCAGTGTTATAGTTATAGGAAAATGTTCCTAAGAGACCATCCATAACTTATTGAGATATTATGAACTGCATTCACAGATTTTGTTAAAAAAACAGTCATCGAGAAAATAAGCTGAATCTGAAAAATAGGTGATGATCGTAGCTCCCAAAGTAATAAACCGATTTTGTTGCGGTTTTTTTTAAAGCTGATGTCATCGAGATGATTCTTAGATATATAGGGAGGGGGCGGAGGGAAGTAAGAAAAGGGGGGTGAAAATCGGAGCGGGGGGGGGAATGAATAAATAAATATATTCGGGACGTTTCCACATCAATTACCTAGCCCCAAACTAGGATACCCTGTACTATACGCACTAGTTAACGGATAAACATACAAAGATAAGAATATTACATCCATGACTCGGAAACAAACATTTCTGCTCATCACACAAATGATTGCCCCTTGCAGGTTTCGAACCCGCGACCGTTCGATTTCGTACCTAGGATCTCTAGCCACTAGACCAACCGGTCGTCAATGGAATGGGGGTGAGGATCGTAGCTCCCACATGAATGGGCCGATTTTGAAGCGGTTTTTTATGTTTGAAAACTGATGTGTTTGAGATGGTTCTTAGCTATATGGGGGAGGTGGGGGGAGTCAAGACAAGGGGGGAGAGGATCGTATTTTCCAAACGAATGGACCAATTTAAAAAAAAAAACCCCTGTAAATTATGTGTGTAGGTGTGTTCAAGTCAAGAGTGAATAGTAGTAGAAGTAGAATCTACTAGGCAAGCGTGCTACACCTTCGACCACATCATCGCTTTCCATCAGGTGAGATCGTGGTCAAACGATTGCCTAGTCCGTAATAAAAAGTAAAAAAAAATTTGCTGCGGTTTTTCATGTTTCAAAGCTGAGGTAAACGAGATGGTTCTTAGCTATAATTGGGAATAGGGCTGACGACCGTAGCTCTCAAACGGATGGAACGATTGTTATGTTTGAAAAATGATGTGATCGAGATGCTTCCTAGCTATAATAGGGGGTGGGAAGTCGGGGGTTATATATTTTTTTAATTTGTGCTTGTTTAGGGGAACTAGGGAACAGAAAGAAGTCTGATGGTGCCAGATCAGGTGAATAAAGTGGATGCGGTAACAGTTCACAGCCACAGTTGTGGATTTCCAGCCAGTGACTGCACAGACTTGTGAACACGGGCGTTAACTTGATGAAACCTGACTTTTTCTGAGCATTACTCGACCTTGTTGTTTTATTTCCTCTCGTAAACGACGTAGGAAGGTGCAATAGTAATCAGAGTTTAGTCTGACCCCTTTCAAGATAATCAATCATAATCACATCTTTCGAGTCCCAGAATACTGAAGACATCACCTTATTTGCCGACAAAATCGACTTAACCTTTTTAGGGGGTGAACCAGGTCTTCTCCACTGTGATTGTTGTTTTGTTTCCGGTGTACAGTAATGAACCCATGTTTCGTCCATAGTAACAAAACGATTCAAAAAATCATCTGCATCGGCTTCAAATAACTCCAAACAGTCGCGTAAAATAGTCAATGGCGTCCATTTTTGTTCAACTGAAAGCAGTCGCGGAACCCACCTCGCAGACACCTTGTGGAAACCCAACTCGTTGATTATGATGTTTTGAGTTCTTTCATAAGAGATGCCTATAATCTCGGCTGTCTCTCTCATTTTTAATCTGCGGTCTCCCATTATTAAACAAGTACTTTTTTAATATTTTCGTCAGTAGTGGATGTCGAAGGCCTTCCAGGGCGGGGTTCAACTTTCAACCTCTCTCTACCACGCTTCAATTCTGCATCCATTTTTTGACGGATGAATATGACAGAGCAGATCACCTAAAGTACTGACCATATATTATATCATCATGGATGGCTTTTGATGATAGCCCTTTATGGAGGTACTTAATGACGGCACGCTGCTAGATTTGCTCCATTCGCGATAATTATGTCCGATTGCTTTGTTAATAAATTTATAAAATCACAACTATTTTTTTCGCACTATTAACTACCTAGTCGGAATTGAACTAAATAGTGTGGGTAGATTTGATTTTTAGAATTGAATGGATTTGTTTATTACTGAGGATACTTTTCAATCCACCCTCGTATGCTTACACATCTGCCAGGTGTCCCTTTTTCGGCACATATTTTTCTATTTCCGCAGCAGGTCTTTCTACTTTTTACTGGCACGACTTTCTTTAAGTTTCTTCGCGTTGCACTTGACTGGAAAATTACGATTTTTTAGGGTTGATAAAAATCAAGATATCTAAAAAAATGGTTTAAATCAGTTTATTTATTTTATGTTCGCAGCTTCATTGAAAAACAAAAAAAAAATTACTTACTAATATTAACAAAAATCAACATAAATAAAGACTAAAAAGATAGTTTTTTTTTTAAAAACGTAGTTGCTTATTTGATTGCGAATATTCTGTCACACTTGTTTCTAAATGATTTTTCATTCTTATATCAAGGTGCGGCTTGCGGCAAGCATAACAAAGTTTGTTATACTTGCCGCAAGCAGACTTTTTTTCATTGAAATAAACCCATACAGCATCTTTTTTTCTTCCAGACATCTTGTTGTTGTATTCACTCTTTCCCTAATCAACCATATATGACCGGGCCAGCGGGCGGAATCGGTCGCGAATCCCCGGACCGTGTAGGTAAACAGAGCATTGCACGCGGGTAAAATAAGTATTGCTCTAAATCAGTGTTTTTTTTAATCTTGTGATGATTTTAATCGCGATTTTAATCAAGTGATTTAAATCATCTCAACCCTGCGATTTTTACCATCAATTAGTGTTGAATTTAGTTAAGATGCACATAACGTTTAATTGAAGTCATTTGCCGCGCCTGATGTAATTTTATCAGACAAAATTTGAGTCATGCGGTCTAGCATGCGGTGCGCTCACGCTGTCGCACCATCGCCTCGCTCGCTGCATTCTCGCAGGAACACCGCAGCAGCCTGTGAGTGGCTCCTAGAGTTATCTATGTGTGGAAATGTACATGTCGTGGCGATATCATAGAATTGATCATTTCATGAAATGGTTAGATACATCATCAAAATTTGTATTTCATGAAATTATCGGTCACATCATGAAATGGTTTGGCCAGATGAATGAATAATTAGCGTACAGAATATATGAAAAGCTAAACTATTTTTACACTTGAAAACCTGTTTAAACTTTGGTTGGTATCATGAAAACCCCCACACTAATGTTATTTAATGATATGGCCAAATTGTGGAGTGGATTGAAATATTATTAAACGTTGATGTTATGTGGCCCATATTTTCGGGCATTACATGAAATAGAACCATTTTATGGAATGATCGAGCACAACATGAAGTTATCAATTCTATGATTTGCCTACGACATATGCAATTCGGTACCGGTGCTGTAGATCCGTCGGTTTATGACAAGTTTCCTGCGGTTACCACGCTCCAGCGCGCATGGCGAGCGTCGCTGTAACAGGCTCTCCGTGCAAACAACCCTTAAGTACTGTAATGCACACTAATAACATAATTAGATTGGCGGCCCCGCGCCTGCACCCGGCTCGTGCAATGTTTCCACCGCTGGTGCTAACAACGAACTTCGTGCTTTGTGTTCAGCTCGTCTAACAGAAGCCTCTGGTCTGTGGGCAGTTGCCTCTACTCAGTGCTAGGTTTGCGTGCGATTACTCATTGCCGTTTGTTAGTTTGATACTAATCGGAATATGAAAGTATGTCATAATTACTGTGTTTATTTCAAATACGTTCTGACTTTCACAATTTATTGCATTATGTTAAAAAAAGCCGTGTATATGTCACTGTAAAAGCACGTTCAATGGTTAATCTTAGGATTACCAATAAATCATAGGATTTACCGACATGAGTTGTTTAATCGTTTTTTCGGGCTTTTACCAATGGAATTTAGTGCATGCTAGGTTTTACTAGTATTTTTTGCCATGTATGGTTTTGCTTTGAAAGCAGTTTTGTAAACGTTAGGTTAGAATACATTTTGTAATTGTTGTGGATAACATTCAATTGAAAAACCCATTACTCCTACATCTAAACTTAATTTAAAGGATTTTTCTGAGTTAACTGCGGATTCCCATCGCTCCGTGCTTCGTCTTTAAGCCATATCAAAGGCCTTCGGGTGAGAGGCCAGCACTACCTCATGCGACAAGCAACTTGCTTTTAACCGAGTGGGGTAATTATCATCTGCATATTATACCTATGAACTAATGTCCCCTGCCTAACCACAAGAAATGAGCCTGACTCAATACAAACAGTAAGACTACAGATGCTGTGGTAAACGAACTTTGTCGTCGTGACTTGTGACATTTGATGTGCTCTCTAGTCATGACACAGAGTTCCGGGGGAACTGAGTGTCGCTGACCTCTCGCTAGCGTGTTGCTAATATCTACGTACCGGGTTCATATCTTAAGGTACATGTACACTTATAATAAAGCAGTAAGTAACAAGTAGTCTGAGCAATAAAGATAATTAAGAAAAAATACGAATAAAAATGTAACAAAAATCTGTTTGTTTGTTAGTGCAAATTACTGGACCGATTGCGATGTGGTTTTCACTGTTGTATAGCTTAGGTAATTATCTAAAACTGGTGTACTTAGTATCTCAATCCGGTGAGCAGAAGCCGAGCAATCGATAAAAAGCTATTTGACATCTGAACTAACTTCAATAAATGTAGTATAATGTACTTTATAGGTTCCTGGAATAACATATAGGGTTGCTTTAAACCTGAGAAACGACCACGGGGGCACTCTGCATAAAGTTCCATTCATCGTATTATCAATGCACTCTACACGGGAACACGGGACAGCCGCCACTAACAATCTATGTATTATCAATGCCCTGTACACGGGAATACGGGACAGCTGCCACTAACAATCAATGTATTATCAATGCACTCTACACGGGACAGCCGACACTAACAATCAATGTATTATCAATGCACTCTACACGGGACAGCCGACACTAACAATCAATGTATTATAAATGCACTCTACACGGGACAGCCGACACTAACAATCAATGTATTATCAATGCACTCTACACGGGAGCACGGGACAGCCGACACTAAAAATCAATGTATTATCAATGGACTCTACACGAGACAGCCGACACTAACAATCTATGTATTATCAATGCCCTGTACACGGGAATACGGGACAGCTGCCACTAACAATCAATGTATTATCAATCCACTCTACACGGGAACACGGAATAGCTGACACTAACACACAATGTATTATCAATGTCCTCTACACGGGAGCACGGAATAGCCGACACTAACAAACAATGTATTATCAATATCCTCTACACGGGAGCACGGGATACCAACAATCATTATCTGTATAGGTATTACACTTATGAATTGATTTTCTCTGTGGAACCGCAAGTAGGCTGACTCAATACAGACAGCGTGCAGTAGAACAGCAGACTGATGTGATGACACAAACGTTATCGTCCTGAGTTGTGTCACTTGTTGTGCTTAGTATTTCGCTATCTTTAACGTCCCGCTCGTAAATTGATAACCTTTGTTGAGTTATTTATCGAAGTAAGTACCTCTTGAGTATATTGCATGATTACGGGCAGTAACTCAAGTTGCACCTCGTTTTGTTTGTGTACCAATCGTTGGAAGTTAAACGCACTTCGCCCAGTAAACCTATCGGGAACATTCGAGGCTCGCGTCTCGTTATCAGTACTTACGATTTGGATCACAAAGCTATCACACTTGCAGCAGTGCGCTGACTGAATCATTATCAGTACCTAGTTATATCTACGTCCGGATTAGGTATTGATGTATGATCTAGAATATGATCTTAAAACGAGATATAAAATAATAATTGAAAACCAGTTTCAAAAAGCAGGTACGTTAAGTAACTTGAGCATTCATTTATAAAACTAATTAAAAAAACTACTTCAAGTCGTATAAAACATCAAAGTTTTTTTTGAAGTCTGTAACTACTTCGCCCAAACCTACTGAAGTAAGTAAGTAGCCACTCATCTGGCAAAGACCTCAAACCTACTAAAGTAAGTAAGTAGCCACTTATCTGGCAAAGACCTCAAACCTACTAAAGTAAGTAAGTAGCCACTTATCTGGCAAAGACCTCAAACCTACTAAAGTAAGTAAGTAGCCACTTATCTGGCAAAGACCTCAAACCTACTTAAGTAAGTAAGTAGCCACTTATCTGGCAAAGACCTCAAACCTACTAAAGTAAGTAAGTAGCCACTTATCTGGCAAAGACCTCAAACCTACTAAAGTAAGTAAGATGCCACTTATCTGGCAAAGACCTAAAACCTACTAAAGTAAGTAAGTAGCCACTTATCTGGCAAAGACCTCAAACCTACTAAAGTAAGTAAGTAGCCACTTATCTGGCAAAGACCTCAAACCTACTAAAGTAAGTAGCCACTTATCTGGCAAAGACCTCAAACCTACTAAAGTAAGTAAGTAGCCACTTATCTGGCAAAGACCTCAAACCTACTAAAGTAAGTAAGTAGCCACTTATCTGGCAAAGACCTCAAACCTACTAAAGTAAGTAAGATGCCACTTATCTGGCAAAGACCTAAAACCTACTAAAGTAAGTAAGTAGCCACTTATCTGGCAAAGACCTTAAACCTACTAAAGTAAGTAAGTAGCCATTTATCTGGCAAAGACCTAAAACCTACTAAAGTAAGTAAGTAGCCACTTATCTGGCTTAGACCTCAAACCTACTAAAGTAAGTAAGTAGCCACTTATCTGGCAAAGACCTCAAACCTACTAAAGTAAGTAAGTAGCCACTTATCTGGCAAAGACCTAAAACCTACTAAAGTAAGTAAGATGCCACTTATCTGGCAAAGACCTAAAACCTACTAAAGTAAGTAAGTAGCCACTTATCTGGCAAAGACCTAAAACCTACTAAAGTAAGTAAGTAGCCACTTATCTGGCAAAGACCTCAAACCTACTAAAGTAAGTAAGTAGCCACTTATCTGGCAAAGACCCCAAACCTACTAAAGTAAGTAGCCACTTATCTGGCAAAGACCTAAAACCTACTAAAGTAAGTAAGATGCCACTTATCTGGCAAAGACCTAAAACCTACTAAAGTACTTGTTCCGATCGCTAAGAAAAAAAGCCATAGGTACCTACTAGAAATTAAAAGTCCAAATCTTTTAAACTACTGAAGCGATTTTGATGAAACTTTAACTATTCCCTAAGTTGAAAGATAGTGAAACTATTCTTCTATATAATTAATGCAATCAGCCTTATAGGTTCCGAGAAGTACTTGGACAAACATACATGTATACATACACGAAATTTGGTATATTTGTTCAGATAGACTAACATTATAATATGAATATTACGCATTTTCAACAATATTACAATACATACACATGATACATACACATCAACTTGAGAACCTCATTTTTTTAAGTCGGTTACATAATAATTATTCAGGACATTTCACTGCATTTACCTTGCCTCAAACTAAGATTGCCGATACTATTAGTACCCATACTATGGGAACTCTTAGTAGACAACGGATAAATATAAATAAATAGATCCATGACTCGGAAACAAACATCTGCTAATCACACAATTAATGTTTGCACCTTGCGGGACCCGAACCCGCGACCGTTCACTTCGCAGTCAGAGTCACTAGCCGAGTGCGGCCAACCGGTCATTTCACGTGATACATTTTTGATGCAGTTGAAGAAGTAGACTGATGGCTTCTGGCGTAGTTCTTCTTTAGCCTTCATTAACCCAGTAGTTGGTGTTAAACTCCTCTTTTTCTCTCAATGTTAGATGTATTTGGGCAGTGAGATGCCGTCCTTCCAGTTCATTTGTGGTCTTCCTATTGGCTTTTTATAAACATTTCATCAACACTTGTAAAATCCGCCCTATATATAGCTTTCAAACCGTAACAGTTGTACTATTTTTTATTCTGTGGTAACAGTTCGTTCTATGCTCATCAGTTGCGCTGCTGTGCTTTTCTATACTGCTTCTTGAATGCTAAATAAAATGAAAACGTTCTAGTGCTACAGAATGTCGAACAACATGACGTTGTGAATGATCGTAATGAAATGATCAATGGAATGGAAACAAACGCCTGGCGACTTAAGTGGAAAATACCCAACTATCGGCAGACTTACATCAAGGCTGTCGGGTGCATTCATGTGAACGAACGTGTCGGTTGCAGAGAACACAACATTATTGTACAAAAAAACTAATTTAAAAAAAAACGACTTCATACCGTAAAAACGTTCAAAAGAGCAAATGTATAGAAAAAAAACTATATATCTTTTAAACTACCGAACTGATTTTCATGAAACTTAAACTATTCCCTAAGTTGAAAGATATTAAAACTATATATATATTTTAAACTACCGAACTGATTTTCATGAAACTTAAACTATTCCCTAAGTTGAAAGATATTAAAACTATATATCTTTTAAACTACCGAACTGATTTTCATGAAACTTAAACTATTCCCTAAGTTGAAAGATATTAAAACTATATATATATTTTAAACTACCGAACTGATTTTCATGAAACTTAAACTATTCCCTAAGTTGAAAGATATTAAAACTATATATCTTTTAAACTACCGAACTGATTTTCATGAAACTCTATTCCCTAAGTTGAAAGATATTAAAACTATATATCTTTTAAACTACCGAACTGATTTTCATGAAACTTAAACTATTCCCTAAGTTGAAAGATATTAAAACTATATATCTTTTAAACTACCGAACTGATTTTCATGAAACTTAAACTATTCCCTAAGTTGAAAGATATTAAAACTATATATCTTTTAAACTACCGAACTGATTTTCATGAAACTCTATTCCCTAAGTTGAAAGATATTAAAACTATATATCTTTTAAACTACCGAACTGATTTTCATGAAACTCTATTCCCTAAGTTGAAAGATATTAAAACTATATATCTTTTAAACTACCGAACTGATTTTCATGAAACTTAAACTATTCCCTAAGTTGAAAGATATTAAAACTATATATCTTTTAAACTACCGAACTGATTTTCATGAAACTTAAACTATTCCCTAAGTTGAAAGATATTAAAACTATATATCTTTTAAACTACCGAACTGATTTTCATGAAACTATTCCATAAGTTGAAAGATATTAAAACTATATATCTTTTAAACTACCGAACTGATTTTCATGAAACTTAAACTATTCCCTAAGTTGAAAGATATTAAAACTATATATCTTTTAAACTACCGAACTGATTTTCATGAAACTATTCCATAAGTTGAAAGATATTAAAACTATATATCTTTTAAACTACCGAACTGATTTTCATGAAACTTAAACTATTCCCTAAGTTGAAAGATATTAAAACTATATATATATTTTAAACTACCGAACTGATTTTCATGAAACTTAAACTATTCCCTAAGTTGAAAGATATTAAAACTATATATCTTTTAAACTACCGAACTGATTTTCATGAAACTTAAACTATTCCCTAAGTTGAAAGATATTAAAACTATATATCTTTTAAACTACCGAACTGATTTTCATGAAACTTAAACTATTCCCTAAGTTGAAAGATATTAAAACTATATATCTTTTAAACTACCGAACTGATTTTCATGAAACTTAAACTATTCCCTAAGTTGAAAGATATTAAAACTATATATCTTTTAAACTACCGAACTGATTTTCATGAAACTCTATTCCCTAAGTTGAAAGATATTAAAACTATATATCTTTTAAACTACCGAACTGATTTTCATGAAACTTAAACTATTCCCTAAGTTGAAAGATATTAAAACTATATATCTTTTAAACTACCGAACTGATTTTCATGAAACTCTATTCCCTAAGTTGAAAGATATTAAAACTATATATCTTTTAAACTACCGAACTGATTTTCATGAAACTTAAACTATTCCCTAAGTTGAAAGATATTAAAACTATATATCTTTTAAACTACCGAACTGATTTTCATGAAACTTAAACTATTCCCTAAGTTGAAAGATATTAAAACTATATATCTTTTAAACTACCGAACTGATTTTCATGAAACTTAAACTATTCCCTAAGTTGAAAGATATTAAAACTATATATCTTTTAAACTACCGAACTGATTTTCATGAAACTCTATTCCCTAAGTTGAAAGATATTAAAACTATATATCTTTTAAACTACCGAACTGATTTTCATGAAACTTAAACTATTCCCTAAGTTGAAAGATATTAAAACTATTTTTTTTTTATTGGAATCGGATTTGTAGTTTCCGAGAAATAATAAATAAATGAATTTGTTCCGATACTCATAATAGACTAACATATAGATATTTGTATTATGCATTTTTTACAATATTACACACACATACATCCACGAAGTTTGCGAAGTTGGTATATTTACACACACATACATCCACGAAGTTTGGGAAGTTGGTATATTTGTTTAGATATTGTATCAGACTAACATTATAGGAATATTACGCATTTTCAACAACATTACATACATACATCCACATACATAAACATCAACTTGATAACGTCCTTAATTTGAAGTCTATTAAAAATGATACTCTGCTCTTCAATTGCACGCTGATTATGATCAGGCAATTCCGACGTTAACATGTTTTTTTTAACTCCAGCTCATAACTCCATTCTCTACAACGTACTACCTATGTACTGTTAGACTCTGCGTTTAATTTTGTATGCACCTGTACCTTGTACTATTATTTATTCTGTGCCTGTACTATTAAAAGTGGCACCCTGGCCGCGGTCCACCTGCATAGTCCACCTGGTTGTAGATACCGACCGTCTCTCTCTCCTATGTTCTTTTTGCAAAATAGTCGGCAAGTAAAAGTTAAATCTATGCTTAAACTTAAAGAAGTAAGTACCAATAAAGTCTGTACCATTAAGTAAAAGTTAAATCTATACTTAAACTTAAAGAAGTAAGTACCAATAAAGTCTGTACCATTAAGTAAAAGTTAAATCTATACTTAAACTTAAAGAAGTAAGTACCAATAAAGTCTGTACCATTAAGATAGTTAAAAAAAAGGTCTACGGTACATAAGCTATGTATTGAACAATATTTTTTTTATATCGTATCTTCCTGTTGTCTGTTCTCAATCACGTAAAAACTACTGGACCGATTGCGATGCGGTTTTCACTGTTGGTTAGCTTAGGGTTTTACTTAAAAACTGGTGTATTTTGTATCTCAATCCGAAGATTAGAAGCCGCGATAAAAAACTAGTTGACCGATGTTATATTTTTAATGAAATGTATTAAACTGGTATGACACGAGTATGACCACGAGGTATTCTCACCATTCGAAACTCTGCACTCCACGTTCGCCTAATCGTGGCCTCCACGATAAAACTCGCTTACCCCAACGGTTGTCGGTTCTTCGAGTTTCTAACTTTATAAGTACTTTTGGTACTGGAATAACACAGGATATTTTTAAGCCAGAGAAGTGAGAACGCGAGCAAAGCCGCGAGCACAGCTAGTTTGTATCTAAATAAATTTGTAATTATTTAGTTTGTTCATCTCTAGATTGCACTCAACATTTTGATAATGCTAAATGAACTCAATGAGTAAGTTACATAACTGTACCAAACACACTTACAGTTGCTGTACGATTCAGGGACAGCTGCAGGGTCCCGGACCCTCACCGAACCAGCCCTCCCCGATCCGTACTGTCGACAATTCAATAAATGTGTGAAACCAAAGATTTACCCACCCTTAGTGTGGAGAGACGATAACCCGCGACAAGTCGTCCGTTGTTGAACGAGGATTAGTTACACAACTACAGAGCCAATAACGCGGTTCATTTCACGAGCGGCAATGTACGCAAAATGCTTACTTCTGCAGAGCGGTTCCCCGACACTAGAGGGCGCTGGGCACAACATACCTACTCTCCATAAACTTCCTCCTCCATCCTTTCTCTTCTATAACTGGATCCTTTATTGTTATATTTCCTTATTCCCTGTCTACGATCTAACGTTGATAACCTGCGTAGATCGACTGTTCTTAGGTTCATCATCATCATCACGTCAGCCTTTAGAAGTCCACTGCTGAACATAGGCCTCCCCCAAAGAGCGCCATGACGAGCGATCCTGTGTCACCTCCATCCACCGACTTCCTTCGATGGCTACAATGTCGTCGGTCCATCGTGTGGGGGGTCTCCCCACACTTCGCTTGCTTGTTCGTGGTCGCCATTCGAGAACCTTTATTCCCAAGCGGTTGTCGGTTCTGCGAACTATATGGCCTGCCCATTGCCACTTCAACTTGCAAACTCTGAGAGCATGTCGGTAACCTTCGTTCTTCTACGGATTTCCTCATTTCGGATTCTATCACGTAGTGAAATACCGAGAATAGCTGTCTCGATTGCACGCTGCGCAACGCTGAGCTTGTGTATGAGACCAATAGTTAGCGACCACGTCTCAGTGCCTTATGTCATCACTGGCAACACGCACTGATTATAAACTTTCGTCTTGAGGCTCTGCGGTATGTGGAGAAGATATGGCGTAATTTCCCGAACGCTGCCCGAGTTGGATTCGTCGGTTGACCTCTTTGTCGAAGTTGGATCTACCCAGTTGGATCATCTGAGCTAAGTAGACAGTAATCAAAAGGTTCGATAATATCGTTCCCAACATAAACTGCCATGGGCATTTGACATGATGTTCGTCTTAACCATGTTCATTTTAAGACTCACCTGTTGGGAAACAATATTGAGGTCACTGAGCATTGTGCTTAGGTCTTCCAGGGTTTCTGCCATGATGACTATATCATCAGCAAATCGAAGGTGAGTGATGCATTCGCCATTGATGTTAATATCATATCCGTTCCAGTTCAGAAGCTTCAATATATCTTCGAGTGCAGAGGTGAACAGTTACAATATAGGTATTAACAATTTAACAGCCGGCGTTTTATTACGCGCACCCACCTGTGCGCCGGCTTTTTTCGTGATTATTGTAAATTCTATAGAAAAATAACTATGATAGTAATGCATTTAATTATTTATGTATATGTTAGAGTAGCTTATGTGTTTATATTTTAGTGTTATTTATTTTAAAAAATCAAATCTTTTTTGTCAAAAAAAAACTATCGTGATGGATTATGTGTTATAACCGATATCGGTTAAGAAACGAAAAAAACATATAAGTTTTTCTATAGTATCTGCTCAAACCTGCAGCGGCCGGCTCGACGCGTCTCTCCCTTCCCCTGCTTCTATAGTATCTGCTCAAACCTGCAGCGGCCGGCTCGACACGCCTCTCCCTTCCCCTGCTTCTATAGTATCTGCTCAAACCTGCAGCGGCCGGCTCGACACGTCTCTCCCTTCCCCTGCTTCTATAGTATCTGCTCAAACCTGCAGCGGCCGGCTCGACACGTCTCTCCCTTCCCCTGCTTCTATAGTATCTGCTCAAACCTGCAGCGGCCGGCTCGACACGTCTCTGCCTTCCCCTGCTTCATACCTACGTAAATGAATTGCCTATTTACGTGTAGATAAAAATGCAGCTGCATTTGACATGATGTTCGTCTTACCCATGTTCATTTTAAGACCCACCTGTTGGGAAACAATATTGAGGTCACTGAGCATTGTGCTTAGGTCTTCCAGGGTTTCTGCCATGATGACTATATCATCAGCAAATCGAAGGTGAGTGATGTATTCGCCATTGATGTAAACACCATATCCGTTCCAGTTCAGAAGCTTGAATATATATTCCAGTGCAGAGGTGAACAGTTTCTGAGAAATAACGTCTCCCTGTCTCGCCCCTTTTTGCAACTGGATAGAATTCAACGTCATGTCATGGTGGCTTTGCTGTACAAACACTTCAACACTTCGATGTAACGGTAGTCAATCTGGCTCCGCTGTAATGACTGGAGCACTGCCTAGGTCTCGACTGAATCAAAGGCTTTCTCGTAATCCATAAACGCTAGACATACTGGCCGATTATACTCTTCGGTCTTCTGTATAATCTGCCGGAGCGTATGGATGTGGTCTACGGTGCTAAATTAAGTACCAGTGTTCCACCCGCTTTCAGTAGCTGTCGTTATTCCGTCCTCCCCTGATGCTGTTAAGCTATTTGAGAGCCATACTGATCTCGTATAGGCTGACGTCCGGGATAACTTCGGTAATGTCAGGTCAAACGGGCTCTTGCATCGCTAGTCATGCTAGGAAGACTACGCGATGTGGTGCATATTTGTCCCTAGAACTTCTCGAGCTCACTCAAAATCTCTGGCTTCGACGAAACGATGCTGCTACTGTCGGTTTTCAGCTTCGTCAACAGGCTTTGCCCAATAGACAGATCTCTTGCGAACACTTTGGAGCTCTGGTTCCGCTCTATTGTGTTCTTATTACAAGTAGTATTTATTATAGGAACGTAAATCGTGTCGCATTGACTTGGACTGAAGACTGCAGCCTCATCTCGCCTCGTACTGTCATAAGTTTGAGTGTATGCTCAGAGAGTTTCTGTGCTCTATTTTAGCGTTGGGTCTTAAAGAACCTTGACCCGAACGCGTGAACAATTTCCACAAGCCCGTTGCTTAATTCGTCCACTGTATCGCATTCGGTAAGGATTTGGAAGCTATTTTGGAGCTCCCAACTGAAATCTCCCGGGGTTTTGGATTTGGGCAGGACTTGGACGAAGAGTAGATCTCATCAAACGAGACCTCTCCAGCTTTACGTTGATATTCAGTGAGCCTCTTACCATCACTGTCGGTCTTAACCCTGTTGATCACAGAGACATAATTGAATATATGCTTATTTGTCGTCAAAATGAAATCTATCTCGTGCTTATGATCCACGTGCAGCCACGTCCATTTCTTGGACGGGCGCTTCTTGAAAAAGGAGTTCATCATAAAGAGTCCCTCTCTGACCCCTTTGGTTCCGCTGTCCAAATAAAAACAGCCCCACTCTCAGTTCATCGCCATTCCTCATGCCCAGCCGTGCGTTGAAATCCCCCATCTCCACTGTGAAGTGTGTTTTCGGGGCATGTATGGCATTAGAAATGTCGTCGTACATAGCCTCCACTTCATCGTCCGGGCGCTTCGAGTGTGGGGCGTACACCTGTATGACCTTCAACGAATACCGTTCGGTAATTCTGAGCATAAGGTATGCCATTCGACCTTCACAATGTTGTTGACCAGGGACTTGTCGACGAGAAACCCGATACCGTGTTGGGACTGCTGGTCGCCCTCCCGGAAAAAAAGTTGCTGGAATTCAGGGTCATCGTATCTTCTTTCTTGTTCTTTCCTCTCTTCGGACTTCTGATAACCCTATAATATCCCAGTGCAACGTACTTACTACTTCTTCCAGCTCTATCAACTTCTCATCAGTCCTCAAGGTGCGTGCGTTATAAGTTGCCAGGTCCAGAGATCGTGGGGGTTGGTAGCTGGGTGGGTCTCTGTCGGGGATTCTTAGCACCCTCTGCTCCGCCGTTACCGTGGCTGCTACCGGTGCCAGGAGTATCGGAGCCGCCAGGGACTAGGGGCCGTCTTTGCAGTGTGTCTATCATATTGGGGGAGGGTTTGCCATAGTCACCACGCTTGGCAGGCGGATTGGTGACCGCAGTGTTATAAATATGTGCTCGGAGGACGCTGCTGCCCATCTTGCCATCATCCAGTGTGTATTACCTTAGTCGCCTCTTACGACATCCACGGGAGGATTGGAAGGGGTCTTATTCTATGCCGAGATTGCCACGTTTTAGGTTACGTAGCCAAAATGAAAACTCCTTGAGAATTGAGAACACGAGAAATCTTTTTTCATGCTAAATCTGCAGAATTTTGAATTTGACTAAATAACATTCGAGCTAATTAGTGTCTGATTAGACTAGGACTATGGACAAATATTGGAAACATTATGCGGGACTTAACAAGCAACACAGTTCATATATAGGTATAAGGACTATATATGTACTGTGCAAGCAATGCTTAAGATATTCATTACAAAAAAAAACTAGTTTTGTTCTTTGTTGTATTCCGATGAAATGAGAATCCGGCCAAGTGAGAACAAACGCTTTCACTCGACAACCTTCTCTGCCAGCACACTGTCGCGTCAGCTGAATGTACACGGCGAACGAAACCGCCTTCATTCATAATGAACGGCGGAGCAGTCAGGATCACTAGCCGGTCCTCGAGTACTACGGCGGTGTTTCTGTCCTCCAGGCCGGTATCGACGCGCCCTGTCAACCGTAACATTCTCTACGCCTACGCAAACAGACCCCACATTATGTATCTGGTGTACCTATCTACCTGTGCACCGTAGAAGCCAATTGCCTTCTGCCGAATCATGAAGTCACAGTATACCTACGTACAATACTTCGTGTTGCCTTGCCAGTCATACTCGGGAACGGGTGCAGCATGTCTGGGGACTGGCCCAGCCTGGTTTCTTATTTGTCATTGTACTTTTATTATTTCACTAGCTGTGCCCGCGGCGTTGCTCGCGTGGTAGTTATTCTGCGATATACGAGTAAGGATCCTATGAGTTATTCCAGTACCAAAAGTACCAATATAGGTACCTACCTACCTGTGTTAACAACCTTCAGTAGCGACCATGTTGAATCGCCACTGAAGGTAGTTGACAGAAATCTGTGTTACGGTAGCATCTCAGCTCGGCTATAAAAGTAGGGTTTTCGCTTTTTTGAAAACATGCCCGACGCCAACACGGTCTCTATGTTATAATATATTAACAATATCCCAAGATATAATAAACGCGCAGTAGTCTGTATATATTTAAGAGCATGTTTTGAAATAAAACTTGAAGGTTCACTTCAGAAAATTACAGCAGCCTTAAAAATGACGAAATTTGGTACCGTTCTATAAACGGATGTATCATTACTTTAAAATTATCATAACTTTGGACTCCTATCCCATAAAAATCCTTTAATTTTTAGGGATAAAAAGTATTCCAAATTTTAACACATAATATGAACTTTGACTGTGCCCAGTTACAGTGTTCTTTTAAATAATTTTCAACCTTTATCCTGCAGGAACCCATTATTTTTTCGGGATAAAAGTATTCGAAATGTCAATCCATAACATCAGCTGTGATTGTGCCAAGTTGCATCAAAATCCGTCTGGTAGTTTCAGCGTGATGCGCTCCATATCGATTTTGAAGTTCATCTCAATTAAAATTTTCAAAAAATATTTAATGTACAGATTTAGCCCAGTTACAGTTTTATTATAGTATAGATAATCCTATTTTTTCATCTCATTGCACTTATAAATTTGAAATGTGCTTAAATGTTCTCTTTTTTTTTTTTTTTTTATGATTTAAATTACCATTAAAATACATTGAACAAAAAAGTATTGTCAAAAATGCCTTCTCCTATAGTTTCTCTGTGCTCTCTTCTCGAACGGGCGTATTCCCGGTACAGTCAACACATCTCTACCATACATCCAAACCCAACCTCATCCTACTATATCGGTACTATGAAAATGTCGACTTTTCCACTTTTAAAGTCACTTTATGCTGTGTTGCCATAAGTTTAGGCCAATTAAGGGTATGATCTTTTATTGCCAGTGAACAAAATAAGTGTTTAAGATAAGAACAAAAAATATATATTTTCTATTATTTTTTATTTTAGGGACCTCCATTTGAAGTGATATTTTGCTCTAAACAAAATTTGAAGTTATTCTTTTATGCTTTTATTGTTTTTTTAATAATTTAAATATGTTTTAGATGTCTCATAAAAAGGTCACTACTCGGCTACCAACATTCCAAAAATCAACTTAATCCTATTTTTAGTTTGGTCAAAATTACGCAGTTTGTGTCAAAATCTGGAATTTTGTGAAATAAAAGAAAATATATATAATCGCGGAACATACATGGGGTTTATTCGGGTGCGCCTGAGAGTGCTCTACCTTGGGACCTCCGCTTATCACTACCTCCTGGGACATCCTGTATATGTTTATTCGGGTGCGCCTGAGTGTGCTCTACCTCGGGACCTCCGCTTATTAGTACCTCCTGGGACATCCTGTATATGTTTATTCGGGTGCGCCTGAGAGTGCTCTACCTCGGGACCTCCGCTTATCACTACTTCCTGGTACTTCCTGTATATGTTTATTCGGGTGCGCCTGAGAGTGCTCTACCTCGGTACCTCCGCTTATCACTACCTCCTGGGACACCTGTATATGTTTATTCGGGTGCGCCTGAGAGTGCTCTACCTCGGGACCTCCGCTTATCACTACCTCCTGGGACATCCTGTATATGTTTATTCGGGTGCGCCTGAGAGTGCTCTACCTCGGGACCTCCGCTTATCACTACCTCCTGGGACATTCTGTATATGTTTATTCGGGTGCGCCTGAGAGTGCTCTACCTCGGGACCTCCGCTTATCACTACTTCCTGGGACTTCCTGTATATATTTATTCGGGTGCGCCTGAGAGTGCTCTACCTCGGGACCTCCGCTTATCACTACCTCCTGGGACATCCTGTATATGTTTATTCGGGTGCGCCTGAGAGTGCTCTACCTCGGGACCTCCGCTTATCACTACCTCCTGGGACATTCTGTATATGTTTATTCGGGTGCGCCTGAGAGTGCTCTACCTCGGGACCTCCGCTTATCACTACTTCCTGGGACATCCTGTATATGTTTTCTCATTGTTTAGGAGCCAGTTATGATTTTGACATTTAAAGTGCTGTAATTGCCTATCTATCTATACTTATAATAAAGCAATAGGAATGAAAAAGTCTGTACAAAGAAAAAATAAAAAAGAAATGGTCTAGTCTAGAGTAGGTATATAAAATAAACTACTGAGCAAGGATATCAAAAATTCGTGTCTGTCTGTATGTTTGTTCGCGCATTACGTAAAAACTACTGGACTGATTGCGATGCGGTTTTCACTGTTGGATAGCTTATGTTTTGACTTAAAAACTGGGGTAATTTATATCTCAATCCGGTGAGTAGAAGCCGAGCAATCGATAAAAATATTTTTATTTTTCTTTTATTTTTGACGGCTGAAGGAATTTTGATGAAATGTTGGTATATTGGTATTTTAGGTCCAGCACATAGAGTACTTTTAACCTACAGAAATGACAACGCGTCCGAAGTCGCGGGCATCAGCTAGTTGACAATAAAACGATTATAGTTTTGAGTTTGTTCGGTCGTTTGTTGTAGTCGTGTTTTTTGTGAACCTTGAAATTGAGAATCTGCGTGAAATGCGCCAGTCCTGAAGCTGAGATGCCACCACAGCTCGCGCGCTCTCTTCCCGGCTCGCTGAATAAAACATATCTCCAAAGGCGGCTGTATTAATTGACGGAGCTTCCTGGAAGCGGGAGCCGCGGCGCGTGACCAGGGCTGACAGTAATCCGACCCAATTGGATCGACGAGCCGCCCGGTTTCCCAGTATTACGCATCCAGTTGAATTAGATTTCCATCGGAATATAGTTACAAAACAGTCAATAAACCCTATAAACCTGGACGGGAATTCAATTCAGGAATATTTTCCTACTCGTATTTATGTACCTACCAACATCCCAATAGTTATTGTCATTACATATATTTGCTGTTTTTATATGTATGTAAAATGTCGTGACGTTTTATGAATGAACGCTTAAGTTACTTGACGTACCTACTTTTTGAAACTGGTTTTCAATTTGGGATTAATAATAAATTCATCCTCATATATAATTTTAAAAAACATCCCCTACCTTCCCTCAATCACGTTTCGCAGTGGATTGACAATCGCTGTGTGAATGGGCCTCCTGCCTGCGCCCGCGCATCGCATCATGTCGCGACATGGCACGCAAAAACTGCACCGGCCACCATTAACGAACCACTGCACACGCCATTTTAAACTTTAAAGTAATGACTGTTTGGATTAAAATGCACTGCCTGCTTGTAGTTACAAAGTTTTTGCCCTATATGTACGCTTGCCTCAATCGCCCCTATACTGGCTTGAGTAACAGTATCTTTCCCTGGAAACATTATAGTCGCCAATCGCCATAAGTCAAGATTGCGAGAGATGGATACTTCCTGTAAGAGTTTTTTGCTACATTCGCGAAGTAAATTTAATTCATCGGCATGAAGTCGACGTACAGCGAAGTTGTATCGCCGAAGACTATCTGACTCTTCTTAATTTAATTTAAAGAATTTTATGAATTTTATTTATATATTAAAAAATAACACTTATTTCTTTCTTTTCTCTTTCAATCTATCAACGCCAATATATAATTAAGTGAAAAGTTGTCTGTTTGTTTGGGGAGCTTTCAAGCCAAAATTGTTGATCCGTTTTAGATGAAACTTGGTAAATAGGACCTGTGCAATATAGAGACCACATAGGATACTTTTTATTCCTGAAAATGGTAAGTTACCAAGGGAAAACTTACTACTTGCTGTAAGGAACGGAATGACATGTTGCCGTGGAAACGAAATAAAAACAAACATCAAGAGCGTTGGTGCTTTTGCATTGCTTTTTAATATCCTAGATTAACAGAGGATGCTTTTTTCCACGATAAACTGTAGTCCGCGCGGACGAAGTCGCGGGTGAAAGCTAGTATTTATAATAAAGCAATAACAATAAGTCTATACAATGAAGGTAAAATAGTGGTCTAGAGGACTAAGCTACTAAACAATAATACCTATGTCATTTTTAATATGGTGTCTGTATGTTTATCTGTTTGTTTTTTCGCGCATCATGTAAAATCTACTGGCCCGATTGCGATGTGGTTTCACAGTTGGATAGGTTAGAGTTGACTTAAAAACTGGTGTACTTAGTATCTCAATCTCAGAGAGAAGTCGGAGGTGGCGGGCCGAGAAAGCCAGAGAATTACAAGCTACGCTGATTCTAACCAGGCAGGTGTTGATCTTGCATATATAAATGCAATCGAGAAATTGCCTGAATGTAAGGATCTGGCTGTCCCGCCAACTTATGCTGAATTTATCATAGCAATTAAAAAAATAAAGAATGCTAAAACTCCTGACGTTGATAGTCTTCCTGGAGAGATCTATAAGTACGGCGGACCACATCTTATGAGCAGGCTCTTGGCAATTATAGTTAAATATTTAAAGTTGCATTGATCGTGGTCACGAGAAGACTCGTGACCACGATCAATACAACTTGATCAAAACGTCGAGGTAAATAAATATTAAGTTTTCAGCGCGATTAAGTCCCGTTTAAATATTTAACTATGTGTTCGAATCGCGAAAGTTTAAAAGTTACTATTGGCAATTATATTGAGTGTATGGGAATTGCAAATTGTTCAGCAAGATGCCTTCATCGTCAACAGCAGGAAAGGTTATGGCGCATATAATAAATACTCGTCTTGGTAAACTGGCCGAGAGAATTCTATCGGAGTCACAATGTGGCTTTCGACCTCATAGAGGGACAATGGATGCCATCTTTGTTGTTAAATATGCATATGCAAGAGAAAAGTCTGGAACAGGTCACGAGAAGACTCGTGACCACGATCAATACAACTTGATCAAAACGTCGAGGTAAATAAATATTAAGTTTTCAGCGCGATTAAGTCCCGTTTAAATATTTAACTATGTGTTCGAATCGCGAAAGTTTAAAAGTTACTATTGGCAATTATATTGAGTGTATGGGAATTGCAAATTGTTCAGCAAGATGCCTTCATCGTCAACAGCAGGAAAGGTTATGGCGCATATAATAAATACTCGTCTTGGTAAACTGGCCGAGAGAATTCTATCGGAGTCACAATGTGGCTTTCGACCTCATAGAGGGACAATGGATGCCATCTTTGTTGTTAAATATGCATATGCAAGAGAAAAGTCTGGAACAGAATCGATCCCTCTACATGTGGATTCGTGGACCTCGAAAAGGCATTTGTCCGCGTGCCACGTGAAGCTCTTTGGGCTATCCTTAGCAAGTCTGGATGTCCTGAGAAATTTACAAACCTGATTAGGCAGTTCCTTGACAACATGAGTGCCCGAATGTGATTTCTTAGACCGTTTCCCAGTAACTAGTGGGGTAAAATAAGGATGTGTGATGGCGCCTACTCTCTTCGCACTCTACTTTGCTGCTGTGATGGATGACGCTCTTTGTGGTTGTAATGGACGAATTCAACTAAATGTGCGCACGTACAAGAGTGTTTTCCACCTTTCACGTTTTACAGCCAAGTCTAGATCTAACAACCTTTTCATAATTGACGTCCTTTACGCCGATGACGTATGTCTGATGGCAGACAACGTGGAAGCTCTTCAAGCCTATCTGCAGTGCGAGCATGGATCTTATCGATCGATAAAATTCGATAAATTTATCGATCGGTAAACAGTTATTTTTTATCAATTTTATCAAAATGCGGTAGCATGGATCTAGCCTCTCGGTAAATTTTATTGTTTCGATAACACGTCATGAGTTAATCGATTTAAAAAATGGCAACTCGTGGACTATACCATATATCAGATAGACGACTAATAGTCAAAAAAATATTTTTTGACACAATTTGGCAGATTTTTATTATTTTGAGTTGTTACGGAGAAACTACTGTCATTTGGAATTCTACCTAACTACCATAAAGTAGTATATTCCTTGAACCTAACCTAAAGTATAACTAGCCATAACTCATTGCACAATTGCTTGAGACACCTCCCTGACAAGTCTGACAGTGCGCTGTCCTAGATTATATTCCTGGCCGATGGCCATCGTTGGTGCAACTGCCCTCGGTGAAAAATCGTACAGCTGATAGAACCTACAACAATAATTATACCTACCTGTACCTGTTTTTTTAACTAAGTACCTACTAGGTACCATAATAATTAGAGCATTAGACACAATCACAACAAAAGATAATTTTAATTAATGAAATAGGAAAAACGTAACTAAGTATTTTGGTGTTATTATGTAAAGTAGATACTACAACATGCGCAGGCAGTCCATTAGATCGACTCCTTCTCAAACGCCCTCAACATCTTGAATGAGGGCGAGGGCAATTTCCTTATAAATTCTAAAAAGAATCTTAAAATGCTGTTCTTCCAGATCGAAAGGATCATTGGATCCCTGAAACCTGCCTCACGATGTTCTGACACCTCCACGTTTTGGCTTATAATCCGAAACGGAATTTACAAAAAAAAAGTTTGTCGTGTAACTTTGGAAAGCCGATAAAATTCGATAAATACGGTAAAATTACCGACATTATTTCGACAACAAATGTCAAAAATAAGATTCATGCTTCCTTTTGTCGATATAAATCTATATATTAAATATGATTTATCGGCGACGGACTCGTGGTCACACCGTTTTGTCACACTAGTGTGACCACGAGGAATTATTTTTACTCGTGGTCACACTGCTTCGTGTGACAACGAGTAAGCTACAAAATATAAGACTCGTAGTCACACCAGTGTGGGAAAACAAAATACCAATTACTTATCGACATAATTATATGCAATAATTAATTTGTGACAAAGTGACAGATGTCAAAGTGACAGATGTCAAAGTGACAGATGTCAAAGTGACAGATGTCAAAGTGACAGATGTCATAGTGACAGGAGTCAAAGTGACAGTTTCTGGAAAAGTGAGAGTGGGGGAAGAGGGGGGCATATGAAACAAAGATATTGATGAGATTATATCACTTTTGTAAAGAAACTACTAGTCTAGGATCGTTAGTTTTAGTGTTATAGCCCTTTTAATTATGACAGCTGTTATCCAAAACGAAGACATTCATAAGATCTATCACTTTTGTAAAGGAACTACTAGTCTAGGATCAATATTTTCAGAGCCCTTTTAAGTTTGACAGCTGTCATACAAAACGAAGATATCGACGAGATCTATCACTTCTGTAAAAAACTACTAGTCTAGGATCATTAGCTTCTGAGTTATAGCCCTTTTAAGTTTGACAGCTATCATTCAAAACTTCCTACAATCCCTCCACTCCCACTCCCCTTACTCCCCTCCCCTTTCTTCCTCTCCAATCTCCAACCTCCGAAGAGTTCTCCGAACTCCTGGTAATTTGTGACTATTTTAACACTAAACCTAACCCTCCCCCCACTCCCCCCCCACTCTCCTCCTCCCACTCCCCTTACTTCGCCCTCCCACCCCTAACACCCCTCTCTCCCCACTACTCTTACTCCCCCTCTCCCCACTCCAGATACTCCTCACTCCACGTCCCCTTACTCCCCCTTCCCTTCCCCTCCCCTCCAACCTCTAACCTCCTAAGGGTTTCTGCTCTCCTGGTAATTTGTGACTATTTTTAATATTATAATAACTCGATACGTTTTAGCCTCGTGTCGTGGTTTGACCACGTGCAATAGTTATTTACTCGTGGTCACATTAGTGTGACAAAACGGTGTGACCACGAGTCCGTCGCCGATTTATCGAATTTATGTCGTTGTCGATAAAGTACGTTCCATGCTACCGAACTCTTATTATCGAATATTAACGTAAAACTTGATTAAAAAAATCGGTAAATTTATCGATCGATAAGATCCATGCTCGCAGGGCTGGTTGCTTTGCAGGAGTCATGTCATAAGTTTGGTCTGGTGATAAGCATCAGTAAAACGCAAATACTTAAGCAGTCGCGTAGAGGCTGTGACGCTGATTCTGCCATGTTTACCATCAATGGGAAAGCTTTAGAAGAAGTCACAAATTTTCGTTACCTAGGCAGCCAGATAAGAAATGATAACCGTCTTTCGTCTGGGATCCCAGCGCGTACAGCAAGAGCTCTTGCTATCACCTTTGGCAATTTAAATCACCGTGTATGGAAATCACACGACCTTAAGTTGCAGACGAAGCTCGCAGTGCACTGGGTCATTGTGCTACCGATTCTTTTGTACGCTTCCGAAACCTGATGCCTTTATAAAGCTGATGTCAGTAAGCTAGATGCCTTCCATATAAAATGCCTGCGCTCCATCTTACACATTAAATGGCAGGATCGTATTCCGAACGCTGAAATCCTACGACGCTCAAAAACTCATGGCATGCAGGCCTTGTTAATG
Source organism: Alsophila aescularia (assembly GCA_946251855.1). Taxonomy (NCBI): domain Eukaryota; kingdom Metazoa; phylum Arthropoda; class Insecta; order Lepidoptera; family Geometridae; genus Alsophila; species Alsophila aescularia. The sequence continues at coordinate 51,454,697 of OX276383.1, read as the reverse complement.
TAGGGTCAATTGAGATGGTGTGGTCATGTCCAGCGAACAGATGACAGTAGATTGCCTAAAAGCGTATTCTACTCTGAGCTGTCGAGTGGAAAACGAACCTCAGGTGCACAGTACCTACGCTATAAATATGTCTTCAAGCGGAATTTGACTGCATATAGACCACAGAAAAGTGGGAGGATAAAATATCAGTTTGGCGTGCGAAGGCACAAAAAGACGATTCATGTTTTGAAAGTGGCCGTCTTTCTAGAGCTAGACCATAACCGTCAAACTCGCAAAACCTGACCTAAACCATCCTACTGCTACACCTACAATAGCGCTGGTGCTAAACTACATTTGGATTTGCCAGCCACATCCGAGCACATGCCAGAAAGTGAACAGGGTCGCCATCGTCGGCCACGACGTGAACGACATCATCATCATCTAATCTGATGAGTAAAAGTCGAGCAATCGATAAAAATAATTTGACGTCTGAACGAAGTTTTATAATATTGATATTTTTGTTACTGGCTAATAACAATAAAAATAAAATCACCACGCGGGCATAGCTAGTTTCTATACAGAATGTAAAATAATAATCTATTACATACTGGACGCACGCATACGTGCGCATAAGATTATTACAAAAATTTATTGGAGTCCCAATCGTCAATCCGTATCCAGGGTTTATGGTATGTGGTGCGGCATGGCGAGTACGTTAGTTTTAAGACCTTTGAGATTTCGAAGCTTTTCATTCATGAATTCACGTTTAGAGTAGTAGCACAGAATAAATAATAGTACTACCTAGTAATCAGCTGGGAAAAATCAATACCGCCCTTGACCTTGAATTTAGGCTACAGTGCCTCCAACTTATCTATGACCTGAATAGTGGCGTGAGTGGTCCAGTCAATCGATAAGTAGACCACTCAAAAAACAGAATAAGACATAAGTTCAAAAATTAAAACCCGACTACGGTCGTGTAAAAAATAACCTATGACACTCTTGCGATGAAGACTAATCTATTGTTACCTCACTTGTCAAAATCTAATAAGTTTTTATTTGAACACAACCCTTCCTTTGCTTCGCCGTTGTCGGGTAAAAAATATAGCCTATGACACTCTATACCTAAAGACGAATCGATTGACACCTCGCTCATTAAAATCGGACCAATAGGGGCGACGCTATGGTGGAACATCCACATACCCACATAGATACATACATACATAGACTGTTAAACTCTTTACCCTTCTCTTGTTTCGCCATAGTCGGATAAAAATACAGTAAATGTAAAAATATAAGTTTCCTTACCTGACATATAGCCAACACGGGCGCATAAGATTATTACAAAAAATTATTGGAGTCCCAATCGTCAATCCGTATCCAGGGTTTAATATTTTCAGCAGCAGCCACACCAGTATATGGCTTAGTACTTCTCTCACTTTCTCTTATATCCGTCACCTCATATCTATCGTTTCCAAGGACTTTTTTCACTCGGAATGGTCCCTTGAATACAGGGAGGAGCTTCCTGATTTGTCCATTATTACGTTGGCTTTGTGATCAGAACCAGATCCCCTTGTAAATAAATTCGTGACTTCGTACGAAACCTGTCAAATCTGCCCTTCCGAGATTCTGCATTTGCTATTATATTTATGTCCACTTTCTCACCCAACTTTGTCACGTCAACAAATTTTTCGTCGGGTAGGTCTGGCTGGAGCTAAACTGTCCCCATCTGTACGAATTCTGTATCAATAAATGCATCGTTCTCAAACTCATTTAATAATATTCTTTTTATGAATTTGTTTCTCGGATCGGAGGTAGAAATGAATTTTGTCACTTGGTTTTCAATTTTTGTCATGTTGTTTTTAGTCATGTTGTTTGCACACTGATTCTAAATGACCCTCTTACCGCAATACCCACACTTGTTCGAATAGCATTGATTTATTATGGTTAACACAGATAACACCTAACATTTGCTCTTCGATCTGTTTTTGACCTACTAATTGCGTTATGTTTGACGAACCCTGTGTACTCTGTATGTTATCCGGAGTTGTTTCAGAAGTAGTCAATGAATTTGATTGTGGAACCAATATCGGTTGACTATGATTCCCTAGTTTAGACAGATTGTCACGAATATTTGCATTAATTGTTATTTGTTATGCAAGGCTGCAAAGTGTACTTTTATTGAATCCTGAGCGTAGCGAGGGTTTCAAAAGTACGAGACGCCAAATAACTTTGCTGACGTGCGCAACACAAAACTTTTCACCTCACTACAGCGAGGAAAATGCTAGGTGCAAGAAAAACAGCTAAAATAATATATTATATCAGTGTTATAATAATAATAATAATAAATGAGCTGTCGCGGGATTCCTGGCAGATGTGTAAACATAATAGAATAGAACAGAATCGAATAGAATAGATTCGAAAAGAGACGAATAGAGTCGAATAGGGTTGAAAAGAGTCAAATAGAGTCAAATTGAAACGAAAAGAGTCGATTAGAGTCGAGTAGGGAATAATAGAGTAGAATAGAGTAGAACAGAGTAGAACACAGTAGAACAGAGTAGACTACAGTAGAACAGAGCAGAACAGAGTAGACCAGAGTAGAACACAGTAGAATAGAGTAGAACACAGTATAATACAGTAGAATAGAGTAGAACACAGTATAATACAGTAGAGCAGAGAAGAATAGACTAGATGAGAGTAGAATACAGTAGAACAGAGTAGAATAGAGTAGAATACAGTAGAACGGAGTAGAACAGAGTAGAACAGAGCAGAACAGAGTAGAATAGAGTAGAACAGAGTAGAATAGAATTGAAAATGAAAAGAGACGAATAGAGTCTAGTAGAGTGGAGTAGAGTCAAGTAGAGTCGAGTAGACTTGATTAGAGTCGAGTAAAGTCGGTAGAGCCGATTAGACTCGAGTAGTGTCGAGTAGAGTCAAAAAGAGGCGAATAGAGTCAAGTAGAGTAAAATCAGATCGGAATATAAATTAGTACTTAATAAAGTATTTTCAGTGAATTGTCGGTATAGAAAATTATTGAATAGAAAGGTTCGAATTTTAAAAACTCTTTCCACGCTAGCGGGTAAAATGCAATTTTGCACTCAGATTTCGAATGACAAACAGAATCTTTCCGAGCTTGTGAGGTGAAAAAATTTTTTGTTTCAAGATTTTCGGTTTGTACGGCCGTGTAAAAAGCTGGCTAAGTTATCGCAAGTAACAAAATGGCTTGCTTCGATTGAAGCTCGTGTGCAACTGTCACCTATATTTCCCACAATAATAGTAATGATTCCGAGAAGTTCAATGATAAACGATCGATTTTGCGCTTTTGCTCGAAGTAAAACTCGTAAAGCGACTGGTTTTCGGTCGGCTTTTTATCGATTATGTCATTTAGAAGATCAAACATGTTCCGCCTTATTTGAAAACCATTCATTTCCATTCTACCCATTTCCAAGACGGCCACTGATGATTGGTTCTTAGCAGTGAGTCATACCACACTTTAGCGGACCCTCTTAATTTGTTGAGAGCCTGATAGCGAATCGATTCATCGGACCAAGTAAATGTCATGTACATTTGCTTGGTCCGATGAATCGTAACATTTAATAAGCCAATCATTTATGTCGTCTTTTAGTGGATTGAACTCAGGGATAATGTTGTTCCAAGTAAGTGTACTAGATGTACTCACTGTTTCATTGTCAGTTGCACAAGATACTTGTACCTTTTTCGTCCTTTTCGGTGGAGGTAACGGAGTCTTAGCACTGCTGGAGCTACTCGAGGACGAACTTGAGCGCGCTCGCCTTCTTTTTTTATGTTTGCTACGCTTACCCATGGTACGAAGGTTCTTGTCACTTCTGATATTAAAAGCTCAATTATATATATGTAACAATTATTTTCAAAATTAGACTGCTAGCCGAGAAGCAACCAAATCTACCAGACCCGATGTTCGCGCTGACGTTCTCGTTCCAGAAGCTTCGTTGAGTTGTTTTCACCGGCCGCTAGATCGTGCCAGTCCTCGTCCCAGCCAATGTTGCCAACACAGACACGTTGACCTGCCCTGGCCAAATAACCCGTAAATGATAATGATGACGGTATCGTACCGTAATCGAATGAGATTGGCTCAGAACTACTACTTTAGACATCTCATTAACTACAGCAGCGTATAAGTTTCGTAATCAGGCGCAAAATTGACAGAATATTATGATCCATCTCGGGAATAGAGACATTACGAGTTGATGGAAAAAATGGCTGCCTGCGCCTCATTTAGCGCACATCGAGGGTAATTGGATACCATGCCGGCAGTTTGGTTGGCGAATTGACGACTAGTTTCGGTTTCACAATTATTCCATGCTAATATTTGCGATATGGTTGCTTAATGGCATGGAGGATGTCGCAATGTCGTCGAGATCCTCATTAAGTGTTTGCACGTACGACTTAGAATCTGTTTGTTCATTTAAGCAAAGAACTCGGAATCGCCTTACGAATTCTAATTCTTCGTGAATTTCTCATTTGAAATCAGCTAGTGTGTGAGGATTGGAACCAAGGTCTAGTTCGAGGTTAGCTTCATTCTCATTTAGCTCGCGGCGTCTTTTTCTGTAATATTGTAATACCTGTTCTTTTAATCCATTTGTACGAATGAATCAACCTTTCTGTGCTGACTCATCTTGAAATCCACCTTGACCATGCTCAAGATGGTTATTAGAATATAACACAAGTAGGTACACTGCAACCCTTCGCAGAAACCATGCGAACCTTCGCAGAAACCATGCGAACCTTCGCAGAAACCATGCGAACAATACGCTGCGCTCCTCAAAATATGAAGGTCACATCAACAAACGTTCCCCTTTGGCATTCGGCAGGCCCGAATGCACTTACGATTGTTGTCAATGACTGCCCGGCTGCCTGGCCGTGCAGAGTTCTAGGGCAGCTTCACAATGCTCGCCGAACAATGCGGTGACCCAACAGTTGATGTTCCGCGCCATTGTGCCCGTAAACATGTTACAAAATGTTTACAAACCCATCTCTGTGTCGCCACATTCTAATACAACGTAACTCTGCTCTTTGACTCTGCAGTCTTCAGTATCTTCAAGTTCTTCAGTATTTGTACAAACTTCTTCACTTGCGAAGGTATTATACACTCGGTGAGACAGTGGTCAAACGATAACCTATAAATTACTGTGTTTCACTTACCGTTTATTTATTCATCAGGGTTTGAATTAAAACTATCTTTTATGATGTAGCTGACCTTGCAAATGACCTTTATGTTCGGGGCATTTGCTTTTATGATCGAGAAGAAAGATAGTACCTATGTTTGACTCTTTTTTTATCTCCTCGCTCAGTACCTACCTACCTACTTATATATATATATATATATATATATATATATATATATATATATATATATATTTAGGACCATTCCACACCAATTACCTAGCCCCAAACTAGGATACCCTGTGCTATGGGTACTAGATAACGGATAAACATACATAAATACGAATATCACATCCATGACTCGGAAACAAACATTTCTGCTCATCACACAAATGATTGCACCTTGCAGGATTCGAACCCGCGACCGTTGTTGTATATATATAAGTAGGTACTTGATTGTCATTATTGTGTTCTTAAACAGTTCAGTTAAATACATAGCAAATTGTACACGATGTATGCTTGTGTTCTTGAGGCTTGAAGTACCACTTACTACTAGATAATTTTGTGGCAATATTTACACTCTAGATTGAATAGTGCTAAATATAGTCGTCTTCAGATATATTTGCAGATTAAATCCGCGATAAAACCGAAGATACTAATGCGAACATGATAAACAATGTTATAAGTACGTCAAAGATTTTTTGATAAATGTAGAGTAATTTTCCAGTTGATATACATTTCTAAACAGATAACATAGACGTAAGTGACTACTCCACTGACAATTTATGGGCTTCTGGCTGTTTCACTCTCTGAGAGGAGCCCTCTTTTACAATTGAGTGCATAGGTTAGACCAGTGGGCCAGTAATGTATATTTCTCACGAGGGTGGGGCAGTGAGGCAGAACAAAACAGTACTGATACAACTTGATCGCGCTTTCCCAGTAATGAAACCCTTGCCTAGGCTGTAAAAACAACATGGTAAAACTGCTACTAGATACGCGTCATGTATAGTCGAGCTAGTAGGGAATACATAGGTACGTCCGGTCTGCAGGTAGCGAAGCCGACAACGTCAGTGTGGCTGTAGGCTTGCACTAGGGATCGTCGTCAAGTAAAGTCGAGCTAGTAGGTAATACATAGGTACGTCTGGTCTGCAAGTAGCGAAGCCGACAACGCCCTTACTTGTTCCGCCTCTACAGATGCGCTGACATCGGACATCCTGGTATATGCTGTTTGCCGATGACATTGTGCTTGTTGCAGAGGATGGGCTTGAGGTACTTAGCAGGCTGAGACAATGGCAGAAGAAACTGGAGAACTGTGGGCTAAAGATCAGCAGGACCAAAACGGAACATATCCATATTATCTATGTTCTGTGATATCGGGGGTCCTCCATTTTCTCATCCATTGCCTTAGACGGTGTGTCTTTACCAGCTGCTCCGATTTTTGATACCTCGGTTCACTTGTACTGAGCGATGGGGAAATAGACCGGGGCGTAATTAAAAGAATAAAAGGATGAAATGGCGAAAGGTCACAGGAACAAGATGTGATCCGCGCATGCCTCTTAAACTCAAAGGGAAAATGTACTTATAAAAAAACATCATAAGATCCGTCTTCATGTACAGATCTGAGTGTTGGGTCACCAAAGCACGAAATAAATAATAGTTCTACGTACAGAAGAGCCACTCCCTTAGAAAACGCTTAAATTCCTACTGAAATATACGTATAGTCGTAAAATATATTCAACGCAAGACAATTTGTACCCTACGCGTCAATACGCGTTCTCCAATGAGAACGGCGATATTACACTGAACAGCTTGATATGCTTTACGCAATGATATGCAATATATTATGAACCACACACTGAACCGGTTGATGCGCGCCGCTACTGCTAAGGTTGCTCGTCTCGACTTGTGGAGGCCCGCACGCGGCTGCGCCCCTCTGAAGTCAGTCGGTCGCGTGGTCACAATAAATAACAGCGTACAAAGTGTGTGTCAGTGTACAATAGTACTATGTATTTATTTTAATGTGAGTTATTAACTGAAATAGTTTTTTTTTATCAATAACTAGCTGTGTCAAAATTCATGGGTTTTTTTGCGCGGAACCCTAATACTATTTCATCAGCTATCTTCCAGTGAAAGTCCCATCAAAATCGGTACAGCCGTTTCGGAGATTAGCGGGAACAAATAGACACAGACAAAAACTAATAAAAACGTGTTTTTGTTATTAGTACCGTATACAGGTGGATTTTTGAGACGGGACAGTAGGGCAGGTACCTTAACCGTTATAGTTGAGACGGGACAGTAGGGCAGGTACCTTAACCGTTATAGTTGAGACGGGACAGTAGGGCAGGTACCTTAACCGTTATAGTTAAAGGAAAACGTTCCTAAGAGACTTCCAGAACTTTTAAGATATTCTGAACTGCATTCACAGATTTTGGAAAAAAATGTACAGTCCGCAAGAAAATGGTAATTTTAAACAAAAACTTTTTTGATGCCAATCTGTCCTGTTTCTTATATGGATCAAAAGTCTCTACCGGACCGTCTGTGGTTTGAGTACTAGAAATTACAGAAATTGCAAAAAAATAAATTGCAATCACGCCGAAGATCGTGATCAAATCTTCACCAAATTTTTATGAGACTAATTTAAACTTACTACCTTTCAAATAAAAAAAGAATCATCGAAATTGGATCTAATGAGGCGGAGATATTCAGTATCCCCCTTTTTGAGGGAAGTACCCCCCACCCCCTCCCCTTCCCCAATCAAAAATCCCCGACGATGAAAAATTCAAAAAATTCGTTTAACCTGTATACCAAGTTTCGTCGAGATCGGTTGAGAAATGCGACCTGTACAGGAGAACAGAGATCCGGACTGACATCCGGAAGGACATACAAAAGCATTTTTGCCCAAGCTGAAACGGACGCTTTGCTCGCGTTTCGCGCTCGCTCGGCCAAAAATAATATCAGACTTAAAAAAACTCACAAACTAAACACCATGTTCAAATGATTTTTTCTTTCTTTATTGAAAGTTCGGTTTTTGCTCAAATAAGATATAGCGTAAGGTTAAAATTTATTACTTCGATGTAGTTGAATTAAATTAAATGCGATTATATTAAACGTAATGTTTATTTTCTACATAATTATCATAACCTTACTTTATTTTTTTTTGTAGAAAGGATGTAAACCATAATATTTGTCTATATTTTCAAAGTTACACTATCTATTAAAGAAAACGCAATTCATCAATGAATGACTATAATTTATGAAAATAAAAGTTCGTTTATTGGCCATGCAGTATTTCCAGCGCGTATCCTTTGGTTACGATTTCGAATCTTTTTAGACTTCAGCGAGTCCTCGCCAGGTTCTGATATCTACCAAATCTTCGGATCTTTTCGCAATCATGCCAAATAAATTTGTTTATTCCCAGAGGAATATAAAAATATTCTTATAATGATGGTTCATATAATGATAATTATCAACTTCTGACATAATATTTTCGAAATCCTTGATTCTAGCAACTGGCAATCGCCCTCTCAAGTCACGGATCGACTGCACTCAACATTCTGCAACTCAAAGCGCATCTCAAGTGTATACCTACTGCACTGCAGATGTGATAATCTAATAAGAGAAAACTTGAAGGTTCTGATTGGATTCTATGACATTTATGATCTGCGTATGTACCTAGGTATGAGAGCATAATTTAACCGTGGAACAGCATACATTAAGCTGGATTGATACGGATTTCGACACACGCATTATCCAAAAGTACGCAAGCAAAATAATTGGAAACGCTGGAAGCCGCGCGCCGCGTGCGCATCGTTCGGCCCATTCTCGAGATTATGCCGCGGCCGACCAATCAGGGCGCAGGACGTCCCTCCGCGCGGGATCAGCTGTAATCGACGCATAATCACAACCTACACGAGCGATAACCGCGTCACCCGAGCACCACGAACGGTGAGAATTAGCATTTTTATTTTATTTCTGCTGCATTAGTTCGCGATCCGTGATATGCATTCTAATATTATTAGTTCAGTAGAATGCGGCGAATTCTTAAACTTGTGGAGACTCACGAATAGCGTTTGAGAAATAGAACGGTTATCGTTCGGACCACGTGCTGCGATGCTTGTGTATAGTTTTAGAAATATAACGGTTATCGTTCGGACCACGTGCTGCGATGCTTGTGTATTGTTTTAGAAATAGAACGGTTATCGTTCGGACCACGTGCTGCGATGCTTGTGTATAGTTTTAGAAATAGAACGGTTATCGTTCGGACCACGTGCTGCGTTGCTTGTGTATACTTTTAGAAATAGAACGGTTATCGTTCGGACCATGTGCTGCGATGCTTGTGTATAGTTTTAGAAATAGAACGGTTATCGTTCGGACCACGTGCTGCGATGCTTGTGTATAGTTTTAGATATAGAACGGTTATCGTTCGGACCACGTGCTGCGATGCTTGTGTATAGTTTTAGAAATAGAACGGTGATCGTTCGGACCACGTGCTGCGATGCTTGTGTATAGTTTTAGAAATAGAACGGTTATCGTTCGGACCACGTGCTGCGATGCTTGTGTATAGTTTTAGAAATAGAACGGTTATCGTTCGGACCACGTGCTGCGATGCTTGTGTATAGTTTTAGAAATAGAACGGTTATCGTTCGGACCACGTGCTGCGATGCTTGTGTATAGTTTTAGAAATAGAACGGTTATCGTTCGGACCACGTGCTGCGATGCTTGTGTATAGTTTTAGAAATAGAACGGTTATCGTTCGGACCACGTGCTGCGATGCTTGTGTATAGTTTTAGAAATAGAACGGTTATCGTTCGGACCACGTGCTGCGATGCATGTGTATAGTTGCTTTTGACCACGTGCTGCGATGCTTGTGTGTAGTTTCTCGTATTGCTTTTTTATTTACAAACAAATGGATCAAAACTTAAATGTAGGTTTTCACTTAGCATAAATGCTAATGCTTTTAAAAGAAACATAGTAGATCAGGGTTGCTTCATCAACTATAATACAACATGTAAATTTTTATGTCGATAATTGCAATAAGTATTAGAATTGGGGTTACATAAATACAGTAATAATCGATTGATCGGTAGCTAATCATTAATTTGCTAATTATTAAATTCCTAAGTAACTAATAATTCAAATAGTAGATAGTAGGTAATATCTAAAAACCACTACACTATGTAACGGCTGCACGCGTTTTGATTAAATTTTGTTGGAATGTACTATTAGGTCCTGGTATAACACATAATAATAACACCTTTCGTCATTGTCCACGCGAGTGTAGTTGTGCGACGCAGCTATTCAACAAGCACTAATTAATACATTATATAACCCCCGACTCCCCCCCCCCCCCCATTAAAGCTAAGAACCATCCCGATCACAGTTTTCAAACATAAAAAAATATTCCATACGAAAGAACAGACAAATTCAGTTTTTTTCTTTTCCAACTTAAACAAAAAAAAGGACTACTACAGTAGAAAGTGAAAAGTGCACCAGAGAAATACAATCACCGACAGGACTGGAATGCTTACTGAAGCAAACCCAGAAGAACATTGAAAGAGAAAGTCAAACACGTGGAAATTGACACGTATCTACTGTACTCGAACTTTCTTCTCGAAATTTCATTAAAAACTACACTACAGACACGTTCACTTTACATAGAAACGGTGCTGCCAGAAATCCTCAGCGTCTAAATATCGACAGCATGTTGGGGATTTTGCCTATTACTTTTTTGATTTCCCCGTTCCCCAGCGCGCCTCCTAGTGGAGATCTCAGCCACCAGCTGCACCCTTGTATCTGTTTGTATTGTACACTGTACCATTTGCTCGTATTCGCCACACCGCTCGCTGCGGGCTCCCAGCGCCCAGGCGAGGTTGGCAGCTGCTGATATCACGCCGTTTCCCTCAGTTCCTTGAGGCTTTTATCGACTTTGGGGCGACCCTCTTGTAGATAGGCTCTGCCCAAAAACTTCTGCGTCGTGAACAAATATTTGTACTAGTTGTGTACGTGGCTTTGGCCCAAACATTCATTTTTCTGGGTTAAAAGTGACCTATGTATTATTCCAGGACCAAAAGTACCTACAAAGTACAATATAACTATTACATTTCTTCCGACTCCTGGCGTGGCTTGTCGGATCTTTCCGCCTCAGCTCGGGCATATACAAGTGATAAGCCATCACGTTCATATTTTAATGTGACAAATTGTAAACACTCCGGTTGAGAATTGAACTCCGGTATTACAGAACGGCCGGTTTCCCGTTGCGCCAACCAGACTGATGGTTTTAAGCCGAAAACTAAGTATAGATCAGATGAAAAGTTTCTGATTTACAATTCTCCAATAAGAGAGCGCGGTGCAAAACTTTGCTCGTTTATTTTCTATTTTTATGTTTACACATCTGCCAGGAGTCCCGCGACGGCTCATTTTCTATCGATTGATCGGCTTCTTCTCATTGGATTGAGATACCGAGTAAAGGCAAAATCTAAGCTATCTAACAGTGAAAACCGCATAACAATCTGTCCAGTAGTTTTAACGTGTTAAGCGAATATACAGACAGACAGAGACAAACTGATAGACACCATTTAAAAAAAGGTTTATCTTGATCAGTAGCTTATTTTTACTAACCTAAACCATATATTTGAAATTATTTTATTTTATTGGTACTTCCTGCTTTATTATAAGTAATAGATATTACATAGATCGATTGCCACGCGTTTACTAATTTAATGCTTTTTCTGTGAGTAGGTACATAATGTTTTCAGTCATATTAGGCAGGGCTCAGAATAACTTGGACGCCGCTGTTTATTGATGCTGGTGACAAGCGGTCACCAACTTCTATGGAAGTTTACCTCAATTTATTAAATTTTGCTGTGAGGTAAGGCCGCGGAAATTCAATCAATATTTGTGCTGTAGAAGAGAGCAATTCGTTCCATTTACAATATGAAATCCCGCGATTCTCTTAGGGAACGTTTTAAAGAGATCAATATTCTTACAGTGGCTTGTCAATATATATATGAAAATATAATGTATGTTCGGAAGAATATCAACACCTTTGTTAAAAATAGGGATGTTCATAATTTTAATACTAGAAATAAAAATAAACTAAAATGGTCTGGATTTCGGTTAAAGAAAGTTAGTGTTTCATATATGGGGAACTGTATACGATTTTTTAATAAGTTACCTGACGGCATTGATCAATTACCAATGCATAGGTTTAAAACTTTTATTAAAGTAAATCTCATAAAGAAAGCGTATTACAATGTAAATGATTATATTAATGACAGAAATGCATGGCCTGATGTCTCCAAGCTCCATAATAATAATAAGTGATAACTTCGATGTTAACGCTAAGTGAATGAAATGTTCAAAGTACTTTGTGAGATGTCTCAGACATACGATGAGATCACGTTGTTATACAACATTTTTTTTCCAGTTTGATTGTTTTATGTTTGTGGGACATGTCATTGTCCCTTTTATCTTTTATATTTGTAGTTTACTTACATGTTTTGTCATAATTGTGACATTTGAAAAAAATATAAAGAATTAACAAATATGGAAAAAAATACATCCTCGTAGAGTTTGTTGGTGCTCTCTTCTCTAACGGACGTATTTCCGAAGCACCGGTAGAGTCAGAAGGGTATTTCATTTTTTTCATTTCATTTCAGTGTGAGATTTAACTCTGTTGGCACATGAAAGGGAAATTTCCTTTTCAAACTCAAAGAATACTTAATTTACCTAAATTTGGATTGATTTGATCTTTTTATAATATTTTATATATTTCTCTTTGTTCAGGAGATGTTAATTTTGACTTGTAAAAGTGCTATTACTTTGGCCTATTTACAATAAAATACTTTGACTTTGAAATGGCCCATGTAATTGTAAATGCCAATTGTCCCGCGGGAAGCTCATTCCATTCAATCTTGCAAGTATGTGGCAAAAACGATCTCATGTGGCGGACTGCACGATATGCGGGACTGTGCGCCGCTGTGCCGGCACAAAAACGATCTCATGTGGCGGACTGCACGAGATGCGGGACTGTGCGCCGCTGTGCCGGCACAAAAACGATCTCATGTGGCGGACTGCACGAGATGCGGGACTGTGCGCCGCTGTGCCGGCACAAAAACGATCTCATGTGGCGGACTGCACGAGATGCGGGACTGTGCGCCGCTGTGCCGGCACAAAAACGAACTCATGTGGCGGACTGCACGAGATGCGGGACTGTGCTCCGCTGTGCCGGCACATATGTTATCCTTTTTTTTTATTTCATCGACATCAATAGCTTGTGACGATGTGAAACCTCTTTCATAATTCTTAATTCTTTCATAATCCATTTCATTCCATTTGATAGTTTGTCGCCCTCGTGCGGTGACACTGCACTCGCTCGCTGTGTTCTGTGTCGCGCTCGTGCGGTGACACTCCACAGGCTCGCTGTGTTCTGCGTCGCGCTCGTGCGGTGACACTGCACTCGCTCGCTGTGTTCTGTGTCGCGCTCGTGCGGTGACACTGCACTAGGTCGCTGTGTTCTGTGTAGCGCTCGTGCGGTGACACTCCACAGGCTCGCTGTGTTCTGTGTCGCGCTCGTGCGGTGACACTGCACTCGCTCGCTGTGTTCTGTGTCGCGCTCGTGCGGTGACACTGCACTCGCTCGCTGTGTTCTGTGTCGCGCTCGTGCGGTGACACTCCACAGGCTCGCTGTGTTCTGTGTCGCGCTCGTGCGGTGACACTGCACTCGCTCGCTGTGTTCTGTGTCGCGCTCGTGCGGTGACACTCCACAGGCTCGCTGTGTTCTGTGTCGCGCTCGTGCGGTGACACTACACTCGCTCGCTGTGTTCAGAGTCAGTTCTGCATCGCGTTGGTTTGCAACTGACTATGTTACTAGTATTCCTCAGATCACGCTGCGAGGAGTCTCCATCATTCCATAGTAACAATTTATCTATAGAAGGTATATTTGGATAAGGTTTTTATTGATTGTGACCAACGGAACCACAGTTCACGTCGTGGGGCGTCGATAATTCGGATTTCCGTCAACATTTCTCCGCGACTAGTTCATAGTACCTCCAGGCGCGGCGCGACGGTTCCGCGGAGCCTGTTTTTGCTCGAATATAGTTTTTTACGAGCTCCAGCGCGCCACCCGCCGCCGCGCGCCGGTCCACTTGTGGTAATGAGCCCGAAGGGATTCCGTGCTATCTCGACGCAAATGAATCTCGGATCATTAGGTAGGAGCAATTTGCTTGCCTGTCCAATTATTATTTTTAATCGACTTCACAAAAGGAGACGGTTATATGTTCGGCTGTATGTACGTTTTTCTTATGTATGTCGGTCTATATCTCCGTCAATTGTGAATTACATTGTGAAGTAAATTGGTACAGCAGTTTTTCGAGAATAAACGGTTTTGTTGAGTAAATCCATTCGATTTTGTGTTTATATTGCTTTTTTATTCAAAAGGGTAAAATTTCCGTGTGGTCGCATATAAATCAAAATTGGTTCAGTAGTTTTATTAGAAAATCAATTTGTTTTATAAAACCGAATTAGATTAATGTTTTTACTTGAGTAAGAAGACCCTAGAGGTCTTCTTACTCAAGGTTTTGTACCGCCTTCAAAAAACTCTTTTTTCTTATGTTGTATTTATGCATTATTAATTTCGAAAAAGTGATACTGTTCTGACTCAATTGTAATTATTTTATTATTTTTAGTGGTTGTTTACAAAATAACATTTTTATTATGAAAACGATTTAATTTTTTTGGAAAAATATTTTATTAACATCCTCGTTTCTCGATCCAACGAAAGATTAGTCTGCGCGACATAATCCATTGATTCGAGAATCGTGAAATCGCTTCTATGTTTACCTACGTTCGGCCTACTCGATAACATATCGCGATTTTCGTGCTAATACTTTCGCGCATTTCGATTGTATCTATCGGAAACTCTCTGAGATTAGTATGTCAATAGCAAACAAAGGTTTTCGCGATAAACCAAGTTGGTACGGATACCGACAGCTGTCTGTGTGGAATAATCTGCGAGCGGGATAAGACGACAGCGAGCATTGGCTCCGCGCGCCGCGCCGCGCACCGGCCGCGTTCTACGTGCTTCAAACTCATATTTTGTAATTGAAATATAGAATGCGGATGCAAATTTAATAATGTATTAGTAACAAACGTCGTAGAGCACGATAATTTACCCAAATATCGCTCAATAGAAAGCTGAACGACGCAAATTATATTAAATTGCGTGTCTAAAGGGCATCACAGACGATTAAGATACTATAATATTTGATGTTAAGATATCTGGGGTTAAAAAAAAACCGTCACGAATACAAAACAGAGCAACCTGTAGAGCATATTACGATATATTTTGTACCTTAAGATAGTATATTAATATATATTTTGTATCTTTAACGATATATTTCGTATCTTAAGATGACATCTTTTCAAAAATTCCATATCGCTCGATATCTTTTTCACTGTAAGATGCAAATATATTAATATAAACGGCGAAGATAATTCTTCGCCGTTTGTGATGGTTCATATAAATTGTATAGTGAGCGATATTTTATCATAAGATAAAATATTATCTTAGTCGTCTGTGACGCGCTTTACAGGACTTGAAACCGCAGAGGGATGACGAATTAACAATCAACTGATACATATAAAGAAAACTGGTTCTAAATCTGCCCAACGCAGCAGTGTTATGTGTTGTGCATTGTCACTTAGGTGCTGTTGGTACTTAAACGAATGAAACGACTGAACTACAATGCGCGGAGGCTGAAAGTGCAAAGTGCGTTTTGCTTCGTCTATATTAGGCTGGATGTAGGCGATTTGAAAAACTATAAAAGGCTTATTATGCTTGGTTACTACAGGTTTATAATAATCTGGAATTTTCCACAGATGTCATGAAGAACTGGAAATGGAAACCATACAATCAGAAATAAATATTGCCAGCAAATGAACTGGTATTCATAATAAGATTTAAACATACCGCCTTTGTCTTCGTGGTTTTGTTTTTTATATATGAAAAATTAGATTTTATTAAATTTCCTAATATTAAATGATGTCTTTTTGCACTAAATGTCTAACTCCGAATCGTTAAACTTCAGATGTCCTCTCCACAAACGTAATAACTAGCTTAAAAGCTTAAAAAAACACGCCTGCTCTGGCAAAAATGAGTTTATGCCAATAAATTATATACTACTAGTTTCCCCGCCCGCGACTTCGTCCGCGCGGACTACAGTCTATCGCGAAAGAAAACATCCTATGTTTTTCTAGGATATTAAAAACCAATGTAAATGTAGGTATAGCACCAACGCTCTTGATGTTTTTTGACATACTTGATATTTCGTTTCCATGGCAACCGTTTCTTACAGCGAATAATCAAAATTATTCCAGTTTTTCCAGTTTTCCCGTGGAAACTTACAATTTTCTGGAATGTGCTTATCAACGCCTTCAATTTGATACCCATATTGTAAAATTGGAAGAAAAAATATTTTTTTGCAATTGAAAATGGAGCCGCAAAACAGTTTTTTTTTATCAAAAAAATTGTAGCCTATGTTACTCGAGGGGATGTAAGGATTCTAACGATACCCCATTCGTCTAAATCTGTTTAGGCATTTTAAAGTTATGGTGGAATAAAGAAACTCACATACATATAAACATACAAACATACATGTATGCTAAAAACATAACACTCATTTTTTTGGGCACTCGTGTAAAAACAATAACACTAGCCTCCGCCTGCGGCTGCGTGGGTAAAGCCAAGGGAGGAGGATAGTCTACACTAGTATTATAAAAAAGAAAGATCTGATTGTTTGTATGTTTGTTTGTTTGTAATGGATAAAACCAAAAAATTCCGAACCGATTTTAAAAACTCTTTCACTTGTAGGTAGCAACATTATCAGCGAGTTAAAGGGACGGTTTTTTTTTAATTGCAATTCTTTCGCAAATTGCAATAATGTAATCCAAGGAATCAAAAATTAATAACGGAATGACGTTACCATGGAAACGAAATAATAACAATTCTGTCAAGAAGATAAGTGATAATGCAGTTGTTTATGGTCAAAAAACACTGCTGGCAATGATTTTGAATTACGCTTACTAGCGTTTCTTTACGTTTAGAAGTTACGTCGGTTATATGAAAATCCACACCAATATATTATGACAGTGAAACGTTGTCTGTTTGTTTGTTTGGGGAGTTTTAACGCGATAACGCCAGGACAGATTTTGATGAAATTTGGAATTTTGATAGCTTTTACCCTGGAATAACACATCAGATACTTTACATCATCATAATCATCATCATCATGCGTGGGGCACACATAGTTACAGATAAAGTTAAATCCGTTATTAAGATCCAATCACTTCTGGTCATCATAAAAAGAGTGTCGTCATGGAACCGTTAGTATGATTTAGGACAACTCGATGAAAACTACCAACTAAATTCTGGCTGAGTTGATGGTAGGTACCTAGTTAGCATTTTTTTGTCACCATACTCTCATGATTCATCATTACTAGGATGTGGATGTGGAAAATAAAACAATTGGTGAAAACTGGAACTTCCTAGCTATTTCCATTGCTGAGATTCAGTAACTTTTTTCTGGTCATCGTCAAATCTTCATGGCTTATCGTTTAGTACAATCCGTGTAGTATAAAATAATTAATTAAAATTAGAACTTCCTACATATTTCCAGTACCTACTGTTACTGAGATCTATTTTTGGTCAGTCATACCCTACAAAATTTATAGGCAAAAAAACAAACATTATGAGAAACACTTCTGTATACTCGTTACTCTTTATTTGATTTAAAATTGCCATCACTGTTATACTGCCATCTGCAGTTCGATGTCACTGGAGCACAAGTACTAGTATTAGAGGTCGAATCGTGAAGGTCATTTCCAAATGTTACCACCTTAACGTGTGTATCTGTGTGACTGTCTGTGGCATCTGAGGTTCCGAACGAATTAATCGATTTTGATGCGGTTTTTTTCTGTTTGGAAGCTAACGTGATCGAGATAGTTCTTAGCTATAATTTATGTCGGGGGTTATTTAAATTTTAATATATGCTTCTTGGCCAGCTCTCCTCTGTGTGCAAGCGAGCGGCAGAGGTGATATAGCTCGGAAGTTATTTTAATATATGCTTCTTGGCCAGCTCTCCTCTGTGTGCAAGCGAGCGGCAGAGGTGATATAGCTCGGAAGTTATTTTAATATATGCTTCTTGGCCAGCTCTCCTCTGTGTGCAAGCGAGCGGCAGAGGTGATATAGCTCGGAAGTTATTTTAATATATGCTTCTTGGCCAGCTCTCCTCTGTGTGCAAGCGAGCGGCAGAGGTGATATAGCTCGGAAGTTATTTTTTGATGTATTGGTTTTTAACTACGTGTGAGGTGTACCGAAAAACTACGCACACATCGACACAAACATAATTTCCGTAGCTGCCAATCTATGAATTGAACAAAACGAAAATCAAAGCATAGTTTGCGTTCATTGGATTAATACGCGCTATTAGCAATTTACTAAAATCGTTAGAAACAAAATGTTAATTCTGTTCCACATTTTATACCGAGGTGCAGCGAGTCTTAGCATACAGATATAGAGTTATTCCCAAGTCGGAGACGGTCGCATCGAGTACTCACATAAATCTAGGCCACCAAGTTATTCCCAAGTCGGACAATAACATGATTCGCAACAACCAGTGCAATAGCATAGAAATAAAAATAACAACAAATCTATGTGATAGGATTTTGTGTTTTACAGTCGTGTGGCATTTTATAAATATTGTCCCACGAACCATTAAACTGTTTGAGTTGGGTGTCATGTCGCGGTGTATCCTATACCTACTGCAACTTGTAGTGCGTGCGAGTTATCAGCTGTTGTCCCGGGACAGGGGTCGGCGACCTCCCGTCTTCTCGGTCGACTGATAACGCCGAATATTACCCTAAACGAGTAGATTAGCTCGCTATTGTCCGCTGATAATAACTAGATAGCGTCCTTAACTCGTTTCCTGTTAATTTTTTTAGTTTATTGCGTCGTCTCACTATCAGCCCGCATCAGATCACTGCTTGATAGGGCTCTCCCAAAGCACGCCACTGAGCCCAATCTTCGGTTCTTCCTGTGCAACCGCCGCCAGACATCTTGCGTATGTCGTCGCTCCACCTGCCGGAGGGCGTCCTACATTACGTTTGCCGAGTCGCGGTCTCCACTCAAGGACACGTCGACCCCAACGATTATCGGTCTTTCGGCAAATATTACCAGCCCACTGCCACTTCAGCTTGCTAATTCTATGGGCTATGTCGATAACTTTGGTTACTAACAAGCACACGGTGAATGTAGATGATGACGTGAACTTATGTCAAACAAACAGATAAATTTAAAGGTTCTCAACCTTTACCACCCCTTTCTGGGAGCCGAATTTACTAAGGCTTGTGTCAGGACTTGACTTTCGAGCAATACGATACAATCACAACGTTTCCACACTTTGGTCAAACATAGCCTTATTTGTACGGGCTAATTCTTTAATTTATATTGCTACTAGTTTCCCCGCCCGCGACTTCGTACGCGCGGACTAGGAGCAGCCAGCAACAAGTAATCAGATATAGCTGTATATCAGTGATACGTACGCGCGGACTAGGAGCAGCCAGCAAAAAGTAATCAGATATAGCTGTATATCAGTGATACGTACGCGCGGACTAGGAGCAGCCAGCAAAAAGTAATCAGATATAGCTGTATATCAGCTGTGTATCGTACGCGCGGACTAGGAGCAGCCAGCAACAAGTAATCAGATATAGCTGTATATCAGTGATACGTACGCGCGGACTAGGAGCAGCCAGCAAAAAGTAATCAGATATAGCTGTATATCAGCTGTGTATCGTACGCGCGGACTAGGAGCAGCCAGCAACAAGTAATCAGATATAGCTGTATATCAGCTGTGTATCGTACGCGCGGACTACTCCCAGCCAGCAAAAAGTAATCAGATATAGCTGTATATCAGCTGTGTATCGTACGCGCGGACTACTCCCAGCCAGCAAAAAGTAATCAGATATAGCTGTATATCAGTGATACGAGCAGTCGCATATCCATGATATATACGTACGCGCGGACTACTCCCAGCCAGCAAAAAGTAATCAGATATAGCTGTATATCAGCTGTGTATCGTACGCGCGGACTACTCCCAGCCAGCAAAAAGTAATCAGATATAGCTGTATATCAGCTGTGTATCGTACGCGCGGACTACTCCCAGCCAGCAAAAAGTAATCAGATATAGCTGTATATCAGCTGTGTATCGTACGCGCGGACTACTCCCAGCCAGCAATAAGTAATCAGATATAGCTGTATATCAGCTGTGTATCGTACACGCGGACTACTCCCAGCCAGCAAAAAGTAATCAGATATAGCTGTATATCAGTGATACGAGCAGTCGCATATCCATGATATATACGTGTCAGCTACTTGATGATATATTGTGTGTATATTAGCACCACCTATCACTTTATTGATACATATCCGTGATATTTCAGTGTTCTTTGAATCTGTTAGGTGTTATATCAATGATATCCTGATCACATATATCACCTAATGATTTTATAATAGCTGACCGTGACGCTGATATTAAGCTATTTGTTGTTATTTTGGTGATTAGGATTCTGTTTTATCACATTTCCTTAGTGCTCAGCTATACTTCATCAGTATTGTGATTTTGAAGGTTTTACAAAATAGGTTTATTACTTATTTCTACCTTTTTAAGAAATAACATAACATTAGGAAATAAATAAGGTGTTCATATTTTTATCTCGCTGTATCAAACTGAGATGTGCGTAATATGACGTATATTTTTGGTGCGCTTGAAATTATATTGTTGAAATAATACTGCATTATAAGTTTTTTTTTCACGGCCCCCCTCAAATTATTAATATTTAATCAAATAAACATTATTAAAATTATCAAATTAATTTGAAGTCACCACAATATGGCCAATGCGTGTTTGAGTTACTGATATATCGCTAATTTACAGCTTCTTGCCGCCATGACACAATTTTTGGGTTCCTCAAGAAATCAGAGGTATAACCCTAGCGGTGTATCATGCTACCTTTTTTTTAATAAACTCTTATTGTCTTTTCAGTTTATTTTAGTACAATGAAACAGGTGACTGAATATTTAGACGTTGACTGTTTTTTAAGAAAAGATTATTCAGTGTGATAACTAGGGTTTCTAAATTCTCTTAAAGAGTATTATCTTTCCATAAAAGTATAATTTGCAACTATTATGCGCCTTTTTAGAGTTATATGTGAGCTAAAAATGTTTATATGTTACTGGTGATATATGGATTTTGCAAAAGTATATTTGCAACTTCTTAGTGTTATTGTAGATTTCTTATGATGTTTATGGCGCAGGCGTTAAGGAAACGCCAATATAGGATAAATTTGTTGCATATCAGCTACGGTATGATGTTTTATATCATGGATTATATCCATGCGTGCCAGATATATCACTGGCGCTAATACAGCGACTTGGAAGCCACAATAGATCAATTTTGCTGTATAAATGTACCGTCAAAACATGTTGTACAACATTTTTGCTCTAAAACGTTGTTGTGAGAACCGCTTGACAGCTATGTTATAAATACTGTACAAGGCGGTCGAGTAAACGTTTATGTCATCATTTATTATCACAATTTGACTGTATAAGCTCTTACAGCTAAATGACGTTACGAATCATCAATATACAGCAACGCTGTGAAAAGCAGTAACCGCGTTACTTTTATATCAGTTTTCTAACACTCTTTAGTGTTAACACTTTTTTTTTATCACTACTTTGCTGGCTGGGCTGATTATCGCGAAAGAAAGCATCCTATTTTTTTCTAGGATATTAAAACTAATGCAATAGTAAGTATAGCACCAGTGCTCTTGATGTTTTTTGACAGACTTGTTATTTCGTTTCCATGGCAATCACAGACCATGGCAACCATTCCTTGCAGTGAGTAATCAACATTTTCCAGTTTTCCCGTGGAAACTTACAATTTTCCGGGATAAAAAGTATCCTATGTTTTATTCCAGGGTATAAGCTATCTCCATTCTAAATTTCATCAAAATCCGGCCAGCCGTTATCGCGTGAAAGCTCCTGAAACAAACAAACAAACAGACGACAACGTTTCACTTTTATATATTGGTATGGATTGGTATTTCTATCGTAGCCTATCAGGCATTTTAATTTTGATGGATGTCAGTGTGACCTCTTTTTACCCGACTACGGCGAAGCAAGGGAAGGGTAATGAGGTTAACAGTCTATGTATGTATGTATGTATGTATGTATGTATATTTATTGAATGTGGATGTTCCACTATAGCGTCGCCTCTATTGGTTCGATTTTGATAAGCGAGCTGTCAATATATTCATCTTCAAGTATAGAGTGTCATATACTTTTTTTTACCCGACTGCGGCAAGGTTTATTTGTTCAAACTAAAAATTTGGTCCGATTTTGACAGGAATCGATTCGTCTTCATCGCAAGAGTCTCACAGGCTATTTTTACCCGACCTTAGTCGGGTTTTAGTTTTAGAACTTGTCTTGTTAGAAGGACTAGGAGTGTTATTAGTGATTAGGTAACTGATTTAATTAAATACATTACGATTTCAATTTTTTTGTGAAATGTTTGTATGGTAATAGATCTATTACCATACAAAGATTATTAGATAAATAGATTAACTCTTTATTGACAACAAGAAAATAAAAAGGTAAAGAAATAGGACTTAGATAATATGTACAATGGGCGGTCTTATCGCTAAAAGCTATCTCTTCCAGACAACCTTTGGATGGACAGAAATGTTTGAAATTAAGATACGGACTATAAAGAGGGTTAAAAAACTAAATAAACAATACTTACATTGTATAAATAAATACAATTACAATACACATTATAATATCTCTACGATACAATACTAAATAAACAATACTTACATTCTATAAATAAATACAATTACAATACACATTATAATATCTCTACGATACAATACTAAATAAACAATACTTACATTGATAAATAAATACAATTACAATACACATTATAATATCTCTACGATACAATACTAAATAAACAATACTTACATTGTATAAATAAATACAATTACAATACACATTATAATATCTCTACGATACAATACTAAATAAACAATACTTACATTGTATAAATAAATACAATTACAATACACATTATAATATCTCTACGATACAAAACTAAATAATCAATACTTACATTCTATAAATAAATACAATTACAATACACATTATAATATCTCTACGATAAAAAACTAAATAAACAATACTTACATTGTATAAATAAATACAATTACAATACACATTATAATATCTCTACGATACAAAACTAAATAATCAATACTTACATTCTATAAATAAATACAATTACAATACACATTATAATATCTCTACGATACAAAACTAAATAAACAATACTTACATTCTATAAATAAATACAATTACAATACACATTATAATATCTCTACGATACAAAACACATACGTATTAACGTATATTTTAATAGATTTTAACATTTTGTTTGGTTTGTGTTCACATGTTATGATAAATAGATAACAACATCATATTTCACGCAACACAAACAAGCTGTAATTGGCATCGCTCCGAAATGCTCGTGTTAAAACGGTACGTTCGTCATTAAAGTAATTTGTATAATTCCGGATGGGGAGACGGATGTCATGTCATCATGAACCGGTTGCGGATTCAATATCCATCTGGTAATAACTCTAACGTGGACGTGGGGCCTGATTGCCGGCCACAGGGACGCTTGATGGCCACTGGTCCAAGTCGGGGAGACCACTCGAGGGCTGGTCAAAGTCATTTGTGTGCGGCTTACGAGCTCTTTGTCTATTTCACTTGTTGCATTCTCTACTTTCTTATATGTACTTGTACGTACAAGTACATCAGGCATCTAAACATAAAATAAAGCAGAAGGAACAAGAGGCATGGCACAGTAGTGTGGTCGTATTGTTTTTCAATCTTGCTTAAAATTTATAGTTCCATCTCACTTCTGAGCCTTGTCTATAAATTGTTCTAGAGGGTCATCACAAACCGTCTCGCGCGAATACTTGACGAGTTTCAGCCTCCCGACACAGAACTCCCGAGCAGGCTGGGTTTCGAGGAGGATATGGAACCGTAGAACATATCCACACAGTGCGCCAGATTGTACAGAAGACTGAAGAGTATAATCGGCCACTGTGCTTAGCGTTTATGGACTACGAGAAGGCATTTGACTCAATCGAGACTTGATCTTTTCTGAACTCCTTGCAGCGATGCCAAGTGGATTGGCGATATATCAAAGTGCTGAGATGTCTGTATGACGCTGCTATGATGACAGTCCAAGTACAGGACCGGGGTACTGCGCCTATCCCATTGCTTAGAGGTGTAAGACAGGGGTATGTCATATCCCCGAAACTGTTAACGACCGCAATGGAGGATATGTTTAGGACACTGGACTGGAAAGGGGCAGGCATCAACATTAACGGCGGGTACATGTCACACTTGCGATTTGCAGATGATAATCGTCCTTATGGCGGAGTCGCTGCAAGAGCTGCGACAGATGCTGACTAGCCTAGCTGACGCCTCACGACAAACTGGTCTCAGCATTAACATAGACAAAACAAAAAATCATGATCAATGACAATATTATACCGGCACCAATAGTAGTCAGTGGCATGCCTCTCGAAATTGTGCAGCAGTATATTTACCTGGGACAACTTGTTAAACTGGGTACGAAACTGTTTGAGAAGGAGCCAATAAAGGAGGATTCAGCTGGGCTGGGTACCTTTTGGAAAATTTCGTCAAGTCTTCTCGTCGCCCATTCCACAATGCCTGAAGACAAAAGTCTTCAACCAGTGCGTCTTACCCGTAATGACATACAGAGCCGAAACGTGGACACTGACTGTGAAAGTAGTCCATAAGCACAGCGAGCTATGGAACGAGCTATGCTCGGGGTTTCTCTGAACAATCAAAACAGAAATGAAGGGATTCGGCAGTGAACTAAGGTAACCGACGTAGCTCAGAGAATTAACCAGCTAAAGTTGCAACGGGCTGGTCACATTTGTCGTAAAACCGATAACCGTTGGGGTAAACGAGTTCTAAGAGTGGAGACCGCGAATCGGCAAACCTAGTATAGGACACCCTCTGTATAGGATTACCGGCCTATTATATACAATACCTGTTATATATGATACCTATTCTATGCAAAGTAATTGAAAAAGTCATGTATCAAAGTCTGGAATCATTCTTCATGAAAAATAATATTATTAAAACAGAGCAGCATGGTTTCATGAAAAAGTAAGCAGTATTCAAATTAATGAAATATGTCACTGAATGCTTAAACAGGAGAGCGAGCCGTAGCATTATTATTTGATATGACTAAAGCCTTCGATTTCGTTCATCACGGCAAACTGGTAAACAAATTATAAAAATATGGGATCAGAGGAGTTGCACTTGACTTGGTTAAAACCTACTTAGATGATAGAGTCCCCCAAGGGAGTATTCTGGGACCGCTGTTGTTTATTATCTACATAAATGATTTACCAAACATTACAACTAATCAGACTAGTCTACTCGGTGATGGTACAACAGTTCTCATAACAGGGGAAAATAACGTGAAATTTGACATGGAAATAAAATTTACTATAAATAAAGTAATTAACTGGCTAGATATTAACAATTTAAAAGCAAACATAACGAAAACTAAATTGATACAATTTCACACAAATAGAGCAACCCCATTGAACTTAAACATTAATTATAAAAATGAAAAATTGACGAAGTTTCATCAACTAATTTTCTTGGTATAGTAATAGATAGTCACTGCAGTTGGAAAGAGCATGTAGATGCAGTCTGCTTTAAACTGAGCAGATTCATATTTGCACTGCGACGACTTCGTCATGTATCTTCCTTGGAGACTTGTATGACAGCGTATTATGGATGCATAGTATCGAACCTACAATCCGGTCTAATACTGTAGGGGAACTCTGTAGATGCAGAACGGCCATTCATCCTGCAAAAAAGATGTATACGAGCTATCTGTAACGCAGAATTCACTGACTCTTGCAAACCCCTTTTCAAAAAGCACAAACTGCTTACGTTACCTTTACATACAACAAATAGCTATATTTGTGAAACAATATCCCGAATTCTTTAGTACACTAGCAATGACTAGCTCGAGAGAACATAGAACAGTTCACACTAGCAATGACTAGCTCGGGAGAACATAGAACAGTTCACACTAGCAATGACTAGCTCGGGAGAACATAGAACAGTTCACACTAGCAATGACTAGCTCGGGAGAACATAGAACAGTTCACACTAGCAATGACTAGCTCGGGAGAACATAGAACAGTTCACGCAAATACAATCTTTTACCAAATTGCATACTGGCACTATACCGAAAAAACACTTATAATGACTGTAAAGATATTTAACAAATTACCGATGGCAATTACGGATTTACCTTTGAATGAGTTTAAAACAATAATCCATAAATGGTTATTATCGTATAATTTCTATATATAGTTATAACGACATCTAATATTATTTTACTTTGTGTGACATCTTTACTAATCATTTAACATTGACATAATATTAAAATTATCCGAGATGTATTTGAAATGTATAAATTTGTAGAAATATTTGCACACCAGCAATGGTAAAATATCTTGAAACTTTACTATACCTAACACCTTCATACTGTACACATATTTACAGCAAATAAATGACATTCATTAATTCATTCATTCATTCATTCATTCTGGCTAGATGGAGCGACGATCTGCGCAATGTATCGGGCAGTCATTGGAAGAAAAGAGCCGAAGATCGGGCTCAGTGGCGCGCCTTGGGAGAGGCCTATGTCCAGTAGTGGACTAGTATATAGGTTGTTGATGAAGGAACAAGAACATCTGTTGTCATGTCTGTTTGTTCGCGCAACACGTAAAAAGTACTGGACCGATTGCGATTCGGCTGTCACTGTTAGATAGCTGAAAATTTGACTTAAATACTGGTGTACTTGGTATCTCAATCCAATGAGCAGAAGCTGAGCAATCGATAAAAACGATTTGACGTCTAAACGACGTTTGATGAAATTTGGTATATTGGTACTTTTGGATCTGGAATAACTCCTAGGATCCTTATATCCCAGAAAAATTACCGTGCGGGCGCAGCTTGTAATCTGATATGCATGGTAAGTAGAATATTTCTTTATTAATATTACTTATTCTCATTAGGGGGGGGGGGGGGGGGGTTGTTACTGTTTGATGGTCCATGATTGGTTTATTACTGCACGACGAATTAAATTGTACTTAGTACCACGCCTGCAGATAACCTGGATCTAAAACAGCTGACCTAGAAACACGTACAAACCTGTTTACTTTAAAGACATAAAATGGTCCAGTTTTATCTCGTTATAAATCCTCAAAGGAAAACCTAAAGGCCGACCCTCATCCAAGGCTACAGATATTCAGGCTTCAGGCCACCTCCCCTAGAGGCTACCTCACAGGCTCGCACGTCGGCGTCGGTTGTGGCCGGCAGCCCCGACCGCGCACGCGCGGAGGTGAACGAACCTCGGTAATCCAACTGCTAACATGTAACTCGGATAATAACTCCGGCTTGTCAATCCCACAGAACCACTGAGTTATATCAAACCAGCGAACACTAGTGCAACAAATATGAGATAACTGTTAAATAACAACAAAAATAAACACGTCCGTCCAGTTAACTCGCCAACCTGCAGCCACCGGGACACTATTGTACAGAACTTTAGACAAAATCGATGGCTGGTACACAAGTCTTACGCGTGATCGGGTGCTGCATATGTGCATACATCTGTTATTCCCAGTTTGAGGGTTTCATGATTACCTACGGGTTTTTGTACCTACTATTATTTATTCTGTGCTAAGGGACATCTCATTGTCACTTAAATCTTTTACTAGCGTCCCCGCCCGCGACATCGTACGCGCAGACTACTGTTTATATCACGCCCGCGACATCTTACGTGCAGACTACTGTTTATATCACGCCCGCGACATCGTACGCGCAGACTACTGTTTATCGCGAAAAAAATGCATCCATTTTCTTCTAGAATATTAAAAACCAATGCAAAAGAAGGTATAGCACCACTGTTGATGTTTTTTGACAGACTTGTTATTTCGTTTCCATGGCAACCTCAGACCATTCTGTGATGGCAACAGTTCCTTACAGTGAGTAATAAACATTTTCCAGTTTTCCCCCGGAAACTTTCAATTTTCCGGGATAAAAAGTATCCTATGTTTTATTCTGTATATGCTGTCTCCACTCTAAATTTTATGAAAATCCGTCCAGCCCGTCGCGTGAAAGCTTCCCAAACAAACAAACAGACAACGTTTCACTTTTATATATTGGTATGGATATTATTTGTTATTTAATTGTGTATTATAATTAGTGGCATTAGAAAAAAATATCAAGAATGTCAAAAATGGAAAGAATGACATCCCCATAGATAGAGTTTCTTTTTTGGTGCTCTCTTCTCTAACGGGCGTATTTCCCAAGCACCGGTAGTCGGAATGATATTTATTTTTCCCGTGTGAGATTTAACTCAGTCGGCACATGAAAGGGAAATTTCCTTTTCAAACTCAAAGCATAGTCATAGATCAAATTAATAAAATTAGGTAAACTTAGTAGTTTACCTAATTTTATTAATTTGATCTATGACTAATATTTTATGCTTTCTTCTTGTTCCTGAGATGTTAATTTGATCTATGAATAATATTTTATGATTTCTTCTTGTTCCTGAGATGTTAATTTGATCTATGAATAATATTTTATGCTTTCTTCTTGTTCCTGAGATGTTAATTTGATCTATGAATAATATTTTATGCTTTCTTCTTGTTCCTGAGATGTTAATTTGATCTATGAATAATATTTTATGCTTTCTTCTTGTTCCTAAGAAGTTAATTTGATCTATGAATAATATTTTATGCTTTCTTCTTGTTCCTGAGATGTTAATTATGAATTGTTAAAGTGCTATTATTTTACCTATTTACAATAAAACACTTTTACCTTGACTTTGAAATCGTATGAAATGTTCAGATTCAGGTCTACAGCTATCAAATTAAGATCAGTAAGTACATTATTAACACGGCTTGATTTGTTGACCGATAAAGCTATATCCGGGATAAGCTTTATGATGAATCTATCCCTCGGAATAGTTGTTTCTCTTCCATGGTTGTCCATGTTAATAGGTAATGTTTCCACATCTGTTGTTTGTCGTAGCCACACACTGAGTGCGCCTGTAGTCGTGAACCGCGACATATGAACCTGGACGTTGCGCGAGTGACGGCCGGCACTTCAATGAATTCATTTCCTATTGTTTCAAACATTTGTGGAACTTGAACTACTTCGCGAGGAACCCGTTTCGATTAGTCCAGTGTACACACACACACACACACACACACACACACACACACACACAGGACAGTGTACATGCGCACACTGGACGTGCTGGTAACAAGAAATACATACGTTCAAAAACTAAAACCCGACGACGGTCGGGTAAAAAAATACAAGACACTCTTGCGATGAAGACGAATCGATTGATACCTCGCTTGCCAAAATCGGACAAAGTTTTTAGTTTGAACACATAGCCCTTCCATTGATTCGCCGTATTCAGGTAAAAATGGAACCAATAGAACCATGTCCCGTTACTGATACTAAATCTATGTTATCAAGTGATAATCATTCAAAATGAATGGATTGATTGATCGGAAAGGTGCTATCATTCATTAAGTACCTGAAACTTAGAAACTGTATTTTTAGATAGGTTTGAAGCGATATTTATGTATAATGTGATGAGCTTGTTCAAACATAATGTAATATTATTTTAGATAGGTTTGAAGCGATATTTATGTATAATGTGATGAGCTTGTTCAAACATAATGTAATATTATTTTAGATAGGTTTGAAGCGATATTTATGTATAATGTGATGAGCTTGTTCAAACATAATGTAATATTATTTTAGATAAGTTTGAAGCGATATTTATGTATAATGTGATGAGCTTGTTCAAACATAATGTAATATTATTTTAGATAGGTTTGAAGCGATATTTATGTATAATGTGATGAGCTTGTTCAAACATAATGTAATATTATTTTAGATAGGTTTGAAGTGATATTTATGTATAATGTGATGAGCTTGTTCAAACATAATGTATTATTATTTTAGATAGGTTTGAAGCTATATTTATGTATAATGTGATGAGCTTGTTCAAACATAATGTAATATTATTATTAGATAGGTTTGAAGCGATATTTATGTATAATGTGATGAGCTTGTTCAAACATAATGTACTTAATATTATTTTACTTGTCTAAACTTACTGTTCCGAACGAAGGGCTCGTCTCTCGCCACATAGTTTGAAGTAGGCATTTCCTAATGTAACTTATCACTTAAGTCACGTGTTGGAAAAGTTTTCACGTGATCTGTAACCCTGTATCGGTCGCAGTGCTGCCAACTTAGCGACTTTGTCACTAGATTCAGCGACATTCTCATAATAAAAGCGATATTTTATTTGCCTTCAGCGACAAAAATAATCTATCGACTTTTCTAGCGACTAATTAACGGCATTATTTCGATATGATTTCATTCATAGCCAGCTTTGTAAATAATCTACATTATGAACCTATTACCAACACAATTGTGGTACCAACCCCAAAACAATGAATGACTTCTTTGTTTCTTTAATCTGAACTCTATTAAATTGGCACAAAGTCAGATTTTATATGAGTCTTGCTAGGTACGGGATATAGAATCGACAACCAAATTGACGCGATGTCATTAAGTAATTATTATAGTAATATTTATCTACTTGTTACTTAATATTATATATGTGAAAATTTGCGATGATGTTTAGATAGACGTTTTATTGATACCAGAACCATAAAGCTAGATAATAATAAAAATGTCTAGCAAAATCTAGCAAATTTTGGATCTCAAGTCATTCAGCGACATCTAGTGACTTTTCCAGTGGCATCTTAGCGACATTTACTACAGTCGGGTTGGCAACACTGATCGGTCGCTGAGAGCACAGTCGGTGATCTGACGCCAACACTGTTTCACGAATGTTGATCGCCAAGTCAGTCTCGCCGCCGATCGAATTCTCAAACTCTGAAATAGAATGGCGACAGTCTCCTGTTTTGTGAGTCGTTATCGTTCGTATATTATAAGTCTGACAGCGGCATACGGCAGCAGAACAGTAACATCCTGTACAAAAGAACATAACATATTATAGTAATGCCTCATTTTTATTCTAGAACTATTTGAAAAATGTTTAAAATAAGCTACAGAACAAGCATATAACATTTTAAAAATTCGTGTCTGTCTGTTTGTCTGTCAGTATGTTCGTTCGCGCATCGCGTAAAAACTACTGGACCGATTGCGATGCGGTTTTCACTGTTGGATACCTTATGCTTTGACTTACAAACTGGGGTACTTTATATCTCAATCCGATGAGTAGAAGCCGAGCAATCGATAAAATATTTTTGGCAGCTGAAGGAATTTGATTAAATGTATTTTAGGTCGCGCACAAAGAGTACTTTTAACCTACAGAAATGACCTCGCGTGCGAAGCCGCGGGCATCAGCTAGTATATATAATATATATTATACTTATCATATTCGAACCTTTTGAACTAGGTATGTCTTTTGTTAGTAGTTCCTCCCACCTTTCTGAAAAAAAAAACTTATTTTGCAAATATCATAATGAGAGATTCTGAGTGAGTGAGGTGCGGCGTGCAGCACGGAGAGTGCTCCGCGCGCGGCTCGCTGCTAGCTTCTAGGTGCAAGCGATAGGTATCCGGCGGGCGTTCACCTCTGAACCGAAACCAGGTCGAGAAGGTTACTCCCCCCTCGCTACCCTCACTCCACCACCGCGTGGCTCAGGCTTGCATGCTATGAGAGAAACATCCTCGCGATAATCTTAGGTAGGTACTGCAAAATAGTAATGCAACAATTCCAGAATCATGAAATGGCATTTTCCGGAAACCTCCGCGTTTCCAATAAACCTGCAACGTATCCTCGAAGGCCTGGAAAATTGCTGATGCATTTGTCAGAACGACATGCGACAACACATTCTGTTCCATTCCAACATGCATACCACGGGCAGCCCGCGTCCGTGTCTGTCCCATTCTACTCCTACGATTCAGGTCGAACTTATTCGTATGTTACATAAAACCACGTATTAAAAGTCGCGTTTGAAACGGTTGCGTCACTTAGGCATTAATTCTAGTCGCCGCAGCCGCTTCAACATTTACCAAGGGCGAAGGCAGTCACGTTAACTCCGCTGCCTACTACCAAAGTGATTAACAAACAAATTGGCTCGAAACTGGCGTTGTTGGGAATTAATCAGGCAATGAATACTGAATCCAAGGGGTGCAATGGTAGGCTTCATTAATTTGTAATGATTAAGCGTCGGATTAAGTAAATCCGCTGGAGTTCGACGGCCGGCGATTATGATAATTCATAGGCTGAGTACTAGCCGGTGTCGGCGCGGCGGCGTGTGTATCTAGGTGAGGTGAGGCAGTAAGTAGGGCGACGCACGCCTGCACCGTGTACTCTGCGGGTCGTGTACTAGCGTTTTCTTCATTTAAACCTGCTTACGGCATACGGCTCCTTATTTTACTACTGGGGCTGGTTGTTGTACCGTTCTAGAACATTTTATTGTGGATTTAATTTTACCAATTCTTCACTGTGACTAATCTAGGTTTATAATAGATAATCATTTTATGATCAGTCAAAATATCACATTAATTACCATGAACAAAGACTGACTTGGTCTCTCTCTACATTATCCTTGAATTTCGATGAAGCTCTACATGAACTCTCGAAGTCATAACATCACAAACCCTGAAGCGTTTCGGCTTCCATATTCTTACACAACGCCATCATATCCAAAGTTTCCCTTTCACACGTCAAAGTCAGCGTGCAAATCGATTAATTTGGTAAATCGAGGCAATTACGTTTATTCGAATACAGTAGTTAGGTGCAGAGCGTCCAGCCCGAGCTGCCACGCGCGTGCTGGTTGTTATGTTTACTGATGCACGTTAACGTTGCGTGTTGCACCAGGTTAACGTTGCGTGTTGCACCACGTTTACGTTGCGTGTTGCACCACGTTAACGTTGCGACTTGCACCACGGCACTCGCACTATGCTGCAGGTACGGATTGCTCTAAACGTTATCCCGATTGTTTCCAGGACGGAATAGCGCGTTTACGAATGGCATTGTTCTGATTGATTTATACAATACCTGACTTGTTAAGGATCTGTTTTCAACAAATTTTATCATTGTTTTTATGTGCTCTTATGACTCAACAGGACGTCATAAAAACAAAAGATACGTGTTGCTGTCATTCGCATCAGGAACTGTCTGTCAATCTTTAGTAGTGTCCTTTACATCACGTAGTAGTTCACGTAGAGTCACGTAGTAGTTAGTTTTCGTATACGAGTACATTGGCGCGGGTCTAGCTCATTGTATGCAATGCAACACAACACTTTTTCACTTCCAATTCTTTTCATTTCATTCTTAGTAGCAGCCAGCCATTGTGAAACTTCCCACTCTCACAGCAGCGTCGAACGAGATAAAAAATAACATTATGTGTTAATTCGTGTTATTCAAGATTCAATTACGCATACTCTGCGAAATAAATCCTAACGGGATCTGATATTCTCGCAACTTGTGAAGAGACAGAAATAGCAGTTTAAGCGAACCGTTGTAAATTATACCAACTTGTGTATTTTCAACCATTACTGTTTACAATCTGTACTTATAATAAAGCAATAGGAACAAAAAGTCTGTACAATTAAGATAATTTAAGAAAAAGGTCTTTGTTACTAAAAATATGCTACAGAACATTTTTTTAAATCATGTGTGTCCGTTTGTCTTTTTGTTTGTTAGTTTGTCTGTATGTTTGTTCGCTCATCACATAAAAACTACTGGACCGATTGCAATGCAATTGTCACTGTTGGATAGCTTAAGGATTGACTTAAAAACTTGTGTGTGTACTTGGTATCTCAATCCGATCAGTAGAAGCCGAGCAATCAAAAACAAATAAAAACTTGTGTGTGTACTTGGTATCTCAATCCGATCAGTAGAAGCCGAGCAATCAAAAACAAATAAAAACTTGTGTGTGTACTTGGTATCTCAATCCGATCAGTAGAAGCCGAGCAATCAAAAACAAATAAAAACTTGTGTGTGTACTTGGTATCTCAATCCGATCAGTAGAAGCCGAGCAATCAAAAACAAATAAAAACTTGTGTGTGTACTTGGTATCTCAATCCGATCAGTAGAAGCCGAGCAATCAAAAACAAATAAAAACTTGTGTGTGTACTTGGTATCTCAATCCGATCAGTAGAAGCCGAGCAATCAAAAACAAATAAAAACTTGTGTGTGTACTTGGTATCTCAATCCGATCAGTAGAAGCCGAGCAATCAAAAACAAATAAAAACTTGTGTGTGTACTTGGTATCTCAATCCGATCAGTAGAAGCCGAGCAATCAAAAACAAATAAAAACTTGTGTGTGTACTTGGTATCTCAATCCGATCAGTAGAAGCCGAGCAATCAAAAACAAATAAAAACTTGTGTGTGTACTTGGTATCTCAATCCGATCAGTAGAAGCCGAGCAATCAAAAACAAATAAAAACTTGTGTGTGTACTTGGTATCTCAATCCGATCAGTAGAAGCCGAGCAATCAAAAACAAATAAAAACTTGTGTGTGTACTTGGTATCTCAATCCGATCAGTAGAAGCCGAGCAATCAAAAACAAATAAAAACTTGTGTGTGTACTTGGTATCTCAATCCGATCAGTAGAAGCCGAGCAATCAAAAACAAATAAAAACTTGTGTGTGTACTTGGTATCTCAATCCGATCAGTAGAAGCCGAGCAATCAAAAACAAATAAAAACTTGTGTGTGTACTTGGTATCTCAATCCGATCAGTAGAAGCCGAGCAATCAAAAACAAATAAAAACTTTTTGAATACTGAAGGAATTTGGATCAAAGAAGAGTACTTTTAACCTAGAGAAATGAACACGCTTGCGAAGCCGCGGGCATCAGCTAGTAAAATATATATTTACGTTATACTTTTGGTTATTGTTTCAGGTGATTTCTGCGCGGACGTTATCATGAAGTGGAATGACGTCACTGATATCAGTGAGTATTTCTTTTATGTACTATGTCCAATAAAAATGTTGGTCCTTTCTGTTGTTCTCTACATACATTAAATTATGAGGGTGTCCACTTTCTAGAAAATCAGGGAAGCTGAAGGTGGTCAAGGAAAGTAAGTGAAATCGAGGGGGATACCTGAACAGTTAAGTTTTTTTTTAGATTTTAGCTGTGTGCTCCACACTTTCCCTGTCATTGTTGAAAGAGGGATATATTTTTTGTTCTGGTTTGACCTTAAACCAAACTATTGAAGCTTTTGTTTATCAGAATTGGAGTGATCGACATTATGACCTAAGTTTTAGCCATACACAGATTACTCCTATTTATTTTTAAGCGAGTTCACAAAAGGAGACGGTTAATGTTCGATTGTACGTATGTATTTTTTTATATGTATGTCGGTCGATTTTGAAAATTCTTTTTTTTGTTTGTAAGGGTGGTCCCATATAAATTGTATCAAAATTGGCTCAGCAGTTTTTCGAGAATAAATAGTTATTTGAGTAAATTCATTCGATTTTGTGTTTATATTGCCTTGATTTTCCGTTTATCTCTAATATTTCTAAACCGATTTAGATGGTTGTTTTTTTTATTCAAAAGGTTGTTTTTTTACTTTCCGTGTAGTCCCATATAAACTTCATCATAATTGTTTTAGTAGTTTTATTAGAAAATCTATTTGTTTTACAGTAGTGTAACTCTCTTATATCTTGGAATTTCTGAACCAAATTAGATGATTGTTTTTACTTGAGTAGAAGACCTCTATTGTGCTACTGTATAAATTTCATCAAAATTGGTTTAGTAGCTTTAAACAAGCTTTAATTTAATTTACTGTGAAATTTATTATATTTGGAACTGGATTTCAAGTCAATTTTGAATAATTTAAGGACGTCCAAAGATGCTGAAGTTTTGCAAATGGGTGTAGTTCTGATGATAATTAAAACTACAGCAGTAGTAGTAGTAGTAGTAGTAGTAGTAGTAGAAGTAGTCAAAGGATCTACACAATCGTTTTATCACGGCCAAGGCAATCGTTTAACCACGATCTCATCTGATGGAAAGCGATGATGTGGTCGAAGGTGTAGCACGCTTGCCTAGTAGATACCTATTCACTTTTGACTTGAACTCACCTGGTTTATATCTTACTGGAAACACTGACGAGGGCAGGGCGTTCCACTCCTTAGAAGTTCTTATAATAAATGAAGAAGCGAAACGCTTCGTTCTTATGGAGGTATTTCAACCATAAAAGGATGGCGCTTTGCCGATCGTCTAGTCGTACAGTAATGAAAAGGTGATGGGGGAATCAGATTGTGCAATTCACACAAAGAAAAAAAAAGAAAGAAAGTGCAATCTGTAGAATACCGACAAGCTTGCGACCTGACGTCGATGCGCCAGACTTTGAAGCTTACTCTTTACCAGAGTGTCATCCCCAATGAGCCTCATAGCACATCTCTCAATTGAATCCAAAGACTCGAGCTGATACTTGGCAGAACCGTCCCAGAGGTGGCTGCAGTACTCCACAAGATCGGACCTGTGCTTGGTAAAGATTCAAAAGCTGTCCCGGTGTGAAGTACCGCCTAACCTTAGACAAAACACCAAGTTTTTTTGCAGCTACCTTGGCTTTGGATTCAATGTAAAACCCAAAATTCAGGTTCGATGTGAGTTAGACTCCCAAAAGCTTCAGATGGTCACGTAATGGTATTGTTACACTACGGAAAGACGGAGATTGGTTAAGAGGATCTTTTTAGTAGAAAACAAACACGCCTGCGTTTTAGTAGCATTAAACTTAACCAGGTTAGCATCGCCCCAATCGGACACGGCTTCTAAGGCTAAATTTAAACGGTCCACCATAGCCTCTCTCTGAAGCTGGACAGCGTCGCAGCTGGCTTGAGCATTGGAACTTTATCTCTCAACCACAGTACTGTCATCTGCATATCCAAAGGTATCGGGCTTCAAAAGGTCATTAATGTGCAGTAAAAACAGTGTAGCCGAGAGAACCGATCCTTGAGGTAAACCAACATTGATGGCCATTTGATCAGATGAGCAGGGGGACAATTCTCACGAAGTGATATAAATGTCACAATAGATATATATCGAAAATTGTATAGACTTTTCGACATTTATCTATTGTGATATTTATATCACTTCGTGAGAATCGCCCTCCAGGCCTCTACGACTGAAATAGATCGTTCCCTCAAAAAATCAGCTATCCAAATGCATAAGCCAACAGGTAATCCATATGATATCGTGCCATCGTGCCAGACCCGATCAAAAGCCTTAGATATATCAAGGGAGACGGCAAGCGCCTCACCATGCATCTCGATGGCTTCGCTCAATACGTGAGTGGCATACGCAAGAAGGTCCCCAGTAGACCGGATGATGGAATCCCTGCTAATTTGGGCTCATTTGGTTTGTCTTGATGAATTCTCTGCTGTCATGTGGTATCCAGGGTCTGATGATGGAGCCGGAAGGTAGCCACAGGAACTCAACAACAAAATGATGGAACCCCTTCGAGTAGGCTCATCTGCTTTGTCTTGATGAGTTATCTGGTGTTATGTGGTATCCGGGGTCTGATGATGGAGCTGGAAGGTGGTCACAGGAACTCAACAACAAAATGATGGAACCCCTTCGAGTTTGGGCTCATTTGGTTTGTCTTGATGAGTTCTCTGGTTTAATGTAGTATCCATGTTCTGATGATGTTGCCGGAAGGTAGTCATAGGAACTCAACAATCAAATAATTATTGAAAAGGATATTGAAAGGTAATAAATTGTAATACCTATAATAGGTCCTAGTTATGTAGTTAGATATTGATATTTTTTTATTACGTAGGTTCCTATAGTTTTATGTTATTTCATTTGTGTTCCATACCGAAGGTACGCATATTTAAGGTTTTTCCGCGCAGAAATAAAGTCGTTTATTAAATTGATCAACGTAATTTTATAACTGATTATAGTAGGTATTGTTGATCGGAAAATGAATTACTGTGCCGACTTAGTAAGTAGCCTACATTTAATTAGGAATTTATATAATATATGTCTCGTATAATACCTACCTACTTTTAATACCTTTTATTACGTAGGTAGCAATTTATTTTTCACTCATTAAAAAGGATGGAATTCAGACAGGCACCTTTATTGATCAAAGTGCAATACCTATAGGATATAATCATAATCAACCAACGACACGTAGGTAGGTATCTCACTAAAGTTATCGGCGTTCTGAAAACGGGATAGGTAGGTAGTAAAAATGAGGTAGTAGGTCTATTCTGATAAGAATGTCATTGTATGTAATAGAACAATTTTAATTTATAATAATAAGTAATAACATAATACATTATTACTTATTTATTCTGTTACAATATCTAAGTCATAACATATCACAGAATAATTAGTAGTACAAGTACCTAGTCATATCTTAATACAACCCTACCGAGCGAAAAAGGGACAGAGCGATTCTGAAACGGTTAGAGCAATGGAAGTTCTCGCGCGTTGTGATACGGTGCATTCTAGCCTGCACGCGGTGGGCGAGCGCCTTCTAGGTAAATATAATTGAAAGCTCGCAGCGCCGTGCGAGTTAAATTGCACTTTATAGCGTTGTAGCGAGAGTCGCTATTTATTTAAATGACTTTACTCAGTTAGCCTTCTGTACTTGTACTATTATTTATTCTGTGACCAAGTTAGTTAATAGTTAGGTACCTAAGTACTCATACCTATATATTTTGAACTTGTATTTTGTAATTTTGTTGCACTTATGTAAGTACCTACAAAATACGTCCAAAAAAAAACATGAATTGTAGTGGGAAACACTACCAATCTACCTACTTTACAATTTAAATATCGTTATGATGTCACATCGATTTCTATTTCGCCAAATATCACTCAATTGATAAAACAAACACTTTGTCCAGGATTCCCAACTAGTAATTATCAAAAAACAAGTATCTAGCTTCGTACACGAAGCTAGGTGTCGTACTTGAGGCATAAAATCAAAATTAAATAATTAGGTTATGTTGGATTACTTTGGTCCGTAACATCGTTTGTACTGAACGAAATTAAAGACCAAAGGTATCGGAAGAATCAGACAAATACGTTCATTTATCATATCAATTAAAGACCAAAGGTATCGGAAGAATCAGACAAATACGTTCATTTATCATATCAATTAAAGACCAAAGGTATCGGAAGAATCAGACAAATACGTTCATTTATCATATCAATTAAACGTAAATCGATAATCATTTTTCCCAAAAAAAAACACAGATAAAAACCACATACGAAAAACAATACGTCAAACACCAATACGGTAGCGGGTAGACTATATTTTGTCTCTTTTTTTGCTTGTGGGGAAGAGAGATAGAAATATGTAGTGTGAAGTTCGTTCAATCGAGCTCTTCTATTATTTTTATCGTGTGAACTTCCTACCGATGACACCCAAAACTGTTAGTTTAGCGAGCTCACGAAACTTTTTCCGTTTTCTTAATGTGCAACTTGTACTAGGCTTACTGGCCTTAGGTGGCACTGGTGGTGTCTCGTAAAAGATTGTTTAAAAAAAGGACACATACATCATTACAGCATTTACAACTTATAAATCCATTTGTTTTGAGTTTATGTTTCCTTATATCTACGAGATGAGTAACCATTTATTTAAAGAGTTCCATTTCATTCCAGTGAAATCATAGATAATTTTCGTCAAAACTAATTCAGTTGTTATATATTTATGTAGGTTTATTCATCCTTGGTTTTAATTTACCAACGCTTTGAGTCTAAAGTGAGTGAGTGTCTTCTATTTTCTTTGGCATATATTCTTTCCGATGTTTGCTTAGGCCACTCAAAAAAATATAAAAAAACATTTTTACGATTACGATTGCTCGGTATCTAATCATCGGAGCAAGATACCAAGTATCCCAGTAGTTTTTAAGTCAAACCCTAAGTTATCCAACAGTGAAAACCGCATCGCAATCGGTTCCAATAGTTTTTACGTGATGCGCGAACAAACATACAGACAAACTCACAAACAAACAGACAGACACGATTTAAAAAAATGATCTATTCTTGTTCAGTAGCTTATTTTAAGTACCATAGACAATTTTTTCTAATTATCTTCTTTGTACAGACTATTTCATTCCAATTGCTTTATAAGTATAGATAGATTATTTAGATTACCTACATTATTTTCCGTTATGAAAACTGAAGAAATAATTGCTTTAAAATAAACATGTTTGGTCACGGACATATGGCAACATGGTCAGGGAAAAGTCAGGTTTTTATTATTCTGTGGACACCCAATGGCCCTATTAATCCTTTCTATAAATAGTGTATTTTCTAAACAATGGTAAATCCACATATATAAAAGATCTATAGCATTTTAAAACAAAAACAAATATAAAAACGACACAAACAGAACTTGATCCGAATGAACCCGAAGTGATAAAATCCGCGACAGATCCGCGCTTCCGTGGGAGTCGTTTTGGCAGTGGTGCCGGTTGGCTCACGCACGTTACTCGCAGAACTATGTGCGTACTATATCGTGCCCAGCCCACACATGCTGCATTCCGAGGGGAAACTGATGTTACGAATGTGTTCGTACTCCGATCCTTGGGATTGGAAACAGTTGACGTGACATTCGGAACTACGAGCACAGTACATATATAGTCCTTACGGACAGTAGTGTACAGAAGCATTGAAGGTATAGTGTATAGAAGGTTGTCTGGAAGAGATCGCTTTTAGAGATAAGACCGCCCATTGTACCCATAATCTAAGTGTTTTCCTGTCTGTATCGTTTTATTTTCTTGGTGTCAATAAAGAGTTAATCTATCTATCTATCTATCATTGTTTTCGAGTTTGATGTCTACTGTCAGTCGGAGACCGATGGTAGCCACCTGGGTCTTTACCCGGCTACAAAAAAGGAGGGTTATGATTTTATCAGAATACCTATGTATGCATGAATTAATGTATGTATGTGTGTTCGTCTGTTTGTACATGACCAGAATTTACAGCCAACCTTTTAAATTTGTGGGAATGTTCTATTAGTAAAACCAGAGTTTTTAAGCTACTTACAAAAACTTTCACTTAACTAGCTTAAAAGCTAAAAACAACACGCCTGTCCTGCCAAAAAATAAGTTGTGCCAATAAATTATATACTGTTGGAAAGAGCTTATCAAGGCCTTCAATTTGATACCCATAATGTCTTTAAATTTTAATAATGCCTTTGCATTTGTAGCAATACTGCCACCATATTGAAATTTTCCAAAAAATATATAGCCTATGTTACTCGGCGGGATATAATTAATCTAACAATACCCCATACATCTAAATCTGTTCAGACATTTTAAAGTTATGGTGGAATAAAGAAACTCACATTACATATAAACATACAAACATACATGTATGCTAAAAACATAACATTCCTTTTTTTGGGCAATCCTGTAAAAAAAGGGGGCTATCGATTTCACGCCTATGTATACACTCATATTATAAAGAGGAAAGATTTGTTTTTTTGTATGTTTGTTTGTAATGGAGAAACGAAAAAAATACAGAACCGATTAAAAAAATATTTCACCTATTAGGAAGCTACATTATCAGAGGTAACATGGCCACTATTTTATTTTCAATAAAGTACAGAGCCTACGAACATTGCAATATTGTAACCCAATAAAAATATATTTCCGTATATAGTTCCGACTTCGTATTCAAATGTTCTTTTCTAAACTACACTAAAATACACACACACTAATAATTACTATAGAACCAGAACACTATCACTTTAAGAAAAGTAAAAATTTAATACCGATTCAAAAATACAATTTAATTCAATTTTCAATTAAAAATTTTTGGGAGCTGCAATTCTCATCCCCTCCCCCCGTTCCCCTATTATAGCTAAGAACCATCTCCCTCATACCAGATTTGAAACAGAAAAAACCGCATCAAAATCGGTCCATTCGTTTGGAAGCTACGATGCCACAGACACACACACACACACACAACACACACACACCCACACACACACACACACACATAAACTTATAACACCCGTGTCTGAGTTCGGGGGTAAAAAAATAATCTTACATAAATTAACTACTAAGATGAATTTTATACAGCACCACACTGTATGTTTATTCTTTAAAATATGAAAGTACATAAACATCAAAACAAATCGATTTATTATTAAAAACTAAACCATTTTTGATAAAATTGATGTGGGACAGCAATAAAATTCTTTCGTTTTAAATAAACCAAGAATCATTCAAATTGGTTCAGAAATCCTTCTTCCTTATTATCCCAATAAAAAACTGCTGAACCAATTTTGATTAAGTTTATATGGGACTGCGCTGAAAGTTTACCTTTTGAATAAAACAACAACCATTCAAAACGGTTTAGAAATCTTAGAGATTTGGGGCGATATGAACACAAAATCAAATGGATGTACTAGAAAAACTATTTGAACCCATTTTGTTACAATCTAAATGGGACCACCTGGAGAGTATACCCATTCAAACAAAAAAACAATTTTCAAAGAAATCGGAGTACATCAATAAAAAAATATGCAGTCGAACTTATAACCGTCATATTATTGTGAAGTAGATTAAAAATATACAACGGAATGACACGTTGCCATGGAAACGAAATAATAACAAGTCTGTCAAGTACGTGAGTAATGATTAGACATTTCTTAATGTCGTTGGAATAATGATGCAATTATTGTCTATGGGTAAAGAAACACCATGATTGTTGCTGCAAAAGATTTTGAATTACGCTTACTGGCGTATTTTTTTTAGAAGTTACAATGCGTATAAAAATTCTAAAAGTAAGAATAATGCCGCGGTGTGAGCGCAGGAAATCACTAGTATGTAATATTGTTAAAAATTGGTACTTATTAGTAGTATTCATATTATGTTAGTCTATATGGGTAGGTATCTAAACGAATGTTACTACTTTGTATCTCAATTTTAATTTCCTACTTTTTATTTCAATCCGATGAGTAGAGAAGTCAATTGATGAAATAATATTTTACGACTGAACGAAATTTGGTAAATTGTACTTTTGGTCCTGGAATACATAGGCTACATTTTCCCCAGAAAAATGACCACGCGGACAAAGCCGCGGAGGATAATGTCCACGCGGACAAAGCCGCGGAGGATAATGTCCACGCGGACAAAGCCGCGGAGGATAATATAAAACTGCTCTATTCCTATTTTATTCTAGTTTATTCTTGCCTTACGTTATTTTTGCCAGATGGAAGTATAAATATATTATAAACGATATATTTTGTGAGTTTTCATTCCGTCGGAAATACAATATGGCAGTTGTAAGCCGCTTGATACTTCATGTTTCCAATAGCACTCTTGCGGTTAAGACGAATCCAATGAAACCTCATTTAACAAAATCCATTGAGCCGTTTAGTCTGTAGGACGTACCAAAGAAACGTTAAAACAAACAAACATACACACATACATACAACCTAAACACATAACCTTCCGCAGTCGGGTAATAAATGAAGTATTTTTTTTAGGATCCCAATATTGGGTCGAAAATATTGGTCTAAAGACTTGGTTGGTCTTATCTTGATATATACTTATATTACTATACTCTTTGGTCCAATCTATTTGTGGTACTGCCATCCTACTTGCAGAAAGCAATCTCTCTTTCTCGTATTTTTACGTGAAGATACTTCAAGCGTGAAACTCGCTCGTAGTGTTCTTTTCAAAACCACGCTGAGACCCCTGCCTCCCGGCCCCCGCACCGCGTGCGTCAAATTGGCCGTTTACTCCTCGATACACTACTATTTGTAAAGACTAATATACGTACTGTTCTACGAGTATGTACTACCACTTGAAATCTCCGATGTGGCGAACTAGTAATCTGATATAGATCTCTAATTGGCGTATTACCAAATCGAACTTGCCCTAAATTGTCGAGGGAATTTCATTGTTATTACGTCTAATAATACTGCGAGGAACATAATATTTAAAAAAAGTTTTGTGTTTAGTGTTCCTTCAGTGACGATCTGCAAAGTACCACGCCGTTCGTCCCTTTGGGCGCTAAAATGTTTTCGTGAGTAGGTACAGTTTTGATATTCTATTGATGTTTATAATTTCCTTGATATCTGCGGTTCGCCTTGTGCCTATAGTCACGTACGGTACGCTAACTAAGCCCGTCCGTTGTGGCCCGCCAAGAGAGAAAGTCGTTCTCTACTTAAATATATAACTAAATATTGTGCAGCTCTGTTTGACTATTATACTAACTATCAACGTTACTATATATGCTACTAGTTTCCCGGCCCGCGACATCGTCCGCGCGGACTGCA
The DNA here is from genome assembly GCA_946251855.1 of Alsophila aescularia. Classification (NCBI taxonomy): domain Eukaryota; kingdom Metazoa; phylum Arthropoda; class Insecta; order Lepidoptera; family Geometridae; genus Alsophila; species Alsophila aescularia. The sequence continues at coordinate 51,410,068 of OX276383.1, read as the reverse complement.
GTACTGTTTATCGCGAAAAAAAGCATCCTATTTTCTTCTAGGGTATTATAAACCAATGCAAAAGTAGGTTTAGCACTAAAGCTCTTGCCGTTTTTTGACAGACTTGTTATTTCGTTTCTATGGCAACCACAAACCATTCTGTGATGGCAACCGTTCCTTACAGCGAGTAACCAACATTTTCCAGTTTGCCCGTAGAAGCTTACAATTTTCCGGGATAAAAGTATCCTATGTTTTATTCCAGGGTATAAGCTATTTCCATTCTAAATTTTATCAATATCCGTCCAGCCGTTATCACGTGAAAGCTCCCCAAACAAACAGACGTTTCACTTTTATATATTGGTATGGATTCCTACTTCTTGATGTTCTTTTGATGACGTTGTTAGTTTATTATAAGTTCAAAACAACTCAATACCAACATGCATCTAGTTTCATTGTCCTGTCCACAATGCAAACTTGTTTGTCCTTGACGGAACATAATTGTTGCATACATTTATGTTTTGTGTCGTAGAGTTAAGTAATTTAGGCATAGGTGTTTTTGACAAATAAAGTCACAGATTGGAAGCTGCGACCGACTGGCGCGACCGGAGATATTGTCAAAGGGGTTGTTAATTTCCAGTCTCCAACCTACGCCACCCTAACCCTGCAGACTATGCGTGGCGGTACGAGTACACGCTCGCACGGGCGCGCCTCCGCCGAGTCTCGCGGGCGCTCCCGGCTCGAGTTCGATGTTCGACGCTCCAAGGACGCCCTCTTTCTGAGATTCTTTGTGTTCGTCTCTTAGAGTTTCGTGTCCGACAACGTGGGTGTGTCCTCATTTCCTCTTTAGATTTATTTAACTTTGCGCAGTCATGTTTGATGTTTTGTTTTCGTGTTGTTTTGATGTCCTTTTCGATGATATTTGTTGGCATTTTAGTGCAAGCTGTTACCGAATTGGATAATCCTTTTACACGAATTAGCATTGACAGACATACGTTCGATTCGAATGTCATCAATCATCATTAATATAAGCAAATATATACGATTCTAAGACTACACCGAGGACATAATTATTAGTCACCGTGAAGCTCATCGCCAAAACGCTGACAGTTAATAATAACCGCTGCTAAATATCGCTCGGTATTTGGCCTTTGCCAGCTAAATAGTGACATATTCACGCTCAATTAATTTTGGATTTCATTTATAAGCGTCACCCGCTATCAGTGTTTTGGCACCGGGTTCAGGAAGATACATACACCTACACACATAGTGTGAACAGTACACTAGCTGCAAGCGTCACACAGGGTTTGTAGTCGTACTTCGTAGTGCGGCCATTCATTCGGCAATAATACGGGCGGGCGTTCGGGCGCGTCTGTCGCTCCAAGTCAGCGCTCGTCATGTACCTACGCGACGCACGACAATATTCAACCTCGCGGTTGTACTATTATTTATTCTGTGCTCGCGGGATGCATGATGTTTACCTTTTATATAATTACACGACTACCCAAAAAAAGGAGTGTTATGTTGTTAGCATTCATGTATGTTTGTATGTATGTGAGTTTCTTTATTCCACCAGGGCGGTCGCACTCCGCAACAAGTACAAATAAATTCGCGGACCCAATATTCGGGTCCGTTCAGTCGAGTGTCAAGCGTGCGCTCGATGAGTCGCGCGCCTTGTACTTAGCGATAGAGCACCTACTTACGTAAAGTTATTGACAAACTTTATTCGTGTTTTAATTATGAGTACCAAGAAGAAAGCTAGAAAGTACTGCATAGCATTCGGCTGTTTGAATAGTGATAGAAATGACGAATTGTCATTCTTTACGCTTCCAAAGGATATTGAAAGGTAATAAATTGTAATACCTATAATAGGTCCTAGTTATGTAGTTAGATATTGATATTTTTTTATTACGTAGGTTTCTATAGTTTTATGTTATTTCATTTGTGTTCCATACCGAAGCTACGCATATTTAAGGTTTTTCCCCGCAGAAATAAAGTCGTTTATTAAATCGATCAACGTAATTTTATAATTAATTACAGTAGGTATTGTTGATCTGAAATTGAATTACTGTGCTGACTTAGTAAGTAGCCTACAACTAATTAGGAATTTATATAATATATGTCTCATATAATACCTACCTACTTTTAATACCTAATAAAAGGTAGCAATTTATTTTTCACTCATTAAAAACCATGGAATTCAGACAGGCACCTTTATTGATCAAAGTGCAATACCTATAGGATATAATCATAATCAACCAACGACACGTAGGTAGGTATCTCACTAAAGTTATCGGCGTTCTGAAAACGGGATAGGTAGGTAGTAAAAATGAGGTAGTAGGTCTATTCTGATAAGAATGTCATTGTATGTAATAGAACAATTTTAATTTATAATAATAAGTAATAACATAATACATTATTACTTATTTATTCTGTTACAATATCTAAGTCATAACATATCACAGAATAATTAGTAGTACAAGTACCTAATCATATCTTAATACAACCCTACCGAGCGAAAAAGGGACAGAGCGATTCTGAAACGGTTAGAGCAATGGAAGTTCTCGCGCGTTGTGATACGGTGCATTCTAGCCTGCACGCGGTAGGCGAGCGCCTTCTAGGTAAATATAATTGAAAGCTAGCATCGCCGTGCGAGTTAAATTGCACTTTATAGCGTTGTAGCGAGAGTCGCTATTTATTTAAATGACTTTACTCAGTTAGCCTTCTGTACTTGTACTATTATTTATTCTGTGATTCCACCATCCACTTTTAAATGCTTGAACAGATTTAGACTTAGGTATGTTGCGGTATGGTTAGAATTCTTACATTCCCCCGAGTAAAATAGGCTATATTGTTTATATATAAAAAAGAAGTTTATTCGAAATTTACAATATGGGTTTCAAATTGAAGGACTTGATAAGCACACACATTCCAACAGCGTATAATTTATTTTAAAAGGCCCTTTTTTCGCAGGCAGGCGTGTTTTTTTTTAAGCTATTAAGCTAGTTATTTATTGTGACTTTACTGGAATAACATGAGTAAGCGACCAATGCTCTAATAAGGTTTTTGATAAATTCATGTCCCTTTGTATGTTGTCTGTTTACTAACAAAATATTGTAAACATTGAGAAAAAAAACATAAGTACTTGGAACGGTATGACATGATAATGATCCTCTAATGAACACATTATGTTCACCAAGCTCGTCCTCCCAGATACAATACATAGATTACATGCCTGTTGAGTCCAAGACTAGTCCTTAATGCGCTACCAACGCCACCGAGGTTGCCAGCCGATAGCTCGCTGATAAATTGCAGCCCGATATAGACTGACACCGGATTGTCCGCGCCGCTCGCTCCCACCGGAAAAACACCCTCTTTCTGATACTTTCAAAAGAGTGGACGTCTATGTCGGTAGAAATTTTAACGTTAGTTGATAAATTAGTTCCCTTTTTTTGGCCTATCTTTGTACATGGACAACATTACTAGAATCTGCGCACCTCCCACGAAAATGGAGAGTTGTTTTCTCCATTTTCATGGGAGGTGCATTAACATGCTCTCGAAACGTCTGCAAGCGTCCTGGAGATCCGAAGGCGTCCACCGCGACATCGGTGCTCAGAGAATATCCTCTAACTCTACATGCATCTGTTTAGAAAAGCAACTTCTATCACGGGGCTAGACTAGAACAGACAACAACTCTTCATTTCGTCTGGGTTTTTAATTACGTTACTCAGACTATAAGAAACCTTAACCTTTACAACATGTTGTCAAGAATGTTTAAAAAAGACGGATTCCACACCGCCAAGTCGTGAAGCACCCAAGAAGACAATCCGCTCATACGCACAAGCCTCATGCACACATTTACACCATGTTATGCCGATCGGCTGCCACATCGCAGCAAGATCACGTCCTTGTTAGGCGTGTTAATTAATTATGTCAAGTTCTCACGAAAAATTTAAGCAATGCAGTATTTTGTGATGAAGTGGTGTATCAACCACAAATTATCCACTCACACACAAACGCAACCGTCATTTGCTACACTCGTTTGTTTGGCAGTGTGTAAAAATTCTGGCATGTTGTCTTCAAAATCTGCAAATATAGTCAAGTCTAGAAGCAGCTTTAGAATATATTTTGTCCTAAACTGACAATGTCTTGTCACATCTGTGTCAGTTCAGTAGTGAGCCAGTCTTCGTATTTGTTTTTTATACATTATTTCTACCTATTTATTGAATATATAAACGAAGCAATATTTGTAGAATCGGCAGCTCATTCGCATCCTTTAATATTCTGGTGAGGCTGCGGCTTGTCCGCTGGTTCACGAGCCATTGTACACTCTCGCACTTGTATGTTGTGTCACGTCACTGGAAAACGTGTGGTTCTTCGATCTTATCCCAATGTGACAAGGTTCGAAATAGGCTTAGCACTGACACATTTCCTCGTAAAGCGTAGTGAACATGTGGTAACGTGGTAACTGTCGCCCTGTGTGTGCCCATGATACTTGGAATCCGTTATGAGCGATCACAGTTCACCAGTTAACGCATATGTCGTTAGCTCACGAACTCGCAAGCCGTAGCTCTATAAATACCTCCAGCGGTCGACAATTTGTAGTCGATCCACGCAGGCAACTCCTTCGCTCTCTTAGTTGTTGGTTTTAGAATTACTCGTGCGTGAGAATACAATTCCAGAATACGCATTCTACGGTTTCTGATGTTCGTGTAAAATTGTAAATCATCCACCGTAAAACAAAAACTTTTCCACTGTTACATTTAGATATCAAAGAGTTTATGGAAACGATTAAATGGAATCAGTAATTTAAAGATATATTCTCACAACCTTGAACATTCATAATTAGAAACAGCTAGAAATACGACGCGTAGTAATTACCTACTCTGATACATATCAAATGAATCTGGTCGCAGCACCCAGTGTGCAAGCAACTTGCTGCTGGAACTAGTAACAATAATGTAAATTGATTGTCTGCTGAGCCACAGAATAAATAATAGTACAAGGCTGAGCTAGCGCTGCTGCCCAGTGCGTTTTGTAGAATCGGATCCGCTGGTAATTACTTGACGTAGTTCCAAAAAAGTAATTGTAGTCGAACGTAGCCAGCGACGGAAACTTTTCCGTGATGTTATTGGAGAAAAAATGGAGTGATGTTTATCCGAGCATATCGCTGCGGCCACGTTGCGCCCGCGCCGAATTGCAGATTACATCACTGCGCAAAAAATCGCGTGCGCGTGCAGGAGAGGGGGGAGTGAGCGCGGGTGTGGCGCGGAGAGGAGGGCGACCTTGGCCTTGCTCGAGCTGCGGCGGCCAAGGTGAGCGCTTAACTCCACCGTAATTACACATGCGCCCGCCCGTCTGCCGGCGCACACTTGTTACGTGGCCAACGTGACTGTAACCGCTCCAATTACCGGGCTTCTAGCCACGGTGCCGCCGGCTCTACACCAGAACAATTGGATAAGCAAACGGTGGCTGTTTTCACACCTTTCGAAAAGGTACATGATTCGGGCAAGCGGCAATCTCGGAACAGGTTTCCGATAATTAAACCGCTTACGCTCACTTTGAAAGTATTATTCTCACTGTGGTTACTCATGGCCGTGAATGTCGTGACATGACTGTAGGAGGAACTTTCGGATAGAAATACAAGTAATATAATCTAACAAAAATAAATGTTCAATGGCAAAAAGTGCCTACCCTCGATCCACTCACAGTTTCAGCCTCGTGAACGTCGTACTATTACCATAAGCTCAGAAGTTACAAGACATCAATGACCAGCCAATGTCAGTCAGTTCCTGGCTCATGAGCTGGAAAATCTTGGACAAGAGGACTGATCAGACTCAGTGGTATTCATTGAGATAGAGAGTCAAAGTATTGTCAAAAGTATTCCAGAACCCTAGAACCGTAACTAAAATAACATGTGTGCATGTTCCCTTTTAAAAAATAGCTCGAAAAGAGATGTTAACTACTCAAAACTTAAATAGCTCAGGGAAGATATAACAATAGAATACGGTTGTAGTGTATAATATCTGCCGGTTACGTGTTGTGCGTAACGCATGGCGGCGTGTTGTGATATCGCGGCGCGGCGAATTTTGCACGATCCAGCCTTGAGGCTCGCGGCTGGCGGCAGTGTGTGCTCGAATTTTGCACGATCCAGCCTTGAGGCTCGCGGCTGGCGGCAGTGTGTGCTCGAATTTTGCACGATCCAGCCTTGAGGCTCGCGGCTGGCGGCAGTGTGTGCTCGAATTTTGCACGATCCAGCCTTGAGGCTCGCGGCTGGCGGCAGTGTGTGCTCGAATTTTGCACGATCCAGCCTTGAGGCTCGCGGCTGGCGGCAGTGTGTGCTCGAATAATCACAACACTACAAGCTCTAAGTTTTTGTTGTGCAAACGGGTATCGATTAGGTTCAAGGCTTGTCAAGGTCTACTCATCATCATCCTCTATCTGTCCACAGCTGGACAAAGGCCTCTCTTAATGCACGTCACTGTGTCCTAAAACACTCGGTCTTCAGCTCTTCTCGAGCATTTTCTTCCTGCCGCTTTTGCACGCAGGTGGTCACTCCACTTGGCCACAGGGCGTCCTACACTACGTTTGCCTAAACTTGGTCTCCACTCGAGAACTCGTCTACCCCAACGGTTATCGGTTCTTCGGGAAATGTGACCAGTCCACTGCCACTTAAGCTTACTTATCCATAGAGCTGTCGGTCACCTTGGTTCTCCGTCGGATATCTTCATTAGGAATCTTGTCCTTCAGAGAAACTCCAAGCTCTCTCCATAACTCGCTGAGCGACATTAAATTTGTGGACTAGTTTGACCGTGAGAGTCTACGTTTCGGCTCCTTAGGTCATGACTGGTAGGACGCACTGATTGTGACATTTAATTTAAATTTTCTATTAATTTTATATTTTTATTTGTGTTTTTGGGTACCTATGGATTTTATAATCTGAAATATCAGTCCAAGTTTCAACGGATTCGAAAGCCTTCTTTTAATCCACAACAGCAAATCACAGGGGCCATTTATTCTCCTGGAACTTCTGTATAACCTGCCTCACTGTGTGTTTGTGGTCCATGGTGCTAAGTCCTCCGTACAACCCCCTCTGTTGAGGAGGCTGGAACTGAAAAAAGCTCTACTATTACTATCAATTTGCCATTTGCACTGAATTTATCCCATTTCCATGATGTACATCGATTTCATGTCGTTGCCATTGAATGTATCCGTTTATAGTTTTCTTGCTATGTCGCGTTTCTTTATCTACATGTTCCGTACTTCGATTAGTTTCACTCATTCGCTACAACTTTACACTGTTTATATAATTTCAATCGAAAATTTGAGAGTTATTAAAATTGAAATTGATTGTGTGTAGAATTTAACGAAATCATATTTTGTATGTGCATTGCGTGCGAGCGAGTATAGCTGGAATGCATTTCCATATTTGTACACATTTTACGAGTACCAGCATTTTACGTGAGTTTGCCAGCGGGAGGACAACATGCTACAATATTGCCTCTCGCTGACGCGGACGTATTCAACATATTAGTCTGTTGTAATGTCAACCGTTACCTTCGCTCTGGCCAGAAAATCAGATAAATTGATTTACCGCTTTGATTCGTATTCGCATCCAACGACGAGTAACTTGTTTTCTCCGCAGTGGCGTTGCCTTGAACTTGACTGCTTGATGTGCGATCATATTTTTTTTTCTTTGCGCTGACGATACTGCGTTATCAAACTTGTTTTACCTTTTAAGTTTATCATCGGGAATATTAAACATTAAATATATGTTATTCAATATCAAGTCGTTCAAGCTATTCCTTGTCAATTGTGTCTCAATCTGCATCTATATAATCTATCTAACTCAATGTGTAGAACCTTGGACGATATAGTTATTGTATTTTATTGGCTGGGACCTGTATGGACGTGTTTGCAATCGTATGGACGTGTTTGCAATCTTCTCAAACCCGTACATTGCATTGTGTGTGTACGTGCATTACATACATACAAACAATTTATTGAATATGGCATGAGGCGGTGTCTTTATTGCCCACGCGCACACTGCCACAACTCGCCTTGCCGAATGCTTAAGCCTAACTGACTTAGCTAGCTTTGTAGCTAACCTACTAATAACGATGAAAATAAAATTATAATGCAGGAGCTTTAGCGGTTAATTGTACGGATGAGTTCTCGGACGAATTTACATCGAAATACACGTTTCGGTACCTGACCTCATGAACATTACTAATAACACTGCGAGACGAAATTATAATTGCGCTGTAACACGAGATGTCATACTCTCGATATCTTAGGCGATGGTAGCCTAACGGTTCAATAGTGCAACGTAGAATCCAACGATACCGGGTTCAATCCTAGGCTCCGCACCAATTAATGTTATGTGCGGTTTTACATCGCTCCGTGCTTCGGAGGGCACGTTAAGCTGTCGGTTCCGGCTGTTATTGATTAATAGCTGTCGTAAAGCCATGTCAGAGGTCCTAGGGCGGCCTGATGGCCTAGGGAGGCCAGCACTACCTCATACGACAAACAAACAACTTGTATGCTTTGAACGCTCATATAATTGCGCTATAACAAGAGATGTCATACTCTCTATCTCTATCCCTACACGGTCACTTGTACGCTTTGAACGCTCATATAATAGCGCTGTAACACGAGATATCATACTCCCTATCTCTAGACGGTCACTTGTACGCTTTGAACGCTCATATAATTCCGAAACCAGTCTCCAAAGGACCAAGTGGTATAATTGTGTTGGTTATGTTTCTTGGCATTTTGTTTTATTACAAGCACACGTGATTTCACTCGATTTTTATTCTTATTATTTTTTATTCTATTTTTGTTTGCTTTGTAAAAACATCTGTTTGAAGGTCGACTGCGGGCCAGACGCTCTTGTTATTTATAATGTTTTCCTTTTGCGTGACTCAGCTCCCTTAAGTTGGCAAAGGTCGCTTTAAAAAGAGTCTTAACGTTCGGCCGGCAATCACACGGCAGCCGGCGGTGATTCTGGCGATACCGTGCAGTTTGGGTGCCTCGCAGCACTTACCACGCCCGTGATTACTGATGATGGAAGAGCCACTAGGTACCTCGTCCGAATAACTGGTGCGAGTCGTCGAAATACCACCAGCTATAAATAATGCAGACTCCGCGAGCTCGCAACTTACGGCCATCGAGCACCAGTTTGATGTTTCGTGACTCGCACGCGTCAACAGCGCATTGAATCTTGATCTGGACCCTCGCAAAGTTACGCCGCATCGCGCTCGACCCGACTGTTGAGTAACTGTCGACTCTGTACCGGGGCCGCAAAGACTGCGCGAGTTTCGCGAATCGTATCGTCATTTGGACGAGTGAGATAACATCGGAGCGAGAGCGGTGCGTCAAGCGAGTCAAGACGAGACCTTTCAATTATTCACGAGAAGAGCTCTATTGTAGGACATGTTGTATGTTTGTTGCCCTCTGTCGATGTACCGGTGCCTTATTTTTTGTATGTTGCTCCGAACCTGACAGGTATTGACACATGCGTTCCATTCCAAGCTTCTCGGGAGAAGTGCTCGACTTTATGCAAACTGTGAGCGCCTCGGGTCGACGACCTCTCCGGATCCAACTTCTCTCGAGGCACTAGCGCTCTCAGAAACCTTCCTAGAAACCTAATCCAGTACTGCGTAGTTAGTAAACTCTCGATAATCTTTGATGTTGTATTTTGTTTTGATGCTACCGAAAAGGTAGATGACGATTATTGTGTCGGACGTTCAAAAATTACATTGGGTAGTTTATGTGGCACGAGCAGGCTGGCCGCAGACGGGTCGCAGAGAACAAAATTAAATGGTATTTATGCTCAAAGCGGACTTCTATTTTAATTTGTCTCACCCCGGATGGAATAATCCTCTTAGTAACGATTTTATTATCTCTATTTATAAACAGATCGTCCCCGATGGAATTAGAATGTCCACCTTGTTATTGTTTGGAGATTTATCTCGTGTTTGTTTTTCGCAAGAACTCGTTTCCGACTGGTTTGCGAGATTATACAGAGACGGTAGTTAAAGCAAACGTTTTGAACACATGCTAATATAATTCCTCTCGTCACTGCTTTAGACTACAACGGATTGATATTCAGTGACTACGAGTTCAAACTTTAGACTACAACGGATTGATATTCAGTGACTACGAGTTCAAACTTTAGACTACAACGGATTGATATTCAGTGACTACGAGTTCAACTTTAGACTACAACGGATTGATATTCAGTGACTACGAGTTCAAACTCTGAAAGCTCTATTTATGGCCCTCTCGATATATCCCAATAGATAACTATTTCTACGGGATTTATTTGAAGCTATCGTAAAGATAATGGTTATTTTGCAACAGGGCTTTGAATAGAATTTTCGAGAACCGTAATGTACTAGTAGGTAGTGGTTCTGTTTTTACCCGTAAACATAGAGTAAGTGACAAGCGGCGGAGGCGCCACGCGGGCTGCGCGAGTTCAACTCCAGGGCATCTTCCTATCCCTCCCTCGCTCGTCGGAGGCGCCGCGCGGGCTGCGCGAGTTCAACTCTAGGGCATCTTCCTATCCCTCCCTCGCTCGCCATCGCAGTCTCCAGCACTTGTTGGTAAATACTCAAGCTTTTAGCAATCACAAACGTGTAGATAGTGTCACATCCACACAGCGAAGTGTTGCTCCGATGCCAAATCGACAGCGCAGTGGGAAAGTTTCGAATGCGACTCGGCGCGGTATCTGCGAGCTTCGTCCTGGCAACGGGCTCGTGCTTGTTCTACGCATGGGCGTTACGTTTGTGAAGCTGTTTGTGGGTCTGGGCATGCAGGATGCCAGCCCTTCTACCTGACATAATTGCAGAGAAGAATGACAGAACACTTTGAGGAGATCCATCCAGGACTGCATTGTAACGATTGATTTCATTTCAGTGTAAAAAAATATTATTTTTGGAACTATTTTCTTGACATTTAAATTTATTTTTACCTAACAAGCTCGGAAAGATTCCATTTATCATTCAAAATCTGAGTGCAAAAGTGCATTGCATGCAGTTTTTAAATTCTAACCTTTCTATTCAATAATTTTCTATAACGCAGGTCCACTGAAAATACATTAATACTTTCATCATCATCATCAGCCTGTATTCGTCCACTGCTGGACATAGGCCTCTCCTAATGCGCGCCACTGAGCCCGATCTTCGGCTCTTCTTATGTTTTTTCGGCCAGCTACTTTACGATCGTCGCTCCATCTAGCCAGAGAGCGTCCTACACTACTTTTGCCTACACGTGGTCTCCGCTCAAGAACTATGACATATGTTCTTCGACATATGTGACCGGTCCATTGCCACTTCAGCCTGCTAATTCTTTGAGCTATGTCGGTAACTTTCGTTCTCTGCCGGATCACCTCATTTCGGATGCAATCCCTTAGAGAAACCCCGAGCATAGGTCGTTCCATAGCACGCTGAGCGACCTTGAATTTGTGGACCAGCCTCACAGTCAGTGTCCAAGTTTCGGCTCCGTATGTCATCAGGCATTGTAGGATGGGTGACGAGAAGACCTGACGAAGTTTCCCAAATGCTGCCCAACCCAGCCGAATTCGCTTATCGGCTTCCTTCTAGAAGTTGTATCTACCTAACTGAAGAGTTTGTCCAAGGTAGACGTACTCTCCTGAACAACTTCAAGAGGCATGCCACTGTCGTCTATTGGTTTCGGTTGCAATGTTATGACTGATCATCAATTTTGTTTTGTCAATGTTCATGCGGAGACCAATGCGTCGGGAGGCATCAGCTAAGCTGGCCAGCATCTGTTGCAGCTCTTGCAGCGATTTCGCCATTAAGACAATATCATCAGCAAATCTCAAGTGCGAGATGTACTCGCCGTTTATGTTGATGCCTATTTTTTTTCCAGTCCAGCGTCTTGAACATATCCTCCACTGCATTTGTAAACAGTTTCGGGGATATTACATCCCCCTGTCTTACACCCCTGAGCAATGGATTGGTTATTTTTGCTGGTCCTGGACTTGAACGGACATCTTAGCAGCATCATACAGACATCTCAGCACTTGGATATATCGCCAGTCTACTTGACAGCACTGCAATGAGTCCCGAACAGACCAGGTCTCGATGAAGTCAAAGGCTTTCTCGTAGTGCACGAAAGCTAGACACAGTAGCCGCATCAAATCTACGCACAAGACAGTTGGTGATGACCCTTGAGAACAACTTGTAGACGTGGCTCAGGAGTGAGATGTGGGCCTATAATTCTGGAGCATGGTTTTATCTCCTTTCTTGAAGAATAATACCACCACACTCCTGTTCCACCCCTCTGGAGTTCTCCCACTATGAACGAAAGCATTGAAGTATATGCAGCTGTCCAAGGACAGGAGTACCTCCTGCCTTTAACAGCTCAAAGATAATGCCATCTTCACCAGGGCCTTTCCATTTTTTAGTTGTTTCAGGGCAATCTCCAACTCATCCAGGCTGATATCTGGCAGCTCACCTGTGAGTCGGGTCAGTGTGGCCCTCGACAGGGATTCCTGAATAGGGATTTCCGGTCGAGAAGCATGAGAAGCGTATAGTCCACAATAGAGAATCTCACGTTTTGACACAACGGTTGTACCATCAGCTGTTTTTAACTTTGTCAGATGACTCCTTCCAAGTTGTTGCACGAAAACTTTGTTCCCTCGGATTTGCTCAACTGCCATCTGTATGAGGCGTGTATTGGAGCAACGAAGGTCGCGTCGGGCTAGTTTCGTGATCTTTTTGTTGAGTGTCTTCTCTGACAAAGAGGCTTGTGTGTCTTCTCGGCTTTGTGTCATAAGCCTGAGAGTCTCGTCTGAGAGCTTGGATTTTGGCCCCTTATACTGCGATCTGCAAAAGGTCTAAGCTTCTTAAAAAAAAAAATTATACTATTCAAGTTAATGTAAATACTTTAGTCTAATGTTGTAAAATTTTACATTTAATGCCAAAAATATGTAAAGTATAAATAAAATATGTAAGTAAAAAATAAATATTAAATTTATATAAATAAAAGTTGTGCCCGCGGTTTCACCCGCGTCCCTCGGCAACCGTGCATATTTACGGAATAAATAGTAGCCTATATGTTAATCCAGGGTGTAAGCTACCTCCATATCAAATTTCATCCAAATCCGTACAGCCGTTTAATTGTAAAGAAGTATCAAACATACACATATATACGGGTACAAACTTTCGCCTCTAAAATACTAGTGAAATTATTATTGCGGGCGGTCAGCTCGTCAACGCAATTTTGTCGGGTTTTTTGTAATTTTATTATAATTGTACTTGTTACCTTTGTGTTTTTGTAATTTTATTATAATTGTACTTGTTACCTTTGTGTTTTTGTAATTTTATAATAATTGTACTTGTTACCTTTGTGTTTTTGTAATTTTATTATAATTGTACTTGTTACCTTTGTGTTTTTGTAATTTTATTATAATTGTACTTGTTACCTTTGTGTTTTTGTAATTTTATTATAATTGTACTTGTTACCTTTGTGTTTTTGTAATTTTATTATAATTGTACTTGTTACCTTTGTGTTTTTGTAATTTTATAATAATTGTACTTGTTACCTTTGTGTTTTTGTAATTTTATTATAATTGTACTTGTTACCTTTGTGTTTTTGTAATTTTATTATAATTGTACTTGTTACCTTTGTGTTTTTGTAATTTTATAATAATTGTACTTGTTACCTTTGTGTTTTTGTAATTTTATTATAATTGTACTTGTTACCTTTGTGTTTTTGTAATTTTATTATAATTGTACTTGTTACCTTTGTGTTTTTGTAATTTTATTATAATTGTACTTGTTACCTTTGTGTTTTTGTAATTTTATTATAATTGTACTTGTTACCTTTGTGTTTTTGTAATTTTATTATAATTGTACTTGTTACCTTTGTGTTTTTGTAATTTTATTATAATTGTACTTGTTACCTTTGTGTTTTTGTAATTTTATTATAATTGTACTTGTTACCTTTGTGTTTTTGTAATTTTATTATAATTGTACTTGTTACCTTTGTGTTTTTGTAATTTTATTATAATTGTACTTGTTACCTTTGTGTTTTTGTAATTTTATAATAATTGTACTTGTTACCTTTGTGTTTTTGTAATTTTATTATAATTGTACTTGTTACCTTTGTGTTTTTGTAATTTTATTATAATTGTACTTGTTACCTTTGTGTTTTTGTAATTTTATTATAATTGTACTTGTTACCTTTGTGTTTTTGTAATTTTATTATAATTGTACTTGTTACCTTTGTGTTTTTGTAATTTTATAATAATTGTACTTGTTACCTTTGTGTTTTTGTAATTTTATTATAATTGTACTTGTTACCTTTGTGTTTTTGTAATTTTATAATAATTGTACTTGTTACCTTTGTGTTTTTGTAATTTTATAATCATTGTACTTGTTACCTTTGTGTTTTTGTAGTTTTATAATAATTGTACTTGTTACCTTTGTGTTTTTGTAATTTTATAATAATTGTACTTGTTACCTTTGTGTTTTTGGCACCGCACTTAATTGTTTACAGTTTTTTATTATTATTATTGTTTTTTTTATGTTTGTGTGTCAAATTAATGTTTTTTATTTTTTTATTTGCAAGCGTTTTATATACATGACGTATAATTTGACAAGCTTTTCATATTTGTATCTACCTAATTCTCCTCGGGCTCTATAGCCCGATAACGATAGTCCATTGTTTCCACTATTCAATTCTCCTCGGACTCTATAGCCCGATAACGATAGTCAATTATTTCCACTATTCAATTCTCCTCGGGCTCTATAGCCCGATAACGATAGTCCATTGTTTCCAATATTCAATTCTCCTCGGACTCTATAGCCCGATAACGATAGTCCATTGTTTCCACTATTCAATTCTCCTCGGGCTCTATAGCCTGATAACGATAGTCCATTGTTTCCACTATTCAATTCTCCTCGGGCTCTACAGCCCGATAACGATAGTCCATTGTTTCCACTATTCAATTATTTTAATATTCTACAAACACTTACCCTTTTATTATTGTTTTTTTATTATTATTATTTTCTCTTCTTTTCCTGGATCACTCTTCTTCATGATACTTTTATAATTGCCAAAGGAAATTAATTCTTGTTGTTGTATTGTTGGAGTTATGTGTATTGTTTCTGTGTACTATTTCATTAATTCATTATCTATACTTATAATAAAGCAATAAGAACGAAAAAGTCTATACAAAAAAGATAATTTTTAAAAAATGGTCTAGAGGACTAAGCTACTGAGGAAATAAGCTACTGAACAAGTTTTTTTTTTTTTTTTTTTTTTTTTTTTTTTTATATTCGTGTTTGTCTGTATCTTTGTTCGCGCATCACGTAAAAAATACTGGACTGATCTCGATGTGGTTTACACTGTTGGATAGCTTAGGGTTTGACTTAAAAACTGATGTACTTGGTATCCGAATCCGATGAGTAGAAGCCGAGCAATCGAATAAAACTTTTGAAGGCTGAAGGAATTTTGATCAAATGTTTTGATGTTGATAATTTAGGTCTTGGAATAGTACCTAAAAGTACTTTGAACCTAAAGAAATGCCCACGCGTGCGAAGCCGTGGGTACAGCTATATATATATGTGGGTATATATATATATATATATTATATATATATATAACGTAACTAATTTGTTATTATTTGATGTCTGTATATACGTTTGTAGGTCGTTATATTCCCGTCTCTATTGTAGAGTACCCATAATGCTTGCGTAGCATCTGCCCACGCACGCTTTCAGAGTCCAAGACGGGCCGGTGCAGGTGGCCAGACGCAGCGCAAGCAAATAGATAAGCGTTTCGAATAATGAATGTATGTTAGTTTTAAGTTAGTCTTACATTGAACTCGGAGGTATTAACAATAAAATCTTGTTAGTCCTCAATTTGTATTTTTAATTAATAGTTTTTAAAAACATTCTTCGTTGTTCCCGAAAGTTAACTGGCGCAGCCGGTAGGATAGCCGGCTGCTGCTGTCGCGAGAGTTCGCGCTCGTTAAATCCGAGAATTTTAGTGAAAAACTCGCGAGTGGCAGTGACAAGTGCGGTTTCTACTTAAAACCAGTAAAATCGTACGTCGGCTATACTACGAACCAAATAAATAAGTGAAACACGGGACAACTGGATGATGGCGATTGGACTGTGAGTAAAGTGAAATCCTTCTTCTTTCTTCCCTGTCATAATATCCTTGAAGTTTGTAAACTAGTTTTATTGCGTGACGAACATTGCATTTAGCTTTAAGTATTATTAAGTTAAAATTATTAATTAAATTGTACAGTTGGAAAATAGAAAATAGAAATAGAAAAAACTTTATTTGCGACAAACAACACAAAAGAAAATAAAAATTTGCATGAGTAAGTCACAAATCGGCCCCAACTCAGCATAATGCTGGTTGTTAACCAACGCTGTTAGTTGGTATACAATACATATATTAAAAATAAATTACGTCGTATAACGGACTATTTTAATTTAGGTAATTATTGCGAATTACGCGCAGTATAAAATTTACTGTATATTTCAAATATCTATTCTGTGTAAGTGTGTGACTATCAGCCAAAATGGCACATGAACAAAATGCCGCAGCGGCACCTGTTCATCATAACCCCGACCTGCATATACCACGGGAGATACTCGGGCTTATTCCGGAATTTAACGGTGATACCAAATTACTTAATTTGTTTTTGCGAAAATGTGAATACGTAATTCACCATTATCAAGGCACAGTACAACGCAATGAATTCTTAATGCATTATGTAACCAGTAAATTAACGGGAAAAGCCGCGGCATTAATTAGCGAAAGAGGTGAATTTGAGACTTACGACGAGCTGAGGTCAGTTCTTGTCCAAGATTTCGGTGATCCGCGAAGTGAAGAATACACATTCTTCACACATTTTTCAGCCATCGAATTGGAAACTTTAAAAATCAAACCAAACGAATCCTACCTGGAATTTTGTGGTCGGATCCAGGATGTCCGCGCAATCCTCTTATTCAAAGTCAATCAAAATAATTCGGCGGAAATGAAACTAGCAAAGCATACAATTTATGACAACACGTCCTTAAATGTGTTTTTATATAATTTACCTGAACACATGGTACGTCTCGTCAGACTCAAAAATCCCAATAAGTTAGAAGACGCACTTAAACATGTCCTGGAGGAAGTCAACTTCCAGGAACAATATAATTTACGTTCAAAAATGTTACAAGGTCGTCCTCAAAATCAGATACAGCAACCATCTAATAACTTTAAGCCATTATTACATCAAACCCAGTTCAAATTTGGCATACCAGAGAACCAGTCTCTATCACGACCACATTTTACGAACCAACAGCCTATGCGACAGCAAGTGCAACCTATCAATTTAGGTTATCGACCCCCAAATCAATTTGGTTATAAACCAAATTTTAACAACGGACCTCCACAGGCTCAGCAGTTTGCCCCGAGACCTCATGCTGCACAGTTTGGTTTTAGACCTCAGATGCAGGTAAGTCAAAATGGCTAAAGGCCTCAGGCAGGGCAATTTGGCTATAGACCTCCCCAATTTGGGTTCCGACCTCAAATCGGACAGTTCGGCTTCAGAGCACCGCAGCCTCAAGGTTACCAACCTCCTCAGCAATATCCTAATGATGTGTCCATGAGAACTGCAGCACTCCCACAAAAGGTACCTGTAAACGAGATGTACACTATGAATGAAGGTGAGTACAACCCTGAATATGCGTACAACCCTGAATACGCGTACAACTACGAAGGATTAGAATACTACACATATGACGAACAGCCTCAACCTTATGACGTCACCGCAGACGCGGAGATCTGCAAAAATCAAGAAGCACCCATGTGTACATACGACAACATGAAGGAAGTAAGTGATACCGAAAATTTTTGTTTAGTGGAGTCCCCAAAAGTCCCGAGATAATTGAGCTAAATTATAATGCTACTCTAAAGTTGCCATATATATTTGTCCCCGAAATGGACGGAAAATTCATGTTGGATTCGGGAAGCACTAGATCATTCATAAGGCCAATTAAAGCAAATGAATATTATGCTACACTAAAAAGCTATGAACCATTCACAGTAACAAGCACACATGCTTCTAGCACCCATAATGAAGTTGTCAACATTCCGCTTTTTGCGATTTTCAACAATGAAAGCTATCATAAATTCTTTATATACGATGTCGATAAAAAATACGATGGTGTGATAGGATGGGATTTGATGTCAAAGCTCAAAGCTAATGTAAATCTTGGAGATAAAACTTTAAAGACTAATGAGACAATTGTCCCAATTATATACGACCAGGAACAGACGATTAACTTAGAAGCACGCAGTGAACATCGAGTGAAATTGCCCGTGAATCTTAAAGACGGTGATGCCATTTTAAATTTCAAGCAATTTCATGATGATGTCCGTATGCCATCGGCGATAGTAAGATGTGAGAATTATTTCGCCACGACGATTATTCAAAATACATCAGAAAACGATATTGTTATGACCATCAAGAAACCTTTTAATGTTTCAAAGATTAAAAATGAAACTGATATATGTGACCTAAATTACAACACCGACATGACTGACATTGACGAACTACTAAAAAATAATTTGACTAAATTGCGACTAGATCACCTTAACACAGAAGAAGATAAAGCGATACGTGACTTGTGTGAGGAGTACAAAGACATATTTTATAGTGAAGAATTACCACTTACCTTTACTAATCATGTTAAACACCACATAAGGACGGTTAACGAGGACCCTATCTATATAAAACCATATAGACAAGGCACCAGCGCAAGCTCAAGAGATCAAACAGCAAGTAGATAAATTACTCAGGGATAATGTGGTACAAGAATCACACTCACCCTGGAGCGCTCCTGTTCACTTGGTCCCTAAAAAGCTGGACGCTTCTGGTCAGATGAAATATAGGATGGTCATTGACTATCGCCGACTAAATGAGATAACAACTGACGACAGATACCCAATTCCAAACATATGTAACATATTCGACAAACTCGGAAAAAGTAATTACTTTACTACGCTAGATCTTGCATCCGGGTACCATCAAATAGAAATTTCGGAACAAGATAAACAAAAAACTGCATTTTCTACTCAAAATGGCCATTACGAATTGCTCCGGATGCCTTTTGGCTTACATACGGCGCCGGCAACATTTCAACGTGCAATGGATAACGTGTTGAGGGGATTACAAGGCATACACTGCCTAGTATACCTAGATGATATACTTATCTATTCAAATGGGCTAAAAGAACACCTTCAGAAGCTACGCGCAGTTTTCGATAGACTGAGACTTACCAATTTGAAAGTGCAGCTAGAGAAGTCCGAATTTCTCCGTAAGGAGGTGCAATATCTAGGACTTACATTGACTAATGACGGACTACGACCAAATAATGACAAGATTCAAATTGTGCTTGACTACCCTATCCCGCAGACACAGACAGAAATAAAAAGGTTCCTTGGTTTTATAAGATACTATAGGAAATTTCTACAGGACTTCTCAAAAATAACACAGCCTTTAACAGCTTGTTTGAAAAAGGGCAAAAAGGTGGAAATTACCGAAAAATATACGGAAGCATTTCAGAAATGCAAGGAATTGTTGGTTAATGCGCCTATTCTGCAATATCCTGACATGAGCAAACCTTTTATATTGACCACGGACGCGTCAGAGGTAGCAATCGGGGCTGTACTTTCGCAGGGTGCAATAGGTACCGATAGGCCGGTGCCTTACGCTAGTCGCACGTTAACAGATAGTGAAAGGCGCTATTGAAAGGGAGTTACTGGCTATAGTTTGGGCCACGAAGCACGTCAGGCCTTACCTTTATGGCCTCAAATTTGACATTGTCACGGACCACAAGCCGCTACTTTGGCATTACCAACTAAAAGAACCTGGTAGCAAGCTAACACGCTAGCGGTTACGTCTACATGAATATGATATTGACATCAAACACAAAAATGGCCACCAGAACGCTAACGCCGATGCGTTGTCTAGACTCAAATTAAATGCGTTAGGTGCAGGTGAAACTGATGACGCTAGTTCAATGGTAGTTAATGTAGATGAAAGTGAAATCAAATTACAGAGACATTTAAAAGACGTGACTAAAGAAATTTCTAAATTGTCAAGACGGCAGACTGAAGACTCTAAAACTATAAAGATATCTGAGTCTGACAGAACTGCAACTGCCAGTCCAATGACCATTTCAGATACTGACTCTGTAAGTGACATATTAAGAGAAGAATCGGAATGGCTAGTTCGTTCTGATTCCAGTTCTAGTGCCACTGATATAGTGCACTCAGGTAGAGATATGGATTCATTAGGAATACCAATTTTAAATGAAGCTATGGATACGAAACCGAATCAAATATTGGTATTTCACCGATTTATTAAAGATGTCCAAGTAACAGATTTATCCACAAAACAACAAAAAATTCTGGAAGTATTCCTGCCATTAGATAATCAGGAATTAATTACTCAATTCCTTAAAAGATAATGAATATGGCCAAAAATAAAGTACTTCATTTATTTTGAAAAGCCGGAACACAGAAGAGATTTCAGTAATGCCGTAATTACGTTATTTAAAAAAGGAACCATTAATTTTTACAAGTGCACGGAACGTGTAGTGTTGGTCGAGGATGAAAACGAGCAACAATTAATAATCAAAAAATTACACGAGGGCAATACATGTCATCGTGGCATTACAGAAACTGTCAAAACAATCCGACGAAACTATCATTGGCTAGACATGCAGGAGACAGTTGCAGCCATTATAAATTCATGCGAACAATGTAAAACCACTAAATATGACCGTAGACCGATCAAACCAGCACTTCAACTTACTGAAACTCAAAGTGCGCCATTTCAAGAAATATTCATAGACATATTCTCTATAGAATCAAAGCATTTCCTCACTTTAATAGACGCCTTTAGCAAATTAGGCCAAGCCATTGAAGTACCGTCTCGATCCACACCAGAAGTAGTCAAGGCATTGATGAAATACTTAAGTTTTTATGGGATTCCACAAAAAAACAGTTGTGATCCCGGAACAGAATTTAATATCGATTTAATGAGAGAATTAACGGACTTACACAAAATAAAATTACATATTGGAACACCAAATAACCCTAACTCCGTGGGCATGATCGAACGTTTTCATTCCACAATTATCGAAATTTACCGTATAGCTAAATATGAAAGAAAATATGCAGATGCTGCATCTATCATGACCTATGCAATCATGGCATACAATAATAGTATTCACAGTGCCACCGACTTAACACCTTTTGAAGTTGTATTCGGTCATACCAAAGTAAACTCTGCATTTGACATAGATTTTGATAAAGCATATAGGCAACAGTTAGTGAAAGATCATAGGAAAAGGACACGGGAATTGTATCGACATTTAGTAGAAAAAATGGGTAAAAATAAGGAAAATATTAGTAAAAAGCGTGGAGGTGAGTTAAGTCCGGGATTAGAAATAGGACAAACGATTTACGCAAAAGCTGTAAACAAACGGCAATCTAAAGACAAACCTAAATATCACAAGGCTATTGTAAGGGGTGAAATGAAGCGAAATGAAGTGCCTGTAAAAATAAAAGACAGGGACACAAAGGTTCCTATTAAAAATGTCAAACGTCCTCCACAGGTGACGCTTGCTCCTAATGGTATGGATATCGACGACCCAGGCCCTTCAAAACCAAGGTTCCCAAAGCCAGGGCCTTCAAGTGCAGAAAATTGACAGGAACCCAGGTGTTCTGCCTGTTAAACTAGGTCAAGCATTTTTACAGCACAATGAATGGACAATTATAAAAACAATTGAGCTGGAGGGAATAGCATCAGACTTACAGTTCAACTTAAAACAATATTTCAAATTTTGCAAAAAAACTATCGTCTTATAATCAATATTCTGATTTCTACGAAGTAAACGAGTACAGAGTTCAAGCGGAATATATTCGAGATGAAGCAATAGAAAAACTGCAACAATTAATACCAAACAAGAGATTTAAACGCGGCCTTATTGACCCACTGGGTTCAATGATCAAGGTCATCACAGGTAATCTTGATCATCAAGACGCGATCCATTTTGATGAGATGATAACAAATTTAAAAACTCGCGAACATGCTATTTCTAATAAAATAACTCTTATATCAGAAATGTTGGACCATGTCGTAAACTCTACCAAAATAATGGAGGATAATACTAAAATTTTGAATGATAGATTAACCAGAATAGAACAGCTGGTTAAAGAAAAGCTTAGAAAAGAGAGTAAGGATTTCCTTGTATCCTATGTTATTAGTGTATTTAATTCGTTTATTATTAATTTTAGGACTATTTCTATGAAACTTAACGATATAGAGACATCCTTAGCACTTAGTAAGGTATCAATTTTACACAAGGCTGTCCTTAGCCCTAATGAATTATTGGCGCTGCTGAAAGAAATTAGTAGCCTTGATCATTTGATGTATCCTGTAAATGAACAAAACTTGATTAACTTAGAAGAGACATTTACTGTCAAAACTTATATTAAGAATAACACTGTTAGATTTATTATTAATGTTCCGTTAGTTGATAATATTAGTTATAATTATTATAAATTGTACTCACTCCCAGTATCTCATGATCCCAACAACGAGACATTTGCCATTATTCCCGAATTCCCTTACTTGTTAGTAGAAGTTACAAAGTATCGTCCGATCGCCCAAAAATGCACAGAGATAACGGCTAAGGAGTATATTTGTTCGGAAAATGACCTTGCCGTTTACGCCGAAGAAACTTGCGTAGAACAACTGATGCAGTATGGACAAAAACTCTCCAAATGTTTTCCACAACGAGTTGATTCCGAAAACCTGAAAACCCAGAAAATCTCCCATAACAGTTGGATTTTATTCTCTAAGTATGAGAAGATCCTGTTCCAAAGGTGTGGCGATGACGTAATTCAAGAACAATTACGAGGGACATATTTACTCACAATACAGAAACCCTGTGACGTCTTCATTGATAGCCTTCCGATATATGGCCATCGCTCTCACTCACTGGGAACCACGTATAAGCATGTACCTATAATAAATTTACCTCTTTTACGAGAACACGAGCAGAGATTCAGCGCAGCAGACACGGAGCCGATGAACTTGAAAGGAGTAAATTTGGATGACATTCAACACCTAAACTATTTACTGAAGAGAAGTGTGAAAACTGATAACAGTGTGATTCAAGCGAAAAGCATTGACTTTGCCACAATTGTACTTTATATTATCATAGCAATAATTACAATATCAGTACTCTGTTTCAAATTCAAATCCTCCATTCAAGGAAAGTTTTGTAAACAGCAGGATACTTCACAAAATGATATTGAACTTGAAGTACCAGTTAATCATAGACCCCTTTTGTTACGTTAACCTTACTAAAATTGTGTTTACGAAGTTCCCGAAAAATAAAATCTTTTTCAATAACTTCGATCTGAGGGGGAAGGCGTTATATTCCCGTCTCTATTGTAGAGTACCCATAATGCTTGCGTAGCATCTGCCCACGCACGCGTTCAGAGTCCAAGACGGGCCGGTGCAGATGGGCAGACGCAGCGCAAGCAAATAGATAAGCGTTTCGAATAATGAATGTATGTTAGTTTTAAGTTAGTCTTACATTGAACTCGGAGGTATTAACAATAAAATCTTGTTAGTCCTCAATTTGTATATTTAATTAATCGTCGTTCCCGAAAGTTAACTAGGTATTAGGGTTTGTAAGTGGCACAACATCGCTGTTGTGGCGCTCCATGCGGGAGGCCTACGAGTATGTTCAGCAGTGGACTCCTAAAGGCTGACATGATGATGATGATATATTTATTTATGTATGAAGCATGTGTTTATAAATGAGCGCGCACCTTTTAACATCACCCGCAAGGTTTGCCTGAAAGTCGGCATCCGGAGGCACTATACACAGCACTAGACATTTGCTGAGCGGTATGTCCCTTTGGTACAGCTGCAATGTCACTTTTGTCTATAGATAATACTTTTTTAGTACTTTATACCTATGTTTTTTTTTGTATACGCGCATGTTGTAGTGTTTTGTGCCAATAAATGTTTTCTCCTTTTCTTTTCTTTCAACATCTGGTGTACTTTTAATCTCAATCCGATAGATAGAAACCGAGCAATCGATAACAAACTATTTAACGGCTAAACAAATTTTGATGACTTTTAGTATATTAGAAAACTATATAAGAACCCATATGTATACCTATATTTGATATAGGATATCAGTATTGACTTCCTTTTACAATTTAATATATATATTTTGTTGCGATTTTCTTACTGATTTAGGTACATGTACACAGAAACCTACTTGTTAGTTTGAATGTTCTCTCTCAAACTGCTGCTGGTTTGCTGGAAGAAAACTCTTCTTAGGGTTAAGCTCGCCTTTGTACATCTTTTATAAAATGTTTTTACTGTTTATGTTATTTATGTGTACAATAAAGAATATAAGAAAAAGAAAACTCTTTATTGTCTCACACAAATATAAATCTTACAACTTAAAAACAAAATTTATAATAAAGTGTCACAATGGGCGGTCTTATCGCTCAGAGCGATCTCTTCCAAACAACCGTGCACGGAAAGGAATAACGGAGGTAATAGGGACGGTGGTTTTCAATCAATAAATAAATGCATAAACCATAAATAAGCACTTCAAAATTACAAAATAATAATGAAATTAATTGTTTAAAAACGTTGAGCGAAGGTGTGCGTCGAATATCAACAGGTAAGGCATTCGAACTGAGACAGTCGTAACATCATCGAACAGCTTCGACTGAATATGTGCGTCGAATATCAACAGGTAAGGCATTCGAACTGAGACAGTCGTAACATCATCGAACAGGTTCGACTGAATATAACCAATCGTTCTGTGGACAGCGGTATATTGTACAGGTTTTGGACTTGGGTTATTTAGAACCTAGAGAAATAAGCACGCGGGCACAGCTATATTGTATTCGTGTTGTGGTGACGAGAATGTATATTTCCAGGTATGGGCGGCGAGGCGTGTGCGTGCGCGCCGGTGCCGCCGCGGCTGCCGCCCGCCCCGGAACCCGACCACCTGTACGACCACCACTCCTCCGAAGAGGAGCTCGAGGTAACCATCTGAATATGTTTGTCAACTCACAAACACCTCACTCGCCGATCACATGTTTTGTGTGATGCCGGATGCGGGCCACTCTCGGCCTTCATTTCTGTTTGGAAGAACCCTCATTTGCTTAACTGTAAAAAGATTCATCCCCACTAATATATTAAAAGTGAAACATTCTCTGTTTATTGGAAACCGACCGAATTTAATGAAATTTTGTATGTAGGGATTGTAGGTGCTATCAATATCAATACATACATAGTACATATAAAACAAAGTCGCCATCCGCCGTCTGTCAGCGCTACGATTTAAATGCGGATTAGATTATGTTTCACGGAAGTGGTCTTATCTATGTTCATTCCGAGACCGATGCGTCGAGAAACATCAACTAGGTTGGTCAGCATACTTTGCAAGTCTTGCAGCGACTCCGCCATTAGGACTATGTCATCGGCAAATCGTAAGTGTGAGTTGTTCTCGCCATTGATATTAAGAACAGGCTCTGCTTTTTAAGGGTTTTTTGCATAAATATGCTGGGTCAACCACTAACCTGATAAATGTGAAACTTAACATATAAATGATTATTATTATTTATTAGATGTTTTTGAGATCTTTTACTCTTAGAGAGCTAAAAGTAAGAAAACGAAATATTTAAAAAAAAAAAACGACTTCATAACAAAAATGTTATTTTGTAAATAACCACTAAAAAGAATAAAATAATTACAATTGAGACAGAACAGTATCACTTTTTCGAAATTGCTTATTCAGAAAGATATTTTCTTAATCGGCTTGACGTGCTATATAAAATAATAGGCTTTTAAAGTAATCTACAAAAACTTTATCATTTACTAGATTGCTGTATTCGTGTCAATCGGTTTGTGAATGTGTGAAAGTAAAAATCTGCTCGTGTGAGTCTCTTGTTTTGTCTCTTCTGCGTTTCTTGTTTTGTATGAGGGTGCGTCATAGACAACTGCATATTACTTCGTACGTAGATAGGTATGTATTAATTTTGTAAAGATTTTAGATTTAAATGATGCCTGGGTTTGGCACCGCCTTCAAAAAACTCTTTCTTATCTTATGTTGTATTTATGCATTATTATTACGTTGGTAATTTCGAAAAAGTGATACTATTCTGGCTCAATTGTAATTATTTTATTCTTTTTATTGGTTGTTTACAAAATAACATTTTTATTATGAAGTCGATTTAATTTTTTATGGAAAATATTTTATTTTTTTATTTTGAGTGGCCTAAGCAAACATCGGCAAGAATATATGCTAAAGAAAATAGTAGACACTCACTCACTTTAGACTCAAAACCATGGATGAATAAACAATCATACAAATTGTTACATATATAACAACTGAATTAGTTTTGACCATTTTCCATCATTTTGTTATTGCGTTCCTGTGACTACCTTCCGGCTCCATCATCAGACCCTGAATACCACATAACACCAGAGAACTCACCAAGATAAATCAAATGAGTCCAAACTCGAAGGGTTGTTGTTGAGTTCCTGTGACTACCTTCCGGCTCCATCATCAGACCCTTGATACCGCATAAAACCAGACATAATCTCATCAAGACAAACCAAATGAGCCCAAACATGAAGGGATTCCATCCTTCGATTGTGTAGTTCCTTTGACTACTACTACTACTACTACCACTACTACTACTGTAGGTTTTAATTGTCATCAGAACTACACCCATGTGCAAAACTTCAGCATCTTTAGACGTCCTTAAATTGTTCAAAATTGACTTGCAATTCAGTCCTAATTATTATAACACAGTGAATTAAACACACTAGAAGTCTTTTTATTCAAGTAAAAACAATCATCTAATTCGGTTCAGAAATCCCAAGATATTAGAGAACATAAACTATATCACGATATACGACGATTATAACAAATCCTCTTCGTCCAAAGTTTGCATGGAAGAGATCGCTTTTAGCGATAAGGCCGCCCATTGTGACACTTATTCTACTATTGTTCTTTTATTTTGTTAATTTTTTTCTTGGTGGTGTTCAAAAAACAAATTGATTTTCTAATAAAAGTACTGAACCAATTTTGATGAAGTTTATATGGGACTACACGGAAAATTTACCCTTTTGAATAAAAAAACAACCAACTGAATCGGTTTAGAAATCTTAGAGATAACAAAAAAAAAAAAACAAAACAAAACAAAACTATTTATTCTCGAAAAACTGCTGAACCAATTTTGATACAATTTATATGGGACCACCCTTTAAAACAAAAAAATAATTTTTAAAATCGGTTCCCAATTGACGGAGACATCGACCGACATACACAAAAAAACATACATACAGCCGAACATATAACCGTCTCCTTTTGTGAAGTCGATTAAACACATGATAAACAAAATTTCATTAAGATAAAATATAGTTTATAATCTAAGGCTTAGACAAAATTTACGTAACTAAATTATTAGCCTGGCAATAAAATAAATAACTTTTGAGACATACGTCATTTAGTTCCGAGCTAAATTGTGTGTTCAAACGGTGCTCGCGATATTCAACCTTGTTACGCAGGCACTTCAGTGCTTATTGCGGATAGCGGGTGGCAGAGTGTAGGGGAGCTGGCAGGGGAGTGGGAAAATGTAACCTTGGAGTCTGGCCTTAATGCCCATTACCTACTTTCCAATCCACCGTCTTAAACATATCTTCCAACGCATTAGTGAACAGATTCGGGGATATAACATCCCTGTCCCACTCGCCTGCGCAGTTGGATAGGTTTAGACTGCTGGTTTTGTACTTGGACTTTTGAGAATATACACTTGCACACTCATAGTCGCGGCGTCATACAGAAACCTCAACATTTCGATGTATCGCCAGTCCACTTGACAACGCTGCAAAGACTCCAGAACCGCCCAGGTTTCAACGGAGTCAAAGGCCTTCTCCACAAAAGCAACACAGGGCCTGGTTGTACTTTTCATACTTCTGAATTACCCTGCCTCACCGTGATATATACCGTGCCGTGCCGTGCCGTGCGTGTACCGTGCCGTGCGGCTTTGTCCGCGTAGTCAAAATTCATGGGTTTTATTTATTTTGCGCGGAACCATAATTCTTTTCAATAATGAAAGTAGCCTAAGTTACTCCTTATAGCATCAGCTATCTGCCAGTGAAAGTCCCGTCAAAATCGATCCAGCCGTTTCGGAGATTTTTATTATTTAATGTGGATATGGATAATACGAGCATACCAGACCTGAACGTAGTGGGGGGGAGGCGGCGAGCAAAGCGAGTCGCCCCGTCCGCGTCCCCCGAAGCGGAGTGATGTTCTCGTGCGAAGCCGGGTTGGGTTGCTAGTAAACTATAAAACCAATATAGGATACTTTTTATCCCTGCAAAATGTCACGTTGGTAAAGCCGCAGGGTAAAGTTAGTACATAATAACATTTTATGACAGATACCATGAATATTATACACATTGTTTACCTTTAATTTGTACCATATTTTTTAGTTTACAACCGAAACAAATCACAAACATGGCAAATATCTCAATTTAACATGAAGTATTATAACTAATTCCCAAATGACAGTCATCGTTCGGCCTCTCAAGACTTTCAACTCAAACCTATTACATAACAGTTTCATAGACTTTGCAATTTATAAGCCTCGTGAGGCTAGAAGGGGCATTTAAAACGGCAATTACAGAAATAGGCTAAAATGTTTAAATAGTCCCGTGCATTGTCTGGGTAAGCGAGATAGATTTAATTTTGACCACCAATAGGCATATATTAAATTATGTCTCCGAGATCAACAGGGACCGGCAGTGATCACCGCATGGTAAGAGGCTCATTGAATATCGATTGCAATTAATGATACAGTGGACGAACTAAACAACGGGCTGGTGGAAATTTTTCACGCGGTCGGATCGAAGTTCTTTAAGGCCCACCGCAAAAATAGAACACAGAAACTCTCTTAGCATATACTCAAACTTATGGCAGAACGAAGTGAGATGAGGCTGCAGTCTTCAGTGGATATGTCGAGTTACAGATTGCTTAATAAACAGATCTCCAAGTCAATGCGACACGATTTGCGATCTTATAATACTAATTTTATTAGGAACGCTATCGCGTTCCTAATAAAATTAGTATTATAAGATCGCAAGCGGAACAAGGGCTCAAATGTGTTCGCAAGAGATCTGTCTATTGGACAAAGCCTGTTGACGAAGTTCAGCTTCGTCAACAGGCTTTGTCCAATACTGAAAGTGGCAGCATCGTTTCGTAGAAGCCATAGATTTTGAGTGAGCTCGACTCGAGAAGTTCTATGGGCAATTATACACCTCATCTCCTAGCACTACTAGCGATGCAAGAGCCCGTTTGACCCGACATTATCCCGAAGATATCCTGGACGCCAGCCTATACGAGATCAGAATGGCTCTCAAACAGCTTAAGAGCAACAAAGCACCAGGGGAGAATGGAATAAAGACAGAGCTACTGAAAGCGGGTTGAACACCGGTACTTAAAGTCCTTCAGAAGCCGTTTAACTCCGTCATCCTCGAGGGTACTACGCCAGAGGCGTGGCACAGAAGCGTAGTGGTGTTATTCTGTAACACCCTCTTGAAGAATTATAGGCCCATTTCGCTGATGAGCCACGTCTATAAGCTGTTTCCGAGAGTATTTACAAATCGTCTCGCTCGTAGGTTTGACGACTTCCAGCCTCCCAAATAAGCTGGATACCGGAAAGGCTTTAGCACCGTAGACCACATCCATACGCCCCGGCAGATTATACATAAGACCAAAGAGTATAATCGGCCACTATGTCTAGAGTTTGTGGACTACGAGAAAGCCTTTGATTCAGTCGAAACCTGGTCAGTGCTACAGTCATTACAGCGGTGCCAGATTGACTACTGGTACATTGAAGTGTTGAAGTGTTTGTACAGCAAGGCCACCTTGACTGTCCATCTCCAAGATCGGAGCACGAATTCTATCGAATTGCAAAAAGGGGTGAGACAGGGAGACGTTATTTCTCCGAAACTGTTCACCTCTGCACTGGAAGATATATTCAAGCTTTTGAACTGGAACGGATATGGTGTTAACATCAATGGCCAATACATCACTCACCTTCGATTTGCTGATGATATAGTCATCATGGCAGAAACCCTGGAAGACCTAAGCACAATGCTCCATTATTATTATTATTATTATTAATAAATGTTCTCGAATGGCGCCTACGAATAAGCAAGCGAAGTGTATAATTTTTTTTTAGGACCTACGACATTGTAGCCATCGCAGTTAGTCGGTGTGGATGGAGATGGCATAAGATCGCTCGTCGTGGCGCTGTTTGGGGGAGGCCTATGTTCAGCAGTGGACTTCTAAAGGCTGACATGATGATGATGAAGATGATTGGCTGGGTAAAAATGGTCCGCCATCAATATGGAAAATGCTTTTAAACGTTTTAAAACTAATTGGCTTGCTGTAGTCGGTTAATTAGGTACGCTTTCCTTAACAGTCCTCAGTCATTCGGCTAATTTGTGTTAAAAGATTTACCTCGGGTTTCTGAAACGTTTGTTAACGTTGACAACAGATTAATTCTAATGCTGCCTTTGTCTGGCACTCAACAAATGACAAAGACAGCAATAGACTTAATCTGTTGTCAACGTAACAAACGTTTCAGAAACCCGAGGTTAATTTCTCAGACTCTGATCTACTGCCAATTCAATATGTAATAGTTATATTAACGTGCATGCCACTGTACAGGCGAGAGGCCGCCTTTTGGTGGTAATCCCTCTTGTTTTCATAGAAATGTAACCTATATACCTATATAGTACCTACCTACCTATATAAGTGAGCACTTACTTAGAAACTTAGAGTATTATTGAATCCTGGTGAAATTAATTAAATCTCTACCTATTTATTATCTATCTATATATTCATACTATAATAAAACTGTACCTGGGCTAAATCTTTACATTAATAGTAGTTTATGAAACTGTTGCATAACGAGATTTATTAAAACACTCGAGTGTTTAAATACTTATAAAGTGTTTCTACTTTATTTTGTGTTGTTTTAATACCTAGTTATGTGCCGTTTCATACACTAATTTATCTACACTTATGCAAAAGGAACTTTAAATGAAAAAAATATTTTCTTGATTTTGCTGGTAGTAGCTCGTTTGTCATGTTTGTTTGTTTCCGTGATGTCAGGTGATGTCAGGTGGAGTCAAATTCTCCTCACTACCACTGCTGCCGAAAATTTTTGATCAGGATAAAACTTTGTATGAACAAAAATACATTAAATTGGTTAGGTATTAATGTAAAGTACGAGTAAATTATGGCACCAAAATCCAGTCCACAGTGAATTCGTGCGCATACGGCCTAACACGCGCCGCCATAGATAATAAATGACGAAAATCCTCGTAGATGTGGAGCCTACCGGTGCTTTAATGCTAAAAAATATAGTCTAGTATTTTATTGTAAATAGGCAAAAATAATAGCACTTTTACAAGTCAAAATTAACATCTCTTGAACAAAGAGATATACATAAAATATTATAAAAAGATCAAATCAATCCAAATTTAGATAAACTAACTATAACTATATATATTATAACATCGTTTAGTTCAAAAACCAGTGTTATGACCCTATGCTCGGGTCTTGATAATAGATAATAAATGGCAAAAACCCGACGACGACAGAGCCAAACCGGTGCTTTTATAGGAAAAAATAGATAGATATATTAACTCTTTATTGGACAACACAAGAACAACACGAATAAAATAATACTATGATTGTGCCAAGTTGCATCTAAATTCGACCAGTAGATTCGCCTGACGCGTGATCTTTTACATAACTTTCAACCACTCAGGAACCTTTAGTTTTTTTTTGTATTACGACATTTTTTCTTTTATTAAACAAAAAATGTCTTAATTTTTTCTTGATTTTGCTGGTAGTAGCTCGTTTGACATGTTTGTTTGTTTCCGTGATGTCAGGTGATGTCAGGTGGTGTCAAATTCTCCTCACTACCACAGCTGTCGGACATTTTTAATCAGGACAAAACTTTTGATCAACAAAAACACAACGCTTCAAAATGATTAGGTACTAATTATCTGTAAACTAAATTATGGCGCCAAAATCTAGTCCACAGCAAATTCGCGCGCATATGGTCTTCTTACCCGCGCCGCCATAGATAATAAATGGCGAAATCCCTCGTAGTGCAGAGCCAAACCGGTGCTTTTATGAGAAAAAATATATATTATAAAAAACAGTGTCATAATGTATTTTTTTCTTAGTGGAGACGTGCCGTGCGGAATGTATGTCATTATGCCACCATTTTTGAGTAAATAATCCAGATTTCACGATATGAGTGTAGATAAAATATATTATAACACTGTTTAGTTCAAAAAACATTGTTATAATGTAATTTTTGTAACTTTTAAACTTTCGCGATTCGAACACATAGTTAAATATTTAAACGGGACTTAATCGCGCTGAAAACTTAATATTTATTTACCTCGACGTTTTGTTTCGATCAAGTTGCATTGATCGTGGTCACGAGAAGACTGAAGTAGCGGGTGTCAGCGTCGAGAAGGGCGAGCGTTGTCTCCAACTACCTGCATTTGGTTTTGTAAAAATTCAGAATTGTCACGACACACTACACTAACGACATCTGCAGATATCTTCTGACATAAACCGCGACGCGAACACATGCTTATCACGGGATTCCAGGACGCAGCCAACTTGAAACCATCCTCTCGGTTGAAATTGGGATACTTTTTAATTTCAACCGCATCACGTACAATCCTGGAGTAGTAGTGACGTTCCGTGGAGAGGATCTTCGGGTCATGGAGTTCAATCCAGTGATTAGGGCCCGATTCGAGCAAATGCTCAGCGATTGCAGATTTATTTATCTGGCGGTTCTTTACAGCTGCAATGTGTTCTTTGACCCTTTCCGCTATAGTACGCTTGGTTTGTCCAATGTAGGAACTACCGCAGCTGCAATCTATCTTATATACGCCAGGAGTTTGAAAAGGAATGACATCTTTCGGTGTTCTAACATGCCTTGCTAACTTGGATAAAGGAGTATAAACAGTCTTGATAGACAAGTCCTTTAATAAAGCACCGACTTTATCCGTCACTCCTTTTACATAAGGCATGAAAGCCGGCTGTCTATCGACATCAGACCTACTCTTTTTATATCTGCGTCTAGGACGCCAACGTCTGGTCACCACATATCCGTTTCGCTTGAGTACCTCCTGAACATGAGACACTTCGGAATCCAAATGTTCAGGGTCACAGAGGGCATGAGCTCTGTCTAAAAGTGATCTGGCTACTGATTGTAAATGCCGCGGGTGGTGATGTGAAAAGGCGTTGAGGTATCTGTCAGTGTGTGTTGGTTTCCTATAAACAGAATGAGATAACGAGCCATTAGGTCTCACCGACACTCTGACATCCAGGAAAGCTAACGTCGAGGTAAATAAATATTAAGTTTTCAGCGCGATTAAGAAGTCCCGTTTAAATATTTAACTAATGTAATTTTTGTTTATATTAGAGACGTGCCGTGCGTAAAGTATGTCATTATGCCACCATTTTTGAGTTCATAATCCGGATATATGAGCTATATGAGTTAAGATACATATTTAAAAAAAATTTGTGATAAACTTCATTATTGATATGGAAGCCTAATCAGTATTTTTTTTTAAATTTTTGTCTGTCCGTCTGTCTTTTTGAACACGCGTCACTCTGTAATTACCGAACCGATTTTGATGCAACTTGGCAAAATTATAGCTGATGTTATGGAATTATGTTTAAGATAACTTTTTATCCCGCAAAACTAAAGGGTTCCTGCGGGATAGGGGTTGGAAGTAATGTAAAAATATTATTTCACCAATCGATAGGTTTTGCGAAGCGGATGAAATCTTTAAAAGAAATGTCATATGGTAAAACAAATAAAGAATTAAGATGCTTTTAATCCCGAAAAAATAAAGGGTTCCTGCGGGATAGGAAACTAAAGTTATATAACAGTATTATTGAACCAATAGATTGTGTTGGCGACACTGATGAAATCTTAAAACGAAATATCTTAAAATATATACTTATTTTAGTTAATTTTTTAGGGTTCCGCACCTAAAGAGTCCAACAGAGCCTTATTATTATGCCTACGATGGCGATGGGCTGAATCTTTTAATTCGAAAGAAGCGCGAGGAGAAACGTCATCTACATACAAAACACAAAAAAAACTAGGTAACAGTTAATATTAGGTTAACTAAAATAAGCCCCCCCCCCCCCGCACTAGGGCTTGCCTGTCTCGCGGGAGGCCGTAGCCGTTTAACAAAATAACGATTTAGAGAACATCGGTACTAACATCCATTGTTACATCCATAAGATAATTATGTTTCTCATTAGCCTTTTGGCGAATGTCATTAAGTTTAATACACAGTAGAGAAAAAAAACCACAGGAAATTAAATACCACGCGAGCAAAGCCGCGGGTAAAAGCTAGTTATAAAATATTTGTGTTTATTGCCACTCAGGTCCAATATGGCACGGTTGTACGGGTTTTGAAATTTGGTATAAAGGTACCTAGACATCAACACGCGGACTACACTTTGTAATCCTCAATTATATAACAATTATATAACAATTAATTAATACAAAAAAAAAGTAATGCGTGCAAAACTTAAAAGAGCCAATCAAGCTTTAGATTCATGATTTAGAAATATATGATGCAGTCGGAGACATGAAGCAATTAATATGTTGTTCGACGGGATCAGCTCGATAAACCCTGGCGCTGCTCCTCGCCTTTGTTGTTCGACGGGATCAGCTCGATAAACACTGGCGCTACTCCTCGCCTTTGTTGTTCGACGGGATCAGCTCGATAAACCCTGGCGCTGCTCCTCGCCTTTGTTGTTCGACGGGATCAGCTCGATTAACCCTGGCGCTGCTCCTCGCCTTTGTTGTTCAACGGGATCAGCTCGATAATCCCTGGCGCTGCTCCTCGCCTTTGTTGTTCGACGGGATCGGCTCGATAAACCCTGGCGCTGCTCCTCGCCTTTGTTGTTCGACGGGATCATCGCGATAAACCCTGGCGCTGCTCCTCGCCTTTGTTGTTCGACGGGATCAGCTCGATAAACCCTGGCGCTGCTCCTCGCCTTTGTTGTTCGACGGGATCAGCTCGATAAACCCTGGCGCTGCTCCTCGCCTTTGTTGTTCGACGGGATCAGCTCGATAATCCCTGGCGCTGCTCCTCGCCTTTGTTGTTCGACGGGATCGGCTCGATAAACCCTGGCGGTGCTCCTCGCCTTTGTTGTTCGACGGGATCAGCGCGATAAACCCTGGCGCTGCTCCTCGCCTTTGATGTTCGACGGGATCAGCTCGATAAACCCTGGCGCTGCTCTTCGCCTTTGTTGTTCGACGGGATCAGCTCGATAAACCCTGGCGCTCCTCCTCGCCTTTGTTGTTCGACGGGATCAGCTCGATATACCCTGGCGCTGCTCCTCGCCTTTGTTGTTCGACGGGATCAGCTCGATAAACCCTGGCGCTGCTCCTCGCCTTTGTTGTTCGACGGGATCAGCTCGATAAACCCTGGCGCTGCTCCTCGCCTTTGTTGTTCGACGGGATCAGCTCGATAAACCCTGGCGCTGCTCCTCGCCTTTGTTGTTCGACGGGATCAGCTCGATAAACCCTGGCGCTGCTCCTCGCCTTTGTTGTTCGACGGGATCAGCTCGATAAGCTCGATATTTCGAAATTAAGAATTCTAAAGCTTGTTGGCCTTATATTAGTTTTTTCGCAGTCGTTTTTTTATAAGTATTTA
Organism: Alsophila aescularia; assembly: GCA_946251855.1. Taxonomy (NCBI): domain Eukaryota; kingdom Metazoa; phylum Arthropoda; class Insecta; order Lepidoptera; family Geometridae; genus Alsophila; species Alsophila aescularia. The sequence continues at coordinate 51,374,205 of OX276383.1, read as the reverse complement.
GTTTTATCTCTTTATTTTATAGTAGCTGTGCCCGCGGCTGTGCCCGCGTTGTCATTTCATTTAAAAGTAGCCCTTACGTGTTATTCCAGGACCAAAAGTACCAAAATACTGCATTTCTTCAAAATTTGTTGAGGTTTCAAATAGTTTTTTTATCAATTGCTCGGCATCTAATCATCCGATTTAAATACCAAGTTTACCAGTTTTTAAGTCAAACCCTAAGCTATCCAACAGTGAACCACATTGCAATCGGTCTAGTAGTTTTTACGTGATGTGCGAAAAAACATTCAGAAAGACACGATTTAAAAAAAAACTTGTTTGTTAGCCTATTTTAAGTACCCTAGACCATTTTTTTTTAAACTATCTTCATTGTACAGAATTTTTGGTACTTATTGCTTTATTATAAGAAGACCTTTATTTTGATACTTCACCTAAACTATAGTAGTCTCAGCGGAACTTTGTGGCTCGGAAGTTGTCTGCAAGTCGCTGCGCAAACTGCTATTTTTCAGGCGCAGTCCCAATGAAGGTGAATACAGCATTGAATAACTGCCTCGCTCTCTCGCTTACTATTTTCGCCTATTCTACTCGCTTTTATTTTATGCCGTTTTATCCTCACAGCAGTACCTGCGCAATCCTTCATAGAGCTTAACTTCACAACCACAAAGATCCGCTGCGACTACTATAACTAACTTTACTTACATCGTTTTTTTTAAATACTTGTTTAATGATACCCTACCTAACATAGTTCGTCGTTTTTTTCTCTTTTTTTTACAGTGTGGCGTCTGGTTGTCGCCATATTGAATTTTTTTACAGTGTGGCGTCTGGTTGTCGCCATATTGATTTTTTTTACAGTGTGGCGTCTGGTTGTCGCCATATTGAATTTTTTTACAGTGTGGCGTCTGGTTGTCGCCATATTGAATTTTTTTACAGTGTGGCGTCTGGTTGTCGCCATATTGATTTTTTTTACAGTGTGGCGTCTGGTTGTCGCCATATTGAATTTTTTTACAGTGTGGCGTCTGGTTGTCGCCATATTGATTTTTTTTACAGTGTGGCGTCTGGTTGTCGCCATATTGAATTTTGATTACTATCGTCGTTAGTGGCACTCGCAAGATGATAATAATCTTCAAAATGCCCACGCATTTGTTCTTTAGAGCGCCACATGGGAACAAACATACTTTTCTACATACAAACATCCGTCGCGCAGTCTGGTAAAAAATACATCATCATCAACAGCCCGCATCAGTCCACTGCTGGACATAGGCCTCTCCCAAAGCACGCCACTGAGCCCGATAAATAAATAAATATATTCGGGACATTTCCACACCAATTATCTAGCCCCGAACTAGGATACCCTGTGCTATGGGCACTAGATAACGGATAAACATACATAGATAAGAATATTACATCCATGACTCGGAAACAAACATTTCTGCTCATCACACAAATGATTGCACCTTGCAGGATTCGAACCCGCGACCGTACGATTTCGTACCTAGGATCTCTAGCCACGACATCATCATCGACTCTTCTTTTCCAACCACCGCCAGCCATCTTGCTTATGTCGTCGCTTCACCTAGCTGGAGGGCGTCCCACACTACGTTTGCCGAGTCGCGGTCTCCACTCAAGAACACGTCTACCCCGACGGTAATCGATCCTTCGAAAAATATGACCAGCTCACTGCCACTTCACCCTGCTAATCTATGGCTATGTCGATAACATTGGTTCTCTGTCGGATCACTTCGTTCCGGATTCGATCTCTCAAAGAAAAATATGACCAGCTCACTGCCACTTCACCCTGCTAATCTATGGCTATGTCGATAACATTGGTTCTCTGTCGGATCACTGCCACTTCACCCTGCTAATCTATGGCTATGTCGATAACATTGGTTCTCTGTCGGATCACTTCGTTCCGGATTCGATCTCTCAAAGAAAAATATGACCAGCTCACTGCCACTTCACCCTGCTAATCTATGGCTATGTCGATAACATTGGTTCTCTGTCGGATCACTGCCACTTCACCCTGCTAATCTATGGCTATGTCGATAACATTGGTTCTCTGTCGGATCACTTCGTTCCGGATTCGATCTCTCAAAGAAAAATTCCGAGCATAGCCCTTTCCATACCATGCTGAGCGACTTTGAATTGGTGAACTAGTTGTACCGTGAGAGTCCACGTCTCAGCTCCGTAAGCCACACACACAGGTAGACAGGTAGGACGCACTGGTTGAACATTTTGGTTTTTATGCATTGGGGAATTGGTGAAGAAAAGACTACGAAGTTTACCAAATGATGCCCAGCTCAGTTGTATTCTTCTACAGGCCTCTCTCTCAAAGTTATGTTTACCCAATTTCAGCGTTTGTCCAAGGTAAACATACTCTTGAACAACTTCTAGAGGAGATCCGTGAACATCAATCAAATTCATCCGGAGACCGATGCGTTGAGATGAACCAGCTAGGCCATTCAGCATCTGATGTAAGTCCTGCAACGATTCTGCCATAATGACGATGTCATCCGCAAATCTCAAGTGTAAGATGTACTCGCCGTTTATGTTTATGCCACGTTTTTTCTAGTCCAGAGTCTTAAACATATCCTCCAATGCATTTGAGAACAATTTCGGAGAAATAACGCCCCCTTGTTTCACACCACGATAGGGGGGATATGCTTAGTCTGCTGGTTCTGTACTTGGACGGTCATTGTTGCGGCGTCATACAGACATCTCAACACTTGGATATACCGCCAGTCGACTTGGCATCGCTGCAGGGACTCCAGGACAGATCAGGTCTCGATGGAGTCATAGGCCTTCTCATAGTCCACAAACGCTAAGCACAGGGCCTGATTATACTCTTCTGTCTTCTGTATAGTTTGCCGCACTGTGTGAATGTGGTCTGTGGTGCCGTATCCTCCTCGAAACCTGCTTGCTCCGGTGGTTGAAATTCGTCGAGTCTATGAGCGAGACGATTCGTGATGACTCTTGAAAACAGCTCGTAGACATGGCTTAAGAGCGAGATCGCCTGATAGTTTTTCAGAAGGGTATTAATTACCCTTTTTGAAAAACAGGACGACTATACTCCTGTTCCATGCCTGTGGAGTTCTCCCAGAGAAGAGAACGGAATTAAATATACGCTTCAATTCTTTGGGGATGGGTGTACCTCCTGCTTTTAAGAGTTCCGTGGTAGTTCCGTCCTCCCCAGAGGCTTTTCCATTTTGAGCTGTTTAAAAGCTATCACGACTTCATCAAGGCTGACTTCTGGTAGCTCTTCGGTAAAGTGGCGGGTCAGGGTGGCCCTGGGATCGTCGGTGTTAGGTTCTAGTCTGGATGCCTGCGATTTGTATAATTGGGCATAAAAATCTTTAACTTCCGCAAGAATATCTGGCTTCAAAACGACGTCTTCCGCACTAGATTTACTCAGCTTCGTCAGATGGCTCCGACCCAGCATTTGAACGAAGTCTTCGACCCCCGATTTTGCTCAATCGCTTCTTCTATAGAGCGTGTATTAGAGCTTCGGAGGTTTCGTCTCACCAGCTTAGTTATTTTTTACTCAAAACCCACTGTTCTGACGTAGTGTTATTCTCGTAGTGCGAGAATCCACTCTATATAGTTGTGGATTCTCGCGTCGATTTTCTATTAGCTGCAGAGACTCTCCCGAAATTTTAGATTTTCTGCCAGTACGTCGCATCTTGCAGAACTTTGTACCCTCTTCACGGAGGATTCTTACCACTTGGTCAAGTTTCTGGTCAACGTCAACGTCTGTTGTGCTTTCCAAAGCAGCGAATTCGTTCTCCAGTTTTAACTAGAACGTTTTGGATCCAACTACGTTCTGGAGCAGATTTGGTCGGAGCGTGTTGAAGTAACAAACGGAGACGTTCGAGCTTGCAATCAATATCCAGAGTGCCTCGGACAAGTCGGTGGTCACTTCCAGTTTTAATCCTAGTGACAGACACATCTCTGAATATGCGCTTTTTGTCCGCTATGATTAAGTCGATCTTATTTTTCGTCATACCATCGGGGCTTTGCCACGTCCACTTCCGTTGGCCTGCTTCATAAATAATGAGTTCATTAAGAACAATCCCACTTTCTCTATGGAAGTTGACGAGCATTTTCCCAGCCGAAGCGAATACTCGCTACGCGCGACCAGCTAATAGCTATGTTCAAAGTGTAGGTTCTGGAATACACATGACGGTGACACTCACACGTAGAAAACGTGCGCGAACTGTCTCGCCGCAGCCGCAGCGAATACTCGCTACGCACGACCAGCTAATAGCTATGTTCAAAGTGTAGGTTCTGGAATACACATGACGGTGACACTCACACGTAGCAAACGTGCGCGAACTGTCTCGCCGCAGCCGCAGCGAATACTCGCTACGCGCGACCAGCTAATAGCTATGTTCAAAGTGTAGGTTCTGGAATACACATGACGGTGACACTCACACGTAGCAAACGTGCGCGAACTGTCTCGCCGCAGCCGCAGCGAATACTCGCTACGCGCGACCAGCTAATAGCTATGTTCAAAGTGTAGGTTCTGGAATACACATGACGGTGACACTCACACGTAGCAAACGTGCGCGAACTGTCTCGCCGCAGCCGCAGCGAATACTCGCTACGCGCGACCAGCTAATAGCTATGTTCAAAGTGTAGATTCTGGAATACACATGACGGTGACACTCACACGTAGCAAACGTGCGCGAACTGTCTCGCCGCAGCCACAGCGAATACCACCAGCGCGTAGCGAGTATCACTCAGTGGCGTTCACAATGTAGAGGCCTACGTCCGAGTACGTCCAGCAGTAGACGAATACGAGCTGCTGATGATGATGATGATGATGATAAAAATGTCGGCTATTATACTTATTATTTAACATATTACTTATTATTACATATTACATATTATACATATTACTTACATATTATACATATTACTTACATATTATACATATTACTTACATATTATACATATTACTTACATATTATTTAATATATACATATTATATATTACATATTACATATTATATATTACTATATTACTATATTACTTATTATTTTCCTTTTAAGCGTTTTCCTTTTACTGTGTACATTATTTTTTCTGCATATAATGTTCATTCGATAAACCATCGACTGTAAATGTAAACTTAACAAAAAATACTTGCGCATGAAACCCTTTGCATTTTGTTGATTAGTGGGTACGTCACTGTTTCCTATAAGTATTTCCATGTTTCCCTCCCTGGGAGATTGTTATTTTGTTGATTAGTGGGTACGTCACTGTTTCTTATAAGTATTTCCATGTTTCCCTCCCTGGGAGATTGTTATTTTGTTGATTAGTGGGTACGTCCCTGTTTCTTATAAGTATTTCCATGTTTCCCTCCCTGGGAGATTGTTATTTTGTTGATTAGTGGGTACGTCACTGTTTCCTATAAGTATTTCCATGTTTCCCTCCCTGGGAGATTGTTATTTTGTTGATTAGTGGGTACGTCACTGTTTCTTATAAGTATTTCCATGTTTCCCTCCCTGGGAGATTGTTATTTTGTTGATTAGTGGGTACGTCACTGTTTCCTATAAGTATTTCCATGTTTCCCTCCCTGGGAGATTGTTATTTCCATGTTTCCCTCCCTGGGAGATTGTTATTTTGCAATAAGACCCAACTGTACGTATAAACAATTATTTAATACTTGTATGTCATGAAATATTAATTTAAGTGAATTGAAACTTTTCCGCACTATCAAAATAGTATTGAGCAAGTTTAATCCCATAGTGGAACTACACAGTAAATATTCCAGAGAGTAGACAAACGGACGAAGTGTTCCACGAGCAGTGGTCATTCGGCGCACCCGCTTGACCCTAGCAATAAACAAGTGGTCTAATTCAGGGCCGGCTGCAAATGGAAGTGCACCATTAGGAGAAACTTACGCCGTGCTCAGGACTTGACCCCGATGGTTCCGCGTCGACGGAAGGGTGCTATTAGGGATCCGTAGCCAATTTGCAAAAAATAACCCTTGATTTTGGTTTTGTCTGAATAAAATGCCTACAAATTTAAATTTCTAGCAAAGCCCATTAATGACATTAGGTACATAGATTTATCGTCGATTCTATTGTGTCATATATCTATATTACTAACTAGTTTTATTACATTATAGTTATCTCCCAATTTACTATTTCGAGACAGAATTCAAAATCGATGTAAATTCCCTTGGAAAACTGAAGCGAACCCTGCACGGCAGGCATTGTAAAGACGGAAGGACGGGCTATGTCAGGCTATCGGGAGTAGCTGATGTCGTAATTGGCCTTTCCCTCCTGCGCTGTAGGGGGCGGCCCTCGTGCCTGCCCAACTGCAGTATAACTTCTAGTCTGGGGCATATTGCCGATAGCTGATGTCGTAACTGGCCTTTCCCTCCTGCGCTGTAGGAGGCGGCCCTCGTGCCTGCCCAACTGCAGTATAACTTCTAGTCTGGGGCAAATTGCCGATAGCTGATGTCGTAACTGACCTTTCCCTCCTGCGCTGTAGGGGGCGGCCCTCGTGCCTGCCCAACTGCAGTATAACTTCTAGTCTGGGGCATATTGCCGATAGCTGATGTCGTAACTGGCCTTTCCCTCCTGCGCTGTAGGGGGCGGCCCTCGTGCCTGCCCAACTGCAGTATAACTTCTAGTCTGGGGCATATTGCCGATAGCTGATGTCGTAACTGGCCTTTCCCTCCTACGCTGTAGGGGGCGGCCCTCGTGCCTGCCCAACTGCAGTATAACTTCTAGTCTGGGGCATATTGCCGATAGCTGATGTCGTAACTGGCCTTTCCCTCCTACGCTGTAGGGGGCGGCCCTCGTGCCTGCCCAACTGCAGTATAACTTCTAGTCTGTGTCATATTGGCGATAGCTGATGTCGTAACTGGCCTTTCCCTCCTACGCTGTAGGGGGCGGCCCTCGTGCCTGCCCAACTGCAGTATAACTTCTAGTCTGTGTCATATTGGCGATAGCTGATGTCGTAACTGACCTTTCCCTCCTGCGCTGTAGGGGGCGGCCCTCGTGCCTGCCCAACTGCAGTATAACTTCTAGTCTGGGGCATATTGCCGATAGCTGATGTCGTAACTGACCTTTCCCTCCTACGCTGTAGGGGGCGGCCCTCGTGCCTGCCCAACTGCAGTATAACTTCTAGTCTGGGGCATATTGCCGATAGCACGCTAAACAAGTTTTTGAAATTTATTTTATACTAGCTGTACCCGCGGCTTCGCACACGTGTTCATTTCTCGATGTTAAAAGTACTCTATGTGCTATTCCAGGGCCTAAAATACCAATATACTCGTACCAACATTTAATCAAAATTCCTTCAGCCGTCAAAAAGTTTTTTATCGATTGCTTGGCTTCTACACACTATTTTGAGATACCAAGTACACCAGTTTTTAAGTCAAACCCTAAGCTATCCATTAGTTCATCACAATCGGTGTAGTAGCTTTTACGTGATGCGCGAACAAACAAACAGCGAACAACATAATCATCATCATCATCAGCCTATACCAGTCCATTGTTGTACGTAGGCATCTCCTAATGAACGCCATTGAGCCCGATCTTCCACTCTTCTTATCCAGTCGCTGCCAGCTATCTTTCGCAAGTCGTCTCTCTCCCTGGCCGGCGGGCGTCCCACACTACGTTGTGTTTGTGTCTATGGTGACCGTTAATCTTATATGATAAAGTGCGAAGGCCAGCTTAAGAAGAGCCGTACATTCAAACGTTCCTGTACATTTCGGGATTCAAGTTATTTGGACATAATACTGAGGGTTGCGCTGCCTATAATTTCTGAACTGCAAACCCGATAAACTTGAAATATTTACATGACAATTTATTTGGAGGTAGTAAAGTAGGTATCTCCTTTCTAAGAAAAAAATAATGAATGAAATCGGACGAGTTCATTAATTACAACTAAGTACACGTTTTGACTTTCATTCCCTCTCCCAAGGGAACCATGCTAAATATCAGGATGAAAAGTATCCAATGTCATACCTACCTCGTAGTATGAACTCAAATCAAACCAAGTTTCATTTGAATTTATACAGTAGTTTGGCGTGATGCGTGGTCAAGATACAGACAGACAAAAATGAAAAAAATAAAATTGTCTTCAGAATCGAATATAGAGTACCCCACCCTCCGAAAAAAAAAACATTACTTCATGCTTAACATAACTTTGGACCCGTATCCCGCAGAAACCCTTTATTTTTTCGGGATAAAAAGTATCCTCAATTTTAACCCATTATATACACTATGACTGTGCCAAGTTGCATCAAAATCCATCCAGTAGTTTCAGAGTGGCAAGTGTTTTTTTAAATAACTTTCAATCCCTATCCTGCGGGAACCCTTTAATTTTTCGGGATGAAAAGTATCCTATGTCCTACCTCGTAGTATGAACTAAAATCATACCAAGTTTCATTTAAATTCATTCAGTAGTTTCGGCGTGATGCCTAGCCAAGATACAGACAGACAGACAGACAGACAGACAGACAGACAAAAATTTAAAAAATACAGTTTTGGTTTCAGTATCGAATACAGAGTATCCTCCAATAAAAAAAAAAAAAAATCTTCAATGTACAGAATTGGACCTGTTACAGTTTTATTATAAGTATAGATTAACATCATACTTATAATATGAGTTGTTTCTAAATACAGTATTTTTTAATTCACTTTCTATTAAAATGGATAGGTCTCTGTATCCGGGGAAAATAAAAGATTGTCGCCAAAAAAAGACGCTCGTATGGGAACGCTTTCATATTATCTCCAACCGTTATTTGTCACACGCACTGTTTTAATTGAAAAGATGCATTCAGTTGGTAATATCTTGTGGCTGGACTTAAGGCTCATTTCCTATCAAATGTTTCGACTGGCCAGCCACACTCCGGAGTGGGTATAAATCGACTTCGGAGCACTATCTAGGGATTTTAAAAATGCAAGTAAAGTCGAGAGAGAGTAGCTTTCGTGTTCCTTTTGTTGCTCGAGAGAGTGCAGGCCGCTGCCCCCGACGCCTCTCCGCGAGTTTACTTGGTCGTTCGACTACCAAGTTAATAAAAAGTAGTCAGTAACGTTACGATTGTTTTCAGCCTTTTCAATTTTTGGGAAAACACAAATTAAATATCAGTTTTACCACAGAATAAATAATAGTACAAGTTCAGAAGGCTAACTGAGTAAAGTCATTTAAATAAATAGCGACTCTCGCTACAACGCTATAAAGTGCAATTTAACTCGCACGGCGATGCGCGCTTTCAATTATATTTACCTAGAAGGCGCTCGCCCACCGCGTGCAGGCTAGAATGCACCGTATCACAACGCGCGAGAACTTCCATTGCTCTAACCGTTTCAGAATCGCTCTGTCCCTTTTTCGCTCGGTAGGGTTGTATTAAGATATGACTAGGTACTTGTACTACTAATTATTCTGTGATATGTTATGACTTAGATATTGTAACAGAATAAATAAGTAATAATGTATTATGTTATTACTTATTATTATAAATTAAAATTGTTCTATTACATACAATGACATTCTTATCAGAATAGACCTACTACCTCATTTTTACTACCTACCTATCCCGTTTTCAGAACGCCGATAAGTTTAGTGAGATACCTACCTACGTGTCGTTGGTTGATTATGATTATATCCTATAGGTATTGCACTTTGATGAATAAAGGTGCCTGTCTGAATTCCATGCTTTTTAATGAGTGAAAAATAAATTGCTACCTACGTAATAAAAGGTATTAAAAGTATGTAGGCTACTTACTAAATCAGCACAGTAATTCATTTTCCGATCAACAATACCTACTATAATCAATTATAAAATTACGTTGATCGATTTAATAAACGACTTTATTTCTGCGCGGAAAAACCTTAAATATGCGTAGCTTCGGTATGGAACACAAATGAAATAACATAAAACTATAGGAACCTACGTAATAAAAAAATATCAATATCTAACTACATAACTAGGACCTATTATAGGTATTACAATTTATTACCTTTCAATATCCTTTGGAAGCGTAAAGAATGACAATTCGTCATTTCTATCACTATTCAAACAGCCGAATGCTATGCAGTACTTTCTAGCTTTCTTCTTGGTACTGATAATTAAAACATGAATAAAGTTTGTCAATAACTTTACGTAAGTACGTGCTCTATCGCTAAGTACAAGGCGCGCGACTCATCGAGCGCACGCTTGACACTCGACTGAACGGACCCGAATATTGGGTCCTTGAATTTATTTGGACTTGTTGCGGAGTGCGACCGCCCTGGTTTTACTTTCATAATGGTATAAATATTGTGTGGCCACAGAATGCATTTACTGTGCTTTGTAATGTGCTCGTTGCGGTGCGGTGTGCGTTCCATTTGCTCCGTAGAGCCGCTGTCTCAGTCCCTTCACTCGACTTTATTTCTCTCTCCCGGCGCCGCCCGCGCGCTATCTGCGGATGCTCTAGGTACCTGTTGGGAGTTAGGGAGGTTCTACTGCTCTGTGGACGGTCTGCACTGCGGGCCGCCATACATCAACACGCATTACACGGTGGTGACGTATGGTGATTGACCACAGATTAAAGAGTTAAGAGAATTTTCACTTATATTGGTGTACTTTAAGTTATCGTCATACGTGGTAACTTGGAACTATGTTGATACTTAGGCCAAGTAAGTACAGATAGTTTTATAAATGACGCTGAAAATCCTGAAATTCTACTCTTATGGTCAATCGCTCACTGCCTTGTGATGCGTGTTGATGTATGACGACCCGCAGTGCGGAGTTGGGAGCTGTGTGGCAGAGCTAGCTACTTCTCTAGAGAATAGCATACCCTTAAAAGCAATCATGAATGTCAGGCAAATTATAGACACCGCCTTTCCTTCTTCAATATGTATACTTTGTGAGTGCATTTACTCAGAGCTACATAGTTGCAAGATTGTTCACTCTGCGAGTGCACATTCTCGCAGCCTTGAGTCACTCGTTTTTTTCAGAAAAAGACAAAACAATCCACTTTTTTTGCGTCTGCCGGCTGCATAACATTTGTTTATCTTTCGCTCGGCTTGAAATTAGAAATTCTTTTGTCTCTACTCTTTTTTAATTGCAAAAAGGAAACGGAAATAGCTTTCTAACGAAGGAAAAACGTCGTGTGATAATATTTATATGCGTACGGATGCCACTCGTGCATTGTTCGCCTCTCGTACCGAGATTATTAGCGTCTGCGACGGGATATTAAATTAACATTTTCATAATAGCTAGTATATTACACTGCTTTAAAAAATACTTAAGTCGTGGGCGGTAGATAACTACCGTCAGTACACAGTGTTCACGGAATGTGTGACTTTGAAGACGCAATAAAATGAAGATGTTGGCCGATCGCTTTGAGAGGCGGCGAGGTGTGAAAAGTGCGGCGACCGCTCGCCGGCAAAGGCGCGCGGCGACGCCCGCGCCGTCTTCTCTTTTTCTCGCAGTGCCTCTGCACTACTAGAGATTGGCCGTCAGCTCACCAAATTTCTCTCTGTCCTGCGCCAAGCGAAACAGCTGTTCTACGCTGGCGATATTGGTCCATTCACGGATGTTGCATAACCAGGATTTCTTTCTCCTTCCAACGCGTCGTTTGTTGTCTTCCCTCTACTTTGCCCATCATGATGAGACGGAGCAGTTAGTAGGTATCCCTCATGTCTCAAGACGTGTCCAAGGTACCCAATTTTTCTTTTCTTGATGGTTTTTAATAGGTCCCGGCTCTTAGCGACGCGTTGGAGAACCTTCACATTAGAAACTTTCTGGGTCCAGCTTATGCGGATCATCCTACGATAGCACCACATCTCGAAGGCTTCGAGACGTTTCTGGGTGTCAGCTTTGAGAGTCCAAGTTGCGCAACCGTACAACAGTACCGGCCAGACGTAACAATGGAGCTTGTTCACTCTGAGCTTTGTACAAAGTTGGCGGCTTCTCAAAACTTTCTCCATATTGTTATTGTTGTTTGTTTTTGTTGTAGTTGTTATTGTTGTTGTTGCTCGTCCGATTTCAATCCGGGTCCGGATTTCTTGATCGCTATCCCATTCTTCATTCACCCAAGCCCCGAAATACTTGTATTGCCGAACTCGCTCAAGAACTGAACCTGCCACTTTCATTCTAGGATTTAAGTCCTTGTTACCAGATGCAACCAAGAATTTGGTTTTAGACACATTCATGTTCAACCCCGCTCTCAAACTGCACTCGTGAACTCTGTTCAAAATATGTTGTAAGTCGTGTTATGTAGATGATATTAGCGCAGTGTCATCAGTGTATCTCAAATTATTGACGGTTTCGCCGTTTATCGTAACACTGACTTCCAGGCCTTCAAGAGCTTCCGTTATTATTGCTTCCGAGTACAAATTGAAAAGCAGGGGTCATAAAATGCATCTCTGTCGAACTCCGCGGCAAATCTCCACTTGCTCAGTTTTCGTCTGCTCTATTCTTATAGTCGCCTTTTGGTTCCCATACAGTTTTTTTATAACCCTGAGATCCTTGCCGTCTAGGCCAGTATCCATCAAGCGCTTCATTAGTACGAGTATCTCATGTTTGACACGATCGAAAGCTTTCTCGTAGTCAATAAAGCACAAGATCACATCGGTCTGCATATCTTTACATTTCTGTACTAGAACATTTAAGCCAAAGAGTGCTTCTAGTGTCCCCATACCTGTACGGAACCAAACTGGCTCTACCCTAACTGTTCGTCACACTTCGGTCGTATCCTATTGTGACTCATTAGACTAATTTTTCTGTATTCAGAGCACTTTTTGGCTTTGGCCTTCTTTGGAAGTGTGATGAATGTGGATCTCAACCAGTTGTCGGGTAGAGCTCCCGTTTCGTAAACCTGGTTAAACAGTAGAGTTAGGGCATCCATATACTCGTCTTCTAGGAGCTTGAGTAGGTGCTTCTACTGTTATGTTGTCTGGAGCCAGTGATTTGCCTGCTTTTGTTGTCTTCAATGCCTGCTTAACCTCGGATCTGAGTATAGGTGGGCCTGTATTGTCTATCAAAATATTTTCAGCATTTCTAGAGGCATCTTCAAACATCTTGATAATGTACTCATCCCAAGTTTCCTTCTTGCTTTCCTCTTCATTTATAAGCCGGCCATGATCGTCATACAATACGTTTGAATTGGGTTTCTTTCGGAGACTTGCTAGATCTTTAATATACTGATGCAAATTAAAAATCTCATGCTTACGCAAAAGTTCCTCGATTCGTTTGCATTTGTCTTCATAGAAAGAATCCCGTGTTAATCTTATTTTATTACTAACTAGCTTTCCCGCCCGCGACTTCGTCCGCGCGGACTACTGTTTAACGCGAAAAAAAGCATCCTATGTTCTTCTAGGATATTAAAAACCAATGCAAAAGTAGGTATGTATAGCACCTACGCTCTTGAAGTTTTTTGAGAAAGACTTGTTATTTCGTTTCCATGGCAACCGTTCTTTACAGCGAGTAATCAACATTTTCCAGATTTCCCGTGGAAACTTAAAATTTTACAGGATATAAAGTATCCTATGTTTTATTCTAGGGTATAAGCTATTTCCATTCCAAATTTCATCAAAATCCGTCAAGCTATTATCGCGTGAAAGTTCCCCAAACAAACAAACAGACAACGTTTCACTTTTATATATTGGTATGGATAAGTTTGTGCAATTCATCATATTTAGTTGGATTGTTTTCATATGTCCTGCGTTCATCCTTCAACTGTAGGATCTCGTTGGTAATTCGTTGTTGCTTCTTCATGTGATAGTTTGGTTGAAGCAAATGGTGGCATCGAGTAGTGATGTGCGTGCTGTCTATATTATGTCGTGGCATTTTAACGTTCAAGCGATGTTAAAGTTCCAAATTATTCTGATGCTCTAAAATGTTGATATTGAGATTTTTGTGTGAGTAGCTTAATGTTAGTTATGTTATAAGTACAAATAGAGTAAAAAATGGAATGTTATGTAAATAGACATTTCTTTCTCTGATTACATTAAATTGTTTTAATTTGATCTATTTTTAACTACATATCACACTAATATTATAACATCAAATCAATAATATTCCATTAAGCGATCTTAAGAGAATAGAACCTGGAAACTATCTCGCTCGCTCGCGCATTCAAGATATACCAGTGAAGACGTAGGGATAATCTAACAAAACATATCGTATCTTGAGATTAATATTGAGCAATGGTGGCCTATTTAACTGGCGTATCTTGAGCTGACCATTTTGTTTCACTAAGTCCTAGGATGTTAAGTTGTAGACGATCCATCTCCATTATGATTTTCAAAAGTTTCCCATGCTATCTCATTCCTCTCACATTCCACGTTGCAATCCTTGTTTTTCTTATTTGTTCTTTGGGTTTCCCTCCGGAGATTCTCCGCACCCCTGTCCCATCAAAGCGACGCCGGAAACTCGGTGCCACTCTTTTTCTGTATTATTCATTTGAGCTGAAGGTACTAGGGAAATATTTATGACGGTGGTATCCCGTTGTCTTCCTTCGTCGCAGCCTTGTGAAAGTGTCTGGTATAAGCCCTTTAAACTATTCTAATTTTGTCCTTAAATCAGTACTGGAATTGCTGCTTCCCAACTCTAGGTACGCCAGTGTGACAAAGCTTGATTGAAGCTGATTCTGTTGCCTGAAAATCCACGGCAATGCTACCATTGAGGACTTCATCTGTAACCCTAGGTACGGGACCGTGATATACCCCACAGCACTGGGTCCCCCTCTGAACTTCGCCATCCACATCTCCCGGCCTACTGAGAAATGTAATGCCCACCCCCGCAGCGAGGACGCGCCAGAGAAGAATTGCCCAAGTCAACTATAGAGAAGTGGACTCTACCGTTCCAAGAGCCGGGTTAACGATCTTTTATATGCCCAAGATCGAAGGATGCCGTCTCCAACACCTATCTAATTATACAAGACTTAGGCGCGTCTGTCTGCTCGCTCCGGCTAAATAAGACGTGTTTCGGAAGGCTTCTGTGGTATTATGAGAGGAGTGGCATGCTTTTCTCTTAACAGTGTTTCCTGAAATTATAGGTGTCCAAGTCTAGAGTGAATAGGTATCTAAACTACTAGGTAAGCGAGCTACACCGTCGGCCACATCGTAGTTTTCCATCAGGTGAGATTGTGGTCAAAACGATTGCCTATTTTTTAATAATAATAAAAAATAGAGGGCTCTTTGGAAACTTTATGAACAAGTCTATGTGCTAATTTTGGTAGAAAGTAGGCGTCATACAGACAAGGAAACTTCGAAACAATATATGAACTGTTAAATATTTATGCAGAATACACTTTTAACAGTATTACTTGGCTAACAACAAACTTCACAATCTATATTATACTTGACGGTTCCTTAACACCAAACCATCCAATCGACGTATCAAAAACGCCACACGACTACGCGACCTTCAATGATAGAGAGGATTGTAAATCCTATTTAAGGCTCTTTACAATTCAGCTTACGGTTAACCAACGCCCCCTTTTGTTTGTAGCTCTGTCCTAGTTCGTATTTATCAGCATTCACCAGCCATAATTGCAGGCGGTCCCTCCCGGCCGCGGCAGCGCGTGTTGTTCGCGTGGACTCATCCATAATAAACGAGTGGCCGGTGGAGCTGCCATTACATTCGCAAGGCGTATTTGGCGCAAACGACTCTCGACGAACGTCGCAATTAAAACGCTGAAATATTCAGCGTCTGCTCACAGGGAACGTTTCGCAGTCTCGCGTCTCCTAGTCTCGCCTTCTTTTTGCCACATTTTCTTGAGCTTAAATGTGATCGCAGCTTTTTGCAAACGCTAAGCTTCGCATCATATATCTTTTATTCAGAATACATTTGCGTTTGAATGCCAATAGAGAAACGTGAAGTGTCGTTATTTCTGCATGGCTGTTGACCCCTCTCGCGGCCAGTCTCGGAGCAGTATGCCGCGCGTCCATGTCCGTCCCTCGCGCCCGAAAGGTTCTGTCGGTGTAGCTCCTACAGCAGCGTCCGATCAATCTTGTGAACGCACGGATGCTGCGATATCGTCTCCGCAAACAATGACGAGGCGTTTGATCGATCGTGGCCCTTCTCGCTGGAACGGCCAAAGCCGGGGGAAATAGCTGTCTGCGACATGCAGTAGGACCAGTAGAGGCGCGTGAAATATGCATCAATCGATTTGCGCATCAACGCGACTGTCTGCCCAAATGTATGCTCTTCTGAGCTTAACTTACTCATATTAAACAGTCGTTTATAATAACTTCATATTCTCAAGTATTCATATTTTCTTAGCCCGCGGCTTTTCCCACGTGGTTATTTAACTGGGTAAAAAGTAACACATAGGGTGTTACTTCAATACCAAAAGAGCCTAGAAAGTACAAATACCTACTATACATTTTCATCCTTCAAATAGTTTATATCGATTGATCGCCTTCTATTCATCGGATCGGAGGTACCAAGAGCATCAGTTTCCAAGTCAAACCCTAGTTTTTATGCGATGCGAGAACACACATGCGATTTAAAAAAAAACTTGTTCTGTAGCTTATTTTAAGTACCCTAGACCATTTTATTACTTACTGCTTTATTATAAGTATTTAATTAGATAAATGCCCGGACAGTTTGAAAAATGCCCAATATTATAAGTATTTAATTAGATAAATGCCCGGACAGTTTGAAAAATGCCCAATATTATAAGTATTTAATTAGATAAATGCCCGGACAGTTTGAAAAATGCCCAATATGATAATACCTATTGGACAAATAAATTGACTGGGATTTGTGACTAATGCCTATTGGGAAGTTTTTTTTTTTTATTAAATTATTTTAATTATGCCTATAAAACAGTACCGTAATATACCTACTGACTGACAGACTGACTGACTGACTGACTGACAGCCCAGCCCAGCCTAAACCGGTGGACCTTTAAATTTTAAATTTGGGGCAAATATTCCTTGAGTATCCTACAGGTGAAATACGCAAGTAACTATAAACTGGAAAACTTAAATACCAACTCCACATAAATACCTCACCAACAAACGTAACTAATCCATCTACAAAACTCTAAAGTAAGATCCTTAAATTACTTTCGCTAAGTAGGTAACCTACCTACCTACTTATTATTATCTCGAACAGGAAACTTTACTAATACCTACCTACGAACTTCCAATAAAACAAACTAACCAACGAATCTAATTAAACACCTAAAATACTTTCGATCAATTACCCTCTCCCTGGCATGTGCACTGTGCAGTACTCCGTGCCTTGCCAGCCTGTCTATCGGCCGGCCGCGGCACTAATTACCCTCTCCCTGGCATGTGCACTGTGCAGTACTCCGTGCCTTGCCAGCCTGTCTATCGGCCGGCCGCGGCACTAATTACCCTCTCCCTGGCATGTGCACTGTGCAGTACTCCGTGCCTTGCCAGCCTGTCTATCGGCCGGCCGCGGCACTAATTACCCTCTCCCTGGCATGTGCACTGTGCAGTACTCCGTGCCTTGCCAGCCTGTCTATCGGCCGGCCGCGGCACTAATTACCCTCTCCCTGGCATGTGCACTGTGCAGTACTCCGTGCCTTGCCTGCCTGTCTATCGGCCGGCCGCGGCACTAATTACCCTCTCCCTGGCATGTGCACTGTGCAGTACTCCGTGCCTTGCCAGCCTGTCTATCGGCCGGCCGCGGCACTAATTACCCTCTCCCTGGCATGTGCACTGTGCAGTACTCTGTGCCTTGCCTGCCTGTCTATCGGCCGGCCGCGGCACTAATTATCCATACCAATATATAAAAGTGAAACGTTGTCTGTTTGTTTGTTTGTTTGGGGAGCTTTCACGCGATAACGGCTATACAGATTTGGATGAAATTTGGACTGAAGATAGCTTATCCTACAATAAAACATATGATACTTTTTATCCCGGAAAACTGAAAGTAACCACGGGAAAACTGGAAAATGTTTATTACTCGCTGTAAGGAACGGTTGCCATGGAAACGAAATAACAAGTCTGTTTTTTTTTTATGTATGTCGGTCGATATCTCCGTCAATTGAGGACCGATTTTAAAAAATCTTTTTTTATTTGAATGGGTACACTCTCCAGGTGGTCCCATATAAATTGTATCAAAATTGGTTTAGCAGTAATTCAAGAATAAATAGTTTTGTTGAGTAAATCCATTCGATTTTGTGTTTATATTGCGTTTATTTTGTGTTTATCTCTAAGATTTCTAAACCGATTTAGATGGTTGTTGTTTTATTCAAAAGGGTAAACTTTCCGTGTAGTCCCATATAAATTTCACCAAAATTGGTTCAGTAGTTTTATAAGAAAATCTGTTTGTTTTATAGTTTATGTTATCTAATATCTTGGAATTTCTGAACCGAATTAGATGATTGTTTTTACTTGAGTAAGAAGACCTCTAGTGTGGTACTGTATACATTTCATCAAAATTGGTTTAGTAGCTTTAAACAAGCTTTAATTTAATCCACTGTCATAATGTTTAGGACTGGATTGCAAGTCAATTTTGAACAACTTAAGGACGTCCAAAGATGCTAAAGTTTTGCACATTTGGGTGTAGTTCTGATCACAATTAAAAAGTACATTAGTAGTAGTAGTAGTACACAATCGGATGATGGAATCCCTTCGATTTTGGGCTCATTTGGTTTGTCTTGATGAGATCATGTCTGGTTTTATGTGGTATCAAGGGTCTGATGATGGAGCCGGATGGTAGTCACAGGAACTCAACAACAAAATGATGGAACCCCTTCGAGTTTGGGCTCATTTGGTTTGTCTTGGTGAGTTCTCTGGCTTTATGTGGTATCCAGGGTCTGATGATGGAGCCGGAAGGAAGTCAAAGGAAAGCAACAACAAAATGATGGAAAATGGTCAAAACTAATTCAGTTCTTATAATATATAGGTTTTATTCATCCTTGGTTTTAATTTACCAACGCTTCGAGTCTAAAGTGTCTACTTTTTTTTTGGCGTATATACTTTCCGATGTTTGCTTAGGCCACTAAAAATCAAAAAATAAAATAATTTTCCATAAAAAATTAAATCGACTTCATAATAAAAATGTTATTTTGTAAACAACCACTAAAAAGTATAAAATAATTACAGTTGAGCCAGAACAGTATCACTTTTTCGAAATTACCAACGTAATAATAATGCATAAATACAACATAAGATAAGAAAGAGTTTTTTGAAGGCGGTGCCAAACCCAGGCATCATTTAAATCTAAAATCTTTACAAAATTAATACATACCTATCTACGTACGAAGTAATATGCAGTGGTCTATGACGCACCCTCATACAAAACACGAAACGCATAAGAGACAAAACTCAGTTTTTGACTTTCACACGTTCACAGACCGATTGACACGAATACAGCAATTTAGTAAATGATAAAGTTTTTGTAGATAATTACTTTAAAAGCTTATTATTTTATATAGCACGTCAAGCCGTTTAAGACATTATCTTTTTGAATAAGTTCAACCATATTAATAATTATGGCTCGGCTTCGCACCGCCTTCAAAAAACTCTTTCTTATCTTATGTTGTATAAATGCATTACTATAACGTTGGTAATTTCGAAAAAGTGATACTTTTCTGGCTCAATTGTAATTATTTTATTATTTTTAGTGGTTGTTTACAAAATAACATTTTTATTATGTTTTTTTATGGAAAAATATTTTATTGCATTGGTTTTTAATATCCTAGAAGAACATAGGATGCATTTTTCGCGATAAACAGTAATCCGCGCCGACGAAGTCGCGGGCGGTAACGCTAGTTATATTATTCTATGGCGGCACGCTCGGATAAAAAGTATCCTCCACTTTATACCATCATATAAACTATGACTGTGCCAAGTTGTATCAAAGTCAGCTTCAGCGTGATACGTGTTCTTTTAAATAAGTTCCAACCCCTATCCTGCTACCTTAATTCTTTATTATTAAAAGTATCCAATGTCCTACCTCGTAGTATGAACTCAAATCATGCCAAGTTTAATTTGATTTGATTCTGTAGTTTCGGCGCAGAATAAATAATATTTAGGCGTGATGCGCGGCCAAGGTACAGACAGACCGACAAAAATGAAAAAAAAATAAGAGATTCGGCTTCAGTATCGAATATAGAGTAAACTGTAAAAAATATTTCTAAATATCTTCAATGTACAGAAATCTAATCGTGTCTTCAGGACACATTCACGTACTACAACTTACTAGCGCAACTAAATGAAAATATAAATCTTCGTTATCCTACAAGTATCCATTTCCCCATTTCGCTACTCTATAAGTCGCGCCGTCTATCCTTCTTCGTCTCCAAACCCTCAGATCAAACGCAACGAACTATGAAATCTTCACTTATCCAGTCGCATTTGCAGTTTGCACCCACAGAGTTCGAGAGATGAGGAAAACTGTTCGCCAACCTGCTAAGGTCTATGCATCGCTAGTTCAGGTTTCCGAGTCTGCCCTCTAAGTCTGTGGTTGTAATCGGCCCCGCTCCCCCGCTCCCCCGACATCGCTCATGTGGCATGCGTCAGTAGTACCCTGGTGTGGCAGGTGATCAACGGCGTGCCCGGCGGCGGCGCGGCGAGCGGCGAGTCGCGGCGGCGCGGCGCCTCCTCGCCGCCGCCCAGCGCGCCCGAGAAGCGCAAGTGGCCCGCGCCCACGTACGACGCGGACGAGCTCGCCGCCAGGCCCGACTCGGACGACGACGACACCAAGGTATCGGGACACCCACCACACCTAGCGTCATTGTTACTAACCAGTAAGAAGTCTAAGCATTCATTTTTTCGGTTGGAAACTACAAATAATAATTCGTAGGTTGGAAATTAGCAATTAAGTTTCTAGAACTTTGGTTTTATACGATGTATGCAGGTGAAAAGTTAGCCGGCTATGGTTAGTTTGTCGAGAGCATTTTGTTAAGCATCAACTGTACATCTCCTTCGGTACAACTGTACATCTCCTTCGGTACAACTGTACATCTCCTTCGGTACAACTGTACATCTCCTTCGGTACAACTGTACATCTCCTTCGGTACAACTGTACATCTCCTTCGGTACAACATACGACCTCCGAGACCCGATACCGAAAAAGATAAATAATAGGTAGTTCTTCTAACGAACTAATTGGAAACTGGCTGAGAAGCCTCAAAGATCAGAGTTCGCTTCCAAATAATCCCGCGTCTGGTACGTTAATATCACCGAGTATTCTTAAAGAGCGTCACTAAATTCCATCCTTCGTGCGGTTCCAGGTGGAAACGCCGGTGCGGTTCCGTACTTCGCCGCCGCTGGAAGCACTGAAGCCGCGGCGAGGCGCCGGCGGCGCGTGCGCGTGCGCCCCGCCCTCACCGCGCCGCCGCCGCGCCCCCCTCGCGGCGCCGCGCCGCCACCGCCCCGCGCTAGACTTTGACAAGATGCAACAGGTAACACACCCTCACACTAACCACATCTGATCTAACACCATAATCATGGTAGCTCGTAATAGTTCACTGCTGGGTGAGCCCCTGATCCTCCTCCTGATCAGTACCTGTTCGTGTTTCTCCTGCCTCCTTCTGATCAGTTTCCAGTCACTCTTATACAAGTCTCCCTTCCACCTCTAAATCATCGACTCATCTGGCCGCTGATCTGCTAGTAATTCTTGGCCACCACTCCGTCAGAACCTTGCTCCAGCTACCGTCAACATATTTGTCAATATGTACTGCCCACCGCCATTTGAGTTCGGCAATACGGCTCCGATATCCTGGGCCTTAGTCTTTCTCCGAATCTTCTTCCAGTGCCACCTTCTAATAGAAGCCATACACGATAAAGTTTACCTTCCAATTTGTCCTTAGGCTTAATTAAGTAAACCTGACCGTGTGCTAGGTGTAAATTTTCATGACAAGAGTACTTATCTTCATGTCAGCCACCGATGATGCCATGGTCTCAACTGACAAATCATGGAAATTGAACAGTTTCATTTGGTCGTGTGGATGGATAACGGATGAACTGCAAATTGTATCAAGCCTTTATGCAAGGTTGAAGGAAAAACATAACCATATACACGATCGCCGACCTTCGATAGCAGCCGTAGGCCCGTAGGGCTGCGTCAAGGGGACTTGAACCTCAGACGCTACAGCTCGAAATAAAGATCGGGTGCTTTTAAGGGTGATGTCCTCCTTCTGACCACCTTTCTCTTCCCTGTATCTCGCCCTGGATAATCAACTACAACAGATCTTGCTCCTTATTATACATTTATGACCCATATCATTATTTCAACTAAGTATCATCTTTTGATGGAGTTGAGCACTTTCTGTTTATACGTCAAGAGAAACTTTCATTAAGGTGGACAGAGGAAAATACTGGATGAGATCAGAACAGCTACAGACGATTGTAATAAAGGAAAGGAGGATTATACTATACCTAACAGTTAGAGGAGACAAGCTGACGTTGATGAGTCGTAAGGGAACTGTCTCGGTTCGACTGGATGCTCAGATGTTAATGGTTCTAGCTCTTCTTTGAATTCCTCATACTGTTCGGTAGGTGGTGCATACAAACGGTTGTGTGTTACGTAGACGAGCCCGGAGTCACAAAATCAATTCTGTTCCTTCCCGCTCTTGGTTAAATTTTCCTTATTACAACCATTCAAGCGTAGATTTTGGGCATACATGTGCATGTGGATATAGTTGTCTACAAAATACAATGCACTTCAGGAAAAAAACTTGTTCTATTTCAATGGGCATTAGCATTCGGTCCAAAGTCACGGAATCGCTCCGTGTGCCAACTATCCGCTGATTTATTTACGCGTTTCGATACGAACGCGAACGCATTGCTCTCGCCTCATTTGAGAAATATTTGTAATGATTGAAGGAAGTGTGGAAGTAATAAAATCCATTGCATTGCATTTATTTGAATTCCAGCTATCTGTCAATAATTGAAGGACGGGAGTTATGAGCCGTGACCGGGCGCAGACTTGTTGCTCTCTTGGCTTAGCGGCTTAGTGCTTGCTTCTACGAGATTACTTTCTTACGTGCCGCGGTGTCTTGCTAGCTTGCTTGATACGACGAATGACTGGGAGATGTAATCTGATATGGTGGCGAGTTGGTTTGTTGATGCTGCTTGGTTGGAGATGGGCTTGCTTGATACGACGAATGACTGGGAGATATAATCTGATATGGTGGCGAGTTGGTTTGTTGTTGATGCTGCATGGTTGGAGATGGGCTTGCTTGATACGACGAATGACTGGGAGATATAATCTGATATGGTGGCGAGTTGGTTTGTTGATGCTGCTTGGTTGGAGATGGGCTTGCTTGATACGACGAATGACTGGGAGATATAATCTGATATGGTGGCGAGTTGGTTTGTTGATGCTGCTTGGTTGGAGATGGGCTTGCTTGATACGACGAATGACTGGGAGATATAATCTGATATGGTGGCGAGTTGGTTTGTTGTTGATGCTGCATGGTTGGAGATGGGCTTGCTTGATACGACGAATGACTGGGAGATATAATCTGATATGGTGGCCAGTTGGTTTGTTGATGCTGCTTGGTTGGAGATGGGCTTGCTTGATACGACGAATGACTGGGAGATATAATCTGATATGGTGGCGAGTTGGTTTGTTGATGCTGCTTGGTTGGAGATGGGCTTGCTTGATACGACGAATGACTGGGAGATATAATTTGATATGGTGGCGAGTTGGTTTGTTGTTGATGCTGCATGGTTGGAGATGGGCTTGCTTGATACGACGAATGACTGGGAGATATAATCTGATATGGTGGCGAGTTGGTTTGTTGATGCTGCTTGGTTGGAGATGGGCTTGCTTGATACGACGAATGACTGGGAGATATAATCTGATATGGTGGCGAGTTGGTTTGTTGATGCTGCTTGGTTGGAGATGGGCTTGCTTGATACGACGAATGACTGGGAGATATAATCTGATATGGTGGCGAGTTGGTTTGTTGTTGATGCTTGGTTGGTTTGTTGTTTGGAAAACGCGACCGACTAACCTTCACACTGCTGTCACACTGGTGTGATAGTTGAAGAAAATGACATTTCATATGAGTGCGTAATAGTACATTACTGCCGCGGTCTTTAATGACTGCGTTGCTGGCAGCGATGATGATGGTCGAGAGCGTAGCTAAGTTAAGTTCGAGGCCATCACAGTGCGGTCAGCATTGCAGCCCTTGATGGCCAAGCTTTCGGTCTCGGCCTTTATAGCGCGGACAGCAAGGGCTGCAATGATGGCCAAGCTTGAAGGCTGAGAACTAAGCAAAGCTCGAGGCCATCATAGCGTGGCCAGCAGGGCAGTCATTGCGGACCAAGGCTTGTATAGTGCTTTACTCAAACAATGCGAGGAATTTAAATAAAATCAGCTTAGTATAATAAGAATTTACTCAAACAATGCAACAACAACAAAAACAGCAACGACAACAACAAACAGAAACAGAAAAAGAAACAGAAACAAAAACAGAAACAGAAACAGAAACAACAACAACAACGACAATCACATTCACATCAGCTTTCAAACAGTTTTTTTTTTATCAAAATGGGTCCATTCGTCTGGGAGCTACAACGCCTCTCTTTTTGCGTTCGGGGTTAACGAACCCACGGAATAAATAATAGTGTTACGACAAAAGACGACAATAATGGATTTTCAAAGGAAATTGCTGGCCGCAAAACACGACAATAATGAAATTCCATACAACTTTGCTGGCGCCTATTCAAGCAGCGCAGCAAGTTCGACTTTGCCCAAAGAAGGTTGCCGAAATAATGACCACATTACTAGTATTGTTTGAGTAAAATAATTTGATGAAGAGGCAGAGTATCGCCTATTAGCAGGACCAATATTTATAACTATATAATCCAGTGTCAAATTCAGCCCACTACAAAAAAACCTACGTTCTTCTACGATATTAAAAACCAATGCAAAAGTAGACTTAGACTTCTTGCGCGCTTACTCTTGAACCCAATACTAATTCTTATTCAATGTCAATTTCAATCCAATGTTAACACAATACTGAGAAATCACTGTACCCTTGAAAACAATCCTGTAACATAACATTGGATTGAAATTTGAATTGCGCTTGTATTGGCGAAGGATTTTGTCAGTACCATGCAGATAGTTGCTTTAGGCTCAGCAATATAAGGGACGTTCACATCTATCGTAAATCGGTAAAACAACCTAAATACCCTTAAAAAGTCTAAAAACTGAACTTTTTATAGATTGATTGATAAAACATAGTTTAATTCACAAAACTATACATATTTTTCCTTTTCAAGTAAAAAAAATAGTAGTTTAGTAATAAATTTATGTTTTTTGGTTGAATGGTGCGTGTCCGTTGCCTATGACTAATAGACGTAAGAAAAAGGCATCGTGTGCATAACTCTTATTTCATTTTTAAGTAATAATAATTTTAAATAACTGGATTAGGTTTCATGTACCTATATTAGTATCATTACTTAAGACTGGTGTTTTTAAAGACTATACTAGTTGTGGGCAACTTTTATCTTGTTGATTGATTTGATTTTCCTACATTCAGAAATTTATTTGTATCACACTAATTACACTTCACACTAATAAATGCTAGAGTTTGTGAGTGTGTATGTTTGTTACTTCATCGCGCCCAAACGGCAGAACGGATTTTGATGTATACCTTTGGTCCTAGAACACAAAAGACATAGGTTACTTTTCATCATCATCATCAATTTTCATCATTGTTCACGCGGATGAAACCGCGGGGCGGGGCGGGGGGCATCATTCATACAATACTGTTAAGTTTGTATAAAAAATATTTATTAGACTGAGGTTTATAAAGACTAAAATGTAACTTTTACCTTGTTGCTAAAATACTTGTTGATTGATTTGATATTCCTTTATTCAGAGATTTACTACAAGTAAGTGTATTTTATAACAGAAGTGTGAGTACTTTAAGTGAAATGCTAAACCTACTTGAAGTATTATGATTGCTTAAGACTTACCTACCTAAAGAGGTATGCGTCTAGGCAATGCTATTTTGTATATGTTGACCAAAAGGTTCTCTATTGTAGTTTTGGTACTACTTACGTATAATAATAAATAATAGCTGAATTCCTATGTAAAATAATTTCATTTTTTTATGTTTATGTGCCATAATACTTTAATACAAAAATAATTAACTAACACTGTTTTATTTTATATATTTTTCAGTTATTTAGGTACTTACACCTAAATCTCCAATAGTACCATGAAGACGTAATAAACAGATAGACAACAATATGTTCACTCATAGAAAATGCCTTGTCCATATAACGCATCATCCGAAGCTCGGTTCGCCTTTGTTGAAATTGTAATGCATGATTTCGACGTAGGATATTGAACGCAAGAGCCAAACGTGCCATTATATTGTCACGAAATGATCTAAAAACGCATAAAACTGAATTTTAATCACGGAAAAGTTACTAATTTGCTATTGTCTTAATTCCGATTTCAACGCAATGCCTAACCCAATACGCGGCTGTCCAAACAGCGTCAAGAGTGCCGATTTTGCTAAGATCAATTTTCAATGCCAATACCATTTAGTTCTTTCAACATCTGCACAATAGTGAATTAATTTGGCGCTAGATTAGCATTCAAGTTGTTGTTCAAGAGTACGAAATGTCATAATTCCAATACCGACCGATCGGAAACGTGTTCAAGAGTAAGGCCCTTGTTGGTTGTGGCCTCTGTGGCATCAAAGCTCTTGATGATTTTTGTGTGAGTAGCTTAATGTTAGTTATGTTATAAGTACAAATAGAGTAAAAAATGGAATGTTATGTAAATAGACATTTCTTTCTCTGATTACATTAAATTGTTTTAATTTGATCTTTTTTTAACTACATATCACACTAATATTATAACATCAAATCAATAATATTCC
The DNA here is from genome assembly GCA_946251855.1 of Alsophila aescularia. Taxonomy (NCBI): domain Eukaryota; kingdom Metazoa; phylum Arthropoda; class Insecta; order Lepidoptera; family Geometridae; genus Alsophila; species Alsophila aescularia. The sequence goes on along the minus strand of OX276383.1, from coordinate 51,347,422 downwards.
ATTAAGCGATCTTAAGAGAATAGAACCTTGAAACTATCTCGCTCGCTCGCGCATTCAAGATATACCAGTGAAGACGTAGGGATAATATAACACGATAATATATCCTTACAGCGAGTATTCAACATGTTCCAGTTTTCCACGGGAAAACTGGAACATTCGTGGAATTTTCCGGGATAAAAAGTATCCGATGTTTTATTCTAGGGTATAAGCTATCTCCATTTCAAATTTCATAAATATCCGTCCAGCGATTATCGCGTGAAAGCTCCCCAAACAAACAAACAGACAACGTTTCACTGTTATATATTGGTATGGACTAGTTTTCCCGCCCGCGGCTTCGTCCGCGCGGACTACTGTTTATCGCGAAAAAAAGCATCCTATTATCTTCTAGGATATTAAACACCAATGAAAAAGTATTTATACACATGTATATTAGGTACCAATGCTTTTGATGTTTTTTAACAGACTTGTTATTTCGTTTCCATGACAACCACAGACCATTCTGTGGTGACAACCGTTCATTACAGTGATTAATCAACATTTTTCCAGTTTTCCCCTTGGAAATTTTCCGGGATAAAAAGTATCCTATGTTTTATTCCAGGGTTTAAGATATCTCCATTCTAAATTTCCTCAAAATCCGTCCAGCCGTTATCGCGTGAAGGCTCCCCAAAACAAACAAACAAACAGACATCGTTTCACTTTTATATATTGGTATGGATGACTTTGTCTACATCATGCACCTAATATTTGAACTATGAATTCAAATATTGATGCATAATAACGAACTTTATTTCACAGGCAAATATAAAACTTATTTTTTTCATTAGATTAAATAAGAGATTTTAAATACCTCCTATTCTTGGACATTCTTCATTTTGCGCACTTGCTACATGCTCGTGTTCCATCTGCTGTTCTTCATCCGCGTCCTCCACTTCGTCATCAACAGTTGAAGCAGAAGCTCTTGCTCATCTATGAAGGATAATTCCTTGTACTATCAAAGTTTTGGTTCATACACTGCATCTGCACTAGCGCCAGAGCGTTTGGAATCCTCTACTTTATGATTTTCTTTTCTGTACGACATCCGTAATGAACTGCTTTTATTAAAACAATATCGCGGTTTGCCTTATCATCTACTTCTTTGTACTTTGCTTATAACTTATCGACAGCTGCGTTTCTCTTGTCTCTGAAATAAACAAAAAAATAATGAATATCAATTAGTTATCATCATCTGAGCCGGAAGCCGCCCCACGCTTTTACGCTCAAACTTTAACATATCGAACTGAAAATTTTAATACCTCATTATTTTCATCTATTTTTTAAAACTATTAAAATATAGTTTACTTTTTTTGTTAAATGTAATGAACAGTGCTCGTAACAACAAAACAAATGAGCCCAAACTCGACTATCCTACCATTAGGCATATGAAAGTTCCAGTTCCAGCTAGGCAGTTCCATCATCAGATCAGCTCGATGATACCATATTATTGCTTTGTCATCGGAACTACGCACAATTGCCAAGTTCATGATGATACAATTAAAAGTTGGTAAAGAAACGAAAATATTGTATGACTATCAATTAGACATGCGCGCCGAGCTTGAATTTGCCTGCAGCGGCGCGCCGGCCAGAAACGGCTGGCGGCGGCGTTCAAAGATTCATTCAAGATTACGGTTTTCCTTGCATAACGTAATTTGTCGTGGATGAATATAATTTTGTTGAGTCTCACAGGGCTCAGCCGAGACCTTGTCTCACTTACAACAAGGCCGGCGATTGAAAACACGCGCTCGCTGGGTGTGCTGGTAGCTGGAGCCAGCAGAGTTCTACCGAGCGCATTTAGCCACGGAAATGCTGTTTCTTTTTCCTTCCAGTATTTAAGGATATTTCCTTGAATGAAGAGTTTGAAGTTAAACAACTATGAAAAAGATTTGTTGTTTTATTACATTGTTTGCTTGTGTGTAGTTAGTTACAGAAGAAGCTAATAAAAGCGTGTTAAAAACGATTTATGCAATGTCGCATCCACCGGTTCTAGGCATCTACCTGTCTAATAAAAACATAACCATAGACATATACGTACCTGTTATGATATAATTTGCTTTTCACTTTCCATAAATACGGTTCACTTTGATAATTATTGAAATAAACTCCAGTAGCACTTACCGGGCACCGGGCCGTATTTTGAAACATGTTGAGAGAGAGCGCACACCACGTCTACCACCGACAAAAATCAAGGCTCAACTGAACTGAACGCGACCGCCTTACACGGACCGGACCAATCGGCATGATCCAATCGGCTTGATCAAGCCAAATGAATTGAATTTCGATTGTTCCGTCAAGTACAACTGTCATGCCAATTCACGCCCACACACGGTCAGTACGTCTAGTACGAGTTTGCACATAAAGAAAACTGAAAAAGTTTTCGTGAGCTCGCTAAACTATCAGTTTTGGTTGTAATCGGTAGGACGAGATCATATTTTCAAATGAAGTTTACACGATAAAAACCTTCGGATAGCTATTGAATATACTTCACACTACATATTTCTATCTCTCTTCTCCACAAGAAAAAAAAGAGACAATAACACGCCTGCCCTGCCAAAAAAGAACTTATGTTAATACATTATATACTGTTGGAATGTGCGTATAAAATTTGGGCCGTGCCTTAAATTTGATACCCATATTGTAAAATTCGAAAAAAAACATTTTTTTTTCGTATTTGAAAATGGAGCCATACTGCCGCCATATTGAATGTTTTCAAATAATATATAATCTATGTTACTCGGGGGGATGTAAGGATTCTAACGATACCCCATACGTCTAAATATGTTCTGACATTTAAAAGTTATGGTGGAATAAAGAAACTCACATACATACATACATGAATGCTAAATACAATACACTCCTGTTTTTGGGCATTCGTGTAAAAAGTCCACCGTGTTTGACGTTTTATTTTTCATATGTCGTTTTAATCTGTGGCTTTATTGGAAAAAAATGATTATCGATTTACGTTTAATTGAGGTGATTATTGGAAAGAACGTATTTTTCTGATTCTCCCGTTGGTCTTTTATTTCGTTCAGTACTAACGAAGTTACGGACCAAAGTAATCCAACAAATAGGTATTTTATAATCGTATCGATTTTATGCCTCAAGTACGACATCTAGCTTCGATCTAATGCTTCATTTTTATTATTACTAGCCGGAAATCCTGGACTAAGTGTTTGTTTTATCAATTGAGTCGTCTTTGGCGAAATATAAATTGATGTGACGTCATCACGACATTCAAATTGTAAAGTAGGTAGATTGGTACCTAGTGTTTCGCACTATATTCATGAAATTTTTGGATGTGTTGCTGTATTGTATATTGTATCCAAGTTCTCTAGAGAGATTCTTTGAGAGTTTCTGAGACTTGTATTTTCTCGCAGAGTATTGCACAGAAACATGAACCCTTTTTAAGTGAGCCGATAGCTTTGCACTAAGTGCGTGTCAGAGATGTTGCTGGGTGTAAAGAATCTCCGCCTACTTATAAGATCCTATCGCTCCTCTTTACGACGGTCAACTTCTACAGCCTCCGAGGCTAACCTTCATCTCCATGCAAGATACCGTCTCGTTATCTAATAAAATAAAAAAGCGCAAGATCTCATGTAGCTCTCACGAAAATTTATCTAAAGATTAACAATACTTTGAAAGTGTTTGAATACGTCAAACTTTACTGCCGATAATTTGTGTCAAAGTGGCAACTCTACTGCTAAAAAGCAAAGAATACTCGTAAACTTTTATCGAAATCAAATACTACCATTTGATAAAACCCGACCTACCGATTTTAGTTCTTGCAAGTTTCCGCTAGAGGCGCTGCCAGTAAATGTATGGAACAAAACTCGTACTAGGGGTACAGTTCTACTTGATCCAATCGGTAGCGTCATGCCGATTGGACGATAGGCAACATGGTGTATGGCCACCATTCATCATGTCATTCAGAAGTCCACTGCTGAACATAGGCCTCCCCCAAAGAGCGCCATGACGAGCGATCTTGTGCCACCTCCATCCACCGACTTCCTGCGATGGCTACAATGTCGTCGGTCCATCGTGTGGGGCATCTCCCCACACTTCGTTTGCTTGTTCGTGGTCGCCATTCGAGAACCTTTATTCCCCAGCGGTTGTCGGTTCTGCGAACTATATGGCCTGCCTATTGCCACTTCAACTTGCAAACTCTGAGATCTATGTCGGTAACCTTCGTTCTTCTACGGATTTCCTCATTTCTGATTCTATCACGTAGTGAAACACTGAGCATAGCTCTCTCCATTGCACGCTGCGCAACTCTGAGCTTTTGTATGAGACCAATAGTTAGCGACCACGTCTCAGTGCCGTATGTCATCACTGGCAACACGCACTGTTTTTTTTTTTTTTTTTTTTAGTCTTTCGTTTTGACGCTCTGCGGTATCTGCGACGAGAAGATATGGCGTAATTTCCCGAATGCTGCCCATCCGTGTTGGAATCGTCGGTTGACCTCTTTGTCGAAGTTGGATCTACCCAGTTGAATCGTCTGACCCAAGTAGACATAGTGATCAACAGCTTCGATAATATCGTTCCCTACATAAACCGGCATGGGTACGATATGGGCATTTGACATGATGTTCGTCTTGCCCATGTTCATTTTAAGACCCACCTGTTGGGAAACAATATTGAGGTCACTGAGCATTGTGCTTAGGTCTTCCAGGGTTTCAGCCATGATGACTATATCATCAGCAAATCGAAGGTGAGTGATGTATTCGCCATTGATGTTAACACCAAATTCGTTCCAGTTCAGAAGCTTGAATATATCTTCCAGTGCAGAGGTGAACAGTTTCGGAGAAATAACGTCTCCCTATCTCACCCCTTTTTGCAGCTGGATAGAATTCGTGCTCTGATCCTGAAGACGAACTGTCATGGTGGCCTTGCTGTACAAACACTTCAACACTTCGATGTACCGGTAATCAATCTGGCACCGCTGTAATGACTGTAGCACTGCCCAGGTCTCGACTGAATCAAAGGCTTTCTCGTAGTCCACAAACGCTAGACATAGTGGCCGATTATACTCTTCGGTCTTCTGTATAATCTGCCGGAGCGTATGGATGTGGTCTACGGTGCTAATCCTTTCCGGAATCCAGCTTGTTCGGAAGGCTGAAAGTCGTCAAACCTACGAGCGACACGGTTTGTAACAACTCTCGAAAACAGCTTATAGACGTGGCTCAGCAGCGAAATGTGCCTATAATTCTTCAAAAGGGTTTTATCACCTTTCTTAAAGAACAAAACCAGTACGCTCCTGTGCCACGCCTCTGGCGTAGTACCCTCGAGGATGACGGAGTTAAACAGCTTCTGAAGGACTTTAAGTACCGGTGTTCCACCCGTTTTCAGTAGCTCTGTCGTTATTCCGTCCTCCCCTGGTGCCTTATTGCTCTTAAGCTGTTTGAGTGCCATTCTGATCTCGTATAAGCTGACGTCCGGGGTATCTTCGGTATAAATCATGTCGCATTGACTTGGAGATCTGTTTATTAAGCAAGCTGTAACTCGACATATCCACTGAAGACTGCAGCCTTATCTCGCCTCGCGGCCTCGTTCTGCCATAAGTTTGAGTGGATGCTCAGAGCGTTTCTGTGTCATTTTTTGCGGGGGGTCTTAAAGAACTCCGACCCGACCGCGTGGACAATTTCCACCAGCCCGTTATTTAGTTCGAACCACCATTAGGGCGGCAACAGTATTTATAGTTCCAACTGACGTAACCAAACACAAACATCCTACGCGACCAAAACAAAAGACAAACCGTTTGTATGAGGGTTCAAACAAACCGCTAGACCATTAGATTTGGGCGTGTAATAGGAAACGAAATTGTTGCGTTTGCACTTGTTTCACAGACTGACAGCTCGTGTCTTGAATCTTTACATTGACCCTCAAGCGGCGGCCGGGGGGTGCGGGGACGCAGATTGCGCGGGGCGGAGAGAGGCCATTCTGTACTATACACTTTATATTCTGTGTTCATTATATACGTATTTACACCATATTATTAATGTAGTTTATATTAATGTTTGCCTGCCCCTTCCCCGCTGTCGCCAGGCAGGAGCGGGCTGGCGGGCCGTGGGAGCGTCGCATGTGCGTCCACAATAATTATGCGTCGCCATGTGCGAGAGCTGAGCCCTCGGCAACTAATCGACCTGCCATATTGACGAAATGCCTCACATCACATACCACACGCCTTGCTACTCTTTAATAGTAGTTTATGAAACGGTTTCATAACGAGGTTTATTAAAACACGAACTTACTTTTAATGGAAAAAAATAATGTTGGAATATTTTCTTGATTTTACTGGTAAAAGCTCGTTCGTCATGTTCGTTGCTGTTTTCGTGATGTCAGGTGGAGTCAAATTCTCCTCACTAACACTGAAATTCACTGACTTATAAGTCAGTACTTATAACACTGTTTTTTGAAGTAAACTGTTATAATATATATATATTTTCCCATAAAAGCAAAAGTTTGGCTCAGTACATCGAAGGTTTTCATTGTATGGAGCCACACCGGTGCTTTTACCTCCATTTATTATCTATGGCGGCGCGTGTTAGACCGTATGCGTGCGAATTCGCTGTGATTTTGGCGTGTGATTTTGGCGCCATTACATATAATTAGTGCCGAACCAATTTAATGTGTTGTGTGTGTTATGTTTTTGTTGATCAAAAGTTTTATTTGATTAGAAATGTCCGACATCAGTGGTAGTGAGGAGAATTTGACTCCACCTGATATCACGGAAACAGCAATGAACATGACGCGAGCTTTTACCAGCAAAATCAAGAAAGTCTATTTTTCTATTAAAAGTAAGTTCCTATTGCATGAGTTTAGATAAAGCAGTGTATGAAACGGCACATAATTAGGTATTAAAACACTCGATGATACTATTAAAAAAACTCGCCTAAACTCACTCGTGTTTTAATAACCCTCTTTATGCAACGGTTTCATAAACTACCTACTATTTTTTTCTTATTAGAGATGTGCCGTGCTTAAAGTATGTTATTATGTCACCATTTTAGAGTTCATAATTCGGATTTTACAATATGAGTGTAGGTAAAACCTTTTTAATGAAATAAACTTAAAACTGTGACAATCAGTCACCGGACAACATTGTCAATCTGTACAAAGTGGTAGGTGAGTAGAAGCCAGCACCTCTTCTGCAAGCCCCCGTTGGGGCAATAGGATTACATTCGTACTAGTTTCAAGCCACCACACGGCAGTGTGAAACGATACCTATTATGTTTTCTATTTTGATTGCACTGAATTCAGCGCAATTACTGATGTGAAGAGCGCAGAGTGTGCTCCTCAAAGCATTGCAACTTCAAGTACTGCAACTGTTCCGGACGCCTTCGACAACGCATCCAACTCCGTTTAATGACGCGGACATCTTTTGATACTCATCCTAAAACTAGTTCGACCCTTGCAGTCTGCTGTCCACATCATCTCTGTTTTTGAAAAACAGCTGTATTGAACTGAACTTATATTGGGCATTCAAACTATGGTTAAAAATGTGGCACGTTCCTTCGAGGGTGCCCGTGTCTGTGCAGCCTCGCGCGCCCGTGTCCGTGCAGCCTCGCGCGCGACTGCAGTCATTGCACTGGCATACATTATTTACCGGGTTTGTTCGACTGTTGCAAATGGACTTTAAATATGGCCTAAAACACGCCAGTCTGTTCTGCGTGGAATTTGATGAAATTTGTTCATTCCTCTCACTTCCCAGTTGTACCTTAACTATAAAACAGTACCGTAACATACCTATATACAACACAGCCTCAAACGGTAGAGATTTGAAAATATTCCTTGAGTATCATAGAGTGCAGAGAAATTCCATCCCAAATGGGATGAACGGGACAAAAGTTAGCACGCGGGCAAAGCAGCGGGGCGACGCTGGTATTTAATAAACCTCCAGCGAAATGAGGACGGAATTTTATAAAGTTCTCCGACCATAGCCTTATGCCATGTTTTCACTAGGGGACACAGTCGAGTAGAGAGACTTGTCGCGAGCAGTCACGGGACATTTACGTGCGACTGTCCGGCGACAATGTCGACCGACATTTCACTCGTCCACAACCCAAGATGTCGCCCGATACAGTTTCGTTGGTCCACACTACTGCAATAGTCGCGGATACTCTGAAAAAACTACTTAGCTGAACCAGTTAGGTAATTTCAAAAACCGGTCAACCGGTGGCGCCAGCCGGCGAACGGTGGCGCCGCCCGTTTGTGCGTTCTTTTCTTCGCTCGCTTCACTCACGCACGCACGTGGATGGAACAAATAAATAAACTTATCTTGAATCTGTGTTAAGTGATATTATATTGAACTGAATAGTGTGTGGACTCATCGTAAGTGTGGTGTTTATATTTTAATAGTAAAAGTATACAAAAGCTACATAAAACAACGAATGTACCGGCGCGCGCGGCGGCAGCAACGCCCGCCAAAACGAATGAACCGGCGCGCGCGGCGGCAGCAACGCCCGCCAAAACGAATGAACCGGCGCGCGCGGCGGCAGCAACGCCCGCCAAAACGAATGAACCGGCGCGCGCGGCGGCAGCAACGCCCGCCAAAACGAATGAACCGGCGCGCGCGGCGACAGCAACGCCCGCCAAGGGAACCATCGCGTACTACAATAAATAATATCAAATATAAATACTACAATAATTCTACTTAATACTCTAACATGCATCCTAACATTGAATATTTAGTTATATGTACCACAAACCCACCGTTGTTTACCGAAGTCCAATTGCGACATATTTAATCATACAAGTAGGTACTTCCTTTGATTGTGAAAGTACCAAGTAAGCACTTTTTGTAAAATGGTTTCTATGAATAATGCGCAGTAGAGGTACTCTACATGTTGATTTGATTTAATTGCGCATAGCTGAATAAGCATTTATGTACTTAGATGTTTTTCTCGCTAAAGTATGAGAAAAGTAACTACTTAGTTGTTATTGCAAATGAAGTATGTTCTAGGATCGCTACTTTACTTTATTTTTACGCATTTAATGAAGTTATATAAGAAAGTTATTAAGTACAAATTGACATTATTTTATCTTCGCTTGAATTGTATGGTCAAAAGTAAGACCAATAAAATTATCTACAAATTTAATTTGCTGTTTACTTTATTAAAATCTCGACTCCGTCCAATTTGTCTATTTAGTAAATATTTATTGTAAATCTTGTCAAATTAAATGTTGGTTGCAAATATAACTTAAATGAATTAAAGTACACACTGTTAGTTTTCTAAAAACACATAATTCCTAGTCATGACCTTCAAAATCATTACAGTAGCAACAAAACAATAGAATGACCCAAAATCGCTCGTTTCAGGCAGCGCTGTTTCTGGGATTTTGACCAGGTATAAAAGGGTAATAAAACAATAAAATTGATAAAATAAACATTTATTAATACGAGGTCTTGCCTCCTCTAGCCTGAATTACAGCTTCCATTCGATGTTTCATCGAAGAAATCATTTTTTTTTACATAATCCTGCGGTATGCTATCTATCTGCGGTTTGCATGACTATTAGCAGGTATAAAAGGTTAGGGGATGATTGAAATGACATCTGCGGCGGAGCGCTTTTGCGCCTGCCCCACCGTCCGGTGACGCTGTAGAGGTCAGTTATAGACCAACAGCACAAATCCTTTCTAAAAAAAAAAAAATGAAATGCATCATTTGCATACCAACTCGTAGTCAGAAAGGTTATCGAATAATTCAGAACAAGAAAATGGATATCACACCGGAAGCAGCGTCTCAAGTGGTTGCACTAATTGAAGCTGGGCAGAACCAAAGTCAAGTGGCACGACAGTTAAATTTAAGCCGATATGCTGTTCGGCGCGTATACCCGCGATATCAACAGACTGGTGGCTATACCCTGCGACGACGAACAGGCCGAATACGTGCTACAACACAGCGTGATGACCGTTTTCACAACATCGCTACGAAATCGCCGGTTGAATGCAGTTCAACTCGGGTAGCAGCTCTAGGAAGTTCGAGAAGTGGAATTCAGTCGGTGGGTGGTTAGAAAAAAACTAGCCGAAGGAGGCCTGACAGCGCACAGACCAGCAACTGGTCCGAAATTGACCCCAGCCTAACGACAAGCACGCGAATTGGACTATGGATCAATGGAAGGCAGTACTGTTCTCTGACGAGTGCAGGATGTAAATTCATGGTAACGACGGACGGGGTAGAGTGTACCGAAGTCCGGTGAGCGTTTCGCTCAATGCTGCATCTCTGAACGTGTCTCATACGGCGGCGGTTCGTGCATGTTCAGGGGAGGCATGTCACTAGAGGCGAAAACCGAACTTTGAATTCATCACAGGGCCCAATACCGAACGTCGATCCAGAGGACTGACTTCCCGACGTTACATCGAAGAGATCCTGGAAGAACACGTAGTGCCTTTATCGGGATTTGTCGGAGAAAATATCATTTTCATGCAAGACCACACACCGCTGCTATAGTGCGCCAGTATTTGGAGGAGCTTGATGTACCGGTTATGGCGTGGCCTCCCAGATCTCAATTCCATTGAGCACTTATGGGACAAGCTGAAAAGACAAGTACTAGCCAGAAACACGGCGCCCACGATTCTCAGAGAGCTTCAAACCGCAATTAAGGAAGAATGGGATAGCATACTGCAGGATTATGTAAAAAAAAAATGATTTCTTCGATGAAACATCGAATGGAAGCTGTAATTCAGGCTAGAGGAGGCAAGACCTCGTATTAATAAATGTTTATATTATCAATTTTATTGTTTTATTACCCTTTTATACCTGGTCAAAATCCCAGAAACAGCGCTACCTGAAACGAGCGATTTTGGGTCATTCTATTGTTTTGTTGCTACTGTAATGATTTTGAAGTTGACTAGACTAGGACTAGGAATTATGTATTTTTAGAAAGCTAACAGTGTGTACTTTTATTACATTTAAGTTATATTTGTAACCAACATTTTATTTAAAAAATATGTAGGGTCAAAGTGAAAATGTAGGTGGTGTGCGATTTCTATGCTCTCGAGTGTATATTAACTTTTCTATTTTTTAGTAATTCGAACTATAACATGGGGTTGTTAACTCCGTCTATGAACTTTTCTTTTACTTGATCTTCAGTGCATGGAAAGCTTTGCCAACTTTTACTTGATCTTCAGTGCATGGAAAGCTTTGCCAACTTTTTCAATTCCATTACATATTCCTCAATCTTTTCATTTAGTTTTTGATTCCTAGCACGAAACGCCGCTCGATCTGAAGGTGTTGATGTTGATTTGTGTAACTGTTTTCTAGTAGTTTTAACAGCTCATTATATTCTTTTTTGATTGGCTTTTCTGAAGTGCACAGATTATTTAATGTTTCTAACATTTTTGAGGTTAAGTGTGTTACCAACAATGGTGTTTGTTTTATTATAGGTACCTACATCATTTAATGTTATGATGCACTCCAATTGTTGCTCGAACAACTCGAAATTAGTTCCATTAAATGGTTCTATGTGTCCATAATTTGTATTCATAATAGATAATATAGACAATATAGAATATACTACACGACTGAACGGATGTTGATGAAATTTGGTGTGTAGATAGCTTTTACGCTGGAATAACATATAACACAATACTTTTCATCATCGTCATAATTTTACTTCAATCTCAAACGGCTGAACGGATTTTGATGAAATTTGGAATGGAGATAGCTTATACCCTGGAATAAGACATAGGATAAGTTTCATCATCGTCATCATCATAATTTTTCTTCAAACTCAAACGGCTGAATGGATTTTGATGAAATATGGAAAGGAGATAGCTTGTGCCCTGGAAGAGCACATAGGGTTATTTTCATCATCATCATCGCCATCATCATAACCATCCATCACGCGGGTGAAACCACGGGGCGCAGCCAGTATTGGAAGAAAGCATTCGTCCAATAGAGATTTAAAAATAGGTAGAAAGAAAAGTAGATTACTGACACTAGCTCAAGTGACTTCTTGCTGCACTCGAGTTTTTAGAGCCCTCGCTAGAGCTCGGGCTCCAATCTAACACTCGGTGCAGCAATGAGTCACTTTCCGCTCGATGCAGTAATCTACTATTAATGGTACAACTCTGCGCAAAATCTCTTAACAAATCTGAATCATTGTTTTTTTATGTGTAAACATCTAATGGCGTGGTACGGGGGTAAGGCCGACTGTTGGCGTGGCGATCGAGCGGTTCCGCGACGCGAGCGCTCGTGGCTCGTCGGCTCTTTTCCGCCTCAGCTCGGCCATATTCAAGTTATAAGCCATCACATAATTTGTTTTATGTGTAAAATGTAAACACTACAGTTGGGAATTGAACTCCCGGCACTAAAGACCGGCAGTCGAACGATGTCTCGTTGTGCCAAGTGTCAACCAGACTTATGGTATTAGGCCGAAAAGTTAGTATAGATTAGATGTAGAGTTGCTGATTCACAGTTGACCAATGAGAGCGTGCGGTGCTAAACGGTTGTTCGTTGTTTTAGTTTTTTTTTTATTAAAAGCCTATTATTTAACTTCGCTTGTATGTATGTATGTATGTATCTATCTATTTATATATTACTATCTGTCCTGGAATCTTGCAATTCAATTTAGAGCCCTTCCCGATTAGCTATCCAGCTGAAACTCTCAGAGTAGCTCACAAATAGATGACACCGCGATTCAAAAAAGAAGAAACCAAAAACTTAGAAACTTAAAAAGTGACAATATAATTTAAAAATTATAGGTTTTTTTTAATATTACCTTTTGTCTGTGGATAAAACAAGTCATAATATCAACTTTTGAATTCTTTTTTCGAATATTATGACATGAGTCTACACACATGTTCATACATATTAGAAAAAAAATTGTGTCCTTTCTTTGTACTTAAGCTTAATCAAACCAGGCCGGTCGCACTCCGCAACAAGTACAAATATTATACCTAAACTTCGGGGCCGTAATATTGCGGTTAATTCAGTAGAGTATCAAGCGAGCGCTCGGTGAGCCGCGCGCCGTGTGCTTACGATAAAGTACTTACTTACGTAAAGTTTTTGTCAACATTTATTCTTTTCTTAATTATGAGTACCAAGAAGAAACCTAGAATGTACTGCATAGCATTCGGTCTGACAAGTCTTGTAAAATACCTACATACTGACATTTTATTACGAAGGTAGCCATTTATTTTTCAATCATTATTAAGCATCGAAGTCAGACAGGCACCTTTTATTCAACAAAGTGTAACCGATTTTGATATAATCTAATAATTAGGTACTAGGTCTATTCTGATTAGAATGTCACTATACTCGTATGTAGTTAATAGAACTATCAACATTTATAACAATAAGTAATAAAATAATACATTATTACATAATTGTTTATTCTGTTGCAATATCTAAGTCATATTATACCACAGAATAATTACTAGTACAAGTACCTAGTCATATCTTGATACAACCCTAACGAGCAAAAAAGTGACAGCGATTCTGAAACGATTAGAGCAATGGTAGCTCTTGCTCATTGTGATACGGTACATTCTAGCCTGCACGCAATGGGTGAGCGCCTTCTAGGTAAATATAATTGAAAGCTCGCAGCGAGTTAAATTGCACTTTATTGCGTTGTAGCGAGACTCGCTATGTATTTAAATGACTTTACTCAGTATCCTTCTGTAATTGTACTATTATTTATTCTGTGACCAAACCAATTAGCAATTTGTGTTGGTATCACAATAGAATAGAAACCCCACAACACACTTTACTCATGGATAGTATAATAAAATAATAAAAAGCTAGCCCTGTAACTAAATTAATCATACTTAGTTGATAGATTCAGGCGTTACTTTGCGGAAATCCATATTTAAAATGAACAAAATAAAAATATGTAGCTTACTTCCGACAAAACTGTAAGTCAGACAAATGGTAAAATTAATTATAACAAAAGTAAAACCCCACGCTAAATAAACCCTATCCAAATTGAACTATTGTAAAATATAAATGAAATGAAAGCTAAGGCTTGGAGGCCAGAAAAAACACTTACATGTTTATATACATATAATATTTATAAAAATATATACACAATAAAAAAACCCCACGCTAAATAAACCCTACCCAAATTGAACTATTGTAAAATATAAATGAAATGGAAGCTAAGGCCTGGAGGCCAGAAAAAACACTTATATATTTATATACATATAATATTTATAAAAATATATACACAATAAAAAAACCCCACGCTAAATAAACCCTACCCAAATTGAACTATTGTAAAATATAAATGAAATGAAAGCTAAGGCCTGGAGGCCAGAAAAAACACTTACATGTTTATATACATATAATATTTATAAAAATATATACACATAAAAAACCCCACGCTAAATAAACCCGACCCAAATTGAACTATTGTAAAATATAAATGAAATGAAAGCTAAGGCCTGGAGGCCAGAAAAAACACTTACATGTTTATATACATATAATATTTATAAAAATATATACACATAAAAAACCCCACGCTAAATAAACCCGACCCAAATTGAACTATTGTAAAATATAAATGAAATGAAAGCTAAGGCCTGGAGGCCAGAAAACACACTGATATATTTATATACATATAATATATATACACAATAAAAAACATATACCTCGATCCAAATACCAAACGTCTGACATCAATACGACACGTGTTTCGCCTCTGCACGAGGCATCTTCAGGTAGGGTTTGTTTAGCGTGGGGTTTTAATTTTGTTATAATTTAATTTTACCATTTATCATTTGTCTGACTTACAGTTTTGGCGGAACTAAGCTACACATTTTTATTTTGTTCATTTTGAATCATACTTCTGTGTTATATTCCCTAAAATGATGTTCCAAATCGTACTTCGTTCGTATTTAAATGTAGATAAACCCTTTCAAGATAAGTGTAATCTTAACGCCTTACCATCGACATGATTCCCAAAATAAAGTGTTCACCAACGGTGCGCGCGGCCCGACGCGGCGTTGCATCACCCGCGCCCGGCACTTGCGGACATAAACACGTCCGCGCTGCCAGTGCGCGGCGTCGTCCCGCGATACGCGATAGTGCAGCTGTCGCGGCGGCCCTTATCGCGGCCGTCGACCTCGGCCGCTACACTTGATTGTACTTGGAGGTGTTGACAGATTTTAATACATTAGTGTCTCCCTGCGATGGCTACAATTTCGTCCGTCCATCGTGTGAGGGGTCTCCCTACTTCGCTTGCTTGTTCGTGGTCGCCATTCGAGAACCTTTATTCTCCAGCGGTTGTTGGCTCTGCGAACTATATGGCCTGTCCATTGCCACTTCAACTAGCAAATTCTGAGAGCTACGTCGATAACTTTGGTTATTCTACGGATTTCCTCGTTACGGAGCTTATCACGCAGTGAAACTCTGAGCATAGCTCTCTCCATTGCACACTGCGCGACTTTGAGCTTGTGTATGAGACCAATAGGTAGCGACCACGTCTCAGTGCCGTATGTCATCACTGGCAACACGCACTGATTATAAACTTTCGTCTTGAGGAACTGCGGTATCTGCGACGAGAAGATATGGCGTAATTTCCCGAACGCTGCCCATCCGAGTTGGATTCGTCGGTTGACCTCTTAGAATAGATAATTTCAGAAACCACATAAGTCACACTCTGTGAACTTTCAGTGAGACATAAAAAACGCAAAACTGAGTACAATTTTTTGGATAACCCATACATTTGAAGATAATTTAGATAGTCATACCATTTTATTAACAAAAATATCCTTTGAAAGCACTTGCAGTTATCAGAAGCAGAGTAAATCCTATTTAAAATGTAAGGACATGTCTTGTTTCTGCAGCTAATAGGGACATATGCTGTTTTACAAGAACTGCTTGACTGAAAACTTGAGTCTTTCATAGGACTCGTGTTGTTTTTGTAACAAGTTTGGAATAATGTTGTTTTGAGAAAGATTAAGATCCCTGCTTCTAAACAATCTCTAATAAAAGCTCTGGACATATGTTTTTTATGAAATTATAGGAATGAATTTAAAAATATATTGTATGTCCTTTGAAGTGGTAATAAAATAAAATATTTTAGTTGTTACAATGTTTTATTTTCAAAAAAAAAACATTGTCTTACTTAATATAAACTATTACTACTACTACTACTACTACTACTACTACTCTAATACTTCAAGCTCTTCTGAAGTGGTTACTCACGAAAAAAAGTTGTTTTAAAACTCCATATAATCATCTGGAATATATTGTTCCAACTTTTTAATGTCATTAATCTTCTTTTCATTAATTGGAATAACATTTGGATAGCATTGTTCTACCGGTAGGTGCAAATTAGTTTTATCCCGAAGAATAGAGAAAGACTGCTTTAGTAGACTGTCTATATACTGAGAGCATTCAACTTTCTCAGGTCTTCCCACCACATGCATGAATTGCATATACTGTGTGTTAAAAGTTATTTTGTCAGCGATGACTCTTATGGAAGAAATGTGAATAAAACATTTCTTCCATAAGAGTCATCGCTGAGGCAGTTTCTTTTAAAATATTTTGGCCACCACTCTTTATTGAGTATTTCAGTTGTTTGAATTTGTTTCACAGTAAATCTGTTATTTCTTGATGATCTTATAATATAATCAGCATATTGATCTATTGAATATATTCGATCGTACTTGCGTATCTCCCTTTTGACACATCCAAAATTCCGGTCACAAGGCAGGAAACTGTGCCCTCGTATGGGAAAATTTTGGACAATCAAATCAAACTTTCCCAGAGTTGTCAACGCTGAACAAAACCTAATAAGGGTGTGATTTTTATTTTGTCCTGAGCATCCATCACAAAATAAATATAGTTTTTTAATGTTTGGCGAGGCATTTTCATTAATATAGTCTAGCAGGAAACTGCAAACCTCATCAGGACTTTTTCTTGCCGTTCCTTCATGGTATATATAAAACTTTGCATTGTTCGTAGCCAAGTTGTGTATATTAAACACGGAAACTGTGAGTTGACGAAGGTAAAATACCTCTTGGACTGGAATATTTGGCAATTGCAAGTTTTGCATAAAATCATAACACAAGCCCATTCCATCATTTTCTTCTTTACATTTTAACTCAATTTCCTTCATTTTCTTAAAAAAATTGGTAACTCTTCTCTTATGAACCACATTTTCAGCGCTGAAAGTTTTCCTGGCATTCTCATTCAATACTCTTGATTTAATTTTTACAGTTAAATCTTCACATGTTGTGCAGGTATCAACTTGTGGTCTGCCAAATCGAAGCTCAAACCTTTCATTGAAAATTTTCAAATAAAAAGTATATGTAACTTTTGTAGCCGGATACCTCGCCTGAAACATTTCATACATAGTTCTGACAGTCAAAGTAGCTGGAAGATACTTTATGGTTTTCGATGTGTAATGGGCTTCTTTAGCCGGAAACGACTTGATGTGTTCTTCAATGGTCATGCATATTGGACCAGGTATTACATTTTGTGAACGGCCCAGGCCTCTTTTATCAAATGGCAGCTTATTCTGTTTTAACAAATTACAAAGCCTTCGTATTCTTTGATATGTTACACCATGAATATTGCTGAAAGCCTTCTTGTAGACTTCAACTTTCACACTTGTGGAATCAAGTTTCAAATGATACTTAAATGCATAGTCATGTTGCATATTGGAATCTTCAACTCTTGGTCTTCTGCGAACCACTGCACAACGGTCTATCAAACCTTGCAGATAGATATCTTGCTCGTTTTTTGAACACAAGTCGTAGAATCGAGAAAATACTTGTAAGCGTTGGTATTCACTTATTTTCTCATAGCATTTCTTGGTACAATCACAGTTAGACCCTATCTGAATTTCTGGGACAACATTATTACTGTAATTTATGTATTCTTTTCCTTCAATTCTTGCTTTCTTAATGATGTTTCTTTTGTAAGTTTCGGCAGATGATAGGCCCCTTTGATTTATTTTTCTTCGTCGGTTTCTTTCATGGTGAAAGACACAAAATTGAAATAGTGCAAGGAGCTGATACTGTTTTATTATTTTTCATTAGATGATAATTGCAGAAACAAACAAACAAGAAGGGAACACAAAAAATACACATGACGTAAAACATCTGTCATCTGTCATTTTTGTTATGTTCGAAAACACTACAAGTCCGGGACAAATGTTCGTTCAGAAATAATCATGTGGACAAGAGTTCTTTCTGCAATAATTGAGAGTTGCTACCGATGACTAATGTTGTTTTTGCAATAATCGTAAAGTTTCAAGTCTTCTACCTCCGTCACTATCCAACGGAGAAATATTGTTTTTACACCAAAAAATGCGGCTATCATCAAAGCTGCCATAGTAATAAAATCTCAAAAAATACAAAATGTGGACTAATGTTGTTTCTGAAATTATGTATTCCTTTGTCGAAGTTGGATCTACCCAGTTGGATCGTCTGACCCAAGTAGACATAGTGATCAACAGCTTCGATAATATCGTTCCCAACATAAACCGGCATGGGTACGACATGGGCATTTGACATGATGTTCGTCTTGTCCATGTTCATTTTAAGACCCACCTGTTGGGAAACAATATTGAGGTCACTGAGCATTGTGCTTAGGTCTTCCAGGATTTCAGCCATGATGACTATATCATCAGCAAATCGAAGGTTCGAAGGTTCTGGTGCATTCGCCATTGATGTTAATATCATATCCGTTCCAGTTCAGGACCTTGAATATATCATAGTTAAATATTTAAACGGGACTTAATCGCGCTGAAAACTTAATATTTATTTACCTCGACGTTTCGATCAAGTTGCATTGATCGTGGTTACGAGAAGACTGAAGTAGCGGGTGTCAGCGTCGAGAAGGGCGAGCGTTGTCTCCAACTACCCGCATTTGGTTTTGTAAAAATTCAGAATTGTCACGACACACTACACTAACGACATCTGCAGATATCTTCTGACATAAACCGCGACGCGAACACTTGCTTATCACGGGATTCCAGGACGCAGCCAACTTGAAACCATCCTCTCGGTTGAAATTGGGATACTTTTTAATTTCAACCGCTTCACGTACAATCCTGGAGTAGTAGTGACGTTCCGTGGAGAGGATCTTCGGGTCATGGAGTTCAATCCAGTGATTAGGGCCCGATTCGAGCAAATGCTCAGCGATTGCAGATTTATTTATCTGGCGGTTCTTTACAGCTGCAATGTGTTCTTTGACCCTTTCCGCTATAGTACGCTTGGTTTGTCCAATGTAGGAACTACCGCAGCTGCAATCTATCTTATATACGCCAGGAGTTTGAAAAGGAATGACATCTTTCGGTGTTCTAACATGCCTTGCTGACTTGGATAAAGGAGTATAAAAAACCTTTAATAAAGCACCGACTTTATCCGTCACTCCTTTTACATAAGGCAGGAAAGCCGGCTGTCTATCGACATCAGACCTACTCTTTTTATATCTGCGTCTAGGACGCCAACGTCGCCAACGTCGGGTCACCACATATCCGTTTCGCTGGAGTACCTCCTGAACATGAGACACTTCGGCATCCAAATGTTCAGGGTCACAGAGGGCATGAGGTCTTGTCTAAAAGTGATCTGGCTACTGATTGTAAATGCCGCGGGTGGTGGGTGGTGAATATATCTTCGAGTGCAGAGATGAACAGTTACAATATAGGTATTAACAATTTGACAGCCGGCGTTTTATTACGCGCATCCACCTGTGCGCCGGCTTTTTTCGTGATTATTGTAAATTCTATAGAAAAATAACTATGATAGTAATGCATTTAATTATTTTTGTATATGTTAGAGTAGCTTATGTGTTTATATTTTAGTATTATTTTTTTTAAAAAATCAATTAAATAATCCCTTTTTGGCAAAAAAAAAACTATCGTGATGGATTATGTGTTATAACCGATATCAGTTAAGAAACGAAAAAAAACATATAAGTTTTTCTATAGTATCTGCTCAAACCTGCAGCGGCCGGCTCGACACGTCTCTCCCTTCCCCTGCTTCTATATTATCTGCTCATGGTTTAAATACCTCGCACAAGAACGAATCGTTATGCTTCTTCATTTATTATAAGAACTGAAAAGGAGTGGAATGCCCTACCCTCGTCAGTGTTTCCGTTAAATTATAACCCCGGTGTGTTCAAGTCAATAGGTAGGAGTGAATAGGTATCTACTAGGCAAACGTGCTACACCTTCGACCACATCATCATCGCTTTCCATCAGGTGAGATCGTGGTCAAACGATTGCGTAGTACTTAATAAAAAAATAAAAAAAAAAAACGGTCGGAAAAGCATTCCATGTCAAGGTTGAAACAGTTGACTGAGACATGTTTGTTGTTTGTGCAGCTGAAGGTGGGCGGCGGCGGCGTGCGGTCGTGGCGCGCGGTGGGCGGGGCGGGCGGCGAGCTGTCTGTCTTCTGTTGGTGAGCGCCGCGGGGCAGCTGCAGGTAACTGTGTGTGGGCTGCGAGCTTTCTGTCTTCTGTTGGTGAGCGCTGCGGTGCAGCTGCAGGTAACTGTGTGTGGGCGGCGAGCAGTCCGTTTTCTGTTGGTGAGCGCCGCGGCGCAGCTGCACGTGCTGTATATGGGCGGCGAGCAGGTTACTGGCTGAAGGTGGCCGGGTTAGAACAAAATGCCGCTTGGCGCTTAAGTAAAGAATACGGTTTGTTCCATTTCAGACCACGCGTCGTTTAGGTCTGTATCTAGTGTCGCAAAACTCCTCAAGGAGCTTACTTCGTGTTGGCCGTACATTATTATGAAACTTGGTAGCAATTTCATTATTAAAAGTCCCTACAACTTTAAGGCCAATTTAAAACATACGAATTAATGCCGTTCTACGTGTATTCCAGATTATCATCGCGAGTATGGCGCGGCCGCGGGCGATTATCTCCCGCCGGGCGCCCCGTGGCGCTCAACCCTGCGCCAGCGCCCCGCTGAAGCGCGGCGCGTAACGCACCCGGCGCCAGCGCCCGCGCTCGAGTGTGCCGGCGCCCCTGCGCTGTGCACCGATGGAAGTACAAAGTAGTCCCGCGCATGTGATAGAGGCGGAAGCGCCGCGCCTCGGGTTTTTGATCTCGAATTGCGACTGAACCGCGCCCCCCGCGCCCCGCCGCCGCCGCGGAAGGCCTATCGGGAAGAGACACATTAATCGACTTCCAAAAGTACATTCAAAATTATTTTTTTGTCCTGTTACACATTGAGCTACTATGTGTTAGAGGAGATACCGCACTTCACTCAGTCATTCGCAGTGTGGTTAGGGAAGAGGTGAATTTAAAAACTTACCTGCCTCTTGTTGTGTACTAAGATACTGCACTTAACCAGAAATGGTAATAGTAACTAAAATGTCGCGTCTGTTCTATTAGGTATTCTCTTTCACCCTGACATTTGTTTGACGCGTCGGCTCTAGTGTGACTGCGGAGTACATAGTAGCTCCATGGTGTAACATACACAGAACAAAACACATCTCCGACAT
The DNA here is from genome assembly GCA_946251855.1 of Alsophila aescularia. Classification (NCBI taxonomy): domain Eukaryota; kingdom Metazoa; phylum Arthropoda; class Insecta; order Lepidoptera; family Geometridae; genus Alsophila; species Alsophila aescularia. Next base: position 51,325,987 of record OX276383.1, on the reverse strand, counting down.
TTGCCGGCGGCGGGTGCGCGGGCGCAGGCGCGCCCCGAAAGTGATTCCTTCGTAGATTAACGTATGATTTACCAGTTTCAAGTGTCAAGTGATATGAGGACGAGTGAGCGCACACAACTCGCTGACCTACTGTGTACTGCTCTGGAGGAGCTCAGCACCGCACTCCACTTCGCGACTTGTACTAAGATACGCCTCCTTGAAGGAGGCGCGATCTTGACAATAAAAGGGACCAGCAATCAAACCTCCCAATATTAATTACAATTATGAGAACGACATCCTCAGGCGGCATGTACTGCAACAGCAGGATCCGTCAGTCGTGCGCGCACAGGCCGGCGCCGCTAGTTGCAACGCGCTGTCGCCGCGCCGACAGCGGCAATGAACTATATTCTAAGATACTGCACTTTGGTAATAGAGTCAAATGCACATTTGTTTTACTATTTAACACGAGTGCGCTCTTGTTTGTCGTGTCGCCTCTAGTGCGTAGTACACAGTAGGTCAGTGGTCGAACCACAGCTATCGGAACAAACGACGGTCTTCGATTGAAGTTTACTCGTTTTATTCGCGGAGCGTGCTTTCCTCTAGCCTCGCGCTCTCACGTCCGAACAAGCGCAAGCGCCACTCGGAGCGGCGAGCCCGTATCGCGCGAGAAAGCGCGAGGCGCGAGGACAGCCGCGAGATGGATTTGCGCTTCTCGTCGTTGGTACAAGTTTTGTCGGTTGTACTATAGGTGTATACTTATGTTAGTAGTTGTTAGCGGGGCTAAAACTTTTTGTGTTAAAGGAAAATTATGAAACGTATTGATGTGGTGCGAGCGGAAGTGGATTTATGAAACGTATTGATGTGGTGCGAGCGGAAATGGATTTAACGACATAAAGACATTTAACAAATTTTCAAATTAATACGATAAAAAGTACTAAGACTTTTTTAAAAATTGCTTGATAAACTTAATGTATGTACATAGCATAAGAACGTAGAGTAAGTGCAGACTTAGATGTAGTAGGTATAACAAATTGTAAGGCGACGCGCACGCGCAAGCGCACGCGCACGCGCACGCTCGGCGACGCTGTATTGTTAACGTCTTCTCTTTTTTAATTTGTGTTATTTTTATGTTTGCTGTTTCGTTACTGACATTGTTATCGAGCCGGCGCCTGCGAGTCCGTCCCTTTACTCTAGTGGTGTACTTAACGAATACATTTTCATCGATGATTCTTTCAATATATTGTTCAAGCACATCACTCGACCGAATTTATTCCGGTATTAATCATCAAAAATCGTTTGATACAACATTGTTTTATTATTTAAAACGCGTGATAACATTTTATAACTACCGACGTGGCTCGCAGTATGTTTGCAAAATTCAATGGTGATATTGAAGAATAATTTATATTATGTTTTTTTATATATTAATTAACAAGCGTAATAAAGAGTGAGCAATGGCACATCTTATATGATTATTGTTTTATTTGTCCTTATGTTTGTTTGTAAATTTAATACCATAAATGTTTAATTTGTTATTGTCATGCTGTACGGGACTCTCGCATAGGTGCGGGGTTCCAGTTGAGAGAATGACGCTTCAGGACGGAGTGAAGATAAACACGGAAAGCCTGAAGAGAATATTGGAAATTCTCAGGAGAAAACTGATAGTGACGGAAAGTCAAAGTCAGGGTCAATAAAGTGTCGAAACTCTGACAGTTCTAAATATCTGATATACCGCTCAATCTGATGGACATGAGTGTCCTAGTAAAATTCGGAAAGTAAACCATGATTTATTAGAATCGGAGCAGTTGACATACGTTCTGATGATTCTTCTTCACTGAACGATACACAAAACACAGATAACAATCTTGAATTGAGAAGGCGTGATAGGCTCAAAAGTTGTCTTACTGTATCATATAGTAAAAATGATGATAATGATTATTTAATGTGTGCTCAGTCTATTTTAAGCAAAATACCAACCTCATTTGAGGAAACCAAAACTCAAGATGATAAAATTCAGTAGAAAAGCGCAATTAGGGACGAATTAAATTCTCTATCCGTAAATAAACCATGGACTTTAGTACCACGACCAGCGAACAAAAATATTGTCGACTGCAACTGGATTTTTACAATAAAAAATGATAAATTTGGAAAGGCTCTAACATCTAGTTGCGTCTAGTTGCTAGGGGCTTTAGCTAAGAATACCTAACCGACTAGAACGAAACATTTGCAAGAATAGCTAGTTTCAAATTTATAATTAGCTTTGCAAATCAGTTTAATCTATTAGTTCATCATATGGATGTCAAGACGGCCTTTTTAAATGGTGAACTAAAAGAGGAAGTATACATGGAAATCCCCGAGGGTGTACTAAGTAAAGATAATTATGTTTGTAAATTACATAAAGCATTATACGGGCTAAAACTAGCAGCCAGATGTTGGTTTGAAGTTTTTGAGCAATCACTGAAAGTAGAGGGTTTTCAGAATTCATCAGTTGATAGGTGTATTCACATACTAAACAATGGAGATGTGTGTTAGAACATTTACGTGGGACGGTGGTACTATTGATTTGGTCGTAGTATGCGCCGAAATTGAAATATAATGAATAAGTCAGACTTAAAAGAAAAATAAAGTAATACACTACGCAACTCTGAAGAACAATCGAACCAACCTTGAAGAAAAGTCAGCTTCAGTAAATGTGGCCACTGTAGATTCTAATGGCAGCGATATTTGATCAAAGTTCTCATCGTTGACGAAACTGCTTCGGGTTGTAGCATACTGTAGACCAGGGGTCGGCAACCTTTTGCTATAGCAGGGCCATATAATTATGTTGCCAGAGTATCAGTGCGGGCCGCACTTATTTTTATATGTTCGGACATTTATTTTTAATATTTGAAATAAAACGCATACATATTCATACAACCATGTCTATTTAAATTGAATTACTATAATAACATAAAAGTAACAACTAGTGAGATTTTTGCGGCTGCATTTGACTTGCAAGTTTTTTAACGTCTGCTTTCATTTTAGTCGTAGACACGCGCAGCATCGCGTCTAAATGTTCATCCGTTAACTGCGAACAATTCTTATTTTTGCGGTAGTTGAGAATTGAAAAAGTCTGCTCACACAAATATGTACTACCAAACATAGTGATTATCTGCTGAGCAACCTTTTTCAATTCTTTGAAGTTTTCAGAACTCAAACCTCCGTAGAACTGCACCAAGTCAGTGCTTTCCTTAAATGCCGTTTTAAGTGTGCTATTACTTTGCAAATCTACTATGTTCATTTGCAAATTGCTTGGTACATCATTAATATCAATTGCAAAAGGGTTTTGGGATATTTCCATGTTAAGGGAGATCTTTTTAAAGTCGGTGAATCGATTTACAAACTCAGTTTGTAGTTGTGTTAACACGTTTCTCATTGTAATATTTTGCCACTCAAAATTATCTCCAGCTTCTTCCACGGCTTTCTTGCAATTAGGAAAGTGGTCAAGCTTTTTTTCATCAATATGCTTGATAAACAGTTTCAGTTTTATCTCAAATGACTTTACATCTGAATACATATCGCAAATCAATTAATTTTTTCCCTGTAAGCGTTTGTTGAGCTGATTCAGTTCCATAGTCAAATCAGTCAAAAACCAAGATCGATAATCCACTGTTTGTTAGTAAGCTGTTCCACTGGCTTTCCTTTCATCTCCATGAAGTTACCAATTTCTTTCCTCAAATCAAAAAACCGTTCCAAAACGGCACCTCGACTAAGCCACCTCACTTCACAGTAGTAAACCACGTAACCATGATCAGCTTCCAGATCTTCCAAAAACTTTTGGAACTGACGGTGTGTGAGCCCATTTCTTCTTATAAAATTAACAGTGGATGTTACAGTATCCATTATTTCTTTCCAGGATATAACCTTGGAGCATAATGCCTCTTGATGGACAATACAGTGAAAAATCAATGGCACAGTAGATCCAGAATCTTTCACTTTGCTGATGATTCTCCCAACAACACCTTTGTTTTGACCGCTCATGTTCTTGCGGTCGGTAGTGACACTTGTTAACTTTTCCCAGCTTAATTGCAATGAATCCAGAGCTTGTTCCAAATGGTGAAATAAATCTTCTCCCATAGTTGTACCTTTCAAACTGCACATTTTCACAAGCTCTTCGTAAAAAGTAAAGTTTTCGTCAATGCTGCGTACAAATATGAGTAGCTGTGCTGTATCTGACACGTCCGTACTTTCATCCATCGCTAGGTAAAGAGAAGCAGTCAAAAGACTGCGCCTTATCCCTGACTTGTTCACACAAATTAGCACCCAAGTCTTCGGTACGTCGGGTGCAAGTTCTGGCAGAGAGACTAAGACTTTCAAACATTTTTTTCTGCTCTGGGCATATTTCTTCTGCGATAGCTAAGACACACTCTTTTACTAATTCACTATCGGTAAACGGACGTCCACTTTTAGCTAGAATCTCTGCTACTCTGTAACTGGCACGAACATTCGATTCGCTGTTGTCTGCCACAACCTTAAATATGTTTTGTGCTCAGTGTCGTAATGTCGCTTCAGGTTATATTCCTTTACCACAGAAATACTCTTTTGATAAATCAAGCATAACGGTTTTCCTTTAAACTCGACAAAAAAGTGTAATTCTGTCCATAATTCGTTAAAAACTCTTTTTTCTTCTTCTATCTTCCTTTTTATTGAAGCCATGTTTCTATAATTATTATGTAACAATAATGAAGAAATTTAAATTCGATGTAAAATTAAAAATAAATATGTCCGATTTGGCACCTACAAATTCAACTCCCCATTCAAAAAATAATGAAAACATGACATAACTATCTTCATGTCATGTCTAGTACTATCCCCGTCCTTATAATATTTACCCATCAATCTGAAGGTTCACATAAACAAGCAGTAAACAAAATATAACAAATTGCTCGCGAGTGCATACAACGTACTTACCTCAACGTTCTTACCTCATACGTCGTGAGGAGCTATCAGCGAAGGGAAGAAAGGTGAAACGAAACGCGTAGCTGGCAACCAGATGAGATGTGATTTTCCGGCGAATTTCCACAACGGAATGAGGCGAGAGCTGAGCGCGGCTGTGATTTTAATTAAAGCCGGTCGCTTTGAATTTTTTCGCCGCCGCACACCAGCGTCTAATCAAAGAGTGCCCCCGCCTATTGTCTCAAAGGAGCCGCCGCCGACGGCTGACGTGTGGCGGATAAGCGCAAAAGAAATTGCCAAGAATTGAATTCAGCAAATCTATATTTTCGGTAGAAACAATACATAACATCACAGTCTTGATTAGAGTTGCAAAACTCCGGAATAATTCTGAATACTTCGGAATAATTCCATGAATACTTCCAATACTCCAGGATTATTCAAAAGATTTTAAAAAACAAAGAGTTTCTGTAGGTAGGTGCGTAATTCCAAACCTACAAGGTACCTATTTAATCTACTTAACACACACACTAGTGGCTGCCCGCGACTTTGCATGCTTTTTACCAGGATTAAAAGTAGCTTATAGCTCGATCCAGTTCGTACGTCCTATATTTATGTAGGTGTGTAGATATACCAAATTCTATCAAAATCGGTTGGCGCAATGGCGGCGATGAGCTCACCACTTGTCACGTCTATATTCCACGGCCCACGATGGTGCCTACTAAAACTTATTGAATAAAAGGCAGCGTAATTAGTTATTAAGTAGGTCAAGTGTTAATAGTATCTTGCAGTGTACCTACCTTGTACCTACATGTGTGTACTTGAGGTTAATACAGTTACCTAGGTACTTACCTAGATCAGAATCTGCATTAAAACATAGCTAGAACAAGAGACTTGCCGTACAAGCCGCCAAGGACACAAACGCGCGCGGTGTCTTTTAGCGGCACTTTTTGGCAATACCGAAAGGCTTATTGGTTAACCTACGTTAAAAATATATCAAATCAAACGTGCAAAGAGGTTGGTTGACTAGAATACTACTATTCTAGTCAACCAACCTCTTTGCACGTTTGATTTGATATATTTTTTTGCCGTTACCTGCTATGTTTCGGTTAACTGCGTTAAGCTCTTTTTCCGAAAAAGGGGGTATTGTAGCGTTGACAAAACGCTACTTAAATAAAAAAACAATAAACCTATAACTAGCAATACAAAACAACAAGTCGACAAGTAAAAGTAGGAATAAACAAGACAACACATAAACAACTAATAGAAACGCATCTTTATAATAGTAAAACTAGAATTATAATTGCATATTGTTCAATATGCCAACATATTAGAATGTATCAGATGACGACATTGAAGTCGCACATAGTTGATTGAAACAGTACTATCGTTCGTATATGGTGAATACCAGCGAAAGCAGATGATCGGGTACATAGAATAGATTATCGTACGTTGTTTACTTACATGATATAATCCTGTAAATCGGAGTTCCAAAAAACAATAGTCATGTTCAGAGGTTATAAACACTTCGATAAATACAACACGTCCATGCACTACGGATCACGACTTTATAACTCTCATTAGGTCAATTGATTTAAATAAATACAAAAGGGAACAAGGAATAACTGGGAATCAGCTAATAAATAAATAATTAATAAAGTACAATTGATAGACACGGAGACGGGTGGTGACATCTACCGTAGATTTTACTTATCTTTGCATCAATTAGCTGTCAAAGCAAAAGGGCGCGTTCCGTTGTTCGGCACGGTCCCGCAATATCAGCAAATAGAAAATAAAATTAAACAAACCAATTAAATGCAACGAATGTCAAATTTAGGAACGTAGATTTTTTCCAAAGCAAACCCATACAATATCATAATTTAATAGTGACAGTATATAGTTTTATGATAGTTTAACGGTACCGAAGCAAAGAAACCGCGTTCCGTACCTTTCGTCTGGAAGTGAACGGATCGTTTCTAGTACGGAACGTTTTATGGACTATAGTTTATAACAATTCTTAGACGTCTCTTGGCAGTTGTTTAGCTGTCAAAAATAGTTAAAGAAACAGTAAATAAACAAACTCGATTTCGAGGGTGAGAAATCTTAAAAATAAAAATAAAACCATATTATCATTTCCAAAGCCCATGTGTAAACGCTGATCGGTTTCCTGGTGAAACGAAATGTTATTCGGATAGATTTTGATAACTGGGACGCCAACTAGATCCGGCGACAGAAAGAAACAGACAATGAAGATGAGTGACGTGTCCTTTCTTTTCGTGCTGGAGAGCCTAGTAGGACTGACAAGTTTTTTCCCTGCATATTATAAAACCCGTAAAAAAAGGTGAGAGCATTTGTTGGTATTTTTGCATTGTCTACAGTAATGATTGCGATTGTGAAATGACTTTTATCCATTTTTCGAGACGCCATTTTAGCGAACTGAGAGCGGTGGCGTTTTCAAAGTCTCGAATTCTAAACAAACATTGTGTCTATTCATTCACAGCGGGGTTTTCCCCCCGGGCTGAAATACCCCACGAAGGAGGCATCTGCTCCCCCCGGATTTAAGTAGAAAGGCGCCGTGTCGCGATACGCCACGCCGACATTATACCCAACGATTCCTGCCACGTTCTTGGAATGCGGTATCGTATTTTATACATATATTTCATTAATTAACCGGAGTGTTGAACTTTGGTTCCCCACCGACCTGCTGGACACCTGCAACGCCTGAGGGGTCTAGCCTGGCTAACGCAAACACCTCATTAACGCAAATCGGACATTGCTGAAACGTCGGATGGAGAATTACCTTCACTAACATAACGGCTAAATCCTATAGAAAAAGGTAAATAAGTAGACTACACTGCTGGCCGGCAATTCATCAATGTTTTGTTAGAGTAAATACTTAATTTTGTCAGTTCTATATCGATCCTAGTTATAACAGGGTAATCTTAGATCTTGGTATTTCTTGGCTGCTGAGTTGGATCTGTAGGCTAGGATTCTTTGGACTTTAAGTAAGTAAACAAAATTAAACCAAGGATAATAAATATTGTATTGGTGAATTTAAATTGCATGTTTTGTCTTCCACTATTACATGCTAGCTTGAATGGCCGTACAACGTACCTACGGCACGGTTCCTTAGATTTTAAGTAAATAAGCAAAATTAAACCAAGGATAATAAATATTGTATTGGTGAATTTAAGTTGTATGTTTTATCTTCCACTATTGTACCCACTAGCTAGTACATTAAAGAACGGTCTTGATCCAATAGTTCTTGAAGCTCGTTCCGGTCTAAGTTTATCCAGGTAATTTTATTAATTTCAAAATAGTAACGAGTAATTTTAGTTTCGAGTGATTCCGAAGAAAGGTATAGCGTCCTCGCGTTCAAAGCGACCGAATGGGGTAAGAATCCCGACTCACCCCACTCTTGGTCTGACTCGCCCCAATTTATTTTTTATTACGTTTATTCTCAGAAATTTACTAAAATCGTAATATATCGTAATATATCGTTACAGTATGTAATACTGATTCAAATACAATAATTTGTATCGTCGCTGATCTGGTACGTACCTACCTCCCTGCTGCGTACAGCTATAGGTACTAGGTAGGTAATAGGTACTTAGGTAAGTATCAAGGGAACTCTTTTACTTGGATAGAGCTAGGTATGTAGCTCTATCCAAGTAAAAGAGTCCTATCTACCTACTATGTCCATGTCAGCCAGCCATCGAAGTATTCGCAATATTGCTCGAAACTTTCCAATAATTACGAAGTATTCCCAAGGGATATTTCCAAAGTTTTCCCGCGAGCAACTGTAGTCTTGATAGACAGTTCTTAAAAAATGAAATAGTTACATTTTTTATCACCCCGCGTGGGAGCGAGCTTTCAAGTGAGAATTCATGGCCCAGCAGCATGGCCGTATAAATTCTAGTGAATTTATATGGCCTTTTGCTTTGGTATTTATTTCTTGAGGACCTCAGGCTTGCGGGCCGCACCAAGATAGTCCACGGGCCGCATGCGGCCCGCGGGTCGCCGGTTGCCGACCCCTGCTGTAGACGATTTCTGAAAGGTAAAGAAAATCCTCAGCATACTTACCTCCTTAAAAATGAAATAAATGAAGCGTTAAATATCATGATAAAAGAGAATCAGAGAATCGCGTTTAGTGAAGAAATAGAAAGCATAATAAATAAATAAATAAAAATTCTAATTTTACCTCGTTATCTCCATTCGTAGATCAACTTGAAATTATTCGAGTAGGAGGACGATTACGTCACGCACAAGTCGATGAAAACATCCTATTCTTATTCCACACGACTCGTATTTGGCAAAACTTCTAGTCGCAGACGCACACATTCGGACACTGCATGGGGGCCCTCAACTTATGATCAAATTTTTACGATCGAAATATTGGATTATCGGGGCCAAACACTTGGTTAAATTTCATGTTCGAAATTGTGTTACGTGCGCTCGATACAAAACCAAAGTTTTACCACCAGAAAGGGTTACAGATACTCGAGCCTTTCTGTTTAGCGGAGTAGATTACTAGAGTCTATTGAAAACAAAAACCACAAAACAGACGAACTTTTACGCAAACTATCAATGAAATCAGTTTGCCAGCGACATTACAATTAAGTTTTGACCAATCAACATTAGACCAGTTGCTTGCTACGCGCGCACGCGCATGTATGCGCTCAGTACTGCGCAATGTTAGCTATTGCGCCACCCGATGATCATGTACGTATCAAAGGGTCGAGGGAACAAGTCGTACAAGGGATATATATGTCTTTTTGTATGTATGTCCACAAAGGAGGTACATTTGGAAGCAGTGAGTTCTATGTCCTCAGAAGGGTTCTTATCAGCCTTTAAAAAGTTTGTGGCGAGACGCGGTCATTTTAGTGACGTATACAGTGACAATGGATCCAATTTTTTGGGTGCTTCGAGAGACTTGAAAGAGTTGTTTGAAGATAAGAACAGTTTTTTGCCCGAAATATCAGACTGGTTAGCAACAAACGGTACTCAGTGGCATTTTATCCCTCCACACGCACCCGGCGGGAGGCGGGAATAAAATCGACCAAGGGACATCTGAATAAGATACTAGGCACATCCACTCTTTCCTTTGAAGAAATGACTACGCTATTGGCTCAAATTGAGGCTTGCCTCAATTCGAGACCAATGTCGTACATTCAAGAACAAGGTGAAGCAATGCCGTTAACACCTGGGCACTTCCTTGTGGGAGAATCTCTTGTATTGCCTCCAGAGCTTAGGTATGAGCAGCAGGTTCCAATCAGCACGTTAAGGAGGTGGCAAATGTGTCAGCGTATGCTACAAGACTTCTGGAAGCGCTGGTCACAGGAGTATCTTATGCATATGATGCACATATACAAATGGGCTTATCATAGTCCTGAACTGGAAGTGGGACAACTAGCACTTGTGAAAGAGGATGGCCTACCACCCGCCAGGTGGCTTATGGGAAAAATTGTGCAGAAACATCCTGGCGAGTTGTAACCTTAAAATGTAAAAATTCACTCGTTAAGAGGCCGGTATCGAAAATTTGTATTTTGCCTATTACCGATTGATGCCAAGTCAAATCCTATTAGTTGTTTAGTTAGATTTATTTAATTTTAATACTTAGTTAAAAACTGTCGTTCTTGGCGGGCAGTTATGTTTACGTATAAGTTTGTTACGCCAACCGCTAGATGGCGGCACTGTCGCTTCTACGCTCGGCTGAATCGCGTAAGCGTTTGGTTACTGAGATACGAGCAGGCGGCGGCAACATTTCAAATATATGAGGGTTCTGCGCAAGCCATTGTTGGTTCTTATTTTACCTACCTATACCTATAGGAGTGCTTAAATACAGTCCACAATTATACAAGTGAACATACTGAGTAGGTACACAAACAAAAATAACAAAGAACTTTGGCAGTGTCTTAAGAGGGTGCTTAGGTACCTAAAAGGCACAATTGCGTTACAAAAAACGTTGCGTTATTAAAATTGTGTTACAAAAGGAGTAACTACAATGATATTATGTGTGGGTACGATTTTTTGTGCTCACATTGTAGTGGAAATGATACAAAAGATAGAAAGAGTACAACCGGGTTTTTATTTAAGCTGTTTGACCCAAGCACAATAACCTGGAGTACAAAGAAACAAATGTCAGTGGCAGCCTCGTCTACTGAAGCTGAATTTATGGCATTGTATGAAGCTGTAAGGGAAGCATTATGGTTCAAATCACTAGCAATTAGTGTAAATATCAACAATGATAAGCCCATTATTATTTATGAGGACAATAACGGATACATAAGTATAGCAAGTAATCCAACCAGTCACAAACTGTCAAAACATATTGACATTAACTCGGAAGGGTACCAAGTCGCAGCCTGTGGCCACTTACACAGCTTTAGGTTGGGTGTTGTACGGCATTGGTACAGCAAGACAAATCGGGTTGAAGTTGTCAACCACGCTTTGCTATCTGAGATCGACAGCCAGCGTTCTCTCGAAAATTTAATTCGCAAGCAATATAAGCTGGATTGAATAGGGATTTCAAAACGAGAAGCTCGAAGTGCTGGTGATGAGCGTGCTATTCAAATTCTTGAGAATACTTCTCACCGTTTACCTAGCGGATCTATCAATTTTTGATATTTTACTGCGTTTTCGTCAGGAAAAGATCGCTCTTTGTGCAGACATTCGAGAAATGTTTCCACAACTCAAAATTATTCAGTCAGATAGGGATTCTCAACATTTTTTAAGGCGAAATTCACCCATGAAACCTATTAAACTTACAGAATGTCTTCTATGATATTTGGAGTAGCCCATGTACAGCCTTGTACTTAAAAAAATAAAATGCTATCGAGTTTTTGAGATGAGGGGCTGGGTATCCGATGAACCATCAGCACTCCTTACTACTTACCTTCCCAGAGAATGTTTTTCTGATGTTTCAGGTGGATAAATTCAATTAGCTAAACTACCCAATCCGGCAACTCAATCAGTCCGTACTCTAGGTCTGATATGGAAGTCGGCTGTTGACAAAATTGGTTTTAACACGGGTGTCGAATACAAAATTCAGTTTGCCAGATAGGCCTACTAAACGAGAGGTGCTCTCTCTGGTCATGCGCGTTTTTGATCCGATTGGTATTCTAGGCCCTATCGTGACCAGAGGGCGCATACTTTTTCAGAAAGCTTGGCGTAGAAATATTTCATGGGACGAAAAACTGCCATAATGCGATTGCGAGGCATGTAAACAATGGGTTACAGATTTAATCGCTGTTTCCCAATTACAAATACCTCGTCATGATGGTTCATCTGTGGGTTTAGTTACTCAGCGTGAGCTTCAGTCTTCTCGGATGCGAGTGAGTTGGCATATGCCACTGTTGGTTTTTGGTGTTTGTTTACGCAAATGGAGACGTGAAGCTTGCTCTGATCTGTAGTAACTGCTCTGCTGTGATGTGTAGTGTTGTGATCAAGCGTAACTCCAGAGCATAACACGCGCCAAAACAACGTAACTTGTACTGGAATACCGGGTATAACCGCTTTTTAACACTCAAGTGGTTAAAATCTTTATCAATTCCTCGTCTAGAGCTTCAGGGAGCCTTGATAGCATCTCGATTAGCTGCATCTATTTGTGAAGCTCATAGGAAAAAGCCAACTAAACAATTTTTTTGGACTGACTGTATGATTGTATTAGACTGGCTTCGAAGTGGTGATTCAAGAAGTTTCAAACCTTTTGTAGCTAACAGGGTCGATGAAATTTTGGAGATAACAAATACTGCTGAATGGCACTGGGTGCCCGGAGATTTAAATGTTGCTGACGACGCTACGCGTATTAAGCGAGACTCTTTGTCTATAAACTCTCGTTGGATTTTGGGCCCAAAATTTCCACTTAGTTCTGAATTGCCCACTGAACCTGAAATTTCACCTAACTTGGGTCGTGACGAAATAAAGTACACTGAGCGTGACCATGTTTATCTTCATCATTGTAGTGATTTAGAGCACATACCAATCTCGGCTGACCCTCAGCGTTTTAGTACATGGCGCCGCTTGGTACGTGCTACTGCACGAGCGTATCAGTTCATTTCATGTTGCAAATGCGTTGTCTTCGAAAACGGGGAGTTGATACGCGTAGTCTACTTCGTGTAGAGGGTTATTATGTTATTTTCTTTCGCAAACAGGGAATGTTTCTCGAGTGAACCCGTAGGTCTGAAAGCTTTATTCGCAAAGACTTACATCTGGCCGAGGTCCATATATTGTGTCAAACTCAGATTAACTCTTTTAATGAAGAAATGAGAAGCATGAATGAAAAGTAGCCTTTATCGCGTCACAGTCGCTTGTTTAACCTCTCGCCATCTACTGACAGCCACGGACTTATTCGTCTATCCAGTCGAATCCAGTCGTCTGCTGCCCCAGATGTGGATATTGACGTAAAGAACCCGATCATTCTCGATGGGAAACATCCAGCTGTACGTTTGCTGGTACTACATCATCACCAACGTGCGGCACACGCCAATACTGAGACTGTCGTTAACGAGCTTCGCCAAACTTATTGGATACTTAATTTACCAAGCACAGCGAAGTCAGATGCATACAACTGCCAATTTTGCCGAGTTTGAAAAGATTCTACATTGAAACATATTACAGGAAATCTTCTGGAAGTACGACTCGCACACCATCGTCGGCCTTTTACGTTTGTCGGGCTAGATTACTTCGGCCCTTTACAGATAAGAATCAGCCGCAGGAACGAAAAACAATATGTTGCCCTGTTTACGTGCCTGGTGTACGTGCTATACATTTGGAACTGGTTTATAGCTTGACTGCAGATGCAGCGTTGATGGCTCTACGTCGATTTATTGCACGTCGTGGTACTCCCAGTGAAATCCTGTCTGATAACAGAACTGTATTTGTCGGAGTAAGCAGAATATTAAGAAACCTCTACTCTGATGCTGGCACCGATTTTGCTGCTAGTGAGCGAATAACTTGTCGATTCATTCCTCCAGCTTCACCATTCATGGATGACTTGTGGGAACGCCTAGTTCGAAGTGTCAAGAGTTCATTAAAAGTTACCCTTAAAGAAAGGTATCCCACTGATGAAGTCCTAATAACTTTACCGGCGGATGCAGAAGCCCTAATCACGTACGACGTAGGATGCAAGACCCATGTATCGTCGGATCCTGGAACACCGGAGGCAATTACGCCTTTGTTCTACATATTTGGGACTACTTCAGGAGCTGCTATTCCTGCTGAAGTTTCTAATAGTTATTTTTCAAGTCGACAAGGATGGAAGAGGGCTCTTCGGTTGGTTAATCATTTTTGGCGCCGCTGGGTATCAGAGTACCTACCAGTTTTATCGCCTCAACGTGGTTGTGGTGATTCACCTGTTTTGAAAGTTGGAGATCGAGTGCTCATTGCGGATGGAAACCTACCAAGAGGAACATGGCCTAGAGGCCGAGTGAAAGCTGTAATTCTCGGACCAGACGGCATCGCTAGAGTGGCCGATATACGGACCTCAGCTGGCGTACTGCATAGGCCCCTTAAAAAATATGTTCTTATTCCAGGTTAGACTGTGGGGGCAGCATGTTGGTAATCCAAATTTTTTTTGGAAATATGTTTTTTAAACGTAGTTATTGTATTTGGTTTTCGTATTAAGAAATGTGTGTCAAGATGGAAAATAGAAAAAAAAAACTACTAAAAACTGATCCGAGTTTATTTTAATAAAGCACCTATATAATATCCCAACAGTCCACCATTGTGACTCAGTCGCCAACATTGTCAGACTATAAACTCTGATTACTACTGCACCTAACTACGTCTTTTACGAGAGGAAATAAAAGGAAAACGTCGAGGAATGCTCAGAAGAAAAGTCATGTTTCATCAAGATAACACCCGTGTTCACAAGTCTGTGCAGTCACTGGCTGGAAATCCACAACTGTGGCTTTGAACCGTTACCGCATCCGCCTTATTCACCTGATCTGGCACCATCAGACTTCTTTCTGTTCCCTAACCTAAAAAAGCACTTAGGAGGTCAAAGATTATCGATAAACGACGAGGTCAAAACAGCAGTAGATGAGTAGACGCATATTTTGACTATAAGGAAGTTTTTTTTTTCAATGGTCTAAATGTTTGGAAGGGGAGGTGGCAAAGTGCATTAAACTTGATGGTGATTATGTAGAAAATAATACTGATTTAATATGTGTTTATTTTCTTGGTTAGGCCGACTACTTTTCTATCCACCCTCGTACATATATGAATCCTAAAAAACATTACACACCTTTTTTTTGGGCAGTCGTGTAAAAACAGTTTTATTCGATTTACGCCTAAACTATTAGTCCAGTTTTAAAAGACGATATATTAATATTTGTTACTTTTTGATATAGGAATCCAATGGTGTATTTAGCTTTGTAAAATTACGACTTTGATTTTTTAAGTATCTTATTTATTTATTTATTTATTTCGACACAAATGTAACATTACAGAGATCCAATGCGTTACATTGCTATACCTATATGAAAAAAATAATAATATACAAATAAACTTTAGGGCAGTCTTTGATAAAATAAACATTAAAGGCTTTAAAGACTAAACAAATAACAACGGTAAAATTAAACAAAACAAGGAATAACAGAAAGTAAACACCATCTAAAGGGCTTGGTAAAAACACAAATCATGTGTATCTATTACGTATTAACTTGCTCACAGTACAAAAGAGAGCTCCTAAGAAATATAGGCCACCTGTCATTGAATATATCGCATTGTGTCTGTGAGGTGAAAAGTGTGTTGAGGTGACGTTGGGCAGACAGGGGACTGTTGCCGAGCGACCGTGCGCGCCGGCATCGGTGCACATAAAGGTACGCGCCCACTTCGGAATCTAGCACGCTGTTCCGGCACGTATAAACGACTGACCTCGCTCAATATTGTGGGACAGTCTAAAATTCCGCGAAGGACTCTGTACATTGTAAGCAACTGATCATGCAACCTGCGAGCTTCAAGGGAGTGGAACCCTAATGTGCCCTGCAGAAACCTCGTAGGATATAAGTACGGATAGTACATGTACATTTTCTTGTATAGAAACCTTAGAAAACGGTTCTGGACCTTTTCCAATATGAGAGCATTCATGAGGGTTCCACACCATTGAACTCTCTTCCATCTTTGACCTAATCATAATTGTAAAGAAGTTTAATTGCTGTGACGTTCGTGAATTCGCCACAGGTTCTAGTCACAAAACCCAACCTTTTAAAACCATCTGCCGCGAGAGCGGTCATATGATCATGAAAGTTGAGTTTAGGGTCAAACAGTACACCGAGATCTTTCACTGACTGGGTTTTCGAGATCAAATTTTGATTGAGCCTGTAGTCAACATTAATAATTTGGGCTGATCTTGTGAATGTCATAACGTGACACTTATTTATATTTAACCGGTTCTTTTTACTCCAGAGCTGTATAGCATCAAGATCTTGCTGCAAGGCATGACCGTCATCTTCGGATCGGATATCTCTAAAGATCTTTACATCATCTGCATAAATCAGACACCTTCGGGATAAGAGACATGCTTCAAGGTCATTAATCATAATGGAGAAAAGTAGAGGCCCGAGCGATTTTTTTTTTATTACGGACTAGGCAATCGTTTGACCACGATCTCACCTGATGGAAAGCGATGATGTGGTCGAAGGTGTAGCACGCTTGCCTAGTAGATACCTATTCACTCTTGACTTGAACACACCGGGGTTATAATTTACCGGAAACACTGACGAGGGCAGGGCATTCCACTCCTTTGCAGATCCTTGGCTTACCCCAGACCGTGTGGGGTAAGATGACGAGTCAAAGCACCCGAGTCGAACGAATTGAGCTCTGTCGCGGAGATAATCAGCGAAAAAGTAGAGTAGCTTAGGCGCAAAACCAACCAGGTCCAGCTTTTCGAGAAGAACGTCATTATCTACTTGGTCAAACGCCTTCTGGAAGTCCAGGTATACAACGTCGACTTGGGTGCCTTCGTCCATTTTTTGTGAAATGAAGTCGACAAGTGTCAGCAAGTTTGACTGAGCGCCCTTTCCTAAATGCATGTTGGGTGTTGCTGAAGTAAGGTTCTAACTGTCTGTAAATTTTAGTATGTAGTAAACCTTCAAAGATTTTGGCAAGAGAAGGTAAAATGGCGATAGTTCTGTAATTCTTTACCTGTGTTTTGTTTCCAGATTTTAAGATGGGTACGACTCTTGATTGTTTCCACCTACAGGGGTAAATACCCGAATCTATAGCTAAGTTAAAGATATGTGCAAGGGGTGTTGCAAGCTGGGACTTAAAGGCTTTTATAATCTACGGAGGTACATTATCAGGTCCTATTGAACTCTTAGGCTTCAATTTATCGCTCTGTGACTCCACCTCCACAGGACTGAAGTTATATATATATTAATAAGATGACTATTACAACTACCTTTCATTTGTTTGAGATTCAGAGACTGTGGCTGGTCTAAAAATAAGTTGCTAAAGTAATTAGCAAAGATCTCAGCTGCTGCGTGGCCAGTGTGTGTCTGTCCATCATGCGTGATGCAAGGGTCGAATCCGCCCTTTGTTCTGAGGTTGGATATAAACTTCCAGAAAGCGCATGGGTTGTGGGACATATCATTTTGATTTTCTAGGATGTAGTTATCGTATGCACACGATACTCTGAATTTGACATCAGCACGGATGGCGGTAAAGAAACTGTAAACGTGACGGTCTTTACCTTGTTTACAGAGTTTGTGTAACGCGTGCTTTAGTTTGAGATCATTGATAATATCCTTGGAGTACCATGTGGGGTACCTTTTAGATGGCTTGGCACTACGTTTTTTTTTTATTTTTTATTCTTTTTTTTTTTTTCTTTCATCGCACATATTATTCCAGTTTACGTCAGTCAGGTGAGCGTATAGTGATAAAAAGTCGGCCTTTCCGAAATTCCAGTCCGTTGTGGTATCAATATTACTTGCTTCCAACATTACAGTTGGCCCTTGTTTTTGCAAATGGGGAGAGATTTCCAAGGGAGGATGGTATCGATCAGCGTGCTCTACGAGTCCACTGTCTGCAAGGCAAACGCTTACCACGGGTACACTCTCACTCACAAGCACAACGTCTAGTTTGCTGCTATTATATTATATATATTACAGTAATTGAGAAAATAGACCATATAATTATTTATATTTACATTTGCACTGTTTAAGTTGAGATCACCAAACAAAAAAATTGCCACATTGTTTAATACTGAACATATATTATCTTCGGTTTTACAAAACCATGCCATATAATCTTCTTCTTTAGCAGTGGGTTTGATGTACACTACGCAAATGCAGAACTCTTTGCCACAATATGATAAGGATGCCCAGAGATCTTCTCCGCATACGGTCTCGAATTCCCTACGACGTCGGATTCAAGGCCTGGTCTGGCGGCAAGAAGTACCTCTCCGCCCCTGGAAGCCCAGTCCGGCCTTATGACCGACCTCTTGTATAGGGACAAACCACTGTGCGACGTAATATCCCTAGGTACCTAGCAAAGAATATAGTAACAGCCGTACTCACAAAGAATACTTGCCTAAGTAAAGCAGCGACACTATGCAAAGTAAGCCATTTAACTATACGTTCGTCGTTGCGAGCCTTCAAATTCACAAACGATACTTATGCGACTCTTTACTATGAGAATGCAGTGCGACCAATACTGCGCTCTGATTGCTCCGTGTAATATTATGTTCATTCTTAAATATGGCAGCCATGCCTATGACATATATTTTGTTAATCTGTAGTCGTAAATACCTACTCGAAATTATTTGCCAACAATCTCAACAGAAAAGTTTTTGGTAAAAATCATGACAGTTTTGTAAAATTTTTGCATAATATTTTTCTCTGCGAAGGGAATTTGGCAAGAATAGACATGTCTTAGCTATAGATTTGTCTAATAGAACATCAACCACGTGGTAAGTAGGTGTTTAGAGAGAAATATTGATCATAACCTACACTATTCAATACCGGGTTCGGTTCTAGACTCCGTACCAATGACTTTTCGTTAAGCCATGGCAGGGGCCTTCGTGCGGCCTGACACTCTGACACCAGAGGTGAGCACTACCTCATAAGACAAGCAAGCATATATTATGTAGGATTGTTTTCATAAAAAGATGAATGAGCGTCCAGATCCTGGGGGTGGTATGGATTTAACTCGGCCGCCATCTCCAGCAGCTTATACTATAGTGAGGACCTCTGAGCAGGTTGATTCCTTATGTGCTCACAAAGCCTTAAATAGTGAATGCATTAGTCGTTCTCATTCGGTATCGCAATCGACGTTTACTGGTGATGAAGATGATCTCTCCTCCAACCTCCTTCTCTGCTGCCTCAACTAATTCTAATAGCTACTTCTACTCCCCTGCTTCACCTAGTCCCAGCTTCCTTATCTTCTACACCTGCAATAAAATCGCAAGATCTAGGTCAAGCTTTCACTCCTATGGGTCACCTCTTGTATATTCCAACACATCGCGGGCTTTTTACGGTTCAAGTCCAAAGATCGCAAAGCTCTCCATCAGATGGCACAACATTACACCCAGTCACCTTTGGCCGTTTCTTGTTTAGCAGATACAGGGAGTTTCAAGGCATTATTGATGGTTCAAGTCCAAAGATCGCAAAGGTCTCCATCAGATGGAACAACATTACACCCAGTCACCTTTGGCCGTTTCTTGTTTAGCAGATACAGGGAGTTTCAAGGCATTATTGATGGTTCAAGTCCAAAGATCGCAAAGGTCTCCATCAGATGGAACAACATTACACCCAGTCACCTTTGGCCGTTTCTTGTTTAGCAGATACAGGGAGTTTCAAGGCATTATTGATGGTTCAAGTCCAAAGATCGCAAAGCTAAATAGTATATCCTTAGATTTCTTCCGGAAATGACGCTAATAAATTCATAGAATCTCCTACTTTGTCTGCAAATAATTATAATGCCCTTATTCCTTTATAAAATGTAACACGAATGGAATTAATACGAGGTATCCCAGCTGTCATGTCCCCAGAGATGATAAAAGAAGAGATGAAGGTCCCTCCCAATTGTGAGTTGTAAGCCGTCCTAAACGGTGGTTCTAATATTCGACAGCCAAATTCTTCCGAACAGAGCGTGTCTATGTTATAATTCGTTCTCAGTGGCATTGTATAACTACCCAACTATTCAATGTTTCCAGTGCTGTCGGTATGGTCACACGAAAACTCAATGCCGTTCTAATCCAAAGATCGCAAAGATTGCCGAGTGGAGGGGGACAATGCAAAATGTATTTCATGTAAGGGCAATCAATTTGCCACTAATAAGTCTTGCCCGTGTCTTGAGGCCGAGGCAGTCTCGGCTTAGAATAAGAACCCTCCCAATCCTCCCGTAGATGTCGTAAGAGGCGACTAAGGGAATACACACCGGAAGTTGGGTAGCAGCGTCCTCCGAGTACATATTTGTAGCACTGCGGTCACCAATCCGCCTGCCAAGAGTGGTGACTATGCAAAACCCCGATAGCTTTCAGTTGGAACTCCAAAATCGCTTTCAAATCCTTACCGAATGCGATACAGTGGACGAATTAAACAACAGGCTGGCGGAAATTGTTCACGCGGTCGGGTCGGAGTTCTTTAAGACCCACCGCAAAAATCATCATCACCATCATCATCATGTCAGCCTTTAGAAGTCCACTGCTGAACATAGACCTCCCCCAAAGAGCGCCATGACGAGAACAATAGTTAGCGACCACGTCTCAGTGCCGTATGTCATCACTGGCAACTCGCACTGATTATAAACTATTCGTCTTGAAGCTCTGCGGTATCTGCGACGAGAAAATATGGCATAATTTCCCGAACGCTACCTATCCTAGTTGGATTCGTCGGTTGACTTCTTCGTCGAAGTTGGATCTACCCCGTTGGATCATCTGACCTAAGTAGACATACTCGTAGTGATCAACAGCTTCGATAATATCGTTCTCAACATAAGCCGGCATTGGTACGACGGGCATTTGACATGATGTTCGTCTTACCCATGTTCATTTTATGACCCACCTGTTGGGAAAAAATATTGAGTCACTGAGCATTGTGCTTAGGTCTTCCAGGGTTTCTGCCATGATGATTATATCATCAGCAAATCAAAGGTGAGTTATGTATTCGCCATTGATGTTAACACCATATGCAGTCCTGTTCAGAAGCTTGAATATATCTTCCAGTGCAGAGGTGAACAGTTTCGGAGAAATAACGTCTCCTTGTCTCACCCCTTTTTGCAACTGGATAGAATTCGTGCTCTGATCTTGAAGACGGACTGTCATGGTGGCCTTGCTGTACAAACGCTTCCAGTACCGGTAGTCAAACTGGCACCGCTATTATGACTGTTGCACTGCCCAGGTCTCGACTGAATCAAAGGCTTTCTCGTAATCCCCAAACGCTAGACATATTGGCCTATACTCTTTATTATACTCTTCGGTCTTCTGTATAATCTGTCGGAGCGTATGGATGTGGTCTACGGCGCTAAAGCCTTTCCGGAATCTAGGTTGTTCGTCGTTCCAGGCTGAAAGTCGTCAAACCTACGAGCGAGACGGTTTGTAACTACTCTCGAAAACAGCTTATAGACGTGGTTCAGCAGCGAAATGGTCCTATAATTCTTCAAGAGGGTTTTATCACCTTTCGTAAACTCCATGTACCGGAAAGAGGCTGACCTTAGCTCCATGTCAGCTTCGTCAACAGGATCTGCCCAATAGACAGATCTCTTGCGAACACTTTGGAACTCTTATTCCGCTCTATTGCGGTCTTAATATAAGTAGTAAGTATTATAGGAACGCAAATCGTGTCGCATCGACTCGGAGATCTGTTTATTAAGCAAGCTTTAACTCGACATATCCACTGATCTCGCCTCGTTCTGCCATAAGTTTGAGTGTATGCTCAGAAAGTTTCTGTGTTCTATTTTTGCGGTGGGTCTTAAAGAACTCCGACCCGAACGCGTGAACAATTTCCAACAGTCCGTTGTTTAGTTCGTCCACCGTATCGCACTCGGTAAGGATTTGAAAGCGATTTTGGATCTGCCGAGAGTTTTTTTACCCGAGTATGGCGAAGCAAGGGAAGGATAATGAGTTTAACAGTTTATGTATGTATGTATGTATGTATGTATGTATGTATGTATGTATATATGTATGTATGTATGTATGTATGTATGTATGTATGTATGTATGGTATGTATGTATGTATGTATGTATGTGGGCATATGGATGTCACAGGCTCTATTTGTTTACTCAACTACGGCGAAACTAAGGAAGGGTTATGTATTCAAACTAAAAACTTGGTCCGATTTTGACAATCGAGGTATCAATCGATTCGTCTTCATATATAGTGTTATAGGCAAAAAAAAACGACTACGGCAGCACGTATGCACACATGTACATGACGGTAGTCAAATTTTAGTTTTGAACTTATGTCTTGTTTATATGTTGATCTATTTTAGCGATAAAACCAGCCATTGTGCCTTTTTTAAATATTAACCCTTATATTTTGTCCTTTAATTTTGGTCTCTATTGTCACCAAAAAGGTTTTTTTATAAGAATAATGAACACTTTATTAAGTATTTATTATTATTAAGTTGTTAGGACCCCTGTGAGAGTTTATATGTAGGTACCCAAGTTTGGAACACTGAAAATCTTGTGCTACTTCCGTGGTACAAACTATTATTTATTCTGTGGTGGTACTCGAAATTTTGGCACTTGATTAGGTTTTTTCAAAAAAACTACACTAAGAGAGCGATTTTCGGGTATACCTATACTACACTTTTGTATAGGAAACTAAATTTTCTACAATTTTGAGCTCAAACTTTGGTCCATTGCTTGTGGAGATACTGCCGGTCAAAGATGAGCAAATGTTTTCAAAAAATATGCATAATTATCGGTTTGGTCATTTCCATGAAAGTACTGGCAAAACTTTTTTTATAGAAAAGTCATGAGAGAGGAATTTGTAGAGAAATTAATTAGCTTCAATTTCATTCAATTAGCAAACGCTTCCATAAAGTAGTTTTTTTCGAAAAAAAACTGTAACAAGTGCCAGAATTTCAGTAGTAGTTTAGTGTTGCAAACTTGGATATAAACTACTCATGGTTCCTAACAATATAAAAAACTACATACATTTATTACATTGATACATTGCGATGTTTGATGGTTTTAAACTACATACATTTATTACATTGATACATTGCGATGTTTGATGGTTTTAAACTACATACATTTATTACATTGATACATTGCGATGTTTGATGGTTTTAAACTACATACATTTATTACATTGATACATTGCGATGTTTGATGGTTTTAATGACTGGTTGTGTTATTCATATAGACATTAGTTTTAATTGAAATCATTATAATACATAATTTTACTTTCTTTCTTTATAAAATCACCAAATACAAATAAATATAATCGGTCGTTGTATATAAATACTTATAACGTGTTTTCCTGTGTGTATCGTTTTATTTTCTTGGTGTCAATAAAGAGTTAATCTATCTATAATATAATTTTCATGTCATTTCCAGTTTATATTAAAAGGTTTGTACTTTTTTTAACTGCACCTACCTTTTAGCAATTTCTTACTGGGAAGCTTCTAAATTGTTCTGTGTCAAAAGTGTCCCATGACAACATCGCTTCTCCTACGTCTCCTCCTCAACCTTCTTCCTCTTTTCATATGATCATAAATAATACTCAAAGGGTCGTTTACAAAAGAAAGTTAATTCAGAAGCATCATGTCCCTCTTCGGCCGTCGGTAACGGTAACGGTAACGGTTACGATCGAGTCGCTCATAATAATATTATTAGAGACGATTTATCAAGAGCAACTCCAAATGGCTGCGCTCTTCGAGCTCAGGACAGAGTAAATATAGATAATCCCCCTTCAGTCACTCGTCGTTGATCTTCATATTAACCTATAAGCTTCCTCCTAACTCTCCCCTGCCTCTATTAAATAGTGCTCCGTCTCACTCTAACTTACAGTCCAACGTGGATCAAGTTTACAGGATTCTCTAATGGAACCCTAGAAGTATTATGAACAAGAAGTCCGATCTTATTTATCTAGTTAACCATCACAGTCCGGACATCTTGTCTATATCGGAAACTTGGCTTAGACCCGATTCCAAATTTAGTTTTATCGGGTTTTTGTTGATGTTACAAGAGTCCGTCAGGATTGTTTCGGTGGTGTTGCCCTTTTTATTAAAAATAATATTACCTACTCAATTATTTCATTGCCTTATTATGGTCAAGGCTTCGATGCTGTTCGCGATAAGGATTTAACAGTTATCTCTTTATTATTTCCTTTGCCTTCCAGATCTATAATTCGTAAACTTATTGTTGTCTTAAATTCTCTTCCTAAGCCTTTTCTAGTTTGGGGGTTGTGGTTTGTCGGATTCTTCTGGGATCTTTTTATTAGATTCCTTAGATCATCTTAATCTCTGTGTTTTTTTAAATGACGGTTCCCCGACTAGAAGATCTCGGCTGGATGAATCCCCTAGTGCAGTGGACCTGTCCTTGTGTTATCCTGAGCTTTCTTCACTTATGTCTTGGTGTGTCCTTCTTTCTACTTATGGCAGTGACCATTTTCCTATTCTTATAAATATCCCAGGCTAGGGCTGACTTCTTCATGGACAAATTATATCCTCAATATTGTCCTCTTCCTTCAGAACTAACATCTCTTTCTAATCCTTTATCTATCGAACCATTAGATCAACCGTTTTCCTTAAAAGAATAGAAAATAGTTTTAAAATCAGTCAGAGATTCAGCCCCATACCTGGGGCATTCCGTATTATTTTCTATCTAAAGCTAACGTCCTTCATATCTATTATTTATCTCTTGTTAATATTATTTTTGATTCTGGATTTGTTTCAGATACTTGGATTAATCTCAATTCATAATCCCAATTATCAAACCTGATAAAGATCCGGTTGATCGTAATTCTTACCGTCCTATGGCTCTATCTTCAGTTTTGGCTAAACTTGCGGAACAGCTTCTTGCAAAGACTCAGTATGGCTTTAGAAAGGGCAAGTGCACAATGGATAGCCTGGGTATATTTACTACCGATATAAGACTTGCCTTTACGCGGAATAAATCTGTTGTTGTGCTTTCCTTGGTGTTTCTGCAGCCTATGATAATGTTCATCTTCCCCTTCTCAAGAATAAGCTTAGTCAGTTGAAAATTCCAATGAAGTTAGGTAATTTTGTAATGAGCCTTCTTTCAGAGAGATACATATTCCTCCGCTGCAGTGCCCCGCGATCTCTTCAAATAGAACCATATGGCGGAGATTACCTCAAGGCTCTGCCTTTAGTCCTCTTCTTTACAACGTCTATACGTATGATTAGAATCGTCAATTGGTCTCTGCCGCATTTTTCAATATGCGAATGACATTCTTCTCATTCATTTAAAGCACTCATCATAAAATTAATTATGCTAGTAACTGTTCCTTACTAGTCCCTTTCTCTTAAATATTTAAATGTTTGGCTACATAAAAATGGCTTAAATCTCTCGCCTTCTAAGATTAATACATTATCGTTTTCTTATCTCGTAAAAGAAACCTTCCAGATATAAACATTACTGTTAATGAGAGCGGAATTCCAGTTAAAGAGTCCGTAAAATTCTTCGGTCTCTTGTTGGACAATAAGTTGTCTGATGGACGCTTGCATGGTGAAATATTGCTAATACGTGTGAGAGGAATCTGAACATCTTAAGAGAAATATTTACCGCCTCCTTGTCCATACAAATAGACTAACCTCTTTTCTACCTCCTAATATTTTCCGATTTTGGTGGTTTTTTTTAAATGTAATTACCACATTATTTACTAGGCTTTAATATTTTTTAATATCACCAAAGTTACAAGCATCTGAATCAGCCATATTTTTGCGCTGAAACTATTGACTTGGTTTTCAGAATCCAAAAACTTTTTGAATTTAGTAAAACGTCTAAGCCTAAAATACATCCTCTACGAGCGATTGACACCATTTTGTTACAATTTAAGGGGTGGAAAGAGGTTTGCCTCGGAAAGTAAATTCTATCAAAAATTTACCTTAATAATCTAACGGGCAGCAAACCTCAAAGGAATCAACAACGGAAACAGTGTTCGGTATCGGATCCTCTTATGGTGTTTATCAGGAGTATAGTGAGGTGCTCATCCTTTTAATCTTAAACTTCTATATAGGTAACGCAGTTTTAGATTATGGTACATTTCTGCTTGATCCTGCTTGCAGGGTAGGCATAAGAAAACTTGATTTAATTCAGTCAAAGTCGCTACGGATTATTGCAGGTGCGATGAAGTCCTCTATAATCAATGCATTCCAGGTGGAGTGTGTCGATCCTCCACTCCTCCTCTCCATCTTCGCCGACAATTTCTTGACAACAGATTTTTCTTTCGTTTAGGTATTCAATTATCTAATAATCCTCTTATACCCAAGCTTCAACTTCTCTATCAATACGTTTATACCTCCCGTTACTGAAAATGTTTAAATATTTAAACACCATCCTCTGTTTCTCAAAAAATACAGTTTATGACCGCTGCGACGAGAATATTTTCGCCCCAATTCGCCCGGTAGTGACTATTACTTATTCTGTGCCTATGTAAGCCAAGGAAGTCATGTACTTACGTACGCACTGGAACGATATCTTACAAAAAAAGCGGGGTATCGATTATTTGACCTTGAAAACGATTTAAAAATAAAAAAGGACAAGGACGTGAGCGGAAGCCCTTGTTGTCTCTTTCTTATTTATAGTGCCAATCTCAGATACTTCGAAAAACAAACAGGACAAGAACTTCTTTGATTACCAGAATAGTATTTAAAATCTCATCAGATACCAAAGAGTAAACTCAAACACACTGCGTGTATTATAGCACACTATAGTTACTATTAAATGTATTATATAGGTGACCTCTTTAGTACAGTTGTCTTTGTGATGATTATTTCGCAAGTTTATTTTAGTCTGTGCGAAAACTCTGAAACTTTGTACTAGAGAGAAAGAGACTTCCGATCCTCCGTATACTTTCTTTTCTCGCATTTTCTTTTTAAATTACTTTCAAAACTTCGTTTAGACTTTCTAAAAAAATGTCAGTGTTAGCATTTGAGGGCTACCTATATATTGATACTAAGGCTAGTTCCTTACCCACTTCACATACAAGGCAATTACTGTCAGTTATATCAGGTTCTCTGATTGTACAATCAAGTCCATTTCTAATATAAATAACTATTCCATCATTTTGATTTAATTGTTTTGATGTGGATTTAAATGAGTAGCCATCTAAAAATGGTGGATTAGGACATTTGCTCAGCCAACACTCAATAAGGACAATAATATCACTGGATATTTGGTAAGTTTGTAACATAGCTATACGTCCGTCAAAGTTCTTATAAATATATGCTATGTATGTTCAAGTGAAGAATGTTCAAAGGCTCCTTAGAGTTATCCAGCGATCGCGCACACTGATCTGGCAAGCATAAATACGAGTGAGATGCCAAGCTCCTCCAAATCCCGATCAATTGAATTTATGTCATCCCACATCATAGTGATAACACTGATTATCTTTAGATTTAAGATTTTCGGAAAGATTAAGGAATGTGACATCTTTTTATTGAATGCTTATCCAGAATGTAACGCAGGTGAGACGAGTAGAAAAGTAGTGAAAATAATATTATTTTAAATAAATGATGTAAGATTATTGCAGTATATATATTTTGAAACTCGTATCATCCTATTTTTTAAGCACCTAGGTATACATACAATATTAAAATTAGTTAAGTATTTTATAAAGTAGTTTAGTTAATAATAATCTCGATAATTATAGTTAGGAGTGTAATTAACATTTCTTATGAATATTAAACAAGGGAACCCAATAGTAAGACAATGGAGCAGTCATTTAAGAGATTGGCTTAAGATGTCTTCCAACTGCTGTTCAGAATTGATCAGTATGTGCTTTTCCCCTTCTATTTTGCCTATAAAGATTTTCCAATTACGGGTCCAACAGAACTTGAAATTGTTTGTTTTCGCAAATTCCCGCGCATGATAAAAAATCTTCTTTGTGCTGGGTGGGAGCTGCTCATCAACGTAAATTGGAGAACGTTTACCTCCAGAAGTTCCGTATTCAGTTTTCCCGCTACTCCGTTTATTTTATTGTAATTTTTTACTCATGGCGACAGTCTGGAACTCCACAACAACGGGTCTAGTTGAACCAGATTTCCCTGGGAGACAATATATGTCTCTAATGTCACAGTCGTTAACTTTGAGGCTTAGCACTGTAGCTAGCTTCTGAACTACTGCATGCAATTCAGAAACACTTTCATTTTCTTTAGGTGGAATGTTTCTTATCTCAATGCAAGCTGAACGAGACAAGGGCTTAAAATCCCCGTATTGTTTGTCCAAAAGAAATACTTTTTTTTTGCAGTACCTCTTGTTTTTTATCTAGAGAGGTTACCTGATCCTGCGCTTTCTGATAGTTCTCAGTCATATTGTCTATTTGTTGTAGAATTGTATTATTCTGTTCCTTTAAACCCCTCATACTATCCATCATATTCGCCAGAGTGGCTTCCTGCTTCGTCATCCAGGTTCAAATAAATTCTTCAAGTGACCCGTCAGGAGAGACGGATGTGGGTGAGATATCGTTATTGTCAAAACGTCGGCGTTTCTTTATTCGAGATGAAATGGTTTGCTTTTCCTTCTGCTTCAGGGTTATATTTGCTGGTATATCGGAGTCCGACTGCGTGCGCGTGAGGTCCATTGCTTTTTTAATACCAGGTGGTGTACGACTCAATTTTGACATGATAGAAAAAATTACCCCAAAAACTTGGAAAATTTCGTGCGTATGGAAATATTGTTTTGAGTCTATGGGCAATAGTCACAACCATGGATGTAGAATCCTTCGAGCATATATCCAATGGAGATGCTGACGTTTAATCCGCAAACATTATTTTCTGCCAATTTTGACGGGGGACGAGGTAAACCCGCATTGCACACGCGCAAATAAAAATCTTATTCATGTAAATGCACACTAAAACAATCTCGCAACCATCATAAAATACGCACACAGTGATAAAATACAGCATAGTTACGCAGTGCTTAGACGCACACTATGATAATCTCTAGGGATGGGCATTCACAAAGACCGGTAACCTGAACGATAAATAAATGAATGAATGAAATGAACGTGGTTTTACTAAATACTTATGTCTAACGTTCCGTTGAAGATGTAAAATGAAGCTTTTATTTTATCGAGATGAAATGATATAGCTATTTATAATTAGAGTTTATTTAAAGATATTTATGTATATTATTATATATTTGTACTGAACTTGTACTACTTTGTGAGCAAATTTTCGCTACTTGGTGAATTTATTTATTTATACAGCGTGTTTTTGAATTAATGCAAACCTTCAGGTGGGCAGCTTTCCTATCTGATACTCAAGAACTTTTATTCTTTGACATTATATACTTCGGCGCTTTTTTCCTTGAAATTATTGAAAAAAAAATGACACGGTATGGCTATAATTACAGATCTTTGAAGTCAAGTATAGGACAAAATACCTAGAGGAAGCTCTAGCAATCCACACCACTATACAGGTTGTAGTTTTGCATCCCCGCCATATTTGCAGAGGTAGGTATACTCCACTTACAGAACACGAATCATTAATAAAAGAAAAACAAAAAAAAAGAATTAAAAAAAAGTTTAGAAAAAGCGATATGTGTACGCGATCCAAATTTGAAATCACCCAGTGTGGTAAGAGCCTGCGCCCACACTAATGAAGCCTTGTCGCGTGTATTGCCTCTTTCACGCACACTACGTGCTGGCCGGCGTGCAGCGGCGCGGCGCGGCGCCCCAAGGCTGGCGGCACCCTCAAAGAAAGGCGGCGCGGCGTAAGCGGCGTTTGACAAAGGCGGAACGCGCGCCGGTCATTGCCCCGGTCGTTGCCCGAGCAATCAGCTGTTCGATCGCTCACAGTCAATCAGTCGGCAGCGGCACACGCTCGCCGCGATACACTCGATGCTAAAATGGAGCAATTTTCTAATGTCGAACTTATGGAGATGGTTCATTTGTTTTTTTTTGCCCACGCCCACGCGACGTGATGCTGGGTGCCACACAGAGCAATTCCAGGTGTTTACTCAATGTGAACGTGTTAAAAAAATTACACAAAACATTAAGACATCGTGCTCAATTGTACATTGAAAATGAAGGAGGATACTGAAGAGTATCAAGGTAACGTAAATTGTAAACTTGTTCATAATTTTTTTCATTCCTTTCGTACTGTAAATAAGCTGATTCAATTTTTTTTACTACGCCGAAAATTCCTAACTAATCTAATGTCAACTTTGATAATACATTCTCACTTGCAATAATTGATTGAACTGATAATTAAAGGTTCGCTATTTATTCTGTGGCGCGGGGCTCGTCTATAGGATCGCGAACACATACCTACCATACATGTGTGTGTCGTGGGGTTCTACTCCAAAATAAAGTTGGGCCGACTACGATTTATCAATAAAATATTTAATTAAAAATTCCACCTCCAGTTAAATGTAGGAATTAAATAATATTGTTAGTTGATTAAGGTATACCTATTACAATCGACTCTGCGAATATGGCGGGGATGCAAAACTACAACCTGTATAAAAGTGTCTGTTTGTTTGGGGAGTTTTAACGAGATAACGGTTGGACGGATTTTGATGAAATTTGGTATGGATATAGCTAAAACCCACTCCTGGAGATACCTTGGAATAAAACATAAGTTTCAACGGAAAATAGTAAGTTTCCACGGGAAAACTGGAAAATGTTGTATACTCGCTGTAAGGAACGGGTACCATGGAAACGAAATAATAAAAAGTCTGTCAAAAAGCATCGAGAGGTTGGTGCTATACTTTGCATTGGTTTTCAATATCCTAAAAGAACACGGGATGTTTTTTACGCGATATTATACTGTAGTCCGCGCGGACGAAGTCACGGGCGAAAGCTATGATTTTTATCATTTTAAATTACTTGAAAAATAATCTGATTATTAAAAAATTATAAAAATTAAAATTATTAAAAATTCATGGATCAAATTTTGTTAAGTACAATCTAAGGTTAACCAACAAAAGAATTTTCGTTACTTTAAAAACACGCTGCAAGTAAATAAATTTACATTACTTTATTTACTACCCATTTCATACACAATTGCTTGGACAATCATTTTTATCCAGATCAGAAATATTTATCTCTTCTGTAACAGTCATTCATAAAATGAAATAATTTAATATACTTTGTTATCATTTAATAGCAGTACTATATTATATTACAAGAAAATATATTTGTATTTTCAGTTAACCTGTCAGCTATCGGTATCCCGTACGAGATATAAGAGTATATTTTTTGCAAATTTTGCAAAAATAAACAAAGAAAAATACTATTTCCGTTTTTTTTGTTCATATACCTTCCTCAAATACAGATTTTGTATATGGCAAACCTTTTAATCATTCTATATTTAAAAAATAGCTCAAGTACTCCAAAAACGCACTCGTTCACAGGTTAATAGTTCAGAATTATTTAAACTATTAACTTAATACCAAACGTTGTGTTGTGTCCCGAACTTAAATAACATGAACTTTAATAGACACCCAGTACTCATTTTTCACCCTCTTAATCCGGCCCATTCGTAATTGCCGCCTACAGCCTATATGATACTAACAGGCAAAATTTCAGCGTTGTAAGTGTTTAGAGAGTGAATGGCATATCGCTTTTTAAATGTAGATTAAAACACTTATTACTACTGAAAAATAATCTGTTAGGTAACACTCCTCATTTTGAGATAATTTAACGTTCATTCCATCATTCGTTCAATCAATTTCACTCAATTTGTCCCCGCACTACGCCTTCTACCGAGACGATGGCGTCGTAAAACTGTCGCTAATCTGTCGCAACTGGTAGTTCATTTGAATCAAAATTATACAAAATTACAAGCACAATTCACATAAATAACACTTACTTGTGATACGAAATACCGTGATCCCGTAAGTTTGATGTTGCTGAACGGAGCTCTGCTTTGCGAGACGAAACGATACCGAATGGCCGCGGTCGTGAGTGAAATAGTTTTATATAACGTGAATGGTCAAGTCGTGCCATATGGCCAGCAGAGGGATACGCCTTGCATTCACATCTCCATTGGATATTATATATATTATCGCTCTGCCCCTTTTTCGCTCGGTAGGGTTGTATTAAGATATGACTAGGTACTTGTACTACTAATTATTCTGTGATATGTTATGACTTAGATATTGTAACAGAATAAATAAGTAATAATGTATTATGTTATTACTTATTATTATACATTAAAATAGTTATATTACATACAATGACATTCTTATCAGAATAGACCTACTACCTCATTTTTACTACCTACCTATCCCGTTTTCAGAACGCCGATAAGTTTAGTGAGATACCTACCTACATGTCGTTGGTTGATTATGATTATATCCTATAGGTGATGCACTTTGATGAATAAAGGTGCCTGTCTGAATTCCATGCTTTTTAATGAGTGAAAAATAAATTGCTACCTACGTAATAAAAGGTATTAAAAGTATGTAGGCTACTTACTAAGTCAGCACATTAATTTATTAATTCATTTTCCGATCAACAATACCTACTATAATCAATTATAAAATTACGTTGATCGATTTAATAAACGACTTTATTTCTGCGCGGAAAAACCTTAAATATGCGTAGCTTCGGTATGGAACACAAATAAAATAACATAAAACTATAGGAACCTACGTAATAAAAAAATATCAATATCTAACTACATAACTAGGACCTATTATAGGTATTACAATTTATTACTGAACGCCGTACTCGCCTCAGCTCCACACTGCGACCTGTTCGCGAGTGGGATAGCCTGTCTGATGAATGAATGCAAAAGAATGTGCGAGATGAATGCAAGGAAATCCAGTGTGAATGTGTAGTTATTTACAATAATATAATTTGACATTGTATACTTATTTTGATTTTTGTATAACTAGGATAGCATTATCCTAAAAATGTAATGTAATGTTTTTTGTTCACTATTTTATGTTAACAAATTCATTTATTATTATTATTATTATTATCACACATAACATTAATAATTGTGCAATTTATTGCTTTTGACTTTTAAATATTTTTGACGGTATTTGTAACGCGTTGGTTCTTACTGTAATGTTACAAATTATTAATAAATGAATTTGAATTACATTTCAATATCCTTTGGAAGCGTAAAGAATGACAATTCGTCATTTCTATCACTATTCAAACAGCCGAATGCTATGCAGTAGGTACTTTCTAGCTTTCTTCTTGGTACTCATAAATAAAACACGAATAAAGTTTGTCAATAACTTTACGTAAGTAGGTGTTCTATCGCTAAGTACAAGGCGCGCGACTCATCGAGCGCACGCTTGACACTCGACTGAACGGACCCGAATATTGGGTCCTTGAATTTATTTGTACTTGTTGCGGAGTGCGACCGCCCTGGCATTAGGGATAGCGATATTGACAATCCGATTGAAGCCAAGTTCTATTGACAAAGACAATTCTAGCCACAGATAATGGAGAAACACACCTTGTTCATTCCGTGACTCGTTCAATTGAGTGAATATCAAAACTTTTAGAGGCAGAATCTGAGAAAAAAAAGTATTTTAGTGGCGTATTAAGCTTATTTTTAATAGATTCCGTCTTCAATCCAGCCATGTGAGCCGAGATAACACTGGAATTTAACGCACCGTGGGCTTGGTAGCACTAATTTCAAAACTCCCAATTTTTAATTTCGATTATGATATTGTTACCTTTCATCCGCAAATAATTTTAGAGTTTGATATCTGCAAATGTGATCTTTATGCTGATGCGTACTTTCGGGAGATCTTGCACAGGGATTGGAGTAGTTGGCATACAATCTTCACAGATGCCTCAAAACTATCTCCAGTTGGATGTGTTGGCTGTGGTGTTTTCCATGCTCAATTCGACATTGTCCAAAAAATTAAGTGTCCCCCTGTTCGCTAGATGTTTCCTTGCCAATTATCATCAAATACCTAGTCGTAATATTTATATGTCTGCTTAAATGGAATTCCTTTCATTAAATCATAGAATTAAATATATATGTAGGTATATGTATTAATAATCTGAAACTTTAATAAGTATTTGTGTATATTGTAGGTAGTACATACATAGACTTAAACAAATAAATGACGCGAAGCTGACAAAGAGAATTTAATAAACTTAAACACACGACTACATTACTCTGGCCCGTATTTATATTCTCTTTGACTCTGGCAGAAATGTCACATCAACATAAAATAAATATATGTATTTATCTGAAAAAACTCTCACGGGGGGATGGGCGGAGCGTCATTGTTGACAATAGGTGAAAAATTGTAACAATTTTGGTTTTTGATATTAATCGCGTAAATATCTAGACCTGTTTAATATTTTCTGTAGTTTTTCACCCAAGGAATTATTGGTTAGTGTATTTTATCTATTAAGTAGCTTTCTTTTCCAAGGAAAATATGAATGAGCCTCCTGACCCTGGGGGCGGTATGGATGTAACTAGGCCACCGTCTCCGGCTGCCTATACAATGGTGATGACTACTGAGCAGGTTGAGTCCTCATGTGCTCGAAAGCGCAGAGCGTTAAATAGAGAATGTATTAATCGTTCTCGTTCGGTATCACAATCTACGCTGACAGGTGATGAAGTTGATCTCCAAGCAGGGCAGCGTACTCCTCCAACCTCCTTCTCTGATGCCTCAACGAATATAACAGCTACTTCTCCTCCCCTGCTTCACCAAGTCCCGGCTTCCTTGTCCTCTACACCTGCAATAAAATCGCAAGATCTAGGTCAAGCTTTTACACCTGTAGGTCGCCACTTGTATATTCATACAGATCGCGGGCCTTTTACGGTTCATGTCCAAAGATCTCAAAGTTCTGCATCAGACGGTACAACATTACACCCAGTCACCTTCGGCCGTTTTTTGTTTAGCCGATACAGAGAGTTTCAAGGGATTATTGATGGTTCAATAAAAAGTATCGGGCGAAACAGAATATCCTTAGATTTTCATTCCGGAATCGACGCTAACAAATTCATAGAATCTCCGACTCTGTCTGCAAATAACTATAATGCCCTAATTCCTTCATACAATGTAACACGAATGGGATTAATACGAGGTATCCCAGCTCACATGTCCCCAGAGATGATAAAAGAAGAGATGAAGGTCCCTCCCAATTGTGGCTCGATTATAAAAGTCCGTCGACTAAATTATAAAGTTATAATCGATGGATCCGTGGCTTGGAAGCCGTCCCAAACGGTGGTTCTAACATTTGATGGCCAAATACTTCCAAATAGAGTGTTTCTTTGTTATAATTCGTTCCCAGTGGCATTGTATAACTTCCCAACTATTCAATGTTTCCAGTGCTGTCGGTATGGCCACACGAAAACTCAATGCAGTTCTAATCCAACATGCTATAAATGTGCGTCCACTCACCTTGGCGAGTCTTGCCGAGTAGAGGAGGACAATGCAATATGTATTTCATGTAAGGGTAACCATTTTGCCACGAATAACTCTTGCCCGGAGATGCAACGTCAAAAAAATATAAAAGTAGCTATGGCGCAAAAAGCAATTTCTTACTCGGAAGCTTCTAAATTGTTCTTCTTCTTCTTCTTTTTTTATTAGATGGCTTCTGCGGAGGCACTGGCCCACTAGCAATTTCGCCAATGTCAAGTTGAATAGTTTAAAATTAAGTCATGTTACAGTCATTAATTGTCAAGTCAAAGTCACGAATCAGTAAAATGGTGGACATTTACTAAAACTTCCGAGGGAGATTTGGAAAAATCACAAAATGCCATTTATATCTGCGTTTGATTATTTTGCCTACACTCGTGCACGTTAACGAACACATAATGGTTAATATTCCACCAATATTA
The DNA here is from genome assembly GCA_946251855.1 of Alsophila aescularia. NCBI lineage: Eukaryota > Metazoa > Arthropoda > Insecta > Lepidoptera > Geometridae > Alsophila > Alsophila aescularia. The sequence goes on along the minus strand of OX276383.1, from coordinate 51,290,167 downwards.
CACATCAATACTCGAAGAAACACAAGATTGAGAATAAAATCAAACTCTACAACACAACATTTTGAATTTTTGCAAAAAACCCTTCTAAATTGTTTTCTGTGTCAAAACTATCCTACGCCAACGTCGCTTCTTCTACGTCTCCTTCTCCCCCTTTTCCCTCCTTTCATATGATCAAAAATAATACTGTGGAACCTCAAAGAGTCGTATACAAAAAGAAGGTAATTCAGAAGCATCATGCCCCTACTTCGGCCGTCGCTAACGGTAACGGTTACGACAGAGTCGCTCATAATAATATAATTAGAGACGATTTATCAGAAGCAGCTCCTAATGGCTGCGCTCTTCAAGCTCAGGACAGAGTAAATATAGATAATCCCCCTCTTCAGTCATTCGTTGTTGATCTTCTTATGAAACTTATAAACTCTCTTCTTCCTTTATTAATCAGTGCTCCGTCTCTCTCTAACTTACCGTCCAACGTTGCCCCCACCTTAAGTTGCCTCTTATCTTTCTTACAAAATGGATCAAGTTTACAGGATTCTCCAATGGAACCCTAGAAGTATTATTAACAAAAAGTCCGATCTTATTTATCTAGTTAACCATCACAGTCCGGACATCTTGTCGGTCTCAGAAACTTGGCTTAGACCCGATTCCAAATTTAGGTTATCGGGTTTTGTTGATGTTAGAAGAGACCGTCAAGATGGTTTTGGTGGTGTTGCCCTTTTTATTAAAAATAATATTACCTACTCAATTATTTCTTTGCCTTATTATGGTGAAGGTTTCGAGGTGGTTGCTGTTCAGCTTAAGAATTCAACAGTTATCTCTCTATACATTCCTTTGCCTTCCAAATCTATAATTCGTAAACTTATTAATGTTTTAAATTCTCTTCCTAGGCCTCTTCTAGTTTTGGGTGATCTGAATTGTCATCACTCTGTATGGGGTTGTGGTTTGTCGGATTCACCTGGGATCTTTTTATTGGACTCCTTAGATCATCTTAATCTCTGTATTTTAAATGACGGTTCCCCGACTAGAAGATCTCGGCCAGATGAACACCCTAGTGCAGTGGACCTGTCCTTATGTTCTCCAGAACTTGCTTCACTTATGTCTTGGTGTGTCCTTCCTTCTACTTATGGCAGTGACCATTTTCCTATTCTTATAAATATTTCACAAAAATGTCCGCGTACTGCTTCTAGAAATCCTCCTCTTCTTAAATATGCCATAGACAATAATAGTTCAGGGTGGGCCAAATTTAATGAACTCACTGATATAAATTCTCCTAAATTACCTGTCATAAATTCTTACAATATAAGATCTTGTTCTGATGCGCTTGTGCACAGTTTGTTAGAGTGTGCTAATGGGTCTTTCCCTATTAAAAAACCTCATTCGAATAAAATTCCATCTCCTCCGTGGTGGGATAAAGACTGTACTGAAGCAATTAAATCTCGTAAGGTTGCTGAAGTCACCTTTTGTATGGCTATGACTAGTGAAAATTTCTCTGAATTAAATAAAGTAATCACAAAATCTAAACGCCTCTTTCATAATAAGAAACATGATAGCTGGAAAGTTTTTTGCACTAGCATTGGCCCCGACACTCCTACCTCTTTGATATGGAAGAAGATCCATAGGTATCGTCGTTCGTGGTGTCCTCCTTATCGAAGTTGTTGCCCATCCCAGGCTTGGGCTGACTCCTTCATGGACAAATTAGCCCCTCAATATTGCCCTCTTCCCTCAGAACTACCATCTCTTTCTAATCCTTCATCTATTGAAACTTTAGACCAACCGTTTTCTTTAAAAGAATTAGAAATAGTTTTGAAATCAGTCAGAGACTCAGCCCCCGGTATGGATGGCATTCCGTATTCTTTTCTTTCGAAAGCTAACGTCCGCCTTCATATCTATTATTTATCTCTTGTTAATATTATTTTTGATTCTGGATATGTTCCAGTTACTTGGAAATCGCAATTCATAATCCCTATTCTTAAACCTGATAAAGATCCGGTAGATCCTAATTCTTACCGCCCTATTGCTCTCTCTTCAGTTTTGGCTAAACTTGCTGAACACTTAAAAAAGAACCGCCTTGAGTGGTTCCTGGAAAGTCATGAGCTTCTTGCAAAGTCTCAGTATGGCTTTAGAAAGGGCAAAAGCACTATGGATAGCCTGGGTATATTTACTACCGATATAAGACTTGCCTTTACTCGCAATGAATCTGTTGTTGGTGCTTTCCTAGATATTTCTGCAGCCTATGATAATGTTCAGCTTCCGCTTCTCAAGAATAAGCTTAGTCGGTTGAAAATTCCAGTAAAGATAAGTAATTTTGTAATGAACCTTCTTTCAGAGAGATACATATTCCTCCACTGTAGTGACCCCTCGATTTCTTCAACTAGAACCATATGGCGGGGATTACCTCAAGGCTCTGTCCTCAGTCCTCTCCTTTATAACGTCTATACATATGATCTAGAATCCTCAATTGGTCTCTGCCGCATTCTTCAATATGCGGATGACATTCTTTTATATAGTACTCATCATAAAATTAATGATGCTAGTAACTGTATTTCCCTTTCCCTTAATTATTTAAATGTTTGGCTTCATAAAAATGGCTTGGATCTCTCGCCTTCTAAGAGTAATATCGTTATCTTTTCTCGTAAAAGAAATCTTCCTGATATAAACATTACTGTTAATGAGAGCAGAATTCCAGTTAAAGAGTCCGTAAAATTCCTCGGTCTCTTGTTGGACAATAAGTTGTCTGGACGTTTGCATTGTGAATATATTGCAAATAAGTGTGAGAGGAATCTGAACATTTTAAGGTGTCTGTCGGGAGTATGGTGGGGTGCTCATCCTTTTAATCTTAAACTTTTATATAACGCTATAATTCGTAGCGTTTTAGATTATGGTACTTTTCTGCTTGATCCTGCTTGCAGGGTTGGCTTAAGAAAACTTGATTTAATTCAGTCAAAGTCACTTCGGATTATCGCAGGTGCGATGAAGTCCTCTCCAATCAATGCACTCCAGGTGGAGTGTGTTGATCCTCCTCTCCATCTTCGCCGACAATTTCTTTCCAACAGATTCTTCTTTCGTTTTATTCAATTTTCTAATCATCCTCTTATACCCAAGCTTCAACTTTTCTATCAATACGTTTATACCTCCCGTTATTGGAGATGTAAACATCATCCTCTGTTGCTCAAAAGTTTCATAGTTTATAAATCCCTTAAAGACCCTACATACCGGTCTCCAAAACTCCCAATTTTTAATTTTGATTACGACATTGTTACCTTTCATCCGCAAATAATTTTAGAGTTTGATATCTGCAAAGGTGATCTTTATGCTGATGAGCATTTTCGAGAGATCTTGCACAGGGATTGGCTTGGTTGGCATACAATATTCACAGATGCCTCAAAATTATCGCCAGTTGGATGTGTTAGTTGTGGTGTTTTCCATTCTCAATTCGACATTGTCCAAAAAGTTAAGTGTCCTCCTGAGTCGTCAGTGTTCACCGGTGAATGTTTGGCTATACTTGAAGCGGTTAAATATGTCCTTCTCTTTAAACTTCGTCGTACTATTATCTTCTCAGATTCACGTAGTTCCCTCCAATCTTTGCTTTCTAATCCATTTTATTCTAAATTTCATCCAATCTTACTTCATATCAAAAAGTCTATTTCTGAATGTCTCCTTAAAGGCTTAGACGTAGTTCTTGCCTGGGTGCCTGGGCATGTTGGCCTCTCTGGTAATGAGCGTGTCGATAGAGTGGCCAAGGAAGCAGTTTCTTGTGGCGATAAGATTCCTTTTATAAATTATAGCCAGGACCTTATTTGCCTACCAAAAAAATATTTATTAAATTCTTGGTGTATAAACTGGAGATCTTCTAGCAAATACAAAGATTTTGGTTTTGCTAGAATTCAGCCTGACATCCCTAGTAAACCATGGTTTGCACGGTGGCACTTCAGCAAGCTTTTTACATCTTCAATCATTCGTATGAGGCTGGGTCACTGTTGTATCCCTACTCATTTGCAAAAGATTCATGTTAAAGATTCTTCAATATGAGAATGTGGTCTTGATGATGGAGATCTCAATCATATTTTCTTTTCATGTCCACTACTGAATCATTTCTCATTCTTTCAGTCTCTTATTTCACTAGAAGTTTCATTGCCAACTCATATAACAGAACTTTTATCATCCAATAGTCGTAATATTTATATGTCTTTAGTTCAATTCCTTTCATTAAATAATCTGAAACTTTAAGTATTTGTGTATATTGTAGTTTTATAAATTATAGTTCATATGTATATATATATATATTTAATTCATTTATGTATGTAGTTCTCCTATGTTTGTAAAATTCATCATATTAATCTGGTCTTGTTAACGTTTCTAAATTTCCTGTATTATTAAATTATTTATAAACTTTTTGACGCGAAGCTACATGACTCTGGCAGAAATGTCAAAAAGACAATTGCCACAAAAAAAAAAAAACTCTCACCTTTGGTAAGTTATTCCTTGATGATCCAGAGTTTAACTATGTGATCCAGAGTATTTTTGGATATTATCGATCTTTCATCAGATTAGACGATGGACACCCTCCTGTTTATGAAACGACCAATAAAGAACATAAACACCGAATCGAATTCCAAAAAACCGGTGAAGGGCAAGAAGACAGCATCCGCGAGTTTCCCTGAGAGACCAGAATCCACGGCCGAAAATATCGTTCGTCCAGCTCTACAAGGAAATGTGCTCGTACAACAAGATCAGGAACGAACTCGCTCTGCCAGCTCTCACATAGGGACTAGAGACTCCGCCACATCTTACACAATGAAGGGAATCTTCTGCAGTCAATCTGCCGAGAGCGTTTTGAAAGCCTACTTAAAAATAACATTCGAACCAGCTTAAAAATACTCAACCTACTCGACGAGCGCAGGCTCAAGTTGTACTGGAAATGGACTACGCTTAAGCATTTAACCCTAATATGACTTACTGAGCAGTCGCTACGCCATGTCAGAGCCCTTCGAGCTACGACAAGCAGGCAAGCAATACTCAGTGTATTTTCAAGCATTCAGATAATTTGATTTGATGTACTACTTAAAGAACGTAGTTACATCAAATCAAGTTAAAATCTTGGTAAAATAAAATGCACGGAAAACAGTAATTTCAATTTTATTACAGGAATATGAACAAACGCAATTGCTTTGAATCTTAAAATTACTTATCACTGCTACTTTTACAGCTAAAACTACTACAGCTGCATAACGGTAGGTAATATCACAAAGTTACAAAACAACATTCTAAGTACATACCTACAAATTACACACACATGATGCTGATGCTGGAAGTTAAGTTACTTTACAAGATGATTCCTTTAAATGTTATTACAATGTTCCAGTATTTGTGTTGTTGTTGTTTAGTGACCTTAATTACAAAATCAAACGGTTGCCGGTTCGAATCCTGCAAGGTGCAATCATTTGTGTGATGACCAGAAATGTTTTTATTCCGCGTCATGTATGTTTATCTGAATATCTAGTGCCCATATTACAGGGTATCCTAGTTTGGGGCTTGGTAATTGGTGTGAATTGTCCTGAATATATTTATTTGTTTTATTTAAAATGTATTCTTTTAATAAAGCAGTAACAAAAAGTTTGTACAAAGAAGATAATAAAAGAATAAAATAAGCAACTGTTTTTTTTTTTTAAAAACGTGTCTCTTTAATTGTTTGTCTGTTCGCGCATCATGTAAAAACAACTGGGCCAATTGCGGTGTGGTTTTCACTGTAGGATAGCTTGGGGATGAACTTAAAACGTGCTGTACTTGGTTTCTTAATCCGATCGATAAAAAACTATCTGACGGCTGAAATAAACTTGGAGTTTTGTACTTTACAGGTACTTTTGGTCCAGGAATAGCACAGAATACTTTTAACCCAGAGATGAGCACGCGGGCAATGCCGCGGGCACAGCTAGTAATAAAATAAATTGATATTATGTACAAATTCGAGATTTTTAAATAACATGCATGCCGGCACAGGAGGCGCCAGTGCGACCAAACACTTAGTAAGGCTCACAATGGCGCTTCCTTGATTCATTTCTTTTATCGTCAATAATAATTTTATCTTCACTCATATCGTAAAATCCTCATTGTATATTCAAAATAGGTGGCATAATTACATACCTTATTACATATAATAGTAAACAGTAAGCGTAATTCAAAATCTTTGCGTATAATTTCTTTATTGTAATATCATTTATTCTGTGACTTTAGGCACGCAAGTTTTTAATAAGAAAAATATACATTTAGCGCCAGTAAGCGTAATTCAACCACCTTAATTATAGCACTGTTTTCTTAACACAATAAATAATAACTACACTTTTCCATAAATGTAGTTAGAAACAAAACAACTACATTTATTACCTTTTTTTGTGGTCCTTTATCTATGGCGGCGCGTTCTAGAGACACACACATTCGCGCGTACATTCGCGGCAGACTGCTGTATTTCGGCCTAACATTAAGACCAGACTCCATTATTTAAATAAATATGCTGGGTCAACCACAAACCTGATAAATGTGAAATTTAACATATATGTTTTTGAGACCTTTAATTCTCCGTGATCAAGACAAAAACGTGATTAACAGAATTTCATTCATACATTTTCTCATCAAAAATTATTCGTGTATTTGTTCTTTATATGTAATAAAGTGTTTATTATTATTACATTATTTTCAGTAATATTTTCATTTTTCTACTTAACAGCTATGTTTTATATCTAAAATAAATCTCTTAGCAAGAAAATATAGTTTATCCACTGTCAAGACAAAATTTACTTAACTAAATTATCAGCCTGCCAATAAAATATATAACTTTTGAGACTTACATCATTTAGTTCTGAGCTCAAACAGCGCTCGCGATATTCAACCATCTCTCAATAACGCGCACCTCTCTGCTTGCGGCGGGTAGCGGGTGGCAGAGTTTAGAGGCGGAGATAGCGTGGGAAAATTATTAATGGAGCCTGGTCTTACTCATTTTATTATTTACTGTTTTCGTTGGGCAAAAGCATAGACCACTGCATTAGTGGTCAAAAGTAAACTTATTTTTTTATAATGGCTTGTGCGGGCTTTCAACAATTTCGCCAGTCAAGTCTTATTCTGAGAAGACCACAAAACCGAAAATTCGTTGTAAACATTAATGAAATACACACAAATATATACTGTATTACACAGTGTTCACTTAAGAAAACACTTCTAGATGTAGAAGGGAATACTTCTAGATGTGGACCTAGCATGAATATTTTTAACTTAATAATTAAAGCTATTAATAGCAACAAAACGTAATTAAAAAAAAGATAATTAGAATATTTAGAGAAAAAAAAGGTAATAAGTATCTATACAATAGGTAATATGAATACTGTCAAAAAAACTTGACATTAAATAATTATATAATTATTAGGTCAGCGAACTTAGATGGAAAATGTCAAAATAGTTCTTTATTGCATTGCAACTTTCACACAACCGGCGAGTGCTTTAAGCGCATCACAGACGACTAAGATACTATAATATTTGATCTTAAGATAAAACATCGCTCGCCATACAATTTATATGAACCATCACAAACGGCGAAGATTATATATATTTGCATCTTACAGTATCTTAAGATATCGAGCGATATGAAATTTTTGAAAAGATGTCATCTTAAGATACGAAATATATCGTAATATGCTCTACAGGTTGCTCTGTGTTGTATTCGGGACCGTTTTTTTTTTACCCCTGATCAAAGAGACTGATGTTATAAGTTTAGGGTGTGTATCACTGTGTCTGTGTGAGTGTTTGTGAGGCATCGTAGCTCCCAAACGAATGGACCGATTTTGATGCGATTTTTTTCTGTTCGAAAGCTGATATGATCGAGATGGTTCTTAGATATATGGGGAGAGGGAGGGGGAGGTGAGAAAGAAAAGGGGGGTGAAAATCGTAGCTTCCAAACAAATGGACCTATTTAGCTGTGGTTTTTTATGTTTGAAAGCTGGGGTAAATAATTTGAGGATGGAGGGGTGGGGGGATCAGTGCGAATCGTAGCTTTTTAGCTCTTCGAACGAATGGACCGAGATTTAGCTGCGGTTTTTTATGTTTGAAAGCTGAGGTAAACTAGATGGTTCTTAGCATATTGCAAGTCGTTCTGTACAAATGCTCTCCCGCATGTTCGTATTTTGTTTCACTATATCTTCCTTAATCAAATTATGAATTTCGAGAAAAGTTTCATTCGACTTATTAAAATAAGTTTGATATTTTTTTGTAGAAACATCTGCGTAAAGATTAAATTCACCGCGGCTATTTCTAAATTTAATGTGATTTTCTATCCAAATTGATCGCCTTTTCCAGTGCGCTGTATATAGTACGTGTGGCACCTAGGACGGCCTGCGAGAGAATGAATGATTTCAATATATTATTGTATCTTTACCGTGTGTGATACTCTAAGATGCTATAATATTTTATATGCAGATATCGTAACATCAAATATTATAGTATCTGAATCGTCTGTGATGCCTTTTAACATATTTATTTTACAATGGGGAAGAATAAATGTATTTCTATTCAATAAACGACTACCCGGACGGGGAACTCTCAGAGTAATTTTTTCCAGAATATCCGGACAATCTACCAATTCATGTAATAATTTGTATAGCATGACAATATCGTTTTTTTTACGGCGTTTTTCAAGAGGCATAATCTTATAATTCCTGAGCCGAGACTCATATGACCTCAAAGACTTACACAAATGATCCATATATGCAATATGGTACAAGAATCTTTTCTGAACTCCTTCCAACCTGTCTGAATGCACTTGATATACTGGGTTCCAAATGACATTACAATTATGTAAAATACTACGCACTAGACTGTGTAAGAGGTGAATGGAGAGACTGGAATTTTGTTTTTTTTATTGTCTTACAACAAACCCACCTATTTTATATGCTTTCTTGACAATATGATCAATGTGATCCCGAAAGCAGAGTTTATTATCAACAATGACTCCCAAATCACGTATCGAAGAAAGTTCTTTCAAGGGAATATTGTCTATTTTGTATCAAGCCGAAAAAGGCACGAGTTTACCCGAAAATTTAATAAAAAAGCATTTGTCTGCATTTAGCAACATACTATTCTGCCTGCACCATCGACTTACCACATCGATATTGTTCTGTAACTCATCCACATTCTTCTCATCTCAGATCGACTTATACAGTTTTAGATCATCTACGAACAACCCGACTTCAGATTTCAATAAACCAGGCAAATCATTAATGAAGATGAGAAATAGTAGAGGGCCCAAATGAGATCCCTGGGGCACACCTGAAGGCACATTTGTCTCCATAGACTTAAACCCTTTTGCAACAACCAACTGAGACCAACTGAGACTAAATAGGAATTTAATCACCGTATAAGCGAACCATGAATCCCCAGACTGCAGTTTGGCCAGCAACAAATCATGGTCAACTAGGTCAAAGGCCATACTGAAGTCGGTATAAATGGCATGAGCGCCCCACCTTTATCAAGAACTCCAAGAATATCAGTAACATAACCTAAAACGTTAGTGGAAGTAGATCTTCGAGGCAGGAAACCAAGTTGATTCATGTTAAGGAGCTGAGAGACGTGCCAAAACATCTTTTTGACAACCAGTGATTCTAATAATTTACCAAGCTCCGAAAGAATCGAGACCAGTCTGTAATCCTCAACACAAGATATGTCACTCTTTTTGTGAATTGGGGTAATAAAGGCCACTTTCCATCTTGTCGGGAACCAGCCCATATCGAGTGACTTCTGGAAAATAATAGTCAAGGGCTCAGCAATCACTTCAGCACAACTTTTTAAAACAATAGACGGAATTGAGTCTGGACCTGCTCCCTTATTTGCAAGTGCTTTGAGCGCTCTACATACTTCACTTTCCTGTAATATAATATTATGAAGTGGTGATTTGCTCGAGTCCTCAAAACAACCTACCTTTGACACGTCCGATTGATTAGAACAAATTAATTTGTATACAGAATTAAACTGCTCCAAAAATAAGTCGCATATCTCCTGTCCACCTATAGCTAATTTACTGGCCAAGTACATTTGATCAGGTAAAGAACTACTGTTTGATTTTAAGCTATTAACATAACGCCAAATGTACTTAGGGTTTTTCTTCAAATTATGAAATGTATTTTTCTTGAATTTAATAAAACATTCTACTAGCAGCTCGTCACATCTTTTTCTAAGAACATTAAAAGCTAACTTATCTTGAAGATTTTTATATCTTACCTCGAATGATATTTAGCTTTCTCCCCAAGAGACTTAATTAAAGGCACTGAGAACCATACAGGAAAACGTTCATTCTTAGAACGACGTAATGGAGTATTTTCTTCAACAGTCGGTAAAAATATTTTATAGAAAGTGTCTACCATTTCGTCAACACCGCCACGCAGATGTAATTCTTTAGCTAAAGAATTACATCTGCTATTGAGGAAAATGCAAGGAAGCTATACTGGCTTTCCTTGGGATAATTTGACTCCACCTGCCATCATGGAAACAGCAACGAAAATGACGAATGATCTTTTCCAGGGCTTCCACAAAAAATAAAAATAAAATACCCTGATTTTCCCTGACCCTTTTGCCAAATTGCCCTGACCAACAATGTTCATTTTGATGCAATCAAAATGAACATTGTTGGTCAGGGCAATTTGATAAGAAACTGGAGCATGAATTATACCCCTCATTTTACAATCACTATGGAAAGTTTGTTGCAGTATTTTTTCGTCTTTCCAGGCGACCCCCTCAATTTCTCCGACTTTCCCTGATTTTCCAGAAAGTGCACACGTTGTTTACCCGCAAATTCAAGAATCTTTATCCGAATCTTAATATTTATTAGTTTTATCTGTTTTTTTTAAATTAAAAGTATGTACCTTCCTATTGCATAAGTTTAGATACAGTACTGTAAGAAACGGCACCTAACTAGGTACCGTCACGTACGGCGACTGACGATCGTCAGCTGTTATTGTTATAACCCGCTACTGGACAGATTGACACTCGTGTAATGCCACCGTTTCATAAACTACTATAGCAATGTGCGCTGGCTTCGCTTGCGCGTTTGCCCCTAGTACCAGTGATTTTGCTACTTTTTTCACAACTGCCCAAAAATAGGAGAGTATGTGAGTTTCTTTATTCCACCATAACTTTTAAATGTCTGAACTGATTTAGACGTATGGTATAGTTAGAATCCTTACATCCCCCCGTGTAACATAGGTTTTTTTGTTTATTATTCATTATCCCCCTTGTTAGGTGATTCCTTTGTATTTTTATTTATTTATATGCTTCAGAAAACTGTAATTATCTACATCTACACTAAAATTATAAAGAGGAAAGATTTGATTGTTTATACGTTTGTTTGTAATGGATAAACCCAAAAAATATTGAACCGATTTTTAAAATTCTTTCACCTATATAAAGCTACATTATCGGCGAGTAACATAGGCAGTTATATATTTAAAAAAATGAGATCCTTAGAAAAATTGCAATAATGTAACCCAAGGTATCAAAACTACAAAACGGAATGACACGTTCCAATGGAAACGAAATAATAACAAGTCTGTCAAGTAGGTGAATAATAATGCAGTTGTCTATGGTCAAAAACTACTGCTGCCAATGATTTTGAACTACGCTTACTAGCGTTTTTTTTTTGGCGTATTAACATACTAAAAGTAAGAAAATTGCCGCGGTGTGAGCGCTACCCGTGCGAAACCGGGGCGAGTCACTAGTCAGCAATAATAATCCTCCTACACTTTGAAATGCCGCAAGCAAGCATCCACCAACATTCAATGAACAAACTTAATGTACCTACATTTTTATTTTTAACGTACTCTTCCCGATCGAACGCGGCTGCCGCTCACTCGAGGTGACGCGGCTGTCGCTCACTCGAGGTGACGCGGCTGTCGCTCACTCGGTGACGCGGCTGTCGCTCACTCGAGGTGACGCGGCTGTGGCCCACTCGAGGTGACGCGGCTGTCGCTCACTCGAGGTGACGCGGCTGTCGCTCACTCGAGGTGACGCGGCTGTCGCTCACTCGAGGTGACGCGGTAGACGCGCAAAATAAAAACTAAAACAAATGAACTATTTTCTACTCACTAATTACATACCTACACTACACACCATTACATACCTACACTACACACCATTTCTGGCAATTACTCGAAACCTAAATATAAAAAGAAAAACTTTGTCATTTAGATTTAACACTCACACATGTGTGCTCGGAGACTATAAAAATATTATCAAAAATATTATTATTATTATTATTATAAATGCGTTAGGAACCGTATTATTATTTAAATCTTTAGGAGGCCTGCAGGCAGACACATGCCTGCTAGAATAGGTATCATCGCGATTCGACAGCTTCGATTCTTAAATAAATATCAGTCAAAAATTATTTGTACTTAAAATGTATAGAATCACATTACTTTCCTTTACTCGTTTCTTTCCCGGCGACGGTGAAATATTTCAACAGCGTTCTGCTCTTCTTGCTCGATTTGGGCGTCTTGTCCGAAACTGAATTCCTGCGCGGGGGGAAGTTGTCCCGGGGACTGAGGGGCGCCGCAGCGGCGCCCTCGGGCGGCTCACGGCGCCGCCCGCGCGCCATCAGCGTGAGCCAGTCCGGCGTTTCGCGCTTCTTCTTGGCGGGCGACATCAGCCGCAGGTGCGGCGCCTCGCCGTCCACCACGAAGTTCGGCAAGTCTCTTGTCGGCGGAGAGAACGACAGCACGCGCGTCGGTGCCGGCGGCGAGCGCGGCACCAGCGCCGGCGGTGAGCGCAGCGCCCGCGGGGAAAGCAGCCGACAGCTCTGCGCCGAGTAGAGCTTGGTGGGGGTGAGGAAGGAGGTGCCGGCGCGCGCCGGCGGGTAGTGCCAGTCCACGGCGGGCACGTCTCCGGGCGGCGGCGCCTGGCTCACCACCAGAGCCCCCTCGTCCGGCGCGTCCAGCTTCAGCCTCTTCACCGCCGACTCCGCGTCGTCAGCCTCTCGCCCCGCGTTGTCGACCTCGCGCCCCGCGTTCATCATGGCCAGCAGGCAGCGCTTGCTCTTGGTCGCAGAGGGCGGAGCATCACGCGCGCGCTTGGCGCCGCGCGAGCTCGGCGTGGCGCTCGCGCGCCGCTTCAGCGACGACGGCGTGCGCTCGAGCGCCCCCCATTTGGGCAGGTCCGCTTGGGAGCGCGGCACGAGCTCGGCGCGCCCCTCCAACTCCGCGTCGCTCGGCACGAATTCAGCGCCGACGCGCCAGATCTTGTGGCGTGCGTCGTCGCTGCACGTGACCAGCTTGGCACCCCCGCGCTGGCACCACGCGGCGCACGTGACCTCGGCGCGGTGGCCCGCGAGGCGCACCAGCGGCTCGGCGCGCGCCACGTTCCACACGTACGCGTGCTTGTCCGTGCTGCCGCTGACAAGGTAGGCGCCGTCGGCGCTGAGCCCCGTCTTGATGTAGAAGGTGCCGTTCTCGTGGCCGACATAGCGGCGCTCCGGCGGCGCGCCGTGCGCGGCCACGTTGAAGCAGTAGATGACGTTGTCCATGCAGCTAGCGTACAACCTGGTGCGCGCCGCGTCCAGCAGCAGGTTGGTGTACCCGTGCGCGGCGGAGCTGCCGCAGTACGGGATGGAGTGCTTGGGCAGCGGCGCGCGCGTGCAGCCGCTGTAGCTCTTGCGCAGGTCCCACGCTTTGATGCTGCCGTCGCACTCGCCGCACGACAGCAGCGTCGCTGAGTCCTGGAACGCGAGCCCCGTGATGCTGACGGCGCGGTGCGTGTCGAGGCGCCGCTTGCCGTGCGAGCCGGGAGTCTTGGGCGCAAACCCCGAGTGGCAGCCCGTGAGGCAGTTGTCGGGCTTGAGCACGTGGCCCGCGGGCCCCGCGGCGCGGACATCCCACACGAGCACGTGTCCGTCGCGCGCGCCCGTGGCGAACACGCTGGGCTCCGCGGGCCGGAACACGGCCGTCTTCACGGAGCGCTTGTGGCCGGAAAACTGCAGCACCCTCCGGGGCGCGCCCTCCGCCACGTCCCACAGGCTCGCCGTGTGGTCGCCTGCAACGAACACGGACGGACGCGCGTAACGGAACCTCTAATAACTAAATCCATAATAATATTGTAAAAGCGAAAGTAACTCTGTCCGTTTGTTGGCTTTTAGCGACTAAACCGATCTTAATGAAATGGTAGGACACAGGATAATTTTTCGCAATAAACTGTAATCCTCGCGGATGAAGTCGCGGGCACAAACTAGATATACATAATTGACCGCGCGAGCGAAGCGAGCTCAAGTCTCTGCTTCAAGTACAATCAATTTGCGGTCATGTGTCAGTTCGTTGGTAGGTACTTAATCCTCTACAAGTCGTATTTTACAACCGATCTGGACGAAACTTGATACAGTTCTCGACACGTAAGTTGAACCAAAATGGCGGTCATCCGCGCAGGTACGATTTTGGAGTGTTAGACCGCATGCTCCACGGTTGCACGGGAAATTCAAAAATCTTTAAGGAAACACCATGAATTCATCGTATTTAAATTAGTGATGCAACGAATACGAATACGAATATTCGTATTCGCCGAATAGTAGTCATTTACCGAATATTCGTATTCGGCGAATACTAATACGAATATTTAAAAACTAATATTTTACGTACAAACGCAACTCTAATTACTGGCAGACTTGAAAAACGCGCGTGTAAAAATACGCACGTGTGCAGAGGGCCTTAACCGCAACGACGACGCAACGGGGGACTCCCCGGCCATAGTTTGTACAGTACCGCAGCTCCGGGAGTTTCCCTATCATTACAATTACGAACCATTGATTGATTGATTCATTTCTTTCACTTCATTTGTTAGTCGAAAGCAGAAGTCAAGCAAGAGAGTGTTGTTTTATTTATTTTCTGAGGTTGCTGCGAAGTAAAAGAAGTTAAAGTTGAATTGAAAATGTCTTCTCGTAAACGAGATCAAAGTGACATATGGAAACACTTCGATAAATTACCGAGTAAGTAGTTATATGGTCTGTATTTCTTTGGTATCAACAAAAGGTAGGATAGTAAGTAAGTAACTTAGACGAACGTTGGTAGTTAATGGCTGCGTCAATGTAGTACTACTTTGCCCGCGACTTCGTCCGCGCAGACATCGGTTTTACTTTCACATGTAATATTATAGTGGGATAGGATTTTAAATTGTGTTGTTTTTATTTTAGACAATGAAAGCAAAGCTAGATGCAGATATTGTGCTTGTGAATTGTCTCGGGGAGGGAAAAATGCATATATTAAAGGATTTACTACGATCGCACTGTGGACTCATGTGAAGAGATTTCACGAAAATGAGCTTGCTGCCAGTATAAGTACTGTAGACGAAACAAGCACTGAAGTTGAAGTAACTCCAGCGAAGAAACAAGCGTCCTTAAAGGAAATATGGGAAAAGCGAACTACGTATGAAACGGGTGATCCTCGGGCTGTCAAAATCACATATTTGATTGCTGAACAAGTTTGTCTAGACATGGAGCTCCTGAATTTGGTAAATAAACAGGCATACCGTCGTTTGCTCAGTGAACTAGCTCCAAGGTTTGTTTGCTTTTATTAAAATGCTATACATTTGTTCATTCATACATATCAGTGGGATTTTCTTTCAACTTTCACAAACCCCTTTTTAATTCCTGACTGCTATTTTTTTTTACAGATATATATTATATCTAGAACTCACCTTACAGAAAAAAATCTGCCGGATATTAATGAACGTGTTAAAATAAAATTGAAGGAGCAGTTAACAAAGACCCCATATCTCTCTGTCACAACAGACATGTGGACCAGTGACGCTTCCTCACAAGTCAATGATTTTATAAGTCTTACTGGACATGGTGTCAATGAAGATTTCCAGCTCAAATCTTATTGTCTGGAAGTGTTTCCCTTTGAAGGTGACTCACATTCAGGAGAAAATATTGCCCACAATATGCATATGATGTTTCTGGAATGGCAGCTATTGGGTAAAGTTGCAGCAGTTGTAACGGACAACGCACGGAATATGGTTAAAGCAAATGATGAGCTTGATCTTAGTATTAAACATATTTCTTATTTGGTACACAGCATCCAATTAGCGCTGAAAAAAGTTTATTTGGTCAAGAACGCTTGACCGAAATGTTAACCACATGCAGGGGAGTTATTACTCATTTTAATCACTCAACCTCCGCACTCAAACAACTGAAAGATTCTCAACAAGCTAACAATATACCGAAACATGTTTTGTTTCAAGATGTTGAAACTAGATGGGACTCAACATATCAGATGTTGAAGAGATTACATGAACAACGCATAGCGATTCAAGATGTTTTACCATCTCTACCAAATTGTCGTCATGAAATCACAGCAAGGCAATGTGCTCTTATGTGCCAAATCATTGATATTCTGGCCAATTTTGAAGAAGCTACTAAAGAGCTAAGCAAAGAATCAACGACGTTATCTCAAGCAATCCCAATAATACGAAGTCTAAAATCTTGCCTCAATAAAATTTCAAATGATCCTTCTTCTCATCTTGATGTAAATGATCTGGCAAACTCCCTATTCAGTAGACTTTCGAATAGATTTGCCTTTATGGAAAGTGATGAAACTTATCTATTAGCAACGATCCTTGACCCACGGCTCAAAACAAGGATTTTCAGCTCAACAGTGGTCGCTGAAACCGCTTGATCAGTTCTTAACGCTGCTTTTGATGGCAGAGAGGCCGTAAGACCGACAAGACCTCCAGAAGAACCTCACCCGTCAACAAGTAGAGGAATTTGGCAAGTATGCCAAGAAATAATTGAAGAGGCTGAAATGGAAGAGCCAATTTCAATATTTTCTGGTGAGTATGAAAAAAGTTAGAAAAGTTATTAATAGGTAATAGGTACTCTTTGTCATCTACATAGTATACTAAAAGTTAAATTTAATTTCAAAATGTCTTTTTACAGGGGATTCGCAAACTAAAAACGAAATAGATGCTTATCTAAAGCTCCCAAATTTATCGCCGACTGCTGATCCACTGGCCTTTTGGCGAGAAGATGTCCATTTTCCAAGTCTGAAAAAACTTGCCCAAAAATATTTTTCACTGAAGCCATGTACAGTCGCCTCAGAAAGACTTTTTTCAACGGCTGGGAACATTCAGACTGAAAAAAGAAATCGCCTTAAACCAGAAAATCTACAAATTTTATGTTTTTTAAATAAAAATTTGCCTGTTATAAATTTTAATTATTAGAAGAATAGAAATTTATCAAATAAATTAGTCTTTTATTACCATGGCGAGATATTCGTATTCGTATTCGCCGAATAGTAGGTTTGATATCCGTATTCGTATTCGTAAAAGTACTATTCGTAGCATCACTAATTTAAATATATTTACATGAAGTGTGAAAAAGGAGTAAAAAAAAAAATTGTATTTTTCGAATATTGTTTTTTTGGCGTGGGAAGTGGTCCTTAGGTATTATTGTATTTTTCGAATATTGTTCTTTTGGCGTGGGAAGTGGTCCTTAGGTATTATTTAATAGAACAGATAAAGGAATATCAATAAATATTAAATGCAGCAAAAGTTAATGAACCTACATGTTTAATCACTGTCACTCTTGGAATAACAACTTCTACATATTTTTTCAAGTGTTATACCAGAACTTGGGCCAGGAGTTGCGATTTTATCTTCTACCTATATCAGTTGACTGCTGTTATTTGACTGCACTGCTGTCAGAATCTCCAACTCGTATTATAAATTCTTCCGTTATTCTATCGATGACGTGTCGCTTTTGACATAAGCTTCTCCCATTGTCTTGAAAAGTCAAGACAAAGGTCGCATAGCTTTTTCCAATCACATGGTCCCATTGCATTTACTTTTTTGATTTACTAACTCTATACCAAGGGGCACATTCCATCATACATTTTTTTTTAATTTAATAAGAAAGGAATCGTTCCTAGTTTAAGTTTATTTTATCAAATAAGAAAGGAATCGTTCCTAGTTTAAGTTTATTTTATCAAATAAGAAAGGAATCGTTCCTAGTTTAAGTTTATTTTATCAAATAAGAAAGGAATCGTTCCTAGTTTAAGTTTATTTTATCAAATAAGAAAGGAATCGTTCCTAGTTTAAGTTTATTTTATCAAATAAGAAAGGAATCGTTCCTAGTTTAAGTTTATTTTGTCGGTTTTGTTTGTTATTTTGAATTGTTTTTGCCTAAGTAGCAAGATTTGTAGTCTTCTGTATTAATCGGTCATTTAAGACCTTGCATTGATTCATATCGGATCTGTAAGGATATCTTTGTTTTGAGTAACAAGAAATCTACTATTTATTGAGTTGTGTACAATATTTCTTAGCTCTTGATTGAGTTTATCCTCATTTAAGTGACGGTTGTTAACAATATTAGTTACAACGATATGAGTAGTATTTTTGTCAAAATGGCTGATATCTCCATAAAAAAACTGGTTGGATTAGTATCATTTAAGCCTACAGACAATATTGACTAGTCATCTTTTTGAAAATCATTGTTAATTATCTCGCAATTTCGCAGAATGTATGCTTCAGGAGCATCAGGGTATGTATAACTAACTACTCTATAGTCTCTTGCATTCCGGTGTTTATCTCTAAGTGCAATAAGCACTTAGAGATAAACACCGGCTTGTCCTCGACTGCTTTGGTCTCCAATAATGAAAATCTTAGGGTTGTTAGTAAAAGCAGTGTTTTTCTTGGATTTTTGTGCTAACTTCCTTTATTTTATTGCCGTGGCTTGCAGTGGGCTGTTGATTTCCATTTTGAACTTGTTGAATTTTTAAAGCAGCTTCATCTGTATAAGTCAGAGTTTTGTGAGGTGGGGCATCGGGCCTCTTGCTAGGCTTTTTTTCCTAGTGGGGACTTACGAATTTTTTCAACGTCGATTTTAGTTTTATTTTTTAAATTATTACATTTAATGTTCGCAGAAGACTTTTGAGATACTGTGGGCTGTTGTATTTGAATTTCATCAGAATCTTTGTTATTTTGTTCAAATACCAGTTTCTTTTGACTTTCTCTGTTATTTCCTAGTTTTTTTAGTATCTCTATTTGCGCTAATGAGGTGATTTGTTATTTCGTCAAGTTCATTTTTCAGCTGCTTTTCGTCATATTTTGAGGCATCTTACTTATTTTACTTCTTCAGAGCTAGGGCAAAATTAAATGTGTCATTTGTTAAAGACAAATTCTCTAAAGAAAGCCGACGTAATATTTTTGGTTTTCTAATCGTAATATTCTCAGAGTCTATAATCCTGGCGATATTGTGACTGTTACTGCCAACAAGGGTATTCGTGTTATTTCCTTTTGGCTTTTTAGAAATACACGGCGTACATCTCCGCGATAACTTTTTGTCTTTTTCCATTATAATGAATCATGTATATGATACATTGGCACAGAACAGATCGTAAGTGCAATTACAAGCAGAGCATGTCATGTACTCCCTATTTGTTATATTTTTGGGACACCCGTCACAATTTATGGAAATCACTGTCGTTGTTGAAATCTCCATTTTAACTTTCTAATAGGCAGTTGAAATACACAGGAACAAGATTCGTATTTTTTTCTTATTTTTCTTTTTGGTGTTAGAAAATGCTATAAAATCATTCAGCGAGTTATTGGGCAAGCTTCGTATTGTGGAATGGAATTAACGTCCACGTGTCTATTTTTATAAAAATAGAAAATAAATAAATGTTCAGTGCAAAAATAACTGCCTCAAGAAGTGATTCGAACCGTGGGTCTATTCACTAGAGCACGCCACGAGACCAAAGTCGCTACAATTGAAACGGTGAAATAACGGAGCCGATCTTACACTGTTAGCGCCCTCTGGCAGAGGGATTGTCATTACCACTCTTGTCCATGATTAACATCTATTATTGTGCGACTACGTGGAGGCTAGCGTCACCACGTTGCTATGGTTACGCGCGGCCCCTCGCGCCGCACCTCATACCGAACTTCGATTGAGACCCGAAAAAACACGCTTTATATAGAAAACCAAACTAAAAAATAGAAAATAAATTGTAATAGTGTAAATAAGAAAAAAATGATATTTAAAAAAAAGCGTGGGGTGCTTTTTAAGATATTATCGAAATGATAATATTTATAACTATTGACCCATGCACCGCACGTTTTTTTTTCTATATAAAGCGTGTTTGGTTTTCTATATAAAGCGTGTTTTTTAGTTTTTTTAAACTATTATTTTTGTGTATGAAATCTGATGTGAACGAGATGGTTCTTAGCTATAATGGGGGAAGTGAGGAAGGGGTCGTAGCTCCCAAACGATTGAACCGATTTTGATGCAGTTTATTTTATTGTATTTCTTTTTATTGTATAGATTTTATGATTGGTAGGACGCACTGATTGAAGACTTTTGTCTTCAGGCACTGTGGTATGGACGTCGAGAAGACTTGACGAAGCTTGCCGAATGCTAGTAAAATATAGGTAAGTATAATGTATCATACCTGACACAGTCACAAATTTCTTGTCTCCCGGCATCCACGCCAGATCAAACACTGCGTTGTTGTGGCATTGGAAGCTTTCCAGAGAACGGGCAGTGTTCTCGTTGGTTGTATCCTGAAATTGTGAAAAGTTTAGGCACGCACAGATATCCATACAAATATTACTAAATCTCTCTGTCCGTCTGCGCCTTTCACAACGAAACGACTGAACCAATCTTGATGAAATTTGCTTTGGAGATAGTTTGAATCCCGGGGAAGGACATAGGCTACATTTTATAGCGATAAACTCTAGTCCACGCGAAGTAGCGCGCAAAATTTAATATGCAATATACTGGTTAACAACTAAAAAAAATATTATTTTTGTCATACGTCCATGATGCATAAGTAGAACATAATGTAGTCCTTACGGACAGTAGTGTATTGAGGAGTAAAAGTGACGTTGACGTTAGTGAAGTTGAGTGACGCTCGCGGTGCGGGGGCCGGGGGCATGGGTCTCGGAGTGGTTTCGAAACGACGGCTACGAGCGAGTGCCGCGCATGGAGTCCCTTCACGTAATAATGCGAGAAAGAGAGAGAGCGTGCTGTGCAAGTAGGATGCCAGTACCACAAATAGATTGGACCAACAACTATAACCTAGTACTTATACCTAAAATAGGTATATATTAGGATTAGACTCTTTAGTTCAATCTTTTTGATACGATATTGAGATTAAAACAAATGAATTTAATTTTGTGTCAAACCTTTGAACGTATCCTACCGTTTAAATGTCAAACATTTGTGAATATCTTCACATCTTTGCGATTCCGCTAATCTGTTTTTTTTCTTCGGTCGTGCTTGCGTGCTTCTCTCCATCAGCGGGCCTCCTGACATGTCACCTACCCCTGCTCTGCCAAAATGACTCCCCTTCTTATTGCAGTTTGTATGGATGTTTTACAGTACAATTTACCAAATTTCGTTCAGCCGTTAAATAGTTTTTCATCAATTGCTCGGTTTCTACTCATCGGATTGAGACACAACGTAGGTAAGTACATTCGTTTTTAAGTCAAACCCTAAGCTGTATATCCAACAGCGAAACCCGCATTTTAATCGGTCTAGTAGTTAGTACGTCATGTCGAATATACATACCTACATACATACATTCTTGCATACATAGGTATTCTGATAAAATCATAACTCGTTTTGGCCAAGTTCATCCGGAGATCAATGCGTTAAGACGAATCAGCTAGGCTGTCCAACATCTGTTGCAAGTCCTGCAACGTTTCTGGCACAATGACTATCTCATCGGCAAATCTCAAGTGTGAGATCTATTCACCGTTAACGCCACATCCTTTCCAGTCCAGAGTCTTAAACATATCTTTCAATGCAGAACAATCTCGGAGAAATAACGTCCCCCTGTCTCACACCTTGATGCAGGGTGATATGCATAACGTGTCACAACTGTGAATATTCTGTGTATATATATATATATATATATATATCACAGATTACCCCCTATAGATTCCGCATCATAAAATTATTGTACGGATTCGAGTTCACAAATTATGGAGGAAAGCACGGGTCGCGGGGAACGCAACGACTGCGTCGTGATTAGCCCATTCAAGGTCGCACTCACAAACTACAAAGAAGATACGGGTCGCACTAGAAATGTACTGACTATAGTGATGGGACTGCAGGGCCGATCAAAAT
The DNA here is from genome assembly GCA_946251855.1 of Alsophila aescularia. NCBI lineage: Eukaryota > Metazoa > Arthropoda > Insecta > Lepidoptera > Geometridae > Alsophila > Alsophila aescularia. The sequence goes on along the minus strand of OX276383.1, from coordinate 51,268,026 downwards.
AGTTTTGATTTTGTTTAATCTCAACAAGCAATATTATTCTTTTTGAGATAAACTCGAGAAAACAATCAAACTTAATAAAAGTTGAATTTCTTTAAAAAGATTAACGATACTTAGAAGCCTAGAGCATTGTACATACAAAATATAGTCATATGACTATAGTTTTATAGTTAGTTTTTGGTTTACATAGCAGATAAAAAATATTCTTCCCCACTTTTACTAGCTTTGAGTTTTGATTGATCGCCTAAAATGGGTAGGTACTATATTTCTATCTATATCACCCTACATCAAGCTACTGTTGGGTCTCATCATGTGCACGCCTCTATTTCCACTCCTGCGCCAAGCAGATGTGGAAGTGGCGGAATGGTGGCTAAGAGAAGGACTTAGTTTAAGAGTCAGACCACCTGCACGATGGTCAGACGACGTCATCAAAGTGGCAGAATGGCAGTGAGTAGGTACTAAGAAAACAAAATGTATAAATAAGGATATTATTTAATGTATTTATTTATGAGAAAAAAGGCACCTCGCCAAAATCTACATAACCATATGTCTTCTCTACTTTTCTCAATTTAAATTTCGTCGAAAACAATACAGCAATAAATAAGCTTGTTTGCCTATGCTGTCTTGAATTTCAAAGCTTCAAAAGCTTCTTTCGTAAAACCTGTAAAGTAAAATTGTATTTTAATTCTATCTTCGTTTACATCTAAAAGCAATCAAGTACCTATTAACTACACTTCAAGCTTTAACCGTATTCCGTGATAGGTAGTTTGTTATTCGTACAAAAACAAAATAACTTTTGTGATACGGCTTTCTAAATAATTAGGTTGAAATATCGATATGTACCAACATGAGAATATTTTATGATATCCCAACACTAGCTTACACGTGCTCTTGTTAGACAGGGATAACTATTGTACTTAGCGTAATGAATGAAAGAGACTTTTCAAAAAGACATCAACGTGTGCTTATTTTTCCATGACGCTCATGACCTGTGGAACCAGTGTAAACTGAAATCCGCTTGGGTCGTAATATATCAGAAAAAAATACAAAATTACTTACCGGTGGAACGTTATGCCAACTTTTTGTTAATTTGACTTTTTGGCTGACTTTCCACACCATTTTACTGCACAGCAAGCCATTAAAAATGTTGTTTTTTCGATTAAATTCGCAATAAACTAGAACTCTCGCACGGGTCGAGAGTTTGGTCGAGAATGAAGTCGTGTCTCAAAGCGAGCCTGTTTATACTAGATAAAGCAAGTATGTGTTGTGTGCGTCTGATGCCTTGTAAGCGGTATCTATAGGGGGTAATCTGTGATATATATAAACCTCTAACTTAAATTCCTGATAACATGAGTTGCGTAGTGTAGTACTGTTTCTTCCTAAATTATATTAATCGCATGGTGTTTATTTTTAGTTATAAACTGGCGGAAACAACGTCAAAATGTCACGTCCATAGTTGTCACATCCGTAATTTCACTGTGACTACGGTTGTGTCATTTTTAATACTTTTGGGTTTGGTTTGTGTAAGTAATGGTCAGATAGTAGTCGGATGTCACATCTGTTTTATGATAATTAGTTTTCTCTTTTTTAAGGATGTCCAGCGCCCAAACAAAACACAAAAAAAGTTTTTATGTTATTATGATTAATAAATTTTTGATAATGACCCATGTAATCTATTTATTAACATTTACATTGAAATAAAACACCTTACCACCCTAGCAACAACGCGCAACACTACATCATTTTAAAATGATGAATTAGGTGCGATGCGAAAAAGTCACAGTCGGAGTGGCGTTTGTGTAAAAGTGTCAGTAGGGTTAAGTATTGTTATCTCATTCACGCTACAGTCTGCTTATGTATATATCTGATGCACACGAAGCACGACAGTGGCAATGTAGGTGTGTTTGCCTGTAGTAGTATCTAGTTCAGTTTTTGTTTATTTGTTTATAAAACTCGCCGTATGCCCTTTAACTAGATCTATGTCAAAGTGATTTTGTCTTTTTGTTTCCCCAAAGATTACCCAAACATATCAATTTTCCCTAAAATGGGGAAAAAATCCCCAGATCGGGACATCCTATTCGCCGTGGTTCGCCGATTGTCGCCGGGTTCACACGCGTTCACGTTTGCCTTGGCTGGCTCTCGTTCTCTTGCTGTGGACCCGGCATTACGTGTGGTTATTTATGAATAATAAATATTTATAATAAAAAATATAAGTCTATTACGGCATATTTTCAATTTATGTGGAGGTTAAGCAAAGTGCCTCAAATAAAATTGTGTATATGGATATAGGACACAATGACATGGAGATAGGGCACTAATATTGTGTGTTTTAGTTTTGTACTTGTTTGTCCTAACAGCCGTCCTTATTGATATACAGCATGTTCAGTTTCATAAATCACTTAATAATATATGTATATTAAGTACCTGTTTATTTTACATTTATACGTTAAATAATAATTATAATAATAATAAATGTAATAATTAGTGGTAGGCCTCCTACGCAAGAGTCCGCCTGGGGAAGTACCACACCTTTGTCAGATATTCAACCGCCAAGCAGTAGTGTGTAAACATTTCTGTGTTTCGGTTTGAAGGGCAATGTTTCCAGCAAAATTACTGGGCAATGAGACTTAACAACTAATGTCTCAGGGTGACGAGCGCAGTGCGCAAAAAAGTGTAATAATAATAAATTACACTACACTAGTAGCACTGTTACAAGGTAAAACTTAATAACAAAGAACCGAATCTTAATAGGTCCATTCGTTAGGGAGCTACTATTCTCACTCCCCCCCCCCCCCTCCACATTATAGCTAAGCATCTTGTTCACATCAGCTTTCATACATTAAAACAGCATCAAAATCAGCCCATTCGTTTAAGAGCTGCGATCCTCACTGGTCCCCCCCCCCTACCGCCCCCTCACCTATTATAGCTAAAAACTATCTCGTTTACCTCAGCTTTCAAACATAAAAACTGCATCTAAATTGTACTATTCGTTTGCGAGCTAAAATGCTACAGCCAGCCACACGGACACATACACACCCTAAACTTATAACCCCCCCTCTCTTTTCAAGTTGGGAGGTGATAAAGATTTTATAATAAAGCAGTGAGTAACCAAAGGTCTGTACAAAGAAGCTAGAAATAAAAAAAACTAGTGGACTATAAATAAGCGAATGAACTCTAAATAAACTAATATACTTAACATTTTTCAAAATCATGTTTATCTTTTTGTCTGTTCGCGCATCACGTAAAAACTAGGTTTAGAATTAAAAAAGGTTTTGGTGTACTTGGTATTTCAATCCGGTAAATAGAAGCCGAGCAATTTATAAAACACATTTGACGGATGAGTGAAATTTGTTATTTTATACCTAGGTACTGTTGGTCCTAAAATAACACATAGGTTACTTTTAACCCAGAGAAATGACCACGCGGGCAAAGCCGCGGGTGTCCCGCTCATAATCAGCAAAATTTACGTTATTGTGATCTTTAGTTCGGTATAACTCGCGATGTGTACGTGGAGTAAACGTTTCACGACAAACAAGCGGCCGTGCGCCAGACAGACCACGCTTTTTGTCTATCTTTTTATTTCTTGCTGAGAGTTTTCGGCACAGATAGAGTACATTATATATCTGGTTTTGGGCGCGAGGGTTGTGTGGAGGAAGGTGCCTCCACACAACCCTCGTACGTAAACAACAGAATAGAAAAATACCATTAAACTAAACAGAGAAATTAATATCAAATTAGGTGTGTCCAACTAAAATTTAGTTTAGTGCATTGTTATCGGCTTGGAACAGGACTAAACTTAATTTTAGTGTAGTTTAGTCTAGTTCGTGCCAACCGAATCGGAACAGTCAAAGTTTATGTAATGTGTTAAAATGTTGAATACTTTTATCCCGAAAACTGACTGTGCCAAGATCCCCGCCACGTTTCGTTCACCGCTAGACTTACGTGCCGCTAGGTGTTCCAGTGGCTAGAATCTAATCAGCAGCCTTATTGTCTAACTCTGGTGGTAATGGCAATCAAATCCATTACCATTACCATTGGCGGTTCCAGTTCGCCGTCCAGGGGAATTGTCTAATATTTTCGGTGGTAATCGTCTTGAAAAAGTGAAGGCCATTTCGTTCTTTCCACAGACTACATAACACAAAGCTCTTGCGTTCCATTTCATGAAGAACAGCTTTGAGCACTTTTTAGTGCTTATTTGAACTAATGATTGTAAAATGTTAATTTAGCCATATAAACATGTGTAATGTTTTATTTGTTTATTAAAATCTATTTTTTATTAGTTATGCAGTTTAATAAATGGATATTCTTCAAAAAATAATATTCAAGTATATTATAGCCTGACGTTGCGTAGAACGAAACGTTGGTTCGCAAGTTATTATTTATTCTGGACCATACTAAAGTATGTGTTTGTTTGTTGTTTAAAATCAAATGGAAAATAAATAATATTAAATAGGTAGGTTATAGTTAGTGATGCAACGAATACGAATATTCGTATTCGCCGAATAGTAGACATTTACCGAATATTCGTATTCGGCGAATACTAATACGAATATTTAAAAACTAATATTTTACGTACAAACGCAACTAAAATTACTGGCAGACTTGAAAAACGCGCGTGTAAAAATACGCACGTGTGCAGAGGGCCTTAACCGCAACGACGACGCAACGGGGGACTCCCCGGCCATAGTTTGTACAGTACCGCAGCTCCGGGAGTTTCCCTATCATTACAATTACGAACCATTGATTGATTGATTCATTCCTTTCACTTCATTTGTTAGTCGAAAGCAGAAGTCAAGCAAGAGAGTATTGTTTTATTTATTTTCTGAGGTTGCTGCGAAGTAAAAGAAGTTAAAGTTGAATTGAAAATGTCTTCTCGTAAACGAGATCAAAGTGACATATGGAAACACTTCGATAAATTACCGAGTAAGTAGTTATATGGTCTGTATTTCTTTGGTATCAACAAAAGGTAGGATAGTAAGTAAGTAACTTAGACGAACGTTGGTAGTTAATGGCTGCGTCAATGTAGTACTAGACTTTGCCCGCGACTTCGTCCGCGCAGACATCGGTTTTACTTTCACATGTAATATTATAGTGGGATAGGATTTTAAATTGTTGTTTTTATTTTAGACAATGAAAGCAAAGCTAGATGCAGATATTGTGCTTGTAAATTGTCTCGGGGAGAAAAAAAGCATATATTAAAGGATTTACTACGACCGCACTGTGGACTCATGTGAAGAGATTTCACGAAAATGAGCTTGCTGCCAGTATAAGTACTGTAGACGAAACAAGCACTGAAGTTGAAGTAACTCCAGCGAAGAAACAAGCGTCCTTAAAGGAAATATGGGAAAAGCGAACTACGTATGAAACGGGTGATCCTCGGGCTGTCAAAATCACATATTTGATTGCTGAACAAGTTTGTCTAGACATGGAGCCCCTGAATTTGGTAAATAAACAGGGATACCGTCGTTTGCTCAGTGAACTAGCTCCAAGGTTTGTTTGCTTTTATTAAAATGCTATTCATACATTTGTTCATTCATACATATCAGTGGGATTTTCTTTCAACTTTCACAAAACCCTTTTTAATTCCTGACTGCTATTTTTTTTTTACAGATATATATTATATCTAGAACCCACCTTACAGAAAAAAAACTGCCGGATATTAATGAACGTGTTAAAATAAAATTGAAGGAGCAGTTAACAAAGACCCCATATCTCTCTTTCACAACAGACATGTGGACCAGTGACGCTTCCTCACAAGTCAATGATTTTATAAGTCTTACAAGACTTGGTGTCAATGAAGATTTCCAGCTCAAATCTTATTGTCTGGAAGTGTTTCCCTTTGAAGGTGACTCACATTCAGGAGAAAATATTGCCCACAATATGCATATGATGTTTCTGGAATGGCAGCTATTGGGTAAAGTTGCAGCAGTTGTAACGGACAACGCACGGAATATGGTTAAAGCAAATGATGAGCTTGATCTTAGTATTAAACATATTTCTTGTTTGGTACACAGCATCCAATTAGCGCTGAAAAAAAGTTTATTTGGTCAAGAACGCTTGACCGAAATGTTAACCACATGCAGGGGAGTTATTACTCATTTTAATCACTCAACCTCCGCACTCAAACAACTGAAAGATTCTCAACAAGCTAACAATATACCGAAACATGTTTTGTTTCAAGATGTTGAAACTAGATGGGACTCAACATATCAGATGTTGAAGAGATTACATGAACAACGCATAGCGATTCAAGATGTTTTACCATCTCTACCAAATTGTCGTCATGAAATCACAGCAAGGCAATGGGCTCTTATGAGCCAAATCATTGATATTCTGGCCAATTTTGAAGAAGCTACTAAAGAGCTAAGCAAAGAATCAACGACGTTATCTCAAGCAATCCCAATAATACGAAGTCTAAAATCTTGCCTTAATAAAATTTCAAATGATCTTTATTCTCATCCTGATGTAAATGATCTGGCAAACTCCCTATTCAGTGGACTTTCGAATAGATTTGCCTTTATGGAAAGTGATGAAACTTATCTATTAGCAATGATCCTTGACCCACGGTTCAAAACAAGGATTTTCAGCTCAACAGTGGTCGCTGAAACCGCTCGATCAGTTCTTAACGCTGCTTTTGATGGCAGAGAGGCCGTAAGACCGACAAGACCTCCAGAAGAACCTCAACCGTCGACAAGTAGAGGAATTTGGCAAGTATGCCAAGAAATAATTGAAGAGGCTGAAATGGAAGAGCCAATTTCAATATTTTCTGGTGAGTATGAAAAAAGTTAGAAAAGTTATTAATAGGTAATAGGTACTCTTTGTCATCTACATAGTATACTAAAAGTTAAATTTAATTTAAAAATGTCTTTTTACAGGGGATTCGCAAACTAAAAACGAAATAGATGCTTATCTAAAGCTCCCAAATTTATCGCCGACTGCTGATCCACTGGCCTTTTGGCGAGAAGATGTCCATTTTCAAAGTCTGAAAAAACTTGCCCAAAAATATTTTTCACTGAAGCCATGTACAGTCGCCTCAGAAATACTTTTTTCAACGGCTGGGAACATTCAGACTGAAAAAAGAAATCGCCTTAAACCAGAAAATCTACAATTTTTTTATGTTTTTTAAATAAAAATTTGCCTGTTGTAAATTTTAATTATTAGAAGAATAGAAATTTATCAAATAAATTAGTCTTTTATTACCATGGCGAGATATTCGTATTCGTATTCGCCGAATAGTAGGTTTGATATCCGTATTCATAATCGGTTATGTTTTGTGTCATTTTACTTCACAGCCCAAACTAAGAAGGAGATATACAGATAAGATACTGCTGCATAACCAATGTTGACTTCTGTAAAACATTCCCCAATAGAAGAAAACATTCATCAACAGAACTCAAGCTTTCTGTAGTCCCGCACCTATATTTTGTATAATATTTATTACCTAGGTAGGTACATACCTAATAATTATTATTGACTGGCTTGGGTAAAGGCTGGCAGGGAGAAATGCATAATACACACCCCCCAAGCGGGACATTGTATATTTTTGGTGTACAATAAAGAGTTATCTGTCTATATTTAGTCACATAGGTAATTAATTGACTATATAATACTCTAGCTACATAGTTAGACACCACCTTAAGAAACTGTTAATGTAAGGTGCCTTGTGGGCCCGGAGTAATAATAGGTCCATCCCTTCTCACCCCACGTGTGCTTTGAGCACCAGCCGGGGTTCAGGAGATGGGCTGCAGCTTGCATCTGTGTCAGTATGAACATTTCCAACTATCACAAAGCCTAATGTAGCTGTAGGTACAACAAATTAACCTCTTTTTTGAATTGTTTACAAATTTGATCTAACTCTACAAAAGTAATACTGCATATTACAATATTGACTATGTGGTACTTGTTATGTAGATAATGACAAATGATCATAGCTATATCTTTATTTTCAGATTCAGTTCAGTACCTGTCTATCACAGTAAACAGGATCATTTCAAGTTGGATTGCAGCGGGAAGAGATTCATAGCATGTCCATAAAATGCAAAAGGATACTGCTCAAATCTACTTATTATTTTTGTATTATAATATGTAGGTATATACCTAGTTACTGCACTTTTTTTATACCATTTGAATAAAATGGTGTGTTGGAAATATTTACTTTGTTGTGAATTACTATATAATTACATTGTAATTAGTGGGCTACCAGTGAGCCAGTAATGGCATGTAAGTTTTTAAAATGTTTTATGTTTAGTCCTTATTTAATAAAGACACTTGCCCGTTATATTTTTTTAGAAAGGTTTTTACAATAAAATAAACATGCTATTTAATAAAATTTGTTTAATTTTCTGTTTCTCTATCCATACTCAGTCTGTATTTATGCTAAAACTAGCTGCATGCCGAGGCTTTGCTCTTGTGCAAACATTGCCAGCCTCGTTCGAAATTTAAAGAAATATTTCCTCTAAATAGCAAATCTCTAGGTCCACCGGTTTAGGCTGTGTGTTGTCTGTGAATCAGTTGGTAGGTATGTCGCTTGTGACATACCTTGCTTGTTTCATAGGTATCAATGTATGTTTCTACTTACATAATAATTTGTAGTTAAAAAATAACAACAAAACATAGATAGATAGATAACTCTTTATTGTATATACTTAGAAGTACATTGTACATAATATAATATAGAAGTAGCGGTAACACAATCGGCAGTCTTATAGCTTACAGCAATCTCCAAACCAGAGTAAATGCCAGTAGTATTCATGTCACTCAATCTGAGACAAATAAGAAAAATCTATAAAACTTTGTATGTATTGTACGCTGACATAAATACACTGAATGCACTAAATATGGGTACTAGACAATAGATACGAGTACACATACAAAGATATGAATATTACATTCATATCTCGGAAACAAATACTTCTGCTCATCACACAAATGATTGCACCTTGCGGGATTCGAACCCGCATCCATTGGTTGATTTTCAGTCAGGGTCACTAGCCATTCGGCCTACTGGTTGCCAAATGTAGTGGCACTGAATGTAAATGACAAAATGAATTTTTCACCTCCTTTTTGAACGACAAATATGACAATGTGCAAAATTCAAGTTATCAGATTGCACTATGGAGAGTGAGCATAAGAACTGCACTATCTGATTCGCTTATCACCGTACAAACTAGAATATTGGCAAAGCGGCACCTTTTTATGATAGAAATACCACATACAAGCACGAAGCGTTACGCTTCTTCATTCATTGTAAGATCTGCAAAAGAGTGGAATGCCCTGCCCTCGTCAGTTTCTGGTAAAATATAATGAATCCAGGTGTGATCAAGTCAAGAGTGAATAGGTATCTACTAGGCAAGGCTACACTTTCGACCACATCATCGCTTTCCATCAGGTGAGATCATGGTCAAACAATTGCATAAACCGTAATAAAAAAAAGGTGCATTAGATATGGGTTGAAAGTAGGCAGTTCCCGATGAAATTTTAACTGATTACCTATAAAGGTATCATTTTAGGTTTTGTACTTATTTTGTTTTAATTGTTAATATGACTTGGTATCTTTTGTCGATACTTTTAATACATTTTGACTGTTATTTTTGCAAATTCTAGGGTGTAAATAGGCCTGTGATTGTTCCTCAAAACCTTCTGGAGATGTTTTTCTTCTGCAGCTGGCTACAAATTCTCGCATCAAAAATATTCTATAAATAAACATACATAGATATAAACCAATATTACATCAATGACTCAGAAACAATCATTTGTGCTCATCACACAAATGATTGCACCTTGCGAGATTCGAACTTGCAACCATTTGTTGACTCTCAGTCAGGGCACTAGCCAATTCACCTCTTACGACCACCTGGGTGAACCGTGGAAAGTTTTTTTTTACAATAGCTTACCTTTGTCCACCTGGGTGTTACTTGGGAAATATTTAGTTTCCACTGTCCACCTTGTTATCAAAACTTTTCTGATTTGAAGTGCATAGAGATAATAATTTATAGGTCTATTTTGTTGATATTTGTTGTTAAACATTGAACATCCATAGATATTATAATAGCCACATGGTCAGCACCAATATTAGGGGCTTGAGAGCCTGTCCATTAGTTTGGAGATGTTGTTTTTCTGCAGTTGGCTACAAATTCAAACATTCTTCATTTTATGTTTTTGTAGGTTAGGTACGTATAGTGCCTGTAATCGAATAAATTAGATATGTTAAACTGAAATAAGTGCTAGTAGAAGTAAATATCGAAATATTCTCTTTGTATCGGTAATAATGTTGGTCATTTTGGAAAAAAAGGTTGGTTAGGCATTCAAGTACTGGGGCGGCGATATTGGGGATATTACGGAGCGAGCATAACATGATAATACTGCACCAAGCCAACCTCACCTGCACCTGTTCATCCTGCTGGATAACGAACAAAGCTCTGGCGATAGATAGCGGTGTAACCATCTCAAAACAAGCATATCCAAATTACGCAGGCCGGTGACGGGTTCTTAAGCTGACCGAAAGGTAAAGCATTAAGGTCAAACAGGTCTACGCACCAACCTGGGCACACTCGGATAATGAGATAGAAGATATGTTTGATGACATATATAATAACATTCAGCGTTTGTACAATACAAAAAACACAAAACTAACTTTGTACAATCACAGAACAGACTGGAGTGCTTCTGCTGAGTATTTGAAAGAAGCAGTTGATCTTAAAGTCAAACTTAAAACAAACGAAGATATAGATGAGGCAACGTTCTACATAACTAATCTCATACAGGTCGCCGCGTGGCGTTCTACTCTGACACTGAGTTACATCACCAACAGAAATAACGTGCCGTTAGAAATACGGAATAAGCTGGAAGAAAAGCAAAGGCAAAGAAGACAACTTCATTCCGCGAGATACAGACAGAGACAGAACAAAGTACTACAGAATCTCAAGAGAACTAAAGGAGATGATTAATGAAAACCAGAATTCTACCTTTCAAGATAAAATATCTAGTCTTTCGATACATAAGAAAGATAATTACTCATTGTGGAAATCACAAAAACCTTCAAAGACCACAAAGCCATGTACCGCCAATAAGGAAATCTTCTGCTGATCCATGGGCCAAGAGTGGGAATGAAAAAGCTGAATTGTTCGCAAAACACCTCAGCAAAGTATTTATTCCTAACAAATCGACTATGCAGAACTTTGAAAATGAAGTAGATGAAATTATCAGTAGCGACCAGCAGCTATCTCTGCCGCTTGCGCCAGTCACTCCGAGGGAACTAGCGTGTACAATTCGGTTCTTAAAGAACAAAAAGGCTCCTGGTTTTGATTTAATAATGGGAGAAATACTGAAAAAGCTGCCCAAGAAAATAAAATTCTTTCTAACCATGCTATTTAATGCGATCCTCAGAACACACTACTACCCAAAACTGTGGAAAATCTCACAAATCTGTATGATTGCGAAGCCAGGTCATTGTGTGATGGCGTGGATGGGTGGCGCAATAGGTAACATTGCGCAGTACTAAGCATGTGGCAAGCATCTGGTTAAAGGCCTATAAGTCTGCTCCCTTTACTATCCAAGGTATTTGAAAAAGTTTTCCTACAAAGACTTAAGCCGGCACTCGAAAATCATACCTGATCATCAGTTCGGATTTAGGGAGAAACACGCAACCGTAGAACAAGCCCATTGAGTCGTCCATAAAATCAGACAAGCAATTGTCTGATTTTATGGAAAAAAAGAATAAAGAATAATATTCTTGGACATTCAACAAGCATTTGATAGAGTCTGGCACAAAGGACTTCTATACAAGCTAAAGACCCTGCTACTAATTATTTTTTTTATGATCCTATAAAGTTACTTGGAACAAAGACAATTTCAAGTGAAGTATGAGGAAGATTACTCAAGGCTATACATTAATAAACATATAAATGAATTGGCAAATAACCTCTTGAACACACAGGAAAATGTAAAACACCTAAAAAGATGGCAAATACTCGACCTAGACCAAAGAAAATAGCTTTTTATCCATCTATAGGGCGTCATGGAAGGACACCTACACCTCAAAAACAAGGACCACATCTGATTATGGCTACAGAGCCGATTGCAGATAAAACAGAGGAAAAAAAACTTTTTTTTTTCTTAGACTTGGAACACTTCACGGATTCAATACATTTCTACCATTTTGTTATTCGTAGGAGTGAGTCATAACCAATTTTGTCCGTAATCGGTTGTACGCAGTTTTGTGAGTACGCATAACTAGTTTCAAAGTTCCTTATTTTTTAACTAGATAATTTTTATGGCACATTTGTTACTTTGAGTTATGATTGAAAGATTGAAGTATTTTTTTCTGTATTATGTTCAATGATGAATCAAATTGAACTTTCTTTCATACTTTTTGCAGGCTTAGGAATGGCAGCTAAATTAATCATAATAAAATTACTTTGCTGTGAGAATTTTTGTATAGACGGAATGCAGGTGTTGTTTTATCTTATTTTTGTTAATTTTGATAAATATGTTATTATTCTTGTCAAATGGAGACGGGCCCCTCAACATCAAAGCACAATTTGTCACCGGTAAATAAATGTGATCGCAAAAGTATGAGTGTATCGGAAAAAGTGTTGGTGATGAATGGCAATAAGCAGACATATAAGTCGTGGTCTATAGACAAATATTGGCCATTAGCAGACTGTGCCCAGAAAACAGCAGTTTTTTTTTGGGAATATCTGCAGTAACTGTGAGAAAGATTGTTACTGAGAATAAAACAAGTGATGAATTCAGTATGCCTCTGAAGACTTGGCCATTAACAAACCTTATTAACAAACATTAACATCGCTTTTTTTCAAGACAATGAAGCTCCTACTACAGCAAAGTTGCCGCGTTAGAGCAAAGCCGGGGGAAATAGAAACAAAAATATTTTGCACAAGTGAAAAATGTTTTGGGCAACTGGCATGTCACTTTGATAGTGAGTTATCATGACATTTCTTTATTTACCATAAAATATCTAAGATTATGGAACAGGGTATGCGAGTAGTTATGAAAAACAAGTTGAAGGACAAAAAAAAAACATGTTTAATACTTAGGGAAGTTTTTAAGTATACTATTTCAGTTATTTAGATATAAGCAAATTTTGTAAAAATCCTCGTCTTGAAAACAAAAGGCTATATTATTTATTTATTTTGTAAGCTTGGCCCACGATTTTAGGGGGGAGATTGTAGAACCCCCCTTGAAAGTGGGGGCGTTTGATGCAATTCTAAAAAGATTTAACAAAAAAGGTAAATATTTTATATATTCACCTTTCGAAAGCGTTTAAATTCTACAGTTAACATTTTAGTAAAACTATAGCCATCCGGTACTGGCGTTGAGGGGGGAGGGGGGGGGGGGGGGAAGTCCCCCTCAACTGCCGGGGGGGGAAGTCCCCCTCAACTGCCCTGTCCAGGAAATGTATAGTTTTCGAGTTATATTTTTTAAATAAAATTGTTGTATATAAAAATTTTCAGTTTTAGGCAACCAAACAGCCGTAACAGGTGTGACGAGGTCAAAATCTCTTTCATAATGATACTCTTTTGATCTCTTAATTCTTTCATAATCCATTTCTTTTCATTTTGATAGTTGGTCATTATTCATTTTTCTAAATACAAATAACCTGTCATTGATATATTGATTTTTTGAAAAACCAAAATAATATTATAGAATACATAAATAAGTTAATTGAAAATATATATATATATATATATATATATATATGAATACCTGGTCAGAGTGTTTCCATAGCGCCCCTAAGGGTACACCCCAACCGAATACCTTTGTATGCCGCCGCTTCTAATAGTTCCTGATTGTTCCTGTAACTCTGTGTCACTGAGGTTTGGGTCCTGGGCTAGTGGGACAAACCCAAACACCGACTCGGGACACAGTTATTAAAAATTAGCTGTATGGTCGCCTTCGGCGACAAAACAGCCGTAAGTTAACTTTGGTGCTTGCCGGCCGCTGCTAATGCACACTTTTTTCGCTCGCTTGGCTCGCGCAATTTGTAGTCATGTTCAAACCTAACCTACCCTAGTCTTTGGGGCCATACATACGAAAGCAGAGGAAAAAAACATATTCTACTAATTAATAATTTTATTTACAGTGACCAATCAGCCGATTTTTAATAAACTTAAAACTGAAATATGTCATAAACTAAGCATCTCCAAGGGGGGGGAGGGGAACTAGGGGGTAGCCCTTCACCACCCCCAACTCCTGCCCCTCGATTCTATAGTCAACCCTATCTCATAAATTAAGCGGGAGGAGGGAATTGTGGGGGACTTCCCCTTCCCCTTCCATTCCCACCTGAAAGCTTTCTATAAAAAAAGCAGCCCCTAACGCAAGGGTTAAGCTACGAAAAAAATAGCAAATAAAATATATTAAAGAAACATCTTAGAGGGGGGATGAGATCTAGCCTCCCACTCTCTGAGGGCGGGGTTCTACTCCCTCCCTCCTACCCGTTCCCCCTAGTCCCCTAAAATCGTGGGCCAAGCTTGCAAAGTTGCGCCTTTAAATGTTGGTAGGTACCTGAATGGCCACTCTCCCATCTTCGTTAGCCAGCGCGAGAGTGTGTTCAAAGCCTGGAGCCTCTGAGAAGCGGCACGCGAATATCGGCGGATCCTGGTCGAACATATCTATAACACTTCCACTCTGCAACCCGTAGAATGACTCCTCACGTTCCACCATTAGCCGTTTCAGCACATTGTCGTAGTTCAACCGGCAATCTGTGATCATAACACAAGTCATCAAGAGCTGAAATTCACATTTGTTACAACAAAGAATATTTTACTTACAGATGCCGAGCTGACGATCAATCAGGCTCTGAATGTCGTTCATATTAATGTTAGGCACATTCACATCACTTAACAAGCAAACAAGTTCACTTAATTAATTAACATACAAGCAGAATCACTGAATTTCTCTGGAATAAATGCGCTTTTGGATTAATTTTTCGTTCGTATACAAATACAATGTTAGCAAATATGCATGGCATGGCGCGAAACGAAAATGACTGCGGGCAGGCAGGGCCCTATTTCATAAAACTATAGTACAGTGACAAATGTCAATCGAACCGACAAATGTCAGTCAAACTATCGATATGTTGTACTTTTTTGCTAAATGAAACGCAGGTTTGGCGTATTCGACTGACATTAATTGTAGTTTTATTATGATTTGTCGATAGGGCCAGGGCCCTATTTCATAAAACTATAGTAGACTGACAAATGTCAAACGACATAATGTGTCAGTCAAACTACCGAAATGCGTTTCTGAAAAACTTGACAATTCATACAATAAATTGTCAAAATATTACATACTAAATGTAAATGTGTTTCATAAAACAATAGTAGTGACCGGCAGTCAACCGACAATTATATAACAAATGTCAACAGAAAAACGTTTTACGAAACTAAAAATTACCACGATTTGTAGTATTATCGTGACAATTGTGACAGCTGAAGCTTTACCCGTCACTGCTCGGTCAATCAAAATAGTGAGGGTTTTTTTACTATGACTATGCAATATATATATTCGGGACAATTCCACACCAATTAACTAGCCCCAAACTAGGATACCCTGTACTATGGGTACTAGATAACGGATAAACAGACGTATATACGAAATATTATAACATCCATGACTCGGAAACAAACATTTCTGCTCATCACACAAATGATTGCACCTTGCAGGATTCGAACCCGCGACTGTTTGATTACGTACCTAGGATCACTAGCCACGAGAACAACAATCGTCAATGTAATATGACTGACAATCATCAGTCACGTCGTGATTGTTTGATAAATTAAACGCAGGTTTGGCCTATTCAACTGACATTAAATTTGTAGTTTCATTATGATTTGTTAATTTATGAAATAGGGCCCTGCAGCCCGATTACATAACTTGGCTTCAATCGAATTCTCAATATCGCAACCACTAATGCCTTGCGATAGTCGAAAGTGCTATGAAAAAAGTGATAATCCGATTGTAACCAAGTTCTGTAATTGGGCCACTGGCAATGCACTGCAGTCAGCGACACTAAGAAATGTCAGTGCCCGCAGGGCTATTACGCAATGTTGATCATATCGGTTTCAAGCCATCAAAATCATTAGTGCCTTTCGATAGAGTCGAAATTGCTATGAAAAAAGTGATAGGTAATCTAATTGAAGCCAAGTTCTGTGGTCGGGCTCCCGACCACAGGATTTGGTTTCAATCGGATTGTCAATACCGCTATCACTAATACCCTGCGGTAGAGTCGAAATTGCTGTGAAAAAAGTGACAATCTGATTGATACCAAGTTCAGTAATACTACAGTGATATTACGCAATGTTGATCATATCGGTTTCAAGCCGTCAAATTCATTAGTGCGTTGCGATCAAGGAAGCTATATGTACTTATGTACAACTGGAACGATATCTCTCATATAAAAAATTGGTCTCACCGAAAACGTAATTTAAAAAGAAAATGCGAGAAAAGGAAGTATACGGAGGATAGGAAGTCTCATTCTCTCTCGTACAAAGTTTCAGAGTTTTCGCACAGACTAAAATAAACTTGCGAAATAATCATCACAAAGACAACTGTACTAAAGAGGTCACCTATTTACTCAGAGAAATTATAACCAGAGAGGCCAAGCGTACGCGTTCCCCTCTGCCGAGGTACATGACCGTTTTGATCGTGTCCGTTTATAAAAACTAGTTTTCACGATCGTTCGCCATTTCGCATTCACATCACTCGCTATACGGAGCTCACCAAAAATGGTTTGTTGTACTGTGTTTTCTTGTGAAAGACGATCGGAAACATCATATTTAAGTAAACACGGAGTTTCTTATCACACGTAAGTAATTTACTACACAAATAAGGTATTTACTTCACCGTAAAATACATTTTGTTACTACAAGCTTACGACAGAATAACGATACGTAATTTCTTAGTACAAGGAACGAATGAACGCATAACATTAATTCTTTTTAGTTAAGTAATTCATAACTAACATTTTTTCGTTTTTTTGTATAATATTTGCATGCTGACAAAGCATAAAACATGCTGTACTAATTATAATATTGCCATCTTATGTTTTATAAACAAACCATGTTTTAGCGAATAAATGTTTTGATTTGATTTGATTTGATTTGATACTAACGAATAATAATAATTCCATTTTAATAGACTATGGATTACATTACTTTAATTTCAGTGTTGAATTGAACAAGTATCTCAAGCAAATTAATCCCTACTATTAAAAATTTGAAAGTGAGGTTGTTTGTTTGTATGTTACGCTTTCACGTTTATACCACAAAATGGATTTTGATGAAATTTGGAACGGAGGTAGCTTATACCCTGGAATAACACATAGAATACTTATCATCATCATCATCACTCTTCACTTTTAGGTTTCTACCAGTTGAATCAGCCCTTCACCTACTAGGTAGGGATTGATGGAGCACCTTGGTTATTAATAATAGTTTTATAATAAGGCTGGCGCTACTGTGCATCGCTAGATAGTTTGCAAAAAGTTTGTGCTCGCGTGGTCTACAGCTCTCAGAGCCACTAGTTTTCAATTGCGTAAACTTTATTATAAGGATAGGTATTTGCTTTTATATAATAACATTTGAATATGAAATTATTACCTGTACTACAGATTTCCCAAAGACCCTATCTTAAAAAAAAAAGTTTTTTTTTGCCACAGATGCGATGGTTGGATTCCTACAAGAACAAGTGCTATTTGCTCCGACCATTTCGACCCTTCAAGTTTTGCATTAGTTTTATTGTTCCGAGCGGACGGGAAAGCTAGTACTGAATAATATCGTTTTATTGATATTAAGGATACCTATTACGTGGTATTAGTCAAATATTAGGTATGTTTTTAATATTGGTTTCATTGCGTAGTGAATGAATACCATCACTACGCAATATAGATATAACATACAAGATTTTCGATACTCGCGGGGATTGGCACGCGTACCTATCGCCTTCCTATTCTTAAGTGAAACGGTGATTTACTTTCCCTTCATACTTTAACAGACTTAGGACTTTCAACGACGAAATCATTGGCTCCTTATCTGATCCTTTGGCTTCGCTAGAACCAATGCCGCCCCAGAACCAACACCGTCTTCAGAATCAATGCCGTCCCCAGAACCAATGCCTTCTTCACAACCAATGCCATCGTCAGTATCGCAATTGCTACTTGTTAGTCTTTTTTTTGCCATTTTTCCAAATTTTCCGATATTTCCACGACTTGTATCGTAAAAAAAACTTAGCTTAGATTTGGAATAAATAAAATAAGACTTATCCTCTTCTTGTCATTTAAGGGGTTTCCTTCAGACAGTTACGTAGGTACGAGTATAAACTTCATTAAGTCATATCATAACATTATAAAAAATATTATGTTTAATGATGATATATTTTTAAATTATTTCACCTCGAAAGAGAAAACTTAAAACACAACTAGTATCTAAAAGTAAAAAGATGAAGCAATTACAGGCAAAAACCAGATATTTCAAGAAGAAGGTAAATGATTTACATGATATTTTGAACAATTTAAGTAAATTTTAGGGAAGCACGTAGAAGCCAAGCAATCAATAAAAAACGACTTCACGTCTGAACGCACTTTGAAGAAATGTAGTGTAATGTACTTTAGAGGTAATTGTGTTCCTGGAATAACATATAAATTACTTTCAAGCCAGATAAATAATCACACGGGAAAAGTCACGGGCACAGCTAGTAGATAAAATAACAACATTGAACAATCCAAATTTCGATCATTAGGTATCATTCCTTTTATCGTTCTTTTACACCCCATCTCTAGTTTTGCGCTAGTGCGTAACTAAACCATACTGTGACAACAGTAGTTTGTTAATTGTGTGCTTGTTTTTGTGTTTGTGTGCAGCCTAGATGTGCGTTTATAAAGACGCCTCTACTTTACGCAAGAGTGTGTAAGTAAATGTGCGCTGTAAATTTTTTCCTCGCCTCTCTCGAAAACTGGCAGAAACATTTCAGTACTAGAATTTGCGCTTGGGAACTCCGGTTATAATTTCTCTGAGCCTATTCAATACATATACATAGTACATCCTATTTGGTATCTGATGAGATTTTAAATACTATTCTGGAAATTAAAGAAGTTCTTGTCCTGTTTGTTTTTCGAAGTATTTGCCGTCTTCTGAGATTGGCACTATAAATAAGAAAGAGACAACAAGGGCTTACGCTCACGTCCTTGTCTTTTTTATTAAATCGTTTTCAAGGTCAAATAATCGATACCCCGCTTTTTCTTTGAAGATATCGTTCCAGCAGCCCGATTACAGAACTTGGCTTCAATCAGATTGTCACTTTTTTCATAGCAAAATCGACTCTATCGCAAAGCATTATTGAATTTGATGGCTCGAAACCGTCATGATCAACATTACGTAATCGCACTGCAGTTGTACGTAAGTACATCCTTGGTTGCGAGAGTTAAAATTGCTATGAAAAAAGGGACAATCTGATTGAAGCCAAGTTATGTGGTCGGTGGCCCTATTACAGAACTTGGTTACAATCGGGTTAACACTTTTTTCATAGCGCGTGTCGCAAGGCATTAGTGATAGCGATATTGACAATCCGAGTCCAAGTTCTGCAGCCCGATTGGCTTCAATCGAATTCTCAGTATCACAACCACTAATGCCTTGCGATAGAGTCGAATTTGCTATGAAAAAAGTGATAATCCGATTGTAGCCAAGTTATGGAATTGGGCCACTGTGGTCGGGGCCCGGTGGCCCCACCACAGAACTTGGCTTCAATCAAATTGACACTTTTTTATAGCAAAATCGACTGTTTAGCAAAGCATTAATGAATTTGACGGCTTGAAACCGATATGATCATCATCGCGTAATAGCACTGCAGGGCCCGCAGCCCGATTACAGAACTTGGTTACAATCGGATTAACACTTTTTTCATAGCAAAATCGACTCTATCGCAAAGCATTATTGAATTTGACGGCTTGAAACCGTCATGATCAACATTACGTAATCGCACTGCTGACCACAGTTGGCTTCAATCGGATTGTCAATATCGCTATCACTAACGCCTTGCAATAGAGTCGAAATTGCTATGAAAAAAGTGACATTCTGATTGAAGCCAAGTTCTGTAGTCAGCAGTGCGATTACGTAATGTTGATCATGACGGTTTCAAGCAGTCAAATTCAATTTCAATTCAGAAGTTCTGTGGTCGGGCCCGCTCGCTCGACTCGAATGTCAAAATATGATATCGGTAGAATTGCCCTCAAAAATCGGTAAATTTGTATAATAAATCGGTATATATGAAAGATATAACCAATATTATTATCTGAAAAACTGTATGTATTATTGAAGAAAAATAGTATTTACAGATCCAATCGATTATTTTTTGTTCGTTCGTGCGGCTATGTAGCGTATTAAATGCTGTATCGCCCTAATAAACGACATTCTACCTGCAAATAATTTCCCGGATTTAAAAATACGACATCTTCGATTGGAATCCTTGATAAATAATAATAAATTTATAATATGCAATCAATGATTCTTCTTTTATTACTTGGCTTACTTTTCCATAAAATATGAATTGTCGAATGTTCAGTACAGTCATTCTGAGTAACTTTGGACCACTTATGAGACGTTTTCCTCTAGTTTGTCAATAATTCATATGAGATTACTATACACCAATCCAACTATTATTAAATTACCAAAAAAACAGCTGTATCTACTGCTGGTACTCAGTAGATCCATGCTGAAAAAAAATATAAAAGACTGTTTATAAAAAATATCTTACAAAAACACAATAATTGGTCAAACGTTTACATTAATTCGCACAAAAATTGAATTCTCACATGTTCATTCAATAAAACAAAGCATGGTACATGCGCCCAATATTTCAACAACACTTAAAGGCTCAAGGCAAGGCCACTAACCACCGCCCCGCACCCGCCGCCTCCCACGTCATCTGTCTATTCCTTTCTTCTTCTGAAAGTAAACAATTATGTAACAAGCTAATTAGTATCTCTTTGTAATTAGTTGCATACCACGCGCCTTTCGCATCGGGTCACGGTCACGGGTGTTTCATTACTTATGATACGATACGAACCGACGCCGCTGTTTGATTACCGTCGCGATGGTTTATCAATTTTCAGCTTGGGAATACACGAGAAGAAAGTATTTAAACCTTCTCCGCACGATGTTGTCGTCCACGCTATCACAGAATATCAGGAATACCTAAACCTAAGCAACCAATTTGGAAACCGTTGGATTGGTCATGGTCGTGGTGGACCATTACCACGCTCGCCGGATATGGACTTCTCTCTATGGAACGAAAACTAAAGCGGCGTGTTTATGTGAGTGAACCGGGCATTGCAAGTGTTAAATATAGAGCCATCATAGACGCTTTTGACGAAGTGAAAAGCCTAGTCATTTTTATGACTTTACGCAATAATGAAACTATGAAGGTGGACATTTCGAACAAAACACAAAAACGTTTAAATACTTTAAGCTAATTTTTGCAGTGTAAATTACAACGATTCTTACCTATCTATTCTGATGATTCTGACTTTTTAAATACCTAAGCCAAAATTACTTTGTTTTAATAATAACTTACATTTAGATTTAACCTTGTAGGAACGTGATACCTAAGTATTGTAATTTAAATCCGAAACAATTGAATACCTACATACCTAGTAAATAAAGTAATTTTGCCGGTCCTAAGCCCGTAAAAGAATGAAGTAAAAGTTAGAATTAATCAAATAAAGTATTTTTATGCTACATTTCCTATTTTATTTCGTATGTAGGTACTTTCTAACTTACTCCTACCTGTTAAAGGAGGTTATTCTCTTATCTATGTATTGTGTTGTCTAGAAAAATAAAAAAAGTGTCAATATATGTCAGTTGCCGTTAGAAAACGTATTTTTCTTTTCACGGATATTTTAATCCTCTCATCATGGTAGAAGAGTGTTCAAAACGTTTATGTAACGTTTAGAGTGATAAATCGTTGTTGTTAAAGTTGGTAACAGTGTTTGTAGTCAACATGGCCACCAAACCTGAGATTACTAGACTGAACATCGGAAACTTAGATGGAACGAACTGGTCGGTATGGAAGTACAAAATATCTATGTTACTAAAAGGAATCCCAAAAGCCCTAGATTTATTAGCAGGTAGATATAGTATGCCAGTTTCAAAAGCAACCGATGCGAGTGTATCAAGTGACGCACATGCTATTGAAAGGTTTCAAGAACTGGATAGCACGATTTTAATAATTCTTACAAGCAACATGACAGACGAAATTGTCCAGAGAGTAATGCGTTTCGAGTCTTCTAAAGAAGTATGGGATGAGCTCAAGAGGTTGTTTGACGGAGATGGAGAAGATTTAGTCTACGACAATTGCCTTAAGTTCTTCGAGTACAAGAAGCAACTGGATGACAGTATGGCAATACATCTTTCAAAACTAAAAAAAACATTTGGTTTAAACTGAACAAAGAGATCATTAAGCTTGAAGGAAACCATGAGTTGCCTGAGATACTTCTGATCTGCAAGATCATACCTTGCCTGAAGAATATCTAACGTTCAAATCAAGTTGGCTACTGATGTCTAAAAAGGAAAGGACTATAGAGAGACTAACCTCACAACTCTGTGCCTTTGAACGAAACGTAGAAACACAAGCTTCTACGTCATCCACAAGCATGAGTACCCAAGCTCTGACAATAAAAGCTTCTTCTAAGAAAGAAAACAGCAAGGTTTACAATAAAAGGATTAAGTGCAATTACTGTGGTCAAGTAGGACACAAAGTAAGAAAATGCTCTAAGTGGTTGAGTGATGGGCGACCTCCGAAGCCAAGTTCAAACATTGTGAATAACACAGAATTGATGATGTCTGACAGATGCTCATACCCTGACAAAGATAATAGGTATCTGGACAGTGGAGCCACAAGTCACGTCACATTCAGGAGAGATTTGTTCCATACGTTTGAGAGTTTCGATTCATTACATACAGTAACTACGGCGAATGGTGAGAAAGTAGATGCCACTGGTAAAGGTGAGATAAAGCTGGAAGCCACAGTCGGAGATCATATAGGGAACATAACTTTATGCGATGTATGGTGTGTACCATCACTACATAAAAATCTGTTCTCTCTATTAGCGGCGCAGGACAGATTACCAGAAAGTTTCTTCGAGTCTGAACCAGAGTTCTGTAGATTGAAGTCAAAAGGCATAGTCAAGGTAACAGGCGAACGAACGAAGAGGGGAGGACTATTCAAACTCAATGTGAGGAATATGATGCCACCAATTCCAATCGAAGTCAATACACTGACAAGCCAGGATTCGTTACAGATTTATCATGAGAGATTGGCACATCAAAGCAAACTCCATGTAAAGAAGGTTATCGAAAAAGAACTCGGAATAAAAGTACGGAATAATACTAGTGAGTTTTGTGAAGGATGTAATTTTGGAAAAATGCACAGGCAACCTTTCGGAACACGAGTTAGAGCTAAATTACCTGGAGAAATTATGCACTCAGATGTGTGTGGGCCATTCCCGCTCTCATACAAAGGATTTCGCTATTTCGCTCTATTTAAAGACGATTTCAGCAAATACCGGTACGTGTACTTCATGAAACAGAAGTGTGAGGTTCATACAAAGCTTCAACTGATGTTAGAAGAAAGCAAGGTAGCTGGTCATGTCGTAAGGGAACTATTAAGCGATAACGGTGGGGAATTCGATAACGAAAAAACTCGATCAATATTGCAAAGATGTGGCATAAATCACAGATTGATCATGCCATATTCGCCACAACAAAATGGCTGCAGTGAACGAGAAAATAGGACACTTGCCGAAGCCGCCAGAGCCATGATGTATGCTTACGAAGAGCTGCCTACTGCATGTTGGGCAGAGCTCATAAGTACAGCAGCATATGTGCTTAACAGAACAGGACCTACTCCTGTTGAAGATAAATCACCATACGAATTATGGTATAACAAAAAGCCAAAGATAAGCCATTTAAGAATCATTGGAAGTCCTTGCTACCCCCATGTACCCAAGCAAAAGCGTACAAAATTAGACAAGAAATCGGAAAAATGTATTTTGAGTGGCTATGATGGTGATGATGGGTACCGGCTTCTTAATTTAAACAATAATGGAAATTCACTGATACGTTCCAGAGACGTCGTATTTCAAAAGTCACATATCAACAAGACTGAAATCAAACTGAATGTTGGATCGAACCCTGTTGAGAAAAATTCTGAAATAGAGATAAATCTGCGATTACCAGGGAATCTTGCTGCAAGGGAGGAGAATATTCGAACGATTCATGATTTAAGGGAGGAAGAAAGTGAAAGTCCAGATACATTTCAAGAGTGTGTACCTCCTGAATCATTTGAAGAAACACCTGATACAGAGACATGTACCAGAATCCCCGATTTATCTCCGGAAACTCAAGATGAGCGAGATGAAGTCGATGATAAGGATAATGATCAAACATTGCAAGAGCGTTTGTAACCTATAAATGATGATGATATTAGCTAGATGCCAGATAGCGAAATAGAGAATGAAGGTCGAATAACTCTTCGAGATAGATCAAAGCTAAGACCACCTGCTAGACTTAGTGACTATGTTATGTTTTCTGTAGATGATATGGCTGATATGGATGAGCCTACAACATATACCGAAGTACTACAAAGTCAAGACAAGGAGTATTGGTTAAAAGCAATGAAGAATGAGATAAAATCTTTGGAAGATAATAAAACCTGGACTCTAGTCGATTTACCCAAGGGTCGCAAAGCTATTTCTTGCAAGTGGATCTATAAAATCAAAACAAACGCTGATGGTACAATTGATAAATATAAAGCAAGGCTTGTTGCTCGAGGTTTTTCGCAAAAACCAGGAGTGGACTATGACGAAACGTTAGCCCTGTTACAAATGACGACAATTAGATCGGTCATAAGTGTTGCGGCAAACGAAGGTCTAACACTCACACAGTTCGATATCTCAACTGGTTTTCTAAATGGGTGTCTCAAAGAAGAGATCTACATGAAACAGCCTGAAGGCATTAATAACGGGACCAATCGAGTGTGCAAGTTAAAGCGCAGCCTATACGAGCTAAAACAAGCACCAAGATGCTGGAATAAATGCATCGTTGATTATTTGAAGACTATAAGTTTTCAACAAAGTCAAACAGATCCCTGTCTGTTTATCAGAAAACGAGCACAGAATAAAATCATCTTGGCACTATATGTTGATGATGTACTGGTAGCTGCAACAAATCAAAAAGAAGCAGATAAATTTATGGCAGAGCTGAAACGAAGGTTTAAAATAACCTCAAAGCCTGCAGGCTACTATCTGGGTTTGCAACTACAATACAAAGATGATGGCTCCATAAGCATAACGCAGAAGCACTATACTGAGAAAGTTTTAGCTCGGTTTGGTATGAGCAGCTGTAAAACGGTGACTACACCAATAATCAGAGATTCTGAACAAGGACACTCAGATAAAGAGGTAATAGACGAGAAGTCATATCCCTACAGACAGGCTGTTGGTGCTCTTGCTTACCTTATGGTAGGAATACGACCAGATATTGCCTACGCCATTGGTGTTGTATCCAGAACCTTAGAAAACCCGTCCAAAGAGGTTGTGCTAAAAGTAAAGCGTATAATGCGCTACCTACAAGGTACGTCAAGTTATGGAATAACATACAAGAAGGACTTTAATACGGGAATACTGGAAGGTTTCAGTGACTCTGATCATGGAGGCGACGTCAAGGATGGTCGCTCGACTAGTGGCATCCTCTGCTTATACGCTGGCGGAGCAATCGCTTGGGCAAGTCAAAAACAGTCGTCAGTGGCTATCTCAACGACTGAAGCAAAAATTGTCGCAGCAAGCGAAACTGCCCGTGAGATTGTCTGGCTGCAAAGCCTCTTTAATGAAATTTCTGCCCTGGAAGAAATTCCTATACTGAAAATAGATAATGACGCTGCTGTGAAATTGGTTCAAAATCCGGAACTGCATCGAAGAACCAAGCATATTGCAGTAAGGCACTTCTACGTTGCAGATGGAAAGCTCCAAGTAAAGCACGTAGGAGCCCACCTACAAAGTGCAGATTTTCTAACAAAGCCTCTTGGCAGGCCGTCTATAATTTCTATATTGGACCGCATAGATTTACAATGTTTGTAAAACCGTTTCTTATTTTCATAGACTGCGCAAAAAGGGAGGATGTTAAAGGAGGTTATTCTCTTATATATGTTTTGTGTTGTCTAGAAAAATAAAAAAGTGTCAATATATGTCAGTTGCCGTTAGAAAACGTATTTTTCTTTTCACGGATATTTTAATCCTCTCATCAGTACCTACTGACAGTCCTTCACCACAGAATAAATAATAGTACAAGTACCTTTGCGTCTCTTGTTTACAACTTTTTACTGATAAAATGGTCACGTGATAGACGAGGTAATAATTGAACGTGCAGAAAATGAGAGAAAGAGCAGGAAACATATGTTTTCACTACTCACGCCCATTATGTGATTTCATTCATTATTATTTGCATAGTATTTTTTGTGTCCATAATTTATGGAAGGATTTCCGAAAACTTCAGCTTTTAGTAAATTCTACACGGTTATGTATTCAAAAGTTCTGACTGCATATTTAGATTGCATTGCCATTGCTGCATTGCCCAATTTTTTTTGTTGGTTATTTTAAATTGGTGGTGTATAGTAATTGGGATATATGTGATCTTTCAATGATATTATTACAACTTAGATTAAAAAATATGTAAATTGTCTGTGAATCCTGAGATATAGTCAGAAATAGTCATGGTCCAAAGATCATTCGACTTTGGTGTGACATTAGACCATAATCTTTTACATACGTTTTTCATGTGAGATCTTCTTCTTCTTCTTCTTCTTCTTGTAGGTCTGTCTGTCTCAATATGCCATAAAATATCTTCCCTTGATGAAATGACCTCGACATCAGACTCGGCAAAATCTCTTGATTAGATATTTTTTTCAGAGTATTTATACCCAAACTCGATAGCTTTCATCATCGTTGTAACCAATAAACATATCTTTTTTGGCTTTCTTGTCCAATTTCATGCGTGATGCCAACAAATAGTAGTGGCTCTACGAGCTGTAGACCTTACGAGCACAAACTTTTTTGCATAGAATCTAGCGGTGCACAGTAGCGCCATCTAGTTACATTATTGTAAAAGTAACAGTAATAACCAAAGTGCTCCATCAATTACCTAGTAGGTAAAGGGCTGATTTCCCTAGTAGAAACCTAAAAGTGAGCAATTTACTGCATTTTGAGGAACTACCCCAAATCTAAAATCCTCGACGACAAAAAAACTAAAAGTTTGCTTAACCTGTATACCAAATTTCGTCTAGATCGGTTAAGAAATGCGAAACTTGTAGAGGAGAATAGAAATCCGGACAGACATCCGGACATACGAGTACGAAAGCATTTTTGCCCAAGCTGAAACGGAGATGCTTCGCTCGTGCTTCGCACTCGCTCAGTCAATTAAATATAATATATCCAAAGAAATAGTTGTTTTATTTAGTTAGAAACATCCACACCAATATAAATAAAATATTTTACCAAAAAAAAACAACTTTATAATAAAAATGATATTTTGTAAACAACCACTAAAAGAATAAAATAATTACAATTGAGCCAGAACAGTATCACTTTTTCGAAATTACCAACGTAATAATAATGATAAATACAACATAAGATAAGAAAGAGTTTTGTGGCCTAAGCAAACATCGGAAAGAATATATGCCAAAGAAAATAGTAGACACTCACTCACTCACTTTAGACTAAAAGCGTTGGTAAAATAAAACCAACATTTATAACAACTGAATTAGTTTTGATCATTTTCCATCATTTTGTTGTTGCGTTCCTGTGACTACCTTCATCAGACCCTAAAAACCACATAACACCAAAGAACTCATCAAGACAAACCAAATGAGCCCAAACTCGAAGGGATTCATCATTTTGTTGTTGAGTTCCTGTCACTACCTTCCGGCTCCAGCATCAGACCCTTGATACCACATAAAACCAGACATGATCTACACCCATGTGCAAAACTTCAGCATCTTTGGACGTCCTTAAATTGTTCAAAATTGACTTGCAATCCAGTCCTAAACATTATAACACAGTGAATTAAATTAAAGCTTGTCTAGAGGTACTAAACTAATTTTGATGAAATTTATACAGTACCACACAAGAGGTCTTCTTACTCATGTAAATACAATCATCTAATTCAGTTCAAGAATTAGAGAACATAAACTATAAAGCAAATTGATTTTCTAATAAAACTACTGGACCAATTTTGATGAAGTTTACATGGGACTACACGGACCCTTTTGAATAAAAAACAACCATCTAAATCGGTTTAGAAATCTTAAAAAGAGATAAACACAAAATAAAGGCAATATAAACACAAAATCGAATGGATTCACTCAACAAAACTATTTATTGTCGAAAAACTGAATAAAAATTGTATCGAACCAATTTCGATACAATTTATATGGGACTATCTGAAGAGTATATTCTTTCAACCAAAATTTTTTTATTTAAATCGGTCCGCAATTAACGGAGACATCGACCGACATACAAAAAAAAAACATACATACAGCCGAACATATGACCGTCTCGTTTCCTGAAGTCGATTAAAAAGTGAATACGTACAATTGTCAAGCATCCATTTTGAAACACTTTACACTTGTAATCCAATGGATGGATGAATATCATAATATACTAGTGGTTCTGTGACCTATAGACCTCGCGCGTACTTTTTTGCAAACAATCTAGCGGTGCACAGTAGTGACATCTAGTTATCTTATTGTAAAACTAATATTAATAACCAAGGTGCTCCATCAATCCCTACCTAGTGGGTAAAGGGCTGATCTCACTGGCAGAAACCTAAAAGTGAGAAATTTTACTGTTTCTGAGGAGTTATTCTGCTCATCATGCCGAAGATCCTCATCAGATCTTCACCAAATTTTTATGAGACCTATTTAAAGTTACTACCTTTTTAATAAAAAAGAATCATCGTAATCCGATATAATAAGACGGAGATATTCATTAGCCCCCTTTTCCCCCCTTTTTGGTGTTAGCAACCCCCCCCCCCCCCCACTAAAAAATTCGTTAAACCTAAAAGTTTCGTCTAGATCTGTTGAAAAATGCGACCTGTAGAGAAGAACAGAGATCCGGACAGACGGACATCTGGACATACGAAAGCATGTTGGCCCAAGCTGAAACGGAGACGCTTCGTTCGTGCTGCGTGCTCGCTCGGTCAATTAGGTATTAGGTATTCATAAATGATGGTAGGTAAGTATGTATTATCTTTATTTTAATGTAGTGACACATCATCTATAATCTTCATCAATAGCATCATCAGCCACGTGAAAGCCAGCCATTCATCCACTGCTGGACGTAGGCCTCTCCTTGTCAATGCCACTGAGCCCGATCTTCATCTCTTCTCGCCATCGAACAGTCATGATCAACATTACGTAATCGCACTGCCTTTATATAGTTATAAGCTTTTTGGTTGTAGGCCTAATTATAGTCTGTGATACGATGATACGAATGCTCTTAATCTTTCGTTTTAACCTGTGGTTCAGTTCTTTCCCTTGTTTTTATTCTGTGACGTAATATCACTAACTAGTCTGTGGTTCTGTGATTTTGTTATGGTGTCGAAAAATAAATTTTAATTTATTTCCAAGACTACATACGCATTTTTGATGAATTATTTTTGTTAAAGCGTATGTAGCGAAAGGCATTTAGTTTATCATAATAGGTTTTAGTGCACCTAATTAGAGTTTGGCTCGAAAAAAAGTGTCACACTTAACCGTCGATTCCACACGGTTTTCCTTTTCAATTCGCGAATGTAAAGTTTGAGTTCTATTCAAATCAATAATTGCAGTCGTAGTATATTCTGAATACCTGTAGAAGTGAGTACCTTCATAAAAAATGATCTCAAAGTTATCGAAACCACATCGTAACCGTTACGCAAAACTGATTGCTAAGTTGTCGTTTCAGGTGAATAGAATGTGGGGACTATGACGGAATATACAAAATCATGGCGCGCGGGCCGAGCGCTGTCGGGCTGCAACTCCACTTTCCCGGCGAGCGTGGCTTGCCTCTGGCCCTCGCCTCTCGGGTGCCTCGCAAGCCTGCGCGCTTTATTGTCTTGGAGCCGCCGACTGACGCCCGCAACACCAGCCACATTTTGCCGATTGACGTTCCCTTTATGAACGACATGGACGAAATATCTTACTGGATTCAAACAAAACGGGCCCCGTGCCTCATGAACTATGATAATCTTATTAAAAAACAAAATGAAGAAGCTCAGTGTTCTAAAACTGTAAAGGATGTTGTGTCATCTCCCAGGAATAGGAAGAAAAAGAGGAAATTGTCTCTGCTCGATGATGACTCTGTGTCCACAGAAAAGCAACAAAATGTTTACTTTGAGGTTTGTCAGAGACAAAATCCACCCTTGATTACTAGTTGTAAGTCTGACAGCTTAGGTTCAGATATAGAATTTAATATTAAAAATGCTACACATGGAGAAAAGCATAAAAGAGCAAAACTGCAGAAAAACTATCGAACAAGAATTCACAAAAAAAACAAGATGCTTACCTCTACACCTAAAGCCACTGTAATCCTGCGGAGAAGCCTGAGGCAAGCGCAGCAGAGCAACAACAATGCACACTTGAATAGTTCCTTTGAAATATATAACACTGTGGTCTCTAATGGTCATGTTAAGAATAATGTTAATTCCAATCAGAGGCCTGCAGATAAAGTCAACAAGTCTACGCAGATGTTCGCTGCCTGTGACCAGCCTCCTGACAGTAAAAGAAACACAAGTCAAAGAAACAAGTCTAAAAACACAACACTTCCGAATGGACAGTATGAAGACTTAAGTGATGTATCGGGATTCACGGCTAATTATATCAGGTCCACTAAAGTGCAATCCAGTAAGAGGCCTAGGAAGCTCAGGTGTAAACCAAGCAGGAACTTGGTGAAAGAAACACAGCACAGCTCCCAAAATGACAACATGGTTGTTCACATCAACAAGTCTACAAATACTGGTGGACATAAAGCAAATGTGCTGAATTGCAGTACTGACTCGTCACAAAATGTTATGAACCTCATTACTTCAAAGAGCAATGACAACTCTACAAAAGTAGATAAGAGCACATCCCTGCTCAAATTTGTCGATACTAGAGCCAAAAGCAAAGAAAGAGCTTCAAACAAACTTGATGTCAAGCAGAAAAGCAAAAGTAATTATGTTTCATTTCAGTCACAGAGCAGTGGAACATCACGGTATCCAAAACGATACAAGAATCATTCTGATGTGAACACTGACAATGCTGAAATTAATACCAGAAGGAGAGGTAAGAAAAATGGTATGGACTTCAATAATTCTGATAAAAAAGAAAATCCAGAAGAGATGGCCGTTTCTAAAACGAGAAGCGGAAGAAGTATCGGTCTCGTCGTGCATCAGAGAGAGAACTCTGTGTTAGTTGTAAGTAACTCCACCGAACAAGTGAGTTCAATGGTCAGCATGAATGTTGCCAGTCCCAATCTTGCCGAACAGAGAAAGAAGAGACGCAACACTCGCCAGGTCCGTGCTAAGAAATCCCTCATGAAAAGCGGACAGTCTATGAGAAGGGACTCGTTAAGAGACAAGAGTGGTTTCACTGCATGTTTTTCTGAAAGTGATGATGATAGTTTGCCTCTCCTGCAGAGGAAATATTTCTGCAATTGATGTTCGGACATAATAGTGAATTGTCAAAGTTGGAGATGCTAGCATGTCATATTGTAAAGTAGTTAGCTGGGGCCTCCACTCTGCCACTTACACTCTACATAATTTGCACAGTGAAGTGTGTTTGTTTCACAAAGGTTCATAGATGCAGAAGAGAAACAACAACAAACAACATAGATGCAGTAAGAGTTTATTGTGGAACAACGAGGGAGGGGGGGGGGGGGGGGTTTGAGATTTGAATTGTTGCAATGTTGCTGCAAGCAATTCTTTATTTCCACAAATGTATGTTGATGTATGTTTGTGAAACACACTGTTCCTTTAGTGAAGAGTGAACATTTGCAGAGTAGCTTTGTGGAACAGGCCTCTGGTCTGACCCTTTCCTAATTCTATGAGCATAATCAACACCATACCTGTTTGAAGTAATCATTGGCCTATACAACTATTAAAAGTTTTCTCTTTGGATACCATATGATCAGAAATAGTCCTTACTAGCTGCACAATCATTATCCAGTGTTACCAATAAGTAAAAGCTATAGATTTTTACAGTTACACTTCAGATGTATTTAAATGTAGTCTGATTTTGGAGATAAGTCATTATTATTCTTACACTAAACTTAATTCCAAAATGCAAAACTATTGATATATACTATACATGTAAAATACTGGAAACATATTCTTGCTTGAAAGATAGGAATGTATAAATTTGCTCAGTGCCTGTATGGACTTATTGACTTATTGCACTTTGTATTATAGCAGCATATTTTAAAATCATTATTGATAGTGTAGATTTTAGATGTATATTGTGTTTAACTTATGCTAAATAATAATGAATTATACTGTTCATCCATCACTGGGGGACAATGCTACTTTTTTCCCATTGTCCCCCAGTGGTGGACAAAAAGGATAACAGGAATAGACGGTACATTCTGACTTAATACTGCAAACCACTTGACAAGTATTTTAACAAAACAGAGATATTCAATTTTCTTTAATCATCTTTGTGTGAACAAGCAAAATAGTTTTATTCATGGTTTATGAACAGACTGACTTTTATGTGATATGCGAGAACTACGCAAAATACAATGCTTGCAATAAGAGGGGTTAGCAGTATTGTCAAATGTATCTTGTGGAAACTTGTGTCTAGATGAATGTGGTCCGTGATTGTAAAGTCAGTGACACAAAGGCAGGGGACAGACCACACTAAACATGATTGCCAAAATGTTTTGTCTAGTAGTTCTGGTAAGTCTCCCAGGAAGCCTTACCTATAGTTTGTGTTCAGGCCTTCAATGTGGGTTTCTTTTTAATGTTGATCTATGTTTGATGGAGCACACAGATACAGAAGACAAAGCTATAGTCCTTTTAATTTACCATTGGTTTCCGGTGATTCTCAAATCAACTGCATCATCATATCATCGTCATCATCATGTCAGCGCGCCAAACAGCGCCATGACGAGCGATCTTGTCCCACCTCCATCCACTGACTTCCTGCTATGGCTATAATGTTGTTGGTCCATCGTGTGGGGGGCCTCCCTACACTTCGCTTGCTTGTTTGTGGTCGTCATTCGAGAACCTTTATGCCCCAGTGGTTGTCGGCTCTGCCATATATAATATGATATATATATATATATATCTGCGAACTATATGGCCTGCCCATGTCACTTCAACTTGCAAACTCTGAGAGCTATCTCGGTAACCTTGGTTCTTCTACGGATTTCCTGGTTGTCGGCTCTGCCATATATAATATATATATCATATATACCTGCGAACTATATGGCCTGCCCATGTCACTTCAACTTGCAAACTCTGAGAGCTATCTCGGTAACCTTAGTTCTTCTACGGATTTCCTTGTTTCGGATTCTATCATAGCTTTCTCCATTGCACACTGCGTGACTTTGAACTTGTGTATGAGACCAATACTTAGGGACCACGTCTCAATGCCGTATGTCATCACTGGCAACACGCACTGATTATAAACTTTCGTCTTGAGGCACTGCGGTATCTGCGATGAGATGATAATCCCGAACGCTCCCAATCTGAGATCATCATGTTCCGAGATATAAATACATATTATTGCTGATTTGTTTTACGAACAAGTTTTCACAAGAATTCAGACAACAAATAGAAACACAAATAAAATTTGTGATTAATTTCTTTCGTTTTTGAAGTGCCATTGTATTGAAACAGAATGTATTTTAATTAAATGTTTTTTATGGCAAGGTAATAGAAGTCTGTGCGGAAAGTGAAAGTCGCGGCGTAAAAGGGAACTAATCTCTCAAAGGCCATGGCGCGGAACTTTAAATGCGACCCAACCAAATACGTATTTGTCAGGTGTTTTGTGACAGTGTTGCCAAAGATAGAAAACTGATATTTAAAAATGCTGTAGCGCACTCTCCCACGAGCCGGTTCTCATTCAGCACAGACTTGACCATGCTGATGGCAGATCCATGACTGCAGAATATGTGTCGTTTTTTTTATCTAGTAGTAATGTCGAGCAACTTTTTGTTTAAACTTTGTGTATATCTATTATTTTATACTTAAATTTAGCTCATGTATTTAAATTGCATAGTAAAGGTATCTTATCCATCTCTCAACGTTTCAATACTGCGAAGGCAATCATAGTTAAGAAACCGCATATCACTTGTGATGGCCATCATTGCGCAATATTTAAACCGTATTATCATTGTGATTGCCATCATTGCACAATATTTAAGGCCATGCTCCAAGGTTACATTTTCCCACTCCCCTGCCACCTCCCCTGCACTCTGTCACCCGCTACCCGCAATAAGCAATGAAGTGCGTGCTTAACAAGGTTGAATATCGCGGCGAGCTCTGTTTGAACACACAATTTAGCTCGGAACTAAATGACGTATGTCTCAAAAGTTATTTATTTTATTGGTAGGCTAATAATTTAGTTAGGTAAATTTTGTCTAAACATTAGATGATAAACTATATTTTCTTGCTGTGAGATTTATTTTAGACATAAAACTTAAGCCGTTGAGCAGAAAAATGTAAATATTACTGAAAATAACGTAATTTTTGATAAGAAAAATATTTTTTTTATCATGTTTTTGTCTTTTTTTTTTAATCATGTTTTTTGCTTTTTAGAGATAAAGATCTCAAAAAAATGTATGTTAAGTTTCACATTTATGAGTTGTTATTATTATTGTTATTTTTTTAAACTATTGTTGAACCAGCATATTTATGGAAAAACCCATAAAACAGAGCCTGGTCTTAATCCGCATAATAATATCATTTTGATGGCCATCATTGCGCAATATTTAAACACGTTATGAAATTAGTTTTGACGCAATCAGATTCAGGCATTTTGAGCTGTATAGTCGTCTCAGCCGAGAGACGACTAACCATTCAGAATCCATACCAATATATAAAAGTGAAACGTTGTCTGTTTGTTTGGGGAGTTTTAACGTGATAACGGCTGTACTGAACCAGCATATTTATGGAAAAACCCATAAAAAACAGAGCCTGGTCTTAATCCGCATAATAATATCATTTTGATGGCCATCATTGCGCAATATTTAAACACGTTATGAAATTAGTTTTGACGCAATCACATTCAGGCATTTGAGCTGTATAGTCGTCTCAGCAGAAAGTATTGTCGTCTCAGCCGAAAGTATAGTCGTCTCAGCCGAGAGACGACTAACCATTCAGAATCCATACCAATATATAAAAGTGAAACGTCTGTTTGTTTGTTTGGAGAGTTTTAACGTGATAACGGCTGTACTGATTTCGATAAAATTTGGAATGGAGATAGCTTATACTTACTTATTATCCCAGAAAATGGTAAGTTTCCACGGGAAAGTGTTGATTACTTGTAAGGAACGGATGCCATGGAAACTAAATAATAAGTCTGTCAAAAAACATCAATGTTCTACTTTTAAATTAGTTTTTAATATCCTAGAAGAACGGATGTTTTTTTCGCAATAAATTGTAGTCCGCGCGGACGAAGTCGAGTCGCGGCCGAGAAAGCTAGTATTTACATAAAGGCGAGGAAGACTCTCAAATGTTTGTCCTGCTCGTCCAGGTGCAGTGTGAGCGGGACGGGTGATGCAGCTCGGGAATGTATTTTAGATAAATTTTGTGCATTTCTATCGATATCTTCTCAATATGTAAGACTCAACAAAAACAGTTTTCGGTTATTTGTTTAGTTTAACAAAACAAATATTTAAAAAAAAGCGAGCGAAGCGTCGCCGTTTCAGCTTGGGCAAAAATGCTTTCGTATGTCCGGATGTCTGTCCGGTTGGATCTCTGTTCTCCTCTACAGGTCGCATTTCTCAACCGATCTAGACAAAACTTGGTATACAGGTCAAACGAATTTTTAGATTTTTTTTGTCGTCTGGGAATCTTGATTGGTATTTCCCACAAAAAGGGGCCTACTGAATATCTCCGCCTTATTAGATCCGATACCGATGGTTATTTTTAGTCGTCTGGGATTCTTGATTGGTACTTCCCACAAAAAGGGGCCTACTGAATATCTCCGCCTTATTAGATTATTGATTGGTACTTCCCACAAAAAGGGGCCTACTGAATATCTCCGCCTTATTAGATTCTTGATTGGTACTTCCCACAAAAAGGGGCCTACTGAATATCTCCGCCTTATTAGATCCGATACCGATGGTTATTTTTTTTATTTGAATGGTAGTAACTTTAAATTGGTCTCATAAAAAATTGGTGAAGATCTGATGAGGATCTTCGGCACGATGAGCAGAACAGCTCGCTCAAAATGCAATAAGTTTCTCACTTTTACGTTTCTACCAGTAGCAGCCCTTTACCCACTGTAGGGATTAATGGAGCACCTTGATTATTAATGTTAGTTGTAAAATAAATTATCTAGAGCTACTGTGCACCGTTAGATAGATTGCAAAAAATAAATTGTACGTGCGAGGTCTTCAGCTCATAGGGTCACTAGTATGGTTTCGGGGCAGTGGTCCAACTGGTCTGTCCATCTAGTTTCGTGGCAGTGGTCCAACTACGGGTACTTATACTATTATTTATTCTGTGCTACGGGCCTTCTATGGTCCAACTATTTTTGTAGCTGGACAATTGCCCCATAACTAGACCCGTGGTCCAACTGATTTATTATAACTGTAATTACTTCTATATGAAGGTTTTTGAAACAAGTTTTTATTAGTTGTTAATAAAAAAGAACAAAACAGCTAAAATGAAGACCTTAGAAAACATATCAGTATGTGACTGTACAATTTTCGGCATTTACGAATCTGTCCTAAAAAAAGAATCTGTCCGAATCAGAATCTGTCGTAAAATGAAACTGTCCTAACGCGAACAAGCGGAATCAAAGAGCCCTTGTGTCGTTTTATTACAGAGTTCCCATGGCATCATCATCATCATAACCCCAGTATTAACTAGTATGGATGGAAGTATGGATATACTCGTAGGTAGATGGTTAGTATGGATATACTCGTAGGTAGATGGTTAGTATGGATATACTCGTAGGTAGATGGTTAGTATGGATATACTCGTAGGTAGATGGTTAGTATGGATTGTTTTGATTCCCAAACTTGTTTTGTTTTTAGAAGCGTATGATTTTTGATGCCAATTTGGGGGTCATGGTAAAATTTCGCGACCGACTAACCTTCACACTGCTCTGTCACACTGGTGTGATGGTTAGGAAGAAAATTTACTAACCGTCACACTAGTATTATAGGAATTCGCTTTCCTAACCGTAACATTTGAACAATCTATACTTATACTTACCTATAATAAAACTGTAACGGGTCCAATTCTGTACATTGAAGATATTTAGTAATTTTTTTGGTACGTACTCTTGATTCGATACTGAAGCCAAAACTGTATTTTTTTCTTTCATTTTTGTCTGTCTGTCTGTCTGTCTGTCTGTTTCTTGGCTAGGCATCACGCCTAAACTAATGAATGAATTTATATGTAACTTGGTATGATTTGAGTTCGTACTACGAGGTAAGACATAGGCTACTTTTCATCCCGAAAAATGAAAGGGTTCCCGCAGGATTGGGTTTTAAAGTTATTTTAAAAAACACTTACCACTCTGAAACTACTGGACGGATTTTGATGCAATTTGGCACAGTTATAGTTTATATGAGGGGTTAAAATTCAGGATACTTTTTATCCCGAAAAACTAAAGAGTTCCTGTGGGATAATGTCCCAAATTCTGTTTTTTTTTGGTGCCGTTCTATTTTCAATGCTAAAACCAAAACTATTTTTTTAAGTTTTGGTCTTCTGTCTGTCTGTCCGTCTGTCTGTCTGTACCTTGGAAGTGCATCACGCCGAAAATACTCAATGAATTCAAATTAAATTTGGTATGATTTGAGTTCATACTTCGAGGTAGGAATTGGATACTTTTCATCCCGAAAAATTAAAGGGTTCCTGCAGGATAGGCGTTGAAAGTTATTTAAAAGAACACGTATCACGCTGAACTACTAGACGGTTTTTTTTAAACTTGGCACATTCATAGTTTATATAATGAGTAAAACTTGAGGATACTTTTTATCCCGAAAAAATTAAGTGTTCCTACAGGATAGGGGTGGAAAATTATTTAAAAGAATACGTAGTACGCTGAAGCTATTGGACGGACGCTGATGCAACTTGGCACAGACATAGTTTATAAGATGGGTGAAAATTATGGATACATTTTTACCCGAAAAAATAGTGTTTTATTGGAAGTTACTCTATTTTCGATAATGAAGCCTAAACTGTATATTTCATCATTTTTGTCTGTATGTCTATCAGTCTTTAGTCGCGCTTTACGCTGCCAGAACTACTGGATGAATTCAAATGAAACTTGGTATGATTTGAGTTCATACTACGAGGTATGACATAGGATACTTTACATCTCGAATAATTAATGGGTTCTTGCAGGATAGGGGTTGAAACTTATTTAAAAGAACACATACCACGCTGAAACTCATGGACGGGTTTTGATGCAACTTGGTACTATCTTAAGTTAGATGGGTTAAAATTGAAGACACGTTTTATCCCGAAAAAGTAAAGGGTTTCTGCAGGATATGGGTCCAAAGTTATGTTAATATTTATGTAATAAAAATATTTTTTGAATGGTTCTCTATATTCGATACTGAAGCCAAACTATTTTACTTTTTAATTTTGTCCGTATCTTGACCACGCATTGCACCCAAACTACTAAATGAATTCAAATGAAAAAAATGCTCTTGGGTGCTTAAGAAAGTTATTGAACAATATTTGTTTTGTTAATCGTGTCTTTCTTTCTGTTTGTTTGTATGTTTGTTGGTTCACGCATCACGTAAAAAGTTTTTAACATAAAAAATTACAAAAAAAAAACGAAAAAAACTAAAAAAAATATTATAAGAAATATTTAAAAATTAATTAAAAATTACGAAATTACAGCCTTATTCCTGTACTAGCTGTACCCGCGGCTTCGCACGCGTGGTCTTTGCTTTAGGTTCAAAGTACCATAATGTGCTATTCCAGGACCAATATACCAACATTTGAACAAATTTTTTTCAGCCGTCAAAAATACTTCTATCAATTGCTCGGTTTCTAACTCACCGGATTCAGATACCAATTTCACCAGATTTAAATCAAACCCTAAGCTATCTAACAATGAAAACCGCTTTGCAATTGGTCCAGTAGTTTTTACTAAAAACTACTGGACCAATTGCAAAGCGGTTTTCATTTGAACCTAAAGCAAAGACCACGCGTGCGAAGCCGCGGGTACAGCTAGTGTCAAATATTTTTCGAATTAAATCATCATCATCATCATCAGCCTATATTAGTCCACTGCTGCACGGATGCCGGATATTCATGTTTTACGGTTTATTCTTACTTCCGTAGTTCACCTCTAGGGTACTCAAGGAATATTCCTCCAAATTTCAAATACCTACCTAGGTCCACCGGCTTAGGCTGGGCTTTGTTTGTCAGTCAGTCAGTCAGTCAGTCAGTCAGTCAGTCTGACAGTTTTATAGACATGATTAAAATAATGTAATAAAACACATATTTTTATTATTCTATTCAAAAGTGAAGGGCATCTATACTTATAATAAAGCAGTAAGTACCTTAAAATCTGCAAAAGGAAGATATTAAAAAACAAAAAAGATCTAGAGTACTAAAAATAAGCTACTGGAAAAGAATAAAACATTTATAGAATTCGTGTTTGTCTGTTTGTCTTTTAGTCTGTTCATGCATCACGTAAAAACTACTGGACCGATTGCGATGCGGTTTTCACTATTGAATAGCTTAGGGTTTGACTTATAAACTGGTGTAGGTACTTATTACAACAACAATACAACATACAATCGATAAAAACTTTTCGACGACTAAAGGAATTTTGTTTAAATGTTGGTAGGTATATTGGTGACCAAAATGTGCCAAGGTGTCCTTCGCGGTTCTCTCGCAACCCTCACGCAACCCTCCCTTGTCACGAATAGGTTCCGACAGAAAATCAGTGCCAAGGCCTTGGCCTTTGCGTTTGCTGAGTCGGGACCTGTTTGTGACAACACAGCATTAATTTTTGTTTGTTTGTCTAATTTCCTAATATTTTTTCTTCTTGATAATGTTTAATGTTGTGTGTTGTCAGAAATAAATGTATTTTCTTTCTTTCGTTCTTAAACACCGGGTTATATTTTACCGGAAACACTGACGAAGGCAGGGCATTCCACTCTGATCTGTTGTTTTTAGTGATTTATAGCTTATATTTTGTGTTATTACGTCTAATAATACTGTAAAGAAGATATTAAAATAATTTTGTGTTTAGTGTCCCGCGAGTGACGATTCTCACTAAGTGCTTCAAAGTGCCGTTCGTCACTTTTGGCGGGAAAATGTTAACGTGAGTAAATTTTTGATAGTTAAATAGTATTTTTTTCAAAGTTCTTTATTGTTTTAGCTATAAAATGGTAGGTACATAATATTATGTAATTTAGAAAAAGATAAGAAAATAGCAAAAAAAATGTATTACGTGCGTGTCTCAAGTGTCCGGCGAACATACGGGTGTTCTGCGGGATATATAGAACTATTATTATGAAAGAAATTGTTTAACAAGAAATTCATTTTATTTCGGCTTGAATAAACCCTTCTATCTATTTTGCCCCAGTTTACTCTAGCTGCTAGCCGGCGCACTTGTCGTGAGTTCACAGGCCGTTACGCGGGTAAAGCGGTTTTGTATGTTTCTATCTACGAATGCGACCAAGGCGAACAGCCTATCGCGAGCGGTGCTCCTGGGACCAGAAGGAGGGACCTAGGTCTGTACACGAACGGTGGCGTTCTAGGAGGTAATAGCGGTATATTTTGAAAAGCGGGTGAGAGCCGTATAACGTTTGAGAGCCGTATAACGAATATAACGTTTAAAAAACGTTTAAAAACCTTTTTTTTTGTAATTATCTTCTTTGTACAGACTATTTCGCTTTACTATAAGTATAACTAGATAGATTACGTTTAAAAAGTATTTATCTCAGAGCTGATTGATGGCGGTAATAGAAATATATATGATTAAAGCCGAGCAAGGATTCGGACTATACTATTATTTATTCTGTGCCATAGTTGACCCCTAGGAATATAGCTATATGGTTTCACGGTACTTAACTTACTTACTAACGGAGTAAAATTGTAATATTTATTACTTACCTATTTCAATCAATAAATATTATACCTACACCATAGATACCGCATGAAAGAAGACTACCGCGCACAACGCATCGATGCAAATGCTTAGATATAAATCGCCGCCTCGAAGCACGGCTTCAGTTACGACCAAGTGTCTGAACCGTGAGCACTGACACGTTTCTGTGTTCTAACGCTCGTTAAAATTGGTTTTGTGTTCGCAAAAAGGATAAAATGACGACATGTGCAGTGAAATGGTGTGGAAAATCATCTAGAAATTCAAACTACCAAAAGGACGGAATAACATTTCATCGGTAAGTAAAATAATTTAATTTTTACCAGATAAAGAAGAGGTCAGCTTATAATGGTTGTTAGTAGGGTGAGACGGTCACTTGTCTCTTTTCCGCATTGCTGTTATTGCATTCGTTGTGCCTTTTTGGCGAAAGCACGTGTAACGCTAGTGTTGTGAATTTCACCTCATTCTATTCGATATCGATTTAAAGGCTCGAATGAAGTGAAATCCAAAACTATCTGTTTTATACCATTAAATAATAACATTGTAGATTTTTAAAAGGCTTGAAATAACATACTAACTTTTATACTGTTTGTTAGATATCTCTGCAATTTAAGAACCGATTTTAACGCATTTTGAAACCCCAACAAAGAGAGGGGTGTTATAGGTTGGAAGCCTGTGTCTGTGTATGAGTGTGTGTTTGTGTGTGCGTGTTTGTGTGTATTTGTGTGTGTTTGCGTGAGTGAGTGTTACACTATATCGTGGCATTTTTGTACCAAAACATCTGAGTCAGTACTAAAAGCTTCGGGTATGGACGCAAATTTTTGCTACTCCAAGGTGATGTAGGGGGAGGGGAGGGGAGGGGGGGTTACGGTGACATGTTACTATGGTGGTAATTTTATGGAGATTTTATACAGTTTTAACCTTTTAACTTATCTTGTTTAAGGTTTCCTACTTGCCCCGAAAGGAAAACAAAATGGATAGACGCAACCGGCCGCGATGGATGGTCCCTACCAATAACAGTGTAATTTGTTCAAGACATTTCACCGAAGATAGTTTTCACATAATGAAAAATCGCCGTCGTGTCATGAATTCTGCTGTGCCAACATTATATTTACCGATTTTGGTACGTTTGGTAATCTTGACTCCTAACGCAAATAATGTTTATCTATCTATACAAATAAATAAAATTGAAGTGTCTCTTTGTAAATGTCAAAATAACAGCTTTTTACTAAATGCGTATTATTATGAAAGTATACAAAGTACAAAGTAAAAATGACATATTTATTTTATTGTCTGTCTGTCTGTTTGTTCCGGCTAAAATCCAAAACGGCTGGACCGATTTTGACGAGACTTTCACAGGAAGATAGTCGATGTTACAAAGAGTAACTTAGGATACTATTATTACTTAGGATATTTATTATTTTCGATAAATAATTAGAGTTCCGCGCAAAAAAAAAAACCTAAATGTTGTCCAAGCGGGCACAGCTAATTATTTTATAAAAAAGATTTTTATTACAGTTATAAAATAGAATTTTAATAATTTTATGTTTGCATTATAATTTTAGGCACCCACTCCAATAACTACTTGGATTAAGGATTAAGAAGCTGGCACACCTTCTGCATATGATACTCCGGTGAAAAAACGTATATGTAGAAGAATAATTGAATTAAACAATATTGTGAAGACAAAAAACAAAAAGTTAAGAAAAATCCGTGACTGTAACAGAATTCTGAATTTTTATTCGACAAAAGTCTACAATTATGTTCGTAAAACTTTTAACACCAGTTTACCCTCTGTAAAGACACTTGGAAAGTGGTATAGATCTATAGACGGGCATCCAGGTTTCACAAAAGAAGCTTTTGAGGCTCTAAAATTTAAAGCGGAACAATCAAATACATCTCTGCATTGTTGTATTGTATTTGATGAAATGAAAATTGAGAGTAGAGTGGAGAAAAATTATGGATATGTAGATTTTGGAGGTAGCATCGACTCGGATTGCAGAGAAGAATGCACTGATGCATTGGTATTTTTGGCTGTTCCTCTACATGGAAAGTGGAAAGTTCCTATAGGGTATTTTTTAATAAATAAATTAACAGCGGAGCAAAAGGTATTTCTGCTCACCCAAGCCATTGAATTATGCCATGAGGCAAAAGTGATAATAAAAGCAATAACATTTGATGGGTGTCCAGCCAACTTAGCAATGGCTAAGAAACTTGGGTGTAGTTTAGAGCCCAACAATTTAAACACAATTTTTAAGATAAATAACAATCAAATAGCAATATTTCTTGATCCTGCCCATATGATTAAATTGATTCGGAATAGCTTCGAACATTACAAAGAGTTTAAAGATGCTAAAGGTAATGATATAAAATGGAGTCATGTTCAATTACTACACCAATTACAAGAAGACGAGAAATTTCATGCAGCCAATAAACTTAAAGCAGAAAATTTGCTTTTTAAAAAAAAATTAATGAAAGTTAAGCTTGCTACTCAACTATTTAGCAGGAGCGTTGCAATAGCTCTACAATTTTGCAAAAAATTATTGAAATTACATGAATTTCAAGATATAGATGGAACAGCTAACATGCTATTGGTGTTGAATGACGCATTCGACATTTTAGATTCAAAAGTGCATGGGTATGGCTATAAAAGAGCATTGAACCAAGAAAACTCTAATGTTGTTCTTTCCAGACTAGAGGTCTGCAAAGAAATGTTATTGACTTTGACAACCAATTTTAAAAATAGGCCAGTTAAACTAGTTAATTCACCTAGATTTACCGGGTTTTTAGGATTGTGTGTGTGCATAGAAAGTGCCAAATTTTTATTCAAAGATTTGATTGAGAATAATTGTTGTCCCTATATATCTTTTCATCGCATTAGTCAAGACCACATCGAACTCTTATTTTGCAACATTAGATCCCATGGAGGAGCCAATAACAACCCAACACCAAGACAATTCCATGGGATATACAGAAAAATGTTAGTACATATGGAGTTACAGGAAGTTAATACAGGTAATTGCGTCGCCATAGAAAAAATTGGTATTTTAAACTGTCCATCAGCAATACAACGGATCATCATGACGACCGTAAGGGGCAATTCCTGCCAGACTCAAGAACCCGATGATGACAGTTTACTATATTGCGGTCCGCAGCAAGAAAAATCTTTTTCCGAGTTCTCACAAATCATAATAGAGTACATCTC
Organism: Alsophila aescularia; assembly: GCA_946251855.1. NCBI lineage: Eukaryota > Metazoa > Arthropoda > Insecta > Lepidoptera > Geometridae > Alsophila > Alsophila aescularia. Next base: position 51,223,490 of record OX276383.1, on the reverse strand, counting down.
TGGAGATGTAGTACATTATTTAATTAAACATATTAAATGCAACACTTGCGTAAAAGCGTTGGTATCGCTGGATGAGAAAAATACAAGTTTAATTTATGTAAGAAATGTAGGTGGTCTGATATACCCATCTAGTACAGTCACTAAAATATGCAAGCGGTGTGAACTTGTAATCCGAAGTTCCTTAACTGATAATAACCAAAAAGTATATTATAAAGGCAAATTGCATTTTGTAACCCAAACATTGCGAACTTTTGTCAATGAAGACATATTCTGCAATATTAACAGTCATCAGTTTGACCATGATAGCTGCAATCATCTAATTGATTTGGCCAAAAGTGTTATGGAAAAATACATAGACATAAGATTGCTTTATCTGACTCGAAAAACTGATCCTAAAAATGCTGTGAGACGAATTTACACGAAACTCATACATTTTAAAAACCAATAAATATTATAATTGAACTGTAAACATAATCTTTCACCATGTGTATTAAATATTTTTTTTAATTTAATTAAATGGTTATTTCAATACATCTACCTATCCGTAACATGAATTCTGAAGAATATAACCAGCCCTTGTGTCTTGCTTTTGTGGACTATGAGAAGGTCTTTGACTCCGTTGAAACCTGGGCGGTTCTGGAGCCTTTGTAGCGTTGCTTGCTTGCTTATTTGTCGTATGAGGTAGTGCTGGCCTCTGGTGTCAGAGTTTATCAGGCCATTCGAAGGCCTCTAACACGGCCTAACGACTGCTATTAATCAATAACAGCTGGGACCGACAGCTTTACGTGCCCTCCGAAGCATGGAGCGATGGAAAACCCCACATAACTTAGAAAAGTCATTGGTGCGGAGTCTAGAATTGAACCCGGTATCGTTGGATTCTAAGTCGTACTAGTAAACCGCTAGACTGTCATTGCTCATTTGCAGCGTTGTCAAGTGGACTGGCAATACATCGAAGTGCTGAGGTTTCTGTATGACGCCGTGACTATGAGTGTCCATGTACAAAACCAGCAGTCTAAACATATCTAATTACGCAGGGAAGTGAGACTATATCCCCGAAACTGTTCATTAATGCCCTGGAAGATATGTTTGAGACGCTGGATTGGAAAGGAATGGACATTAATATCAATGGCGAGAACATGTCAACGATTTGCCGTACATATAGTCCTAATGGCAGAGTCGCTGCAAGACTTGCAAAGCATGCTGACCAACCTAGGTATTGCTTCACGACGCATCAGTCTCGGACTGAAAATAGATAAGACCAAGATCATGTTTAACGATATTGTTGACCCGGAACCGATAGCAGTCGATGGTGTACCTCTTGAAGTTGTCCAAAAATATGTTTACCATGGTTAAATATTGCAATTAGGTAGGAACAACTTTGAGAAGAAAGCCAACAGAAGAATTCAGCTGAAGAAACATTTAAATATACATGTAAATTTATGTACTTTTCTTCAACATGGTAAGGTATCGAAATTAATTATCGATAAATTTTATTTTGTTGTTCAACTTTCCCAACCCTTACGGTGAGTATACGCTTAGTTCATTTATTAGTGCGACATTGAAATTGCTAATAGTAACGGCTTTGTTTGAGTCCCCGCAAACCGCGCCTTCCGCCAATTTTGGTGAGCTAGGATGCAAACAAAAGTCCCGTGATGTGGTATCTATGGGGGGTAATCTGTGACCTACACTTAGTGGAAGGTACCTAGGCAGATACTTTTTCTTTTACCTTCTTGGGGTAAGAAGTTTTCGCGTTTTTTTCTGAATGTTTCGGAATATTTCCCTGGGAAACTTTTAGAATATTTCCATCCGGCATCGCTAGTATGGATGTCGAGAAGACTTGACGAAGCTTGCCGAATGCTGCCCAACAAAGTTGAATTCTTCTATTGGCTTCCTGCTCAAGTTTTTAATAAGTACGCGTTTTCTAAAAGTTCGGTACCAAAATACCAAACAAGGTACTTACTTTCAAAGATAAAATAGAAGCTCCTCGATAGATACAGTCAGTTGCATTGTGTGGATTATAGGGATGTCACGTAGATGTTTTTTTTTTGGAACCGAAGTCGGAGTTTTTAAACTTGGTTTATTTGTTCGCGCGCAGAAATCCTCTGCAGTTGCCAACTGGGTTTACGCATAGTGCGTATTATTTCTGCGCGCGAGTCGGAACCGAAGGCAGAGGCAGAAGAGAAATTTGTTAAGAGCGGGCAGGTATAATAAAATAAAACAATACAAACATTATTCTGCCTATATAATTTCATATACATAATGGTACCTAGTCATAATATAACATAGATGTTAGAAAAAATGAATAAAAATGAAACAGTAAAATGGAATTAATTAAGACAAGTCTAATTAAGTGTCGTTATAAGTAGCAAATTGTACTTTATGAACAAAACCTTAGCAGGGTTATTTTTCAACGGGTTGTAGATTAGGGTAGCGCCACCGAAGAGTTGTCCGCTTGCTACTGAGCCAGGTGGAGCCAATCCCGACCGCAAAACAAAACAAACGAATTAGTAATGACTCCCCCCATTCCTATAAAAATGAAACGAGTCGTCTTTCCAACGTCTCGTTACGTTTTGACGTTTTGTATGGCGTTTATGTCAAAAGCTGACGGACAGTAACCGAAAACGGTTTGTTTTAATATATAGGATAGGTACCGGCTTTGATCAATAAGGTTTTCCTCAGTTTATATATAAGATCAATGGCTTTGAAAGCAATTCCTGAGCCACAAGTCGAAACTTATTCGTACGCGTTGGCCGCAGCCGCTTCGCTTCGAGCTCCGGTATTAACTCCGATTTATAACTGTCGGAGTCGGTGTAAAATCAATCGGATGTTCCAATCTTTCGGAATTGGAGTCGAAGCTCCGTAACTTCTCTAGTGTGGATATGATAGGTACCTGTGTTATTCCATACAATACAATACAACAACTCTTTATTGCACACCAAGCAAAAACAAAACAGCCCTGCGAGCATGGATCTTATCGATCGATAAAATTCGATAAATTTATCGACCGGTAAACAGTTCTTTTTTTTATCTATTTTATCAAAATGCGGTAGCATGGATCTAGCCTCTCGGTAAATTTTATTGATTCGATAACACGTCGTGAGTTTATCAATTTAAAAAATGGCAACTCGTGGACTATACTATATATAAGATAGACGACTAATAGTCTAAAAAATATTTTTTGACACAATTTGGCAGATTTTTATTATTTTGAGTTGTTACGGAGAAACTTCTGTCATTTGGAATTCTACCTAACTACCATAAAGTAGTATATTCCTTGAACCTAACCTAAAGTATAACTAGCCATAACTCATTTCACAATTGCTTGAGACACCTCCCTGGCAAGTCTGACAGTGCGCTGTCCTAGTGCTATATTATATTCCTGGCCGATGCATCGTTGGTGCAACTACCCTCGGTGAAAAAGCGTACAGCTGATAGAACCTTCAACAATGATTATACAGGTAGCTTTTTAGACTGAGTACCTACTAGGTACCATAATAATTAGAGCATTAGACACAATCACAACAAAAGATAATTTCTGGAAATAGAAAAAACGTAACTAAGTATTTTGGTATTATTATGTAAAGTAAATACTACAACATGCGCAGGAAGTCCATTAGATCGACTCCTTCTCAAACGCCCTCAACATCTTGAATGAGGGCGAGGGAAATTTCCTTATAAATTCTAAAAATAATCTTAAAATGCTGTTCCTCCAGATCGTAAGGATCATTGGCATCCCTGAAACTTGCCTCACGATGTTCTGACACCTCCACTTATAATCCGAAAAGGAATTTACAAAATAAAAGTTTGTCGTGTAACTTTGGAAAGCCGATAAAATTCGATAAATTCGGTAAAATTACCGACATTATATCGACAACAATTGTCAAAACTAACATTCATGCTTCCTATTGTTCATATAAATCTATATATTAAATATGATTTATCGAATTTATGTCGTTGTCGATAAGTACGTTCCGTGCTACTGAACTCGTATTATCGAATATTAACGTGAAACTTAATTAAAAAAAGTCGGTAAATTTATCGATCGATAAGATCCATGCTTGCACTGCAGAAGACTTAAAAAGTAAAATGAACAATCGGCCAATAATTGTAATTGTAATCAATGATGTTATATATAAACTGAGGCTATATTTTAGTATGTAACTAGCTGTGCCCGCGGCTTCACTCGCGTGGTCATTTCTCTAGGCTAAAAGTACTCCATGTGCTATTCCAAGATCTAAAATAAACATTTGATCAATTCGATTGCTCGGCTTCTAACCATTGGATTAAGATACCAAGTACCCTAGTTTTTAGGTCAAATCCTAAGCTACCCAACTTTGAAAACTGCATCGCAATACGTTTACGTCTAATACGTTTTTACGTGATGCGCGAACAAAAAATGTTCTGTTCAGAGACCATTTTTTTAAAAAATTATCTTCTTTGTATAGATTTACGTTCTTATTGCCTTATAGCTGTGCCCGCACTCGCGTGGTATTTTTTCTGGGACATAAGGGTCCTAGGAGTTATTCCAGTACCAAAAGTACCAATATAGGTACCTACCTACCTGTGTTATCAACCTTCAGTGGCGATCCCACATGGTCGTGATAGGTTAGAAGACGAAGGCGGGAGCGAAGCGTTACGAGCACCCGCTCTCGGCCCCCCCATTATAGCTAAGAGCTATCTTGTTTACCTCAGCTTTGAATCATAAAAACCCGCAGTTAAATTGGTCCATTCGTTTGAAAGATACGATTTTCACCCCCCCCTTTTTTCAATTTCTGGCCCCCCCTCTCATATAGCTAAGAACCATGATGAAACATCTCGATCACATCAGTTTTCAAACATAAAAAACTGCATCAAAATCAGTCCATTCGTTTGGGAGCTACAATCCTCACTTCCCCGCCCCCACCCCACCCATTATAGCAGAACCATCTTGTTTACCTCAGCTTTGAAACATAAAAACAGCAGCTAAATTGGTCGATTCGTTTGAAAGGTACGATTCTCACCTCCTTTTTCTGGAAACTCCCCCTTATATAGATATAGAAAATATAGAATATAGATGATAATAATAATATCTAATAACTACAAATAAAATATACAAACAATCTACCAAATCAACCAACGAATCTAATTAGAAACCGCAAATACTTTCGAACACATTCCTGTATTTTTTTTCTTATACTGTCCTACGACTGTCAACAACGCCTGCCTTCGGGTCAATCAAATACTTAGCGATGTTCCGATATCGCCACACCGCACTTTTATTACCCCGGGGCCCCTGCCTTGGCGCTCGGCCGGGCGGCGCGGGCTGCGGCACACAGAAAGTACAGAATAAATAATAATAGCACCCTGATACAGTAGGTAGGTACATCGCGCGAAAACGAATGCATTATAATAGCTTTGACCTGTTTTACTTCATAATTTAATATAACTTTCGACCCTTATCCCGCAGGAGCCCTCTAGTTTTTCAGTATGTATTCTGAACTTTAACCCTTACTATAAGTTATTACAACTGTGCTAAGTTGCATCAAAATCCATCCAGTAGTTTCAGCGTTTTACCATAACTTTATTAAAAATATCAAGGCAAATGTAAAAAATAACGCATAAATAATGTAAAAATCTTTTAATTATGGAGCAAAACATTTCTACGCCGTGTGATTTCGATCCACGTACGTCTGGATTACGCACCCATGCATCTGTCCAACTGGGCTAGTGAGCCTCGTAGCGAAATGACGAAATTCGGTACCAGTCTATAAACGGATGTATGATCACTTTAAATTGAACACAAATTTGGACCCATAGGCTGCTTCCTGCTTTCCTTTTAATTTTTCAGGATAAAAAGTATTCAACATTTTAACACATTATCTAAACTTTGATGGTGCCAAGTTACATCAAAATCCGTCCAGTAGTTTTAGCTTGATACGTGTTATTTTAAATAACTTTCTACCCCTATCCTGCGGGAACCGTTGATTTTTCCGGGATAAAAAGTATCCTGAATGTTAATCCAGTACATCAGCTATGATTCTGCCAAGTTGCATCAAAATCCGTCTGGTAGTTTTAGCGTGATGCGTGTTCAAAGAGACAGACAGACAGACAAAAAATAAAAAAATAATCTTTTTGCACTCCATAACGATTTTAAAGTTTTTCTCAATCAAAATTTTCAAAAAATATTTAATGTACAGATTTAGCCCAGTTACAGTTTTATTATAGTACTAGCTGTACCCGCGGCTTTGCCCGCGTGGTCATTTCATTTAAAAGTTACTCATACGTGTTATTCCAGGACCAAAAGTACCTATAATATATACAATAATATACTACATTCGTTCAGCCGTCGAATAGTTTTTTATAGATTGCTCGGCATCTAATCATCAGATTAAGATACTAAGTAGCCCAGTTTTTAACTCAAACCCTATGCTATCCAATAGTGAAAATTGCATTGCAATCGATCAAGTAGTTTTTACTTGATGCGCGAACAAACTTACATACAGACCTTAAGTAGTGACCCGACATGGCCGTGATAGGTTAGAAGACGAAGGCGGGAGCTCGCTAAGCTTCGCTCTCGCCTTCGTCTTCTAACTATTCACGGCCAAGTCGGGTTGCCACTGAAGGCTGATGGCAGAAATCTATCTGTGTTGCAATAGCAAATAAATAATTAATAGGTTGGTCTAGTGGCTAGTGACCCTGGGAACGAAATCAAACGGTCGCGGGTTCGAATCCTGCAAGGTGCAATCATTTGTGTGATGAGCAAAAATGTTTGTTTCCGAGTCATGGATGTGATATTCGTATTTATGTACGTTATCTAGTGCCCATATTACAGGGTATCATAGTTTGAGGCTAGGTAATTGGAGTGAATTGTCCTGAATATATTTATTTGTTTTATTTAAAATCTATTCTTTTAAAAAAGCAGTAACAAAAAGTTTGTACAAAGAAGATATGGAATTGTCCTCAATATATTTATTATTATTTATTAATGTTTGTACAGCCACCAAGACACTGTGGAATAGAATAGAATAGAATAGCGTTATGTGGAGCGTTATTCGAAACTACCTATACCCGATCGCAGCTCGGCCAGTGACGTCATAAATGGTCGAAACCTTTACGGTGTACTTTCAAAGAATACATTTTTGCTTTCTGGATTTTAAAACATACTCGATGCCAACTACGAACCTCTACAGATTCATGATGCCAACACGGTCTCTGACGTCAAGAGCGTTGTGTACGTGTACGTAATGTATATTTTCGAAATATTATGCAACAACGTCGGCTTTCCTTTAGTTAGTTCATCAGACAGTTCTGTTAGTACAACATGTAAAACATTAAGGATTCTGGCTCAGAGTACCTACTATGTATATAAGGAAATAGAGGCCTATCTTCGCGCCCAATAGGGGTAAAGCTCAGTGGCACCTCTGTATTTAGCTAATGGAACTATTGCTTCATGAAAAGTTTTTGTTGAGTGCAAAAGTTTTTGAGGCTACTCGGATACGAATCTGGGAATGACGGCACGTCAGTTGGGTACTGACACTACTGTGCCACAAAGAATCTTAAACACTGGCCGAAAATTTAGTGTCCGCTTCTGTCTTTTCACTTTGTTTGTAAACAATAAAAAGTGCGAAAAAGTCTTTAGGGCTACTCGGATTTGGACCTGGATTTGACGGCACGTAAGTCGGATTCTGACACCATTGCGCCACGAAGGATCTTAGACATGGGTCGAAAATTGGGTGTCCGCTTCTGTCTTTACACTTTGCTTGTAAACCATAATAATTAAAAAACTACCATCTGTAATATTACGTAACAAAACTTGACGGTTTACTTCAGGAAATTACATAAGCCTTAAAAAAATCAAAGAAAATGTAAAAATAACGCACAAAATATGTAAATGCTTATAAATATTGAGGCAAAACATTCATAGCAGCGCGTGGATTCGATCCATGTGCCTCTGGGTTGCAAGCCAGGCACCGTTTCCACTGTGCTACTCTGACTTGTGGCATAGGTGCCGAATTTACGGTAACTTTTTATAAACGGATGTGCAATTATTATTCCTTTCAAATTAACATAACTTTAGACTCATATCCCGCAGGAATCCCGTATTTTTTCGTGATTAAAAGTATCATTCATTTTAACACATACTATAAACTTTGACTGTGCCAAGTTATTTCAAAATCCATCCGGTAGTTTCAGCGTGATATGTGTTTTTTTTAAATAACTTTCAACCCCTATCCTGCGGGAACCATTGTTTTTTTTCGGGATAAAAAGTATTCTAAATGTTAATCCATAACATAAGCTATGATTGTGCCAAGTTGCATCAAAATCGGTCGGGTAGTTTCAGCGTGATGCGTGTTCAAAGAGATAGATAGACAGACAGACAGACAAAAAATAAAAAAAAAACCTTGTTGCAATCCATATCGATTTTGAAGTTCATCTCAATTAAAATTTTCAAAAAAAAATGTACAGATTTAGCCCAGTTACAGTTTTATTATAGTATAGATAGATAGATAGATAGATAGATAGATATAGATAGAATAGATATAAGGAATTATTAGTAGGTACTTTTGTACAAAGATACCTAAACCTATTGTATATGCTATCCAATCGCGCATATCGTTAATCTGTCATTTCTTGAAGGTATTTTCCCAGACGAACTTAAATTGTCTATTGTTAAACCTCTATTTAAGGCTGGCGATAAATTAAATCCAAGTAATTATCGGCCAATTGCTATTGTTCCTATAATATCTAAAATCCTAGAAAAAGCTGTACTTGCCAGATTAAATAATTTTTTCACTAAGCATTATGTACTCAAAGAGGAGCAGTTTGGGTTCCGAAAGGGAAGCTCAACTGCACTCGCTTGTTTCAATTTAATTAAAGAAGTTACAGATAGCATAAATTTTGGTTTTCCTGTGGTATCTTTGTTTCTTGACCTAAAAAAGGCATTTGATTTTGTAGATCATTCAAAACTACTTAACAAGCTTGATTGGTATGGAATAAGAGGCAAACCTTTGGAATGGTTAACTAGCTACTTACAAAATAGAAGACAATGTACTGAAATAACAAAAATAATCAGGAATAACAATAAAAGCTTCACTAAACTAAAGTTTAGGTCAGAACCACTAATTAATAGTAAAGGAGTACCACAAGGTAGTATCTTGGGTCCTTTACTCTTTTTGATATATATAAATGATCTTCCGGAGTATACTAGGCACAAATGTATATTATTTGCTGATGACACTACGGTAGTTATAAAATGTGACGATAAAGTTTCAGCTCAAAAAAATGTGAACGAAGCCTTGGCTAATATCGTTAATTGGACTGAAGATAATAATTTAAGTATTAATTTAAGTAAAACTAAAATAGTTCAGTTTAATTCCTATAATAATAATCCGTTATCTATTGATATTGCATATAAAAATCAAAAAGTAGACGAAGTAGACACATATAGATTTTTAGGAATTGAGTTAGACAGACACCTGAACTGGAAACTGCATGTCAATTCAGTATGCCATAAACTTGGTCGTTTTGTTTTTGCGTTAAAAAGGCTAAGACAAACAGTTTCTAGAGAAGCGGCCCTAACTGCTTACCACGGGTACGTGTCGTCGGTGCTCAGCTATGGCCTTTTGCTGTGGGGTAACTCGGTAGAGTCGGATAGGGTTTTCAAAATACAAAAACGCTGTGTGAGGGCTATTTGCAAGGCATGGTATCTTGACAGCTGCAAGCCGCTATTTAAGAAATGTAATATTCTTCCACTCCCATGTATGTACATTAGGGACTTATGTATTTTTGTAAAAACTCACCCTGCGTATTTTATAAAGAGAAATGAAGTTATTCAGAGACAGAAGCGCGCAAAGTTTAGAAATCTGTTATATCAACCCCCTTATCATAAAGATATCTATAAGAGAAACGTTTTTAATATGTGCATAGAAGCATACAACAAGTTACCTGAAGACATCAAAATCTTGAAGGGTAATTTGTTTAGGGCTCGATTGAACGTATGGCTAGCGGATAATTGTTTTTATAGCACTAACGATTATTTTAAGAAGTAGAATCTAATTAATTCCTAGTTTTAACTTTGTAATTTTGACATTTGTTTTATTATTATTATTATTATTTAATGTTAGAATATGATTTTGTTTTAATATGGACATAATTAACAATAATATTTGCACGCCTGCTTGCAGGCTGAATACTGTGACCTTACAATACTCTAAGAACTGACATGTAATTTAATAATGTATTCTAGCAAATAAATAAATGATTGATTGATTGATTGATTGATTAAAAATGTGTGGTTATAATGACTTGTATTTGTAAATACCTACCAATAAAGTAATATGACTATGACTACTATGACTGACCTACCTACTAGCACAGTACTTGTACTATTATTTATTCTGTGACAGTACATATATTAGTCAGTGCTACTAGCTATGTTGTTGTATTACTGTGACCTTACAAATGTTATCTTAGCATGTATAGGTAGTGATATTACACAAGTCTGATTACGCGCAAAAGAGTAGGTAGGTAGGTAGGTATATAAATAAAACACATGTACCAACGTATTCAGTTGATTGCCCAACTCTCTCTGGATCAGACGAAAATATATTAGTTATATTAAAACAATTAAAATGGAAATAAACTTCACAGATAAAGTAGTGCTCTTGACGGGCGCTAGCGCTGGAATCGGCGAATCGACCGCCATTATGTTTGCGAAATATGGCGCAAAACTGTCGCTCGTCGGCACCAACGAGAAGAATCTGCAGAGCGTCGCCAGTCGATGCGAGAAGGAGAAAGGCAACAAGCCCTTGGCGATCATCGCGGATCTGTCCACGGACGAGGGATGCGAGAGAACCGCGAAGGACACCTTGGCACATTTTGGAAGGTGAGTGAAGGAAGACTGCTTCATTGTCTATTACCTACTTAGCTAAGTATATAGGTAGATGCATTATGGCATAAATTTGTATGTACACAGAATCTGATGTGCTTGATATTTCTATAATTTATCAGGGTCAACATCCTAGTCAACAACGCAGGTATTGGAGCTAGAACGAACATAGAAAAGACAGACATGGCGACATTCGACCGCGTGTTTGACCTAGACGTGCGAGGAGTTTACAACTTAACGCGACTGATCGTGCCCGCTCTGATAGAGTCGAAGGGCAACATCATAAATATTTCCAGCATTGCTGCTACCGTTGTGGCTGTCGGCAGCCTGCCCTACGGCATGGCTAAGGTAACTTTATTGTAAAACTAAAAAGTAAGCTAAGAGATTACTAGGCAAGTCACTTGTGAGCTACTTGTAAGAAAACGTCATTCCTGCATAATTAGTGCCGCAAATAAGAGTCCGCTCCATGACCTCGAAATATGAAACATTGAACCATACATCTCCGAAAGTTTGTTACAACGAATAACTTGGAGTATCTAAATGTTTTTTTCATCATTCGAGAGTCAAAATGCCAATTTGCTCAATATTGTAATATATCATTATGAAATAATGTAAACCTTTGGCACTGGCACCCAACCAGATATTCCGAAAGAGTGTTGTTTCGTCACTTACCTACTTAATTAAGTAAGTACTTACCTATAACCATAACCCAGCAATTTTTATGTTTAGTAGGCTGCCCTGGACCACTTCACACGCCTGGTAGCGCTCGAGTTGGCACCTAAAGGAGTTCGGGTGAACACCATCAGCCCCGGAGTGACGGTAAGAATCGTTATTGTTATAACTTTTTTATTTCTGTTTCATTCTACCATAACAATGTTAGAGCGATGGTAGCCGAGCAGCATACCAGTGCGAGCTAGACCTCGGCTCCACATCAGTGTCTTTTCTAAGTCATGTGCAAATGATTTGTTGTTGCTTCGGAGGGAACGTCCCGGCTGTTATTGATTAATAGCAAACACTAAGCCATGTCAGCTGAGGCCCTCGGGGGCGGCCTGACAAACTCTGACACCAGAGGCCAGCACTACCTCTATCAAACTACCAAAAATTCTTGCATTCTACTATCTATGATCTTCCAGTTTTGAGTTAAAGGTAGATTTGAATGTCCCCATCCAGATAAGCAAGTTCGTGCAGCGCATAACAAACATCTCCGAGACGGCATACGACGAGTGGTTAAAGACCGCCGAGTCTCTGATCCCCATGGGGCAGGCGTGCACGGGCGACGACGTCGCCAGGATGGTGCTGCACGTAGCCAGCGACAACAGCGCGCTCGTCACCGGCGCCGTCATCCCTGTCGACGGGGGCATGCAGTACGGGAGTACCGGCGCATTACTAAAAAGGGAGTGAAGCTAAAATCATATTTATGCTGAATTGTGTAACTATTGCGAAGTACTATTATTTATTCTGTGCTATTGCAGTGATCTAAAGTAAAGTAATATGCTGGTTTGTTAGTAAAGCAAGTTTTTCAAATATAAGAAAGAAGTTATTAATATGAGTTGTATGATCTATTTTTTGTTTTTTTTTGTCAAAGTCCGTTAAAACATAATACATTCTAAATATCAATATATTTTATCGTTGCATTTTTCATAATAGGTACTACCTACGTTACCGAACCCTTGTGTCTCTCTGAGAACAGCCTGCAGTCTCGACATAGATAGCGATTGCTTTACAACCAAAATCGGTCGCAAAGTCCTAACAATCCGATATTTGCTAGCTTCTATAGGTTAGGGTTTGACTTAAGAATAGGGGTACATACTTGGTATCTTACCCCCCATTCCATAAAAATGAAACTCTTTGACTTTTTTAATAGCGTTTATATCAAAAGTTGGCGGACATTTGACGGCATTAAATATTTTTTGAAAGAACGATGGGCAAAATTGTATGAAGTCTAGCCGTAAACCAATACACATCTTATATACACCAAATGAAAGCTCAACTTTTACTACCAAACTAGTTTTCCGAAACACCGGGTTAAAAAGATATTGGACCTTAAAAAATAGAAAATTCCATACATAAGTTTGTTTCGCATTACAATTGTGTTTTTTATGGATATCTCAAAACTTCGATGATACATCGTAGTAAAAAATACCTGCGTTTTATAAGTTAAAACACAAGCTATTAAACCTTGAAAACCACATCAAAATTCGTTTAGTGGAATTAGAGTGAGTTTAGGTAACAAGTGTACCTTTAGGCGACTTTCGTTAAGAATAAATTGGTATCTCAGAGCAATGACACAATATACTTTATTAGTATACTAGCTGTGCCCGCGGCTTCGCTCGCGTGGTCATTTCTCTAGGTTAAAAGTACTCTATGTGCTATTCCAACACCTACAATAAACATTTGATCAAAATTCCTTCAGCCGTTTAAAAGTTTTTTATCGATTGCTCGGCATCTAATCATTGGATTACGATACCAAGTACGCTAGGTCAAACCCTAAGCTATCCAACACTGAAAACTGCATCGCAATCGGTCTAATAGTTTTTACGTGATGCGCGAACAAACATACAGACAAACAAACAGACAGACACGAATTTCAAAAATGTTTTTTTCTTGTTCGGTAGCTCAGACCAATTTTTTAAAATTATCTTCTTTGTACAGACTTTTACGTTATTATTGCCTATAGCTGTGCCCGCAGCGTTGCTCGCGTGGTAGTTTTTCTGGGATATAATGATCCTATGAATTATTCCAGTACCAAAAGTACCAATATAGGTACCTACCTACCTGTGTTAACAACCTTCAGTGGCGATCCGACATGGTCGTGATAGGTTAGAAGACGAAGGCGGGAGCAAAGCGTAGCGAGCATAAAGCCCCATTATAGCTAAGAACCGCACTTAGATCAAACCATTCGTTTGGAAACTACGATTCTCTCCACTTTTTCTCACCTCCCCCCTCCCCCTCCTCATATAGCTAAGAACCATCACAAACACATTAGCTTTCAACAAAAAAAAAAAAAACACTCACCCACACACTCACAGACATACAGTGATACATACCCTAAACTTATAAATGCTACTAATTATGGAACAAAAAAAAACTAAAAGCGCGTGGTTTCGATCCACGGACGTCTGGATTAGACTTCCGCGCATGTTAACCGCTCGGCCGTTCGTTACGTGACGCGGACAAAGAAAATTGGTACCGTTCTTTAAACGGATGTATTATTACTTTAATTTAACCTAAACTTTGGACTCTTATCCCTTAAAAATCCTTTATTTTTTCGGGAGTAAAAGTATTCTAAATTTTAACACATAATATAAACTTTGACTATGCCCAGTTACATCAAAATCCATCCGGTAGTTTGAGCGTATACGTGTTCTTTTAAATAACTTACAACCCTTATCCTGCAGGAACCCTTTATTTTTTCGGGATAAAAAGTATTCTAAATGTTAATCCATACCATCAGCTATGATTCTGCCAAGTTGCATCAAAATCCGTCTGGTAGTTTCAGCGTGATGCGTGTTCAAAGAGACATACAGACAGACAGACAAAAAATAAAAAAGTAACCTTTTTGCACTCCTTATCGATTTTGAAGTTTATCTCAATTAAAATTTAAAAAAATATATTTATTGTACAGATTTAGCCCAGTTACAGTTTTATTATGGTATATATAGATAGAAGATAGATAGATAGATATTTTATACATTGCCTAGACGCCCCCGGTATTCTACACATTACCTAAGTATTGTATAGAATATATGAATTATACAGATTGCTGGTAACATATATCAATGAATCCTAAATAATAAACCTGGAAATTCGAATCAAAACTAGTTTAGGATTATTTTCCTAATTTATAAGTTGTAAGCTCGGTTAACTTAGTAGGTGGGCTTGGAGATTTTAGTGCTCTGATATAACAAGCTTATGGCTCATCACAAACTTCACTTTTTAAGTTGATACCGAAAGGTTATCCATTACAAAATAGCTATAAAAAAAAAGTTGATGCGACCCTTAATCACTACGTTATTTCCTACTTCGAACGTCCACACCAATATGTAAAAGTGATACGTTGTCTATTTGCTAGTTTGGGGAGCTTTCATGCAAAAAAAGCTGATTTGATTTTGATGAAACTTTGTAAATAAGTACTGTACAATATAGATACCACCATAAGATACTTTTTATGCCGGAAAATTGTAAGTTGCCACGGGAGAACTGGAAAATGACGATTACGGAACGGAATGACGTTGCCATGGAAACGAAAGAATAACAAGTGTGTCAAAAAGAATCAAGATCATTGCTGCTATTCTTTTGCATTGGTTTTTAATATTTTATATGAACATAGGAATCCTTTTATTCGCAATAAACTGTAGTCCGCGCGGATGAAGTCGCGGGCGACAGCTAGTAGCCACATATTTTTGAAAACTGGAATCTTTTATTTATAGGCAACTGAATCCGAATGAATGATTTCTAAACGTCTGTTTGTTTGTTATCTCTATAAATTCAAACCTACCTATCACCTATCTACCTATTCCTACCACTGACGTACTATTGAGCAGATTTTGATGAGATTTTTAGCGTTTGAGATGTGGTTTCATGTTTATGGCTGATGTATTTTTCAAATCTTACTTATTGATAAAAAGTAGTTAGATAAAAAAGTAGAGAGTTTTACAAAATGTTTGCTAAAATGTGTACATGTAATGTGTATGTGTAAACAGCTGTTTAAAATGTAAACGTAAAGTGTATGTAAATAAGATTTTTAACCCGTCTATTGTCCACCTATTTACGGCACTTTCTTACTTTTTGTATGTGGTAGTTCTAGCCTCTGGTGTCAGAGTTTGTCAGGCCGAACGAGGGCCTTTATTGTGGCTTAGTATAAAATAAATATGATTAAATCTATACTATAACGGTGATAGAGTAAAATAGGCTATTCTTTCAATATAACATATTGTAATGAAGTATTGTTTTGTTAGACTATAGTGTTATAGTGTGTATTTAATTTTGTGTATTATATTATTTAGGTATATACAATGTAAATATGCAATATATGAAATGAATTGTTTTCACACTTTTTATTTTTATTTGCTTTGACAATTTGTAAAACCTATCTATCTATACTTATAATAAATCAGTTAGTACCAAATAAACTTTTCAATTAAGTTTTTTTAAATGTTCTAGAGTACATACTGAAGAAGAAAATAATTTATTTTAAAATCGTGTCTTTCTGTTTGTCTGTATGTTTGTTCGCGCATCACGTTAAAACTACAAGACCAATTACGATGCGTTACTGTTGGATAGCTTAGGGGTTGACCTAAAAACTGGCGTACTTGGTACTATGGTACCTAATGATTAGATGCCGAGCAACCGATAAAAACTATTTGATGTCTGAATGTTTTTTTTAAAATATTATGTAGTCCTTTATTGTACTTATAGGTACTTTAGGTTCTGGAATAACACGTATGGGCTACTTTTTAATGAAATGACCACGCGGGCAAAGCCGCGGGCACAACTAGTTAGGTATTTATAAGATTTTTAACAGTCATGGTCATAACATTAAATTTACCTGTCATTAGAAACGAAATATTTACATACATTTTTAATGTTATATTTCACATGTTTTTACAATTACACCAGTTTTTAAGTCAAATCCTATCCTACATTGAAAATCGCATAGCAATCAGTCCAATAGTTTTTACGTGAAGCACAAAAATACAAACAAACAGACAGAAAGACTCGAATTAAAACGAAAAAAATGTTCTGTAGCTTATTTTAGGGTACCCTAAACCATTTTTTTTTATTTTGCCTTTTTGTATAGCCTTTCTCGTACCTATTGCTTTTTTATAGGTAAGTATAGATAGGTGACTGTGCCAAGTTGCATGAAAATCCGTCCAGTAGTTACAGTGTGATACGTGTTCGTTCAAATAACTTTCAACACCTATCCTGCGGGAACACTTTAATTTTTCGGGATGATAAGTATCTTTAATTTTCAATCATCATATAATCTATAACTGTGCCAAGTTGCATCAAAATCCGTTCAGTAGTTTGAGCGTGATACGTGTTCTTATAAAAATCTTTCAACCCTTTTCCTGCGGGAACCCTTTAACTTTTCGGGATGAAAAGTATCCTATACAATCACTTGAGTAGACAAACTCAAATTACTAGTATGTAGGTAGTACAAAGTATGATGGTAAGAATTCACATAAATAGGAACCGGGTACATTCTATCTTAACAAATGGTGTGCATTTATAAATGTGATAATATTAAATAGTATGGTTACAAATAAGTGATAAAAAATATTAACCTTTAACTACTAATTAATGTCAAAAAGTAAAATTCAAGTATTATACCGTATATACCGTGGGGGCCAGGTGGCCACGAAATTTACAGAGACTTGGCAAAACGTTTAGTGGAAGTGACATGTGACAGAATGCTGGCTCTTATTTAGGCCAAAAAATTAGTATTGCAATACAGCGTGGCAATGCAGCCAGCATTCTGGGCACTTACCCTTCCTCCGAAGGACTTTTAGATTTATGTTTTGTGTAAATAGTTAAGTTTGTAAATATATATAGTATTATAATAATAAAATAAAGTTTAACAATAATTCACAATTACTAAATTAAATCATTACATTGTTTCCATTCGAAATGTCATAGTCATCTAGAAAAAAAACATTGGGTAATTTATTGTTTACAATAATGGCATTTAGAAAATACAGTACTAGTTTGCATTGCTGTATATAAACTTTAAATTTGTCCCTGTGGGTAACATTTCGTTTAACTACATTTGTATGTTTAGTAAGGTACTCTTGGTGTTGTTGCACATTGAGACAATTCCTTTACGTACATATAAACTAGCGGAAAATGTTCTACGTTTGAATAATTGCATAAACGAATCTGTCCAGTTTGTCACGAACGTAATCAAGAAAATTAAAGTATCGACGAAATCGTCAAACCAAAATCATGTGAAACAATTAAGCAAAGTAGTCATTCATATTGTAAAATCTTCTCAATCATAACCAAGCAAATATTAATTTTTGTTTCCAAAGGCAAATTATTGTATATACTTTGATAGCTATAAAATGTATCTAGTAAATATTAAAGTCGTTGCATTACTCAATTTGTCGGTCTATGTTAAGAAAAAAAAATTGCCAAGTCCGTAAACTTTTTTTGCTCTACGTACAGGTTGTTGGTGAAGATTAGTTATTCTTTAAGATTAAGGAACTAGTACGAGTATTGTATTGTTTTCTTTCTTTTGGATGATAAAAAGGAGTTGAAATGAGTCCATTGATGGATCTTTTCATAAAATATAACCTTTTTGTGTCAAAGACAACAATCTATGAATCTGATCATGTTTTATTTTGGACTAGACAAAAGGGACATCTGGACCCGAAGCAGGATTCTATAAATCCTCTAATCGAAGTTATAGTATTTAATTTTACATAAAATTTCGCCGATATTATATATTTTTAGTGATTGAGGAACATTTAGATTTAATCTATTCTGTTAGGTGTCTCTGTATTTTTTTTAAAAGTCCTATATATCAGATTTACCCAGTAAATTAACTACCGTAGTTAAAAATTTGATGTAACAGTATACAATAAATAATGCAATAATTATTACATCTAGTACTATAATTAAGGAAACTGTCAGATTGGCCAAGAGGGTAAAAGTCAGTTTTACATGTTGATAAAATATTGTTTTGATTTTGTAATGTTGAAGGAAAATATGTTTAGTCAAAGACAATTTTGTTGAAAGATTTTTGTCATGCAATTGGGTAGTGAGGCTTAATTTTGGCCTGGATACCAAACTCCAATGAATGACTATACCGTGTGTGAAGGATCGTTGAAATGAGGTTCGGTTCAACTTGATGATAACCTGGAACTTAGTGTTGACAATTATGAAGATTAAAAATAAAAAACAAAACAGGAAAATATCTATCCGCTGGACGGTTACTTGTTTGGTGTTGGGCTTGTCAATAGCAGCGGTTGAGTCGGACCAACATGTCTATGCAAGTAGCAATAGAGTACAAGTATCATGATTACCTCTATCCGCTGGTCGGTTACTTGTTTGATGTTGGTCAAGTCAATAGCAGCGGTTGAGTCGGACCGGACCAACATGTCTATGCAAGTAGCAATAGAGATGCCTCTATCCGCTGGTCGGTTACTTGTTTGGTGTAAGTTCAAAGTCAATAGGATGCGGTTGTCGGAATTACATATCTATGTAAGTAGCAATAGAGATGGTTCAAATTTCTACGTATCGATATTGATAAAATCTAAATTCTTCAACATGGATATATATTTGATGAGATCCTCATCGAACGAAAGTTTATGCAACAAAAGGCCTGCTGAAGATGATATTTGGAGAAAGCCAAAGTAGCAATAGAAATAGTTCAAATTCTTCAACACGGATAAATATTTGGTGAGATCTTCATCGAACGAAAGTTTATGCAACAAAAGTTAGTTGTATCAACAGTATGTGTGAAAATAAAATGACTTTAGACACGATGATACAAAAGTTAGTTGTATCAAGAGTATATGTGAAAATAAAATGACTATACATACGATGATACAAAAGTTAGTTGTATCAACAGTATGTGTGAAAATAAAATGACTATACACACGATAATACAAAAGTTAGTTGTATCAACCGTATGTGTGAAAATAAAATGAATATACACACGATGATCCAAAAGTTAGTTGTATCAACAGTATGTGTGAAAATAAAATGACTATCCACACGATGATTCAAAAGTTAGTTAAAAGTTGACTGAGGACGTTCAGTGTTGTTAGAGTATTTGTACTTCGAGGACGAAGCACAGTCAGTATGGCCGAGTTAGATTACTACTTATTGTAAATATAGAAATGTATAAAAATAATACTTGGTACATGTAAATGTTATGTATCCAGCTTTCAGAACGAAGTATTCGTTCTGAAACGAAGTATTGACTACTTTAAAGAAAAGTAAAGTACCACGTGTAAACTTACGGTGTATGTCATCCATCACTATGAAACATCTATATTATTATGCCATAATTATTATAATGTATTCCAATACAACTATCAGACATGACTAATGTAATTAATAAAGTAAATGGTAGATATTCGTTGATCTGTTTTCAAACGACTCAAATAGCTCGGACGATGTCGGTAGTCTTCGTCTCGGATGACTTCTGACAGCGTCGGATGTTCTAAAATGTTATATAAAGGCTCTCTCGACTTGGCAATCTTTAATGTTCTTGTGGCCGCCGCACCGAGAGGACCTTGGCAAGTTAAGTGCTTTTCTTTTACACTGTTATGCTGCTTATTTGTAACCGTGTAATTATTACTGTGTATTTGTTATTGTGTATCACTTCATTGTGGGGTGATGAAATAATGTATAAGATTATAGTTAACGGAATTATCATCCATTTGATTGTGTTTAAATGCTGTTTCCGAAGTTATTATGCCAAGTGTAACTAAGGCAAATATAAATGTTTGTTTGTGGCCAATTATCACATTTAAATTGTTAATAACTATGTATCTAAAAAGTTATTGGTTAAATAATATTAAAAAACATATTCGCCACGTGGTGTCTTGCCAGTTTCTTTCTATAGTGGTGTATTCCGAATCCGGTGTTAAAATGAGTAAACAATATACAGAATGGCAAACCTATTTCCTTGTTTTTATTAAATATTCCTTAAGTTATTTATTCTGTAGCTGTAGCTACTAGGTACTATAGATACCAACAATAGTATATAGTAACTTGCTTTTAATACTAGGTGCAGATAAGTTTTATCTCCTACTCGACAAACCTGACCAACTGAAGGCTAACAATACAAAACTTTAAAAGGTTTTAATAATCTTACAGTACATATAATTATTATACATATGTTTATAATTCTCACACGCGTGAATGATATAAAAGCAGCTACGCGCCGTCTATTATTCACCCCCACCGATGATCACGTAGATTATGTTCACATCGCCGCGGTGGACCGCGAAATCGAACGTAGAAACGCCCAATCTCCTACTGACCCACCCCTCGAGCCCGTGAAAGCGGCCGAGGTCGAGTCGATAATTAAAGGTCTCAAGGTGCGGAAGGCCGCTGGCGCTGACGGTATCAGCAACAGGGTGCTCAAGCACCTCTCTGTCCCCTTAATTTATCTCTTAGCATCTTCAATGCCGCTATGAGCAATCATTCGTTCCTCGACGCCTGGAAGAGTGCCGACAACATTGGCATTCACAAACCAGGCAAGAAATCTAACGTGCCCTCTAGCTACCGCCCAATCAGTCTCCTCAGCTCTCTGGGGAAGATCTACGAGCGACTCATCCTGAGTCGACTCCGGTTCATTGCAAATTCAAAAAATCTCATTCCAGATGGACAGTTTGGCTTTAGAGCCAGACACTCTTGCCCCCAACAGGTGCACTGCATCACGGAGCACATTCTCGCTAGCTTCAACAGATATCCGAAACCCCAAACCACGATAGCCGTCTTCCTAGACGTGGCTAAGGCTTTTGACAAAGTCTGGCACGCTGGGCTGATATACAAGTTGTATCAGCTCGGATTGCCAAATCGTCTTTTGCTCATAGTACAGGACTACCTCAAGAGTCGCAGCTTTCGCTATCGTGTTGAGGGAGTCAAATCCAACCCGCACCCCATCAGGGCCGGAGTCCCTCAGGGCTCCGCGCTTTCCCCGCTTCTGTTCTCACTGTACACTAGCGCCCTCCTAACGTAGAGATCTCCCTCTTCGCCGACTATACGACCGGATGGAAGCCAACCCAGCTTCGGAGACACATCCAACGGGCGCTCGTCGCCCTCGGAGAGTGGTTCCGAAGGTGGCGCATCTTGGTGAACCCTGAGAAAAGCGTAGCAATGCGCTTTACTGAGGACACCAAGCGTTAACTTCCATCCGGTTGCCTTACGATGTTCGACCAACCCATCCCGTGGGCGAAGCAAACCAAGTACCTAAGAGTTACCCTTGATTATCGACTGAGATTCGATAACCACGTCAAAGTAGTCCGCGACAAGGCGTCCTTCTTCCAAGGCCGCCTTTACCATCTCTTAGGCAAGCGGAGTAAAATGCCCCTTAGAAATAAGGTTACACTTTACAAAGCCTGCATCCGCCCCGTCATGACTTACGCGTCTATAGCATTCGCGCACGCCTCCCCGTCAATCCTGGAACCGCTCCAGAGAGTCCAAAATAAATTCCTTCGAAATGCAGTAGGTGCTCCCTGGTATCAGAGGAACGCCGACCTGCACCGCGATATCGAGCTTCCCTCGATCAGTCAATTCATGAAAGATGCCTCCCGCCGCTACTTTAATGCGGCGCCCCACCACTCCAACCCCCTCGTAGTAAAAGCCTCCGACTACAAAACAGACAGTATTGCCCTCCGTAGATGTCTCCGCGATGTCCTGGACGATCCGGACGATGCCATCGCAGTCAAAGTACTGGCAGCGATGGCCTCGCCCAAACCGACCATCCCTGGCAAACCGCCAAGGGGTATCAACACACTTAGAAACAGACACCGACCTCGCCGGCGAGATCGAAGGTCCCATAACACGTAGTCAGTTATTATTAGCTTTCGAGTTTCTTGCCGATTCTTCTCGAAGGTGTATTACGAATCGGCGGTCAGTTATAAAAGTCAATCAAAGGGCTCCTAGCCATTGTTCAGGGCCCCCTCGATCACTACCTAACGGTAGCGATCCAGGGGTGTTTAGTTCGATACCCTCGTAATCAGACGACCGTCCAAGCCGAGGCCCGTACCCCCTGGGTACCCTCGTGCGGGTCGTCCAAATTTAACTTGGCGTGCGCCTTCTGCGTCACGCATTGCGGCGGAGTGCTTGTTAGAGCCAAAAAAAAGTCTATTATTCAGTCAGCTAGCGATCGTGCTAGAGATATAGCCTCTGCAGTCCTCTAGTACAGTCGAGTCTAGGCAAAGAGAGCGCGATAGCCACCTGCAGTCCACTCTCATACGCCTTAAGTAGGTACCCTAGTAAGATCTATAAGCTAGGAGTGTGTTAGATTATAACATAATATTTAACAATGTAATTAATATTCTCACTAAATAACCTTACCACTTACGGTATCATAAAATATTGCTTATCAATGCAAAAGTGACAACCGATTGAATCTATTTGTAAATTTGTCTTTTCTTAGATCTATGGTGAGTTTGTAATCTGTGGTAATAAAAAAATATGTTTCTGAACGAAACCGATAATGTGGTTGAATCTATAAAACAACTTATTATGCAAAAGCTTCGAATTTATGATTATGGAGTTATATAATGATTAGCCACCACGCGAGCGAAGCCGCGGGCACACCCGCGGCTTCGCTCGCGTGGTCATTTCTCTATGTTAAAAGTACTCTATGTGCTATTCCAAGACCTACAATAAACATTTCATCAAAATTCCTTCAGCCGTTTAAAAGTTTTTTATCGATTGCTCGGCATCTAATCATTGGATTACGATACCAAGTACGCTAGGTCTTGGTCAAACCCTAAGCTATCCAACACTGAAAACTGCATCGCAATCGGTCTAATAGTTTTTACGTAATGCGCGAACAAACATACAGACAAACAAACAGACAGACACGAATTTTAAAAATGTTTTATTCTTGTTCAGTAGCTCAGACCAATATTTTAAAATTATCTTCTTTGTACAGACTTTTACGTTATTATTGCCTATAGCTGTGCCCGCAGCGTTGTTCGCGTGGTAGTTTTTCTGGGATATAATGATCCTATGAATTATTCCAGTACCAAAAGTACAATATAGGTACCTAACTACCTGTGTTAACAACCTTTAGTGGCGATCCGACATGGTCGTAACAGGTTAGAAGACGAAGGCGGGAGCGAAGCGTAGCGAGCATAAAGCCCCATTATAGCTAAGAGCCATCTTGTTTAGCTCAGCTTTGAAACATAAAAACCCGCAGTTAAATTGGTCCATTCGTTTGAAAGATACGATCCTCACCCCCCCACCTTTTTTCAACTCCTCCCATTCCACCCCCTCCCATATAGCAAAGGAACATGATGAACCATCTCGATCACATCCTTTTTAAAACATAAAAAACTGCATCAAATTTGGCTAAGACAAATCTTGTTTACCTCAGCTTTGAAACATAAAAAAATCGCAGCTAAATTGGTCGATTCGTTTGAAGGGTACGATTCTCACCCCTTTTTTCTCGAAACTCCCCCCTTTTCTCGCCCCCCCCCCTCACCATGGGGGGGGGGATAGGTAGTTAAGAACCATCTCGATCACATCAGTTTCAAACATAAAAAACCGAATGAAAATCGGTCCATTTGCTGGAGATCAACGATCCTAACCCCCATCCCCGTCCCCCCCTCCTCCCTCCCATTATAGCTAAGAACCATCTCGTTTACCTCAGCTTTCAGATATAAAAAACTCGCAGCTAAATCGGACCATTCGTTTGGACGCTACGATTCTCACCCCCTTTTCTCGCCCCCCCACCCCATATAGCAAAGCTAAGAACCATCTCGATCACATTAGCTTTCAAAGAAAAAAACCGCATCAAAATCGGTCCATTCGTTTGGGAGCTTTTTTATGAGGATGCCACAAACAGACACACACACACACACACACCCTCTCTCACAGTGATACACACCCTAAACTTATAACACCCGTCTCTTTGTTCGGGGGTTAACAATGTAAAACAGTAAGCAGTTTAGTTAACAATAAAAACAGACGCAAGAGGTCGCTTTTTTATGAGGGAATGTAAATTATGTATGATAATTTATTTCTTTTTTAAACATGCACTTCAGGTAAAACTAACAAATTTACAAAGAAAAAAAAAAGAAGTAAATTGACAGAATTCTTTTCTGTTTTTGAGTTTTTTCTAAATTATCTGAATTTGAATTATTGTGACCTATTTTGTTGTAACAATTTGACGGTTTAATTCAAGAAAAAAAAAAGCATTGAAATTGTAAAAATAACGCATAAAATATGTAAATGCATAAAAATATGGAACAAAACATTTCAATAAGTACGTGATTTCGATCCACGCACGTCTGGGTTGGCAGGCAAAAACACACCCGCTAAACCAGATAGTATAGTGGCGAGAGGGTCGAAATTATGATACCATTTTAATGTTTTATTTATATTACATTTAAATTACCATAACTTTGAATACCTATCCCGCAGGAACCCTATATTTTTTGGGGATAAAAAGAATCCATAATTTTAATACATAATATGTACTTTGACTGTGCCAAGTTATAACGCATAAAATATGTAAACGCATAAAAATATAGAACAAAACATTTCAATAAGTACGTGATTTCGATCCACGCACGTCTGGGTTGGCAGGCAGAAATACTCCCGCTTAACCAGATAGTATAGTGGCGAGAGGGTCGAAATTATGATACCATTTTAAAGTTTTATTTATATTACATTTAAATTACCATAACTTTGAATACCTATCCCGCAGGAACCCTATATTTTTTGGGGATAAAAATAATCCATAATTTTAATACATAGTATGTACTTTGACTGTGCCAAGTTACATCAACCTCTGACCAGTAGTTTCATTGTAATATGTGTTCTTTTAAATAACTTTTAACCCCTATCCTGCGGGAACTCATGATTTTTTCGGGATAAAAAGTATTCTAAATGTTAATCCATAACATAAGCTATGATTGTGCCAAGTTGCATCAAAATCCATTTGGTAGTTTCAGCGTGATGCGTGTTCAAAGAGACAGACAGACAGACATACAGACAGACAGACAGACAAAAATTAAAAAAATATCCTTTTTACACTCTATATCGATTTTGAAGTTTATCTCAATTATAATTTTCAAAAAATATATAATGTACAGATTTAGCCCAGTTACAGTTTTATTATAGTATAGATAGAAGATGTTTAAAATGCTTAATACAGTTATTCATTATTCTAAGTAAAATTACCAAGTCTTTTGTGAAAAGTTGTGTATTTACTAATGATGTCAGATTGTTATAACTCTGAAATATCTGTAATTATAATTCCATAAAAATTATAATGATTTAAAATTGTCTTACAATATTTAAAATACGATTATTATGGATATTCAAATGTAAGTAGAAGTGAATTGAACATTTCCGTCACGCCAGACGCCATTGATGATTCCTGATTGGTCGATCTGGTGGAAAAATATTGTGAGGTGGTATGATATTTTTCCGTTATTTTATAAAGGTGGCTTAGCAATGTTCACTTTTACTGTGGCCGTCGCACCAACAGGACTCTGGCAAGTTAAGTACTATTGATATTACTATAGTGTTCTGCTACTGTTTCCTTGTCTCATATTTATTATGTGTAACTGATTATTTTGCAAATAGGTACGAAAGGATAACATAACCAAACTTAGGTTTGATTTATATACAGTATTAATGATCCCAATAATCTATCAAGTGCGATAGCCTCTGCAGTCCACTCCGATGCTT
This sequence comes from Alsophila aescularia, assembly GCA_946251855.1. Classification (NCBI taxonomy): domain Eukaryota; kingdom Metazoa; phylum Arthropoda; class Insecta; order Lepidoptera; family Geometridae; genus Alsophila; species Alsophila aescularia. The sequence continues at coordinate 51,197,230 of OX276383.1, read as the reverse complement.
GTTAGGGAATCCGGGAAGTATAAATATTCACCCTACCCACCTGAAACACTGTCAACGAATGTAATCTGTATGTGTGCTGTTTCTGGAACAATATACCATTATTTACTGATGCCATTGGTGTTTTACTCACACTACCCTACAAAACTAATTAAACAAACCCACTTCAAATCGTGCAAAACTTAATGGACCTACTTCCTTTTTTGAGAGATTGTTTTTGTAGCAAGTTGTTTACATATATATATATATATATATATATTGAGAAAGCATTGAATAGAAGTAATTCAAATAATTCTTTCCAAGTTAGATGAGATTGATACAGCAATCGCATTAAGTAAAAATAAGATATTACATAGATCAATAATTGATACTAATGAATTATTTGAATTGTTAAAAAATATAGAGAGAACAGACAAGTTAATTTTCCCTATTGATTATGAAAATTTTGTAAACATAGAGCAAAATATCTCTAGATAAAAGCTTATATAAAGGGTAGGCAAATCACATTTGTACTGGCAATTCCAATTGTACGCAAAAACACTTACAAATATTACCAGTTATTCCCCTTACCTATCCTTGATACTTCTAATAATATTACATCCTTGATACTTCCTAAATATCCTTTTATCCTCGTGAAGGATTTTGCTCTCCAAGCCATGCGACGAGATTGGTGAAAAACTATTTCTTTGTAAAGAAAGTTATGCAGTCGTATTGAAACAAGATAAATGTATAACTGATTTAATGAAATTTATACTGAATATTATGTCGTGTTCTCCAATTTTAACAGAAACCTCAGAGATAAAGGTTCAACAAATTGAAATGAACATATGGATAATTTTTGCAAGTTACCAAACGTACTTGACAAAAACCTGTGAAAATGAGATTACTAGAGAGAAAATCCTTGGTTTTCTTGGTATATTTTAACCTTGGATGATAATTGTAAAATACAAGTTGAAGATATTACTCTACGGAAGAAATTGTTTAGAGGAATGAACTTACATATTCCTAAACACCATTGATAAATTTACCAAGTGTTCCAGTTACAAATAATTTCAAAAGGAAACCTGTTAACTTAGATGGAGTAAACATAGAAAATCTTCAAATGCTGTCTTATATTTTGAAGAAAAGTGAAAACAGTGAATATAGTAAAATTAGTGAAATGGTCAATAAAGTGCAAATAAAAAGTGTTAGTTTATGGACATTAATACTTTATATTATATTATTTTTACTATTGTATACTTTTTTTTATAAAATATAAAGATAAGATTTTGAAATTACGTAAAATAAAAAAAAAAACTGACTTCAGAAAATGAACTTTCAGATAATTTTCAATCTCAGGGTGGAGAAGTTATATGTACCACAAACCCACCTTTGTTTACCGAAGTCCAATTGCGACATATTTAATCATACAAGTAGGTACTAACTTAGATTGTGAAAGTACCAAGTAAGATAATGCGCAGTAGAGGTACTCTACATGTTGATTTGATTTAATTGCGCATAGCTGAATAAGCATTTATGTACTTAGATGTTTTTCTCGCTAATGTATGAGAAATGTAACTACTTAGTTGCTATTGCAAATGAAGAATGTACTAGAAATCGCCTACGCATTTATAAAAGTTATATGAGGAAGTAATCAAATAGAAATTGTCATTATTTTATCTTCGCTTGAATTGTACGGTCAAAAGTAAAACCAATAAAATTAACTTCAAATTTAATTTGTTGTTTATTTTATTAAAATCTCGGCTCCGTCCAATTTGTCTACATAGAGCAAACCAAAGCAAAGTGGCGTCCCCGCGAGGCGGGGGCGAATCTATCGCCCATAGGCACAGTTTACACACGGTAGTCGCAGTTAAGATTACATAAATGTTAAAATATATTGTGCGGTATTTCATTTTTGTATGCTTACAACTAGATATGCGCCGAACATGGATTTCTAAAGTTAACCGAATAACGAACAATGTTCGGTTCAGAGATTACCGAACCGAATGTTCGGCCGAACTATTCGCTTCCATTTAGGGGCGCTTTGCCGCACTAAACACGTTTGTACAGTACGGGCATATGTGTAATAAATCCTAGGATTTATTACACATATGGTACAGGACAGCGAGGCGCCCGGCCGGCTAAGCATTTTAAAACCGACATCTATTTAAAATGGGCATCATTATGTCATTACATTTTCGTCCAAAATAAGTGTTTTTCGTATGATTAGAATACCAATCAATCATTCGAAACTAAGCCCAAAACTTCGTAATCTGAGATCAGAGTAGGGCCCAGGACCCTCCTGCGACCTTATCAACTGAGATGGAGCTAATAAAAATAATTTTGCTGAATTAATTATAATTTCATTGATATTTATTTTCCACTAGCTTTCGCCCGCGACTTCGTCCGCTACAGTTTATCGCGAAAAAAAGCATTCCATGTTCTTCTAGGATATTAAAATCCAATGCAAAAGTAGGTATAGCATCAACGCTATTGTTTTTTTTTGACAGACTTGTTATTTCGTTTTCATGGCAACCGTTCCTTACAACGAGTAATCAATATTTTCCAGTTTTCCTGTGGAAGCTAACAATTTTCTGGAATAAAAAAGCATCCTATGTTTTATTTCTGGGTATAAGCCAATGAGATTTTACCAATAGAGACGTCATATCCATTATAAAACATTAAAAACACTGCAACATTGTCCTGTAGCTACTTACATAGAACTTAGGCAACTATATTTGCATCACTGAAGAGGCTAAAAGATCACAGAGATATACAGAACCGCGTCGTCAGAAAGAGATACACATATGTTCTCAGTTACAGTGAGTTGCAGAGAGCGGCCGATCGCCAATCACCGCCGATGACGGCCTGTGACGTAACGTACGTCGGCTAGCAGCTAGAGTAAATTGGGGCAAAATGGATGGAACGGTTTATTCAAGACGAAAATAAAATATTATTTTTTGAATAACAAATAATTTCGTAATAATCCATACCAATTTATAAAAGTGAAAAGTTGTCTGTTTGTTTGTTTATTTGTTTGTTAGGGGAGCTTTCAAGCGATTACGGCTGGACGGATTTTGATGAAACTTGGAATGGAGATAACTTATACCCTGGAATAAAACATAGAATACCTTTTACCCCGGAAAATTGAAAGTTTCCACGGGAAATCTGAAAATACTGGAATAAAAAGATTACTCGCTATAAAAAACGGTTGCCTTGGAAACAAAATAACAAGTATGTCAAAAAACATCAAGAATGAAAAATATACTTACTTTTGCATTGTTTTTTAATAGATATAACAAGAACATAGGATGCTTTTTTCGCGATTTTCAGTCCGCGCGGACGAAGTCACAAGCGGGAAAACTAGTAGTTCTATATATCCCGGAGAACACCCGTATATTCGCCGGACACTTGAGAAACGCGCGTAAAACTTTTTATTTTGCGAATTGCTTATGGAATAAAGTACATAATGTTATATACCATTTTATAGCTAAAACATTAAAGAACATCGAAAAAGATACTATTAAACTATCAAAAATATACTCACGTTAACATTTTCCCGCCAAAAGTGACGAAAGGCACTTTGAAGCAATTTGTGGCTATCGCCACTCGCGGTACAGTAAACACAAAACTATTTTGCAAAAAAAATAAAAATTTCTAAATGAGATCATTCATTTTCGTCTTTTGTATTGCGTGATGGCAATACAAAAGACGAAAATGAATGGAATGAATGTATACTTTCCTTATAATTATTTTCTTTTGGTTTAGTTAAACGATACAAACTTATTGGGTAAATTGCACTCTAGCCCCAAGATACAGGCCTCGTGCTTAGTTTGGGGCTCACCCACAATCTTGTTTGATGTTTCACCGTTAGTTTTTTTCCTATTTGTTTTTACTTTTATTAATCTCCTTTTGGCAATAAAAATTCATTTAACATTATCATTTTATTATGTTCCTTACAGTATTATTTGTCAAAAAATACAAGCTATAAATCACTAAAAACAACACAAATACACAAATGGCCGGTTTCTATATCTTAAAACGAACCGTTTTCGCTTACTGTCCGTAGGCTTTTGACATAAACGCCAAACAAAAAACGTCAAAAAGTAACGAGACGTTGGAAAAACGACTCGTTTAATTTTTATAGGAATTTGGGGTAAGTCGAATAATTTCGGCTCTTACTTTAATATTAATTGATTGGTTATGTATGCTACATATTTTAAAGTCAATACAAGCTGTAGGTAGGGCTACCAATACATCATAAATAAAATTAAAGGCCTTAAAATTATATAAGATTAATATTCGGATAATATTCGGCACATCAACCGAATATTCGGCCGAATACCGAACATATAAAACCATGCCGAATATGCCGAATACGAATAATTAACGAATATTCGGCGCATCTCTACTTACAACCCTATCACTCGAGCGGTCGGCGTAGGATGGACGAAAATCGGAACATAGTAATATCAACTCTAACGCGCTATTATTAGGTGTAATTTAGCGTGCACGCTTGATGTATGAATTTCTACGTAATACGTAGCTACGTTTGTAGGCACGTATTCAATCGGTGGCATTCTTCAAGATCAAAGTAGTGCAACTTCTGGACTTGTACTATTATTTATTCTGTGACTATAGTCAAAGGCAATGAGTCAATGGCCGCGTATCTCATGCACCCGTCGACAGGGATGACGGCGCCGGTGACGAGCACGCTGTTGTCGCTGGCTACGTGCAGGATCATCCTGGCGATGTCGTCGCCCGTGCACGCCTGCCCCATGGGGATCAGAGTTTCCACGGCCTTGACCCACTCGGCGTACTGCGCGTCAGAGATATTTGTGAGGCGCTGTATGAATTTGCTTATCTGGAAGAAGATATTGGGTAAGAACAATAAAAAGCTTTGCCTAGAATCTTGGGATCCTTAGGTAAGAGAGCCTGAAACCATAGAATGGTAAGTATAATAATTCTTATCCAATGCATTCCTCACCGTTGCTCCAGGGCTGATTGCGTTAACCCGAACTCCTTTAGGTGCTAACTCGAGCGCCACCAATCGGGTAAAGTGTTCAACGGCAGCCTGAAAGGTTACCACAATTTTGTTAATACCTCTCCTACCTATCGTAAGAAAAAATCGACCATCAACCAGGTGAGAGGCATGAATAAATTGCTGTCGGTACTTATATGATTACTAACATGACTAAAAGGCAAGGGATATTTGAGTAAGTTCTTAATTTACAAATGTTTTAATTTTAATTGAGTTCGTAGGTAAGTTTATTTCATCAGAGTATGGAGTTAATTAAATTGACGAATTATTTAATAAATCCTCAGCGGAGGACCTATGGGTTACTATTGCGCTAAAACAACACAACACAACTATTAACGTTAATTTATGCGTAATTTATTTATGTAAGCAAAGTCTTGGCTTTTCTTTTTCCCAGCAACTACATAACTTTTTAATGAAACTTGACGATTTATTTTTGAATAAACCAGATGACACATACTTGTTAATCGGTGATTTTAATCTGAGTTCTATTGTTTGGGAACCAAGTACTGATTCATCATTCATTATGCTTCCTTATAATGTCTGTAGTAGTGATGAGCATCATTTTATAGACGATCTTCATGTTCATGACCTGCGCCAATACAATGGAATTCTCAATAACCACGGGAGAATATTGGATTTAGTTCTTTCTACCAATGACGTGCTAGTTTTGGACTGTGACGATCCCTTAGTGCCTATTGACCCACATCACAAAGCTTTGTTAATAATAGCTCAATTTATAGATATCCCGTGCTTAAAGCCTCGGTCTTACGTTAGGTACTTGTATAACAAGGGTAATTACGAGTCGATAAACAAGGAAATCTTAGAGACTGACTGGGGTACTGTGTTTACTGTTTTAAGTTTGGACGCAGTTAGTTTATTTTACTCATCACTTGAAAGTTTAAAGAATAAATTTATACCGACTAAAAATATTACTCAGTATGTAACTTACCCAAAGTGGTACTCACCTGCGTTAAAAAAAGTGCTTAAAGAAAAATAGAAATACCTAAAAAATACAGGATTTACAAAAAATAAAGCTAATCAACTATGCTATATTCTGCTTCGGGATAGAACTAGATTACTAGAGAAACAATGTTACCTAAATTATATTTCTACCATTGAGAACTCGATAGAAAAAAATCCTAGATACTTTTGGTCTTACATCAAATCACGATCTAAGTCTAAAGGAATACCCTATAACCTTAAGTATCTAGATTCCGTATTAACTACTGGTGAAGACATATGTAACTCGATATCTGCTTATTTTCTTTCAACATTTCTTTCTCAGGGTTTTAATGACTCATCGGTTATTAATGAACCCCTTTCAGGTACATTCCAGATATCAGATATATCTCAGATTGAAATTACCGTTTCAAACATATCCAAACTTTTGTCGATGCTTCCAAATCAGCAGGACCTGATCATGTTAGTCCGTACTACTAATTAACTGTGCAGAAAGCATTGCAATTCCTATCTCACTTCTTTTTCGGAAGTCTCTGTCTGAGTGTGTGTTCCTTCAGATCTGGAAATCTGCGTTCATTACACCTGTGCATAAGAAAGGGTCTAGGACCGACGTGATTAATTATAGGCCAATCTCTTAACTTTGTATAATAGCCAAGGTATTTGAAAGGGTTGTCTATAACCAAGTTTATGCAGCTATTAAGAACTCATTCAATTGCTCGCAGCACGGCTTTCTCAGAGGTCGCTCAACGGTTTCCAATTTGATTCTGTTAAATGATTATATAACTGAAGCTATGGATACTGGTAGTCAGGTATACGTAGTTTATACTGACTACAGCAAAGCATTTGACAAAATTCATTACAAAACTCTGTTAATCAAGCTGCATAGCATTGGTATCAGGGATGACTTGTACCGCTGTTTTTTTTCGTACATATATCGCAGGACTCAAGCTGTGGTAGTCTGTAACTATGTTTCTAGCTGGGTAACCATTCCCAGTGGGGTACCACAAGGTTCCTTGCTTGGTTCTTAACTTTTTACGATTTTTGTTAATGACATTTCTTCTTGTTTGCATTGCTGGCAGCGATGATGATGGTCGAGAGCGTAGCTACGTTAAGTTCAAGGCCATCACAGCGCGGTCAGCATTGCAGCCCTTGACGGCCAAGCTGGAATGAAGGCCGAGACTGAAGGTCGAGGCCTTTATAGCGCGGACAGCAAGGGCTGCAATGATGGCCAAGCTTGAAGGCCGAGAACTTAACTAAGCAAAGCTCGAGGCCATCATAGCGTGGCCAGCAAGCAGGGCAGTCATTGCGGACCAAGGCTTGTATAGTGCTTTACTCAAAAAATGCGAGGAATTTAAATAAAACCAGCTTAGTATAATAAGAATTTACTCAAACAATGCAACAACAACGACAATGACAAAGACAACTACAACGACCACAACAACAGAAACAGAAACAGTGACAGAAACAGAAACAGAAACAGAAGCAGAAACAGAAACGGAAACGGAAACGGAAACGGAAACGGAAACGGAAACGGAAACGGAAACGGAAACGGAAACGGAAACGGAAACGGAAACGGAAATGGAAACGGAAGCAGAAGCATAAACAGAAACAACAACAATCATCACATCAACTTTCAAACAGAAAAAAAAACATCAAAACCGGTCCATCTCTTTTCGCGTTCGGGGTTAACGAACCCACGGAATAAATAATAGTGCTACGACAAAAGACGACAATAATGGATTTTCAAAGGAAATTGCCGCAAAACACGACAATAATGAAATTCCATACAACTTTGCTGGCGCCTATTCAAGCAGCGCGGCAAGGTCGACTTTGCCCAAAGAAGGTTGTCGAAATAATGACCACATTACTAGTATTATTTGAGTAAAATATTTTAACCACCTAGATTATTATGTTACCTACTACTTCTTGGGATACAAAATTCTTAATTTTGTCCATTTCCTAGACAATTATCGAACCAGGCCATAGAATAAAACATAATAGACTAAATAGGCACCGGCCAGGTAGGCTCTGCAGCCAGTCAAAATAATGTGTAATAATAAATAAAAAATAAACTGGCTAACTACAAAAAAGTTACCTTAGCCATGCCGTAGGGCAGGCTGCCGACAGCGACAAGAGTAGCAACAACGCTGGATATGTTGACAATGTTGCCCTGGGACTCTATCAGAGCAGGCACCAGCAGCCGCGTCAGGTTGTACACGCCGCGCACGTCCAGGTTGAACACGCGATCAAATGTCGCCATGTCTGTTGTTTGGACGGTCGCCTTAGCGCCTATAGCAGCGTTGTTAACTAAGACGTCGACCCTGATCAATAATAATAGTTAAGATCTACGTTTTAGGAATTATGCTACTGTTTTATTTGGTTCTTACCTATGTAAAATGTACCTACCTTCCAAAATGCTCCAAGGTGTCCTTCGCGGTTCTCTCGCATCCCTCGTCCGTGGAAAGATCCGCGATGATCGCCAAGGGCTTGTTCCCTTTCTGCCTCTCGCATCGACTGACGACGCTCCGCAGATTCTTCTCGTTCATGCCAACGAGCGACAGTTTCGCGCCATACTTCGCAAACATGATGGCGGTCGCCTCGCCGATTCCCGCACTGGCGCCCGTCACCAGCACCACTTTATCTGTGAAGTTTATTTCCATTTATATTTAAATAAATGTTGTTGTATATACTTGTATTATTTAGTATAATGTTAAGTAAATCATGCATTAAATCTGCAATACATTTAAATAGTACGATTACTCTTCAGTTCTTGTTATCACATAAGATAAGACGTATCACATTATGATAAGTAACTTGATATGGCAATGTAAGATGTGGCGTGTGCATCACAGACAGAGTGCAAAATACAGACTAATCCGTACCTGTCCGAAATCCGTTTCACAAAAGAAGTCCCGTAGCAAATAATAAAGGGAACGAACGATGAACGCTTATGAAATGTACGCTTTTGCGTAGAAAATACAAAACTGTGGCCTTCTTTCGTGAAACGGACTCTACTTATGACCTACAGTGTCAGCCACGGATTTCCTTGGAAACAACCATACGCATCGGAAGGTGTAAACAGTGTATTTCTATGACGAAAATATTCAAAAGCTCTCCGGTGTGAATTACCGCCTGAATTTAGACAAAATACCAAGTTTATTTGCTGCTACCTTGGCTTTAGACTCAATGTAAGACCGAAATTCAGGTGCGACGTGTGTTCGACACCCAAAAGCTCCAGATGATCAGTATAGTTGCACTACGGAAAGACGAAGATCGGTTTAGAGGACTCTCTGTAGTAGAGAACAAACACGCCTGCGTTCTACTAGCATTAAACTTAACCAAAAGCTAAATTCAAACGGTCTACCGTCGGATCCTACCGTCGACCGGTGCGAGTAACAGCAGTAACCCTTTAATGCGCAATTTATTTTTATTTTAGCCTAGTTTTGATTAAATATATTATTTTATTATGACTTATAAAGAACCCAAAAAATATATTTTGATTTGTTATTTGTTATAGACCAACAGTGGTCCATAACTGACCTCTACAGCTTCAGGTGGGGCGGGCGCAAAAGCGCTCCGCTACTACGCGAGGTGCAGAAAAATAAAAATTATCTATCTATCTATACTTACAATAAAACTGTAACAGGTCCAATTCTGTACATTGAAGATATTTCTTTTTTTTTAATGTTCTCTATATTCGATACTCAAGCCAAAACTGTATTTTTTTACTGTCTGTATCGTGGCCGCGCATCACGCTGAAACTACTGAATGAAATCAAATGAAACTTGGTATGATTTGATACATTAGATACTTTTCATCATGAAAAATTAAAGGGTTCCCGCTGGATATTGGTTGAAATTTATTTAAAAGAACACATATCACTACTGGGAACTACTGGACGGATTTTGATGCAACTTGACACAGTATGATGAGTTAAAATTGAGGACACGTTTTATGCCGAAAAAATAAATGGTTCCTCCTGGATAGGGGTCCAAATTTATGTTAATTTTGGTGTAATAAATATCGATACTTATAATAAAGTAGTAAGAACGAAAAAGTCTGTACAAAGAAGATAATAAAACAAAATGGTCTAGGGTTATACTGACTGGGAAAAAATTGAAAAAGTCGAGAAAACCAAATTCTTAAAAGCTAAAAACTGCAGTAAATTAACTTGGAAAGTCGTAAAAAGTGTGACTTATATGCATAATTTGCCTCCTCCACCTACAGAACTGCTCTCAATTCAATCAGACCCAGTGCTATCTGTAAATGAGGTAAATTACTACTTTGCTAGTATAGTACGAGCTTTAGCTAGTAAAATAACTAGGAGTAATCAATACCAACCACCGACTGATGCCATTAAAAACTCTCCTCTAAGCTCCTTAGTTATTTTTCCCACCAGATGAAACTGAGGTTGAACATTTCCTATTGGGGCTTCGTAATGATTGTGCAGTAGAGATGGATGGTATCTCTTCAAAATTACTAAAGCAACATCGTCTTTTCCTTATTTCTTTGCTTGTGTACATTTTTGATCTCGTCATCTTAACTGATGATTTTCTAAAAGTGTTTAAGAAACCCTTAGTTCAGCCTGTACATAAATCTAGAACCAGATACAGTTTAAGCAATTACTGTAATTATTACTGTATTGTCAAAATCTTAGAGAAATTGTCAAAATCTTAGAGAAAGTTTCAAATTACCAGCTTGTTAACTTCCTTGACTCTTACAGTGTTATAGCAGATAATGAGTACGGCTTCTGAAAAGTTAAATCGACAGAAGATGCGATTGGTAGCCTTATTAACGTCATAGCTAAGACCTTGGATGCGAAAGATAACTGTTTGGCTATCTTTTTAGACTTCTCCAAAACCTTTGACACTGTCTTTGTCCCGATCCTGATCTCTAAGATGGAAGAGACCTGTGTCTGGGGAGTAGCACTGGATGTATTTAAAAGCTATCTATCTGATCGCAGGCAGCTAGTTCAAGTTGGTTCCGTGTTGAGAAGTGAAGAGATCCTAGATTGTGATGTCCCACAAGGCAGTATTTTGGGGTCAACATTATTTCAAATATATATTTACGATTTGTGCCGACTTTCTCTGGAAAATTGACAAATATTCTGCTATGCTGACGATACAGCTATACTTGTTAGGGGGAATTGCTGGCTTAGCACTAGGTATATAGTATGCTGAAAATGCCGTTTGCTATGCGTTTTGTTATGACTTGGTTATCTGCCACCCTCCTTACGCTTAATGTGGAAAAAACTAAATATGTCACTCTTTCCCTGACGTCCCTGACACAACCACCTCGTGACAGCTATGAAATCAAAGCTCACATCTGCCCATAATATAATATTATATCTGCCCCAATCCCGCTAATATATTATGTACCTGCAGCGCTTTATCCTGAACAAATACAATAAAAAAGAAAATACTACAAAGCTTACTTTTATTATCACAGAATAAATAATAGTATTCGATGGAGAGCCGATCAAAGTACCGAAATGGGTAATTGTGCATTTTTTCTCTAACTATAGGCACTATTTATTCTGTGCTATAGGTACCGATTCTCATGGAAAATAAGTGCAATAATGAATCTCTTGGTAGCGATCATTTTAATAAAGGATTGATAAATGTCATAGATCTAATTAATAAAATAAGTGCAATAATGAATCTCTTGGTAGCGATCATTTTAATAAAGGATTGATAAATGTCATAGATCTAATTAATAAAATAAGTGCAATAATGAATCTCTTGGTAGCGATCATTTTAATAAAGTATTGATAAATGTCATAGATCTAATTAATAAAATAAGTGCAATAATGAATCTCTTGGTAGCGATCATTTTAATAAAGGATTGATAAATGTCATAGATCTAATTAATAAAATAAGTGCAATAATGAATCTCTTGGTAGCGATCATTTTAATAAAGGATTGATAAATGTCATAGATCTAATTAATAAAATAAGTGCAATAATGAATCTCTTGGTAGCGATCATTTTAATAAAGGACTGATAAATGTCATAGATCTAATTAATAAATATACATATATATCTTAACTTACAAAGACATAAAACAGCCTTGAAGTACCTATATTTTGCAACATAATGTGTTTTCAGCTTTCATTTTCATTTCAACGGGTTCGAATCCTGCAAGGTGCAATCATTTATGTGATGAGCAGATATGTTTGTTTCCGAGTCATGGATGTTATAATATTCGTATATATGTAAGTTTATCCGTTATCTAGTACCCATAGTACAGGGTATCCTAGTTTGGGGCTAGTTAATTGGTGTGGAATTGTCCGTTTTTTTATTTTATTTATTTCTTAGGCGTAGCTTTAAGCACTCCGTTAAGGCTCCCGTATTGAAAGCCGCCGTCGACGGGGATGACTGTGCCGGTGACGAGCGCGCTGTTGTCGCTGGCCACGTGCAGGATCATCCTGGCGATGTCGTCGCCCGTGCACACCTGCCCCATAGGGATCTGAGCCGTTGAGTTGTTCACCCATTCGTCGTACTGCGCGTCGGTGATGTTTGTAATGCGCTGCAAGAATTTGCTTATCTGGAAGAAGATAGTGCAAGAAAATTATTAAATGCTTGAACAAGAACATTTTATACAATCTCTCAGGTTATTCTAATTTGAGTAAAATATATGTACCTACTAAAGTGCGTGGGCCCACGAAATTGGTGCTCCTTGACATAAGCTCTCTTCTTCTTGTTCTTGACTGTAATCGCGGCACGCACATACATAACACACACTGAAATCTGTGCGTTTGCACCAGTTTTATAATACCGTCAATATGTATGCTCATTATAGCTCAGGCGGCTTAGAATATTTTGGTTTGAATATATTTTCAATTTGAAACATGCCTAGTACCTAACTATGTATTATTTGAGACTAGCTTTTGCCCGCGACTTTATTGGCACGAATTACAGAGTATCGCGATAAAAAGTATTCCTAGGTTCTTCCCCAGGGTTCAAACTATCTCCCTACCTTTTATCAGGAACAGTTCAGTCGCGTTCTCGCGAAACGGTAACAAACAGATAGGCAGATTTACTTTTGATTTTATAATATTAATCAAAATTGCTATACTCACAGTCAGTCCAGGGCTGATCGTGTTAACTCGAACTCCTTTAGGTGCCAACTCGAGCGCCACCAGTCGGGTGAAGTGGTCCAGCGCAGCCTGTAGAACAGGTACCATTTACATTAATGCTAAATAAACAATGGGTTAACATCTGAAAATGTTAACCCATTGGTTAACATTACTAGCATTAGAAACGGTTATAATGTTATAATATACAACCACTATTATATTTTGACAAAGACAAAGAGGTCAACCGACGAATCCAACTCGGATGGGTAGCGTTCGGGAAATTACGCCATATCTTCTCGTCGCATATACCGCAGAGCCTCAAGACGAAAGTTTATAATGTGCGTGCGTATACCAGTGATGACATACGGCACTGAGACGTGGTCGCTAACCATTGGTCTCATACACAAGCTCAGAGTGGCGCAACTTGCAATGGAGAGAGCTATGCTCGGTGTTTCACTACGTGATAGAATCCGAAATGAGGAAATCCGTAGAAGAACGAAGGTTATCGACATAGCTCTCTGAGTTTGCAAGTTGAAGTGGCAATGGGCAGGCCATATAGTTCGCAGAACCGACAACCGCTGGGGAATAAACACGACGGACCGACGCCGTTTAAGCCATCGCAGGAAGTCGGTGGATGGAGGTGGCACAAGATCGCTCGTTATGGCGCTCTTTGGGGGAGGCCTATGTTCGGCAGTGGACTTCTAAAGGCTGACATGATCATAATTATATTTTATTCATTGCTTGTGATGAACATGTCGTGGCGATAACGAAGAATACTTAGATAATTTCATGAAATATCTTTGAAACATCAATGTTTAATCATATTTTAATCCACGTTTAGCAATATCATTAATGTAGGGTTTCATGGTAACAAAGGTGTTCAAACAGATCGATTTTCAAGCTAAAAAACAGCTTGCTATGCTTCGCTTTCGCCTTCATCTTCTAACATATCACGGCCAAATCGGGCTTCCACCCTTGCCTTCTATTTTATGATATGTTCTATTCTTCTTTTATTATACATTCTTTTTTTTTGGCTAGAAATCTTATCAGTTTGAGTTGAACACCTTAGGTATCATGAAAACCCTACATTAATGATATTTAATGATATGCCCAAACGTGGATTGAAATATCATGTTGATGATTCAACAATATGGTCAGTTTTAGCTGACCATTTCATGAAATAGAACCATTTGTTGATATTATCGACCACATCATGAAGTTATCAATTCTATGATATGACTACGACATATTAATACACGGTGTGTTTGAATATCGAGCACAGCTCAATGTAGTACTTCGTACTATTATTTATTCTGTGGTAGTGCTTACTTACATCGAGCACTCCGTGAGTAGGTAGGTGTATGTTCTAACTAAGGAAGTAATGCTTACTTACATCGAGATCTCCGTGAGTAGGTAGGTGTATGTTCTAACTAAGGAAGTAATGCTTACTTACATCGAGCACTCCATGAGTAGGTAGGTGTATGTTCTAACTAAGGAAGTAATGCTTACTTACATCGAGCACTCCGTGAGTAGGTAGGTGTATGTTCTAACTAAGGAAGTAATGCTTACTTACATCGAGCACTCCGTGAGTAGATAGGTGTATGTTCTAACTAAGGAAGTAAAGCTTACTGACATCGAGATCTCCGTGAGTAGGTAGGTGTATGTTCTAACTAAGGAAGTAATGCTTACTTACAGCGAGCACTCCGTGAGTAGGTAGGTGTATGTTCTAACTAAGTAATGCTTACTTCATCGAGATCTCCGTGAGTAGGTAGGTCTATGTTCTAATTATGGAAGAGTTGATGTCTTACTTGATACTGTGTTGTGAACAATTTTGCCACCACCATAGTAAAACAGTTGGTTGTTCAGTTGTAGGTACTATAAAAATACCTTAGCCATGCCGTAGGGTAAGCTGCCGACATACACGGTAGTAGCAGCAATGCTGGATATGTTGATGATGTTGCCCTTGGACTGTATCAGGGCGGGCACCAGCAGCCGCGTCAGGTTGTACACACCGCGCACGTTCAGGTTGAACACGCGGTCGAACACCGCCATGTCTGTATTCTCTATGGTCGCCCTACCGCCAATGCCTGCGTTGTTCACTAAAATGTCAACCCTGTACAATAAAAATATATTATCAATAGGTGTATGAATCTATACTTATAATAAAGCAAAGGAATGAAATATTCTGTACAAAGAAGATAATTTAAAAAGAAATGGTCTAGTTTACTTAAAATAAGCTACTGAACAAGAATGTAACATTATTGAAAATCGTGTCTGTCTGTTTGTTTGTTAGTTTGCTAATATGATTGTATGTTTGTTCTCGCGTCACGTAAAAACTAGGTACCGTGTGATGCAGTTTTCACTGTTGGATAGCTTAGTGTTTGACTTAAAAACTGGTGTACCTAGTGTCTCAATCAGATTAGCAGAAGCCGAGCAATACATAATAACTTTTTGGTGGCTGAAGGAATTTCGATTTAATATTAGTATTTTGGGTCTTGGAATAGTACATAGAGTACTTTTAACCTAGATAAATGACCAGGCATACGAAGCCCCGGGTATAGCTAGTAGCTTATTGGTACCCGTTTTTTTTATAGTGACTTTAATTAATGGTTTTCTATTTTAAACGCGACCCCTGTTACAATACCTAATAATGTACCTAAATCTTATGTAACGCTGGGCACCATCATAAATGCAGAAATATCTACTTCATTACCGTAGCATAAATCTAATCAGCCTTTTAAATTTTATCTATAACTATCTTTATCATAATCATAAAAGCAAAGAAAAATCTCCATGAAACTTATCATTCAACTACTCATATCTGTCTTTATCTGTAAGGTCAAGTCAATTTTAAAGTATTTCGTTATTTAAAGACAACAACAGCGCTTTTGCAAGTCTTTAATTTATGTTATCGTCTCGAGAAGTTAAATTTTACTATTTGCTCAAACTTGTGTTTTTGTGGTGGAGTATTATGCACTAGCTGATGCCCGTGGCTTCATACGCGTGGTCATTTTAATATATAGCCTATGACACTCAGAAATAACGTGGCTTTCTATTGATAAAATAATTTTCAAAATCGGTTCAGTAGATCCAGAGATTACGCCCTAAAACCTCACAAACTCATAAACTTTACTTGTTTATAATATTAGTATAGAAGCATAGATTAGTACAGTACGGCCGATAAGTCGTGGCCACTCTGTACTTCGTGCAATCTCACAAACTTTACTTGTTTATAATATTAGTATAGAAGCATAGATTAGTACAGTACGGCCAATAAGTCGTGGCCACTCTGTACTTCGTGCAATCTCACTAACTCACAAACTTTACTTGTTTATAATATTAGTATAGAAGCATAGATTAGTGCAGTACGGCCGATAAGTCGCGGCCACTCTGTACTTCGTGCAAATGGCTGCGCAATGATCATTTTTAGGAATCGAATGACTCGGTTCATTCATTCAGTTAGATAGCTTACGGTTCGACTTAATAACTGGGGTACTTGGTATATCAATCCGATGAGTAGAAGCTGAGCAATCGATAAAAAACTTATTTTTTGTTGATGTTTGTTCAAGGAACTTTGATCAAATGTTGGTATATTTGATATTTGTATTTTAGGTCTCGGAAGAGTACTAAAATATTATACCTCTAGAAATAACCACGCGTGCGAAGCCGCGGGAACAGCTAGTTTCTATATTATTATTCACCTGCCAAAATTCTCCAAGGTGTCTTTCGCGGTTCTCTCGCATCCCTCGTCCGTGGACAGATCCGCGATGATCGCCAAGGGCTTGTTTCCTTTCTCCTTCTCGCATCGACTGGCGACGGTCCGCAGATTCTTCTCGTTCATGCCGACGAGCGACAGTTTCGCGCCATACTTCGCAAACATGATGGCGGTCGCCTCGCCGATTCCCGCGCTGGCGCCCGTCACCAGCACCACTTTATCCGTAAAGTTTACTTCCATTTTAATTTAGTTTATAAAAATCACCTATAATTATCTGAAATGTAATTAGGTACGAGTAGATATGGTTTCGCCTAAAAATATTGAACTCTAACGCGAAGCAAGTTGCGCGTTCGACTCACGTTCGACTGATTATCCAAATAACTAGAATCCATATATATATATATATATATATACTGTTTGCTGCTTGTTATCACATTACAAGGTTACTTACCTTATTTAATGTAGGTACCAGTTTTTGTCTCTGAATTCGTTCACAAAAAGCATATTATGACTCATATTTAATATCTACATCTACACTAATAATAATAATAATACGACCAGTTGGTCTCGTGACTAGTGATCCTAGGTACGTAATCAAATGGTTGCGGGTTTGAATCCTGCAAGGTGCAATCATTTGTGTGATGAGCAGAAATGTTTATTTCCGAGTCATGGATGTTTTAATATTCGTATTTATGTATGTTTATCCGTTGTCTAGTGCCCATAGTACAGGGTATCCTAGTTTGGGACTAGGTAATTGGTGTTGAATTGTCCCGAATATATTTATTTATTTTTATTTTTACATTATAATGAGGAAAGATTTGATTGTTTGTTTGTTGGTTTGTTTGTTTGTAATGGATAAACTCAAAAAATACTAAACCGATTTTAAAAATTCTTTCGCCTATAGATAGCTACATTATCCTGGAGTAACATGGGCAGTATATTAATTTTCAAAAAAATAGAAATCTTACGTAAATTACAATAATGTAATCGAAGGTATCAAATATACAGAACGGAATGACTTCACTTCACTTCTTGGTTATGGCCTCTGTGGCTTGTTGTCACAATTCTGCCAATGTCCGTTATGATATTTTCATAAACTATGGAGATGGTGATTTCTAATAATATGATCGGTATTTCTAAGAATGTGATCGGTGGTGTAGAGGGAGTATCATCTAGAATTTAGGGAAAACATTATAATTTAATATTATTTATATATATAAATTTACATAATATATAATTAATTAATGGGATAAAGGTATGGGATAAGAGACATTTGAAGGAAGTAGGACGGGGGATAGTTGGAGGGAGGATATCATATAAGGAACGTCGTAATTTTGAGCAATTAAAGAATATGTGATCCACGTTTCCTTCGTCCAGACCACATTCACATATAGAATGATCCTTAATCCTAAGTTTGGCCAAATGAACAGGAGTACATGAATGACCCAATCGTAGTCGGCATATTGTGGAGGTGGTAGTTTTATTCGCCATGCGAAATTAAAAAAACCATGGAGCATTAGGGATCTCTGGTTGAATGTCACCATAGTGTTTGCCTTTCTGTTTTTTGGAACTTTCCCAATACTTCGACCAAGAAAACGAAATAATTACACTTTGCCATGGAAACGAAATAATTACAAGTCTGTCAAATACGTGAGTAATATTGCAGTTGTCTATGGTCAAAAATCATCACGATCGTTGCTGTCAAAGATTTTGAATTACTCTTACTGGCGTATTTTTGTAGAAGTTACGACGGGTATAAAAATGCTAAGTTAGAAAAATACCGCAGTGTGTGCACGTGGCACTACCCGTGCGAAGCCGGGGCGACTCTCTAGTTTAACATAAAGGAATGATATATACATACAAGTACACTCGGTGCGTGAGTCCGATTCGCATTTGGCCGATTTTTTTTGTTATTATTATTAAAATGATTTTACTTGATTAGATATGTTAGATATGTATGTGTTTTTTTATTTAGTAATATTCGTCATTCTATCTTTGTATAACTTGAAGAATTGTTTTTATTTAGTAATATTCGTCATTCTATCTTTGTATAACTTGAAGAATTGTTTTTATTTAGTAATATTAGTCATTCTATCTTTGTATAACTTGAAGAATTGTTTTTATTTAGTAATATTCGTCATTCTATCTTTGTATAACTTGAAGAATTGTTTTTATTTAGTAATATTCGTCATTCTATCTTCGTATAACTTGAAGAATTGTTTTTATTTAGTAATATTCGTCATTCTATCTTTGTATAACTTGAAGAATTGTTTTTATTTAGTAATATTCGTCATTCTATCTTCGTATAACTTGAAGAAGTGTTTTTATTTAGTAATATTCGTCATTCTATCTTTGTATAACTTGAAGAAGTGTTTTTATTTAGTAATATTCGTCATTCTATCTTCGTATAACTTGAAGAAGTGTTTTTATTTAGTAATATTAGTCATTCTATCTTTGTATAACTTGAAAAAGTGTTTTTATTTAGTAATATTCGTCATTCTATCTTCGTATAACTTGAAGAAGTGTTTTTATTTAGTAATATTAGTCATTCTATCTTTGTATAACTTGAAGAAGTGTTTTTATTTAGTAATATTCGTCATTCTATCTTTGTATAACTTGAAGAAGTGTTTTTATTTAGTAATATTCGTCATTCTATCTTTGTATAACTTGAAGAATTGTTTTTATTTAGTAATATTAGTCATTCTATCTTTGTATAACTTGAAGAATTGTTTTTATTTAGTAATATTAGTCATTCTATCTTTGTATAACTTGAAGAATTGTTTTTATTTAGTAATATTAGTCATTCTATCTTTGTATAACTTGAAGAAGTGTTTTTTTATTTAGTAATATTCGTCATTCTATCTTTGTTTATCTTGAAGAATTGTTTTTATTTAGTAATATTAGTCATTCTATCTTTGTATAACTTGAAGAATTGTTTTTATTTAGTAATATTAGTCATTCTATCTTTGTATAACTTGAAGAATTGTTTTTATTTAGTAATATTAGTCATTCTATCTTTGTATAACTTGAAGAAGTGTTTTTTTATTTAGTAATATTCGTCATTCTATCTTCGTGTAACTTGAAGAAGTGTTTTTATTTCTTCTCTTGCTTATTGTTGTGTATTCTGCGGATATATTATTTTGAACTTTTTAGTTTCTATTAAAAATATATTTTCTGAATTTTTACCTTAGAAATAAGTTATTTTTACTTGATTGAGAAGGGTTATGTGTTTGGGTTGTATGTATGTTTGTACGTTTCTTAGGCGCGTCCTACAGCCTACAAGGCTTGATGGATTTTGATAAATGAGGCATCATTGGATTTATCTTGATCACGAGAGTGCTATAGGATATATGAAGTGTCAAGAAAACCAAGCGCCTTACATCTGCCATATTGTATTTCCCACGGAACAAAATATTACCAAAACCTATCGAGTGAGGTATCAAAGTCTTTAAAAGACCATTTAAAAAATATATAATTCTTATAACTTAACAATAGCAATTTTCTTATAAGCTTCTTACACAATTTTATATTTTAGATTACTCAAGTTAATTTTAATACTATAGTCTAATGTTGCAATTGCTACTATTAAAGTAAAGTAAAATATTTAAGTATAAAAGAAACATTAAATTCATATAAATACTAGCTCCGCCACGCGGTTTCACCCACGTCCCTCAGGAACCATACATTTTTTCGGGATATCAAGTAGTTTATGTGTTAATGCAGGTTATAAGCTACCTCCGTACCAAATTTCATCCAAATCCATTTAGCCGTTTAGACGTGAAGAAGTAACAAACACACACACACATAGACCCTTACATACATACAAACTTTCGTCTTTATAATATTAGTGATTATGTTTGCGGGCGGTCAGCTCGTATTCAATAATTTTACTTGTTATTATTGAATGCTTGACATGATATTTGCAGATACTATTCAGCATTGTCATCGATTGTTCAAATTTCATAATGTTTTAAAATATGACGCAATAAAGTTCTCTATTGCGCAAAAAAATTTGGCGTATGAATTAAATGCAGAAGTATGTGTATCTACTTTAGTTAGGATACAATTTTTTACCCGACTGAGGGATTATGTTGTATGGGGACTGAGGGATGGGTTGTATGTCTGTGCGTTTCTTAGGCTTATCCTACAGCCTTAATAGCTTGATGGATTTTGATAAATGAGGTATCATTGGATTTGTCTCAATCACGAGAGTGCTTATAGGATATATGAAGTGTGAAAAAAACTAATATGGCGGCTTACAGCTGCCATATTGTATTTAAAATATGATTATAACTTATCCAGTGAGGTATCAAAATTAAGGTCTTTAAAATACCATTTCAAAAATAACTATATAATCCCTGTATGAGTATACCAGGATGACTGCAAATCGGGAAAGGTGGTGAGGCGAGCAGCATCAGCCCCATACAATAATACTACACGACGACCACGACCGCTCTGCCAAGAGCAAAATGACCAAGAGAAGTTGGGTATCCCATAGTAGATACATTAAACGTTCTATCGGTATCCAAAAAATGACGACCACGACCGCTCTGCCAAGAGCGAAATGACCAAGAAAAGTTGGTTATCCCATACCTAGTAGATACATTACACGTTCTATCGGTATCCAAAACATGACGACCACAACCGCTCTGCCAAGAGCAAAATGACCAAGAAAAGTTGGTTATCCCATACCTAGTAGATACATTACACGTTCTATCGGTATCCAAAACATGACGACCACAACCGCTCTGCCAAGAGCAAAATGACCAAGAAAAGTTGGTTATACCATACCTAGTAGATACATTACACGTTCTATCGGTATCCAAAACATGACGACCACAACCGCTCTGCCAAGAGCGAAATGACCAGGAGAAGTTGGTTATCCCATACCTAGTAGATACATTACACGTTCTATCGGTATCCAAAACATGACGACCACAACCGCTCTGCCAAGAGCGAAATGACCAGGAGAAGTTGGTTATCCCATACCTAGTAGATACATTACACGTTCTATCGGTATTGAAAAACAAACCCCCAACAATATAGCAAAGAATATGGCGAACTCTCATACATATTTTTATGTCAGTAAAATTCCGGGGATCTTTAGACCAAAAATATCTCTAGTAATTCAGCATCATTTCCTGTGATTGTTAGTCTAAGTTTTTTTATTGGGAATGCCAGGAATAATTGTTATTAGGCTTCAAAGTTTTGTAGGTGATGTTACTCCCTGCCAGCAAAAAGTAATCAGAAACAGCTGTATATCACTGATACGAGCAGTCGCATATCCATGATAGATACGTGTCTATCACTGGAAAGTGGCCCCAGTTTTACAGCTATTTGATGATATATTGTGTGTATATTAACACCACCTATCACTTTATTGATACATATCCGTGATATTTCAGAGTTCTATGAATCTGTTTGGTGTTATATCAATGATATCCTGATCACATATATCACTTAATGACCATATAATAGCTACCGTGACGCTGATATGAAGCTATTTGTTGCTATTTTGGTGATTAGGATTCTGTTTTATATCAATGCTCAGCTATACTTCATGTGTATTGTGATTTTGAAGGTTGCACAAAATAGGTTTATTTCTTATTTCATATTTTATAAAGGAATAACATAACATTAGGAAATAAATAAGATGTTCATATTTTTATCTCGCTGTATCGAACTGAGATGTGCATAATTATGACGTATATTTTTAGTGCGCTTGAAATTATATTGTTGAAATAATACTGCATTATAAGTGTTTTTTTCATGCCCCCCCCCCTCTAATTTTTAATATTTAATTAAATAATCATTATTTAAATTATCAAATTAATTTGAAGTCACCACAATATGGCCAATAAGTGTTTGAGTTCTGATATATCGCTGATTTACAGCTTCTTGCCGCCATGACAAAAATTTAAGGTTCGTCAAGAAATCAGAGGTTTAACCCTAGTGGTGTATCATGCTACCTTTTTTTTAATAAATTCTTATTGTCTTTTGAGTTTATTTTAGTGAAATGAAACAGGTGGAATATTTAGACGTTGACTGTTTTTTTAAGAAGAGATGGTTTATTGTGATAACTAGGTATTCAAAGTTCTCTTAAAGAGCATTATCTTTCCATAAAAACATAATTTGCAGCTAGTATGCGCCTTTTTAGAGTTATATGTGAGCAAAAAATGTTTATATATAACTGTTGATATATGGATCTTGCAAAAGTATATTTGCAACTTCTTAGTGTTATTGTAGGTTGTACAAAATAGGTTTATTTCTTTTTGTAGATTTCTTATGATGTTTATGGCGCAGGCGTTAAGGAAACACCAATATACGATAAATTAGTTGCATATCAGCTACGGTGTGTTGTTTTATATAACGGATTAGATCCATGCGTGCCAGATATATCACCAGCGCTAATAAAGCGACTTGGAAGCCACAATAGATCAATTTTGCTATATAAATGTATCGTCAAAACATGTTGTACAACATTTTTGCTCTAAGCCGCTGTTGTGAGAACCATTGTACAGCTGTGTTATAAATGCTGTACAAGGCGGTTGAGTAAACGTTTATGTCATCATTTATTATCACAATTTGACTGTATAAGCTTTTACAGCTAAATTATGTTACGAATCATCAATATACAGCATTGCTGTGACAAGCAGTCACCACGTTACTTTTATATCAGTTTTCTAACACTCTTTAGTGTTACACATTTTTTTATCACTACTTTGCTGATTGGGCTGTTAACGACTTTTGAAACAATCTTTGACTTTTTTTGCACACTGTACTAAAACAACTGAAGTTGTTGACGATCGAGGTTCATGATGGCGCATTTTCAACCCTATTCTTATTTATATCGCATTAAATACTGTTTTGACGAATTTGACGTCCAAACCGGAAACGTCATTGTAATATATATTTTTTCACCCATTGGGCAGGCAACAAGGCCCGTAAAACATTGTAGGAAGGAAATGAAGTTTCAATTAAAAGTTTCTTTTAAATATCTAGTGATATTGTCTATTGGATATTTCTACGTTCTACGTAATTGAGTTTGAGTGTTGTGATCGTAAGTACATGTTTCTGTAGATACGCAAAACGTGGATTTACGAAAATATTGCGACTACGTAATAACGTTAGTGTTAAAAGATTTTTGGGTGAGTGTACAATAATAATCATAGAGTGACAACCTCAGACTTCGCGCACACAATTGCACGTGTACAAAAAGGAGATGTGTTACACACACGTGCGTGTGTGTAATAGGTAGCTATAACGCGGTTTTTGTATAGAGATCAAGTCGAGCGAGTGTCCAGGGTGTCCTACTGCAACGAACCATTGTGTTCGTAATTCAAACTTTTACTATTTCAATACGAGTAGGTATGGTCAGTCCGGCGCAACCACAAAGAAATTCTCAAATCTGGCTTATATGTATGGAATTTGGCAGAACAGTGAAGTTCATTTGTTTTTCAGATCCCAATGAACGAACCAAAAAGAACGAAATAAAGAGTCCAATCATGATAATATTACTATACTCTTTGGTCCAATCTCTTTGTGGTACTGGCATCCTTCTAGCAAAGCATGCTTTCTCTTTCTCGCATGTGAATTCTGAAGATATATTCTTTGTTTGAAATTTGTCAAGAAAAATTTAAAATTTAGGTTAGTGTTCTGCGAATTTTAAATTTTATTCATATTATTGTTAATAACGTGCTGTTTTGTGTTTTCTTTGAAGAATCATATAATTATAGTGTTAAACCGGTTTATATGATAATTTTAAAATGCCACCAACTTTAGAAAGCTAGGTAGGTACACCAGATGCGTTTTATGTAGAGTTCGCGCCAATCGCGAAAACCAGAACAGAAAGGAAATTTATGGCATGATTTCTTATTGATCAGCCCCGGTAAGCATTAATTATGATATTGCTTTGTGCCACCTCCCATCAACTTGACCATAAATGATAATTTACATGATTTTCATGTTGTTTTAACACTAGGGATGCGCAAGGTAAAAAAAACTAACTATCGATAAAGGTATCGTAGGCTAGGTCAGGCTGCTTATAACTTATTCCCTTATCATTAATCAACATGTTTATTTCCAGATGCAGAAAATAAGGATCTAGCATACATTCCTATAGAGACCAGTCGAGACTTATGAGTGTGAGTGCGTGAGATAAAGGTAGAGTACGTGCATCGCAAGGTCTCAATTCAGAGTGAAGCACTAGTAGGTAAGCTTATCTATATTTGCAAAATCAATTTTCGTATTTACATTGTAAACAAAGTATTATAAATGAAATGTACCGTTGTTCAAAAGTGTTTTATTTCTAACTTTTTTATTACATGGCTCCACAGTTACCTGTTGCAATGGGTATCCAATAAGCCCAACGTTGTTGCGTTGTAAGAAAAAAAACGTTGGGCTTATTGGAACCGTCTTTCATTATTATGAAACCTTGACGAGGGCATGCATGTTTTATCGATATCGATAAAACCAAGAATACGTTCAAGCAAGCACTACTCTATCCGTTAGGTTGGTAGCATTGTCAATATAGGCTAGCTTCTGACCCATCTAGGTCTATGGTCTGACCTTTAATGTTAGTAATGTTGCGTCCATTGATGCCAATAAATTTCTGCCAAAGTGCTTTCATTGGCTAGTAGGGAGGTCCCGCCTCTTAAAACGTAGTGATTATATTCTCTTTGGGTATGGTTACTTTGAAAAGTTTTTCCTGTAGGTAAATAAGTTAACGACACGATATGTTTTTTAAAAGCTTTTATTTAACTTGTGATGTTTGTATGTTTGTCTAGGTCAAATCTTGCAAGCTGAATTTCCTCTTAACCTACGGAGTAGAATTTTTACATGTTTGTTCATTTCAACAATGCATTTTGAACTGAACAAACAAACATGGTAAGCATGACCTAAATTGACACCCAGAATTAGCTCCAGATAAAGCCTCCTCAACGGTTAACAGCACAGACAAGAAATGTTGTATACGCATTTAATTGTGATAGCTTTCACAATGACATGGAGACTGCATATTAATATTCATATTCATTTATTAATAACAATTTTGTTACATGTCAACAGGAAAAAATATATGTAATAATATAATTCAACATTCGATTAATTAATTACAATTCAATTTTATTTCAAAATATCATAATATTAATAAATATTTTACTGTAAAAAATACAATAAAACAAACAAAAAAATAAAAATGTGTCAAAAGTTATTGAAATAATATTACACAATTACACACACAATAATTAAACATAAAAGCTTTCTCTTTTTTATATTAACTTATTTAAGTCTATTTTAAGCAGAGGCTACTTTTATAACTCAAAAAGGTATAATTTCTTTTTTCTTTAAGTTCGTGCTCATAATATATTATTTTCTATAAACAAAAGCTTCTAACTACAAAAGAAAATGCCCAATTATTTTTAACTATTCCTATATTGATTAGGGTTGACAACTTGGTCAACAACGCAGTTATTGGCACCGCAACGACCATACAAACAACAGACATGGCGGTATTCGACCGCATATTCAACCTGACCTTACGAGGCGTGTACAACCTGACGCGGCTGCTGGTGCCCGCTCTGATACAGTTCAAAGGCAACATTATCAACATGTTTAGCATTGGTGCTACTCATGTGCATGTTAGCAAGTATTTTTTTTTAATAATTAAATATCTATTATGTACCTACTGTTTGGTCAGTGGTAAAATAATGTTACAAAATGTTTTCGTTTATTAAAAATGTTTAACGATCACGTACCTAGAAATATATACTGACTGTAATCTACTTAGTCATTACGGCTAGAAGAGAACAGAATCACCGAGAATATGTATCAATTATTTCATTTTAAAAGCCAATAAATGGAGTTAAAACATAGTTAACAAGTTAACTATGTTACAATTCGACTAATAAGTATATGTAAATTAATATATTAATTGAATTGTTCCAAGTAGGTATAGTTTCGAGCACATCCGGTGGTCTTGCGAGGCTGGTTCGCTCGCGAACGTGTCCAGCCTCGCAGTAGTGTAGTGTAGATACGTTCGCGAGCGTGCCGCACTCAATTTGAGAAAGAGCACCGGATGTGCTCGAAACTATAGTTGGAACAATTCAACTAATGTATGTAGCTACCGCTTTTGCCTTTTAAAATGTATAAAAACCACGGTAGTTTTCATAATAATATCACTTAGTTAAAAATAGTACCAGGTATGATACTATTTTTAACAAAACATGTACAAAATTGTGGTAACTTTACAGGACCACTTCACGCGTCTGATCGCGCTCGAGCTGGCTCCCAGGGAGTACAGGTTACAACATCAGCCCTGGAATTACAGTAAGCATCAACATTTTTGTTAAACCTTTCTATTCTTTTTACTAAGTAATTACAACTTATTGTTTAGTTTTTTAGTTTACTGCAAACTACAATGAGCTGTTTGTAATTAAATTTTATTTGAATCTAGCTTTTGCACGCGACTTCGTCCGCGCGGACCACTGTTTATCGCGAAAAAAAGCATCCTGTGTTCTTCTAGGATATTAAAAACCAATGTTAAAGTATAGCACCAACACTCTTGATGTTTTTTGACAGACATGTTATTATTTCGTTTCCATGGCAACCGTTCCTTACAGCGAGTAATCAACATTTTCCAGTTTTCCCGTAGAAACTTTTAATTTTCCGGGATAAAACGTATCCTAGGTTTTATGCCAGTGCATAAGCTATCTCAATTCCAAATTTCATCAAAATCCGTCTAGCCGCTATCGCGTGAAAGCTGTTCAAACAAACAGAGAACCTTTCACTGTTATATATTGGTGTGGATTAAGAACGTATGTTAATGCCAAAATCTCCAAGCATGTTCGAGAAAAAACTATTTTCAGCTAATTTGCTCACACATTTTTGAGATAAGCTCTATATGTGCATGCCACGGCACAGAATAAATAATTGTACAAGTACAGAAGAGTAACTGAGTGAAGTCATATAAATACATAGCGACTCTCGCTACAACGCAATAAAGTGCAATTTAACTCGCACAGTGCTGCGAGCTTTCAATTATATTTACCTAGAAGGCGCTCGCCCATCGCGTGCAGGCTAGAATGCACCGTATCACAACGCGCGAGAACTTCCATTGCTCTATCCGTTTCAGAATCGCTCTGTCCCTTTTTCGCTCGGTAGGGTTGTATTAAGATATGACTAGGTACTTGTACTACTAATTTTTCTGTGATATGTTATGACTTAGATATTGTAACAGAATAAATAAGTAATAATGTATTATGTTATTACTTATTATTATAAATTAAAATAGTTCTATTACATACAATGACATTCTTATCAGAATAGACCTACTACCTCATTTTTACTACCTACCTATCCCGTTTTCAACGCCGATAAGTTTAATGAGATTCCTACCTAGTATAAGTGTCGTTGGTTGAATAGGATTATATCCTATAAGTATTACACTTTGATGAATAAAGGTGTCTGAATTCCTTGCTTTATAATGAGTGAAAGTCGTCATTTCTATCACTATTCAAACAGCCGAATGCTATGCAGTACCTTCTAGGTTACTTCTTGGTACTCATAATTAAAACACGAATAAAATTTATCAATAACTTTACGTAATTAGGTACTTTATCGCTAAGCACATGGCGCTCGACTCATCGAGCGCACGCTTGACACTCTACTGAACTGACCCGAATATTGCGCCCCCGAAGTGTAGGTATAATATTTGTACTTGTTGCGGAGTGCGACCGGCTTGGCCACGGTAGGAAGTTTAAGTTTCGTGTCTCGTAACTTTAATTAAAGACCAAGAAGCAGTTGAGGCCTTGTAAAGTTTCTAAGTTCTAACTCATTCTTTGAATTTACCTTGAGTTTATTTATTCCAGCACTGGACAGTCATGTTCAACAAACTTTTCAAAATATTATCTGCGAGGTATTTTACTACTAGCGTACTACAAGGTACTTCCATCTGAAAGAAGACTTTCAATGTCTTCTTTCAGATAAGCAAATTCATACAGCGCATGACAGACATATCTGATGCGCAGTACGACGACTGGGTGAAGGCTGCGGAGATGAAGATCCCCTTGGGGAAGGTGTGCACGGGCGACGACATTGCCAGGCTGGTGCTGCACGTAGCCAGCGACAACAGCGCGCTCGTCACCGCCGCCGTCATCCCTATCGACGGGGGCTTGCAGTATACATTGACGGATTACGTGAGAAGTAGTGAGGTGTAAAAATAGTCATTTTTTATTACGTATAAACCTTTAAAAAATATATATTCCAATTTTTATTGAATCGAGGTAAGATGTAAAGATTATGACTTACGATTGCTGGGTAAGATCATCTATTCCCGTTGTCGCTCACTTTTTGTCCACCACTGGGGGACAATGGGAAAAAAGTAACTTTGTTCCTAACGTGGGGGACAACGGGAATAGACGGCTAACATGTTTGTTTCATTTATACATAGTTACTCTGTCTACGATTTGTACGAAATGAAACGTCAAAACCTTATTTACTCTGTGGTCATTTTGATATTGACCTCGGCCTTCGGCGCCCGTCTTCGATTTTTCCAACGACAATAAGAATCGTGTAAGAAATGTCGTTACTCTATGGATTTTTCCTAGTACAGGGAGTGAATTCTCACCAAGTGATATAATTATCACAATAGATAAATGTCGAAAAAAAATGGTGGATATCGAATGACAACGCAATATCACCATAGATATTTATCGAGTCCTAGCTATCGACATGCAACGAGTGGTCCCTAGCGATCGACATGCAACGAGTGGTCCCTAGCGGTCGACATTGGTTTATCACTGACATATCGAGTGAGTTTTTATCACGTAGGAATCATGTTAGTTTGGGGTTAGGTTTGTTTGTATTGTATTTTAGAGAATACAGTTTCTTTTAGTAACTTTGAGATTATTATTCTTATGATGACGGCGGAGGAAATTATATAACAGGTTTTATGATTGACGTCTGAGAGGCCCGATTGCAAGCAGAAGTGCAAAGAAGGCACTCGTTCGCGAGAGCCCCGTTGGATCTCTCCGACAACAGCTATCAGAAAAGTTTTTGGCTGCCAAAAATCTCACACTTGAAGTAATAGCATTTGTGGATCCTTTTATTGCCTCGAAGTAGCCTTGATCTAAACATGATGGTCCGTACTTGCACTTTGTAATAAGCACGCTTTACCAACTATGTATACCTCCACCGTATGGTACGTCTGAGGTTACCCACTGATTTCAATTGAATGAGCCTATGATTATTGGATGCCTAGATAGATATTGATAGGTACAACCATGTAGCATACACATCAATGGGTACAACAGTAACTGCGACCCCACTCTACCAATGCACAAGCTATTTATTACCAGGCATAGTAAAACATATTTTATAGATACCTAGTTATGTTGCATAATACATCATCAATCATCATCAAGAGCCCCAAAATGTCTACTGCCATTTCAACATGGGCTTAAGAAATTATAAGAAATTTGGGGGTTATTCATAAGCACTGGGCTTGGCAGGCGAATTGGTAATCACTTTCCTGGTTCTCACAGCACCGTGACGGGTTATCACATGGCAATTTATTTACAAACTATTACACAACTGCTTCAGTTAGTAGAACAAACATTGATGTTTGAAACATAGATTCATGGTTCTATTCCCATCCCATGTAGGTAGCATAGACATTTACAAATTAGGTCAGTGAACAAATTCGGTGGATCGTTGCAGTGAAATTTAGCTGGAATTTCATATGGTGACCAAAGACGAGTACGGGCAAACCAACCTAATGTAAACGCACCATTGGATGCGTTGAAAGCTAGGTATCTAACTGTGTTGATGAAAATTAAGCAGATTGCATAGTTTACTAACTCTTCTCAAAACTCTGTTCAACTCATTGAATGTTTCAGGGAAATGAACCCACTGTCCAAAAATTTCCAAATGGTTCAGTGCACTGACTACTTTGATGCTACTTTGATCAAGGCTACTTTGTTGCAAATAAAAACCACCGATGTCATCACTTCGGCTGTGAGATCTTTGGTCAGCCAAATCTTTTCTGAAAGCTGTTGTCGGAATTTCCACTAGCCTTTTGCTTCCACGCACAAAAAGCAGAGGTGCATAGAAATGCACCTCTGCTTTTTGTCCAATTGTATGTAAATAGGTATTTTAATAATTATTGAGAAATAAAACATTTATTTTTAGATAATATACTGCGTTTTACTAAATGAACCACACACCACGAGACCACAGAATAAATTGCCGGGACCCACACAAGAACTAAAATTATTACATAAACCATAGAACTAATCAAGAAATAAGTTCAATAACTAAAAAACAAATCAATTGATACCTCACTTCTAAAAATTGGACCAAGTTTTTAGTTTGAACACATTACCCTTACCTTGCCTTGCCGTAGTCGGGCAAAAAAATACACTATACCTGAATACAAATTGATTGACACCTCGTTTGTCTAAATAAAAACCAATAGGGGCAACGCTATGGTGAAATATCCACATACCTACATACATAGATACATACTGTAGTCTTGGATACATACATACACAGACTGTTAAACTCATTACCCTTACCTTGCTTTGCTGTAGTTGGGTAATAAAACAAACAAAATTAACTGACCTTATACTTAAATAATGTTTTACTGAAAACTATAACAATACGTATAGCATCTGAGTAGATTATACGAGTAGGTATTACTTATAATCTAACTTCAGACAACGCACAGCCTAAATTGAAATGTTATAGAACTAGAGATTTGAAATTTGGAGTAAATATTCCTTGAGTATTCTATGGGCGCTACGGAGGGATTTTTTGAAATTTCATCACTAGATGTTGGACAGAAAGGCAAAGTTAGCAAGTGGGCTAAGCCGCAGGGGTTTCAGCTAGTAAATTATAATTAAGCTAAACTCTGAGAGCCAATCTATACAATCCTTACATAATTATGAAATTGAAATTTTATCATTATTGATATAATAAAACAACCAAAAACTATGAAATTATAAATTTAATCAATCAAAGTATGTACGTACCATTGTTTTTTTATGATCTTTATTTAAATGGGAGTTTTGTCACGCAGTGACCATGTCACCCCCATAAGTAAATTCATCTTATTATAACTTAATGACTAGGTAACAATTAGTGAGTACGGTTACGAGTACGGTCTCACATAACACACAAATAAAGTTTAACCAACATCTTGGCTTCATCCGATAGCGGGGAAGCCGAGATGCCGTTACACATACCAACATTAGTTTTACTATCGAATATAACTCATATCCTGTCGCTGGGCCTCATTCCGAACACATTCTGTCAACACATGGTGAACAGCTTCTTCTACATCACACTCCGGGCAGTTAGGTGTATAGGTTACCATAGATATCTGTACACTTTTGCCATTTCATAGGCGGTTCATTGATTTCCTTTGCTGAGGAAATTGTGGGAGCAAGAATCAATCAAATCTTTGAAGCCTGTTTGTACTGCCTCATCGTAATAGAATATTTTTCCTTGCTGAAAATATGGTAATCTATTGTTGACAGTACACATCTGCCATAATTATTATCTGGACAGATCTTAGGAAGATGTAGTGGATGACAGCAGCACTGGTGCAAACACTCACCAGTACCTTTTTCTGAGTCAACTTTTGCTTGGGGCAGGATTTGCCGGGTTCTCATAATCATTGTGATTAGCGTTTCCGATTATCGAACAGGATCAATTTTTCATCACAAGTAACAATACAATTAAAAATCCCCTCATTATTGTGCCGGTTGAGTAATGTAACGAATCACTCGACGCGTATTTGTTGGTGTGCTTCACTCACACTTCATGCGGAACCTATTTTTCGTGCTTTTTTTGTTTTCCCAATGTGTTTCAAGTGAATTAAAACTGTTTTATCACTACGGGGGAATTGGTTGCTACAGCGCCAAAGGGGATTCAGCGGGTAAACTGCCCCATACACAACATTAATCCTTAGGGCTGATTCTGCAGCGCTGGTGCCGCGGTGGATGGACCTTGTGTTCTTCAATAACTTGTGGATGGACCTTGTTTTGTTTTCTTCACTATGTTGAGGAATGCGATGATATGTTAAGTATTTTAAGTTTTTAATATCTTGGGCCCGTTCACTTACTACGTTCGAGGACGCACGGATCACCCGCGCGTACACTCGAAATCGTTCACGGCGTCGTCGGGCGTTCGCCTGGGTCATCCGAAAAATAGTAGGGGAGGGGAGGAATAGTATGAAACTGACACTTGACAGTTGTCAGTTGTATATGGACGTCCAAAGTAGTTCACTAACTCCGGATGATCGAGCGATAATCGCACGGATGATTCGAGCGTGTAAGTGAACACAGCCCTGGGCTACGTTCACTTACACGCTCGAATCATACGTGCGATGTTCCCCTACTATTTTTCGGATGACCCAGGCGAACGCCCGACGACGCCGCCGTGAACGATTTCGAGTGATCGCGCGGATGATCCGTGCGTCCTCGAACGTAGTAAGTGAACGGGCCCCTGGAGATCTTTGCATTCTTTGTTGACAGCTTGACACAGCTGATGACATATGGCTCATGACCTCATGACGACTTGGACTTTTTTTTTAATATACGTTACGTGCAGAATATTTTGGGCAAATTCTTCAAATATTTCATCAATTAAACACAATCGAGATAACGGAACGGATCTCAACCCTAAACATCGTCTATGGCTTCGATATTCCGGTCGCGAGAACCGTTATTTAGGAAAATCAATAATTTCGCGATATTTCTAGCCGATATGTTAGACAGGATATATATCGGGATTCGATAAAATATAACGAAATCGTGAATTGCCCTCCAGTGCCACCTGACATTGGTGAAATTGTGACAGCTCCGCAAAAGCCAGGAGGGCGCGATTCTCACGAAGTGATATAAATATCACAGTAGATAAATGTCGAAAAATCAGTACATTTTTCGATATATATCTATCGTGATATTTATTTTTATCACTACGTGAGAATTGCCCCCAGGTTGTAGTACAAAATACCTAATAATTGGTTGTCGTAGAAGGAGGATAATACCAATAGAAATGCTATGAGCGTATAGGTAAGGGATATAGACGTTTCGTACTGTCGTTGGTAAGGGATAGCATTAGTTTATGACGTAGCGCAGAGTTGCTAGGGGAGTATTAAACCCATATTGATGGGTAAAAAAAACAACCATCACCAGCCTTACAGTTTGATAACCAATGTGACCTGACATAATTAAATGTATGTCAGAATTATATGTATATAATATATACATATATATATATTAGAGATGCGCCGAATATTAGTTAATTATTCGTATTCGGAATATTCGGCATGGTTTTATATGTTCGGTATTATAATGAATATTCCGTTGATGTGCCGAATATTAACCGAATATAAATCTTATGTAATTTTAAGGCCTACCTACAGCTTGTATTGACTTTAAAATATTTAGCATACATATCTAATATTAACCAATTAATTGACATTAAAGTACGATCCGAAATTATTCGACTTAGTCATTATTATTTGGAAAATAAAACCAGCTATGAATATCATACAAACATGACATATTTAAAATTGATGTCAATTTTAATGAGAATAATAGTAAATGAGTATGTCTTCATTCAATCTCAGATAACACAATGAAACAGAATATAAATATCAATGAAATTATAATTAAGCAAAATTGTTTTTATTAGCTCCATCCCAGTAGCGTTTTTTTTGCAGGAGAACCAGGGCAGGGATCCCAGATTACGAAGTTTTGGGATTAGTTTCGAAAGATTGATTGGTAATCTAATCATACGAAAAACACTTATTTTTACGAAAATGTAAAGACATGATGATGCCCATCTTAAACGGTTTTAAAATGCTTGAAGCCAGGCGTCTCACGGTCCTGTACTGTACAAACGTGTTTAGTGTGGCAAAGCGCCCCTAAATGGAACTGAATAGTTCGGCCGAATACTCGGTTTGGTAGTCGCTGAAAAGAACAATGTTCGTTATTCGGTTCGGTTTAGAAATCCATGTTCGGCGCATCTCTTATATATATATTTAAAAAGTAGTAAAAACATCACCATTCATTTAAGGTCGCCTTAGTTAAGTAAATAAAATAACTTTAGCGTAGTTAGCGAAGTGCGTTCAATAAAATATTATATTGCATCCGTCCGACACCCGAAAAAGCATTTGTATTCTAGCTTTTTACAAAATGTTCAGTTTTAGATTATTCAAGTTATGTAAGTACTATAGTCCATTGTTGAAATTGCAACTTTTAAAGTAAAGTAAAACATGTAAGTGAATATGTAAGAAACGTTAAATTTATATTACTACTAGCTGCGCCCCGTGGTTTTACCCACATAGATGATGATGACGATGATAATGATAATGATGAAAAGTAGCCTATGTGCTAATCCAGGATATAAGATTACCACATGCACCGCTCTGCGAATCTACATAGCACGTGAGTTGTTTAAAGTAGCCTATGTGCTAATCCAGGATATAAGATTACCACATGTACCGCTCTGCGAATCTACATAGCACGTGAGTTGTTTAAAGTAGCCTATGTGCTAATCCAGGATATAAGATTACCACATGTACCGCTCTGCGAATCTACATAGCACGTGAGTTGTTTAAAGTAGCCTATGTGCTAATCCAGGATATAAGATTACCACATGTACCGCTCTGCGAATCTACATAGCACGTGAGTTGTTTAAAGTAGCCTATGTGCTAATCCAGGATATAAGATTACCACATGTACCGCTCTGCGAATCTACATAGCACGTGAGTTGTTTAAAGTAGCCTATGTGCTAATCCAGGATATAAGATTACCACATGTACCGCTCTGCGAATCTACATAGCACGTGAGTTGTTTAAAGTAGCCTATGTGCTAATCCAGGATATAAGATTACCACATGTACCGCTCTGCGAATCTACATAGCACGTGAGTTGTTTAAAGTAGCCTATGTGCTAATCCAGGATATAAGATTACCACATGTACCGCTCTGCGAATCTACATAGCACGTGAGTTGTTTAAAATTTTATTCAATTGTTATGTTCGAAGTTAGGTATTTTGTTTTTTAAAATAATATTTGCTTGTTTGTATCCTATCTAAAGTAGACACACATATACCTCTGCTTATAACAAAAGTTAAACAATTAATTTAAATATTTGTTCAAAATAAAATATATTCACGAGTCCCAAACTCGGATGGGATACTCTGTAGTCTGTACACAACACAATGAGGTGCGGGCGCATGGGCGTCGTGACCATCTCACTCAAATGATCTGAGATGAGCATGCATCATTTAATACCTACCTACCTATTTTATCATAGAACTTTACTGTATCATAGAAATTATAGAACCTTCTTCTTTTTGAAATCAGTTAATACTTGCAAAGGTATGGATTCAAAAGAAAAGAATAAAAATATTTCCATTTAGTTTACGCGATACGCCGTTATAGATACTCGTCTTGCTGCAAACGAAGACCGATAATCTATGTATACGCGTGCGAGTGAGTAGTTGCTATTACGCAATGTTGGCGTCAAGCGTCTTATTGAGGTACTTTGCTGTATTCTTATAAGGGATTTGCTTATCATTAATAAATATTGGAGAATAATTATGCTTTTTGTAGCTTAAGTCTATATGGATTGATTTAGATTGATTTAGTTTATTTTCCATTTTTTGGTCCAGTCATAGACTTGATTGACAGCCATTTGGACCTTTTTGTGCTGCTTCTTCGTGGTTACTTCCAACAGCTATTATAGCTGTGTTATCAGCAAAGGTCTCAATGATGTTATGTTCTATCACAAGTGTATAGCAGGTACAGGACCGGACCTAAAACACTTCCTTGTGGTACCCCTACTTTTATTTCCTTTAGTTCAGAATAGGCATCTTCTTGTCTAATACGAAAAGATCTGTAATAAATGGATATCTATTTTAAACGCGACCCTGCTACAATACCTAATAATGTACCTAAATCTTATGCAACGCCTAGGCACTATCATAAATGTTCAAATATCTACTTGAATACTGTAGCTTGAATCTAATCAGCCCATTTAACTTTATCTATAACTATCTATATCTATCCTAATCATAAAAGTAAAAAAAAAACTTCTTCTTATTCTTTTTTATTAGATGGCTTCTGCGGAGGTACTGGCCTACTAGCAATTTCGCCAATGTCTCTCCTTGAATCCTATCATTCAACTTTCTGTCTTTACGTAGGTTGTAAAGTCAAGTCAATGTCGTAAGTATTTTAATGTAAAGAGGCAAGCAACATTTTAGAGCACTTTTACAAGTCTATAAATCGTATCCCAATCGATTCAAGCTGTCATGTTGTTAATTTTTATTATTTCCTCAAACTTGTATTTTTTCGAGTGTTAATATGGTGAAATATATACCATTAGGTGTTAGTTAATGTGCACTAGAGTGTTTGCAAAAACAAAATTTCAAAAATGGTGGCCCTATGTGATGTTTTAACACTTTTTAGTAAAGAGTCCACAATCTGTGTCGTGACAATACAACTTACTAAGTCTAAAAACATTACCGAACTTGCTGGCGTTGCTGCCGCAAGGTGCGCGGTGCTTCGGAAATATGCCCGTCAGGGAAGAGAGCACCAAAAAATTCAAAGACAATCATCAATACTGGAAGAAATAATAATAATAATAATAATATATTATAAGAAACTAGGCCGGACTAGTCCCCACAAGCGGTATCTGTTCACGAGTATGACCAGCCAGCCATCATCTCCCTCAAGAATTTTAGAGGGAAGAGAGTTCTCCGATCTAGTAATAAAGGTTAAGTACAAAAATCTAAAACAAGTTTAAACAAATAAAATTATTATATAAATATAAAAACGCGACTGCGAACAGATTTATTGAATACGAGCTGACCACCCTCAAAAATAATTACACTAATATTATAAACTAGCTGTGCTGTGCTTAGTCTACGACATAGTCACTATGCGTCCTTCGCTATAACGGTGCCCGTGAGTAAGTTTGAATTCTTCATGGTCCCCCAGAACTGGACTTCGAGCACTGAGGTCAGCGAATGGAACTTTCATGCAGGTGCGCGAAGTGCTTTCCGTCCGTCGTGCCACCATCACACTGCAGCCGCTACCAGAAGGGACACCGGCGCAGCCCCAGCTCCACTGCCCGCGCCGTATCCGCACCCACCTCGACCGGTTCTTGATGCAACGTCTGGGCCTACGACCATCCGACTTCCACCACGTACCAGTGCGAATAACGTAAACAAAGTGAGTACTTATAATAATGATACAGATATAT
This sequence comes from Alsophila aescularia, assembly GCA_946251855.1. Classification (NCBI taxonomy): domain Eukaryota; kingdom Metazoa; phylum Arthropoda; class Insecta; order Lepidoptera; family Geometridae; genus Alsophila; species Alsophila aescularia. The sequence continues at coordinate 51,159,184 of OX276383.1, read as the reverse complement.
TGTCTATTTGCCACCAAAACGTACAATCGCTAAATAATAAAACGAATAGACTAGAAGTATTATTAAAGCATGACATTAATTGTAAAATATTAATTTTGACTGAGCCTTGGCTCAGCGAATCACAATTGAAATGTATTTGCATAAATGACTATATTTTGACCGCCAGCTTCAGTAGACCTACTATACAACATGGGGGGAGCTGTGTCTTTGTTCACCCTGGTCTCAAAATTATCCCCGGAGTGGATTACCGCGACTTATCCCGCGAGCAGGTGCTTGACGTCTGTGCTACTTTTATACCTAACTACAATGTATTAATAATAGCAGGGTACCATTGAAATTTATCAAAAATGGATGAATATCTTGACCTGTTTGACGAGTTGACTAAAGTCAACAATTCATTCATAATTCATAATTCATAATTCATAATTTTTATTGACACAAAGAAATATACAGTGTAACCTATGAAGCTTCTGGTCCCCGAACTAGTTAAAAACTGTGTCTCAGGAACCAGATTCTTCTCCCATATTAATGTGCAGCTAATGTCAATCAAAATATTGAACAGATAAATTAATAGCACAACTAAAATTAAAAGGATATAAACTAAAAAAATAATAATTAATAATTTTGAAATAACTATTTTTATAACACGGTTGCAAGTAGATATGCAAGCTGTTAATATTAATGTGTACATATGAGGGACAATGACAAGTACATTGCCATAGTTGCAGGTGATGTAAACCTGGACTATCTCAAGGACCTCTGGATAAACGAGATGATTATTAGCTATAATGGGGGAGATGAGGAATAGGGGTGAGGATCATAGCTCCCAATAGATGTGTTTTTTGTTTGAAAACTATCGAAATGCTCGAAATGCTTCTTAGCTATGATCGAAATGCTAAGAAGCATTTTTTCCCTCCCGGGGAGGGGGAGGTCGGAGGTCACATAAATTTTTAATTTGTGCTTGTACACTAACAGAACTGTCTCAGCCGTGCGTGAGGGCGAGCAACGCGAGTCATTGGCCGAGCTGAGATCGGATTTACTTTCGAATTTAAGATTACGCGAGGCGTATTTTGAAAATATACCTCCACAAAACGCTACTTTAATGCAACACTGATTCTCCAGGAATCGCGTATAAAGAGCCTAAAACGGGTATATATTAGAGTACGAGTATAGCACAATGGACTATCCTACTTCCTTAACACGGGCGTAAGTATTTTTATTCTAGGACCTCTACACTAGAGAGCGTAGTATCTGTACTTATAATAAAGCAATATGAACAAGAAGTCTGTACATAGAAGATAATTAAGGTTTGATTTAAAAACTGGGGTACTTGGTTGGTTCTTAGGCCCTGCGCGCAATGCCTTGCGGTGGAACGCGGTGCGTTTATTCTACCGTTTATTTCATATTGTATTATATGCGTTTAATTCACCACAATACGTGCACTTCTATGAAACTCCTTACTTCACAGAATATGCGTATAAAACCGCAAGGCAGTGCGCGCTAGCCTTATTCCGATGATTAGATGCCGAGCAAACGATAAAAAAACTATTTGACGGCTGAACGAATTTTGAATAATTATAGTATATTGTACTTTGTAGGTACTTTTGGTTCTGGAATAACACGTGTGGGCTACTTTTAAATGAAATGACCACGCGGGAAAAGTACAAAATAATTAATGGATTGGTTTTTCTTTATCATGTAACTTTTGATCATATCGTCGGTGGTGTCTGCTTGGAAGAAACAGGCATGGATCTTTTTGACTCGTTCCACGGTCTGTAATTCGTTATCCAATTGCCCGGATCCTATGATAACATTACGTTGAGATTTCATTCTAGCCTTCACTACTTGCCATTCTTGTTTGATTGGCATGTCACTGATGTTATTCTCATTTGTACTCGTAGTTTGTTTAACTTCCGTTAGTGTATCCAGTGTCATTGATAACCCTGTTTGTGTAAGTTCTAGTAGTAGTTTATCTACGTGTGCTACCAGTTTGGTATTCGAGTTGGTGTTACTTGCGGTATTTTGTGTTGGGGCACTCAGTCAGCGTTGATTCACGGCTGATGCAAAAAGGAGTCCTCTCATTTTTTTTTGTTTTATTGATAGAACGCTATCCTGTGGGACACCGGCACTCGTATCATACGAGGAAGAAAAGGAAACTTCGATGCGGACACGCTGCCGGTGCCTATACAGATAACTACGAAACCAGTCAATCGCTGGAGATATGTTAATAGAACAGTGGCCCAATTACAGAACTTGGCTACAATCGGATTATCACTTTTTTCATATCAATTTCGACTCTATCGCAAGGCATTAGTGGTTGCGATACTGAGAATTCGATTGAAGCCAAGTGATAATCGGGCTGCAGAGTAATCAGGAGGATGTCAAACTCAACAATGGCGTATGGGTGTTCAACTCGAACGCACCATACATCAAGTGTGCAAAATGTCAATGTCGCTGTCTATCTGACAAGACAGTGACTACTAAATTATAACATAACTTCACGCTCGAGCCATTGGGAGACGCACTTCAGTACCGTGAATTTAATATATAAAGGAATGACGCTAGGTCATCGTCCTCTTTTCCGCAACCTTCAAGTAGTTACATCATATTATCTGAAGGTCTACCAATGGGTCAGGGGTGAGTACTAAATCCAGCAGCCAACCATTTGCAATGGTATAAGTGATAGTTGTAGAATAATCTTACTTCGTATTTCGTTTGGATGTACTAGTTGTCCAACGCAATAAATTGTGTTAAATGATTAACTTATTTCATTTCGACATCCTTTAAGACATCCAAACAATAGGGTTAATGTCTAACTTCGCTGATAATAAAACAGACGTTCATTTACACCAGTATGAACATAAATCTCCCAATTCAAATTGTCTAACTCCTCAACAAGTGATCTTCACCGAGTCGTCACTATCAGCTATTTTTAAGCCAAATGAATGAACGAAACAGCATATTTTGACATAAATTTGGTATTGTCTAAATTTTTATCGTCACCGAGACATGTCAAATGAAAAAGATTGCTCTGTCCTAATCTTTCGTTTATTGAACTCAACTGGCTTTGAGTTTGTGACGAATTTATAGTCGTTTTATTGAATTAATAGTTGTCGGCTTGCGTAAGTTCAAAGGGCCATTAATCTAGGTATCATCATTAATTGCGTTTTATTAATTTCAGGCACTAATTCTCTGTAAATTCGAATACTAAACTTGCGAAAGTCAAACAGAAAGTTCACTGTTTTTTGTGATACAATTCTATACAAAGAGAAGTTATAGAGAGTTCGATATTTACTTCTATTAACACTTAGGTATTTCAGTTTAACATATCTAATTTATTCGATTACAGGCACTATAAGTACCTAACCTACAAAAACATAAAATGAAGAATATTTTGATGGGCGAATTTGTAGCTGAAACTGAAATATCTCATAAACTAATCATCTCCGCGGGGGGAGAAATGTACCAAGGAGTAGCCCTCCACCTCCCCTCTCTACCCCTCTAATTTGAAAGTAAGGATGAAAAAAAAAACTCGGAAAGGGGGGGCTGCGCAACTTTTCCTTCAAATTGTTCCTACATCCTCCCCTCCCTCCCTTACCCCCTCCACCCCTCCGTCCCCTCTATATCGACAGTATAGCAACTACATTCCTGCCTATGACTTGCAAAGAGAATATAATACTACGTGCGTACTACGTGTATACTTCTTAAATTTTTCTTTTGTTTTCATTTGATTTTCATATAAGCAATGCTCTAGTAAACAGAAACATATATTTATATAAGTACAATACAACAAAGATAGATGAAATTAGAGCTATAGCTATAGACTATAGATACACATCGGCCGAATACTTTTCGTTCTACGCGATATCAGGGAAAAATATACTTGTGTATCATTTTTTGAAGAATATCCATTTATTAAACAGATAAAAAGTAAAAACTAATAAAAAGTAGATTAATATAAACAAATAAAACACAACACATGTTTATAAATTAACATTTTATAACCATTAGTTCAAAAAAGCACTAAAAAGTGCTCAAAGCTATTCTTCTTGAAATGGAACGCAAGGGCATATGTTTTTGCTGTTATGTAGTCTGTGGAAAGAACGAAATGGCCTTCTCTTTTTCAAGACGATTATGACCGAAAATGTTAGACAATTCCCCTGGACAGCGAACTGGAACCACTAATGGAACTGGTGGTGGATTTGATTGCCATTACCTCCAGAGTTAGACAATAAGGCGGCTGGTCATAAGGCCCAAATCGCTCGCCAACTGACACATCATCCAGGCAATCTGTGGGTGGCTTGCCAGCCAACCAATGGTGGCAATCGCCCTCCAACAATCATCGTCTCATTTATTTTCTGTTTTTTCTCTCTTGCTTTTAATCTATCTAAAATTTTATTCCCGTGTAGATATTAAGTATAATTAAAAGTTAATTAGCATCGTAAGTTTTGTAGTGATCTAAATAATATGCCAATAAGCTTTTTGTAGATTGTACGTCTCTGAAAGAAAATCTAAATATTGATATTATTTCTCAGCAATAATGTACTTACCTACTTCAAATAATTATTATTACGACTGCCTATATAAAAATACCATGTTCCTATAGGTATAGTGACTATAGTGCTTCTCAGATAAAGTTAAACTTCAACTGAAAATAATCTTTGCCGTCAAGTAATAATGCTGTGAATGAAAACATGTCATTCTTTGTACACTACTTTTGTGCAAAACAATCAAATCAATAAATAATTAAAACGCCAAAAAACGAAGAAAAAATATATTTGCAATTTAGAAATGTATTTCTAGATGAAATCTCTTGCTTTGTACCTATATAGAAGTCTATTGTATCTACCTAAGTCTGAGGTATCGTTATAGATTCACAAAAATGAAGTCTTGACGGAGAGACGGACAAATGGGAGCTCGACAGTTGATAATTATAGCCTAGGACTTGATAGACAAGTACATAACTACGAGTATATTGAATGTTGAATTTACTTGATTACACTAATAATATGATACATTTGTTTCAGGTGGATGCACACAGAATTGCAGTTCATAAGAATATACATATGAATATATCTATCTCCGCTTTCCGAGCTCATAGGATAGTGTAAATCTCAACTTATGTGAAAATTATAACATTATTACATGATATTTAATACTTACACTTGATTTTGTTTTGCTTATATTTGCATTGACCCCTCGTTGTTAGTAGAACTTCACATAATTAGGCTTTGTAAGAAAACTACTAGATTTTAAAACCAGTAGGTATTTTTCTGTTTTAGGGTTAAAATCCCTAGCTATGAAGTAGTTAGGTAGATTCTATGAAATACCACATACATTCATGTCATTAAACCTACCTTTCACAAAACCAACACAATTACATGTCACGATAAAACATTAAACAAAGTGTACCTAGGTAGGTATTAGAACTATAACCTTTCACAAAAACAACACAATTACATGTCACGATAAAACATGAAACAAAGTGTACCTAGGTAGGTGTTAGAACTATAAGTTTCATAATAATTATGCATTATTAATGATCTTCACTAACCAAACACTGCTAGATAGTAAATGCAATGAACGCAGCGGGTGCCCTTCTGTTGACGAAAACTCATTGTTACTGAATTCCTTGTGAATTCTGATTTTGAATTACCTGTTTTGTATTTCCTAGTAAAATGACAGTTTCCTTGCGGTTGAGTGCTCATCGCCTTGATGACGTCATTTCATATGCTCACTGAGCTTAGTGAATTCAAAACGAGTGATCGGTGGCAATGAATGGTCCAAGTGGCATTAACCGAACCGCACTTTAACTCTACGGAATCAGGCCCCTGAACGTAGCGGGTGGGGAGGCGGCTAGTGAAGCGAGCCGCCTCGTCTGCGACTGCCGAAGTGGAGTGAAGGTCAAGTGTGCGAGACCTACATTATCCACCTCATTTTTTTTCTTAATTTCTTCCGTGCGAAGTCTGGGCGGGTCGCTAGTCTATCTATCTATCTGTCTATCTATCTATACTCTATCTATCTATATCTATTCTATATATACTATAATAAAACTGTAACTGGGCTAAATCTGTACATTAAATATTTTTTGAAAATTTTGATTGAGATAAACTTCAAAATCGATATGGAGTGCAAACAGTTTATTTTTTTATTTTTTGTTTGTCTGTCTGTCTGTCTGTCTGTCTGTCTGTCTCTTTGAACATGCATCACGCTGAAACTACCAGATGGATTTTGATGCAACTTAGCAGAATCATAGCTAATGTACTGGATTAACATTTACGATACTTTTTATCCCGGAAAAATCAACGGTTCCCGCAGGATAGGGATAGAAAGTTAATTAAAATAACACGTATAAAGCTAAAACTACTGGACGGATTTTGATGTAACTTGGCACAGTCAAAGTTTATATAATGTGTTAAAAAAAGGTTAAAAAAAGGTTCCTGCAGCCTATGGGTCCAAAGTTGTGTTAAATTTAAAGTGATCATACATCCGTTTATAGACTGGTACCGAATTTCGTCATTCTGCTGCGAAGCTCACTGGCTCAGTTGGATAGATGCATGGGTATGTAATCCAAACGTACGTGGATCAAAATCACGCGCCGTAGAAATGTTTTGCTCCATAATTAAAAGATTTTTACATTATTTATTCGTTGGTTGATTTGGTAGATTGTTTTGAATTATGTTTGTTTATTTTATTTGTAGTTATTAGATATTATTATTATCTATATTCTATATTTTCTATAGCTATATAAGGGGGAGTTTCCAGAAAAAGGAGTGAGAATCGTACCTTTCAAACGAAGCAACCAATTTAGCTGCTGTTTTTTATATTTCAAAGCTGAGGTAAACAAGATGGTTCTGCTATAATGGGGGGGGGGGGGGACGAGGAGGGAAGCGGGGAAGTAAGGATTGTAGCTCCCAAACAAATGGACTGACTTTAATGCAGTTTTTTATGTTTGAAAACTGATGTGATCTTATGTTTCAAAGCTGAGGTAAGCAAGATAGTTCTTAGCTATAATGGGGGGGCCGAGGGCGGGTGCTTCGCTCCCGCCTTCGTCTTCTAACCTATCACAACCATGTCAGATCGCTACTGAAGGTTGTTAGCACAGGTAGGTAGGTATATTGGTACTTTTGGTACTGGAATAACTCATAGGATCCTTATATCCCAGAAAAACTACCACGCGAGCAACGCTGCGGGCACAGCTATAAGGCAATAAGAACGTAAATCTATACAAAGAAGATAATTTAAAAAAAATGGTCTATTAATAGAACATTTTTTAAATTCGTGTCTGTCTGTTTGTTTGTTTGTCTGTATGATTTGTTCGCGCATCACGTAAAAACGTATTAGACCGATTGCGATGCAGTTTTCAGTGTTGGGTAGCTTAGGATTTGACCTAAAAACTGGGGAATTTACTTGGTATCTTATCCAATGGTTAGAAGCCGAGCAATCGATAAAAAACTTTGTAACGGCTGAAGGAATTTTGATCAAATGTTTATTTTAGATCTTGGAATAGCACATAGAGTAATTTTATCCTAGAGACATGACCACGCGAGCGAAGCCGCGGGCACAGCTAGTACTATAATAAAACTGTAACTGGGCTAAATGAGCTAAATCTGTACATTAAATATTTTTTGAATATTATAATTGAGATAAACTTCAAAATCGATATGGAGTGCAAAAAGGTTTATTTTTAATTTTTTGTCTGTCTGTCTGTCTGTCTGTCTCTTTGAATACGCATTACCAGACGGATTTTGATGCAACTTTGCATAATCATAGCTTATGTTATGGATTAACATTTAGAATACTTTTATCCCGAAAAAATCATGAGTTCCCGCAGGATAGGGGTTGAAAGCTATTTAAAAGAACACATATCACGCTGAAACTACTGGACGGAATTTGGCACAGTCAAAGTTCATATTATGTATTACAATTAGGGTATATAGGGTTTCTGCGGGATAGGTGTTCCAAGTTATATTAATTTGAATGTAATAAAAATAAGACATTAAGACCAGGCTCTGCTTTTTAAGGGTTTTTTGCATAAATATGCTCTAGGACTAAGACAAAAACACGATTAACAAAATTTCATTCGATACATTTTCTTATCAAAAATTACGTTATTTTCGGTAATGTTTACATTTTTGTACTCAACGGGTTAAGTTTTATCTCTAAAATAAATCTCACAGCAAGAAAATATCGTTTATTATCTAAGGCTAAGACAAAATTTACCTAACTACATTATTAGCCTGCCAATAAAATAAATAACTTTTGAGACATACGTCATTTAGTTCCGAGCTAAATTGTGTGTTCAAACAGCGCTCGCGATATTCAACCTTGTTACGCAGGCACTTCAGTGCTTATTGCGGGTAGTGGGTGGCAGGGTGTAGGGTAGGTGGCAGGGGAGTGCGGAGTGGGAAAATGTAACCTTGGAGCCTGGCCTTAAAACGGTATTATAATTTCGATCATCTAGCCATGAAGCTCTGTGGCGGAGCATGCCAGCCTTCCAACCCAGAGGTGCAGGATAAAAATCACGCGTTTCTTAAAATGTTTTGCTTCATATTTTTAAGTATAAATCAAACGCATCAAAGTTCTCCCTCCAATTTAACTAGATGGCCCTGATTGACGTTAAAACACGCAAGCATTTCATTCACTACAACCAAGGGTTCCGCTAAATTCAAATTTGTATTTTATTTTGAATTCGGCTCACATTAGCTTTAGCGCTTTTCATCAGTACGACCTCCAGCTCTCAAGCCCTTGCGACTGCAAGTTGTCTGTTGAATTGCCTACTGTTCAGTTGATATCGAATCGAATTACTCTGCGCAGATATATATTTATATATTATTAGCAACCAGAAGTGTGTTACACAAAAAATATACACGATCACACACACAAAGGTATTATTAAACTCAACAAAGTAAACTAAACACTGTTACAAAATCAAATGGGGGAATTTAAGGAACTCAAGAAATATTCAGGAACGTCCGGCTGCTTGACTGCTGGCAGAAAAGTGGCGCTCCGCTCTCGCTGCCTCACCGAGGAAAAGGTCTGCCCGGCTGGATCCAGTTTCAGCTAGTATTGCGCAAACTAGTCATCACGCGATGCTAAGCCCCGCCTCTAGGCTCCGCCTACTTCCTGTTTTTCTCCTTACAATATATAGATCAACCTATTCTGAATTTACGTAACTTATACGAACTACGTATTTTCTTCACTTCACCTGCACGCTGCACGTCATTCGTTACCTTACCGCCCGTCGCACTACGACGCCTTACAAGGTTTGATTTAAAAACTGGGGTACTTGGTATCTTAGGCCCTGCGCGCACTGCCTTGCGGTGGAACGCGGTGCGTTTATACTAGCGTTTATTTGATATTGTATTATATGCGTTTATTTCATCGCAATAGGTACACTTCTATGACACTCCGTACTTCACAAAATATGCGTTATAAAAACGCAAGCAGTGCGCGCTAGCCTTATTCCGATGATAAGATGCCGAGCAATCGATAAAAAACTATTTGACCGCTGAACAAATTTTGAAGAAATGTAGTAGGGACTTTTGGTCCTGGAATAACACGTGTGGGCTACTTTTAAATAAAATGACCACGCGGGCAAAGCCGCGGGCACAGCTAGTAATAAATAAAAGTCCTTTCTGGCGAGCCGACTAGAGTACCTAATGGATCTTGCTGAGTTCTTTCTTTAGCTAGGTACGATACCCTCATATAAAATAAGTGCAATAATGAATCTCATTGTAGCCATAATTATTTTCAAAGATCATTAAAGTATTCATGAGTTATATAATGTCATATATCTAATTAATAAATAGGTATGCATTTTCTTAACTTAACCAACCATAATAAAACCTTCAAACACATAAACCAGCTTAGGATTACCTACATTTTGCATGCGACGTTCTTAACGTGTCGATTTTCAGCTTCATTTCTTAGATGTAGTTTTAGGCAATCCGTTAAGGCTCCCGTATTGAAAGCCTCCATCGACGGCGATGACTGTGCCGGTGACGAGCGCGCTGTTGTCGCTGGCCACGTGGAGGATCATCCTGGCGATGTCGTCGCCCGTGCACACCTGTCCCATGGGTATCTGAGCCTTTGAGTTGTTCACCCATTCGTCGTACTCCGCGTCGGTGATGTTTGTAATGCGCTGCAAAAATTTGCTTATCTGGAAGAAGATAGTGCAAGAAAATTATTAAATACACCAATCTATATCTATTCTATATTCTTATAATGAAACTAACAGGTCCAATCTGTACATTTAAGATATTTAGGTATTTTTTGGAGGACACTCTATATTTCATACTGAAGCCAAAGTGTTTTCTTTTCATTTTTGTCTTTCCGTCTTACAGATAGACGCTTGACCGCGCATCACGCTGAAACTACTGAATGAATTCAAATGAAACTTAGCATGATTTGAGTTCATACTACGAGTACGAGGTAGGACATCAGATTCTTTTCATTCCGAAAAATTAAAGGGTTCTAACAGGATAGGGGGTGAAGGTCAAAAGGTGTACTTAGTTGTAATTCATTAACGCGTGGTCCGATTATATATTTTCTTTAAAGATTGGCGTACTTTAAAGATTGTCCCGTAAATATTTTAAGGACATCGGTTTGGCAGTTCAGAAATTACCGACAGCCCAACCCTCAGTATTAGGTACAAATACCTTGAAACCTGGAATGTACGGGAACGTTTGAAGCTGGCCAGCGCACTTTATTTTATAGGATTAATGTATTTTATTGTCAAACTCACTCTACAAACGATCATTATATAAAGTATGGACGTCCAAAATGAATTGATAAATATATTTTGAAAATAATATTGACATAAACTTCATTATCGACATGGAGGCCAAAACAGTTATTTTTGACTGTCTTTCTGTCTGTAAGTCTCTTTGAACACGCATCCGCTGAAAATACCGGACGGATTTTAATGCAAAAATTATAGCTGATGTTATGGATGTTCATTTATGATACATTATATTCCGAAAAATTAAAGGCTTCTGCAGGACAGGTGTTGAAAGAACACACATCAAGCTGAAACTACTGGGCGAATTTTGATGCAACTTGGCACAATCATAGTTTATATTAAGGATTAAAATAAAAGATACTTTTTGTTCCGCAATACAAAAGGGTTCCCGCGGGATAGGGATTGAAAAATTATGTAAAAGAACACACATCACGCTGAAACTGGACTACTACTGGACGAATGTTTTTGCAACTTGGCACAGTCATAGTTTAAAAAACAAGCAGCAAATAAAGAATAAAACACTAATCTAAACCGCGTGTTTCTAAACCGCGTGTTTCTAAACCGCGCGTTTTCTAAACATATTTTTTTATTTATTTTTTAGTAGTTATGCGTTGTCACATAATTTTGTGAGCTACTCTGAAATTTTCATCCGGATAGATAATCGGGAAGTCCTCAAAATTTGCAAGATTCCACCCGGAACAATAGACAAACAAGAAAGTGACTTAATAAAAACGTGGGCAAAAATGTACAGTCAGCAAGAAAATGGTATTTTTTACACAAAAAATTTGTTTGATGCCAATCGATCCTGTTTCTTGAAAGGATCAAAAGTCTCTTCCAGGCTGACTGAGGTTTGACTACTTGAAAAATCAGAAATACACACAGACAGGAAAGCAGACTAACTTTTGCTTTTTAATTGACTTCAAAAAAGGAAACGGTTATGTGTTTGGCTGAAGGTTTTTTTTGTGTATTTCTGTTGGTATCTCCGTCAAGTGCGGACAGATTTTAAAAAATATTTTTTTGTTTGAATGTTTAATACTCTCTAGGTGGTCCCATATAAATTGTATCAAAATTGGTTCAGCAGTTTTTCGAGAATAAATAGTTTCTTGAGTAAATCAATTCGATTTTGTGTTTATATTGCCTTGATTTTGTGTTTATCTCTAAGGTTTCTAAGCCGATTGAGTTGTTTGTTTTTTATTCAAAAAGGTTATCTTTGTGTGTAGTCCCATATAAACATCATCAAAATTTGTGCAGTAGTTTAATTAGAAAATCTATTTGTTTTATAGTTTATGTTCTCTAATATCTTGGGATTTAAGAACCGAATTAGATGATTGTTTTTACTTGAGTAAGAAGACCTCTAGTGTGGTACTATATAAATTTTATCAAAATTGGTTTAGTAGCTTCAAACAAGCTTTAATTTAATTCACTGTGTTATAATGGTTAGGACTGATCAATTTTGAACAATTTAAGGTGTAACCCCTGGTTTGCTTTCAATCACTCAAAAGCGCGGTGAAATTTATCATGTTGCAATCAAAATGATGCATGATTACAGATTAAGCATAAGAATGGATAGAGCTATAAAACGTTGCCGCTCCGCCCGGCCATTCGTTTACGCGTTGTCTTGTTTCTTTGTCTTTTACACGGATCGTCCCCTTGAGTGAATGAGAAAGCTATTGTAAGATTGGCAACCTCGCACTGTCCGTGTGCTTCGTGCCGATTGTTGACCTCCTAGGAGGCCATAACATTGCAACCTGTGTGCATATAAAGTGTAATCCTAGTGAAATATCTTTGCTAAGACTAGACATTCTAGCTAAATAATAAAACTATGTCGTGTTGTGCTGTGTTTTGTGCATCAAGAACAACAAAATGAGGAGTAAAAGATCCGGAATAACCCTTTCACAGGTATATCTTTACTGGCTATTATTATCTTAATTATCGAAGTTTCAAGGCAAAAATGTATTTCACATTAGGGATACACATAATTAACATCATATAATTACCTCGTGGTGATGATTAACTAAGCATTTAAAGCTTAAATCTAAGTTAATTAAATGCATTGTTTTCCGCCTCCAGACTAGTGATGTTCCTACAGCGCTAATACGACTTTGTCGATGTTTGCTAAATCCATATGCTTGCTTAATCAATATTATTAAGTGAACCATTGACCGTTTATTCTTCTTTCGCTGAATGGATTTGTCTGATATTTTGTAAGGAAGGATGTTGACTAGGGTATATTGGGCACAACTTTACCAGCTTGACCCACGATTTTAGGAAAGCAGGTGGGGGCAACAGGTAGGGGGGAGAGAGTGGTACCGCCCCTGAGAGTGGGAGGGGGAGGATCTCTCCCCTCTCTGAGATATGTTTTTTTAATATATATATTTTGCTATTTTTTCGAAGTTTTACGCTTCTGTTAAGTGCTGTTTTTAGGTTAGAAAGCAAAGGAGGGAGCGAGGCCAAGCAAGCAAAAAATATATCTCAGAGGGTGGGAAGATCTAGCCCCCTACTTTTACGCTTCTGTTAAGTGTTGTTTTTTTAGGTTAGAAGGCGAAGGAGGGAGTAAAGCGAAGGAAAGAGCGAAGCGAAGCAAGAAAAAATTACATATCTCAGAGGGTGGGAAGATCTAGCCCCCTACTCTCAGGGGGTTCTTCACCCTCCCTTCTCCCCGCTCCCTCCTTAAATCGTGGGCCAAGCAAGTACAGTGGTCCCTCAAAGTGCCAGGTGTCAAACTGACAGGTGTCAACCTCATAAGGGCAATAAGGAGGGATTTATTTGAAATTTCATTTCTGAAGAAAGGGTGATGGTGGTGGGAAAATTTGACGCTGCTAGTTATTAATAAATATTTAACTTAAAAAAAAAAAAATGTTTTGTTGTAGGTTTCCAAAATGTCTGGAAATCAGAAATCAGTGGATAAAAGCTGTAGGGCGCGAAAATTGGGAGCCGACTAAATACTCCAGGCTTTGCTCGAAACATTTTAACAGCTTTGTGACTGGATTGTCAATAAAGAAACTTAAAACAGATGCAGGACCTATAATTTTTGAAGAATATCCGATATATTATCAACCGGTGGATAAAAAAGAAAACAGTGTGAACACAGAAATGAAAACCTGAATTTGACTCCTAGGAAACGGAAGAGGATAGAAGCGTGTGGAGTGAAGTCAGAAGATCTTCCTACAACTCCCAGGCGCGCAATGAAAGTTTTAACATTTTCTTATATTTTTCAAGTGTTGGTTGAAGTACCTATTTTACAACAATTTCTTAGGTACTTCAGTACCTAAGAAATTGTTATATGACACTGTGTATGCAATATCACTGATACTTTGCCACTTTACTTCGATATAACAGAAGTCAGCTTTCCATCAAATGATTGCTTTAGATTGTAGAATTGTAAATAAAGGCACTATTTTTAACGCACTATTAACCGGGCCGGCCACCATGCCGATTTCAAATCGTTTAGTGTGCACACAGACGAGAAACCCATATATCTAAAATCCTACGAGTAAACCCTTTGTTGCGAGTTGCGACATCCAAATTAACGGAACGCATTATCGGTGGTCATCTATCATAATATGTATGTCGCCACGAACCCCACAATAATAGGGATCTCTACCGATACGATAACAACCGATAAGCTGTTAGCCTCCTTTTTAGTCTGACGTCTGCGGAAATAGTGCAAGTCTCTTAAGAGTTACTCTTACGTATTATTGAAAGTATTCCATGTGGTTTGCCTAGCAAAAGTCAAGTGTAACTTATTGTAGATATTATAGCGTGCTCCTGTCGAGTGTCAATGTGATAAGTATTTATTAAATTTATTTCGTAATTAAATTGTATTATTGACTTATCATGTCCATAGAATTCAAAAAATAAGAAGTTATCTTATATTCTAATTTTCGTAATTTCTGTTTAGAATCAGCTGGATTTAATACAGTCAAATTAACACTACATGAATCTGTCTGAAAACGTTAAACATTGTTATGACAACAACACTGAAAAACTGCTACTTACGAGTATTATTAAATTATTTTTGCATGTTCTGTCAAGTAAATATTTTTAGCATAAATATTATTTCCTATATTTTCATGTTCTGCAGTTTTGTTTAGATATGTTTTTATCGATATGGTCGGCACAAGCGATCACTTCCCTACTCACGCACACTAATACAGATCTGGAAACTCACACCAACATAAAATGGACATGCTACCCAAGATAGAGCTCCATCCATTCTGATACTTAATCTGTGTGCATGATGAATCAAAATGATGTATCGGTAATTGACCCCCCTAGAACAGAAGAGTGGAGGAACGAAACGTCAAATTGACACCGCTGCTGTCAGTTCTTGAAACACCGGCGGAGAAAAACTCCCGAGGTGTGGGGTAAAAAGGAGTGCTGGATCCTTCAAATTAGGGTAAAAGTATTTCCATTAAAAGGTTATGCCATAAATAAAGTATAAACTAAATCCTCGTAATATATCAATTATCAGATAAATAGTTTGATTTCTTCCTACCAATAAAAAGGACCTATAAATCGACAATGTTCGATATCGATAGCTAGGGAGATTTGTCCTCTGAGACCTTGGGTTCCAATAATTGAGAACAATGAACTACGTCAGGTTTTTAGAGGAGGGATGCAGCGATAAATAAGGATTCGAATGCGATCGCTTTCTTTTTCGGAGGCCAAGTTGGGCATAAAGTGCTGGGCCATCAGTGGTTCATTCCCCGTGTTTCCAACATCGGCAGCCCGATTCCATAACTTGGCTTCAATCGAATTCTCAGTATCGCAACCACTAATGCCTTGCGATAGAGTCGAATTTGCTATGAAAAAAGTGATAATCCGATTGTAGCCAAGTTATGGAATTGGGCCACTGCAGTCGGTGCTACCGAGAGAATATATTCGGTAGGCACCCCCCTGTGAGGAACGGACATCTTCGGGATCCCCACTGCAAACATTGAGCGAGCCCTAGCCCTCCGAAGGCAATAGCGCCGAGCCGCCCCCCAGTTGAAATCAATTGAGAACGCAATAACCCCGTTTCGGGTGAGTTTTGATAACCGCCGCGTCCTACCCTCGTATGTTGATCAGTATCATGTTGAGATACTTATAGTGTTATTTCTGTCTTGAACAGGGTTTTTTATTATTACTACTACGGTTTCTCTCTACGTATTGGATGGGTTGTTGAAACACTCCCAAATACCACTTCGGAATTCTCCGAGGGAGGTTTGGACCTCGCGGCCGGCGGGGCCCAAAGCTACGAGCCACCCACACACACACACACACACACACACACACACACACACACACACACACACACACACACACGCACTCTCCGCTCCACACCGTCACTTCGGGTTCAACCGGGAGGCGTCTCCGAGTCAGCCGCTGACCAGTCCGTAGGCATACCGGCGACTGGCCGGCTGAGGGAGGCCACCCACTCCATACGGTAATAGGAAGAACAGCGGTAATCGCCGTTCTTCCTTTTTACTAAATTTTGTGAAGTCAACCTAACCAAATACAAAGTTTAACGGATTTAAGTACTGGTCGCAGGCGAGTATTGTGTAACTCACCCCTGAGGATATATAACTGTATTTTAGAAAGAGCATAGAGCGTAGAGGCCTTCCACCCCGCCATCAGCTCTGATATTTTAGTAATTAAAGGCGCCCAACATAAATTGTAAAGTGAGTGTTAATTTAGCTTTCTATACTGGGTTAACACTTCGACTTATTTGATTAAATGAATATCCACCAGTAATACCATGGTCTCATTCAGCTCCACCCTGTAGTCAGTCAGGCTGTTCCTACATCATATTGTTAAAAGGTTACAAAGGATGTCCAAAGATGCTGAAGTTTTGCACATAGATGTGTTGTTCTGATGACAATTAAAAAACTACAGGAGTAGTAGTAGTAGTCAAAGGAACTACACACAATCGGATTATGGAATCTCTTAGAGTTTGGGCTCATTTGGTTTTTCTTGATGAGATCTCTGGTTTTATGTGGTATCCAGGGTCTGACGATGGAGCCGGAAGGTAGTCACAGGAACTCAACAACAAAATAATGGAACCCCCTTCGAGTTTGGGCTCATTTGGTTTGTCTTGATGAATTCTCTGGTGTATTGTGGTATCCAGGGTCTGATGATGGAGACGGACAGTAGTCACAGAAACTCAACAAGACAATGATGGAATCCCTTCGAGATTGGGCTCATTTGGTTTGTCGTGATGAGGTCTCTGGTTTATGTTATATTCAAAGTTTGATGAGGGAGCTGCAAGGTAGTCACATGAACTCAACAACAAAATTATGCTCATATCTATGAGATGTGTAACCATTTTTTTAAAGAGTTCCATTTTATTTCAGTCAAATCATAGATAATTGTAGACAGTTTGACAGTTGACAGTTTGTTAGTTGTATAAAACTAATTCAGTTGTTATATTACAAGAATTAAGTTAAATTACAAATATCTATCTAATCTAAATGACATTGCGACTGCTTTTAATAATTTCTTTGTTGACAAAATTGTACCAATAAAAGACTCTGGAAATAATGTGACATCTCAAATACTTAATAAGACTGACTCTATATTTATGGCTCCATGTATACCTAATGACATTTTGAAGATTATAAATGGACAAAAAAATACAAATAGTGTTGGACATGATGGCATATCAACGAAAGTAATCAAATTAGTATCTGATTTTCTATGTGGACATTTAACTTATTTAATAAATTTATATATTATTAATGGCATTTTCCCTGATGATTTGAAAACGTCTGTAGTAAAACCTTTATTCAAAAAGCAGGATAGGGAACTTATGAATTTTTATAGGCCTATTTCCCTAATCCCCGTATTTTCAAAAATATTTGAAAAGTATATTTATAAAGTATTGAATTCATTTTTGGAACAAAATAATATTTTATGTAATGAGCAAAAAGGCTTTCGTCAAAATAAAACTATAAACATGGCTATATACGACTTTTACAACACTGTCATAATTAATGTTGATACTAGAACGCCTACCTGTGCCATATATTGTGATATGACGCAGGCATTTGATTATGTCGATCATAACATACTTACTTGCAAACTTGAGGCATACGGTATTAGGGGTAATATTCTAGAGTTGATAAAATCGTATTTAGCTAATAGAACCCAAATAACTGAAATCTGTAGAGTCAACATAAGTACTAAACGAGAAGAATTGTACTTGTCAGGTGCACGTTCTATTAAATATGGAGTGCCACAAGGAAGTGTGGTAGGGCCGCTATTATTTATTATATATATTAATGATCTGCCTAAATCTATTGACCACCCAATGACACTTTTTGCTGATGATAGCACTATAACTATCGCATGCAAATGTAAAGAGCTGTACGAAAGTGATATTAATAACTCTTTAGCTTCAATTGAGAACACAGCAAGAGTGAGATTAAAATCAGTGGGCCCGTCATTCAAGATAGAGCGAGGAGTGAAACAAGGAGACCCCCTCTTGCCAAAACTTTTCATCGCAGTTTTGGAAAATATTTTCAGAGAGCTAAATTGGAATAAAATGGGAATCAAGCTTGATGGCAAATATCTATCACACTTAAGGTTTGCAGACGACATAGTTTTACTGTCTGAAAAGCCCACAGAACTACAGTATATAGTAAATAGATAAGTAATAGGTCTAGAGGTAAATAGAGTTATTACAAACAGAAGCGAAATTCCAATCACATCCAACACATTACCTCTAGAGTACGTGAAAGATTATATCTACCTCGGCCATATCATATCATTTAAATCATGCACAGACAAAGAGATAAGTAGAAGAATAAAAAGTATGTGGAATAAATAAGTAAGTAGTCATTGGGTAATGAAGGAAATCTTCAAGGGAAGCTTACCAATCAAATTAAAAACTAAAACAATGAATATCTGCCTAGTGCCATGTCTTACCTACGCCTGTCAGACTTGGCCACTAACCAAAAAGGAAATGGAACGGCTTAGAATCTGCCAAAGAGGAATGGAACGAAGATACATGAACCTCAAACTCAAAGACAGAGTAAGAAATAATAGCATCAGAAAAAAATAAAAGCTAAAGATGTGATTGAACAAATCTTAAAGCTAAAGTGGAAGTGGACAGGTCACATTCAGAGAGTAGAAGCGGACAGATGGTTTCAGATTGTGACAAACTGGGTTACGAGAGATAAAAGACTTAAGCGCGGCCGAGCCTTTAAAAGATGGAGCGACGACATAGCGAAAGTTGTCGGGAAACTGTGGTTCAGAGTTTCCAGACAAAGATTGGAGTGGAAGCAATTGGAGGAGGCTTTTACCGCTACTGGCGGTCCTTACACATTAGATAATTAGTACTAACAATAATTTATAGAAACTAACATAATATAACATCAAAACTAAAAAACATACTAACAATAGCTACTATACTTTTATAATATAACTTTAACCTAATTTGCAAAACTTGTTGTGTAAGGAAGGAAATAAAAGCTTTTTATTTATTTTATTATTTATTTAGCTTCAATTATTTCTTGGCTGGATAACAACAATTTAAAGATAAACTTAAGCAAAACTAAAGTAATGCATTTCAATCAAAGACCGCAAAATGCACAAAATATTGACGTTCATTACAAAAACGACTCTTTAGATGAGGTAGATACTTCCAAATTTTTAGGTTTAATTATTGACCAACAACTAAACTGGAAAGCACATATTTCAGAACTGTGTAAAAAAATAAGTAGCTCAGCATACGCTTTATATAAATTAGCTCCGATTATCAATAAAGATGCACTACTTGCCTATCATGGGCTAGCAGCTTCGCATACAACTTGTCGAATCCCTCGTGCTGTCCAAGTTGAATTATGCTGACACAGTGTATGGTCCCCGTCTGCTCGCGAACTGAGCGTTTAATTCAGTGTGTACAGAACGCCTGTGCGAGATTTTGTTTTTCAATACCACTGCGAAGTCACGTTACTCCTTTTTTAAATCGGCATTACATTTTGAAAATGAAATCTCGTCGCAAGTTTCACCTGGCATGCCTGCTTTTTGGTGTCGTAAGTTACCAGGATCCCTCATATTTGTACGACAAGATAAAGTGGTTATCTGATAGCAAGAAATATTCTTGTAGGCATGGCTCTCAACAGTTGTCAATACCGCGGCACCGTACTACGTCTTTCAAAGGTTGCTTCCGCTATGCTGCGACCAAGTGTTGGAATAATCTGCCGCCACCAATCCGGGGGCTAAGAAATTTATACTCTTTTAGGCGTAAACTCAGGCTATATTTAATTGATGAGCAGAGGCAGCATGGCAATATTTATATAGACATATCATTTTTGTGATATATATATATACTTATTATTATTAATATTATTTTTCCTTGAAATTCATTTCTTCTCACTTATTAGTTGCACGTAATAGTAGAGGTTATTTTGCTGCTACCCACATGCGTGGTATTCTTATTAGTCAGCGGTACTCTTACGCAATTTTGACGACACTTTCTTCGTCAGTTATTTGACACCATTCAGAGACTACATTATTTTATTCCTTTGTCGTTGCTATATTTTATATATACTTTTTTTATTTATTTATTTATCTATGTTTATTTAAATTACTTATATGTAAATGTATTCATATTTAATTTCATTTTTTATACTCTTATGTTTATTTTTTCCGCTCCCTCTGGGCTTTAGCTGAAAACCAGCGCTGCGTGCCTTCGGCAAACAGCCTAATGCTGAGTTAAGGCCCATTCATCACCACTTTAGCTGAAAACCAGCGCTGTGTGCCTTTGGCAAACAGCCTAATGCTGAGTTAAGGCCCATTCATCACCACTTTAGCTGAAAACCAGCGCTGCGTGCCTTCGGCAAACAGCCTAATGCTGAGTTAAGGCCCATTCATCACCACTTTAGCTGAAAACCAGCGCTGTGTGCCTTCGGCAAACAGCCTAATGCTGAGTTAAGGCCCATTCATCACCACTTTAGTTGAAAACCAGCGCTGCGTGCCTTCGGCGAACAGCCTAATGCTGAGTTAAGGCCCATTCATCACCACTTTAGCTGAAAACCAGCGCTGCGTGCCTTCGGCAAACAGCCTAATGCTGAGTTAAGGCCCATTCATCACCACTTTAGCTGAAAACCAGCGCTGCGTGCCTTCGGCAAACAGCCTAATGCTGAGTTAAAGCCCATTCATCACCACTTTGGCTGAAAACCAGCGCTACGTGCCTTCGGCAAACAGCCTAATGCTGAGTTAAGGCCCATTCATCACCACTTTAGCTGAAAACCAGCGCTGCGTGCCTTCGGCAAACAGCCTAATGCTAAGTTAAGGCCCATTCATCACCACTTTAATTATCTACTTTTACCTTTTCTTTGTTTTCCTTCTTTTATTGTTCCTACTTAATTTTTCTAATTATTTGTATCTTTTAATTTTGTGTGTGTTGAATAAATGTATTTTCTTTCTTTTCTTTCTTTTTTTCTTTCATTACTAAGGTATGGTATTATCTTTTGGGGAAACTCGTCAATGAATTAGTCTTCAAATCACAGAAAGGATGTTTAAGATCCATGTTTGGACTAAGGACAACAGACAGCTGCAAGCCATACTTCAGCGAGTACAAAATTTTGACACTTCCGTCTCTCTACATTTTAGAAATATCCATGTTTGTAAGAACGAATCCAGGTCTATTCCAACGCATGTCAGAAGTTGTGAAACGAAACAGACACCATAAAGACAAGTTATGTTTACATGCCGCCAAAACAGCTATGATGCACAAAAGTGTGATATGTATGGCCCCGAAAATTTATATTAAAATCCCTAGTCAAATTAAAAATCTAAATTCAATATTATTCAAACAGACATTTAAAAAAAGTACTGGCTAATAAATGCTATTATACGATAAATGACTTTTTAATTGATAAATTATAACTGTATTTTTCGACTACAATTTAACACTCATGCTTTTTTACTTGTGTGCTGTTTATTTTATATTTTTTACATTTATCGGCTGTGTTGACATTGTTTTTTGTTATTATTATTTCATTTTTATTCTTGTATTGTTGACATATTTTATTGTTGTTGATTATTACGAATTTTAATACCAAGAAGTGCCAATTGTTGACAATTATTTCACATCTCTGATAATATTAAATTGTGAAATATTATTTCGTTTATGGCATTGTTTAGTGAGATTTGTTTTTCTTTATTATTGCATGTTATTTTAATCTGCATGGCATTTACGAATAGTTAGTATTTTTTATTTTTTTACGCATGTGAAAGGCAAAACGTGAGCTCTTTTAACAGACTACTATAATCTGTGCATTATTGTGATATTTATGTTTTATGCAAATAAATATATCTATATATCTTATCTTTATATAATTAAGTAAGTTTATTCATCCTTGGTTTTAATTTACCAAAGCTTTGAGTCTAAAGTGAGTGAGTGTCTACTATTTTCATTCCGAAGTTTGCTTAGGCCATTGAAAATCAGAAAATAAAATATTAATCCAAAAAAAATACGACTTCATAATAAAAATGTTATTTTGTAAACAACCACTAAAAATAATAAAATAATTACAATTGAGCCAGAACAGTATCACTTTTTCGAAATTACCAACGTTATAATATACAACATAAGATAAGAAAGAGTTTTTTGAAGGCGGTGCCAAACCCAGGCATCTAATATCTTTACAAAATTAATACATACCTATCTACGTACCAAGTAATATGCAGTTGTCTATGACGCACCCTCATACAAAACACGAAACGCAGAAGAGACAAAACAAGAGACTCACACGAGCAGATTTTGACTTTCACACGTTCACAAACCGATTGACACGAATACTGCAATCTAGTAATTGATAAAATCTTTGTAGATAATTACTTTAAAAGCTTATTATTTTAAATGGCACGTCAAGCCGTTTAAGACATTGTATTTTTGAGTAAACTCAATGTCATCATTATGGCTCGGTTTGGCACCGCCTTCAAAAAACTCTTTCTGATCTTATGTTGTATTTTTGCATTATTATTACGTTGGTAATTTCGAAAAAGTGATATTGTTCTGGCTCAGTTGTAATTATTTTATTATTTTTAGTGGTTGTTTACAAAATATATTTTTTATTATGAAGTCGTTTTTTTTTTGTTGGAAATATGATTTATATGATATTAATAAGGATAGCTTCGAAATAATATGTAATATTGCTATACTCACAGTCAGTCCGGGGCTGATGGTGTTAACTCGAACTCCTTTAGGTGCCAACTCGAGCGCCACCAGTCGGGTGAAGTGGTCCAGGGCCGCCTGTACAATAGGTACCAACTATTAATGCAAAATAATAAAGGATTAAAATCTGAAAATTTTAATCGATACTGAAATAATAATAAGAAGTTTATTTACTAAAAAAAACTACAATTTAAACATGGAAGCAAAAAGTAAACTGTTAAGGATACGGTACAAAATAAAAATAAAGTTTCCAATAAATATATAACAGTGGCTCCACACTAGGCTCCTAGGCCCATGTTTTGGAAACCGAATAAAGATATCCCATAATATTAATTTTACATGAAAGTTTGAAGCATCTTAATGATTTCTAAATATTTGAATATCATTAGGATGCCTCAAACTTTTGTGAACATGCAAACAAGCTTGCATTTTTATATGCAAGGGAGCATGTATATGTTTGTGTGTGTTTTTTATGATTAATATATAATAATATACGAGTAAAACCACTGTTATATTTTATTCATTACTTGTGATGTGATGAATTATACACGGTAATAATAACGAGCACAGCTCAGAGTAGTACCTTTTTACTAACATGGAGTACTCCGAGAGTAAGTGATATGTTCTAACTAAAGAAGAAGTTGGTGTCTTACTTAACTGTGTTGTGAACAATTTTACACACTGCAGTTACTATCACAACATGTACAAGTAATAACAAGTTGTTCTGGGCGTTTATTTATAGGTAGTTACTATTAAAAAATACCTTAGCCATGGCATAGGGTAAGCCGCCGACATACACGGTAGTAGCAGCAATGCTGGATATGTTGATGATGTTGCCCTTGGACTGTATCAGGGCGGGCACTAGCAGCCGCGTCAGGTTGTACACACCGCGCACGTTCAGGTTGAACACGCGGTCGAACACCACCATGTCTGTATTCTCTATGGTCGCCCTACCGCCAATGCCTGCGTTGTTCACTAAAATGTCGACCCTGAACAATAAGAATATTTATTGAAGATAGTTTTGTTAATTTTGTAAGTGCAGTGGATATAATTAATGGATACATATTTTTTAAACGCAACTCTGCTATGATCCATACAGATATATAAAAGTGACACGTTGTCTGTTTGTTTGTTTGCTTGTTTGAGGAAAAAAATCTAAAACCATAGCATTTTGTGATGTCCACAAAACTATTTATAGGAAGTATCAGTAAAACGTCCACCATTTTGCTGATTTTGACTTTTATACAATTGACTGTGACGTGAAAACACTTACCAAATCTAAAAAAAAACGCCGATATTTCTGGCATTGCCGCCGCTTCGGAAATACACCCGTTAGAGAAGAGAGCACCAAGAAACAAAAGTGTACGAATATAACAAGTTTAAAAAAAAAAAAAGGGATGTTGGACTGTTGCGAACAATTTAAAAGCAAACATAGCGCCCAATTAAGTGATGCTTTTACCAAAGAAACAGCCTAGCACATAAAACATGATACAATAAATAGTTACAACCTATTGTGCCTATTTATTAATAGGAAGTATAATCACCTCCCAAAATTCTCCAAGGTGTCCTTCGCGGTTCTCTCGCATCCTTCGTCCGTGGATAGATCCGCGATGATCGCCAAGGGCTTGTTGCCTTTCTCCTTCTCGCATCGACTCGCGACGTTCCGCAGATTCTTCTCGTTCATGCCGACGAGCGACAGTTTTGCGCCATACTTCGCAAACATGATGGCGGTCGCCTCGCCGATTCCCGCGCTGGCTCCCGTCACCAGCACCACTTTATCCGTAAAGTTTACTTCCATTTTAATTTAGTTTTATAAAATCTTTTTTAATTATCTGAAATGTAATAGGTGTGGTTTCGCCTAACAATATTGAACTCTAACGCGAAGCAAGTAGTGTGTTCGACTGATTATCCAAATAACTGGCATCCACATAAATAGTACCGTTTGCTGCTTGTTATCACATTACAAGGTTACGTACCTTATTTACAACGACATAAAATCATGACTCAAAAATAATATTAAGTAATGATATATACTTGGTGCATCAGTTCGATTCGCATTTGACGGATTTTTATTATTATTAAGATGATTTAACTTTATTAAATATCTATATTTATATAGTTCTATTCGTTTTTCAGTGCTTTTACGTGTTGAATAAGTGTATATCTTTCTTCTCTAGCATATTTTTGTATGTTCTGCGGATATATTATTATGAACTTTCTAGTTACTATAAAAATATATCATCTGAATTTTACCTAATTATGAAACAAGTTGTTTTTATTATTGAATGCTTCAAATGGTTTTTGCAGATACTATTCAGCATTGTCATCGATTGTTCAAATTTCATAACGTTTTAAAATATTACGCAATAAAATTCTCTATTGCGCAATAATCTTTGTCTTTGTATGAATTTTGTATCCCGTCTATAGTAGATACACATACACAACAATACTAATAGACATACAGTACCTCAGCTTACAACAAAAGTTAATAAATTAATGTAAATATATGTTAAAAATAAAATATATTCACCGAGCCCCAAACTCGGATACTCTGTACACAACACACTGAGGCGCGGGGATGTGGGCGTCGCGACCATCTGACTCAGATGATCTGAGATGAGCATGGATCATTTAATATCTACCTACCTATTTAATTTTACATGCCGTGCCGGTACCTACCTAATTAATCCTGAATTTGCTATATTGTTGCAGTTTGTTTTCGGATACCGATTTACCGACTGAACATGTAATGTACCTACTAGGTATATGGAACACCCAATTATTCTCTTGGCAGAGCGGTCGTGGTCGTCATGTTTTGGATACCGATAGAACGTGTAATGTACCTACTATGTATATGGGACACCCAATTATTCTGTTGGCAGAGCGGTCGTGGTCGTCATGTTTTAGATACCGATAGAACGTGTACCTACTAGGTATATGGGACATCCAATTATTCTCTTGGCAGAGCGGTCGTGGTCGGCATGTTTTGGATATCGATAAAACGTGTAATGTACCTACTAGGTATATGGGACACCCAATTATTCTGTTGGCAGAGCGGTCGTGGTCGTCATGTTTTGGATACCGATAGAACGTGTACCTACTAGGTATATGGGACACCCAATTATTCTGTTGGCAGAGCGATAGTGGTCGTCATGTTTTGGATACCGATAGAACGTGTACCTACTAGGTATATGGGACACCCAATTATTCTCTTGGCAGAGCGGTCGTGGTCGTCATGTTTTGGATACCGATAGAACGTGTACCTACTAGGTATATGGGACACCCAATTATTCTGTTGGCAGAGCGATAGTGGTCGTCATGTTTTGGATACCGATAGAACGTGTACCTACTAGGTATATGGGACACCCAATTATTCTCTTGGCAGAGCGGTCGTGGTCGTCATGTTTTGGATATCGATAGAACGTGTAATGTACCTACTAGATATATGGGACACCCAATTATGCTCTTTGCAGAGCGGTAGTGGTTTATTGGCATCAATGCACGCAACATTACTAACATTAAAGGTCAGACCATAGACCTAGATGGGTCAGAAGTTAGGTTAGGCGTTAGGTTGGTAGCTATATTGACAATGCTACCAACCTAACGGATAGAGTAGTGCTTGCTTGCACGTATTCTTGGTTTTATCGATATCGATAAAACATGCATGCCCTCGTCAAGGTTTCATAATAATGAAAGACGGTTCCAATAAGCCCAACGTTTGTTTTCTTACAACGCAACAACGTTGGGCTTATTGGATACCCATTGCAACAGGTAACTGTGGAGCCATGTAATAAAAAAGTTAGAAATAAAACACTTTTGAACAACGGTACATTTCATTTATAATACTTTGTTTACAATGTAAATACGAAAATTGATTTTGCAAATATAGATAAGCTTACCTACTAGTGCTTCACTCTGAATTGAGACCTTGCGATGTACGTACTCTACCTTTATCTCACGCACTCACACTCATAAGTCTCGACTGGTCTCTATAGGAATGTATGCTAGATCCTTATTTTCTGCATCTGGAAATAAACATGTTGATTAATGATAAGGAAATAAGTTATAAGCAGCCTGACCTAGCCTACGATACCTTTATCGATAGTTAGTTTTTTTACCTTGCGCATCCCTAGTGTTAAAACAACATGAAAATCATGTAAATTATCATTTACGGTCAAGTTGATGGGAGGTGGCACAAAGTAATATCATAATTAATGCTTACCGGGGCTGATCAATAGGAAATCATGCCATAAATTTCCTTTTTGTTCTGGTTTTCGCGATTGGCGCGAACTCTACATAAAACGCATCTGGTGTACCTACCTAGCTTTCTAAAGTTGGTGGCATTTTAAAATTATCATATAAACCGGCTTAACACTATAATTATATGATTCTTCAAAGAAAATACAAAACAGCACGTTATTAACAATAATATGAATAAAATTTAAAATTCGCAGAACAGTAACCTAAATTTTAAATTTTTCTTGACAAATTTCAAACAAAGAATACTTATATCTTCAGAATCCACATGCGAGAAAGAGAAAGCATGCTTTGCTAGAAGGATGCCAGTACCACAAAGAGATTGGACCAATGAGTATAGTAATATTATCATGATTGGACTCTTTATTTCGTTCTTTTTGGTTCGATCATTGGGATCTGAAAAACAAATGAACTTCACTGTTCTGCCAAATTCCATACATATAAGCCAGATTTGAGAATTTCTTTGTGGTTGCGCCGGACTGACCATACCTACTCGTATTGAAATAGTAAAAGTTTGAATTACGAACACAATGGTTCGTTGCAGTAGGACACCCTGGACACTCGCTCGACTTGATCTCTATACAAAAACCGCGTTATAGCTAC
The DNA here is from genome assembly GCA_946251855.1 of Alsophila aescularia. NCBI lineage: Eukaryota > Metazoa > Arthropoda > Insecta > Lepidoptera > Geometridae > Alsophila > Alsophila aescularia. The sequence continues at coordinate 51,131,414 of OX276383.1, read as the reverse complement.
CTATTACACACACGATGTGTTACACACACGTGCGTGTGTGTAACACATCTCCTTTTTGTACACGTGCAATTGTGTGCGCGAAGTCTGAGGTTGTCACTCTATGATTATTATTGTACACTCACCCAAAAATCTTTTAACACTAACGTTATTACGTAGTCGCAATATTTTCGTAAATCCACGTTTTGCGTATCTACAGAAACATGTACTTACGATCACAACACTCAAACTCAATTACGTAGAACGTAGAAATATCCAATAGACAACATCACTAGAATAATGACCTCATTTACTCCATTATACAATAATAAGTAACTACCAACACTACACTGCGCAAATAACAAGGGCGAAATTTTATGTGATAAATCTTGCAGCATCTTGAAATATCATTTATACAGAACTTAAGTTTTTTTTTACGTTTTGTCAACATAGCATGTATGCTAATAAAATCCAAATTAACAAATCAATTAAAAGAAACTTTTAATTGAAACTTCATTTCCTTCCTACAATGTTTTACGGGCCTTGTTGCCTGCCCAATGGGTGAAAAAATATATATTACAATGACGTTTCCGGTTTGGACGTCAAATTCGTCAAAACAGTATTTAATGCGATATAAATAAGAATAGGGTTGAAAATGCGCCATCATGAACCTCGATCGTCAACAACTTCAGTTGTTTTAGTACAGTGTGCAAAAAAAATGTCAAAGATTGTTTCAAAAGTCGTTAACAGCCCAGTCAGCAAAGTAGTGATAAAAAAAATGTGTTAACACTAAAGAGTGTTAGAAAACTGATATAAAAGTAACGTGGTGACTGCTTGTCACAGCTATGCTGTATATTGATGATTCGTAACATAATTTAGCTGTAAAAGCTTATACAGTCAAATTGTGATAATAAATGATGACATAAACGTTTACTCAACCGCCTTGTACAGCATTTATAACACAGCTGTACAATGGTTCTCACAACAGCGGCTTAGAGCAAAAATGTTGTACAACATGTTTTGACGATACATTTATATAGCAAAATTGATCTATTGTGGCTTCCAAGTCGCTTTATTAGCGCTGGTGATATATCTGGCACGCATGGATCTAATCCGTGATATAAAACAACACACCGTAGCTAATATGCAACTAATTTATCGTATATTGGTGTTTCCTTAACGCCTGCGCCATAAACATCATAAGAACTCTACAAAAAGAAATAAACCTATTTTGTACAACCTACAATAACACTAAGAAGTTGCAAATATACTTTTGCAAGATCCATATATCAACAGTTATATATAAACATTTTTTGCTCACATATAACTCTAAAAAGGCGCATTATAGCTGCAAATTATGCTTTTATGGAAAGATAATGCTCTTTAAGAGAACTTTGAATACCTAGTTATCGCAATAAACCATCTCTTCTTAAAAAACAGTCAACGTCTAAATATTCCACCTGTTTCATTTCACTAAAATAAACTCAAAAGACAATAAGAATTTATTCAAAACAAAGGTAGCATGATACACCACTAGGGTTAAACCTCTGATTTCTTGACGAACCTTAAAATTTTGTCATGGCGGCAAGAAGCTGTAAATCAGCGATATATCAGAACTCAAACACTTATTGGCCATATTGTGATGACTTCAAATTAATGTGATAATTTAAATAATGATTATTTAATTAAATATAAAAAAAATTAGGTGGGCATGAAAAAACCACTTATAATGCAGTATTATTTCAATAATATAATTTCAAGCGCACTATAAATATACGTCATAATTATGCACATCTCAGTTCGATACAGCGAGATAAAAATATGAACATCTTATTTATTTCCTAATGTTATGTTATTCCTTTATAAAATATGAAATAAGAAATAAACCTATTTTGTGCAACCTTCAAAATCACAATACACATGAAGTATAGCTGAGCATTGATATAAAACAGAATCCTAATCACCAAAATAACAACAAATAGCTTCATATCAGCGTCACGGTAGCTATTATATGGTCATTAAGTGATATATGTGATCAGGATATCATTGATATAACACCAAACAGATTCATAGAACTCTGAAATATCACGGATATGTATCAATAAAGTGATAGGTGGTGTTAATATACACACAATATATCATCAAATAGCTGTAAACTGGGGCCACTTTTCAGTGATAGACACGTATCTATCATGGATATGCGACTGCTCGTATCAGTGATATACAGCTGTTTCTGATTACTTTTTGCTGGCAGGGAGTAACATCACCTACAAAACTTTGAAGCCTAATAACAATTATTCCTGGCATTCCCAATAAAAAAACTTAGACTAACAATCACAGGAAATGATGCTGAATTACTACAGATATTTTTGGTCTAAAGATGCCCGGAATTTTACTGACATAAAAATATGTATGAGAGTTCGCCATATTCTTTGCTATATTGTTGGGGGTTTGTTATTCAATACCTATAGAACGTGTAATGTATCTACTAGGTATGGGATAACCAACTTTTCTTGGTCATTTCGCTCTTGGCAGAGCGGTTGTGGTCGTCATGTTTTGGATACCGATAGAACGTGTAATGTATCTACTAGGTATGGGATAACCAACTTTTCTTGGTCATTTCGCTCTTGGCAGAGCGGTTGTGGTCGTCATGTTTTGGATACCGATAGAACGTGTAATGTATCTACTAGGTATGGGATAACCAACTTTTCTTGGTCATTTCGCTCTTGGCAGAGCGGTTGTGGTCGTCATGTTTTGGATACCGATAGAACGTGTAATGTATCTACTAGGTATGGGATACCCAACTTCTCTTGGTCATTTCGCTCTTGGCAGAGCGGTCGTGGTCGTCGTGTAGTATTATTGTCTGGGGCTGATGTTGCTCGCCTCACGACGTCTCGCTACCTTTCCCGATTTGCAGCCATCCTGGTGTACTCATGCAGGGAAACCCAATAGGAATATATAGTAATATCCAATATGCAATTTAATAAATGAAATATAACTAGCAAACTAAACACTTCAAAAAACCAAATTGTATCAAATTTACACAGTATTTTAATAATTAATTATACAGACCATTATAATTAATTGCTAAAATTATTATACTTAGTAGCCTATAATAAATGTATCAACATAAGATAACGCTACAGCACCAACTAAGATATTGGAAAAAAACATTTATTTATATTGCCTATTTTCAAAAAATACATTTAGTAATAAGAATAATAATAATAATAAACACTTTATTACACCATTTAAGGAACAAATACAAGAATTTATTGCAAACATATTTTGGCTTCAGTATCAAATATAGAGTGCCCTCCAAAATATATTATTTATTACTTCAAACTTAACATAACTTTAGAAACCTTTATTTTTTCGGGATAAAAAGTACCCTTCATTTAAGCTATTTAAAAACTACGACTGTGCCAATTTGCATTGAAATCCGTCCTGTAGTTTCAGCGTGGTACGTGTTCTATTAAATAACTTTCAACCCCTATCCTGCGGAAACCCTTTAATTTTTCGGGATGAAAAGTATCCTACTCGTACAGTTTTACATGGCTTCAGTATATAATACAGAGTATCCTCCAAAAAATATTTCTAAATATTGTCGACCTGTTACAGTTTTATTATAAGTATATATAACTTATATACATAATACATAGCTCTTTAATACATACCAATTAAAAGTAACTCGTTAATTGTAACGAAATATTAGGTACATAAAATATTATTTATTTAATACTTTATGCACAATAACAGTGTACAGAGGAGGACTCAATGCTATGACAGCATTTTCTGCCAGCAAAAAGTTTTTTTTCTACAGATATGGCGGTAATACAATCAAAGATGTTCATTCACTTTCAGCAATCTTTGTATGGACTAAACAAGTAAGTTGTACAAAAATATACAAAAAATAATTCCTTGATTTAGGAATTACTTACTTCACAAATATCACAACGAAAACAAATACGTAGCGAAGTCAGTGCAGATTTTTAGCCTCACTACTTCTCAAGTAATCCGTCAATGTTCCCATATTGCAAGCACCCGTCGACAGGGATGACAGCGCCGGTGACGAGCGCGCTGTTGTCGCTGGCTACGTGCAGCACCATCCTGGCGATGTCGTCGCCCGTGCACACCTTCCCCAAGGGGATCTTAGTCTCCGCAGCCTTCACCCAGTCGTCGTACTGCTCATCAGAGATGTCTGTCATGCGCTGTATGAATTTGCTTATCTGGAAGAAGACATTGAAAGTACCTTGTAGTACGCTAGTAGAAAAATTGCTCGTAGATAATATTTTGAAAAGTTTGATTAAACTTTACTGTCCAGTGCTGGAATAAACTCAAGGTCGGTTCATGGAATGAGTTAGAACTTAGAAACTTTACAAGGCCTCGCCTGCTTCTTGGTCTTGTAAAGTTATGAGACACGAAACTTAAACTTCCTACCGCAGCATGCACCTATAGAGATTTTCTCAAAAATGTGTGAGGAAATTAGCAGCAAATAGTTTTTTCTCGAACATGCTTGGAAATTTTGGCATTAACATAGGTTCTTAATCCACACCAATATATAACAGTGAAACGTTGTCTGTTTGTTTGGAGAGCTTTAACGCGATAGCGGCATGATGGATTTTGATGAAATTTAGAATGGAGATTATGCACTGGAATAAAACATAGGATACTTTTTATTTTTTACCTCATACATTTTTTCCACCGCTCAATGCCCCCGCTATAAATCAACCTATAATGTAAATACACTCCGATCACGTGACCATGACATCATTGCGGCAAGATAAAAAAATGGCGCAAAAAAAATGTTGCCGCGCAAAACTTATTTTCCGTTCCTTCATCAACGGTTTGGCGGATCCGTACAAAACTTGGCCTGTGATACGCTGAATATATGTAGCCACTGACAAACCGAACGTAAGTTTTATGAAATTATTATGTAAGCAGAGAGCACCGCGGAAAAATGATGAAGCCAAAAATGGGAGTAGTTTCAGAAAAAAAAACGTATTTTGGAAACGAAATCGATGACATACTGTTTTTTTGTTTTATTTAAATACTAGATGAACCAAGCTATCCGTTAACATTAAAACATCAACACAGTTTAGTACAAAAAGTGACCAGAATATTTTCTTGAAAACCAACAAAAATTTCAAAAATTTACGGCTCGCGGAGAACGGCCGTGGTTTTATTTAAAAAAAAAAAAAAACTTCTTTAGTGTTTTTACGTATAATATATATATATCCTTTTAAAGACAGAAACACACTTATTCGATAATATATGCGAGATTACATTTAACTCGATTTTAGTAGATCAAACCGTTACAATTAACTTCCGTGTTTTTTTTTGGTTGCTCTAGCGACCAAGGGGGATTTGCGGTTTTGGATCTTGGTCGCTACAGCGCCAAAGGGGATTCAGCGGTAGCAAATAGTATTTTTTCGAACATGCTTGGAACTTTTGGCATTTACATAGGTTCCTTATTTTAAATAAATACTTATTACACAAAGCTCTTTGTATATTGCAGTAAACTAACAAATTAAACAATAAGTTGTATTGATGCTTACTGTAATTCCAGGGCTGATCGTGTTAACCCGTACTCCCTTGGGAGCCAGCTCGAGCGCAGTCAGGCGTGTGAAGTGGTCCAAGGCAGCCTGTAAAGTTACCACAATTTTTACATGTTTTGTGGATATCATACCAGGTACTTACTATTTTTAACTAAGTGATATCTATTCACGGTGATTCTGTTCTCTCCTCGCTGTAATAACTAAGTAGATTAGAGTCAGTGTCTATTTCTAGGTACGTGATCGAAAAAACAATTTTTATTTAACGAAAACATTTTATAACATTATTTTACCACTGACCAAACAGTACATAATAGATATGTAACTAAGTGATACCTATTCTCGGTGATTTTGTTCTCTTCTCGTCGTAATAACTAAGTAGAGAGTCAGTATCTATTTCAAGGTACGTGAAACGTTTTTAAATAAACGAAAACATTTTGTAACATTATTTTACCACTGACTAAACAGTACATAATAGATATTTAATTGACAAAAAAAATACCTTAGCCATACCGTACGGTAGGCTGCCGACATGCACATGAGTAGCACCAATGCTGGACATGTTGATGATGTTGCCTTTGGACTGTATCAGAGCGGGCACCAGCAGCCGCGTCAGGTTGTACACGCCTCGCAAGTTCAGGTTGAATATGCGGTCGAATACCGCCATGTCTGTTGTTTGTATGGTCGTTGCGGCACCAATAGCTGCGTTGTTGACCAAGATGTCAAGCCTGATCAATATAGGAATAGTTAAAACCTGGTTTCAATAATATTGTAACTGCAGAAACAATACGGGGCGGTGCAAAATAACAGACCGTTTTCTTTTGTAGTGAGAAACTTTTGTTCCTATGGAACGTACAATATTATGAGGTCGAACTTGAAGAAAAAACGAATGTTGCTTTTTTGAGTTTGAAAAGTGAAATTAAAATAGACAATAAATTAATTAAAAAACATAAAAAAGAGAAAGCTTTTATGCAGTATCCATGTCATGGTGAAACTTAGAAAGGGCTATCACAATTAAATGCGTATACAACATTTCATGTCTGTGCTGTTAACCGTTGAGGAGGCTTCATCTGATGCTAATTATGGATGTCAATTTAGGTCTTGCTTACCATACAAATGCATTCTTGAACTGAACAAACATGTAAAAATTCAACTTCGTAGGACAAGAAGAAGTGGTTCTAATTCAGCTTATAAGATTTGACCTAGACAAACATACAAACATTGAAAGTAAAAAAAAGCTTTTAAAAAACATGTCGTGATGTCAACTTGATTTCCTACCAGGAAAACTTTTCAAAGTAATCATCTATACTTATAATAAAGCATTTTGTTCCTAACAACGTAGTCTGTAAAAAGAAGATAATTAAAAAAAGCTCTAGGTACTTAAAATAAGCCACTGAACAAGTTTTGTTTAGTTGACAGATTCAGGCGTTGCGGAAATCCATATTCAAAATGAACAATCTATCTTCCATCTATCTATACTCATAATAAAGCGATAGGAACGAAAAAGTGTACAAAGAAGAAATGGTCTAGGGTACCTACATAAAATAAGCTACTGAACAAGATGTTATACATTTAAAAAAAAAGTGTCTGTCTGTTTGTCTATTTGTCTGTTTGTCTGTCTGTATGTTTGTTCGCGCATCACGAAAAACTACTAGACTGATTGCGATGCGGTTTCACTGTTGGATAGATTATGTTTTGAATTAAAAACTGGGGTACTTTATATCTCAATCCGATAAGTAGAAGCCGAGCCGAAATTGATAAAAATATTTTTGAACGAATTTTCATAACATGTAATATATTGTACTTTATACTTTGGTACTTTTGGTCCTGGAATATCACGTATGGGCTACTTTTAAATGGTATGACGACGTGGGCAAAGCCATAATACATAATGAAATAGTAAAAGTTTGAATTACGAACACAATGTTTGGTTGCAGTAGTTCGCATGACATACATAGACCACACACATCTGCCAAGAACGGCGATACTACAAAAAATAATACTGAAGGTAGGCTTCAAAATAGGCCTCATGTTTGCTGATAACAAAAGCTTCCTACTACAAAAGAAGAGGGAGGCATCTCTACTCTTGCCGTTTATGCCGTCTCCTGGAGACACGGCATAAACTTTTATTAAAACAAGACACAAGACAATGATTTTTAATAGAACTTGCTATTTTGCTCGTAGTAAGTAAAAATACATGATCATCAGGGATCTAGTCACTGGATCTTTTGAGAGGAATGAAAGTCTACGCAAAATCTACAGAGACTACCATTAGATCTACCATGGATCTGGGCAATGGATCTTCTCAGAATGAACCATATTTATTTTTTATATTTTTTGGCTGCGCCTGGTGCGTTGCCCGCATGTTTATTTTCCGGGATAAAAAGTGTCCTATATTAGTCTCTATGGTATACAGCATAATAGATAATAATCATAAGATACATTCATTAAATTATATGCAGCTGTTATTGCGTAAAAGCGCCCCAAACAAAACAAACAGACAGACAACGTTTCACTCTTACATAGTGGCTGGAGACGGGGATTAGTGGCAAGTGGCGTTCTGTAATCGTAATCAGTTGAGGCGTTTTGTTGTGAAAGCGAGTACAACCAATTTACCAACATTTCCCGTGTGAACTTATATCCGCTTATATTGTACTTTCCGCTTATATTGTACAGTGTGAAAGCGAGTAATCGAAATTTTCTTATTTTTCCTGAAAATCATTTTCCAGGAAAAAAGTACCTACCCTATGTTGGTTTCTGTTGGTACAGTATCTACATACAAATTTTCATTAAATCAGGCCAGCCGTTATGGCGTGAAAACGCCCCCAAACAAACAAACAAACAAACAGACGTCGTTTCACTATTATATATATTAGTGTGGACTATGTAGAGAAAGGTGAACTAAAAACTGAATTTTAATACACGACACATGTCATAATGTATATTTAAATAAGGATTTTTAAAAGTATCTAAAATCACGACATAATTTTACAATCGACTCACTTTAAATTAAGAGCGAGACGTGCGTTTTCGTGTTTGTTCATTTGCTTATGTTAAAAGTACCCACCTTCCAAAACGGTCCAAGGTGTCCTTCGCGGTTCTTTCATTTCCCTCGTCCGTGGACAGATCCGCGATGATCGTCAAAGGCTTCTTCCCTTTCTCCTTCTCGCATCGACTGGCGACGCACCGCAGATTCTTTTCGTTCATGCCGACGAGCGACAGTTTCGCGCCATACTTCGCAAACATGATGGCGATCGCCTCGCCGATTCCCGCGCTGGCTCCCGTCACCAGCACCACTTTATCCGTAAAGTTTACTTCCATTTTAGTTTAGATTTATAAAATCACCTAATTATGTTTTATGATTGTTTGATGTTGATAATTATCTAGGTTTGTTTCAGCTAAAGATATTGTAGTCTATCGTGAAACAAGAGTCCAACTGACTGTCCAAATAACTGGGATCCGTATAAATACTTATGGTGCTGCTCGTAATCAGTTTACAAGGACACGTATCTTATCGTCACGCGAACTCCAAACAGCATAAAAAATTGTTCTCCGGTCCAAAAATAATATTCGATACTAACTGTGCCCGCGGCTTTTCCCGCGTGGTCATGTCATTTAAAAGTAGACCATACGTGTACGTGTTATTCCAGGACCAAACTTATCTATAAAATACAATATTAAACTACTTACATATCTTCAAATTTCGTTCAGCCGTCTAATAGTTTTTTGTAGACTGCTCGGCATCTAATCATCGGATTAAGATACCAGATACACCAGTTTTTAAGTCAAACCCTAAGCTATCTAACAGTGAAAATCGCATCGCAATCGATCCAGTAATTTTTACGTGATAGGCGAACAAACATACCTACTGACAAACATACTAACATAAACAGACAGACAAGATTTAAAAAAATGATATATTCGTGTTCAGTAGCAGTATTTTAAGCATACTAGTTTTTTTTTAAATTATCTTCATTATACAGATTTTTTGGTAGTTACTGCCTATTTATATGTATAGATTATGCAAAACCCGACGCCATCTGTTTGTTATTTTGTACATTCCCCTTTTTATTATTGAATATTCAATTAAAAACTCAGGCTACGCATGGCAATGCGTATGTAATTATGTACTTACCTACCCATATTAGTAAATAAAATATGACCAAAAATTTACATAAGTTAGTTGTTTTTCTCTTGCTAGCCAAATTTATAAATGGAAAACCTATTAATTACTTCCCACTAAGTGGTCGCTAAACATCACATTTATAAATAAAAAACCTATTAATTACTTCCCACTAAGTGGTCGCTAAACATCACATTTATAAATAAACAACCTATTAATTACTTCCCACTAAGTGGTCGCTAAACATCACATTTATAAATGGAAAACCTATTAATTACTTCCCACTAAGTGGTCGCTAAACATCACATTTATAAATAAACAACCTATTAATTACTTCCCACTAAGTGGTCGCTAAACATCACATTTATAGATGGAAAACCTATTAATTACTTCCCACTAAGTGGTCGCTAAACATCACATTTATAAATGGAAAACCTATTAATTACTTCCCACTAAGTGGTCGCTAAACATCACATTTATAAATGGAAACCCTATTAATTACTTCCCACTAAGTGGTCGCTAAACATAACATTTATAAATGGAAAACCTATTAATTACTTCCCACTAAGTGGTCGCTAAACATCACATTTATAAATGGAAAACCTATTAATTACTTCCCACTAAGTGGTCGCTAAACATCACATTTATAAATGGAAAACCTATTAATTACTTCCCACTAAGTGGTCGATAAACATCACATTTATAAATGGAAACCCTATTAATTACTTCCCACTAAATGGTCGCTAAACATCACATTTTTTTTAACTTTAATATAATCAAAGAGGTGTGAGTCTACAATAGAAGTGCCTACATAAGCTATACAGAATAACAAAATTAAATCGTCAAAGTTTTTTCACAGTAGAGAACGTTATTGCGTAATATTTTAAGATATTATGAAATTAATTGTGAAATATTTTTGCATAGCACAGAGCGTTGTTACGCAATGTTTTAATTTATTATGAAACTAGTAGTGCCCGCGGCTTCGCACGCGTGGTCATTTCTCTAGTGTTATTCCAGGATCAAAAATCTAAAAAGGTTATAAAATACCAATATACCATTTGATCAAAATTCCTTCAGCCGTCAAAAAGTTTTTTTCGATTACTCGGCTTCTACTCATCGGATTGAGATACCTACCAAGTACACCAGTTTTTAAGTCAACTCCTAATCTATCCAACAGTAAAAACTGCATCGCAATCGGTCCAGTAGATTTTCATATGATGCGCGAACCAACATATAGACAAACAGGCAAACAGAAAGACAGGATTTAAAAAAATGTTATACTCTTGTTCAGTAGCCTTTTATGTGCCCTAGACCATTTATTTGTTAATTATCTTCATTATATTTTTTTTTATATTATAATTATAAGGTATTAAATGCTTTATTATAAGTAAAGATTTAAAAAATCATGATGATAATGCTGAATAGTTTATCATAATATTGTGCAAATATCATGTGTAGCAACAAATAGGTACATAAGTTATAAAAATAATTAAAATGTGGAACTCCGTCTTCGCCGCACATTACCGTCCTCGCGATGAACCGATTTTATCCGCATTTTCGCTTCTAAGAACTTACTAAGCTTAAAATTAAATAAAAATATAGTTTTGAGAAGTCAAAAAAGTCAATCACAACAAGTAAAATTACTATAAAAGTACAAAAAAACCCGACTGCGAACAAAATTACTGAATACGAGCTGAACGCCCGCAAAAATCACACTAATATTATAAAGAAGAAAGTTTGTATTCTTGTAAGGGATAAGGGTGTGTGTGTATGTTTGTTAATTCTTCACGCTTAAACGGCTGAACGGATTTGGATGAAATTTAATACGGCGGTAGCTTATAACCTGATACATAGGCTACTTATTATCCCGGAAAATGAGTGGTTCCTGAGAGAGATGCGGGTGAAACTGCGGGGCGCAGCTAGTATTTATAATTATTTACCCCCTTACTTATAAAAAGTTATGCAATGATTAAGTAATGATTAGAAATACTGCGCAGCACAATATTGTACTGCGCGGAATTCTTAATCATTGCATAACTTTTTATAAGTAAGGGGGTTAATGTTTCTATTTTATTAACATATTTTACTTTAATTTAATAGTTGCTATTGTAACATTAAGCGTTGGCAGCCATTGGCAGCTGTAAGCCGCCATAATAGGTTTCTTGACACTTCATATACGCTATAGCACTCTTGTGATCAAGACGAATCCAACGAAATCTCAATTATCAAAATCCATCAAGCCTTGTAGGCTGTAGGACGCGCCTAAGAAACGTACATACATACATACAACCCAAACACATTACCATCAGTCGGGTAAAAATAGTATTAAGGTCACAGCAGACTCAACGCCCTGGCAACGGATCAGCACCGGAACGCCTCGCTTACGGCTGGTTGACGGCTAGGCGTCCACCCGGCTACGGCGCACATAGATAGATTTTAACTATACCATATATACACCTATAACCTGGTCAACATTATTTTGTGATATTTTTATACATATTTACTTACTAGTACTCATATTTGTTCAAGTACAGAACCAGCAGTCTAAACATATCCAGTTGCGCAGGGGAGTGAGACACGGGGACGTTATATCCCCGAAACTGTTCACCAACGCCTTGGAAGATATGTTTAAGTACAGAACCAGCAGTCTAAACATATCCAGTTGCGCAGGGGAGTGAGACACGGGGACGTTATATCCCCGAAACTGTTCACCAACGCCTTGGAAGATATGTTTAAGTACAGAACCAGCAGTCTAAACATATCCAGTTGCGTAGAGGAGTGAGACACGGGGACGTTATATCCCCGAAACTGTTCACCAACGCCTTGGAAGATATGTTTAAGACTGTGGACTGAAAGGGAACGGCATAAATATAAACGGCGAGTACATCTCACACTTACGATTTGCGGATGATTTAGTCCCTAAGGCGGAATCGGTGCAGGAACTTGAGCAAATGCTTAACGGCCTGGCTGATGCTTCCAGACAGATCGGTCTCGGGATGAACTTAGACAAGACCAAGATCATGTATAACGATCTTATTACCCCAAGACCTGTATCTGTCGATGGTGAGCCCCTCGAAGCTGTTAATGAATATGTCTATCTTGGGCAAACTTTGCAGTTAGGTGCACACAACTTCGAGAGGGAAGTCAACAGAAGGATTCAGTTGGCCTGGGCAGCGTTCGGGAAACTTCATCAGGTCTTCTCGTCCTCCATTCCACAGTGCCTGAAGACAAAAGTCTTCAATGCGTGCGTCCTACCAGTGCTGACATACGGAGCCGAGACGTGGACACTCACAGTGGGACTAGTCCACAAGTTTAAGGTACTCAGCGAGCTATGGAGAGAGCTATTTGGGATGAGGAAATCCGACGGAGAACTAAAGTCACCGAAATAGCTCAGAGGATTAGCAGTGGGCTGGTCACATTTTTCGAAGAACGGACACTGGGGTAAACGGGTTCTTGAGTGGAGACCACTGCTTGGCTAACGTAACGTAGGACGCCCACCGGCCAGGTGGAGTAACGACCTGCGAAAGGCGGCTGGCAAAAACTGGATGAGAAGAGCCAAAAACCGGGCTCTGTGGCGTTCATTGCGAGAGGCATATGTCCAGGAGTGGTCGGATTCAGGCTGATGATGATGATGATGATGATGATGACTCATATTTATGTAAAATTAGGAGAGTGACTTTAAAAAGAAAACAAATTGTACATACAAAAAAAAAAACGTCATCAAAATATACAAATACAAAAAAAAATACAAATATAATAAAAAGTTAAGAGAAATATTAGTTTGAAGAATAGCCATTTAACATTTAATCATTTAACAGCATCAATAATAAAAAGTAAAAATATCGTATTATTAAATATGGTTCATCATGTACCTTGAAGCCATTTCTGTTTTTTCCGCAGAAATGAGTCCTCTGTCCTATCTGCTGCTTCTCATTTAGATTTCATTTCAGATTTCAGACGAGAAAATACTTTCAATAAAGTTCTTCTTTATTCAATGGAAAAATTGTCTATATTGAATATGTAATTTTGGAAAATATTTTTCATGGTTTGTTTCACCACATATTAAATATATTTCCGCGTCACTGTTGTAACTCCAGAAGGCCCTGAAAGCGCAAATATCATCAATTAGTGAAAGCGATTGAAAAAATAACTTGGTTTTGGTAAATACTACAGTTAGCCAAAGCTGCAAAAAAAAAATGGGCACTTTATAGCACTTTTATTTTTGTATCTAATTATAACTCTGACTAACCTAGATAGGGTGAAAAAAAATAACAGCCGGGAAAGGTCCGGAAACCAAACTAAAAATCAAAACTGTGCAACTTTGCGAGATTTATTTTCAATATTTTTTTGCGGCTCACGAAGTAACCTCTAACTACAAAATGATATCATTTACTAACAAATTAATAGCTGTAATTTAAATTACTAACTTGGTTCCAAAGATTTCATTATAAAAAACAACACTGTTCATTTCTCGTTTTGTTTCAAAGCAATTTGAAAATAACGAAAATTCACAAGCTTAAATTCACACCGAACGCTCGTTTACTAAGACGTGAGAATTACAACTGATTCTACCTACCCCCGGGTACCCCTAGAATTTAAAATAGCGTCCCTATTGTTCCCCAAATACCTGGGTGTACTTAAGCCTTACCCGGAATTCAATAGTTTGTTTAGCCATTTTGGCCAGGTTTTTAGTTCAAATCCATCTATGTGCGGCGGGGCGACGCCTCTCTTACGGCAAGGCGGCCTGGTTGACGTCTAGTCTTGGTGTATTCTCAGTAGTCCCGCTGTTGTTGTTCAGTAGGTCTTTTTTGTAATTTTTTTGCCCAGAGGTTCCATTAACTGTACTGCTGGGATTTTATTTCCCTAAAGTCCAATGTCCAGCCGTGGCGGTCTCGGCTTAGAATAGGACCCCTCCTGATTCTTCCGTGGATTTCGTAAGAGGTGACTAAGGGATTACACACCGGAAGATAGGCAGCAGCGTCCTCCGAGCACTTTTTTTTAATTTATTTTATTGTACAATTACACTCTGCGGACACCAGGGTCCGCACTTTTTTGTTGCTTAATTTATTATGTTACATTTTCTTTCTTATATACAAGATTAGAAAAATTACTCTAGAAGACATATTTTTTTTGTATCTTTTCTTTTTTTTTAAATATTTGTATATATCAACTACTACACATTATATTGTGACAGTTTACATGCAATTACAAAGTTATGATAAATGGGATCCCTGCAGCTACAAGAGAAATCCAGGCCCCGCAAGCAGCATCCGTTCACGAGTTGACGCGTGTGCCAAGCATCGCTCTCCTCAACCATAATTTAGGGAAGAGGGCGACACACCACATGTCGCCGCCACAAGAAGAGGCTTTTTAGTGAGCATGACTTATCTAAATACCTGCAAAGATTCTTACAAAATTAAACATAAGTGTTTTTTTTTTCTATTCCTCCTTTCTCCGTCCGAGGACTGCAAGGGCCCCCGCCACCGCGTTGTCGTGGTTTTTAATTGCCATCTTTAAGTTATAATCAAAGATGGTGTTGGTATTGTATTGTATTGTATTTATTCAGAAAACAAAGTACATTGTATATGAATTACTTATAACTAACAAAACATAAAATTTCAAAACTAAAATAATATCATAAAATCATGTAGTTAAAAATCTTCAAATCACAAAATAATAAAATCATCAAAACACAAAATAATAAATTCATCAAATCACAAAATAATAAAATCATCAAATCTCAAATAATAAAATAATAAATCAAAATAAAAAGAATTATAATAATTGGAAACATAAAGCTAATAATTATAAAGTTGTACAGAGCTCCTAATTTGTAAGGTAGTCGTCTATACTATAAAAACTTTTTTCCAGAAGAAACACCTTTACTTTGTTTTTGAATAATGTTGATTTATATACGAATTGTTTGATGTCTTTTGGCAACTTATTAAAAATTTCAACAGCTTGATATGTAGTAGAATGCTTAGTAATATTTAGTTTCGGATGAATTTTGTGCCTAAGATCCTCTCTTCTTGTACTATCTCTATCCTTCCTTTCATCTTCCGTTTCAAAATCATGTATATATTTGACTAGATAATTAAGAAGGACTAGTATGTAAAGGCACGGAACTGTCAAAATCTGTAATTTTTTAAAATAATCTCTACAGGAATCTCTTTTTGATATGCGAACCATCGTTCTAATACTTATTTTCTGCAAAATAAAAGCACTTTTAATAACTCTTCTGTATAATCTGACGAAGTTCTTACGATAGGCAAGGACACTGCTATGTAAGCGATTCTGTATAATCTGACGAAGTTCTTACGATAGGCAAGGACACTGCTATGTAAGCGATTCTGTATAATCTGACGAAGTTCTTACGATAGGCAAGGACACTGCTATGTAAGCGATTCTGTATAATCTGACGAAGTTCTTACGATAGGCAAGGACACTGCTATGTAAGCGATTCTGTATAATCTGACGAAGTTCTTACGATAGGCAAGGACACTGCTATGTAAGCGATTCTGTATAATCTGACGAAGTTCTTACGATAGGCAAGGACACTGCTATGTAAGCGATTCTGTATAATCTGACGAAGTTCTTACGATAGGCAAGGACACTGCTATGTAAGCGATTCTGTATAATCTGACGAAGTTCTTACGATAGGCAAGGACACTGCTATGTAAGCGATTTCCACTAATAGCACACAAAAAGCGGTTCATTTTACTGGATGCCTTTACGCCTTTTGACGTCCATTTTAAGCCATTTGACACACTAAATTTAATTTTTCGTTTTTTGTTCCTGTAATAACCTTGAAAAATATTATTTAATTTAGTTAAAAAATAATTTACTCCCATGTTATTCCAATTTTGTAATTCAATTTTTTGTTAAAAAGTGAGTTCGTTTTGGTATTAAAAATTCTTTGACTGACGTAAATTTCATGAAGACTTTTTATTTGTTGACTTTCCCTAAGTACGCTACAAAAAAGTCCTGCATGCCCATCTGCTAGGCCATTATGATCCAACTCAGTTGATTCTATCGCAACATCAGGAAGGTTTGTCATAAAATTATCAATGCAAGAAGATGATTGGTTGCGAATGAAAGTGGCAGCAGAAAAAAGAGGTCGAAAATTGTAGCAAGCCAAAAGACTCAAAAACTCATTCCGTTTTTTATTTTCAGTCAGTAAATCGACATTGAAATCGCCACAAAGTATGCACCTCCTCTTGAAAAAATAGTCCAATACCTTTTCCATTCTCTCCATAAAACAATCAAAATTTTTATCATCTGGACATCGATAACAACAACACAAAAACAAGTTAGTTTCAACGTCCTTTGCACAACAAATCTCGAAACACCCTAATTTATACAATTTGTCTATATGTTGTACTTTTTCCACTTGTCTGGTTTTCAAGCTTAAAATTAATCCACCTCTCTTTTTATTTGATCTTGTGTTACTAGAAAGTAAGTCATAATTCTTAAAGCAAAATAATTTAGCTGCATTTTGATTTAAAAAATGCTCACTTATGCAAATAAAATCCAATTCTTTCCCTTCAACATACATTTCTAATTCGTCTGTCTTATTGCTAATTCACACATTCTGATGAAATAAGTTTATTTTAGTGAGGTCGTAACATTTCGTTGGTATAGAATGATTTTGTTTAGGAACGAAAAAACATATTTTGCTCTAGGGTTTCATCAGTCTGCGTAGTGACCTCTACAAACTTTGAGATACTGCGGTGATGTACTACTGACGCAACATCAGTTTGAACAAAACTGTCTTTTGTCATGCAACCCTTTAATTGAAATGAATTTGAATGATCGTCAACGGCAAGTTTACTATCACATATTTATTAAAATTTATTTTATAGGTAATGCGTAATATTTCTCTATGTATTAATCGGCAACCTTCCAACTTATGGAATTTTATAAATGAATCACGTTTGTTATTGTCCAGAGAAACATAGTATACATTATTAAAATTGTTGCATACACGTTTCAGTAGCTCTTTTATTTCTATTATATTTAAGTTCTTACTATTATTATAGATTTTACAAACTAATATATTTGTATGCACTAATTGTTTTAGATTACGGTACAGAATTGATTTCACACTGAAAAAACTATTATTATTTGAGCCAGCCAGAATAAACACATAATCAGATTTTGTAAATTCTTTACAAGTATACAAGACATCTTAACCTGACCTAATGCAGCATTAGGTCTTAGCCATGCTGTTACTTCAAAATTGTCGCCTAGAAGATTCTGCAGATACTCCACGTCCAAGCTGATCTGCCAAAATCAGTACACGCTGCTTCAAAATAGTGCTGTTTTCGCCGATTGTTGAGGCACTTAATGGGAGCTTAATGGGAGATGTGTCCGGCATCAAAAATGCAGCTGATCTGTTATGTTTGGTAGAGGTACACTCTGTAACTGTCTTTGCAACTGGATGAGTACTGGGGCGTCTGGGGCCCAAGTTAGAATTATTTTCTGGCTCAAATTGCCCACTATTTTTATCTTCTTTAAGGTCACTTGAACATTGGCTCTTCTTCTTATGCTTCTTCTTCTTTTTTTCACTAGAACATTGTTCGTTCTTATTTTCAATCTGAGTTGGGCTCATAATTACGCAGGGGTCCTTCTGACTATTAATACAAGCTATAGGCAAGTTAACTTCAGGTGTTGAATATGTTTTTGGTGACAATTGGGCCAACTGTGGTGTTGTACTGCTTACCTTCGACCGTCTGTGTCTAGGAGTGTACAACTTCTGAGATGTACTACTGTGACTCAAGTCATCTATGCCAACAGATTTGTAATTTTTTATTATATTTTCATAATCTACACTCTTTCGTTTCAAAACGCTGTTTTCACTGTTTAAGTTTTTTATTTCTTTGCTATCTTTAATTCTAAAATTATTTTTTCATGTTCTTCTTTTAATTCCATTGTTTCTTCGCACGAGTTCCTAACACATATAGGTAAACTTTGATAGGAAACTTCAGACTCATTTTCACTACTATAAAAAAGAACGCGCGTATATGTCTCCTTTGCGTAACATTATCATAATTTTCCATATTGCAAAATAATCAAATTTGCAGAGCAAAACAAAGTTTTTGACTCTCACGTCACCTGTCTGGATTCGAACCTGCGTCGCTCTCGGATTTAAAGTTAGTTAATGTATACAGACCGGTAGGCCACTTGAGATGTTTGTTGCAGTGGTGAAATTTCGCTTTTGTAGAACTTGTGTGTGCCTTATAGATCTATGCACTAACGGTTGAGTGATTTTCTACCTCCAAAATAATAAAAAATAAAAACACTCAGGTAATGTTGATTATTGTACAAAAACACATCAAATAAGTTGTATTTAAACTGTATTTTGTTTGTTTACTTACATTTTAGTGTCCAACAAATAGTCCAGTTTCACTTCTGCGCAATTTATGTTGTTATGTTTGTTCACAATACGAACACTGAGTACCAAGATGAATCATAATTATATAACTTAATTTAATGTTTAAAGCTTCACGGACATTTATTTCTGTTTATTATGTTTATGTCCACATATTTTATTTATCCAAAGACGAAACTTTTAGCAGAAACTATTTTTAAAACATTTTTAATCACGGACTAATCTTTCTCAGGCAATGGCCGGCACCCCGTTGGTTGACGCTGCCATCGCCCTCCTCACGAAGCGACCTATCGCATCGTCGCTATCATCAGTGTAGTAGGTACAACTACCCCGATGACGCGACACTGCCACCACCGCGTGTGGAACACTCTCGTGCAGCTTCAACTTTTTCCCCCTGGCCTGCATGACGATCACCGATTCGTAGGTCAAACCCTGAGCATGAATCTCAGCACCCTGAGCATCTTCATGAATGGTCAAGACGCGTGCACATATTTGCTACACTGCAGTCACCAATCCGCCTGCAAAGCGTGGTGACTATGGCAACCCCCCCCCCAATATACGGCCCCCAGTCCCCGGCAGCTCCGTTATTCCTGGCACCAGTAGCAGCCATGGTAACGGCGGAGCAGGGGGTGCTAAGAATCCCCGGTAGAGACCCAGCTACCAACCTCCACGATCTCTGGACCTGGCAACTTATAATGCACGCACCTTGAGGACCGATGAGAAGTTGATAGAGCTGGAAGAAGTAGTAAGTAAGTTGCGCTGGGGTATTATAGGGTTATCAGAAGTCCGAAGAGAGGGAGAGGATACGATGACCCTCAATTCCGGCAACTGACTCTATTACCGGGAGGGCAACCAGCAGTCCCAACATGGTATCGGGTTTCTCGTCCACAAGTCCCTCGTCAACAAAATTATAAAGATCGAAAGCGTTTCGAGCAGAGTGGCATACCTTATACTCAGAATTAAATAACGGTATTCGTTGAAGGTCTTACAGGTGTACGCCCCACACTCGAAGCACCCGGACGATGAAGTGGAGGCTATGTACGACGACATTTCTAATGCCATACATGCCCCGAAAAAACACTTCACAGTGGTGATGGGGGATTTCAACGCACGGCTGGGCATAAGGAATGGCGATGAACTGGGAGTGGGGTAGTTCGGATTTGGACAGTGGAACCAAAGGGGTCAGCGATTGGCCGACTTCATGGAGAAAGAGGGACTCTTTATGATGAACTCCTTTTTCAAGAAGCGCCCGTCCAGGAAGTGGACGTGGCTGCACCCTGGCGGTCATAAGCACGAGATAGATTTCATTTTGACGACCAATAAGCATATATTTAATGATGTCTCTGTGATTAAAAGGGTTAAGACTGGCAGTAATAACCGCATGGTAAGAGGCTCTTTGAATATCAACGTAAATCTGGAGAGGTCTCGTTTGATGAGATCTACTCTTCGCCCAAGTTCTGCCCAAATCCAAAACCCCGAGAGCTTTCAGTTGGAGCTCCAAAATCGCTTCCAAATCCTTACCGAATGCGATACAGTCGATAAACAACGGGCTGGTGGAAATACTTCACGCGGTCGGGTTGGAGTTCTTTAAGACCCCCCGCAAAAAATAACATAAAAAACTATCTGAACATACACTCAAACTTATGGCAGAACGAGGCGAGATAAGGCTGCAGTGCAGTGTCAGTGGATATGTCTAGTTACAGCTTGCTTATTAAACAGATCTTCAAGTCGATGCGACTCGGTTTGCGTCCCTATAATACTACTTGTATTAAGATCGCAATAGAGCGGAACAAAGGCTCCAACGTGTTCGCAAGAGATCTGTCTATTGGGCAAAGCCTGTTGAAGAAGTGAAAACCGACAATGGCAGCATCGTTTCATCGAAGCCAGAGATTTTGAGTGAGCTCGATTACTTCTATGGACAATTTTACACCTCATCGCGTAGTCTTCCCAGCACGACTAGCGATGCAAGAGCCAGTTTGACCCGACATTATACCGAAAATATCCCAGACGTCAGCCTATCCGAGATCAGAATGGCTCTTAAACAGCTTAAGAGCAACAAGGCACCAGGGGAGGACGGAATAACGACAGAGCTACTGAAAGCGGGTGGAACACCGGTACTTAGTCCTTCAGAAGCTGTTTAAACCCGTCATCCTCGAGGGTACTACGCCAGAGGCGTGGCACAGGAGCGTAGTGGTTTTGTTCTTTAAGAAAGGTGATAAAACCCTCTTGAAGAATTATAGGCCCATTTCGCTGCTGAGCCACGTGTATAAGCTGTTTTCGAGAGTAGTTACAAAACGTCTCAATCGTAGGTTTGACGACTTTCAGCCTTCCAAACAAGTTGGATTCCGGAAAGGTTTTAGCACCGTAGACCACATCCATACGCTCCGGCAGATTATATAGAAGACCGAAGAGTATAATCGGCCACTATGTCTAGCGTTTGTGGATTACGAAAAAGCCTTTGATTCAGTCGAGACCTGGGCAGTGCTACAGTCATTACAGCGGTGCCAGATTGACTACCGTTACATCGAAGTGTTTAGGTGTTTGTACAGCAAGGCCACCATGACAGTCCGTCTTCAGGAGCAGAGAACGAATTCTATCCACGTGCAAAAAAGGGTTACGTTATTTCAGGGAGATGTTATTTCTCCGAAACTGTTCACCTCTGCACTGGAAGATATATTCAAGCTTCTGAACTGGAACGGATATGGTTTTAACATCAATGGCGAATACATGACTCACCTTCTATTTGCTGATGATATAGTCATCATGGCAGAACCCCTGGAAAACCTTAGCACAATGCTCAGTAACCTCAATATTGTTTCCCAACAGGTGGGTCTTAAAATGAACATGGGCAAGACGAACATCATGTCAAATGCCCATGTCGTACCCATGCCGGTTTATGTTGGGAACGATATTATCGAAGCTATTGATCATTATGTCTGCTTAGGTCAAACGATCGATGGCGTGCAATGGAGAGAGCTATGCTCGGTGTTTCACTACGTGATAGAATCAGAAATGAGGAAATCCGTAGAAGAACGACGGTTACCGACATAGCTCTCAGACTTTATAAAGTCGTCGTGGCGGTTTTTGGGGGAGGCCTATGTTTAGTAGTGGACTTCTAAAGGCTGAAATGATGATGAAAATGAAGACTGTTTGCTTGGGGATCGTAGATGCAAGCCTGAAGTGTACTAGAAGGTAAGTCTTACCACTACAGACTAGGTACATCCATCATATCATCCATCTTAGAACCAAGGTTTTATAACATAATTTGTTTTCTTCACCATGCTCAGTTTAAGTTGGTTTCGAACCAACAACCTGCTGGAGTTGCGTGGTTACTGGCAACCATCTGAGCTATAGAGAAGTTTTTTTTATGAGAATTATTAGTTTTATATATTTTCATCCAAAATTCGATCGAAATTCGATCGTTTAATCGATTTCAAAATTTAAAATGGAAATAATAGGTAAATTCGTAAATTTTTTACCTTGTGCCGTTTACATAACTCATTTTCATAACTATCTATAAACATGGTAGTTTTTTTCACTGTTTCATAACTAGTTATCAAATAAGAACAAATTTGCCGTTTTCATGGTCGTTGTTTGCCACTACCTTAACTAGCTATGAAAGGAGTTTTTTACTGTTTATGTAACAGTAAAAAAACCTTGCTATCAAGTGATAAATATTTCTTGTAAATTATATTATAGTAACTCTCTTTGTTACCCTGGTTCTCTGGTTATCGAACAAAAAGAGGGTCTTCTCCCTTTCATAATCAGATATAAATATTTAAAAAAAAAAGTCTTTGTACCTTTGTAATGTAAATGTATTTTTGTGAGTTAACGCTAAAAAATATAAATTATAATTGAATAAAAACAATATCACATTTTCGACATTAATCAAGCAGAAAATGTACATTATAAACTAATCTAAAAATCAAGTTTATTTTATAATGCATTGTCATCGAATTGTGATCTACCCTGAAAGTTTCAGCCGGATAGCGAATCGGGAAGTGCTCGAAATTTGAGGTGTAAGATTCCACCCCGAACGTCGGACAGACAGACAAATAAGACAATGACTTAATAAAAAACGTCGTAAAATAGTAATACTATGCTAAATTTAATCATAAGATAAGAAAGAAAGAGTTCTGAAGTCGAAGCCAAACCGAGCCTTAATTTTTAATATGATAGAGGTTATTTTGTTATGAAATGAACAACTTGTCCTAATTTTGAATATGTAACACAAAAAAGGATTAAATTACGGATACGAAAAACATATTTTTGTTATTTTATTTTATTTGGAAAACGAACGTGATATATAACTAAAAATTAAACTAAAAATTAAACTATACACCATTTACAAGTTTTCGCATATAAAAATCTGCTTGTTTATCATACGTAGGTAACATATCAAACATATGTCCGCTATCTTACGTCTCACTGTAAGAGGTAAATATATGGTGCCTCTTGCATCTTAATCCATAATCATTATCATAAATCCTACATTTATACTGTAAATGTCTTAGAAATCTACGTTGAATAGATTCAAGCCTATTTTTGTAAGCATCATATTGAGGATTCCAAATTTGCGAACAATACTCGAGGGCAACAATAATGCTTTTGAATTGGGAGCTAGATCTTAAAATAAAGCCCATCGACTTATTCGCCTTTTTAGCTATGAAGTCAATGTGCTTCTCGTACGTGAGCTTGGAATCATGAATCACGCTCAGGTCACGTACCTCATCAAAAATTTTGAGCTCTTGTCCTTTGAGTATATATCTGAATTTTGAATTTTTAGTTTTGCGGGTAAAATATATTACATGACATTTCTCAAAATTAAGGTCTAATTTATTCTGGCAGCAATATTCTTCAAATCTGAAAAGGTCTTGCTGTAAAAGACTACAATCATCTATGTTATGTATCGGTTTAAAAATCTTCATGTCATCAGCATATAGCAGATGTTGAAAAATAGAAGTAATATCGTTGATAAAAATATTAAAAAGTAATGGGCCTAATAATGAACCTTGAGGAACTCCAGAAGGGACAAGATTCCATGTAGAGGAGTATCCATGTAGAACTACAGCCTGAGATCGGTTTTCGATTTATGATACAAACCATCTATATAGATTACCATGGATACCAGCATTAAAAAGCTTCTGTAAAAGTATAGTTTGATCGAACGCTTTGCTGTAATCAGTAAATATAGTATCAATACGACCCCTAGAGTCCATATTCAAAGTTATGTAGTCTATAAATGACACTAAGTTTGATGTTGTTGAACGTTTCTTGAGGAAACCATGTTGCTCAGGTATGAAGAAGGAAGGAAGACTATTGTAGACCTGGGTATAAATAAGCTTTTCGAATATTTTGGCAAAAAAGTATAACTTGGATATTGGTCTATAGTTTTTGACGTCATTTTTATACTACCCTTTTTGTGGATAGGGGTAAAAAAACCGACTTCCATATTTTGGGAACAATTCCTTCCTTCAAGGAGCGCTTAAATAATATTAGTAGAGGTGTTGACAAAATATCCGAACATTTAGTAATGAACAGTGGTGGTACTCGTATACGATCTGGTCCAGCTCCCTTAGTTAAATCAATTGATTTAAGTAATTAAGATATCAACTGGGGAGTAATTTCTATGTCAGATATATCATTAGTACAGCCAGAGCATGTACCAGATTGAATGTGCTAGTAGAAGGAGGAAGAAAATTAGACTGAAAGTAAAACGAAAAAAGATCACAGATACCTTCTCTTGGGTCAACTGATTGACCCTCGTACGAAAGAGTTGATGGAAGATAGTTAGAACAATTTATTTTTTTGATGAAATGCCGAAATAACTTAGGGCTCTTTACTATTGCGTCTTCACATTTCTTCAAAAAATCTGCATAAAAAATAGTCTCTAAATGTTTGGCTCTTTGATGTAGTAGCGAAAAAGTTTCATAATCCGCTTTATTGCCATTTTAGAAAATATTTAAATTTTACCGTAGCTAGTTACGAATATGGTTATGATCATGTTTTTTTTCTCATTTGATAGCTAGCTATGAATTAATATAAAACAAGAGCTCCGGAAAATTTATTCTTGGTAGCCAGTTATGAAATAGTCAGTTAAGCAAAACGTCATTTTTGTGGCTAGATATAAAAAATAATCATGAAAATGGCACAAGGGCATTTATTTGTTGTTATTTGGTTATGAATAGTAATTAAGTACCTTCTAGGTATAGGTCACCCAGTATAATGTGGTACATAATATTATTTATTCTGTGGTATAGTGAAATATAACAATGCAAACTAAATTTTAATCTATAAAGACTTATTTTATTGTCAAAATTGGTATGTAACAGGTGTTCTGTGATGTAAGTTAGAATAAGTACATACGTAGTTTAGAAACATAAACTAAGATGACGCCAAGAACTAGTTCGATATTGGTAAATTTTGCAGTCATTTTAAAACGTACGCTCCATTAACATTCGAAAGGTGTCGTACAAGAATGTTATAAATATTATCACAGACCCAGAAAAAATTGGTCTGTGTACTTACATTACTAATTTAGAAAAATAATAATAGGTACCTACTCGAAAATATAATAAAAATTAATTACTTAACAAATAAGAGTAGAGTACTAAATACTACAAAAATAAACCAGAACAAATGTACGAAGCGCATTCCATGCCTATTTTAAGTTAAATTAGTCATCAAGTAATCCGTCAATGCTCCCGTACTGCAAGCACCCGTCGACAGGGATGACGGCGCCGGTGACGAGCGCGCTGTTGTCGCTGGCTACGTGCAGCACCATCCTGGCGATGTCGTCGCCCGTGCACACCTTCCCCAAGGGCACCCTAGACTCCGCAGCCTCCACCCATTCATCGTACTTCGCATCAGAGATGTCTGTCATGCGCTGCAGGAATTTGCTTATCTGGAAGATGAATTGAAAAACCTTGTACATTACTGTTACTACCGTGGCAAGAATATTTTGAAACGTTTAAATGTACATTACTGTCGAGTCTATTGACGAGTGCTGGAAATAAAGCAATAACAGATGGAGCATGCCTTGCCTGCGGCTTGGCTTTGTACAGTTTAGATTTCCCGCAGAGCCATGATAATAAACAATAATTACCTAAAACATTCCAAAAAAAAAGTGTGTGTATAGAAAATCGTTTTCTTTAGGACACGCTCGGTGAAGTTTGCATTATGTAGGTTAATATGTGTTGCCTGCAAAGCGGAACTTTCGCAGAAACAAGATTCGCAAGTGCAGAAATTGGACTTGGTAGTAATATAATAAAACAAAACAATGTCTTTTATGTGAAAAAAAGAACACAAAGGAATAATAATAATTTCAATTCTCACTGTAATTCCAGGGCTGATGGCATTAACCCTTACTCCTTTAGGAGCCAGCTCGAGTGCCACCAGGCGTGTGAAGTGGTCCAACGCAGCCTGTAAAATTACAACAATTTTGTTACAATATGTTTTGTGTCTTCTTACCAAGTTTCATATTTTGCTATATGATACCACCTGGTGGTTTTTATGCTCTATTCTCTTCTTGCCATAACAATTAGTTATGAGTCAAGATTTATTGGGGTTTGTGATCGTTACATAATTATATTAAAAAATAAACGTAAATATTTTTTGATTAAGTACATATTTTGCCACCAAGTATTGGATATTCGCTTATACGAGGAAATCGATATGGTCTTTTTGGACCCTTTATTTAAATAAAAATACCTTAGCCATGCCATAGGGCAAGCTGCCGACATGCACGATAGTAGCACCGATGCTGGAAATGTTGATGATGTTGCCTTTGGACTGTATGAGCGCGGGTACCAGCAGCCGCGTCAGGTTGTACACGCCTCGCACGTCCAGGTTAAATATGCGGTCGAATACCGCCATGTCTGTTGTTTGTATGGTTGCGACGGCGCCTACAGCTGCGTTGTTTATCAAGATGTCAACCCTGATCAATGGGAATATAGATTTCAATAATATTGGAACTGCAAAAATTAAATAGACGGCATTGAGAAGGCATTAACTTTTGCTAAAACAAGTCACATGATAATTTTAATAGGAATTGCTATTATGGGAAGTAAAAATATCATATTTCTATAAGCACTATGCAGAGGTATCAATCGTGTCATAGTAAATATTATCTATGTTAAAAAAATGTACAAATAAAGAAATAACAAATATGGAAAAAATTACATCTCCGTAGAGTTTCTTGGTGCTTTCTTCTCTAACGAGTGTATATCCGAAGCAACAGTAGAGTCAGAAAGGTGTTTGCTTTTCCAGTGTAAGATTTAACTCTGTTGGCACATGAAAGGGATATTTCCTTTTCAAACAAAGCATACTCTTATTTTATATATTTTTTTGATATTTTCTTTTTATAATTATTGTTGACTTGTAAAAGTGCTATTATTTTGCCTATTTTAATAAAATACTTTAACATTGACATGAAAAATTTAAAACAACTAAAGTCACAAACAAATTTTACATTCGACTGACTTTCAATCGAGAGCGAGACGCGTGTTTTCGTGTTTTTGATACCTTTATACTTTTAAAATTACCCACCTTCCAAAACGATCCAAGGTGTTCTTTGCGGTTCTTTCATTTCCCTCGTCCGTGGACAGATCCGCGATAATCGCCAAGGGCTTGTTGCCTTTCTCCTTCTCGCATCGACTCGCGACGTTCCGCAGATTCTTCTCGTTCATGCCGACGAGCGACAGTTTGGCGCCATACTTCGCAAACATGATGGCGATCGCCTCGCCGATTCCTGCGCTTGCTCCCGTCACCAGCACCACTTTATCCGTAAAATTCATTTCCATTTTAATTTGATTTTGTAAAGTCTCCTAATTATCTTTTATGAATATCAGCAAAAAATATTGTAGTGTAACGTGAAGCAAGTCGCAAGTTCAACTGATTATCCAAATACCTGGGATCCGTATAAATACTCATTTGGTACTTGTAATCAGATTACAAGGCTACGTCCGTTCGTTTGTGAAATCGTTCACGAACACGCCTAGAAGCATAGAAAATTGTTCTCGGGCCCAAATATTTATACTTTTGTACTTATAACTAGCAGTGCCCGCGGGTTTGCCCGCGTGGTAATTTCTCTGGGTTAAAAGTATTTTATGTGTTATTCCAGGACCGAAAGTACTTATTAAGTACAATACACCAAGTTTCGTTCAGCCGTCAATTAGTTTTTTATAGATTGCTCGGCTTCTACTAAAATGATTGAGATACAAAATACCAGATTTTATATAAAAATCTTAACCTCTTCACTACTGAAAAACGCATTAGAATCGGTCCAGTAGTATTTACTTGATGCGCGAACAGACGACATCATTTAAAAAATGTAGCTAGTAGTAGCTTATTTTAAGTGCCCTATACCAATTATTTTTTAATTATCGTTTATTATATTAATACGTCAGAAGAACCGGGAATTCCCAGTAATTCGAGACTGGGATTTCCCGGATCTGATCCCAACTCTATATAAGTCATGGCTTCACATTGTTTTTGAAGGTACTGATGAACTATTCAGCATTGTCATCATGATTGTTCAAATTTCATAATGTCTTAAAATGTTACGCAATAACGTACTCTATTGTGCAACAATCTTTGGTGTATGAATTTTGTATTCTAAGTACCTACGTCTGTGTAGACACACACATCACTTTGCATAAAACAAAAGTTAATCAATTAATACTTTTATTGTTATAGGTATGACCTGCATCGACCATCCATAATTAGCTCCAGAAAAAGGAACTCTTCAAAGTTTAACAGCACAAACACGATATTTTGTATAAGTATTGTATTGTGATAGCCGGTTTTATGTCTTACCATGACATGGCTATAGCATAAGACTTTCTTTTTTTTGCTGTTTGTTTCTGCTACATACTGACCTACCCTACTACTGATGCCATATTTTATTATGTTTACGAACATACATACAATACCTTTTTTGTAGTCAGATAAAAAAATGATGAAGATGTAGTTAGACATTGAGCTTTATATTGTGCAAGTAAGTATCATAATTTCAACAAGAACAAATAATAAATCATTTGTCCATGCTAACACCGATATAGTAAATAATAAATCATTTGTCCATGCTAACACCGATATAGTAAATAATAAATATTTTGTCCAAGCTAACACCGATATAGTAAATAATAAATCATTTGTCCATGCTAACACCGATAAAGTAAATAATAAATCAAGCTCTCTCACGATAAAATAGTCACAAAAAATTAAACCGGAAATGTGAAAAAAAAATGTTCAACATAATGTTTGGTTAGTGACGAAGGTGCTATTTTTTCACAATAATACAAAGTAACAGCGTGACATTTTTCCTCTCTTCTGACTACTGTTGAAAGATGTAGGTAGGTACAGCAACCTTTCAGACACCTTTCAACTCAATTTACGAATAAACAGCGTGTTATGCAAATTGTTTTATGGAAGGATCTTCTACCTTGTGTGCTCTTGAAAAAGCTACCACGCGCACGACCAAGCGCATACTGCACGTGCGCACGCGTAACAAGCGACTGGATTAGATCGCTTTTGAATAAAATAAAAAGAGTTTTTTTAATACAATATAAATATATATATACATATGTAAATGATTGAGTAACAAACCTCCATCCAAACACTCAGAAACCAGCATTCAATTAATCAGCCAGTCAAAACGGCCATTCAATCAACGAACCAAATGGACCACTTCACAGACCGACGCGCGGATACTTCTGTTATGGGGTTTCTAGGTGTTTGAATGAAATATCACTGCTTCTATATATTGTTTGTATTGACACTTTTAAATGCAACTTAAGTTAACTTCACTACTTAAACTTTAGTGCACGATGCGACAGTGGGACACTTTTGAATACAACTTAAGTTAACTTCACTACTTAAACTTTAGTGCACGATGCGACAGCAGAACACTTTTAAATACAACTTAATTTAACTTCACTACTTAAACTTTAGTGCACGATGCGATATTGGGACACTTTTAAATACAACTTAAGTTAACTTCACATTTTAAACTTTAGTGCACGATGCGACAGCAGAACACTTTTAAATACAACTTAAGTTAACTTCACTACTTAAACTTTAGTGCACGATGCGACAGTGGGACACTTTAAAATACAACTTAAGTTAACTTCACATCTTAAACTTTAGTGCACGATGCGACAGTGGGACACTTTTAAATACAACTTAAGTTAACTTCACATCTCAAACTTTAGTGCACGATGCGACAGCAGAACACTTTTAAATACAACTTAAATTAACTTCACATCTTAAACTTTAGTGCACGATGCGACAGCAGAACATTTTTAATTACAACTTAAGTTAACTTCACAATTTAAACTTTAGTGCACGATGCGACAGTGGGACACTTTTAAATACAACATAAGTTAACTTCACAACTTAAACTTTAGTGCACCATGTGACAGTGGGACATTTTTAAATACACCTAAATTTAGCTTCACAACTTAAACTTTAGCGCACGATGCAACAGTGGGACACTTTCAAATACAACTTAAGTTAACTTAACAACTTAAACTTTGGGATAGGATGCGGCAGTGGGACACATTTAAATACAACTTAAGTTAACTTTTTTATTTAATTAATAACAAGCCACAAGGTCGAGTTATCCAAGTATATGCAAAGAGTGCAGCGTTGCACTTTCGGGTGGCGCGACCGCTCGAAATGTGTGTGGGCGATGTTTAGACTAGGCTTAGAGATAAGGTTTATTCGTAAGGTACAATGTAACTTTTAAATTCATCAATTAATGGCCGGTTCCTATATCTTAAAACAAATCGTTTTCACTAACTGTCCGTCAGCTTTTGACATAAACGTCATACAAATAACGACAAAAATTAACAAGACGTTGGCTAAACGACTCGTTTCATTTTTATAGGAATGACGGGTAAATCAGTCGTCTTCGAACTCAGACGTCTCTACACTTTTTTTTATATTTTTCGTTTCAATATTTATTTAGTTTTAAAAAAAACTTTCGAGTGCTTCCTTAAACTTGACTAGCTATTTCGTCGTATTTCGGTGTAATTACAACAAAAGGCGGTTATTTTATCCTGTTACAGTGTTTTACTCGTATAACAAAAAACGACTATGTCGTCCAGTATTTCGATAGTTTTACATCAAAAGTCGGCATCCAGTGTTCGGGGTTACGGTAATAAAGTGTGCGAATTTGCAAGGAAAATAGTTCGTTTGCGTATTCCTGTTTGGTACTTCCCGTATTTACCATATCGGCATCGGAAGAAATTCTCAAAAAGTTCCGAGTGTTGCGACTTGCCCGTGGACAATTGAAAAGTACTGTAACTCGAATTGAAATTTTTATCAGTGATCCAATCAATCTTACCTCTGCGTCTATTGAAATGATACAAGCTCGTATTGAAAAATTGAACACTACTTTCAAAGATTATGAGAGAACTCAATTAGATGATGCCCCAGTGTGTCTTCATCAAAGTTACCTAACATTGACGTTCCAATTTTTAGTAGAAAGGATTTTACTAAGTATATTCCATTCATTGAGTTATTTTCAGCCGTTATTGATAAAAATAGGTCACTTTCTGATGTGAAGAAGCTATTTTATTTGCGAAAGTTTTTGTCTGATGAAGCAATGTTAGTTATTGTTAATTTACCGCCTTGTAAACGAATCCTATAAGAAAGCAACTGAGCTTTTGAAAAAACGCTACAACAAGTCCAGGTTGATTGTTAATCACATACATATTTTGTTACAATTGCCAGTGATGCAACAAGGTACAGCGGCCTCTGTAAGGTACAGCGGCCTCCATAAGGTACAGAGGCCTCTGTAAGGTCTTTTATTTGACAAGTGCAGCAGCAGTTGTATGGACTTCATAACTTAGAGCAGCCCGTCGATCAATGGGATATGCTTTTGATCACAATTTTATCTAAAAAATTAGATACATATAGGAGTACAGATGCACTCCCAACAATGCAGGAGTTCATTTAATTTTTAGAGAAACGCGCTATAGCTTGTGAAGATAGCAGTAGTTCTGACAATATGAAGAATGCTGTACCAAAAGTGAGCAATGTAGTCACTAAAAATTAAAATTTTTGTTATTTTTGTGAACATCCATTGCATTCATGCCCCAAATTTATAATGGCCTCTATAGAGGACCATACAAGATTGTTAAAAAAAGAATTCCAGTGAAGTCACAGGTAATGTTCATC
The DNA here is from genome assembly GCA_946251855.1 of Alsophila aescularia. Classification (NCBI taxonomy): domain Eukaryota; kingdom Metazoa; phylum Arthropoda; class Insecta; order Lepidoptera; family Geometridae; genus Alsophila; species Alsophila aescularia. Next base: position 51,099,184 of record OX276383.1, on the reverse strand, counting down.
ATAACTAAGTTCAGAAGTTTTTATATAAGTATCTAATTCATCTTTGGTATTATTTTGCTATCGTCTTCCCTTCCAGTGTCAGAGCGTGGTCCACGCGCGTGAAATTGATGCCTATGGTCAGGGCGGTCGCACTCCGCAACAAGTACAAATATTATACCTAAACTTCCGGGCCGTAATATTGGGGTTCATTCAGTAGAGTGTCAAGCGAGCGCTCGATGAGTCGCACGCCGTGTGCTTAACGATAAAGTACCTACTTACGTAAACTTTATTTTTTTAATAATGATTACCTAGGAGAAATTTAGAAGGTACTGCATAGCATTCGGTCTGACAAATCTCTTAAAATACCCACATACCGACATTTTATTACGTTACATGTTATTTATTTTTCATTCATTATTAAGCATCGAAGTCAGACAGGCACCTTTTATTCATCAAAGTGTAACCTATAATGATATAATCAAATAATTAGGTACTAGGTCTATTCTGATTAGAATGTCACTATACTCGTATGTAGTTAATAGAACTATCAACATTTATAACAATAAGTAATAAAAAAATACATTTTTAAATAATTGTTTATTCGGTTACATTATCTGAGTCATATTATATCAGAAAAGAAAGAAAAGAAAGAAAAATACATTTATTCAACACACACAAAAATAAAAGATACAATTAATTAGAAAAATTAAGTAGGAACAATAGAAAAAGAAAACAAAGAAAAGGTAAAAGTAGATAATTGAAGTGGTGATGAATGGGCCTTAACTCAGCATTAGGCTGTTTGCCGAAGGCACGCAGCGCTGGAATCACAGAATAATTACTAGTACAAATACCTAGTCATATCTTGATACAACCCTACCAAGCGTAAAAGTGACAGAGCGATTCGGAAACGATTAGAGCAATGTAAGCTCTCGCGCGTTGTGATACGGTACATTCACTGGTCATCACTGGTAACACGCACTTTCGTCTTGAGGCTCTGCGGTATCTGCGACGAGAAGATATGGCGTAATTTCCCGTACGCTGCCCATCCGAGTTGGCTTCGTCGGTTGATCTCTTTGTCGAAGTTGGATCTTCCCAGTTGGAACGTCTGACCAAAGTAGACATAAGGATCAACAGCTTCGATAATATCGTTCCCAACATAAACCGGCATGGGTACGACATGGGAATTTGACATGATGTTCGTCTTACCCATGTTCATTTTAAGACCCACCTGTTGGGAAACAATATTGAGGTCACTGAGCATTGTGCTTAGGTCTTCCAGGGTTTCTGCCATGATGACTATATCATCAGCAAGTCGAAGGTGAGTGATGTATTCGCCATTGATGTTAACACCATATCCGTCCTAGTTCAGAAGCTTGAATATATCTTCCAGTGCAGAGGTGAACAGTTTCGGAGAAATAACGTCTCCCTGCCTCACCCTTTTTTGTCCCTGGATAGAATTTGTGCTCTGATCCAGAAGACGGACTGCTCTGATCATGGTGGCCTTGCTGTACAAACACTTCAACACTTCAATGTACCGGTAGTCAATCTGGCACCGCTGTAATGACTGTAGCACTGCCCAGGTCTCGACTGAATCAAAGACTTTCTCGTAATCCACAAACGTTAGACATAGTGGCCGTTTATACTCTTCGGTCTTCTGTATAATCTGCCGGAGCGTATGGATGTGGTCTACGGTGCTAAAGCCTTTCCGGAATCCAGCTTGTTCGAGAGGCTGAAAGTCGTCAAACCTACGAGCGAGACGGTTTGTAACTACTCTCGAAAACAGCTTATAGACGTGGCTCAGCAGCGAAATGGGCCTATAATTCTTCATGAGGGTTTTATCACCTTTCTTAAAGAACAAAACCACTACGCTTCTGTGCCACGCCTCTGGCGTAGTACCCTCGAGGATGATGGAGTTAAACAGCTTCTGAAGGACTTTCAGTAGCTCTGTCGTTATTCCGTCCTCCCCTGGTGTCTTATTGCTCTTAAGCTGTTTGAGAGCCATTCTGATCTCGTATAGGCTGATGTCCGGGATATCTTCGGTATAATGTCGGATCAAACGGGTTTATGCATCACTAGCCGTGCTTGGATAGATAGATAGATAGATAGATAGATAGATAGATAGATAGATAGATAGATAGATAGATAGATAGATAACTCTTCTTTTTTTTTCTTTTTTTTGAGGACTACGCGATGATGTATATAATTGTCCATAGAACTTCTCGAGCTCACTCAATATCTCTGGCTTCGACGAAACGATGCTGCCACTGTCGGTTTTCAGCTTCGTCAACAGGCCTTGCCCAATAGACAGATCTCTTGCGAACACTTTGGAGCCCTTGTTCCGCTCTATTGCATTTTTATAATAATAATACTTATAAAAACGCAAATCGTATCGCATCGGCTTGGAGATCTGTTTATTAAGCAAGTTGTAACTCGACATATCCACTGAAGACTGTAGCCTCATCTCGCCTCGTTCTGCCATAAGTTTCAGTGTATGCTCAGAGAGTTTCTGTGTTCTATTTTTGCGGTGGGTCTTAAAGAACTCCGCCCCGACCGCGTGAACAATTTCTACCAGCCCGTTGTTTAGTTCATCCACTGTATCGCTTCCAAATAAAAAAGCTCTCAAAAAAGCTCTCGGAGATGGAGAGGATTTGGAAACAATTTTGGAGTACCAACTGAAAGCTCTCGGGGTTTTGGATTTGGGCAGGACTTGGGCGAAGAGTAGATCCCATCAAACGAGACCGCTCCAGCTTTACGCTGATATTCAATGAGCCTCTACCATAAGGTGATCACTGCCGGTCTTAACCCTGTTGATCACAGAGACATCTATGGCACTTGTATGGTGCCATTTCAGGATATGTTTTTTTCTGAAAATAACTGCCGCACAGCATTCATGGATGGACACATTAGCAGTATGAGCTGTGGCCCCGTCCTGCTGGAACTACGTGTTTTGGTTGAAGTATGGACTATTCTGTAGTTCCAGTCTAAAAAAGTAATTTATCATCTCGGTAAATCTCTGCGAATTCACAGTTAGTTTGGCAACGTTGGTTTTCAAAGAAACCAGTAACTTTCTTCCCCACCTTCCGCCACTTCACCCTACCTCCCCCCACTCATCACCAGCTTCCTTCCACCATCGTTCACCCATCTTTCACCCCTTTCCCCATATTTCCTCACTTTACCTCACCTTTCCTCACTTTACCCCCACTTCCTCTCCCCTTCCCTCACCTCTCCCCACTTTTTCTCCGTTCGTTTTTTCTTTCCGTCACTTCTCCCGACACTCAATTCTTTTTCTGATATTCATTTGTTTTCTGACATTCACTTCTTTTACTATTATTTGTTTTTTTTGCCAGTCAATCATCGGGTGGCGATATATCTAACATTGCGCACGACCACGCGCATATTGCGAGTGCGCGTCACGGCAAGCAAATGTGAACTTTAGCTTGGAAAATATCGTTTTTTTTTCTCGGCGTCCATCTTTTTTTACCAGATTCTGGACGAGCCAAGGACCCTGAAAATATTTAGTCCTAGAACCACCTCACTGCAATTTATACTTTTCGAGATCCGTTGTGATACTTCTAAATAACCATTCCACATCCAGGTCCAGGTCACATGTCTACTTTTTTCTTCTTCTCCATCTCATACCTATATAAAACCGTAATATTCAAAATCCTATCAGAAGTACGATTTCTATGCCAACCTGAACTTATGTTCGGCCGCTTTAAATCTTTTTCAACTATTGAATTTAATGAATAGTACTTCCTACTAGTACTTACATAATATTCGTTCCATTGGGTACGTCATTTCCGTATCATGCACGTCATTTCCGTCTCATGCCAACTTTTAGTCATGGTCCCCTGTATGTAAGCAATTATAAAGACGTTTCACGTCAAAAATTGGTTAGAATATTAGATTCGATCATACGACCCTTCGCAGCAATAAGACTCGCAGTATTGACCATTCGAGCAAACGTACCTTCGTAATTTTGACCATTCGCAGAAACAAACCTTCAAGGATGTAAGCATTCGATGAATGGACTTCGAGGAATAGACATTCGCAAAAACAGAATTCCCCCAGTCAACCAGTCAACAGTCATCTCCGGACTACGTATCCCGTCGCGGGCGGCCGTTCTGTGCGAGACGCGGCCACGAACGCTTGGACGCCTCCTCGTGCGACCCCGCGATCGTCGTACGCGTATGCTTATTTTCACACTACAAAGCAATTTATTAATAATTAGGTAACTCCCATCGTTATATTGTTTTAATTTATAAACACGTAATTCCGTTACATTCAACTAAGAATCATCCATAAGTAATAATGGCTAAACGATGATTGCGATTTTAATTACTACGGCTAAAATCCTTAATAAATTATTTTAATAATGATAATGAATATTAATATTATTATTTCTGAAACTAAGCACTCTTTATTTAAGGAGTAAACATTTTTGCGTAGTTAGAAAACAATTAAAAACACATATTTTTTTAATGATTTTTCCTCCATGAAATATTTTTAATATCTATGTCAATTTAGATGTTAAATAATAGCTATAGTTCAAATAAAAATCAGCGCATTAGAATTTTCTGATAATGTTTTCGTTTAATTTTATTTTATACTGTTTTTTGTCAGCAAATGGTATCTGTTAGCGCCACATTATGCATATTGCATTTTTCTTTCATCTCTCTTTCTAACATTGGTGGTAGAACTGGTTTAAGAATTATGCATCCCATTTCCTCGCCTATCCATTGGGGGGGTTTGCCATAGTCACCACGCTTGGCAGGCGGATTGGTGACCGCAGTGTTACAAATATGTGCTCGGAGGGCGCTGCTGCCCATCTTCCAGAGTGTAATCCCTTAGTCACCTCTTACGACATCCACGGGAGGATTGGGAGGGGTTTTATTCTAAGCCAAGACCGCCACGGCACAATGGAGTTCAATGGAGCTCAATCATTATTACGTGAAATTTGTACAAGATTATTAAAAAAAAAGTGTAGGGGAGTTAATATGAGCTAAATTATCCTGGAATAACATATACTTTAACCCATTAAAGAAATCACGCGGGCAAACGGCTAGTCTTAAAATAAACCTACATGTTATATTGTTGGATCATAGGATAATTGAAAAATGTTCCTTCTAAGGTATAAATAAATAATATAATTTGAACTACCTGCACTTCTCAAACTGAGGCATTGTGTCGATTTTTTTCAAGTTGTAGTTGTTAATTAACTCAACAACTAAACAACTTAATAAACAACGAAGATTAAAATTTGTAGTGTTTCTAGATACCTAATTAATTATTATTAATTATTAGAAAGTGTTCTTAATAAGATACCATTCCTTTCCAGCTTCCCTCGAGCCCCGTACTTGCGCAATTTAATTGTTCTGAATTGAATTGTTCTAAACAATGAAAGTCGTAAACACCGGTCTGCAAGGAATAAGTCTGTATGCATATTGTTTATTACCGGTATCAGCAGTCCCAACACGGTATCGGGTTTCTCGTCCACAAGTCCCTCGTCAACAACAATGTTAAGATCGAAAGCGAGTGGAGCAGGGTGGCATACCTTATACTCAGAATTACCGAACGGTATTCGTTGAAGGTCATACAGGTGTACGCCCCACGCTCGAAGCGCCCGGACGATGAAGTGGAGGCTATGTATGACGACATTTCTAATCTCATGAATGTCCCGAAAACACACTTCACTGTGGTGATGGGGGACTTCAACGCACGGCTGGGCATGAGGAATGGCGATAGACTGAGGCAGTTCGGATTTGGACAGTGGAACCAACCCTTTGGTTCCACTGTCGCTGTGGTCAGCCATTGGTCGACTTCACGGAGAAGGAGTGACTCTTTATGATGAACTCCTTTTTCGAGAAGCGCCCGTACAGGTAATGGACGCACCCCGGTGGTCATAAACACGAGATAGATTTCAGTTTGATGACCAATAAGCATATATTCAATTATGAGAGCGCTACAGGGAGAGCAGCAGTGATCACCTTATGGTAGAGGCTCATTGAATATCAGCGTAAAGCTGGAGCGGTCTCGTTTGATGGGATCTACTCTTCGCCAATCAAATCCAAAACCCCGAGAGCTTTCAGTTGGTACTCCAAAATTGCTTCCAAATCCTCTCCATCTCCAAGAGCTTTTTTGAGAGCTTTTTTATTTGGAAGCGATACAGTGGATGATATGTGTGTATACAGTGTATGTGTACAGTGTATGTGAACAGTGGATGATATATACAGTGGATATTATAAAGAGTACTTACAGATAATTTAATCAGTGTTTCTATAACAGTGTTTTTATATACAAGGCTTTAAAACTAACTCGTGGTTACTATGGTTAAGTCAAATAGTCTATGAAGAAGAGGGGGCACGAAAAGGAGGCTTAAGGTTACGCGTGTGATTTGTGAATTGTCTATTTTACCACATCATCGCTTTCCATCAGGTGAGATCGTTGTCAAACGATTGCCTAGTCCGTAATAAAAAAAAAAATACTCGGAAACTATGGAACGTTGGATAGTAGTTTCTTTACAGAAGTGATCGATCTCATTGATATCTTTGTTTTGGATGACAGTTGTCAAACTTAAAGGGGCTACAAGTCTGAAACTTTTGATCCTAGACTAGTTGTTTCTTTACAGTAGTGATAGATCTCATCGAGATTTTCATAAAATATGATAGCTGTCAAATTGACAGGTGACAGCAGCCATTAAACGCTAAACATCAAGAATTGACTGAAAAAAAGGGAAACGTTGTCTGTTTGTTGGTTTGGAAAGAATTCACGCCAAAACAGCTGATCCTATTTTGATGAAACTTTGTTAATAGCTAGGTACTTAGAATATAGCAACCAACATAGCATACTTTTTATCCTGGAAAATGGTAAGTTGCTACGGGGAACCTAGAAAATGTCGATTACTCGCTGTAAGGAAAGGACGTTGCCTAGGAAACGAAATAATAATAACTCTGTCAAAAAGAATCAAGAGCGTTGGTACTAAACTTTTACATTGGTTGTTAATATTCTAGATGAATATAAGATGCTTATTTCACGATAAACTGTGATCCGCGCGGACGAAGTCATGGGCAAAAGCTAGTAAGTAATATTGTTGAAAATGCGTTACACTCATATACTCGTACCTACAGAATCGAAAAGTTCGAACGGGACTTGGAAGGAAAGTTCCCTCAATATTGAAGTTAGCAAATTTTACTCAAAGGAAATATTCGCTTATGTTCAAAACTTAGCAAAACTACATTCACACGTTTTCAAAAGTTGCTTACAACTGCCGGGAATCGAACAGGCAAAAATGCAAAATAATAACGTTCTGTATTTTTGTGGCACCAATTAATTGATAGGATCAATAATAATGATCAAATCTCTCATATAAACCTTAATCTGAAATTAAGGGATGATTATGAAATCTAGTAATATATAGTTTGTTATTTATTTAGTCCAACCCCTTTGTTCTTTAAACAAACCATAGAGTAAATATTAGGATTTAGCCTTACAGGAAAAGAATTAAAATTTCAAGAGTATTTCTGATCATCTATAGGATTCCGTGGTAAGTTTTTGACGTGAAATGTCTTTAAAATCTCTATAACTCTGTAACTATAAGGTCCAGAGATATAGTTTTGGTGTAATTTTTAGCTCACATAGTGAACTCGGTGATGTATTATTTATTTTTTGTTATTAGAGGGAGGTTTTTGACGCAGCTATCATTTCTTTTAGTGACACCGTAAAGAATTTTGGCATAACAATTGACAAAACTTTATCTTGGAATGCTCAAATTGCAACTACTAGCCATAAAATGTGCGTATCCGCTGGTTCCTTGCGTCGCGTACGCAATTGATTACCTACTACGACAAATATTCTGGATTACGCTAATATCTGCTATCTTGACCTAACCAAGTACCAGCAAAACAAACTTGAACGTCTCCAACATTTTTGCATCAGGTTCATATTTGGCCTACGCAAGTATGACATTGGCAGCAATTCGGTCATTTTGCTCATTCAATTAAGCAAGGCTAAATTTCTTCAAACTTAATTTAAACCTTGTCGACTTTGTAACAAGGTCTTTTTGCCCCTGGCAACTATTCTAAACTTACGTCAATTTAAGCTGCACCGCTTAAAATAACGTAATAATAACAGGTTTTTAACACTCTGGATAAATTCGGACAAGTTCTGTGACAGCGTTTGGACAAATTGGGACTCTCTCTGCGTGGAAACCAAGTGTGTTTACTGACAGGCTTTAGTGATAGTTTAGTGAGTGAGGCATACATGCCAGGGGAAAAAATACCTTGTTATGAAGGGAACAAGGTTTAAATTACATTTGAAGAAATTAAGTTTAGATTAGGGGATGTCCGAATTGCTACCAATGGTGTCGATTCTGAGTGCACCAATTAAAACTAAAACTAAATTTGACAGCTCTACATTGTTGCTGTCCCTTTCGTTTCCAAAAGGTTTGATAGTGACGGCAATAATTTTAGAACTGTCAAATTTAGTTTTAGGTTTAATTGGTGCACCCAGAATCGACACCAATGTCTCCGAATTTTGCACTAAGCTCAAGTGGCTTCCCATTCGTCGTCACCGGATGTCTTACATTGTCCCTCCTCTACATTATTCTGTTCAATCCCTTTTCTCCACGCTATCTTCAGGATCGTTTCCATTTTCTCCACACTTCCAGCGATAGTACTTAGGTCATACCCATAGAACGTTTTTTACGATTAAGATTATTTATTATCTAATCTAATAGCTTCGACTGAATATAATTTACGGTTATATTCAGTCGAAGCTATTAGATTGTGGAATACCTTACCTGGTGATATTATTTTCACTCAACGTTTTTAAACATCATATTAAAATGTTATATTTATCACTATAGCTGAGCTGCTACGTCTTTATCCTGTTATGATTATTTATGTAGTTATGTATTTATATGCATATATTATTAGTATGTATGTATGTATGTTTATTGTTTTTATATAATTGTATATATTATTAGGTTTTTCTTAACACAATTTACAATTGTGTTTTTTTTTCAATTAATTTCATTATCATTTTGTTATTTTTAAGTTCTTATTTATGGTGTTTATTTATTGCCTGAAAACCACCATCCCTATTACTTCCGTTATTCTTTTCCGTGCACGGTTGTCTGGAAGAGATCGTTATGAGCGATAAGAATGCCAATTGTGACATTTTATAATTAATTTTGTTTTCTACTTGTATGTCTTCTTTTTGTGTGGTGTTCAAAAAAGAGTTATCTATCTATAAACATAACTTATATAAAATAAAAGAAGCGCTACTATCTAACTAAATAGCTATATTAACGTTATCAAATATATGGTGTAAAGGGGTGGCCAGTAGACTCGAGTGCAAGCGATCCTCAATTGATGTATGGGTGAGTGGGAAGCAGATAATATATGAATCACAAAATATTTATTTCAAATCTCTATGTCCTCTGGTCTAGGCTGTGTGTTCTTTGTCATTCACTTAGTAGGTTGGTATGTTATATAGGCATATATTTTTATAGTACAAAGTATTTATTGCTCGTATTTATATCAAAAAGGTACATTATATTACAAGTCCGAGTTAAAGTTCTCCTTGCTTTGACTACCACTAAATGAGTCTTGACTTGAGAAAACGTCGATTTCTGCTAGCAATATATGCTAGCTTGGTATTTTTTATTGTTTTGTACGTATAATCTAAAAGTCAACAGGTAAGTATAACTTTAGATATAAACAGGACTACAATATGTAGACAGTATTAGCTCGTTTATTAGAATATTAGAGCAAACGACCCTTCGCAGGAATAAACCTTCGCAGTTTTGATTATTCAAGCAAACGTACTTTTCGCAGTTATGACCATTCGCAGAAACGACTCTTCGAGGATGTAAGCATTCGATGGATAGACTTCGAGGAATGGATAAAACATTCTAAATTTCGTACGTATCCACCCGCGACCCGTGGTTCCACAGCGCTCGTATCATTATTCCAAAGATGTTCGAAACATTACGGTGCAATTGTTTGAAAAAAAAATGGGATTTTAAAGTTACCAGATATGTAAAAGCGCACTAAACTTTAATACAGTGAATAATATATCGGTATGTATAGAAATCGTTAGCATAATGTGAAAACGGCCCTGGGCGCAGAACAAATAATAGTGCCCTGGGGTGGTTTCCCACTAGACGTTATGACACGATTTGTTGTCCACGGAAGGATCAGGGGGGTATGCACGGTAAAGTCGGGGGATATTTATGAATGAATTTATCTGTAGGTTTAAAAATCTTCTTTCTTCTTCTTAAAAATTGTAGCGTGAGCTACTTACTTCATAATAAAAAATAATAATTCGAAAACAGATGAACAATAAAACCCTTTCTTTAAATAAAAGCTTAACATAGCTGTGCATAGCATTTATTTCTTGTATCAGATGACGACATTGAAGTCGCACATAGTTGATTGAAACAATACTATCTTTCGTATTTGGTAAATACCAACGAAAGCAGACGATCGGGTACATAAAATAGATTATCGTACGTTGTTTACTTACATGATATAATCCTGTAAATTAGAGTTCCAGGAAAATTTCCAGAAAACAGTAGTCATGTCCAGAGGTTATAAACACTTCGATAAATATAACACGTCCATGCATTACGGAACACATCGAAGAAAACACTCATTAGGTCATTTCATTCAGATATATACAAAAGAAACAAGGAATAACTGGGAATCAGATAATAAATAAATAATTAATAAAGTACAATTTTTAATTAATTTTTATTTATATTTTTATAGTTTATAACAATTCTTAGACGTCTCTTTGTTCCTGAGCGCCACCGCTCGGCCAGCCACCAGTCGATTAGTGGACTGTATAGCTGAGGCGGAAGTCGGAAAGTGACCGACCGTGGTCGATGGCGCTCGTTTGGTCGATGGAACGGGCACTGGGTTGATGAAGAAAAGTCGCCTTGGTTCAGGGTTCCGACCCTGGGTTGTTCTTGACTGGAGAGGTCTTGAGAGCGAGTTCTAGTAGAGATGTTTACTCGACGGCTGCGGCGATGGAATGAATTTCGGGCTAAAATGTTCCTGTATTTATGCGGTTGATTCGCACTGTTGTCTCGCGGCGGTCGGCCGCAGCGCGGGCGGTGGGAGTGGCAAGCATTGTCTCTCGCTCGCACGTCGCTCCCTCTCTGTCTTTGTAATCCTATTTTAGCCTTTAATTCTTAATGTTTTTGTCGTCTGTATTACCTATTTATTTTTGCTCTCGTAGACCCTACCAATCAAACAACCCCAAATCAGCATTTATTATTGTGTAAAAAACGTATGTACAAACTATAGCTTAATCTATTCACTTATGTTCTAGGTCTTAAGTTGTTTAGTGTCGTCGCGAACACTCTTGACAGTTGTTTAGCTGTCAAAAATAGTTAAAAAACAGTAAATAAACAAATTCGGTTTCGATGGTGAGAAATCTTAAAAAATAAAAATAAAGCCAAATAATAATTTTCAAAGCCCATGTGTAAGCGCTGATCGGTTTCTTGGTGAAACGAAATGTTATTCGGATAGATTTTGCTAACTTAGGAGCAAACTAGATCCGGCTACAAAAGAAACCGAGGCAATGGAGTCGAGAGGCGTGAAGGTTTTTTTCGTGCTGCAGAGCCCGGTAGCAGGACTGACAAGTCTTTTCCCTGCGTATTATAAAAGCTGTAAAAAAAGGTTAGAGCATTTTTCGGTATTTGCATTGTCGGCACTAATGATTGCGATTGTGAAATCACTTTTATCCATTTTTCGAGACGCCATTATAGCGAACTGAGAGCGGTGGCGTTTTCGAAGTCTCGAATTCTAAAGAAACGTTGTGTTTATTCATCCACAGTGGGTTTTGCCCCCCGGATTGAGATACCACGACGGAGGCTTCTTCCCCCCGGATTTAACTGGAAAGGCGCCGTGTTAGGTGTATACGTGTCGCGATACGCCACGTCGACTTTATATCCAACGATTCCTGCCACGTTCTTGGAATGCGGTATCGTATTGGCATGTTTATGCATATATTTCATTAACCGGAGCGTTGAACTTTGGTTCCCCACCGACCTGCTGCTGGACACCTGCAACGCCTGAGGGGTCTAGCCTGGCTACCTCTCACGCGAATCGGACATTGCTGAAACATCGGATGGAGATTTACCTTCACTAACATAACGGCTCAATCTTATAGAAAAAGGTAAATAAGTAGACTGCACTGCCGGCCGGCAACTCATCACTTGTTTTGTTAGGGTAAATACTTAATTTTGTCGGTCCTATATTGACCCTAGTTATAACAGGGCAATCTTAGATCTTAATACTTCTTAGCTGCTGAGTTGGATCTGCAGGCATGGGACTTTAAGTAAACAGGCAAAGTTAAATCAAAAATAGTAAATATTGTATTGGTGAATTTAAATTGCATGTTTTGTCTTCCACTATTATATGCTAGCTTGAATGGCCGTCCAACGTACCTACGGCACGGTTCTTTAGATTTTAAGTAAGTAGGCAAAGTTAAACCAAGGATAATAAAGATTGTATTGGTGAATTTGAGTTGTATGTTGTATCTTCCACTATTGTACCCACTAGCTAGTACATTACCGAACGGTCTTGAACCAATAGTTCTTGAAGCTCGTTCCGGTCTAAGTTTATCCAGGTAATTTTATTAATTTCAAAGTAGTAACGAGTATTTTAAGTTTTGAGTGATTCCGAAGGAAGATATAGCGTCCTCACGTTTAAAGCGACCGGATGGGGTAAGAATCCCGACTCACCCCACTCTTGGTGTGACTCACCCCGTGTTATTTTTTTATTCCCTTTATTCTCAAAATTACTTTTCATTGATTTAAGTGAATACCCTATCGGCGTTAGACACCGGACCAACTATCTCGGTGGTTGGCGAGTTTGACCTAAAAACCAATTCATCACATCTTTCATCAGAATCCGTCAGCACAGAGAAATTTACTATAAACCGGATTATATCGTTACAAAATATAGCCGTTTATGTACTAGGAGACGAATTATGTTTGCCAAAGATAAAAAAGTTTTTTAAAAGTTAACAATATCGAAGAATGTACCAAGATTCAAGACGATCTAAACAATCTTAACCTTTACTATCTTCAGAATAGAATCTCTGTTAACACAGAAAAATGTTTACAAATAACATTCACACGGAAATCTAAACCTATTAATTTTACCTATCAAATAAATAACGCTCCTATTAACAAAGTTAACACTGTACGTGATCTAGGCATAAAATTAGACTCAAAGATGATGCTAGTTGAACATATTGATACCATTGTTGATAAAGCTTACAAGCAGTTAGGATTTATCAAGCGGGTATGCAACTCTTTTACAAACATAGACTGCATCAATGTTTTGTACTTTACCTATGTCCGATGTATCTTAGAATATGCTTACAGTGTTGGTCCCCATGTTATATTGTCCACATCCAAAGACTAGAATCCATTCAAAATAAATTTATAAAATTTCTGAGCTTTAAAGACCACAAAATTTTTGATTCTTATTCTGAAGCCTGTTTACATTTTGGTATAGATTCGCTTGAACAAAGACGTAAGCAGTATGACATCATTCTACTCCACGATATATTATCTGGGAAAATGGACAGCTGTGAACTATTGTCTAATATAATGCTGCGATTACCATCTTACCGAACACGACATACTCCACTCCTCCATGTTCCCTATGTCAACACTAATTATGCAAAAAAAAACTATCCTATGTCGTGCTGCCAGAACTTATAACAAACATTATTCTGACTTGGACCTGTTCTATTTATCCAAAAATTCCCTTAAATATGAAATTAAGAAGATGCACCTTCTCAATCAATTGATTTAATTTTATAATCTTCATATAATAAAACTTGTCAGACAAGTGAACTCCGGTGTATGCTATTTTCTGTGACATGACGAAAGCTTTTGATTATGTCAATCATAGCGTTTTACTGCAGAAACTAGAAGCTTATGGTATACGAAGAAACATCTAAAATCTTATTTACTCATACATAAGTAACCGAAAACAGTACACAGAAATCTCGAGGATAAATACTAAGACAAAAAGAGGAAATTTACTTGTCAGACGAACGCTCGCCGATATACGATGTCTCTCAGGGTAGCGTACTAGGACCTCTTTTATTTATTTTGTATATGAATGACCTGCCTAGCGCTATTGACCACCCCATGACTATCTTTGCAGATGATAGCACAGTGACTATAGAATGTAATGTGTGTAGTTCATTCGTTTGGAAGCTACTACCCTCACCCTCATTCCCCCCCCCCCACTCCCCTATTCCCCTATTATAGCTAAGAACCATTTCGTTTACCTCAGCTTTGAAACATTAAAAACCGCAGCTAAATCAGTCCATTCATTTTCTCAACCCCTTTTTCTCAACTCATATAGCTAAGAACAATCTCGATCACATCAGTTTTCAAAGATAAAAACCACATCAAAATCGGTCCATTCGTTTAGAAGCTACGATTCTCATCCTCCCTTCCTTCCCTCCTTCCCCCCATTATAGCTAAGACCCATCTCGTTTACCCCTGCTTTCAAACGTAAAAAACCGAAGCTAAATCGTTTCATTAGTTTATGCCACACACGCACACACCCTTACACCCCCTCCCCACACACACACACACACAGTGATACACACCTAAACTTATAACACCCGTCTCTTTGTTTGGGGGGTCAAAAATAACGATGTATATGAATATGACAATAATCAATCTTTAACATCAATAATATTATGATTAGATAGAATTAATTTTAAAATTAACTTAGATAAGACTTTTATTATGCATTTTGCCCAACGGACCCAAACTTTTACGATAATTAAGGTGAAATACGATGACAAGTTACTAAATGAAGCTGACTCCACAAAATTCCTTGATATAATGATAGACAAGAAATTGAACTGATGCACATTTCGTTCTTGAGTAAAAGATGAGCTCCTCAGCTTATGCTTTGTACAAACTAGCTTCGAACTCAATCCAGATGCTTTGTTAGCTGCATATCATGGATTAATAGCATCGGTGCTGCGCATGGGCGTCGCCAAGGGGGGCAGCTGCCCCCCCCCCCCCCCCCTAGAGATTCAAAAAAGGTAGCCAAATGCAGAGAAGCCAATGTATGTCCTAAGCTAGTCGTTTGACTGATTATTTTCCATTTGACTTTAATTCCATTCCAAATGCTATCCGCACTGCTACACTGTGAAGTCCTCGGGTTAGCGGTAACCTCCAGTTATCCGGGTTGAACTGGGTTCCCATGCTATATTTATGTCTCTTCCTGCTGAATGCTTATGATTATAATGTTTTGAGTTTCGGTTCTAGAAAGCCATTGAAATGATCAATCAGGATACCTAAGGGAAAATAATATCACATAAATAATCATTTTATTATGTACAGCTTCTTGATTCGAAAAAAACCTTGAATAACTGTGTTATTTTTGGAAATAAATGGCATATACTTTAAATAAACACATTGTTTTTTTGTTTTTATATCCTCGGTTTCTCTATAACATTTCCTCATTTAAAAAAATGCAATCTTTGTAATAATTCTAATATGCACCCAAAAATATTGGCGGGAAATCGCCAATCAAAACTTATTTTTGGTGAATGGCATAGGTAGTA
The DNA here is from genome assembly GCA_946251855.1 of Alsophila aescularia. Lineage (NCBI taxonomy): Eukaryota > Metazoa > Arthropoda > Insecta > Lepidoptera > Geometridae > Alsophila > Alsophila aescularia. Next base: position 51,083,584 of record OX276383.1, on the reverse strand, counting down.
CAATAAATTACATAATGTATTATATATACCATTATGGATAAACAATAAAAAACCTCGAAAAAGTACTAAACAGTAATAATTATACCCTACTCACGAACGAAATCGTCTTCCCGACAAAAAGACCCCCTTTTGTTTACAAGTTTTTGTTGTCAAGAGCTCTAAATGGGAATTTCGAATTATTTTACAGTTAAAAATAGCTCGTCTTTTTAGCACTTTTTTAATTTATATGCAAGTATTAGTAGCTCAACATTTACCGATCTCTATCAGCACCAATTATAGTTTTTTTTTTCATTATTTTCCTGTGATTAGGTACTTATTATGTTTCATTTTGTACATCGAAAGAATGTAATTCAAAAATTGTTGCGCTCGCTGCGCTCGCGCTTTTTATCACTCATTCCAGTTCATAGATATTGCCTATTCGTCAGAAAGTCTCCAAATTCACTTTACTCATAATCCGATCATTTCGATCATTTTTCACGGGTCATAACAACGTGGCGGCCGGGCCTATTATAGCGTCCAATGAAAATAATGAATTGGTACCTACACTTCCTTCATTATATTTTCTAACCTAACTCGATCTGCAATAAGATTGGTTTTGTTGTTTTATATTGGTTTATTCCAAACTAACGGAACTATATTTTAAGTAAATTATCGAAAGCAATAACTCAAATTTCGAGCTCGCTTTGCGCCTTTTGTGCTTGTCCATACAATGAAATTTATATGATTCTGATTATTATCAATAAATTTCAGTATTGATAGAAATAGCTCAAAAATTTCGCGCTTGCTCCGTTCGCGATTATTTTTGTTTGCCAATAGGTATTGTGAAATATTATATTTCATTTTCCACACTAAAAGAATTAGCTCAACATTTTTGCGACAGTAATGGTCGCGTCTTTTAAAAACTTGTAAATAAATTTGGAATTAAAGAATATGGGTGATGGCAAATTCCGGTTCGGCTCTGGGCGGCAAAAACTCACGCACACAGACAGTGTACCTACAATTCAAAATTTTTTCGTCCTCCATACAAGTTGCCCCCCCCCCCACCCCCAGACTATGGACTGGCGACGCCCTTGGTTCTGGGGCGACTCCAAAGACAAAGATATAGCTTTCAATGCACAAAAAATATGTATTCGGGCTATGTTAAATATATTAGTATTTCTACACTAATATGATAAAGATGAAAGATTTGATTGTTTGTTTGTTTGTAATGGATAAACTCAAAAAATACTGAACCGATTTTAAAAATTCTTTCGCCTATATATAGCTACAGTATCAGTGAGTAGCATGGGCAGTACTTTATTTTTCAAAAAAATTGAGGTCCCTTCGGAAATTGTAATAATGTAACCCAAGGTACCAAAAATAAAGAACGGAAATAACGTTGCCATGGAAACGAATTAATAACAAGTCTGTCAAGTAGGTGAGTATGCAGTTGTCTATGGTCAAGAAACACTACTGCCAATGATTTTGAATTACGCTTACTGTTGTTTTTTTTAACCCCCGAGCAAAGAGACGGGTGTAATAAGTTTAGGGTGTGTGTGTGTGTGTGTGTGTGTGTGTGTCTCTGTGTGTGTGTGTCTGTGTGTGTGTGTGTGTGTGTGTGTGTGTGTGTGTGTGTGTGAGTGTGTGAGTGTGTCTGCCTGTGGCATCGTAGCTCCCAAACGAATAGACAGATAATGCTGCGGTTTTTTATGATTGGGAACTGATGTAATCGAGATGGTTCTTAGCTATATGGGGGGAGTAGAGAAGGGGAGGGGATTGAGAAAAGAGAGGTGAGAAGTAGCTCCCCCACGAATGGATGCGTTTTTTTCTTAATAATGGGGTGGGGGTCGAGGGTTATATAAAATTTTCATCATCACCATCATACTTCACTCTCAAACAACTGAACGGATTTTGATAAAATTTGGAATTGAGATAGCTTACACCCTGGGATAACACATAGGATACCTTCATCATCATCATCATCATCATCATCATCATCATCAGCAACATAGTTCACACTCTCAAACGGCTGAACGGATATTGATGAAATTTGGAAAGGAGATAGCTTATATTATACCATGGAATAACACATGATACTTTTCATCATCATCGTAATCTTCCCTCACGCGGGTGAAGCCGCGGGGCGCAGCTAGTTATGATATAAGTGTGCTATGTTAGTCATTATACTCGAGGTGGTATTATTCGCGCGAGCCGTATCAATTTGCATTGAATGTAATAGTAGATTACTGCACCGAGTGGAAAGTGACTTATCGCTGCACCGAGTGTTAGAATGGCGCCCGAGCTTTAGTGAGGGCTCCAGAAACACAATTGCAGCATGAAGTCACTTGAGCGAGTGTTAATAATCTTTTATTACATTCAATGCTAATTGAATGGCGAGCGCGATAACGAAGTCGAGTGTGTAATGATCAAGCACACGCGTTTCTACGACGATTTTCAACAACTTGCGAGGCAAAAATACACTTGTATTTATGTTAACTTATAATTATTGGAAAGCAGTATTCTGGGGGTGTAGCTGACAGATCGCATCCGGAACACCATAATGCGCACCAATATTAAAATTGTTGGTGTGACTCTGAAAGCAGCCATGCTGAAATGGGACTGGGCAGGACACGTCAGCCGAATGCCAAAGTCACTTTGGGCCATTACAACATTAGAATGGGTAATTCAAAACAAAAAATGGTGCTGTGGAATAACAAGAAGGAGATGGCGGGATGGCCTTGACTCCCATTTGAAGGAGTGGTCATCCGCAGCTCAGAATTTCGAGAGAGGGTAGGGAGGTATTTGCTCTGCAGTGGGAACTTTGCTCTTAACAATAATAATATTGAAACAAGAAGCGAAATACAGTTCTCAACAGTTTTTGTAGGCATTTCTCTCTAGATTTTGGTGGCTATCACTCGCGTTTCGTGCCTCGATTAGTATTTTCGGCGAGATCAAATCTACGTATTGTTGTTCTTTACCTACGCTCTCTTCATCAATTTTCTCCCGGCCGCTTTTCGCAGGTCATCACTCCATCTGGCCACAGGGCGTCCTAACACTCCGTTTGCCTAAACGTGGTCTCCACTCGAGAACTCGTCTATCCCAATGGTTAACGATTCTTCGGGAAATGTGAACAGCCCACTACCACTTTAGCCTGCTTACCCTAAGAGCTATGTCGGTTACCTTGGTTCTCTGTCAGATATCTTCAATACGAGTCTTGTCCTTTAGATAAACTCCATGCATAGCTCTCTGGATAGCTCGCTAACCTTCGGACCTTCGGACCTTAAATTTGTGGACTAGTCTGACCGTGAATGTCCAAGTATCGGTTCCATAGACCATGACTGGTAGGACGTACTAATAAGGCCTTTGTCTTCAGGCACTGTAGTATGAAAGACTAAGAGACTTAACGAAGCTTGCCAAATACTGTCCAACCCAGCTGAATTCTTCTGTTGGCTTCCTTTTCAAAATTGTTTTTACCTAATTGCAATATTGATACCATTAACCTAAAAATATTATATTAACTTAGAATACACAGTAAGAAACAAGAACCTGAGGAACAAGAATCTAACTTGTTGCCAGCAACAAGTTCGCAATTGGTAGATTTTTCTATATATTTTTTCATTCAAAGAACTTACCATAGTAAGACACAAGAATATTATAGTTAGAAGAAAAAATATAGGTTATCTTAAAAATATAACACATATAACAGAATGACTTAACAATTATGAGAAAAATAATAATAATAATAGTTAGGTACTACACAATCACCAAAACAAGTCCGTACCGAATTTTAGCTTCAATATTTATCAAGTAATCCATCAATGCTCTCCCCGTACTGCAAGCCCCCGTCGACAGGGATGACGGTGCCGGTGACGAGCGCGCTGTTGTCGCTGGCAACGTGCAGCACCATCCTGGCGATGTCGTCGCCCGTGCACGCCCGCCCCAAGGGGATCTGGGCCCCCGCAGCCTTCACCCAGTCGTCGTAGTGCTCATTGGAGATGTTTGTAATGCGCTGCATGAAATTGCTTATCTGCAAGAAGTAATTGAAAGCACCATCAAGTAAAATACTTCGGCAAGAGTATTTTTGAAACGTGATTTGTACATAATTGTCGAATGCTGGAAATGAAGCAAATGAAGATGCATCGCCTGCGTCTTGGGCTTGTAAAGTAACGAGATATACATTTAGCGCCGAGGCATGTAATTATGGCACTTTTCTCGAAAAATGTTTGAGAAAATTAGATGAATATAGTTTTTTCTCAAACATCCTCCGAACTAAAAGCACAGAAGCAATAATAGTACTAAAGTCTATACGGCACAATTTATTACCACGTGAACAAAAACGTCGTGCTTCATGTGCATCAACAACAAAGATAGAGAGACTTATGAAGACTGGTAGCGCGAATGAAATAACAATAATTGTCACTGTTAACACGTGCTACACAAACGCCACTTCATTCCGATTGTGACTAAGGCCACAATTTACACGGAGCTAGTACCTACCCAACCTAATTTTCCCACTTTTAATGAGATCTTTAAATTTACGTTCTAAATTTAACAAAAAACTGACATAAAAACACCAATTTGTAGGTCACTCTTCGTTAGGTACCTGCAATGTTAAACTTTGAAATCTATGTTATCTAACTTGTACTCGACCTGCAATTGCTTTCCTTTTCCGCACTTGGCAGTAATTTACTAAACACTAAGTTTTAGTTTGTGAAAATAACAGTAAAGTATAATAGTTTTGATGCTTACTGTGATCCCAGGGCTAATGGCGTTAACTCGTACTCCCTTGGGAGCCAACTCGAGTGCAATCAGGCGTGTGAAGTGGTCCAAGGCAGCCTGTGAAGTGGTCATACAATTTTGTTACTTGTTTTGTGAATATTGTACCAGGTTCCAGTTTTAACTAGGTGATAACCACCTGGAGCTGTTGTTCTCTATTATTGTCTTGCTATGATATTAATAACTATTTCTGTAAGGCGTAGTTATGAGTCTGGCTTTATTTCTTGGTAGAATAGATATGTGCTATCGTTGGAGATTTAAAAACAGAACGAAAATATTTTTGTAAGTAATAATAATATTTCGCCACCCAGCAGACATCGCTTGGACCAGGCAATCAACTTGGTCGTTTTGACACTTTGTTGAACAAAACAGTTACCTTAGCCGTGGCGTAGGCCAGGCTACCGATATGCACAAGAGTAGCACCGATGCTGGAAATGTTGATGATGTTGCCTTTGGACTCTATCAGCGCGGGCACCAGCAGCCGCGTCAGGTTGTACACGCCTCGCAAGTTCAGGTTGAATATGCGGTCGTATACCGCCATGTCTGTTGTTTGTATGGTCGTGATGGCGCCAACAGCTGCGTTGTTTATCAAGATGTCAAGCCTGATCAATAGGATAATCAAAACTTAGTTTCAATAATATTGTAACTGCAAAAGCTAGACGTATGGTAAAAAATGTGTACACATTTTTTTAGTAAAAGCAAGATATTATTAGGCACTGTGCAGAGTTAACTCCTAATGTTAACTTCTAATAAAACCACCTTATCTCACCTTCCGAAATGCTCCAAGGTTTCCTTCGCGGTTCTCTCGCATCCCTCGTCCGTGGACAGATCCGCGATGATTGCCAAGGGCTTGTTCCCTTTCTCCTTCTCGCAACGACTCGCGGCATTCCTCAGATTACTTTCATTGGTGCCGACGAGCGCCAGTTTCGCGCCATACTTCGCAAACATGATGGCGATCGCCTCACCGATTCCCGCGCTAGCGCCCGTCACCAGCACCACTTTGTTGTTAAAATTTACTTCCATTTTTCAAATATTTAATTTCGTTAAATTTAATATTATCTATGTGACTTATGTCGCGCTTGCAAATGAATAATTGAACTACCTTCATTCCTTTTATAATATTTTTTACAGACCGCTCGTAATCAGATTAATTATATATCACTACAACATAAAATATTACAGTTACCTAGATATATTATGCATAGAGTATCTAACCTAATAATTTGAGTTATCAATAAAATGTAAAAAAAACAAAAAACCCATCTGTTGATTACGATAGTACAATACAATCGTCTTATTGGAATATTTTAATCATAAAATGGTTATAGCTGCCTGATAAGAAATTGTCACAAAATACGCTAGTGGGAATGCTAGTAGGTAGGTAAACATAACCCAAGTAACTGGCCGTACGCAGAACTTGAAGGTTGGGAACAGTACATAAAATAAATTTTACAAATAAGTATTGTATAGAAAGAAACCACGAAAGACCCCTGCGAAATGCCACGTTTAATGTTAATCAAACTGGATTTGGCTGCTAGCTCGCCACACGTTTAATTTCCACGAAATATTTCCGGTTATTCAAATACAAAAATCCGCAGTGCATCATCTCTGACGTCGTACTGCTCTCACTATGATCAAACATGTTAAATGTAGAGCTGAAATCCAGGAAGATGCCTGCTAGCTCTTTGGTTGTTTTTTTATTATCTGCTTTTTAAAACCCAACAATTAACCTTATATTGTTTAAGTACTATTTCCTATTTATGAGTTACTATGATGTGGTTGACGAAGAAAATTTAAAATTGAATATCATATTGACATTATTTACATTTTGTTTAAAACTTCACTCACACAAATAATAAGTTTAGTTTACAACAGTTACTTTTTTGTGCGTATTGTTCCTGAAGGTTATTAAAATGATAAACCAGACATCATTACCGGCTCTATTAAACATTTCGAAATAATGTGACTATTTAGTGCAAAATATGGTCCCGGAATAACAATCTTAGTATACCTACTAATATTTAAACTATTACCTAATAAGTTGGTCTTTTATAGATGTAGGTAGCCAATTTCCAATACTTTTTTTTTTACTAGTAGTGTTGAAAACGACTTGTTGGGTCAACCAAATGAAAAAAAGAAAATAAACTTCTCAATGTTTAGAATGGACCAAAGAGGATTTCAAATCGTTTTATTTTAAATGGGATCATAATTTTATTTATGTACTTATTGAATAGCCTGTGTACAAAACAAGCATATAAAATACTGTGAAATAGCTAAAATAGCTTGAAGAGTTTTGGAGACATGGTAGGCATTTAAAATAGTTCATATAACAAATGTAAGGTCCGATGTTTAAAAATAAGTTATTGTCAGCCTTATTACGGTTGAAGGTCTGACTAGGTTCACGAAGTTCGGGACTAAGGAAAGTTTTGGTTTTGACCAGGCTTAGACCGGATTTGAAAAAGTTGGTATTATGGTCGCGGGACTACAGAAAGATTGGATGATCCAGAGACGATCCCAAGCAAACTCCTGACCAACCACAGATAAGATGTAACCTTTATTCATTGAACAAAACTGTTCATTCAAAACGTTCAATCTAGTAATTAGCAAAGAGTTAACAGTCATTAGTACAAAAAAAAGTAAGTATAACGGAACGGAACGCTGACATTACGTGATAATGAAAATCTGATTGCAACAAGATACGTAATTGCCCCGCAGGAGTTTTTCAGTTTGTTAAGTTCTTATCCATACTTGACTCTCTGTTTTTTTCCTTTTTTCACGACTAAACGGCTGATCTTGATGAAATTTGGTATAGAGACTGGGGAAGGACATGGCATGGGATACTTTTTACCATGATAAACTGTAGTCCGCGCAGGCCAAATCGTAAGCAAAAGCTATTAATATATAAAATCAAATACCTCAGTATTTTATTATTAAACTATGATTGAATACCTTATATCCTAAATTGTTTATTTTGGCTACTACTTTTTGTACGTGCCTTTATCTGCGCGTCCTTCCCTAGGGTCAAACTATCCTGTCATTCCCAGTAGTCTTACTAGTAAGACTACCTATTGGGAATTTTCTTCCCAATAGTTTTAGTAGTAAGACTTTTCAGAATTATCTTCCTTATAGACTTACTGGTACGACCCCTACGAATTGTTTCATATTAAAGTAAAATATAAAAAATATGATACCGTAGATGACGAATTTTCATATCTACTCAGTGATCTATTTCCACCGGGGCGACGCAAGCGCAAAATATTTAAAAATAATGCAAAATTTCTATACTGCTACTGCATCAACTCTTAAACAACTAATTCGAATAAAATGTTTACTACTTACGCGACTTCATAATCGCCCTATCCGTGGAATAGGGCGTAATCTGCAATCAGTTGCTCTTGGAACACACTAGATCATATATCTAGAATATAGTAAGGTTTCAAGAAGATTAAAAAAAAAACGAAAAAAAACTTCAGGTTTTACCCTAGTGCGGAGGGTTGTCACGAGGCAGTCCTAGGGTTTGTTCCACTAGCCCAGGGACCAAACCTCAGTGGACACAAAAGTACAGGAACAATAGGAGCATCATTATCACAGACTTTTCGTGCTTCAACAATCTGGATCAAAACAACCACTTACGAAGGTATTACAATATATATTTAAAAGACTCCAGTTGTAATAAATTTATTTAGGTATTTTATAACATATTATTTCGTAAAATTCGGTTTTTCTAATCCAATCTATTGATTGAAAATAAAATTAAATATTATTATTATTATTATTATTTTCCGATTTTTGAATATCGGAATGACAGGTTATTTGAATTTAGAATTAATAATGACAAACTATCAAATGGAATGAAATGGATTATGAAAGATTTAAGAGATCAAATGAGTATTATTATGAAAGAGGATTGACATCGTCACAATACCCCGCCACCTAGGTTTTTTTTTTGGATAGTAAACAAAAAAAATTTTTTTTTTGTTGTTTGGTATGTAAAAATTTTGATGTTATTGGTATCCCAAAACATTAGGTTTATTTAAAAAAAAAGAAAATAAAAATGCTAAAGGAAAAAGAAAATATAAGTAGAAGTTAATAATAAAAATATATATAATAAGGGTAATAAAGTTGAAATAGTAAAATAATTAATTAAAATAATGGAAATGCTGAGCTGAAAAGGATTTTTTAGACTCTGGCCAATTTTCAAAGAAACTTGCACAAGGTGCTTTGAATTTTTGTTGTTGACCAATTTGGGTTATCGCTCTTAATTTTTTTATTTTTTTTGGTAAACATGTTTATTTACAATGTCAATATATTTATTTATTTAATACTTTATGCACAACAACAGTGTACAGAGGAGGACTTAATGCTAAGACAGCATTTTCTGCCAGTCATCCTAGTTGTGCAAGAAAGATGTGTATAGGCGTGCACTCGATATATGGACAGTAAAATGAAAATAAAGATAAATTAATTGAAATGAATACTAAAATATAAATCTTTGTAAAATATGTATATACAAATATTATAAATAAAAATAAAAAACATATAAATACTACAAAATTAAACAGCTGGTGTTGTTAATAAGTCTTTTTTAAATGCTCTCGAGTTAACCGTTTAAAACTTTCTTTAGTTTGGCACTTTCTAATGTCAATTGGAAGTGAGTTCCAGAGACGGACTGCTGAAACCTGGAAGGAGTTATTAAGGAAAGAAGTGGTATGAATAGGAGTAGCTAATATAAGAGTGTTTGAAGAGCGAAGTTGCTTGTCATGAGTATTTGATAGGAAGTTAAATTTACTTTTTAAGTATACAGGTGAGTTACGGTCATTTAGGACGGAAAACAAAAGACAAAGAAAGAAAATACATTTATTCAACACACACAAAAATAAAAGAAACAAATAATTAGAAAAATTAAGTAGGAACAATAGAAAAGGAAAACAAAGAAAAGGTAAAAGTAGATAATTAAAGTGGTGATGAATGGGCCTTAACTCAGCATTAGGCTGTTTGCCGAAGGCACGCAGCGCTGGTTGTCAGCTAAAGTGGTGATGAATGGGCCTTAACTCAGCATTAGGCTGTTTGCCGAAGGCACGCAGCGCTGGTTGTCAGCTAAAGTGGTGATGAATGGACCTTAACTCAGCATTAGGCTGTTTGCCGAAGGCACGCAGCGCTGGTTGTCAGCTAAAGTGGTGATGAATGGACCTTAACTCAGCATTAGGCTGTTTGCCGAAGGCACGCAGCGCTGGTTGTCAGCTAAAGTGGTGATGAATGGGCCTTAACTCAGCATTAGGCTGTTTGCCGAAGGCTCGCAGCGCTGGTTGTCAACTCAGCATTAGGCTGTTTGCCGAAGGCACGCAGCGCTGGTTTTCAGCTAAAGTGGTGATGAATGGGCCTTAACTCAGCATTAGGCTGTTTGCCGAAGGCACGCAGCGCTGGTTGTCAGCTAAAGTGGTGATGAATGGGCCTTAACTCAGCATTAGGCTGTTTGCCGAAGGCTCGCAGCGCTGGTTGTCAACTCAGCATTAGGCTGTTTGCCGAAGGCACGCAGCGCTGGTTTTCAGCTAAAGTGGTGATGAATGGGCCTTAACTCAGCATTAGGCTGTTTGCCGAAGGCACGCAGCGCTGGTTGTCAGCTAAAGTGGTGATGAATGGGCCTTAACTCAGCATTAGGCTGTTTGCCGAAGGCACGCAGCGCTGGTTTTCAGCTAAAGCCCAGAGGGAGCGGAAAAAATAAACATAAGGGTATAAAAAATGAAAATAAATATGAACACATATATATATATATATATATATATGTATGTATGTATGTATATATATATATATATATATATATATATATATATATATATTATAATAATAATAATTACATATAAGTAATTTAAATAAACATAGATAAATAAATAAATAAAAAAGTATATTTAAAATATAGCAACGACAAAGGAATCAAATAATGTAGTCTCTGAATGGTGTCAATAACTGACGAAGAAAGTGTCGTCAAAATTGCGTAAGAGTACAGCTGACTAATAAGAATACCACGCATGTGGGTAGCAGTGAAATAACCTCTACTATTACGTGCAACTAATAAGTGAGAAGAAAAGAATTTCAAGGAAAAATAATAATTATAAGTATATATATATCACAAAAACGATATGTCTATATTAATATTGCCATGTTGCCTCTGCTCATCAATTAAATATTGCCTGAGTTTACGCCTAATAGAGTATAAATTTCTTAGCCCCCGGATTGGTGGCGGCAGATTATTCCAACACTCACACAAAGAACACAAAGAATTCTAAGATTTCGTCGCTCACGGATAGAGAGCCATTTCAGTTTGGATCTGTACGTGATCATACTTTCTGAGGCTATAGATGAAACGGATACAGTTATTAAGAAGGCGGTCAAGTTTGTTAAGAAGGTCTTCAGTTAGGTCTAAAGAACATACATCGGCATAATCTAGAATGGGAAGGAGAAGCGAGTTTACTAATGTAATTTTGGTATGAGTGGGGAATTTTTTTTTAAGGCGTGCGATTGAATGAAATGAAGCAAAGAACTTACGAGAAATTTCATTAACATATGGAGACCAACTAAGGTTTGGATCAATTATGATGCCTAAGTCTTTAACTGTACAATTGATGATGATGATATACAATTGATTGGATTCCTAAATGCATTCAAATTCATAAATCACACATTCGTTCATCATCATCCATACTCGTATTCCCATTCCTTGGAAATAAAACTCATAAGAAAGAGGAACCTTAAATATCAAGAAGGTTACTCGAGGAACCAATACAGTGTAGTGTAGGCCTATTTATACAGTCACTATCCGCTGATTAGAGTGCTTATGTGTGTGTGTGTGTGTGTGTGTGTGTATGTGTATGTGTATGTGTATGTGTATGTGTATGTGTATGTGTATGTGTATGTGTATGTGTATGTGTATGTGTATGTGTATGTGTATGTGTATGTGTATGTGTATGTGTATGTGTATGTGTATGTGTATGTGTATGTGTATGTGTATGTGTATGTGTATGTGTATGTGTATGTGTATGTGTATGTGTATGTGTATGTGTATGTGTATGTGTATGTGTATGTGTATGTGTATGTGTATGTGTATGTGTATGTGTATGTGTGGTGAGTGTGTGGTGTGTGATGTGTAAATACAGGTTGTAGTTATGCATCCCCGCCATATTTGCAGAGGTAGGTATACTCCACTTACAGAACACGAATCATTAATAAAAGAAGTACAAAAAAAATGAATTAAAAATAAGTAAAAAAAGTTTATAAAAAGCGATATGTGTACGCGATCCTAATTTGAAATCACCCAGTGTGACGAGAGCTTGCGTCCACACACACTAATGAAGCCTTGTCCCGTGTATTGCCTGTTTCACGCACACTACGCGCCGGCCGCGGCGTGCGGCGCGGCAGCGCCCCAAGGCTGGCGCGGGTCATTGCCCCGGTCGTTGCCCGAGCCACAGAATAAAGAAGTAATGCCCGAGCACACCGAGCAGCTGTTCGATCACTCACGCTCGCCGCAATACGCTCGATGCTAAAATGGAGCAATTTTCTAAATACATTCTCACTTGCATTAAGTTTATTTATACCAACTAATAATTAAAGGTTCACTATTTATTCTGTGCCGCGGGCGGCGGCGGCGCGCGGCGCGTCTATAGGAGCGCGCACACATACCTACCATACATGTGTATGTGTCGTGGGGTTCTACTCCAAAACAAAGTTGGGCCCACTACGATTTATCAATAAAATATTTAATTAAAAATTCCACCTCCAGTTAAATGTAGGAATTAAATAGTATTGTTAGTTAATTAAGGTATACCTATTACAATCGACTCTGCGAATATGGCGGGGATGGAAAACTACAACCTGTATATGTATGTGTATATTTATATACAATTAGTTTGCCAAAATGGCTAAACGTACCTTAGGGTACGACGTGCCTGTAGCACGTGTATGTACATAGTAAACGTTGTGTTAGAACGTTAAAATAGTATAAGTAAGGTAGGTAGGTAATAGCTTATTAACTATTAGATAATACTGGTTTTGTGACCTAGGCTTGGTTCATAGAGTAATCACATTTGCCGCTCTTTTCAGTGTTGGAAGTTTTGTGTGAAGGTGTAGTAATACATAGAACTGGTTTCGCTTTATCCTGAACATTATGATTATATTAAAAAAAACATAGCTAACAAGTAGAGTATTAGCTACTGTTAGTACCAAAGAATTAAAGTATCTACTTGAAGTCAATATTCATAATGAATCCGAAAAGTTAATGAAGTGAATAAAAAAAATAGGCTAAAAATTGGGACATTACTCCGTAAAGGAAAATTATGTTAAAATTACATTATTTACAACTTAAATACAAGGTTATTTGTAAGTAGGGAACCTACAATGGTCATAAGTAGGTATTTAAATGTATGGTAAGGTACGGGAATATGAAAGCAATGTAACTTTCATAGTACATAATTATAATAAAGTATGTAAGTAATTAGACAAGTGATGGTTAAGGTTAAGACGTATGCTGTATAGGTTTAATGTCTTTGACATGCCAACGGCCTAAGTGAGTACCAGACAAATCACTGGGGTCGTAAATTAGTGGTGAAATTTTAGCTGCTATGATGCATTTTACAAATTTAGGAGCTAATTTAGCTGAAATATACTTGCCTGCTGAACTTATGGGATAATTACGTTTCCATATAATGTCACCTTGGTTAAATTCAAGGTGTTGATGATGTTTATTATAATATTTAGCGTTAGTTTTATGACCGCGGAATAAACGTGCTTGTACTTCAGCAAATAAAGGGCTTAACTGACCTATGTTGTCAGCGTATTCATCGCGTAGTGCAAAAATCAATTCTTCAGTTAGATTTGAAGCATTTTATACTGAACCACACGTTACAAATTCGCGACCAAATACTAAGAAAGCTGAATTTATGGCAAATTGGATTTGATTTAAATATAAATCTCAAGTTCGATGGTCATTATCAACAAAAGAAGCAACTGCTGTTATAATTGTTTTGTTGTTATGTTCAACAGTATTGACTTGCGGACAGTAAGGGGGGGTGTAATTAATTTTTCGTATGTTGTAATATTGAAATAAATCCTGAAGTTCATGAATAATAAGTTGAGGGCCATTATCTAGGATTATGGTCTCTAGAATACCATAAACCATAAAAACTAAGTTCTCAAGTATACAGTGTTTGATTACAGAAGAGGTAGCTCGCTTCATTGGGAATATAAGACAATATTTGGAAAAACAACATGTGACTACAAAAATAAATCTATTAAGTTTACGTGTCATTGGAAGTGGACCAACAATATCAATTGATATGCACTGGAAAGGACGAGAACAGTTCTTGGGTTTACCCATCAGACCAATGGTATTTTGATTCTGATGCTTCTAAGCGAGGCATGTTTCACATTTGGAAATATGGCTGACAATGTCTTTGTACATTCCTGGCCAGAAGTATTTTTCTTTAATACGATGGTATGTTTTGAAAGTGCCAAAACAAGCTGCTGTTGGTAACGAATGGTTTTCTTTGATAATAGCTGTACGAAATTCAGATGGGATTACTTCTGTCCAACTTAATTCTGAGTTTATGAGGGTATTAGAACGGGTGTACCTGTAGAGTTTATTATGTCGTATCATATAATCAGGAGTTGATGTGAGATTTGTGCTACATTTGGAATATACAGAAGTGTACCATGAATCAGAAGTATGTGTTGGATCATAATTAATTACATTAACTGGTTTAATATGAGACAATGTATCTGGGACCAAATGTTCCTTGCCACGTTTATATTTGATGTCAAAATTAAACATTGATAAGCATATGCTACAACGGGCAAGTCTACCTGTAGGATTACCTAAGTGTAAGAACCATTGAAGTGCAGAATTATCGGTATAGATAGTAAACTTTTGGCCATTGTCTAGGTAGCAACGCCAATACTCTAACGCTGTTAATATAACGCTTAAGAGTTCACGTTCAGTGATAGAATAGTTCCTTTGGGGACCTGTAGTAATTTGCTCATGTAAGCTATGGGTTTTTCAACTCCATCGAAGTCTTGGGTAAGCATTGCTCCAAGTCCAAAAGCGGATGCGTCGCAATGAATAGCAAAGGGTTTAGAAAAGTCAGGGCAAGTTAAAATAGGAGTTGATATTAAAGCTTGTTTGATTTTATTAAAAACTTTATCAGCTTCAGAAGTCCACTTGAAAGCGGGAGCTTTCTTACTGGTAGATGTAAGTTTAGTTAGGGGAGCAGCTAATGTGCTAAGATTGGGTACAAAGCATCTATAACAACTAGCTGTACCGAGAAACTTTTTCACTTCGCGAGCAGACCTGGATGCTGGTATTTCTAAGATTGCTTTGACTTTATCAGGGTCTGTGTGAAGACCTTGATCATCAATTACGTAGCCTAGGTATTTAAGTTCATTTCGGAAATATGCACATTTTGGAAAATTTACTGCTTTTGAAAGTTTTGCGTGTAATTTGTTAAGCAAACGTACGTGTTCCTCGTACGTTTTTGTAGCTATTATTATATCATCCAAATAATAAAAAAGAGAGTCGTTATTAGACTCATAAGAAAGCAGATTATCAATGAATCTTTGTTGCGTGCTGGTGCGTAAGTAAGACCAAAAGGCATAACCTTAAATTGAAAAGATCCTCGACCTGGAACGTGAAAAGCAGTCTTAGGTCTGTCTTCTTAACGTAAAGGCACTTCCCAAAAAGCTTTAGCAATGTCAATTGAACTCAGGTATTTAGAATCTTTAAGGTTGTCTATAATGTCTGATATGAATGGTAATTTATAAGCATCTTTTCTAGTTATGTCGTTAAGAATCTCCAAGTACCATCTTTCTTAGGGGTAATAATTACAGGATTTAGCCATGGGCTTTCACAAGGCTCTATAACATCAAGTTCTAGCATTTTATCAACTTCTGCTCGAAGAGCTTTCTGTTTTTCAGGTGATAATCAATAGCATCGTTGACGAATTGGTGGGTGGTCACCTGTATCAATACAGTATTCAATAAGGTTTGTTCTTCCTAAAGGAAGTATGTCGGTAGAAATATTACGAAATTTTTCTACGACTGCATTAGCAAGAATCAATTGTGTATCTGTAAGTCTGTCATAAGACTGTAAGTAAGTATCATTATTAGTGATGATAAACATGGGAGTATCTGAACTCATGTGCATACTGACCGTATTAAGTATGTCTGGAGCCAGCTCAAAAGTTTTCCAGAAGTCGATACCTAATATGAAAGGTTGAGTAATAGCGGGTATTATTACATGGGCAGTAATTATAGAAACTTCTTTTTAAATAAAGTTGGAAGCTTAATAGTACCAATTGAATTGATTGTTTGACCATTAGCAACAGAACCTTTGATAATTTAGTCACCTTGTAGCTCCATGTTCAAGTAATAATTTATGTGAGTTATTACCTAAAATTTTAATGGCACTGCCACTATCCAGTAAACCGTTTAGGGTTAAATTTCTAACATTTACTCTAACTAAGGTATGGACGTTCAGTGTCCGATGTTTTATCAAAGAGGAGCGTAGAAACGTTGTATGTTTTGAAAAATATTTAAATAGTTTTAAGCCAATTGTTCCAATCAGTTTGATCAAAGTTATTATTAGTATTACAATTTTGTGCTTCTAGTTCCTCTCTAATTAGTTTTTTGAAGTTTGTGTACGTACAGGGCAATTGGTAAAAATTAGGTCTTTTTTACCGCAACGAAAATAAACTTAATGTCTGTAGGGACATGGACATAAAGCATGGCTATCGTTTCGACAGCGAGGGCAAAATATAGGTAGTGCAGGTTTCTTAGAATCTGCAGCAATTGAATGTAGAGGGTAAGATTGAGGGTAAGGGTATGTTTGCACAAGTGGTTGTTGCAAGGTATTGTACGGATAATGTGGTATATTAGGTGTAGCAGCGACTTTGTGTTGGTATTAAAAGTCGAAGGCTTCGCTAAGTCTTGTAGTGTAGAAGGAATATCAGCGTTTGACATTTCAATGCAACTTTCGTACCATTTGCAAGTTTTAAATAATGCTGCGACCGAGTCAAGATCGTTTGGTGATAACCTTTGACCAAGTTCGGGTCGCAAGTTACGCCTAAGAATGTCAATCTTGGCTTTTTCTGAAATAGGCTTACGTAATTTTGCAAATAATGATTCTAATTCAGTAAAATAACAAATCACACGCTCATTTGTTTTTTGTTTGCGTGCATCTATGATTTTCCGCAGTTTATATCATAGTCTGTAATTTCAAATTCATTTAGTAATGTAATTTTATAAGACTCCCAGTCTGGGATAGTTTGTTTGTGAGCCCGAAACCAATTTAAAAGAGTTCCTTTAAGAACGTCGTATATGTGGTTGTAAAGTTCAGTATGTGAAATATTTCGAGCAATTGCAAATTCCTCAACTTTTCCAAGAAAATCTTTTGGGCAACTATCCCCCTTGTAAATAAACCGTTTAATTTCATTGCTTGATGTGTTCATCGAAATATTGTGTAGTTTTTGTGTCAGTAGGTCAAAATATGGTAATGGAGTTTGTAGTTCTGAAAAATGATCGTGTGTATTTCTGTAGAAGAACAACTTGTATTTTATAATGTTTCAAAACGTTTTTGTAAATCGAATAACCGTTTTGAAACATTTTTAAATGTTTCTAGTTGTACTGTCGTAAGTGCGGTGGTAATAATATCCATGTTATTTAATCTATTTTTAACATGCAGAATATAGGACGCATTCTTCTCCTTTCGTACCGGGTATGCTACTAAACATGCAGAAATCATGGTTAGTCATTTTTGAATTTCAGCTATATCCTGGGCAAATGTATACGGGCTTTGTAAATCCTGAGTATTCGAGCTATCAAGTAAGGTCGATAACCTTGATCGCAAATTTTCTGCAGTATTTGTTGTATGGATCAGCATTTCGACATTTTAATTCATAGATCAATTCTGGTTTATTTAGATGCGCAGGGTCCATTTTTATTAATATGAGACCAGCAAATAAAATTAAGTGTTTACTTTGTAAGTAACGTTACGTGCGATAGTAAAGCTTTTAAAAAAAAAGCGTTAATGCAACTAGGCGTTAATGCGTCACGCATAATAACGCGTCAAAGTTTAGCTTAATTCGGAACTAGGTAGGCCGATAGTGAAATTCGGAACAAAGTACGTACTAATGAAAATGTCTTACTTACATGAATGACTGGAATGCAATTATAAAATACATTTTAATATAAAAAACTGTTCTGGGTTTGCCAAATATTTCCAAAATTAAATCAAGATGGCCTAGTGCCTTTTAGAATTTTGTGGGACGACTTAAAAATTGAACACTGATTCACAAAATAAAACACATGGATTAAAAAAACACGGAGAAATCAGGAACTTGTAGGCATGATGACTGGTCGGTCAGGTAGAGCAGGGCTGGGTAAGGACACGTAGAGGGCGCCAGTGTCACGAGGCGGTCCTAGGGTTTGTTCCACTAGCCCAGGGACCAAACCTCCATGGACACTAAAGTACAGGAACAATAGGAGCATTATTATCACAGACTTTTCGTGCTTCATCAATATGGATCAATTATTAGTATTTTCTTACTTATAATGACCCGCACTATTGGCGTTACTTAGTAAAACTACTGGGAAAGGCCAAAACTATCTATATAGTAAATCAGTTAAACTATTTACTCGTAAAAAGGTCAAACAATGACAAAGAGTTACTTTGGCTTTTATAATATTAGTATGAATTATCCAAAGATAACATACATGAAACGGCTGAATAGATTTCAATGACATTTTATCATCATCATAGTCTATGACGGCAAAACCGCGGGGTGCAGCTAGTAATTAATAAAACATGAAAATAAATTTAAATATAAATAAAACCGCGGGGTGCAGCTAGTAATTAATAAAACATGAAAATAAATTTAAATATAAATAAAACCGCGGGGTGCAGCTAGTAATTAATAATACATGAAAATAAATTTAAATATAAATAAAACCGCGGGGTGCAGCTAGTAATTAATAAAACATGAAAATAAATTTAAATATAAATAAAACCGCGGGGTGCAGCTAGTAATTAATAAAACATGAAAATAAATTTAAATATAAATAAAACCGCGGGGTGCAGCTAGTAATTAATACAACATGAAAATAAATTTAAATATAAATAAAACCGCGGGGTGCAGCTAGTAATTAATAAAACATGAAAATAAATTTAAATATAAATAAAACCGCGGGGTGCAGCTAGTAATTAATAAAACATGAAAATAAATTTAAATATAAATAAAACCGCGGGGTGCAGCTAGTAATTAATAAAACATGAAAATAAATTTAAATATAAATAAAACCGCGGGGTGCAGCTAGTAATTAATAAAACATGAAAATAAATTTAAATATAAATAAAACCGCGGGGTGCAGCTAGTAATTAATAAAACATGAAAATAAATTTAAATATAAATAAAACCGCGGGGTGCAGCTAGTAATTAATACAACATGAAAATAAATTTAAATATAAATAAAACCGCGGGGTGCAGCTAGTAATTAATAAAACATGAAAATAAATTTAAATATAAATAAAACCGCGGGGTGCAGCTAGTAATTAATAAAACATGAAAATAAATTTAAATATAAATAAAACCGCGGGGTGCAGCTAGTAATTAATAAAACATGAAAATAAATTTAAATATAAATAAAACCGCGGGGTGCAGCTAGTAATTAATAAAACATGAAAATAAATTTAAATATAAATAAAACCGCGGGGTGCAGCTAGTAATTAATAAAACATGAAAATAAATTTAAATATAAATAAAACCGCGGGGTGCAGCTAGTAATTAATAAAACATGAAAATAAATTTAAATATAAATAAAACCGCGGGGTGCAGCTAGTAATTAATAAAACATGAAAATAAATTTAAATATAAATAAAACCGCGGGGTGCAGCTAGTAATTAATAAAACATGAAAATAAATTTAAATATAAATAAAACGGCTAAAACTCACGAAATAGAAGATCGGAAATTTCCGATCTTCTATTTCGTGAGTTTTAGCCGTTTTATTTATATTTAATATGAATTTCACTCATATTAAATATAAATATATTATATTGGTATTTTGTCTAAGGTTAGGCGGTACTTCACACCGGGACAGTTTTTGAATCTTTATCAAGCACAGGTCCGATCTTATATGGAGTACTGCTGCCACCTCTGGGACGGTTCTGCCAAGTATCAGCTCGAGTCTTTGGATTCAATTGAGAGACGTGCTATCAGGCTCATTGGGGATGACACTCTGGTAAAGAGTAAGCTTCAAAGTCTGGCGCATCGACGTGAGGTAGCAAGCCTGGCGGTATTCTACAGATTGCACTATGGAGAGTGTGCACAACAACTGCACAACCTGATCCCCCCATCACCTTTCCATCACCGTACGACTAGACGATCAGCAAAGCGCCACCCTTTCATGGTTGAAATACCTTGCACAAGAACGAAGCGTTACGCTTCTTTATTATAAGAACTGCAAAGGAGTGGAATGCCCTGCCCTCGTCAGTGTTTCCGGTAAATTATAACCCCGGTGTGTTCAAGTCAAGAGTGAATAAGTTTCTACTAGGCAAGCGTGCTACACCTTTGACCGCATCGCTTTCCATCAGGTGAGATCGTGGTGTAACGATTGCCTAGTCCGTAATAAAAAAATAAAATAAAAAAATTGTGAGTTTTAATTTAATTTCAAGAAACACCTTAAAGTATTATCATAATGTTGAATTACTGTTGTTCGCTGAGAAGTTGTTGGGTAAATCAAACAGTACAGGCAAAACTGGTTATATAATTTAAAATGTTTTAACTTCCTCAAACAGTTTTGGGTGTATGATGGGTGTATGACACACCTTTCTCCTGGATCACTACTATCCTCTAGTTCAGTCACAAGTGTGCTCAGCGAAGATATCTTAGGGCTCCGTAATGCGCCGCGAAAATACTGGTCACAATGAAAAAAATATATAATAAAGGGGTACTATAAGGTTGCAGAGTAAAATAAAAAATCTATCTAAATATCTCAATAAAGTTGAAAAATCTTACTAAAAATAAAAAAACAACTTCCCATTAGATGAAAATGTTAATTTTAAGTAATATAATTAAAATATACTTAAAACCAGTTTTGATTATTTTATGGCTCAGTCATATATTTAATTTTCCAACAGAATTCCGTCACCAAAAAATTTGAGAACAGCTGCTCTAGTTGAATGTTTTGTTCATGTTGATGACAACATCATGTACTTAGTATTATCACTAGGTACAACTGTAGTTTTTTATTGTTTCCACACTCCCAACAAGAAACAAGACACATCTCTCGATGGTATTCGAGGTGAAAATGTGTGCAGAATTATATCACTCCTCTTGTGGAGTTTGCAGTTTGAGGATAGGTGTAAACAAATACTTTATGGGTGCAGGGATACCTGTTGTTACCCAACAGTACCTACACCACACCGTTGAAAGCTCCAGCATCAAACATCAAAACGGAACAACCTGAAAGAAAAAAAGCATAATGTTAGTAAATGTAGCACTGGCATGTATTATACTAGTACACAGTATATTACATGTCAGTGGGTTGTGGTCACTGTAGATATTCAAATATGGTCTACATGATTAATATTTTTTTGGTTATTTTTTACTTGGTTAAAGAATATCTATCTCTCTATTAGGTAATCTATCTGGTTATCTTGGGAAACTTATTCTAAACAAAAACACTAATCCTCTAAATAAACAGCTATAAATCCTATCAGGATAAATGAACAGTGAAAACTTACCTCATGACGAGCTCAATTTCTTAGGTACTGAAAGTTATGTGCAATCAGAATTTGTGGTGAAATTGTTGTTCCTCAGTTCATGCACTACATCAAAGTAGATCGTCTTTTATACACAATAGTTCTTGAGGGTTTGTGAAACGATATTTATATTGAAACTCTGATGTATTTTGTTGTGTTACACGGGCGGCAACGCTTGCGCCGTGGTGCCTCTGATGTTATATTATTAAATATAACTTAAACATTTTCTATTCAAGCTAGTTGAAGATGTAGAAAAATAAAACAAACAATCCTAACCATAGAGTAACTTTTTATATCCTAACTTTAAATAAAATTACAACGTCAATCAAACAGCAATAAACCAACCATAAACTATATTGGTAGGTTTTACGATGTTTCCATAGAAAAACCCAAAACCTAACCTAAACCTCACTAATCAATTAGAGATTAATTGACTGATTTGGATCTAAGCCTGGCTTCAACTCAAAAACCTATCACAAACTACCAACTTAGTTTTAATAGAAGCTATGCTTAAAAATGTTGTTTGTCAGATTCTAAATAAATCTTACGTTATTGAATTAACAATAATTATAAGCAATACCTATACTTACTTTTTTGTTTTTGTTTTTGTTTTTGTTTGAATGAACATTTTATTTATATTCTGTAGTATGCATATGGACTGGTTTGCAACCACCTGCTTGTAGGGCGTAAGCGTACGTAAAGTTGGGTGCCTTTAAATTGCACAGAGTTGCGGATGTAGGTTAAGCATCGACCACAATGATATAGATCTCAGGGTGAGATATGATTTCGGCCTACTCTGTCCTGCCTTGCAACCAAGTTATAACATTATCCCTAAAGTAGGTTAGTGAGTACGGCACGTAATAATAAAAGGTAGTCCTAGGTTTTCCCAGACTACAGTACCGCTTGTTTCTGATGTGTAGTTAGCAGACCCCGAGGTGTGGCAAGTAGGAAGCCGTTCTAGGGAGAACCTTGGCACGGTGATGTTCGCCGTGATGACGGAGGCTGATACTCATCAGGACTGCCATTATCTGGTGTGAACTATAGTGCCAGATGGCAGGAACATGGCCTTTGAGCAGCGTAGGGAGTTTACTGACCCCATGAAGAACGTTAGTTCTTACGTAACCAAAGAAACCCTTCCGAGGACAGAATGAATTCCAGAATACAGAAAAAAAACAGTCACAAATACAGAACAGAACAGCTGTGTACAAATACAGAACGCCTAGCTTCCTATCTCAACAATGGTGACGTGCGATGTGACTTACCCGTATTGGCGTTCCTTTCGTTACGTGTAAAGACGGGAAACGCTGCTACCTTGGTGATCTTTCTTTTACGAGGGGAACCCGGGTTCGAGAAGGGCGCTGACCACACTGCCAGCAAAATCCATTGGTAAGTCTAAGGTTTAAAACAGTACGTGGGAAAGAGTGAGTGAGAGGAGTGAAGTTTATGAAAAAGATGGCTTTTAGAGCCTAAATCTTACCTCGATTATTAGAATGTATTCCAATAATTAAATACAACTGTCAGACACGACTAATGTAATTAATAAAGTAAATGGTAGATATTCGTTGATCTGTTTTCAAACGACTCAAATAGCTCGGACGATATCGGTAGTCTTCGACTCGGAAGACTACTGACAGCGTCGGATATTCGAAAATGCTATATAAAGGCTCTCTCGACTTAGCAATGTTCCCAATCCGACCACCTCTGGCAACCCGCCAGGGGGTATCAACACACTTAGACACAGTCACCGACCTCGCCGGCGAGGTCGAAGGTCCCATAACACATAGTCAGATATTATTCGCTTTCGAGTTTCTTGCCGATTCTTCTCGAAGATGTATTACGAATCGGCGGTCAGTTATAAAAAAAACAATCAAAGGGCACCTAGCCAATGTTCAGGGCCCCCTCGATCACTACTTAACGGTAGCGATCCACGGGTGTTTAGTTCGTTACCCCCGTAATCAGACCGCCGTCCAAGCCGAGGGCCGTACCCCCTGGGTACCCTCGTGCGGGTCGTCTAAATTTTAACTTTGGCGTGCGCCTTCTGCGTCACGCATTGCGGCGGAGTGCTTGTAAGCGCCCGCCCCCAAGTCTGGCTCAAGCTGTAGATGCCGATAAGGCCAACAGCATTAGTCATTCCTAAAAAAAAAAATAAAAAAAAATAGCAATGTTCAGTGTTCTTGTGACCGCTACACCGAGAGGACCTTGGCAAGTTAAGTGTTTTTATATTTCTCTGTTATGCTGCTTATTTGTAACCGTGTAATTGTTACTGTGTATTTGTTACTGAGTATCACTTCATTGTGGGGTGATGAAATAATCTATAAGATTATAGTTAACGGGATTATCATCTATTTGCAATGTGTTTAAATGCTGTATTTTAAATGTATATTAATTTATCTTTAGCAATAACAATATTCTGTAAATTATTTATACATTTTAGAGTAAAGCAATCATTGGGAAGAATTAATGTAATTTGGATTCCTTAAATAAAGGTTTTAAATGTTTCATGGTTCCTTTGTTCTTGATTGGCATATACTAAATCACCTACTGCATAAGTTTTAATGTTACGTCTAACTGAATCTAAACTTTCATTAAATTTTTCTGCTATCTATCGTTAACGTTGCTTTGCGAACTCTCTATCAGATTTTATGTCTACACTAAGTTCCAGGTTATCATCAAGTTGAACCGAACCCCATTTCTACGGTCCTGCACACACGGTATAGTCATTCATTGGAGTTTGGTATCCAGGTCAAAATTAAGCCTCACATTTTAGCCTCACTACACAATTCCATGACAAAAATCTTTCAACAAAATTGTCTTCGACTAAACATAATTTCCTTCAAAAATACAAAATAAAAACAACATTTTATCAACATGTAAAACTGACTTTTACCCGCTTGGCCAATCTGTCATTTTCCTTATAGTACTAGGTGTAATAATTATTGCAATATTTATTGTATACTGTTACATCAAATTTTTAACTACGGTAGTTAATTTACTGGGTAAATCTGATACATAATACTTTAAAAAAAAACAGTGATACCTACAGATTAAATCTAAATGTACCTCAATCACTAAAAATATATAATATCGGTGAAATTTTATGTGAAATTAAATACTAAAACTTCGATTAGAGGATTTATAGAATCCTGCTTCGGGTCCAGATGTCCCTTTTGTCTAGTCCAAAATAAAACATGATCAGATTCATTGGTCTTTGACACAAAAGGTTATATTTTATGAAAAGATCCATCAATGGACTCATTTCAACTCCTTTTTATCATCCAAAAGAAAGAAAACAATACAATACTCTTACTAGTTCCTTAATCTTAAAGAATTATTTGTCTTCATCGACAACCTGTACGTAGAGCAAAACAAGTTTACGGACTTGGCTATTTTTTTTATTCTTAACAGAGACCGACAAATTGAGTAATGCAACGACTTTAATATTTACTAGATACATTTTATAGCTATCAAAGTATGTACAATAATTTGCCTTTGGAAACAAAAATTAATATTTGCTTGGTTATGATTGAGAAGATTTTACAATATGAATGAGGACTTTGCTTAATTCTTTCACATGATTTTGTTTTGACTGAAAGGATTTCGTCGATACTTTAATTTTCTCGATTACGTTCGTGACAAACTCGACAGATTCGTTTATGCAATTATTCAAACGTAGAACATTTTTCCGCTAGTTTATATGTACATAAAGGAATTGTCTCAATGTGCAACAACACCAAGAGTACCTTACTAAACATACAAACGTAGTTAAACGAAATGTTATCCACAGGGGCAAATTTAAAGTTTATATTCCGCAATGCAAACTAGTACCAACTGTATACAAGAATTGTTTTTTTTTCTAAATGCCATTACTGTAAACAATCAATTACCCAATATATTTTTTTCTAGATTTTCCTTTTCCTACATTCAAAATGACTAAGACATTTCAAATGGAAACAATGTAATGATTTAATTTAGTAATTGTGAATTATTGTTAATTTTTATTTTATTATTATAATGCTTGAATTTTACTTTTTGACATTAATTAGTAGTTAAAGGTAAATATTTTTTATTATTTATTTGTAACCATACTATCTTATATTATCACATTTTTTTACATGCACATTTTTATCCTAGAATTTATCCACCATTTGTTATGATAGAATGTACCTGGTTCCTATTTATGTAAATTCTTACCATCATACTTTGTACTACCTACATACTAGTAATTTGAGTTTGTCTAATCAAGTGATTGTATGCCCCAAATGAACAAATCTGAGAGCACTAATACCATAACTATTATAGCAGCTTCAACAACATTAATTTATACGCACATTGCTGTATACGTAACAAACAATATTCTGATTAAGATACCAGGTAAGCTAAGCGCCAACATGATTTGCTCTAAGTATGTACGTACTTAACAGCTTTAATCTGAAGACTAAAGTGCTTTTGTTTTTACTGTAAAAAATATAAGGTAAAAGTGACGTTAGCTTTAGCTTATACGCGAGTAAAACCCTTTTTTTTAAAGGTGGCAAATTTTTTTGAAGTTGTGTCAGTGAATCATTAGAAAGATTTTTATTAAGCCACATATGTTTTTGTTCACGAGGTAATAAGTAAACTATTTTGGAAATTCAGTCTAGGTTATATAATAAGCATAATTATTTGGGACTTCCCTATCACCGTACTCAAAGTTTCATAACCTAGTTATCATATTTATAATTCATGGGTCTGTCTATCTGGATGTACATAACAAAGCTTAGAATAAATACGTTTCAGCATAATCTAATACAGAAGTTCTCAAAATGTAGACCCTTGCTTATTAAGCGATTATAGTGTGAATAGAAATACACAGATTTTAAGTACAATGCCGTCACAATGCAGACCCTTCAAGGGTCTTACCTGCCAGTTTCACAATCGTAACGCTGCTCCATCATCAATCATCCTGCGTGATGATCTTGACGTTCGAACCAGGATTTGGCGCCACTGCTATTCGTGCTATTGGTAGCACAGACAAGTCAGCATTTTTCACCGCGCTGCCGCCGTGAAGCTTCGTGAATCATCTCTAGAAGTCCCGAATGGCCAGTACATTGTTTCTGAAATTGATAACGGGTTTGTATTAGAACTTATTTCACGTAAATTCGATCCCACTTCTGATGTGAGATTTATAAACATATGTATAATAATTATACGTACTGTAAGATTATCAAAACCTAAGTTTTGTAATGTTAGCCTTCGGTTGGTTAGATTTGTCGAGTAGGAAATAAAACTTATCTGCACCTAGTAATAAAAGCAAGTTGTTTTATCCTATAGTTGGTATCTATATCTATATCCATGGTTGGTATATAACCTAAGGAATATTTAATAAAAACAAGGAAGTAGGTTTGCAATTCTGTATATTGTTTACTCATTTGAACACCGGATCCGGAATACACCACTATAGAAAGAAACTGGCAAGACAATACGTGGCGAATATGTTTTGTAATATTATTAAACCAATAACTATTTAGATACATAGTTATTAATACTTTAAATGTGATAATTGGTCACAAACAAACATTTATATTTGCCTTAGTTACACTAGGCATAATAACTTCGAAAACACCATTTAAACACAATCAAATAGATGATAATCCCGTTAACTATAATCTTATAGACTATTTCATCACCCCACAATGAAGTGATACTCAGTAACAAATACACAGTAATAATTACACGGTTACAAATAAGCAGCATAACAGAGTAATATAAAAACACTTAACTTGCCAAGGTCCTCTCGGTGTAGCGGTCACAAGAATACTGAACTAAGTCGAGAGAGCCTTTATATAGCATTTTCGAACATCCGACGCTGTCAGAAGTCATCCGAGTCGAAGACTACCGACATCGTCCGAGCTATTTGAGTCGTTTGAAAACAGATCAACAAATATCTACCATTTACTTTATTAATTACATTAGTCATGTCTGATAGTTGTATTTAATTATTGGAATAAATTCTAATAATTATGGCATAATAATACAGATGTTTCATAGTGATGCATGACATACATCATAAGTTTACACGTTGTACTTTACTTTTCTTTACAGTAGTCAATACTCCGTTTCAGAACGATACATAACATTTACATGTACCAAGTATTATTTTTATACATTTCTATATTTACAATAAGTAGTAATCTAACACACTCATGTTCAGCGGCTTCCCTGCGAACTAGCTGGATAATCGCACAAACTTCGTCGGATTCACTGTTACAAGTGCCTTCTCTCAATGGCCCCTCTTACGTTGAAGCCAGAGCCATTAGGAGGCCTCATAAGCTGCTTGAGTTGGTCTTCTTCAGCCGTTGGACGTGTTTAAATTTCTGTTTCAGCCAATTGCAAAGACTAAAATTCGATAAACTGAATTATCATCTCGGAAGCTGCCAACAATCTGACCCAAAACTCTCTTAAGTTCGAAGCTTTGCCTGTAATATCCTGAAACCAGCCAACTTTACCTGGCTATTGCAATTTGCAGATAATTTCAGTCACGGGTCATTATTTTGTTTCCAAATTAATTCCAAATTAATTAGATATCCCTGTAGAGTTTCTTGGAGATGTTTTCCGAAGCATCAGTATAGTGAATAAGATGTTTTCCTTTTCCTATGTAAGATTAAACTCTGAGTTGGCGCATGAAAACGAAACCTCTATAAACTCAAAATTTACCTAATTTATTGATTTGGTCCATTTATAATATTTTAAGAATTTTTTTTTTCTCCTTGTTCACGAGAGGTTAATTTTTGACTTGTAAAAGTGCTGTATTATGTTGCATACTTACAATCATCGACAGTAAGAAATGTCTACATACAATACATATTTACTTAGAGATATTTAAAAAAATGTGAGTATAGATTAGAATTTAATTAAAATAATAACGAAACCCGTTCCGATTTCGCACAGATACAATGTTTTTCCATCAAATCGTTTTTTTATCTTTGCTCGGCTTTCTCCTTTCTGATTAAAATATAACGTAAACTTGTATTATAAGTCAAAACCTAAGCTATCCAACAGTGAAAACCGCATCACAATAGGTCCAGTAGATTTTACGTGATGGGCGCACATACAGACATAGAGACAAAAATTTATCATCGGTCTAAATGTCCTACTACGTAGTATGAACTCAAAATATACCAAATTTCGGTTTCATTCATTCAGTAGTTTCGGCGTGAAAGTTAAGTTATATACAGACAGAAAGATAGACAAGTATGAAAAACAAATCAATTTTGGCTTCAGTGTAGAATATATAGAATTCTCCAAAATATATAATTTATTACTTCAAAATTAACATAACTTTGGAACCTATTCCGCAGGAACCCTTTATTTTTCCGGGATAAAAAGTATTTTTGATTGTAACCCATTATATAAACTATAACTATGCTAAGTTGCATCAAAATCCGTCTAGTAGTTTCAGCGTGGTACGTGTTCTTTTAAATAACTTTGAACCCCTATCCTTCGGGGACCCTTTAATTTATTGGGATTTAAAGTATACTATGTCCTACCTCGTAGTATGAACTCAAATCATACCTAGTTTCATTTTAATTCATTCAGTAGTTTCTGCATGATGCGCGGCCAAGATACAGAAAGGCAGACAAAAATGAAAAAAAAATACAGTTTTGGCTATAGTGTCGATATAGAGTGCAATCCAAAAAAAAACAATATTTCTACATTGTTCAGAATTGGACACGTAACAGTACTAGCTGTGCCCGCGGCTTCACACGACTGGTCATTCCTTTAGGTTAAAAGTACTCCATGTGCATCCAGGAGTCCAGGACTTCAAATACTAATATACCAACATTTAATCAAAATTCCTTCAACCATCAAAATCTTTTTTTTTTCAATGACTCGGCTTCTACACATAGTATGGAGATACCAAGTTCCCCAGTTTTTTAGTTAAAACCTAAACTATCCATCAATAAAAACTGCCACAATCGGTGCAGTAGTTTTTAAGTGATACGCGAACAAACAAACAGACGCTGATAAACAGACAAACTGAAAGACACGATTCAAAAAATGTTATAACAGGTAGGATACACTGTAAATAAATCAAATTCATAAATGTGATTTCATTTTAAAACGGTACAATAGATAACTGTGCAGTATTAATAACAATTTTCATTTCTTCAAAAATCCGAATTCCTTAATTTTTTGATTTGTATAGATTACAGGGAAACTTTTGGCCCTACAAAGTTTCGCTTGAAATGAAATGAAATGAAATGTGTGCAGAAACTGTGTCATAATAAAGGATTGTTATACAATATTGTTTGTAAAACAACTTGTACTTATATTAAAGTTAAATAACTGTCCTTCAACTTTTTTCCATGACTTTTCTCGTAGAATTAGTATTATAGCCGATAGCCTATGACACAAACAACGTGGCTTTCTATTGGTAAAATAATTTTCAAAATCGGTTCAGTAGCTAGAGATTATCCCCTACAACTCACAAATTTTACCTCTTTATAATATTAAAATAAAAATAATAATATTAGTATATTATTATGTTAATACTGTATACTATGTACAGTATAGTATATATAGTATTCAGTATTAGTATAGATGTACAGAATTGGACCTGTTACAGTTTTATTATAAGTATAGATATAGATAGATATCTTCATTGTACAGAGTTATTGTTACTTGCTGCTATATTATAAGTATAGATTTAGTTTGCTGAGTAAGCTACAACCGCGGATATGGATAATCAGCTTGATCGTCAAGCTGATACTTAGGCAGCGTGTCGCTGTCAATTATTAGGTTCATTCATTTTTAAGCATGTCGCCCATGCTCCCATATCGCAAGCCCCCGTCGACAGGGATGACGGCGCCGGTGACGAGCGCGCTGTTGTCGCTGGCTACGTGCAGCACCATCCTGGCGATGTCGTCTCCCGTGCAAGCCTGCCCCATGGGGATATGAGCCTCGGCTGCTTTCAACCACTCCTCGTACTCTGCGTCAGAGATGTGTGTAACGCGCTGCACGAACGTGCTTATCTGAAAGAAAACATTTACGTCAATAAAATGCTGGAAACTACATCAGTAGACGTCTTAAAATGTAACTACATAACATAAAGTGAAAATAATACTAATTGCATTCAGGCCTGATGACCAATGTGGATGGTTAGTGACATGAGTGTCACTAGAATGACAATTTTAGAATTATTTTTTGCCCTAAATTGTAATCAGGTTTGATTTAAACTTTATTCTCAGTTAAAACACTATAAAATGTTAATGTTTGATCTATCTATAGTGGACCATCATCCTTAAGACATCATTCTTACCGTCACTCCAGGGCTGATGGCGTTAACTCGGACTCCTTTAGGTGCCAACTCGAGTGCCACCAATCGGGTAAAGTGGTCTAAAGCAGCCTGTAAAATTACCACTATTTCGTTATGTGCTCAAAAATGAAAACAATCACCCAACAGGCGGCAGTAGGACACTTCTTCTATTGTGTACCTATTAATTATTACAATTATGCCACCAATAAGTAGTGTAAGCATTAACATGCTATTTTGGGTATTGCTGAAGGCTACCAAATTCACATTCAAGTTATTATTAGTTGCTGCAAAAAAACTTGGTATTTTGTGTAAGGTTAGGCGGTACTTCACACCGGGACAGCTTTTGAATCTTTATCAAGCACAGGTCCAATCTTGTATAGAGTACTGCAGCCACCTCTGGGACGGTTCTGCCAAGTATCAGCTCGAGTCTTTGGATTCAATTGAGAGACGTGCTATCAGGCTCATTGAGGATGACACTCTGGTAAAGAGTAAAGAGTAAGCTTCAAAGTCTGGCGCATCGACGTGAGGTAGCAAGCCTGGCGGTATTCTACAGATTGCATAATGGAGAGTGTGCACAAGAACTGCACAACCTGATTCCTCCATCACCTTCCATCACCGCTTTCCATGGCGCTTTGCTGATCGTCTAGTCGTACGACTAGACGATCAGCAAAGCGCCACCCTTTCATGGTTGAAATACCTCGCACAAGAACGAAGCGTTACGCTTCTTCATTTATTATAAGAACTGCAAAGGAGTGGAATGCCCTGCCCTCGTCAGTGTTTCCGGTAAATTATAACCCCGGTGTGTTCAAGTCAAGAGTGAATAAGTATCTACTAGGCAAGCGTGGTACACCTTCGACCACATCATCGCTTTCCATCAGGTGAGATCGTGGTCAAACGATTGCCAAGTCCGTAATAAAATAATAATAAATGCAAGTACACAATCTTACGGGACATTCCAATGCATAATATTCGGTTACATCTACATGTTTGCTTCTACATCAAGTATAGGACTAGGTAATACTTTTGACAAGTAAAGTGGCTTCTATGCATGTTTGTACGAGGTAATCTCTGGAATTACTGATCAGATTCTGAAAATTCTTTCACATCAGTGAACACGCTACTTGCCGCCGGGAACATGCAACGTTTCCGTGAGATGACGGGAAAACTACGGGCGCAGCCGTGGGGCATTTTTAACTGTTTGCCGCTAAAATCGTGTTACGTTTTTTTTTCAAAATCTAGTTAAAAAAAGTTTTATTCTGAAATCTTAATAAAACGAAGACATTATTTAAAAAAAAAGTAGAACGAATTCAATGTAAAATCTTTTACTCCGTTGTAATGTAATCCAAGTTACCTTAGCCATGCCGTAGGGCAGGCCTCCGACAGCCACAAAAGTAGCCTGAATGCTAGATATGTTGATAATGTTGCCCTTGGACTCTATCAGAGCAGGCACCAGCAGCCGAGTCAGATTGTATACCCCTCGCACGTTCAAGTTGAAGACGCGGTCGAACGACGCTATGTCTGTCTTTTCTATGTTCGTTCTAACGCCAGTAGCTGCGTTGTTAACTAAGATGTCAGCCCTGATTAAAGAAATGAGAATATTTAATGATGTTTCAACTGATTTAAACTTCTTTTAGAAATGACATATGGTCAAACGCTAAATACCTTCCAAAATGTGCCAAGGAGTCCTTCGTGGTTCTCTCGCATCCCTCGTCCGTGGACAGATCCGCGATGATCGCCAAGGGCTTGTTGCCTTTTTCCTTCTCGCATCGACTTGCGACGCTCCGCAGATTCTTCTCGTTGGTGCCGACGAGCACCAGTTTCGCGCCATACTTCGCAAACATGATGGCGGTCGCCTCGCCGATTCCCGCACTTGCGCCCGTCACCAGCGCCACTTTATTCGTAAAGTTTACTTCCATTCTAACTTCAATATTGTTTGTCTAATGTATTGCAAGTTGTGCATTCAACTGAATAACCTTATCTAGTATCAGCTACTTATTTAAATACTCTGCTACAAACTTGTTTGATGATCTTTAATTAACACAAATTACAAGTTTTAAATGCATAGATGCTTACCTATCCTATGCATCCTACTAATATTATAAACGCGACAGTTTGTTTGTAGGTTTATGTTTGGATATATGTTTGTTACCTACATGTAAACTTTCAAAGTTAGGGTGGAATGTTCTGGGGTTATGTGAAGTCCGAAGAGAGGAGGAGGACACTCTAACCAAGAGTCGGGCCATCTATTCTACTTCCGAGAGGGTGACCAGCAGTCTCAGGGTGGCGTGGGATTCCTCGTCAATAAAGACCTCATTGATAATGTTGTAGAAATATGTAGTGTGTTACCTTAAGATAGTACAGATTGACGTGCCGACCTCGGTACACTCGGATGATGATGTAGAAGATATGTTTGTTAAAATATCTTCGGACTTACACAACACCCCAAGGGCCCACTACAATTTTATCATGGGAGACTTTAACGCCAAAGTGGGAGTAAAGACTTGCAGTAAATTCAAAATAGATTCACACGGCTATCGAGAACCACAGGGGGCAAATGCTAGTTAACTCTTTGGAAAAAGAGGGCTTCTTTTTCATTAATTAATTCTTAAAAAAGCAGCCCCAGAGGAAGTGGACTTGGCAAAGTGCCGACACTGTGACTAAAAATAAGATTGACTTCATCATGACAGACAATAGGCACATATTCAGGGATTTCTTAGTGATCAGCAGGTTCAATACTGGTACTGGTCACCGACTTGTCCGAGGCTCCTTAAATATCGACCACAGAATTGAAACGTGCTTCTGGTACAGTCTACGCTCCGACCCAACCTACTCCAAGCCGCTGTTGGACAGAACAGTTCCAACTCAAGTTGGAAAATCGATTCGCTGCCTTGGAAACCACAAATGACCACAAATGGATAAGGAACTCCAAAAAGTTGTGAAAATCATTGGAATTTTTGGAAGAAAGCACAAAATTTTGTCAGCTGCAGCGTACGGGCACGAAGTCTAAAATCTCAGATGAGGCTCTTCGGCTTATGGACAAACGATGGGAGCAACTGCAAGTCCCACCATCAGGAAAAAGGGATCTCATTCAGAAGATCAGTAAGCTGGTGCAAAATGACCTCTGGTGCTCAAATACACGTCGGATAGAAAAGGCAATTGAACGAAATCGGAAGTCAAAAGTCTTCGCCCAGCAAATTAGTAGATCCCATCTGACGAAGCTCAATACCAACAGCGGCACTACCGTCATCTCTAAACTGGAAATCCTTTCTTTGATCAAAAAATTATATGGCCGATTGTAGGACTTGCATGCTTCTAGACCCAAACCCAGCACAGATGATTCCCGCGCTATACTGACCCGCCACTACACTGACAAACTGCCTGAGGAGATTGAGATGGTGCTCATACAACTTAGGAATGAAAAGGCTCCTGGATAGGATGGAATAACATTGGAGCTCTTGAAATCAGGGGGAAAGCCCGTACTTCGAGAGCTTCAGAGGATATTTAGCACAGTTTTTAATAATGGAAGAACTCCAGAGGCTTGGAGTAGGAGTTTGGTAGTACTATTCTATAAAAAGCGGATAAAACCCTTTTAAAGAACTACCGATCTATTTCAATCTTGTGTCACGTCTATAAGTTGTTTTCGAGGGTCATCTCAAATCGTCTCGCTCTTTACGAATTCCAGCCTACTGAACATTTTGCGAAGGATTTAGCCCATAGACCACATACAGTGGTCATGTTGAGGCAGTTGAGGTGGTGAGGCAGGTCATACAGTCTGAAGAAACCAGGCTCTGTGTCTTGCTTTTGTGGACTATGATAACGCCTTTGACTCTGTTGAAACTTGGGCGGTTCTGGAAGTGGCACTGGCAAGTGGAAGTGCTGAGGTTTCTGTAAGACGCCACTAATATGAGTGAGTGAGATAGGGGGATGTCATATCCCCGAAACTGTTCACTAATGCCTTGGAAGATATGTTTAAGACGCTGGATTGGAAAGGAATGGGCATTAATATAAACGGCGAGAATATCTCAAACTTACGATTTGCTGATGATGTCGTAGACGGAGTTGCTGCAAGACTTGCAAACCAATTCCACCATATGCTGAACAATCTAGATGATGCTTCTCGACGCATCGGTCTCGGAATGAACATAGATAATACCAAGATCATGTTTAATGGTCTTATTGACTCGGAACCGATTGCAGTCAATGGTGTATATCTTGAGTTTGTCCATCAATATGTTTACCTTAAAAATATATAGAAAAATCTACCAATTGCGTACTTGTTGCTGGCAACAAGTTAGATTCTTGTTCCTCAGGTTCTTGTTTCTTACTGTGTATTCTAAGTTAATGTAATATTTTTAGATTAATGGTATCAATATTGCAATTAGGCAAGAACAACTTTGAGAAAGAAGCCAACAAAAGAATTCAGCTGGGTTGGGCAGCATTCGGCAAGCTTCGTCAAGTCTTCTCATCATCCATACTACAGTGCCTGAAGACAAAAGTCTTCAATCAGTGCGTCCTACCAGTGATGACCTAGGGAGCCGAAACGTCGAAACTCATGGACAAACTAATCCACAAATTTAAGGTCACTCTGCGAGCTATAGAGAGAGCTATGAAGGACAAGATTCGTAATGTAGATATCCGACGGAGAACCAAGGTAACCGACATAGCTCAAAGGATAAGCAAGTAAAGTGGCAGTGGGATGGTCACATTTACCAAACAACCGATAACTTTTGGTAGACGAGTTCTCGAGTGGAGACCACGTTTAGGCAAACGTAGTGTAGAATTCCCTGTGGCCAGGTGGAGTGATGACCTGCGAAAAGCAGCCGGAAGAAAATAGATGAGGAGAGCTGAAGACTGAGTTCAGTGGTGTGTAGTAGGAGAGGCCTACGTCCAGCAGTGGACAGATATAGGCTGATGATGAGTATTCAGCTATTTATTTAAACAC
This sequence comes from Alsophila aescularia, assembly GCA_946251855.1. Classification (NCBI taxonomy): domain Eukaryota; kingdom Metazoa; phylum Arthropoda; class Insecta; order Lepidoptera; family Geometridae; genus Alsophila; species Alsophila aescularia. The sequence continues at coordinate 51,047,795 of OX276383.1, read as the reverse complement.
TCTACTAGAGACTTTTTTGATGATCGTTTAATAACACAAATTAAAGTTTTGAATGCATAGTTGCTTAATTATCTTATGCATCCTACTAATATTATAAACTCGAAAGTTTGTGTGTGGATTTATGTTTGGGTGTATGTTTGTTACCTACCACTCAGCTAATCGGTTGAATGAAAAAAAATGAAAGGTATGTAACTGGTTTCATAATTATCATTATTAATTGGTTTGGTTGTGTATTGGTTTCAGTGTATTTGGTTCTGTTTGTAATGTTGATGCTGAAGTCCGGCAGTAGTACAAAGTTTGCACGCGGGTGAAACCGCAGGGTGCACCTAGTTACAGTATCTTTTAAAAATATAAAAACTGTTTTTAAGTAAGTATAAGTATATATATTTTATGTCTTAGAGATATTATAATGATACATATTTATTAAGAAACTAGGTTTTGCCCGCCACTTCGTCCGCGTGGATAAAGTATCCTATGTCGTTCCCCAGGCTTCAAATTCAAATTATCTCCATACCAAATTTCATCAAGATAGGTCCAGTCGTGATAATACCAACATACATACCAAGATACAGAGTTACTTTCACTTGTATAATATTAGCGTGGCCATTTCTATAAGTTAATGGAACTCTATTAGTAATAGTTCTAAATTACCAATATACCAACATTTAAACAAAATTCCTTCAGCCGTCAAAAAGTTTTTATCGATTGCTCCGGCGATATCTTATCGGATTGAGATAATAAGTACACCAGTTTTTAAATGGAACCCTAAGCTATCTAAAACCGCATCGCAATCGGTCCAGTAGTAGTTTTGCGTGAACAGACTAACAGACAGACACGAATTCTTAAAATGTTTTATTCTTTTTAAGTAGCTTATTTTTAGTACCTTAGATCTACCCTACTTACTGCTTTATTATATCTCTTCACTTTTGGGCAGAATAATAAAAATATGGGTTTTATTACATTATTTAAATCAGGCCTATAAAATAGTACCGTGACATACCTACTGACTGACTGACTGACTGACTGACAGCCAACGCCTAGCCTAAACCGGTACACCTATGTACTTGAAATTCGGAGGAATATTCCTTGATTATCCTAGAGGTGAACTACGGAAGGAACTACAAACCGTAAAGCATGAATACCAACTCCAAATAAAATACCCCTCTCCCACGGGGACTCTTTAATTTACCGGTATGAAAAGTATCCAATGTCTTACCTCATAGTATGAACTCAAATCATGCCAAATTTAATTTGAATTCATTCATTAGTTTCGGCATATTGCGCATCCAAAATACAGACAGAAAGACAACAAACAAAAAATGAAAAAAAAAGACAGTTTTGGCTTCAGTACGAACAACAGAACAGCCTCCAAAAAAATTTACTAGATATCTTCAATGTACAGAATTTAGACCCATATAGTGTATATATTCTGTGCCCATATCCCGCAGGAACCCTTCATTTTTTTTGGGATAAAAAGTATACTCAATTTTTACCCGTCATATAAACTATGACTGTGCCAAAGTGCATCAAAATCCGTCCAGTAGTTTCAGAGTGGTAAATGTTTTTTAAATAACTTTCAACCACTATCCTGCGGGAACCGTTTAATTTTTCGGAATGAAAAGTATCCTATGTCCTACTTCGTAGTATGAACTCAAATCATACCAAGTTTCATTTAAATTCATTCAGTAGTTTCGGCGTGATGCCTAGCTAAGATACAGACAGACAGAAAAAAAGAAAAAAATAATTAAGGAATAATGAAAAGCCTCCAAAAAAATAAATACAAAATATCTTCAATGTACAGAATTGGCCCTGTTACAGTTTTATTATAAGTATAGATAAGCTCACATTCTACTCTCGGTCAAGGCCAAGGCTTGGTCAATAATAATGTCACAGCTAATATTAAAACTTTTTTAAATGTTTATCGTGTAATAAAAAAAAAGTGTCTTTTTGTTTTAAATATTTGAACTTTGGTCTTTGTCTACTTTTCAGATATCATCCTACTGGCAGCTCGAACTTGCTTGCTAATCTATAGATAGACAAAAGGAAAGACTATTGTAAATAAATACTAATCTAATGCCATGTATAGTCTGCCATCACCATTGTATTACTTTCTACCATATTTTTTTGTGTTCACGAATGACATCTGCAATTAGTTTTTTAGTCTTGCTCGTAATAACCTATGTAGAACTACATAGCTATTTATTAGTTAGGTATAGATATCGTATAGTTTCCTTTACTTGTGCTTCGTGTAAGTAAGGGTAAGCCGGAGAATGAAGCAAGTAATCATAGTAGGTATATCAAAATACAAATAGGTAATGTTTTTCATACAAAATATATTGAATACATATTAAAATTAAATGTCAGCATACCTATTTTGAGGTCAGTAAAAAATTAAATACCAACAGTCATACATTTCTCACAGAATATGTGACAACGATATTTATCTTCAAATAAAATACTCTTTTCTCAGGTTTGGCATCCGATGAAGGTTGAGCCAAAACAAGGATGAAGGGATATAAAACAAGTTGGGATAGGAAAAACGCCACAACAACAGTTCAAAAATATCCAAGCATTACATTCATTGGACGCGCTCTTTGCTAGAGCACACTTAGAGCATAATATGATGGTAGACCATACCCTGACGTAACCCTAAGAAAACGAGGGCTTTCATGAAAATACGGAATACCACATTGTCTGTGCAGAATACCAATTCTCTACCACGGGCAAGGTCTCGTGTTTTTGTGTATTACTGATTTCGTTAAGAAATAATGACGAAATATACTAAATCTGAAAGTGTGATTATCCGGTAGATCCACTTTGAACCTTATAGCACAGTATGTGTATACATAGGCACAGATAAGTAATAGTCACTACGTGCGAATTTGGCGCGAAAATATTCTCGTCGCTGCGTTCCCGTAAAACTCATTTTCCATTCCTTGCTCAATGGTTTGACGCAATCGCACAAAACTTGGCCTGTGGCTGCCTGAATATATGTTGCCACTGACAAACCGAACCAAAGACATAAGAAAATATCTGAGATACTTGATCTGAGAGTAATGAGTAAGCAATAACTAAATAATATTGCTGTACTTGATGTAATGAGTAAGCAATAAATAAATAATAGAGCTGTACTTGATGTAATGAGTAAGCAATAACTAAATAATACTGCTGTGCTTGATGTAATGAGTAAGCAATAAATAAATAATAGAGCTGTACTTGATGTTATGAGTAAGCAATAAATAGATATACTAAAACCATTAAATCTGAAAGTGTGATTATAACCAAACCTCACAGTACTTAGGTAAATACCTCTAACAGTACATTTTCAAAGGTAAAATTTGCTTGTATCCTACGTGATGTGATGAGTAAGCAATAAATAAATAATAGCTACGCATTATCAAAATTTTACACGAAGTGATAAATCTAATTGATAAAATCTTTCGAATACGATGAACATACGTGTTAGATTAAAAAAGTTACAATTAGGATTTCATAATGTTATTAAATATTTTGCAATGATGCAGTACGAGTATGTACTTATTGTGCAATCGAAAAGGTTTTTTTCTTTCAAATATTGAAACTACCTGCCTACGCAAGAGAGATGATGGACATGATAAACTAGGTGCTACAACCTTAAAAAAAGGAATTTAATCTCATGAAAGCTGTATTGTAATTATGAATGTACCTACAGAATGGTTGGACCCTGATGTTACAGCAGGTGTATGTACTCGCCCCGCGGGTACCGCTCGTTGATGTAAGGAATCTGAACTTGTACATAATATAACATTACGCTTTTTTTTCCTTCAGGCTGTATGTACCATTTGATGTTTGATGCTGGAGCTTTCAACGGTGTGGTGTATTTACTGTTGAATAACAGCAGATATCCCTGCACCCATTAAGTATTTGTTTACCCCTATCCTCAACTTGCAAACTTCATAAGTGGAGTGATATAATTCTGGAAACATTTTTGCCCGGAATACCATCGAGAGAAGTTTTATGTTAAAAGGAATATTTGGGAGTGTAGAAACAGTAAAAAACTGTAGTCGTAGTGATAATACTAAGTACATGATATTGACATCGACATGAAAGAAACATTTAATTCAGTGGTTCCCAAACTTTTGACGGTGACGTTATGCGTTTGGAAAATTAAATATTTAACGGAGCCCTAAAATAACCAAAAACTGGTGGTATTAATAATTATATTACTTGACATTAACATTTACATCTAATGGAATATGTGATGGTTTTAATTTTACTCTGTAACCCTATAGTCATCATCATCATCATCATCATCATCATCATCAGCCCGTGCTTCCCCTACCCCTTTTTAATTTCAACCCTCTCTCCCACTCTGCCCCCACCCTTCCCTTTAGTCTTCCCCCACTTCGCACCATCTGCCCCACTTCCCGCACCCTTCCCCGACATCTCCTACCATTCGCCTACTTCCCCCTACCCTCCCTTTACTTCCCTCTACCCTCCCCTTACTTCCCCTCACTTTCCCAAAACTTCCCCTACATCCCACCATATTCTAGCTAAATCGCACTGTTTGGATCATGATTGAATCGGAATGGTGTTCGAGAGTAAGCCATATTTAATTTAATTTATTTTAATATCCATTTTTGTTAGTAGGTAGTGTCCTTAAAATTATGTTAGTTAACATTATTATTATTACTATGTTGAAAAGTCTTTTTTTTTAAATAAAAACAATCTAAATTACGACCATTAAATTAATATTACTTTGAGGCTCTGCTTGACGGCAGTACTTGCGTCTTGGTCCAGTGGCGGAGTATCGAGCCATCCACCCTCTCCGCCGTTATGTGGGGGTAATTCCGTAAATCTAATTACCAAAAATGTGTTCTGGCTATAACAACACGACTATGAAAGATATCAGATTGTTTTTTTTAAAGGGGTAAAGTAGAATGAAAAGGAAATTTAAGGTATAAGTACAAACTCAAACTGAATGAATTTAAAGTTTCATTCCGAATTACTCTGTGGTATATCGAAATAAAAAAGGAACAAAAGATTATTTTTTTGTTTACTTTATTGACGGAACGCAATAACATTTATTTAAATAGGTTATCGCAAGAGTTAGAATATAAATTTCAATAAATAACAGTAACATGAGTTTGTAGTAAACATACAGAGATTAAAAAAGAAAAAGTATAATGTAAGCATCGTCAACAAAAAATAATTCGAAATTACCCCAAAGCACCCTATATTTTATTTGTATCGCATGTATTAACTTGTAAGAAATGTTATTATTACTTTTATGCAGAATGCACTTATTTATTTTTTGTTTTTTTTATTTACTTAATCGTTTATTCTTCTTAGGTACTGTACATTTTTAGATTATTTAGTTTATGAAATGTAACGTTCTGGTATTTAAACCATCAGTTGCATTTCTGTGTAATAAAGATATTGCATTTAAATGTAATACTCGTAGGTACAGCGAACTCTACAACGACACACGTTATACAAACCGACACAGACAGTTAGCTGTTACGTCAATAGCTATGGACTTTACAACTCAAGTTTTAATCTACGTGGATAACTAGAAACTTCGTGTGCTTATCGTCTTATATTATAGGTACTTGATATTTAGATTTATTGGATGATAAAATGAAGATTACAAAATTTAAACGCTGTCCAGAAATTGGATTTAATCGAGCGATATAGAATGAAGTCCTATTGAATCACTTATATATACAGTGGTGGTCAGATAATTAGAAACATAGTCACTCAGGGGTGTAAATTGCTTTTTATGTTGCTATTGTAAATAATTTTGATTTTGTTAATTGATTTACCACATTAAAATATTACGATAGTAACTCTAATTTAAAAACGATTATTAACATTCAGTCAAGTAATAAAAAAAGCAACAAATTTTAGTTTGAAAAAATGTGTTAATAACTTTAGTACTGGCAACTGGACAATTAATTAGAAACAAAGTGTGACTTTTCTTCTAAATTTGATTTTTGAAATTAGATTTCATCTTTTTTATACTCTTCAAATTTAGGCAGTTTCCCGACTTTTCTTATTCATTTAGTTAGGTTACATAAAAAAATATGGGTAAAAACAAGAGCTGTGAGACAGCTACGAGAAAAAATATAGTGAATTTTCATTTCAAACGGAAATGGTCTTACAGAAAAATAGCCGTTCACTTAGAGTATTCCGTAAAGATAGTATTTAACGCCATTGCACATTATAAACAGTTTGGAATATCTGATCATATATAAAAGCGCGACAAAGGAAGACTACTGTTCGAGAAGACATGATTATGGTTCGTTTAACTAATATGGACACCTTTATATGTTCAAATATTATTAGAAAAGATTTTTTTTACCAGGACGACCCTTGCAACGTGTCCTCAAGACTTGTCCGTAGGCGGTTGGTTGAAGGCAAATTGTTCGGAAGACTTGCTAGGAAGGTACCACTTCTTACTACGCAACACATAGAAAATCGTCTAGCTTTCGCTAGAAAGTATGGCAATTGGACTGTTCAACAATGGAAAGAAGTTTTATTTTCGAATGAAACTAAAATAAATTTGGTGAATTCTGATGGAAAACGATATGTTCAACGACCAGCTAACGAGGGGTGTTAGGAGTTATGTGTGGAGATGTTTCTCTGGATACGGTGTTGGTCCGGTGAGGAAGATTCAAGGGCAAATGGATCAATATCAACACAAAGACATCTTAGAAGAAACAATGATTCCCTAAGCCAACGGAAATTTTGCAGTATCTTGGATTTTCCAACACGATAATGACTCCAAATATACAGCAAACACCGTAAAAGTGTTTCTCAGAGGGCAATCGGTGACAATGTAGGAGTGGCCTGCTAACAGTCTGGATTTAAATCCGATAGAGAATTTGTGGAACACCGCGAAGAAAACAATATCACATAAGTATATCACTAACATGAACCAACTTTACGAAGTATTTGTTGAAGTTTGGGAGGGTATTGCATTGGAAACATGTCAAAAATTGATAGAATCCATGCCGCGTCGTTGTAAAGCTGTAATCGATAACAGAAGCTATCCTACCAAGTACTAGCTATGAGCTAGTTATTCATAGTCTTCATTTTATGTTTTATCCAAAGTATTATAATTTGTTGAAGTTTTTAGTATTTATTTCATTTGTTTCTAATTAGTTGTCCGGCGAACTTCGTTGTATTTTAATTCTCTTTTCATAAATATTGTTGTTACTAAACTTATATTTTTATACTATAGAAGAACTAACGCTTACATATAAATACTTAAGACCTTCTTTTACTAGTAAAAAAATAGTTAACATGTTAAATGTTTAATAATAATGGTAGTGTAGTTTGGTGTTTCTAATTCTATGACCACCACTATATATATAAATATATAAGTCAGCGCGCTCCGCAGCGTGGCCACAAAATTCTACTATGATATACTTTCGTGGCTGCTACAACAAAAAAGTTAGGATTCCGTGTAGGGTTTGGGCACTTTGGGCCCTGTTTACAAACATTTCACAACCAAAAACGGTATAGATAGCGATTGTCAGCTCTGGTCTGGCCCTGATGATTGATAAAAAGATAATTTATGACTTTGAATTAATGAATCTGATAATCTGCAATATCAGTAATATGTAGATAAAACCAGGAATTGTGGCTAATAAGCATCGACCATAAGACATAAATCAGTGCTGATAAGACATAACGCAATTTATTTGCAACTAGCTGTACCCGCGACTTTGCACGCGTGGTCATTTCTCTAGGTTAAAAGTACTCGGTGTAGGTACTATTCCAAGATCTAAAATACCAATACATTTGATCAAAATTCCTTCAGCCGTAAAAAAAATATTATCGATTGCTCGGCTACTACTCTTGATAACAAGTACTTACACCAGTTTTGAAGTCAAACCCTAAGCTATCCAACAGTGAAAACCGCATCGCAGTCGGTCCAGTAGTTTTTACGTGATACGCAAACAATCATACAGACAAACAGACGGACACAAATTTTAAAACTGTTATATTCTTGTAGCAGCTTATTTTATTTATCTACACTAGACCTTTTTTAATTATCTACTTTATACAGATTTTTTCTTTCTTATTGCTTTATTATAAGTACAGATATATTAGCTTCGCCCCGCGACCTTTCCCTTGTGAAAATGAAAAAATTCGTCGTTGGCGAGCAAGAAATCATCATGTGCAAAAATCTAAATTGTATATAATCGCGTTTTAAAGTTTTTATGTTCATATAATTGGCATAACTGATCAAGGCTTATTGTTACATATGGTTAAATATGGTTTCTAGGTTCTATGATTTATGGATACAACTTTGACACTGACAACTGACAGCCTTACTCTAGACATTAGCCACAGACTATCTACAACTTGTGCTGTCTGACGTTTGCGTGGTGTTCCAGTTCGAATAATAATTAACCACACAAATAAATGACGTCGTACTTTCGTATTCAGTATAATCTATAACATATATATTCTTAAGCAATGTATATTACAATAAATATTATGAAATGGTATGGAATATTGTAATGTTTCCGCAATCTAACACTTGACTTTTAAAACAACCTCCGTTTTTCAACCAATTATAAATTATACCTTTTGCTTCAGAACATTTGTTATTTCTAATGTCACAGTATCTGGCGTCTCTGTTATAATACATATATTCTGATGAAATCCACAAAGCGTTGCGCAAACCTTGTGTTCACGGATGGTGTAGGCAATCTGTAGATCCTACGATTGACAAACTAAGATTTGTATTCCCATAGTATCAGCATCGTCAATGTAAAAATATGAACGATGCTGATATCTGTACCTACACTTTCAAGGAGTCAGTAGAGTTATGAGAGGTTAGCTCGACAGCTTAGTCAGAGAACATGAATAGGTACCAAGTTCACAGAATAAATAATATGTTAAGGTGTCAACTGCAGTGCCTACTTCCCACCAGCCTTACTCGATATGTCGAAAGAAGCTTTATTTCCCGACATCTTTATTTACCTTGAAGTACGTGAATATAATTTTTATTTTTATTCTATTATTGATTACTTAATTATTAAAAACTGATAAAATGACATTTATTATAATCGTTTATAATTTAATTTCGAATACGTATTTGTAAGGTAGATGATACTGGAAACTGTTCTATATGTATCCTTTAGTGAGCTGTTGTGAGTTTAGCCATCTGTTGCTTAGAACAAATGATTCATTCATTCACGCCAAAATGTAAAATCTGCCTGTCTGCCTATTTATGAAGGAAACTACATATTAAGTTAATTTGGCAGAATTTATAGTAGGTAGGCAATGAGTCAATGGCTGCGTATTTCATGCACCCGTCGACAGGGATGACGGTGCTGGTGACGAGCGCGCTGTTGTCGCTGGCTACGTGCAGCACCATCCTGGTGGTGTCGTCTCCCGTGCACAAATTTCCCCAAGGGGAACCAGCCTTCACTCCCACAGATTAAGTAACAGAATTAATTCTGATACTTAATCTGTGTTCACTCCACTCGGCGTACAGCGCGCAGGAGGAAGCACGTGGATCAAGAAGATACATAACCAGGCTAGTTTAATAAAATAAAAATAAGTTGTTTATTTTATTAGAAAATAATATAAACACCATACAAAAAGCAACATTTAAAATTGGTTTCTTGTCTCTAATCAATCCATACGGTATAAAAATATGTATAATGTATGGCAATACAAATATAATAAGGGTAACTTTCACAGTAATAAGACTTCAGATGTATAATGGATGAAAGAACACCAGTATGTGCTATATACATGGACATGACAAAGGCTTTTGATTATGTGAGGCATGATATTTTAATAAAAAAATTAAACCAATATGGTGTAAGGGGGAATGTCCTTGATCTTTTTCAATCTTACCTTTGTGACAGAGAGCAGTTTACTGAGATAGATAGGATCTGCATTACGACTAAAAAAGAAATCAAATACAAATCTAATGGCAAAAAAGTCTTATATGGAGTACCTTAGGGTAGCATTTTGTGGCCTCTATTGTTCTTGATCTATATCAATGATATGCCGAAAAGTGTGACGTATCCTATGGTCCTCTATGCAGACGATAGTACAGCAATAATTAAGTGCCAATATTTAAGCAATTACGAAAATGACATCAATAAAGCATTGACTCAAATTGTTACTTGGTTGGATAATAATAATTTAAAGGTGAATTTAGAAAAAACTAAAATAATGCACTTTTATCAAAGAGAGCCTAAAGATGCCATTAACATTAATCTCCATTTCAAGGGGTATCAAATAGAAAAAGTTTATTCGACAACATTTTTAGGTTTACTAATTGATAATAGACTAGATTGGAAATTGCAGTCACAGGAATTATGCAATACCCTCAGTAAATTTACATATATGCTGTACAAGCTGAGGAAAATAGTAAATATAAAAACTGTCAAAGCTGCTTATCACGGATATGTCTCATCTAGACTCCGTTACGGTATAATTTTTTGGGGGAACGGTACCGAAAGAGAAACTGTTTTCAAATGCCAGAAGAGATGCCTAAGATCAATGTGTGGATTGAAAACTACTGATAGTTGTAAGCCTCACTTTCAATCTTTAAAATTGTTGACATTGCCCTGTATGTACTTATACGAAATAGCAATATTTGTTAAATGTAACCTGCATCTTTTTCCCAAGCCTAGTCATTCAAGGAGTAGACGGGATCTGGACCGTCTTTGTTTAGCTCATTGTAATACGGCTTTACACCACAAAAGTGTTTTTGGAATGGCTCCAAACATTTATAATAAAATTCCTAATGACATTAAATCGCTAAACACGAATTTATTCAAATTAAAATTACATAAAATGTTGATGATTAAATGTTACTACAGCGTAAATGAATTTTTGACTGATGAAAATGTAAACTTACGATTAACCAAAGGCACTTTATAGGTAATTTTGACAATATTATTGTTAAATTAGATTGTAATTATGACTTAAATTTTGACATGAGAATAATAAATATAACCATGTGTATAATATTTGCATGCTGACAAAGCATAAAACATGCTGTACTAATTATAATATTGCCATCTTATATTTTATAAACAAACCATGTTTTAGCGAATAAATGTTTTGATTTGATTTGATTTGATTTGAATGTATGACAATACAAATAAAATAAGTTCAAATCTACGCATAAAAATAACTTAAAAATGTATTCTTGCAGACTGTTTTTACTTGACTAAGAACATTTTATTTGTTGTAGGTAGTAATTATTGATATAATTTTTCAATTGTTTGTGCCGACATAATGTCACTATACCTAGTAATTTTTATCATCTGATTCACAATATTCTTATAATTCGAAGTGCTACTGATAAAGAACGCATGAACAAAGTGTCTTCATCTTAATAAAAGTACCATTAAGAAAACTTTATTGGACACTTTCTTAGCTAAGACATTTTAAAACTTTTATGTTAAAATAAAATTGCTTATTGGCCTTGTTCAAGGCTAGATTGTAATATAAATAAGGAAAATCATTATAATAAACTCTAGAAAACGAAAAAATAAAGAATATTATTAAAAAACAAAAAAAAATATAGTTTAATTTAATCACTTCATCTGTTCAGCTGCAAACGTGGCTATGTTTCCAAATCTCAACCCCCCGTCAACCGGCACGACGCTGCCGGTGACCAGGCGGCTGGTGTCGCTGGCCAGGAACAGCACCATCCTGGCCACGTCGTCCGCCGTGCAAACCTGGCCCATGGGCACCCGCCTGGCGGCTTCCACCAGCCACGCCTGGTACTGCTCGTCCGAGAAACCCATTAGACGGGTCACTATTTTTGATATCTGGAACCACAGATGGAACTTTTATAGACTTACTCGTAATTGTAGTGGACTAACTCCGCTACATTTCGTATTTATAAATTTACCTTTCGGGAATGTCACGTTTGCAAGCATGTAATCTACAAATACACTATATCTCTATTCACATAATTTGACTAAGTACGGTACAGATCTATATCTCTATTCATATGATGTGACTAAGAATGGAACTGATCTATATCTCTATTCATATAATGTAGGTATCTTACCAGCTAAGGGAATTCAGGAAATAGACAACAGTATTTGTTTAAGAGTATAGTTTAGGGTAACCTCTTCTACAAGAGACAGCCTGTGGCAGAACCTTTGTCAGATATTCAACCCATCATGCAGTATATTGCAAACATTACTTCGAGCACTTTCTTAACAATAAAAACACTTAAATAACTTCACACTTTCTTAAATAACTTCATTTCCATCGCTCCGTGCTTCGGATGGCACGTTAAGCTGTTGGTTCCTGACGACATATCAAAAGCCCTCGGGCAGCCTGACAAACTCTGAAACCAGACAAACAAACTTACTTCACTGTGCTTTTGAACCCTGCTTCACCGTTTTTTCATATTTCCGTGGGAACTTGAGGTGAATGGAAGTCCGTTCCACTTCTACAGCTTGCATGTTGTAAGCAAGAAGGTTTAAAGTTGTAACATTATGTATCGTATTTTGAATCAACTTCAGGATAAAAGAAGGAGGTCGTCTGTTTTTTTGTGTGTGTATTATGTACCTAAGGAAGGATATTATCTGACACCAACTCTTTAACTTATTATCAATATTTATTATTTAAAACCTTAACAAATAAAACTTCAATTATTCTTCTAACATAATAACAATTATTGAAATCTGCAGTAATAAAAAAATTGGCAAAATCAATATTAACGAAAACAAGATGGCAGGTAATGCCGGTCACCAAGTTGATAATACCGGTCAAACTTCATTCAAGCTTTAATCAGATGCGTAGTCTCTGGGAGAGTGATACTCGTATCTTGAGCATAAGAGTAGGCCAAAGACCATAAAACGTGCATCTATACCAGAACTTATTATTCTACCCATAATGTTCAGTTATGGTGCGTTTTTTGTCCAAGATAGATATGTGATAATGTCCTAATTATATTTTAATTAATAAATTGTATTTCTCGTTGTACGCGACTCTTGGAACAATTTCTGATGTTTTTTTTTGCAATCTGCGAAATGAATCAACCAATCTACAAGACAGGTCTTCATTTATGAATAACGTTTGTGAGCACCAGTATAAAACTCATTGCCTAATTTCAGTCAATGTCTCTGAAGAGGATAAATTCGCGTCGTAGAAAGGTACCACTTATCGAAGAGAGGGAGTAAGCACTCCCACTCCGAGTTTCCGACTTTTTGAAATAATAGCAAAGAATACTAAATCACAGAACAAAAATAAAAACAGTTCAAACTTAACTAGAGGATAGCAACACTATAACAGACAGCATGGCCGGCATTGCACGCCTGTATACATTTCCGTGAAACAAAAACTGATAAATACCTATCGCAATTTGCTTAAATTCTTTGATTATGTGAGAAGGTAAGGTTTACTGCAACAATGTTAACAATGTATAAAATATACTAATCTAAATACTCGGCTCCTAAGATACGTGGCGAAAAAAAAAACAATAATTTGGCGCGTAAATAACCAACCAACGTGTTGTTTTCCCTCATGCGTGCTAGGGATTGAGCAGGGTCATTATTCGCTATGACCTTGCAGTTATCTTCATTGAATTATTTGTGTGTGTTTTTGTAATGACGTCATGCATTTTCTGCAAGGTTTTTATGTCTAACCCGTTTTTATGTGTACTTCCGCATACACGCCGTAATAATATGTGAGATAGTGTGGTGACCGGTATTATCACCTGACCGCCATTGCCCATCGTTGCCATACATCATATTATAACGACTGTTACTTACAGTGATTCCGGGGCTGACTGCGTTCACCCTGACCCCTTTAGGCGCCAGCTCTAGCGATATCAGTCGGGTAAAGTGGTCGAGAGCAGCCTGGAAGTAAAAGTTTCGTGGTATACTTAACTACTGCCAAATCCTAAATGACTCACAAAATGATCTGTCATACGTATGAGGAATAGCGCTATATGTGCACAAGTGGTTGTGGCTGGATAGGGCCACTTTTTCCCAACACGGCAGGTGTTGTTAGAACCAGCTAATGGTATATAGGCAGCAGCATGCACCTGTGTATTATCACTGTCTACTGCAATCATCCAGACGCCTGCCAAGCGTGGCTATAGCAAAACCCAGCCCCAGATCTTCAATTTTTTTTAAGCGGGACTAGATCTGTTTTCAGTTCATGCATGTTGAAACTTTTGTTAAAGAGGAGCTCATATGGTGCCTTATTCGGTAATTTATTATTTCCAGTCCTATTGATAGTGAATACTGCTGTACTTGTCGCTGCTTGTTGTTAACTCTTCTGTAATTTCTTTGCGCCTGTAACATTGTTCTCGCAGCTTCTACTACTGTTCGCCTTTCTCGTTCAGCCCTACCGATTTGTTCAGGAGTGTACGGTACTGTCCTTTGATGAATGATCCCTTCTGTATTTTAGTATGAGTACATCTTTGGTAACAAATTCCAAACCATTATCTGACCTACAAATCTTTATTTTAAATCCCGTCTCTCTGTAAAACCTTGGTATAAAAGTTTTGATTATTGAACTTACCTCTTTTTTATTTTTTAGAAAGTATACCTACCTATAGCTGCTGCAGTCATCTTTCAATAATAAGAAATATAGGCCACCGATTATTCTATTTTAAAACTTGATTATTGTATCATCAATTTCATTTCTTGTGCAATAAAGAGTTATCTCTGAGACGCACTCCATTGGACCGCACAGATCCATGTATATTAGCTCTCCGGACAATGCTGCTCTATTCTTACTTCTCTGAAATGGTAACCTATGCTGTTTCCCTTCTAAACATGGTAAACATTGATACTCAATCTGCACTTCAAATTTTTTTATTTTAATTTTTTGTTACGTCTATGCAATCGTTTGACCACGATCTCACCTGATGGAAAGCGATGATGTGGTCGAAGGTATAGCACGCTTGCCTAGTAGATACCTATTCACTCTTGACTTGAACACACGGGGGTTATAATTTACCGGAAACACTGACGAGGGCAGGGCATTCCACTCCTTTGCAGTTCTTATAATAAATGAAGAAGCGTAACGCTTCGTTCTTGTGCGAGGTATTTCAACCATGAAAGGGTGGCGCTTTGCTGATCGTCTAGTCGTACGGTGATGGAAAGGTGATAGGGGAATCAGGTTGTGCAGTTCTTGTGCACACTCTCCATAGTGCAATCTGTAGAATACCGCCAGGCTTGCTACCTCACGTCGATGCGCCAGACTTTGAAGCTTACTCTTTACCAGAGTGTCATCCCCAATGAGCCTGATAGCACGTCTCTCAATTGAATCCAAAGACTCGAGCTGATACTTGGCAGAACCGTCCCAGAGGTGGCAGCAGTACTCCATACAAGATCGGACCTGTGCTTGATAAAGATTCAAAAGCTGTCCCGGTGTGAAGTACCGCCTAACCTTAGACAAAATACCAAGTTTTTTGCAGCTACCTTGGCTTTGAATTCAATATAAGACCCAAAATTCAGGTTTGATGTGAGTTCGACACCCAAAAGCTCCAAATGGTCGCCTATTGGTATTGTTACACTTTGGAAAGACGGAGATCGTTGTAGAGGACTCTTTTTAGCAGAAAACAAACACGCTTGCGTTTTAGTAGCATTAAACTTAACCAGGTTAGCATCGCCTTAATCGGACACGGCTTCTAAGGCTAAATTTAAACGGTCTACCATAGCTTCTCTCTGAAACTGGACAGCGTCACAGATGGCTTGAGCATTGAAAGTGTAGCTCTCAACTACAGTACTGTCATCAGCATACCCAAAGGTACCGGGCTTCAGAAGGTCATTAATGTGCAGTAAAAACAGTGTAGCCGAGAGAACCGATCCCTGAGGTACACCGGCATTGATAGCCATTTGATCAGACGAGCACCCCGCTAAGACTACTCGAATAGATCGTTCCCTCAAGAAATCAACTATCCAATTGCATAAGCCAACAGGTAAACCATATGAGGGAAGCTTGTTTAAAAGGCCATCATGCCAGACCCGAGGGAGACGGCAAGCGCCTCACCATGCATCTCTTGGCTTTGCTCAGTACGTGAGTGGCATACGCGAGAAGATCCCCAGTAGACCGGTTTCGGCGAAAGCCGTATTGCCGGTCACTGAGAAGATCATTGTCTTCAAGGTATGCCAAGAGCCTAATGTTTATGACACGCTGCATACACTTACAGAGTAAGGAGGTAATCGAGATGGGACGATATATTGGCCGGATCAGCACGACTACCCTTCTTTGGTACTGGTTGTACATTGGCAAGCTTCCAGCTCTTCGGAACTTTACCTGAGTGAAGAGAGAGGCGGTACAAACGCGTTAAGATGGGAGACAATTCGGGCGCACAGTTTTTCAACACAATCGCTGGAATGCCATCAGGACCACTGGCCTTGTTCACATCTAGAGCTCGAAGCGTTCTGAGAACCTCCTTCTGGCGAATGCGAATTTCGGGCATAAAAACCCCGCAATGAGGAAGGCAGGAAGGTGTCTTGCCAGAAGCATCTAGATGCGAGGCTTCTGCAAAAAGAGAAGCAAATAAATTCGCTTTGTCTCCAGCAGTGTGAGCTAGTGATCCATCAGGTTTCAGCAATGGTGGCAGTGAGGGGCGGCAGAAGTTTACTTCGACCGACTTGGCCAGGGACCAAAAAGCTTTGCTACCCGCGGGGTATGAAGCCAGTTAGGCCCCAATTCGACTTACGTGATCAAAATGGGCCTTCCTAAGTATCTTCTTGCAGGTCTTAGCGGCAACGTTAAATTTTCTCTTCTTAGGCCGAATATCAGAAGACTTGCGCTTTCGAGCATCAGCCCAGTCTAGATATGCCGCACGCTTTAGAGCCACAGCATGACCACAGCTGGATCCAAACCAAGCCTGAGCTTTGCTGGAAAGAGTCTTGTCACTGAATGGAATGAAATATTCCATTGCCTGACATATTACC
Source organism: Alsophila aescularia (assembly GCA_946251855.1). Taxonomy (NCBI): domain Eukaryota; kingdom Metazoa; phylum Arthropoda; class Insecta; order Lepidoptera; family Geometridae; genus Alsophila; species Alsophila aescularia. The sequence goes on along the minus strand of OX276383.1, from coordinate 51,030,888 downwards.
TCTGTAACAGCAGACGCGCAAGTCGACGGGTCCTGGGAGATGAAACATGTTTGCCGCCAAGGGTACGATGAAAGGAATTGCCGCATCTCGTCCCAATCTGCTGAGTTGTATCTCCACACGCGCCTATTTCCCTTAAGGCTAGGATCAGGTGGGGAATACACTGAGACGGACTTAACCAGGCAGTGATCAGAGCTACCAAGAGGTGGAGATACTGATACGGAGTATCGGTCTGGTTCAGTCGTCATCAACAGGTCGAGACAGTTGGCAGTGTCACCGTCACGGTGAGGTACCCGTGTCGGCACCTGCACAAGCTGAGAGAGATCTAACGCCAGAGCAAGCTTCCGCGTCTCTCTACCAGCGTGGTCGGTTTTTTGGTATGGGACAAGCCACTCCTTGTGGTGGGCGTTAAAATCCCCCAAAAACACCAAATGAGCAGACGGGTAACGCTGTTGGGCCACACTTGCCGCCTCACCTAGATAGTCTACCAATAAAGTCGTCCCCCGATCTCCGCTGTGTGAGCGGTACACACAAGCATACATAATTTTCTCTATGCCCGTGTCCACCAGCACCCAAATCACTGAGAAGTTAGGGTGCTCAAAATTTCGGAGACGCAGACAGCAAATGTCATCACGGGCGTATACACAAACGCCGGCATTTGGGATAAATAGATGCTCCAAGATATAGCCTGGGTAATCCAAGTACGCCGTATCAGCTGGACATCCTATCTGCGTCTCCAACAAGAAGAACAAGTGGGGCTTAGAGGTCTCCAGATGATAATGGACCGGTTGGAGATTGGAGTGAATCCGAATATTCGCAAGATCCACTTTAAGTGTGAGTACGAGCATCTGCCGTTTTAACTTATATCTTCTTTGGACTTTTTTCATGATGTGTTATTGTGAATAGGTTTGACGAGAAATAGCAAACGAGATGTCGGAATGGCTAACCCACGGAAGTCAAGGCATAACTACGCCATTGAAGAACTTGCGTGGAGACCGCGGGGACGCCCGAACCCCCCTGAAATAATACATCAGTTCCTCACATCCGGTCGCCAGCCGGCCCAATAGATTATTTCAGAATTTTTCACAAGCGGCGGGGCAGCCTTTCGTAGCTGGCTAAACTACTACTTGGGCCCCCTACAACTTGCGGTCGGCCAGCAGAGAACACCGTGCTTCGGATCCCGCTACCCTCCAAAGCAAGGCCTCCGATGCAGAAACACCATGATTCCGATCACGGTCCACCCTTCCAACACAACTGCATCCTACAACTCATCCGGGCTTCCCTGAACATCATGATGGAACACGACAAATCGTTTGGCATCAACACTTTGTCCAGAGGGTGGTAATATAAAAAGCCGGCGGCTGAAGCCTACCACCAGGTGATTCGGTTGCTCTTTTGGCACCACCCGAGGGTCACGTGTAGGACATCGAGGGCTGAATCCTACGGACGCCAGCAAACAATAAACCCTCAAAATTATGTACAAAAAGTTTAAACAAAAGCATACTTGAAACTTATGTCAGGGTTTAAACATAAAGAAATAAACATTAATTTTATCCGACATTGTAATAAATTTCTCATTGTAAAAATACAAACGTATGTAATGAGTAGGTACTAAAATAGTATTTATATTATATGCAAAATATATATGTAACTGTTGAAGCTATGATTTAATTTCATATACAAAAGAATAGAAGAGCATCATTTAGTTTTCTTTGATTAAAATAGGTAGCGAAGTACCTAATAGTTTAATACATTGTTTTCTTTACATGTGATTTTGTTAATTTTGTTCTAAATTTAAAGAAGAAAATTTATCATGTTATGTTCCAGTTTATGTGAAATGTTAATGTAGATTTTGAGCATCCATTGAGTCCATCATCCAGACTCATCCAGTGAGGTAATAGTATCACTATATCAGTGGAACACTGCTGGCATTGAAGTTGTCAATGTCTTATGTCAAATGTGAACCGCGCACTTTGCCGTTGTAATGAAGTTTTACTCTCTGTTCCCTGTCTCTGGTAATGGCTGAAGTGTATAACATATTGGAAGAAACCAAAATAAACTAAACTTTATACTGCAAGATAAGCTTTATTAATACCATAGCCTGCACAACCTTCACATAAATGATGAGTTGTCCATTCGTCTGTAAAGTGTGAATTTGGTCGCCCTCTGAACTTGGTCCCCCCCTTGGTCCGGGGTTGACAAAACCCGCCTTTTGATAGTTACTGTGGCGTTCTATGATAGAGGGTGGGGAGGGAGGGGTTAGAAGATTAGAAGCAAGGAAGTTCTATGTACTTCCGTACAACTGGAACGACTTGTTCGAAGTAAAAACGGGGTATCGAAAATTTGACCTTGAAACGAATTAAAAAGAAAAAGAGACAAGGAAGTTAACGGAAGCCGTTATTGTCTCTTTCTTATTTATAGTGCCAATCTCAAGTGACAGCAAGTTTATTTTATAGTCTGTGCGAAAAATGTGAAACGTTGTACGTGAGAGAAAGAGCCTTCCCGCTTTCGTGAAAGTTTCGGTACGACCACTTTTGTACTATAGAGATATCATTCCAGTTGTACGTAAGTTCTAATAACTTCCTTGATTAGAAGTGGACACCACAAAAAAAAGAAAAATCTTCTCTATGGTTGACGTTTACCCGCTGGTGATGTGATGACTCAGCGTCAGCGGTTACATTATCTTTGGTGATGACCTTATCCAAGTAGAAATAAATCTCCATACTCAAAATTGTTATCGTTCTCGATAACCAGCATGTCTTGTCTCTCTATTGAGATAAGTAAGTGCATGTTATCTATTAAGGTAGGTACATGATTGTTACTTACCTATAGTATTTGTGACTGATTGATATCACAACCAATTGATAAACAATGTTATTATTGTGAAATTCTTATCAACCAATGTGTCTGGTTTACTTTACACTTATCTACATAAGTTAATAATTATTATAACTATAGATAAGTAATCAGAAAATCAGATCTCATTGAAAAACATATGATACAAATTATTATGATTTGTGTTAGTAACACAAACGTTACACAATATGCATCAAAAGTACCCCTAGGGGGCGCATAATTGTCCAGCTAACATCCCTTCGCTTAGTAGTCCTTCCCTTCGCGGGGGTACTCTAGTGGTTCTGGAAGGTCCTGGATCAATTACGAGTAGGCATACCCACATATATAAAAATTAAACTTTTCTGGAAAAGATAACTTTCTAGCAAAATTTTAGGTACCTAGGTACCTACCTAGGTACCTAGGTACCTATCTATCAACTATAATATTTATATTTTGTATACTTACTAGTTAAATAAAATTGTTTTTTTTGGTGTGCATTATGGCACAGAATAAATAATAGTTGAAAATCGTAATCGTATCGTAACACGAAACCCAGCACACACCACGGTTCGGTGGGAACACCGTAATGACAAACCTTGTGATGGTTTATCATTACGGTTCCCGCAATTATACACAAAATGTGCAGCATAAAGTCAAACTATTTTATTCATTGTAAATAGGCAAAAATAATAGCACTTTTACAAATCAACATTAACATCTCATGAACAAGGAGAAATACATAAAATAATATGATTAGATCAAGTCAATCAGCGTGTCAATCGTGGCATTGACGTGAGGTAGCAAGTTTGTCGTTATTCTACAGATTGCACTATGGAGAGTGTGGACAAGAACTGCACAATATGATTCCCCCATCACCTTTCCATCACCGTACGACTAGACGATCGGCAAAACGCCACCCTTTTATGGTTGAAATACCTTGCACAAGAACGAAGCGTTACGCTTCTTCATTTGTCTTGTTTTATCTCGTCAGTGTTTCCGGTCAATTATAGCCCAGATGTGTTCAAGTCAAGAGTGAATAGATATCTACTAGGCAATGCTACACCTTCGACCACATCATCGCTTTCCACCAGGTGAGATCGTGGTCAAACGATTGCCTAGTCAGTAATATAAAAAAAATATATGTAAACTGAGTATGCTTGGAGTTACAAAAAGAAATTTACCTTTTATGTGCCGAGTGAGTTAAATCTCACACGGGAAAAGGAAATACAGAGATGTCATTTTTTACTTATTTTTCAATTCTTTATATTTTTTTCAAATGTTTGCAATTATAATAATACACATTTAAATGACAAATATAAAAGTGACAATGATGTCCCACAATCATCAAACCATCAAACTGACAAATATAAAAGTGACAATGATGTCCTACAATTATCAAACCATCAAACTGACAAATATAAAAGTGACAATGATGTCCCACAACCATCAAACCATCAAACCATCAAACTGACAAATATAAAAGTGACAATGATGTCCCACAACCATCAAACCATCAAACTGGGGTAAACATGACTTATAACAAAATACAACCCCACAAGTACAAGTCTCACAAGCAGCACCCGGTCACAGAATAAATAATAGTGACCCGGTCAAGAGTACGACTTGTGTACCAGCCTTTATAAAATGTGTAGGTATAGTACCTTAGCCATGCCGTAAGGCAAGCTTCCCACAGCCACTACAGTTGCCGCGATACTCGACACGTTGACGATGTTGCCCTTGGACTCTATCAGAGCAGGCACCAGCAGCCGCGTGAGGTTGTACACGCCGCGCACGTTGGTGTTGAAGATGTCGTCGAACGTCGCCATGTCTGTTCGTTCTATACACGTGCGGGCTGTGATTCCAGCGTTGTTTATAAGGACATCGAGACTGGAATAAAAAAATAACTTATTTAGACTAGCTTTCGCCCGCGACTTCGACCGCACGGATTACAGTTCATCGCGAAAAAACCATCCTGTGTTCATCTAGGATATAGCATAGCACCAACGCTCTTGATGCTTTTTGACAGATTTATTATTATTTTGTTTCCATGGCAACACATGTCATTCCGTTCCTTACAGCCAGTAATATCGTCAATTTCCAGTTTTCCCGTGGCAACTTGCCATTTTCCGGGATAAAAAGTATCCTATGTTGGAATTAAAAATGTACAGTACTTAATTACAAAGTTTTATGAAAATTGAATCAGATATTTACCGTGAAAGTTCCCCAAACAAATAAAAATACAAACAGACGTTTCACTTATATATATATTGGTGTAGATACACAAGTACACAACATTATATACCTATAACTCTGCTGAATGTTACGGTAAGAATATAAAATGTAAGATTACAAACACAAATTAAAATAAAATTATAGCCCCCCGACGCTCTCGCTCTCTCCCCCATTATAGCTAAATTATAGCCCCCCGACGCTGTCGCTCTCTCCCCATTATAGCTTAATTATAGCCCCCCGACGCTCTCGCTCTCTCCCCCATTATAGCTAAAAAACTATCTCAATCACATCAGCTTTCAAACATAAAAAAAACAAATCAAAATCAGTCCATTCGTTTGGGAGCTACGATGTCACACGACAAACACACGGATACACAGTGATACAGTGATACAAACACACGGATACACAGTGATACAGTGATACTTAAACACTCTAAACTTATAACACCCCTCTCGTTGAAGTTTGGGTGTTACTAAATGAATTTCTAATGAAGCCATGTCAAACTCAAAGTCACTGGTGGGCCAAAAGCCAAGAGCATGCATACCGTACACCGTATATAAATAGATAGATGAACTCTTTATTGAAACACCACAATACAGAAATATACAATTAATAAACTTAATCTAACAAAACAACACAATTAGTACAATTGGCGGTCTTATCGCTTAAAGCGATCTCTTCCAGACAACCGTGCATGGAGAGGATTAACATAAATAAATTACGAACGGTGTTTTTTCTTACAAAAACAACATAACATAACTATATCCGTAGGTGGGCCGCCTAATCTTAAAGAAGACAACTACTGAAAATCTTAATGAATAGAAGTACTATTAAAGGAGACAAACTACTGAAAATCTTAATGAATATAAGTACTATTAAAGAAGACAAACTACTGAAAATCTTAATGAATAGAAGTACTATTAAAGGAGACAAACTACTGAAAATCTTAATGAATAGAAGTACTATTAAAGGAGACAAACTACTGAAAATCTTAATAAATAGAAGTACTATTAAAGGAGACAAACTATTGAAAATTTTAATGAATAGAAGTACTATTAAAGAAGACAAACTACTGAAAATCTTAATGAATAGAAGTACTATTAAAGGAGACAAACTACTGAAAATCTTAATGAATAGAAGTACTATTAAAGGAGACAAACTACTGAAAATTTTAATGAATAGAAGTACTATTAAAGAAGACAAACTACTGAAAATCTTAATGAATAGAAGTACTATTAAAGGAGACAAACTATTGAAAATCTTAATGAATAGAAGTACTATTAAAGGAGACAAACTACTGAAAATCTTAATGAATAGAAGTACTATTAAAGGAGACAAACTATTGAAAATTTTAATGAATAGAAGTACTATTAAAGAAGACAAACTACTGAAAATCTTAATGAATAGAAGTACTATTAAAGGAGAAAAACTACTGAAAATCTTAATGAATAGAAGTACTATTAAAGGAGACAAACTACTGAAAATTTTAATGAATAGAAGTACTATTAAAGGAGACAAACTACTGAAAATTTTAATGAATAGAAGTACTATTAAAGAAGACAACTACTGAAAATCTTAATGAATAGAAGTACTATTAAAGGAGACAAACTACTGAAAATTTTAATGAATAGAAGTACTATTAAAGGAGACAAACTACTGAAAATCTTAATGAATAGAAGTACTATTAAAGGAGACAAACTACTGAAAATTTTAATGAATAGAAGTACTATTAAAGAAGACAAACTACTGAAAATTTTAATGAATAGAAGTACTATTAAAGAAGACAAACTACTGAAAATCTTAATGAATAGAAGTACTATTAAAGGAGACAAACTACTGAAAATCTTAATGAATAGAAGTACTATTAAAGGAGACAAACTACTGAAAATCTTAATGAATAGAAGTACTATTAAAAGAGACAAACTATTGAAAATCTTAATGAATAGAAGTACTATTAAAGGAGACAAACTACTGAAAATCTTAATGAATAGAAGTACTATTAAAGGAGACAAACTACTGAAAATCTTAATGAATAGAAGTACTATTAAAGGAGACAAACTACTGAAAATCTTAATGAATAGAAGTACTATTAAAGGAGACAAACTACTGAAAATTTTAATGAATAGAAGTACTATTAAAGGAGACAAACTACTGAAAATCTTAATGAATAGAAGTACTATTAAAGGAGACAAACTACTGAAAATCTTAATGAATAGAAGTACTATTAAAGGAGACAAACTACTGAAAATCTTAATGAATAGAAGTACTATTAAAGGAGACAAACTACTGAAAATCTTAATGAATAGAAGTACTATTAAAGGAGACAAACTACTGAAAATCTTAATGAATAGAAGTACTATTAAAGGAGACAAACTACTGAAAATCTTAATGAATAGAAGTACTATTAAAGGAGACAAACTACTGAAAATCTTAATGAATAGAAGTACTATTAAAGGAGACAAACTACTGAAAATCTTAATGAATAGAAGTACTATTAAAGGAGACAAACTACTGAAAATTTTAATAAATAGAAGTACTATTAAAGGAGACAAACTATTGAAAATTTTAATGAATAGAAGTACTATTAAAGAAGACAAACTACTGAAAATCTTAATGAATAGAAGTACTATTAAAGGAGACAAACTACTGAAAATCTTAATGAATAGAAGTACTATTAAAGGAGACAAACTACTGAAAATTTTAATGAATAGAAGTACTATTAAAGGAGACAAACTACTGAAAATCTTAATGAATAGAAGTACTATTAAAGGAGACAAACTATTGAAAATCTTAATGAATAGAAGTACTATTAAAGGAGACAAACTACTGAAAATATTAATGAATAGAAGTACTATTAAAGGAGACAAACTACTGAAAATCTTAATGAATAGAAGTACTATTAAAGGAGACAAACTACTGAAAATTTTAATGAATAGAAGTACTATTAAAGAAGACAACTACTGAAAATCTTAATGAATAGAAGTACTATTAAAGGAGACAAACTACTGAAAATTTTAATGAATAGAAGTACTATTAAAGGAGACAAACTACTGAAAATCTTAATGAATAGAAGTACTATTAAAGGAGACAAACTACTGAAAATTTTAATGAATAGAAGTACTATTAAAGAAGACAAACTACTGAAAATTTTAATGAATAGAAGTACTATTAAAGAAGACAAACTACTGAAAATCTTAATGAATAGAAGTACTATTAAAGGAGACAAACTACTGAAAATCTTAATGAATAGAAGTACTATTAAAGGAGACAAACTACTGAAAATTTTAATAAATAGAAGTACTATTAAAGGAGACAAACTATTGAAAATTTTAATGAATAGAAGTACTATTAAAGAAGACAAACTACTGAAAATCTTAATGAATAGAAGTACTATTAAAGGAGACAAACTACTGAAAATCTTAATGAATAGAAGTACTATTAAAGGAGACAAACTACTGAAAATTTTAATGAATAGAAGTACTATTAAAGGAGACAAACTACTGAAAATCTTAATGAATAGAAGTACTATTAAAGGAGACAAACTATTGAAAATCTTAATGAATAGAAGTACTATTAAAGGAGACAAACTACTGAAAATATTAATGAATAGAAGTACTATTAAAGGAGACAAACTACTGAAAATCTTAATGAATAGAAGTACTATTAAAGGAGACAAACTACTGAAAATCTTAATGAATAGAAGTACTATTAAAGGAGACAAACTACTGAAAATCTTAATGAATAGAAGTACTATTAAAGGAGACAAACTACTGAAAATCTTAATGAATAGAAGTACTATTAAAGGAGACAAACTACTGAAAATCTTAATGAATAGAAGTACTATTAAAGGAGACAAACTACTGAAAATCTTAATGAATAGAAGTACTATTAAAGGAGACAAACTACTGAAAATCTTAATGAATAGAAGTACTATTAAAGGAGACAAACTACTGAAAATCTTAATGAATAGAAGTACTATTAAAAGAGACAAACTATTGAAAATCTTAATGAATAGAAGTACTATTAAAGGAGACAAACTACTGAAAATCTTAATGAATAGAAGTACTATTAAAGGAGACAAACTACTGAAAATCTTAATGAATAGAAGTACTATTAAAGGAGACAAACTACTGAAAATCTTAATGAATAGAAGTACTAGTAAAGGAGACAAACTACTGAAAATCTTAATGAATAGAAGTACTATTAAAGGAGACAAACTACTGAAAATCTTAATGAATAGAAGTACTATTAAAGAAGACAAACTACTGAAAATCTTAATGAATAGAAGTACTATTAAAGGAGACAAACTATTGAAAATCTTAATGAATAGAAGTACTATTAAAGGAGACAAACTACTGAATATCTTAATGAACAGAAGTACTATTAAAGGAGACAAACTATTGAAAATTTTAATGAATAGAAGTACTATTAAAGAAGACAAACTACTGAACATCTTAATGAATAGAAGTACTATTAAAGAAGACAAACTACTGAAAATCTTAATGAATAGAAGTACTATTAAAGGAGACAAACTACTGAAAATCTTAATGAATTGAAGTACTATTAAAGGAGACAAATTATTGAAAATTTTAATGAATAGAAGTACTATTAAAGAAGACAAACTACTGAAAATCTTAATGAATAGAAGTACTATTAAAGGAGACAAACTACTGAAAATCTTAATGAATAGAAGTACTATTAAAGGAGACAAACTACTGAAAATTTTAATGAATAGAAGTACTATTAAAGGAGACAAACTACTGAAAATCTTAATGAATAGAAGTACTATTAAAGGAGACAAACTATTGAAAATCTTAATGAATAGAAGTACTATTAAAGGAGACAAACTACTGAAAATCTTAATAAATAGAAGTACTATTAAAGGAGACAAACTATTGAAAATTTTAATGAATAGAAGTACTATTAAAGAAGACAAACTACTGAAAATCTTAATGAATAGAAGTACTATTAAAGGAGACAAACTACTGAAAATCTTAATGAATAAAAGTACTATTAAAGGAGACAAACTACTGAAAATTTTAATGAATAGAAGTACTATTAAAGAAGACAAACTACTGAAAATCTTAATGAATAGAAGTACTATTAAAGGAGACAAACTATTGAAAATCTTAATGAATAGAAGTACTATTAAAGGAGACAAACTACTGAAAATCTTAATGAATAGAAGTACTATTAAAGGAGACAAACTATTGAAAATTTTAATGAATAGAAGTACTATTAAAGAAGACAAACTACTGAAAATCTTAATGAATAGAAGTACTATTAAAGGAGACAAACTACTGAAAATCTTAATGAATAGAAGTACTATTAAAGGAGACAAACTACTGAAAATCTTAATGAATAGAAGTACTATTAAAGGAGACAAACTACTGAAAATCTTAATGAATAGAAGTACTTTTAAAGGAGACAAACTACTGAAAATCTTCATGAATAGAAGTACTATTAAAAGAGACAAACTATTGAAAATCTTAATGAATAGAAGTACTATTAAAGGAGACAAACTACTGAAAATCTTAATGAATAGAAGTACTATTAAAGGAGACAAACTACTGAAAATCTTAATGAATAGAAGTACTATTAAAGGAGACAAACTACTGAAAATCTTAATGAATAGAAGTACTAGTAAAGGAGACAAACTACTGAAAATCTTAATGAATAGAAGTACTATTAAAGGAGACAAACTACTGAAAATCTTAATGAATAGAAGTACTATTAAAGAAGACAAACTACTGAAAATCTTAATGAATAGAAGTACTATTAAAGGAGACAAACTATTGAAAATCTTAATGAATAGAAGTACTATTAAAGGAGACAAACTACTGAATATCTTAATGAACAGAAGTACTATTAAAGGAGACAAACTATTGAAAATTTTAATGAATAGAAGTACTATTAAAGAAGACAAACTACTGAACATCTTAATGAATAGAAGTACTATTAAAGAAGACAAACTACTGAAAATCTTAATGAATAGAAGTACTATTAAAGGAGACAAACTACTGAAAATCTTAATGAATAAAAGTACTATTAAAGGAGACAAACTACTGAAAATTTTAATGAATAGAAGTACTATTAAAGAAGACAAACTACTGAAAATCTTAATGAATAGAAGTACTATTAAAGGAGACAAACAATTGAAAATCTTAATGAAATGAAGTACTATTAAAGGAGACAAACTACTGAAAATCTTAATGAATAGAAGTACTATTAAAGGAGACAAACAATTGAAAATTTTAATGAATAGAAGTACTATTAAAGAAGACAAACTACTGAAAATCTTAATGAATAGAAGTACTATTAAAGAAGACAAACTACTGAAAATCTTAATGAATAGAAGTACTATTAAAGGAGACAAACTACTGAAAATCTTAATGAATAGAAGTACTATTAAAGGAGACAAACTACTGAAAATCTTAATGAATAGAAGTACTATTAAAGGAGACAAACTACTGAAAATCTTAATGAATAGAAGTACTATTAAAGGAGACAAACTACTGAAAATTTTAATGAATAGAAGTACTATTAAAGAAGACAAACTACTGAAAATTTTAATGAATAGAAATACTATTAAAGAAGACAAACTACTGAAAATCTTAATGAATAGAAGTACTATTAAAGGAGACAAACTACTGAAAATCTTAATGAATAGAAGTACTATTAAAGGAGACAAACTACTGAAAATCTTAATGAATAGAAGTACTATTAAAGGAGACAAACTACTGAAAATCTTAATGAATAGAAGTACTATTAAAGGAGACAAACTACTGAAAATCTTAATGAATAGAAGTACTATTAAAGGAGACAAACTACTGAAAATCTTAATGAATAGAAGTACTATTAAAGGAGACAAACTACTGAAAATTTTAATAAATAGAAGTACTATTAAAGGAGACAAACTATTGAAAATTTTAATGAATAGAAGTACTATTAAAGAAGACAAACTACTGAAAATCTTAATGAATAGAAGTACTATTAAAGGAGACAAACTACTGAAAATCTTAATGAATAGAAGTACTATTAAAGGAGACAAACTACTGAAAATTTTAATGAATAGAAGTACTATTAAAGGAGACAAACTACTGAAAATCTTAATGAATAGAAGTACTATTAAAGGAGACAAACTATTGAAAATCTTAATGAATAGATGTACTATTAAAGGAGACAAACTACTGAAAATATTAATGAATAGAAGTACTATTAAAGGAGACAAACTACTGAAAATCTTAATGAATAGAAGTACTATTAAAGGAGACAAACTACTGAAAATTTTAATGAATAGAAGTACTATTAAAGAAGACAACTACTGAAAATCTTAATGAATAGAAGTACTATTAAAGGAGACAAACTACTGAAAATTTTAATGAATAGAAGTACTATTAAAGGAGACAAACTACTGAAAATCTTAATGAATAGAAGTACTATTAAAGGAGACAAACTACTGAAAATTTTAATGAATAGAAGTACTATTAAAGAAGACAAACTACTGAAAATTTTAATGAATAGAAGTACTATTAAAGAAGACAAACTACTGAAAATCTTAATGAATAGAAGTACTATTAAAGGAGACAAACTACTGAAAATCTTAATGAATAGAAGTACTATTAAAGGAGACAAACTACTGAAAATTTTAATAAATAGAAGTACTATTAAAGGAGACAAACTATTGAAAATTTTAATGAATAGAAGTACTATTAAAGAAGACAAACTACTGAAAATCTTAATGAATAGAAGTACTATTAAAGGAGACAAACTACTGAAAATCTTAATGAATAGAAGTACTATTAAAGGAGACAAACTACTGAAAATTTTAATGAATAGAAGTACTATTAAAGGAGACAAACTACTGAAAATCTTAATGAATAGAAGTACTATTAAAGGAGACAAACTATTGAAAATCTTAATGAATAGAAGTACTATTAAAGGAGACAAACTACTGAAAATATTAATGAATAGAAGTACTATTAAAGGAGACAAACTACTGAAAATCTTAATGAATAGAAGTACTATTAAAGGAGACAAACTACTGAAAATCTTAATGAATAGAAGTACTATTAAAGGAGACAAACTACTGAAAATCTTAATGAATAGAAGTACTATTAAAGGAGACAAACTACTGAAAATCTTAATGAATAGAAGTACTATTAAAGGAGACAAACTACTGAAAATCTTAATGAATAGAAGTACTATTAAAGGAGACAAACTACTGAAAATCTTAATGAATAGAAGTACTATTAAAGGAGACAAACTACTGAAAATCTTAATGAATAGAAGTACTATTAAAGGAGACAAACTACTGAAAATCTTAATGAATAGAAGTACTATTAAAAGAGACAAACTATTGAAAATCTTAATGAATAGAAGTACTATTAAAGGAGACAAACTACTGAAAATCTTAATGAATAGAAGTACTATTAAAGGAGACAAACTACTGAAAATCTTAATGAATAGAAGTACTATTAAAGGAGACAAACTACTGAAAATCTTAATGAATAGAAGTACTAGTAAAGGAGACAAACTACTGAAAATCTTAATGAATAGAAGTACTATTAAAGGAGACAAACTACTGAAAATCTTAATGAATAGAAGTACTATTAAAGAAGACAAACTACTGAAAATCTTAATGAATAGAAGTACTATTAAAGGAGACAAACTATTGAAAATCTTAATGAATAGAAGTACTATTAAAGGAGACAAACTACTGAATATCTTAATGAACAGAAGTACTATTAAAGGAGACAAACTATTGAAAATTTTAATGAATAGAAGTACTATTAAAGAAGACAAACTACTGAACATCTTAATGAATAGAAGTACTATTAAAGAAGACAAACTACTGAAAATCTTAATGAATAGAAGTACTATTAAAGGAGACAAACTACTGAAAATCTTAATGAATTGAAGTACTATTAAAGGAGACAAATTATTGAAAATTTTAATGAATAGAAGTACTATTAAAGAAGACAAACTACTGAAAATCTTAATGAATAGAAGTACTATTAAAGGAGACAAACTACTGAAAATCTTAATGAATAGAAGTACTATTAAAGGAGACAAACTACTGAAAATTTTAATGAATAGAAGTACTATTAAAGGAGACAAACTACTGAAAATCTTAATGAATAGAAGTACTATTAAAGGAGACAAACTATTGAAAATCTTAATGAATAGAAGTACTATTAAAGGAGACAAACTACTGAAAATCTTAATAAATAGAAGTACTATTAAAGGAGACAAACTATTGAAAATTTTAATGAATAGAAGTACTATTAAAGAAGACAAACTACTGAAAATCTTAATGAATAGAAGTACTATTAAAGGAGACAAACTACTGAAAATCTTAATGAATAAAAGTACTATTAAAGGAGACAAACTACTGAAAATTTTAATGAATAGAAGTACTATTAAAGAAGACAAACTACTGAAAATCTTAATGAATAGAAGTACTATTAAAGGAGACAAACTATTGAAAATCTTAATGAATAGAAGTACTATTAAAGGAGACAAACTACTGAAAATCTTAATGAATAGAAGTACTATTAAAGGAGACAAACTATTGAAAATTTTAATGAATAGAAGTACTATTAAAGAAGACAAACTACTGAAAATCTTAATGAATAGAAGTACTATTAAAGGAGACAAACTACTGAAAATCTTAATGAATAGAAGTACTATTAAAGGAGACAAACTACTGAAAATCTTAATGAATAGAAGTACTATTAAAGGAGACAAACTACTGAAAATCTTAATGAATAGAAGTACTTTTAAAGGAGACAAACTACTGAAAATCTTCATGAATAGAAGTACTATTAAAAGAGACAAACTATTGAAAATCTTAATGAATAGAAGTACTATTAAAGGAGACAAACTACTGAAAATCTTAATGAATAGAAGTACTATTAAAGGAGACAAACTACTGAAAATCTTAATGAATAGAAGTACTATTAAAGGAGACAAACTACTGAAAATCTTAATGAATAGAAGTACTAGTAAAGGAGACAAACTACTGAAAATCTTAATGAATAGAAGTACTATTAAAGGAGACAAACTACTGAAAATCTTAATGAATAGAAGTACTATTAAAGAAGACAAACTACTGAAAATCTTAATGAATAGAAGTACTATTAAAGGAGACAAACTATTGAAAATCTTAATGAATAGAAGTACTATTAAAGGAGACAAACTACTGAATATCTTAATGAACAGAAGTACTATTAAAGGAGACAAACTATTGAAAATTTTAATGAATAGAAGTACTATTAAAGAAGACAAACTACTGAACATCTTAATGAATAGAAGTACTATTAAAGAAGACAAACTACTGAAAATCTTAATGAATAGAAGTACTATTAAAGGAGACAAACTACTGAAAATCTTAATGAATAAAAGTACTATTAAAGGAGACAAACTACTGAAAATTTTAATGAATAGAAGTACTATTAAAGAAGACAAACTACTGAAAATCTTAATGAATAGAAGTACTATTAAAGGAGACAAACAATTGAAAATCTTAATGAAATGAAGTACTATTAAAGGAGACAAACTACTGAAAATCTTAATGAATAGAAGTACTATTAAAGGAGACAAACAATTGAAAATTTTAATGAATAGAAGTACTATTAAAGAAGACAAACTACTGAAAATCTTAATGAATAGAAGTACTATTAAAGAAGACAAACTACTGAAAATCTTAATGAATAGAAGTACTATTAAAGGAGACAAACTACTGAAAATCTTAATGAATAGAAGTACTATTAAAGGAGACAAACTACTGAAAATCTTAATGAATAGAAGTACTATTAAAGGAGACAAACTACTGAAAATCTTAATGAATAGAAGTACTATTAAAGGAGACAAACTACTGAAAATTTTAATGAATAGAAGTACTATTAAAGAAGACAAACTACTGAAAATTTTAATGAATAGAAATACTATTAAAGAAGACAAACTACTGAAAATCTTAATGAATAGAAGTACTATTAAAGGAGACAAACTACTGAAAATCTTAATGAATAGAAGTACTATTAAAGGAGACAAACTACTGAAAATCTTAATGAATAGAAGTACTATTAAAGGAGACAAACTACTGAAAATCTTAATGAATAGAAGTACTATTAAAGGAGACAAACTACTGAAAATCTTAATGAATAGAAGTACTATTAAAGGAGACAAACTACTGAAAATTTTAATGAATAGAAGTACTATTAAAGGAGACAAACTACTGAAAATCTTAATGAATAGAAGTACTATTAAAGGAGACAAACTATTGAAAATTTTAATGAATAGAAGTACTATTAAAGAAGACAAACTACTGAAAATCTTAATGAATAGAAGTACTATTAAAGAAGACAAACTACTGAAAATCTTAATGAATAGAAGTACTATTAAAGGAGACAAACTACTGAAAATTTTAATGAATAGAAGTACTATTAAAGAAGACAAACTACTGAAAATCTTAATGAATAGAAGTACTATTAAAGGAGACAAACTACTGAAAATTTTAATGAATAGAAGTACTATTAAAGAAGACAAACTACTGAAAATTTTAATGAATAGAAATACTATTAAAGAAGACAAACTACTGAAAATCTTAATGAATAGAAGTACTATTAAAGGAGACAAACTACTGAAAATCTTAATGAATAGAAGTACTATTAAAGGAGACAAACTACTGAAAATCTTAATGAATAGAAGTACTATTAAAGGAGACAAACTACTGAAAATCTTAATGAATAGAAGTACTATTAAAGGAGACAAACTACTGAAAATCTTAATGAATAGAAGTACTATTAAAGGAGACAAACTACTGAAAATTTTAATGAATAGAAGTACTATTAAAGGAGACAAACTACTGAAAATCTTAATGAATAGAAGTACTATTAAAGGAGACAAACTACTGAAAATCTTAATGAATAGAAGTACTATTAAAGGAGACAAACTACTGAAAATCTTAATGAATAGAAGTACTATTAAAGGAGACAAACTACTGAAAATTTTAATGAATAGAAGTACTATTAAAGGAGACAAACTACTGAAAATCTTAATGAATAGAAGTACTATTAAAGGAGACAAACTATTGAAAATTTTAATGAATAGAAGTACTATTAAAGAAGACAAACTACTGAAAATCTTAATGAATAGAAGTACTATTAAAGAAGACAAACTACTGAAAATATTAATGAATAGAAGTACTATTAAAGGAGACAAACTACTGAAAATTTTAATGAATAGAAGTACTATTAAAGAAGACAAACTACTGAAAATCTTAATGAATAGAAGTACTATTAAAGGAGATAAACTATTGAAAATCTTAATGAATAGAAGTACTATTAAAGGAGACAAACTACTGAAAATCTTAATGAATAGAAGTACTATTAAAGGAGACAAACTATTGAAAATTTTAATGAATAGAAGTAATATTAAAGAAGACAAACTACTGAAAATCTTAATGAATAGAAGTACTATTAAAGAAGACAAACTACTGAAAATCTTAATGAATAGAAGTACTATTAAAGGAGACAAACTACTGAAAATCTTAATGAATAGAAGTACTATTAAAGGAGACAAACTATTGAAAATTTTAATGAATAGAAGTACTATTAAAGAAGACAAACTACTGAAAATCTTAATGAATAGAAGTACTATTAAAGGAGACAAACTACTGAAAATCTTAATGAATAGAAGTACTATTAAAGGAGACAAACTATTGAAAATTTTAATGAATAGAAGTACTATTAAAGAAGACAAACTACTGAAAATCTTAATGAATAGAAGTACTATTAAAGGAGACAAACTACTGAAAATCTTAATGAATAGAAGTACTATTAAAGGAGACAAACTACTGAAAATTTTAATGAATAGAAGTACTATTAAAGAAGACAAACTACTGAAAATCTTAATGAATAGAAGTACTATTAAAGGAGACAAACTATTGAAAATCTTAATGAAATGAAGTACTATTAAAGGAGACAAACTACTGAAAATCTTAATGAATAGAAGTACTATTAAAGGAGACAAACTACTGAAAATTTTAATGAATAGAAGTACTATTAAAGAAGACAACTACTGAAAATCTTAATGAATAGAAGTACTATTAAAGGAGACAAACTACTGAAAATTTTAATGAATAGAAGTACTATAAAAGGAGACAAACTACTGAAAATCTTAATGAATAGAAGTACTATTAAAGGAGACAAACTACTGAAAATTTTAATGAATAGAAGTACTTTTAAAGAAGACAAACTACTGAAAATTTTAATGAATAGAAGTACTATTAAAGGAGACAAACTACTGAAAGTTTTAATGAATAGAAGTACTATTAAAGAAGACAAACTACTGAAAATTTTAAAGAATAGAAGTACTATTAAAGAAGACAAACTACTGAAAATCTTAATGAATAGAAGTACTATTAAAGGAGACAAACTACTGAAAATCTTAATGAATAGAAGTACTATTAAAGGAGACAAACTACTGAAAATCTTAATGAATAGAAGTACTATTAAAGGAGACAAACTACTGAAAATCTTAATGAATAGAAGTACTATTAAAGGAGACAAACTACTGAAAATTTTAATGAATAGAAGTACTATTAAAGGAGACAAACTACTGAAAGTTTTAATGAATAGAAGTACTATTAAAGAAGACAAACTACTGAAAATTTTAATGAATAGAAGTACTATTAAAGAAGACAAACTACTGAAAATCTTAATGAATAGAAGTACTATTAAAGGAGACAAACTACTGAAAATCTTAATGAATAGAAGTACTATTAAAGGAGACAAACTACTGAAAATCTTAATGAATAGAAGTACTATTAAAGAAGACAAACTACTGAAAATCTTAATGAATAGAAGTACTATTAAAGGAGACAAACTACTGAAAATCTTAATGAATAGAAGTACTATTAAAGGAGACAAACTACTGAAAATCTTAATGAATAGAAGTACTATTAAAGGAGACAAACTACTGAAAATCTTAATGAATAGAAGTACTATTAAAGGAGACAAACTACTGAAAATCTTAATGAATAGAAGTACTATTAAAGGAGACAAACTACTGAAAATTTTAATGAATAGAAGTACTATTAAAGGAGACAAACTACTGAAAATCTTAATGAATAGAAGTACTATTAAAGGAGACAAACTACTGAAAATCTTAATGAATAGAAGTACTATTAAAGGAGACAAACTACTGAAAATCTTAATGAATAGAAGTACTATTAAAGGAGACAAACTACTGAAAATTTTAATGAATAGAAGTACTATTAAAGGAGACAAACTACTGAAAATCTTATTGAATAGAAGTACTATTAAAGGAGACAAACTATTGAAAATTTTAATGAATAGAAGTACTATTAAAGAAGACAAACTACTGAAAATCTTAATGAATAGAAGTACTATTAAAGAAGACAAACTACTGAAAATCTTAATGAATAGAAGTACTATTAAAGGAGACAAACTACTGAAAATTTTAATGAATAGAAGTACTATTAAAGAAGACAAACTACTGAAAATCTTAATGAATAGAAGTACTATTAAAGGAGATAAACTATTGAAAATCTTAATGAATAGAAGTACTATTAAAGGAGACAAACTACTGAAAATCTTAATGAATAGAAGTACTATTAAAGGAGACAAACTATTGAAAATTTTAATGAATAGAAGTAATATTAAAGAAGACAAACTACTGAAAATCTTAATGAATAGAAGTACTATTAAAGAAGACAAACTACTGAAAATCTTAATGAATAGAAGTACTATTAAAGGAGACAAACTACTGAAAATCTTAATGAATAGAAGTACTATTAAAGGAGACAAACTATTGAAAATTTTAATGAATAGAAGTACTATTAAAGAAGACAAACTACTGAAAATCTTAATGAATAGAAGTACTATTAAAGGAGACAAACTACTGAAAATCTTAATGAATAGAAGTACTATTAAAGGAGACAAACTATTGAAAATTTTAGTGAATAGAAGTACTATTAAAGAAGACAAACTACTGAAAATCTTAATGAATAGAAGTACTATTAAAGGAGACAAACTACTGAAAATCTTAATGAATAGAAGTACTATTAAAGGAGACAAACTACTGAAAATCTTAATGAATAGAAGTACTATTAAAGGAGACAAACTACTGAAAATTTTAATGAATAGAAGTACTATTAAAGAAGACAAACTACTGAAAATTTTAATGAATAGAAATACTATTAAAGAAGACAAACTACTGAAAATCTTAATGAATAGAAGTACTATTAAAGGAGACAAACTACTGAAAATCTTAATGAATAGAAGTACTATTAAAGGAGACAAACTACTGAAAATCTTAATGAATAGAAGTACTATTAAAGGAGACAAACTACTGAAAATCTTAATGAATAGAAGTACTATTAAAGGAGACAAACTACTGAAAATCTTAATGAATAGAAGTACTATTAAAGGAGACAAACTACTGAAAATTTTAATGAATAGAAGTACTATTAAAGGAGACAAACTACTGAAAATCTTAATGAATAGAAGTACTATTTAAGGAGACAAACTACTGAAAATCTTAATGAATAGAAGTACTATTAAAGGAGACAAACTACTGAAAATCTTAATGAATAGAAGTACTATTAAAGGAGACAAACTACTGAAAATTTTAATGAATAGAAGTACTATTAAAGGAGACAAACTACTGAAAATCTTAATGAATAGAAGTACTATTAAAGGAGACAAACTATTGAAAATTTTAATGAATAGAAGTACTATTAAAGAAGACAAACTACTGAAAATCTTAATGAATAGAAGTACTATTAAAGAAGACAAACTACTGAAAATCTTAATGAATAGAAGTACTATTAAAGGAGACAAACTACTGAAAATTTTAATGAATAGAAGTACTATTAAAGAAGACAAACTACTGAAAATCTTAATGAATAGAAGTACTATTAAAGGAGATAAACTATTGAAAATCTTAATGAATAGAAGTACTATTAAAGGAGACAAACTACTGAAAATCTTAATGAATAGAAGTACTATTAAAGGAGACAAACTATTGAAAATTTTAATGAATAGAAGTAATATTAAAGAAGACAAACTACTGAAAATCTTAATGAATAGAAGTACTATTAAAGAAGACAAACTACTGAAAATCTTAATGAATAGAAGTACTATTAAAGGAGACAAACTACTGAAAATCTTAATGAATAGAAGTACTATTAAAGGAGACAAACTATTGAAAATTTTAATGAATAGAAGTACTATTAAAGAAGACAAACTACTGAAAATCTTAATGAATAGAAGTACTATTAAAGGAGACAAACTACTGAAAATCTTAATGAATAGAAGTACTATTAAAGGAGACAAACTATTGAAAATTTTAATGAATAGAAGTACTATTAAAGAAGACAAACTACTGAAAATCTTAATGAATAGAAGTACTATTAAAGGAGACAAACTACTGAAAATCTTAATGAATAGAAGTACTATTAAAGGAGACAAACTACTGAAAATTTTAATGAATAGAAGTACTATTAAAGAAGACAAACTACTGAAAATCTTAATGAATAGAAGTACTATTAAAGGAGACAAACTATTGAAAATCTTAATGAAATGAAGTACTATATTAAAGGAGACAAACTACTGAAAATCTTAATGAATAGAAGTACTATTAAAGGAGACAAACTACTGAAAATTTTAATGAATAGAAGTACTATTAAAGAAGACAACTACTGAAAATCTTAATGAATAGAAGTACTATTAAAGGAGACAAACTACTGAAAATTTTAATGAATAGAAGTACTATAAAAGGAGACAAACTACTGAAAATCTTAATGAATAGAAGTACTATTAAAGGAGACAAACTACTGAAAATTTTAATGAATAGAAGTACTTTTAAAGAAGACAAACTACTGAAAATTTTAATGAATAGAAGTACTATTAAAGGAGACAAACTACTGAAAGTTTTAATGAATAGAAGTACTATTAAAGAAGACAAACTACTGAAAATCTTAATGAATAGAAGTACTATTAAAGGAGACAAACTACTGAAAATCTTAATGAATAGAAGTACTATTAAAGGAGACAAACTACTGAAAATCTTAATGAATAGAAGTACTATTAAAGGAGACAAACTACTGAAAATCTTAATGAATAGAAGTACTATTAAAGGAGACAAACTACTGAAAATTTTAATGAATAGAAGTACTATTAAAGGAGACAAACTACTGAAAGTTTTAATGAATAGAAGTACTATTAAAGAAGACAAACTACTGAAAATTTTAATGAATAGAAGTACTATTAAAGAAGACAAACTACTGAAAATCTTAATGAATAGAAGTACTATTAAAGGAGACAAACTACTGAAAATCTTAATGAATAGAAGTACTATTAAAGGAGACAAACTACTGAAAATCTTAATGAATAGAAGTACTATTAAAGAAGACAAACTACTGAAAATCTTAATGAATAGAAGTACTATTAAAGGAGACAAACTACTGAAAATCTTAATGAATAGAAGTACTATTAAAGGAGACAAACTACTGAAAATCTTAATGAATAGAAGTACTATTAAAGGAGACAAACTACTGAAAATCTTAATGAATAGAAGTACTATTAAAGGAGACAAACTACTGAAAATCTTAATGAATAGAAGTACTATTAAAGGAGACAAACTACTGAAAATTTTAATGAATAGAAGTACTATTAAAGGAGACAAACTACTGAAAATCTTAATGAATAGAAGTACTATTAAAGGAGACAAACTACTGAAAATCTTAATGAATAGAAGTACTATTAAAGGAGACAAACTACTGAAAATCTTAATGAATAGAAGTACTATTAAAGGAGACAAACTACTGAAAATTTTAATGAATAGAAGTACTATTAAAGGAGACAAACTACTGAAAATCTTAATGAATAGAAGTACTATTAAAGGAGACAAACTATTGAAAATTTTAATGAATAGAAGTACTATTAAAGAAGACAAACTACTGAAAATCTTAATGAATAGAAGTACTATTAAAGAAGACAAACTACTGAAAATCTTAATGAATAGAAGTACTATTAAAGGAGACAAACTACTGAAAATTTTAATGAATAGAAGTACTATTAAAGAAGACAAACTACTGAAAATCTTAATGAATAGAAGTACTATTAAAGGAGATAAACTATTGAAAATCTTAATGAATAGAAGTACTATTAAAGGAGACAAACTACTGAAAATCTTAATGAATAGAAGTACTATTAAAGGAGACAAACTATTGAAAATTTTAATGAATAGAAGTAATATTAAAGAAGACAAACTACTGAAAATCTTAATGAATAGAAGTACTATTAAAGAAGACAAACTACTGAAAATCTTAATGAATAGAAGTACTATTAAAGGAGACAAACTACTGAAAATCTTAATGAATAGAAGTACTATTAAAGGAGACAAACTATTGAAAATTTTAATGAATAGAAGTACTATTAAAGAAGACAAACTACTGAAAATCTTAATGAATAGAAGTACTATTAAAGGAGACAAACTACTGAAAATCTTAATGAATAGAAGTACTATTAAAGGAGACAAACTATTGAAAATTTAATGAATAGAAGTACTATTAAAGAAGACAAACTACTGAAAATCTTAATGAATAGAAGTACTATTAAAGGAGACAAACTACTGAAAATCTTAATGAATAGAAGTACTATTAAAGGAGACAAACTACTGAAAATCTTAATGAATAGAAGTACTATTAAAGGAGACAAACTACTGAAAATTTTAATGAATAGAAGTACTATTAAAGAAGACAAACTACTGAAAATTTTAATGAATAGAAAGTACTATTAAAGAAGACAAACTACTGAAAATCTTAATGAATAGAAGTACTATTAAAGGAGACAAACTACTGAAAATCTTAATGAATAGAAGTACTATTAAAGGAGACAAACTACTGAAAATCTTAATGAATAGAAGTACTATTAAAGGAGACAAACTACTGAAAATCTTAATGAATAGAAGTACTATTAAAGGAGACAAACTACTGAAAATCTTAATGAATAGAAGTACTATTAAAGGAGACAAACTACTGAAAATTTTAATGAATAGAAGTACTATTAAAGGAGACAAACTACTGAAAATCTTAATGAATAGAAGTACTATTAAAGGAGACAAACTACTGAAAATCTTAATGAATAGAAGTACTATTAAAGGAGACAAACTACTGAAAATCTTAATGAATAGAAGTACTATTAAAGGAGACAAACTACTGAAAATTTTAATGAATAGAAGTACTATTAAAGGAGACAAACTACTGAAAATCTTAATGAATAGAAGTACTATTAAAGGAGACAAACTATTGAAAATTTTAATGAATAGAAGTACTATTAAAGAAGACAAAGTACTGAAAATCTTAATGAATAGAAGTACTATTAAAGAAGACAAACTACTGAAAATCTTAATGAATAGAAGTACTATTAAAGGAGACAAACTACTGAAAATTTTAATGAATAGAAGTACTATTAAAGAAGACAAACTACTGAAAATCTTAATGAATAGAAGTACTATTAAAGGAGATAAACTATTGAAAATCTTAATGAATAGAAGTACTATTAAAGGAGACAAACTACTGAAAATCTTAATGAATAGAAGTACTATTAAAGGAGACAAACTATTGAAAATTTTAATGAATAGAAGTAATATTAAAGAAGACAAACTACTGAAAATCTTAATGAATAGAAGTACTATTAAAGAAGACAAACTACTGAAAATCTTAATGAATAGAAGTACTATTAAAGGAGACAAACTACTGAAAATCTTAATGAATAGAAGTACTATTAAAGGAGACAAACTATTGAAAATTTTAATGAATAGAAGTACTATTAAAGAAGACAAACTACTGAAAATCTTAATGAATAGAAGTACTATTAAAGGAGACAAACTACTGAAAATCTTAATGAATAGAAGTACTATTAAAGGAGACAAACTACTGAAAATTTTAATGAATAGAAGTACTATTAAAGAAGACAAACTACTGAAAATCTTAATGAATAGAAGTACTATTAAAGGAGACAAACTACTGAAAATCTTAATGAATAGAAGTACTATTAAAGGAGACAAACTACTGAAAATTTTAATGAATAGAAGTACTATTAAAGAAGACAAACTACTGAAAATCTTAATGAATAGAAGTACTATTAAAGGAGACAAACTATTGAAAATCTTAATGAAATGAAGTACTATTAAAGGAGACAAACTACTGAAAATCTTAATGAATAGAAGTACTATTAAAGGAGACAAACTACTGAAAATTTTAATGAATAGAAGTACTATTAAAGAAGACAACTACTGAAAATCTTAATGAATAGAAGTACTATTAAAGGAGACAAACTACTGAAAATTTTAATGAATAGAAGTACTATAAAAGGAGACAAACTACTGAAAATCTTAATGAATAGAAGTACTATTAAAGGAGACAAACTACTGAAAATTTT